>CM046882.1:146334191-147603142 GCA_025667525.1 Glebionis coronaria
TTACCGGGATCACCGACTTTTTGAGGTATGCGATTAAGATAAACCGACGAACAACTAGACATTTGGTGCAATTTCTCCTTGTTGTTCAACATACTCTTAAAGTTAGCGGCAAATCGAGGCATCATGACCAAAGCATCGGTGAAACTCACATTAAAATGCAAATCACGAAACATTTTCATAAAAAGCTCAAATTGGTAGTTATCGCGCTCTTGTCGTTTCTCCTTCCTAAGTCTCGATGGGTAAGGCAAGGGTGGTGTGGGTTGGGGCATAGGCATAGCCTTTGGAATCTCGGGTTCCAATGTTGGTAAAGGGTCGACCGTAGGTGTGGCATGAGCGGTACTTTGTGGGCTTGAAATATGCTCCTTTTCAACCACCACCTCGGGTTCTTCCTCAAATTCCTCCACCGTTGGAGTAATTGGTTGAGGAGTCGGTTCTTTAAGTGTCTTACCACTACGTATGGTAATCACTTTCATCTCTCCCTTCGGGTTTTAAACGGTGTTACTAGGTAGACCACTCGAAGTAGAGGCTTTGTTCCCCATGACGGCTTCTAAAATGGCATTAAGCTTAGCATCAAAACTATTAAACTTCAAATCTTGACTAGCGGCTTTTTGGTCAATTCTTTGTTCAAGCCTAGCATGACTTTGCTCTATCTTGTTGTTTTGACCTCGAATTTGGTTAGCAAAATCATTTTTCAATTCATTCCTCATGCTAAGATTTTAACAAAATTAGCTAACTCCTTGGTGTTCTTAGCCGTGTCCCTAGCTTGATTAGCCAATTGCTCTTGAATGTTTTCCAAAATCTTATCATTTGCCGTGGCGTAATTTACAAAGTCCATTGGAAGTTCTTTAGTGTAAACATTTTGAAGACCTTGACTCGTGTTTTGAAAATTACGGTTTTGATTTTGATTTTGCAATTGGCTACTACTACTCCCTTGATTCCCATAGTTGTTATTACCCTTGTAATTGTTCCTTTGATTGCTTTGGTAACCAACTTGATTGTTTCGATAATTGTTAGCATTTTGATTTGGTGGAAAACCCGGTGGAGTCAATTGATTAGTGCGAGGAACTTGACCGTTTTGGTTATAAGTTCCCACGGCCGCGAAGGCACTCGAAGTGTTACCACCGTTGGTAATGCACTCGGAATAATCGTGAGCTCCACCACAATACATACAAGAAACCTCAACCGCTTTAATCGTAGCGGGAGCGGGTTGTTCACCAACTTTAAACTCAACTAACAATCCTTTCACTATATCAAAAATTTTGTTCTCCAAATTAGCCTCGATTTGACAAGCATCAACGGTGTGTGAAAATGAAGGCGAAGATGAAGACGAAGTCTTACGAACACTCGACGTGCTACGAGGACTATACACCTTAGACCTATTCTCAATGATTAACAATGCTTCCTCGACCGTCTTACACAAAAAATTACCACCCGCGGCGGCATTAAGATAATCACGCTCATGATCGTTCAAGCCATTGTAAAATGTGTCTATTTGATGCAAGTCGGAAAAACCATGATGAGGACATTCGTGCAACATTTCCTTAAACCTATTCCAAGCCGTTGAAAAACTCTCATTATACTCTTGCGAAAACTTTGAAATCTCGTTTTTCAAGTGCGTAGTCTTAGAGGGCGGAAAAAATTGGTTCACGAATTTTGAAACGAGATCCTTCCACGTCAATATAGAATTGGGTGGCTCTTTCTCTAACCAAATTTTTGCGGGCCCCGCTAAGGAATACGGAAAAAGCATCATCTTAATCGAGTCGTTTGAAACATCCTTAAACTTGCACGTGGCGGTGAGACGATTAAATTGTCGAATGTGGTTATGAGGGTTGTCCTTTTCGTCACCTCAAAACTTGTTGTTTTGAATCATGGACAACAAACCCGTCTTAACCTCAAAATTCTCCGCAAGGATAGCGGGAATCACAATCGCTTCTCCATAACCCTCGGTGGGTGCTTGAAGCAACTCCATCATAGTTCGATTAGCCATGGGTGCTTCTTTCACTATAATGGGTTCGTCAATAGGAGACTCCTCACTAGAAGGAGTGGTGGATTTGTTTCTTCGTTTACGAGCACGTCTTGCTTTAGAGCGAGTTTGCATAAACGTCACGTACAACGAGAAGGCGAGCAAAGAAGATTCTTTTTGGTGTTTTTACTTTTTCAATTTTTTTGTGGTTTTTGATTGTTTTTACTTTTTTGGATTTTTGGAATGTATTAGGTAGACACAAATCTACAAATCTCTTCCTTAATCAAATCTCTCGATTAAAGAAGCCTCAAGGAATGAAAACGATCACGTGAAGTGAACGCCTTCGATGACTTTAGAACGATGGTGGAACACCAAATCGTTCAAGAGGGTTTAATCAATAGAAACCAAGAAAATATATATGATACTTAGTAATACTTTGGGCGGCAAAACCCTCGATTAGCTTTCAAAATCAAAATACGCACAAGCAAGCGGAGGAAACGAGGCGGCGCGAAGCACTTAAGAGCCTTTTTCCTTTAGGTCGTGAAATACAACCGCCTTATACCCACCTTATAGTTTGTATTTCTCAAAATCGAGCTTCACGAAAGTATTTATCTATTTTTGCCTTTTTCTTTGGTTTGAGATTCGAATACAATGATCGAGTGACGAAATCCCGAATCAAGGTTGTGATTGCTCACGTATTTGGAGTACTTGTGAATTTATTGTTCTACGTATACAATATAGTAATAATATTCACACAAAAACCAAAAAACGATAATACGTATTAGTAGAGTGCTACTAATACAATTAGCTATTTATGGCTATGTATAAAAACAACAATGGTTCAACCAAAACACAACACGCCTCCCCGGCAGCGGCGCCAAAATGATGTTGGAGTTTTTACCACTCTTTAGGAAAAGAGCAATAAATAGGGCAAGTGCACGACGATTTAGGAAAACCGTGTGTGAATGACCCTAAGTGAGTTCGTTCTCGAGGAGGAAAGTACGTTGTGTTAAGAGTTGATTAATGTTTGTGATTATAATGATTGAGAAAAGAAATGGGATTAGAAGAGAAAGACGGTTACAAAGACGAATTAAACTACGACGAAAAAGACGAACACGTAAAATCGTAAATAGTGCCAAAATTAAAATTTTAACCTAAAAATTCCTAAAAATTGCTAAAAATCCCCAATAATATTCTAAGAGTTTACAAAAAATCCAAACTTGCTAAAACCTTTTAATTAATTCAATAATGACTTTTTAATGCTAATTAAAGCCCTAAAAATCACTTTTAATTATTAAAAAGCCTTAAACAAGATCTAATAGTTTGTAAACCTCAAAAATATCCTAATTAAGCTAAAAACTATTTTTAAAAATTTTAAAACCAAATTAAACTATTTTTAAACACTTAAAAACTATTTAAAACAATTAAATCTTAAACTAATTCTAGAAATTAATTGAAAAGTCTAAAAAATATTTGGAAAGTGACAAAACTCCTAATTAAGTGTCCTTAACCTAGGAAAAATGAAAAAACTAGAAAAAACCAACTTTCTATTTTTAGCAATAAAATAATATTCAAATATTCAAAAAAATAAAAAGTTTGTAAATAAATTCTAAAAATTACCAAAAATCTTAAATAATGTAACTAAAACAAAAAATGCAATCCAAATTTTCAGAAACCTATTTAATAATTTTATATTAAATTTTAAAGTTGCTTAAAAACCCTAAAATCCTATAAAATTAAAAATAAGCTAAATTGAAAACCTAATTAGCTGTAAACCTCAAAAGTATGAATAAAAACCTAAAAATTATTTTTCCAGATTTTTAAATTACTTTTTACTATTTTTAAATGACTTTCTAAAAATTAAACTTAAAATAATCCTAATAAATAAAATAATAATGGGAAAATCTACTTTTTGCTTAGAAAAGTCAAAAACCTTTATACAAACCTATGAAAAATGCTAAACAGATAAATCCTTAAAAAAATAAGCTGGAAAATGCTTATTTAAAAGCTGTTATCCAAATAAGCTATAAAACAAACACCTCTTAAATATCTAATGAAATGAAAGGTAAACGTAAAAATCCATCTAGATCACTGGTTAACACGCTAGCCCTTGGAAAGCAAGGTCGCGTGTTCGAGTCCAGGCAGGGTGTGCTTTTTGCAAATTTTTTTTTTTTTTTTACTTTTAAAACACAATCCAGTAACCTTGTTACTTACTAAAACACAATCACAATCCAAAATTAACCAAGATTAAGACCTAAAAATCCAAAAACGTGCTCAGTTTTGATGAACTTTCTGATGAACACTTATGGTGTTTCTTCACAAGTGAAAACTTGAATCAAGAGGGCTTGATTCTGCTTTTTGGTGGTGTTTTTTTTGGACAAAAGGCACCCTTATACTCTTTGGAGTATAAGGAGTCAAGATCAACACAAATTAAGCAAGCACTTAGCCACAAATCAAACAAATAGGCAGATTAGAGTTGTTGATATTGCAAATATGTGTCTGAGTGTATTTTGCTGATACACTTGGCACTCAAATGGATTTCAGTAGCTAAAACCTTGCACACAAACTCACAAAACAACATGCAAACAACACACAATCCCTAAATAATCTAGTGTCTAACAGATTACAAGATTTGATGATAAAATTTCAACAAAACAAGCAAAAACAAGCAGTTTACTGATTAAGGCAATGTTTTTACTTATTTTAGCATGCAATGTGCTCAAAACTTGTTCAAATAGAAAACCAGTCACACTTAACACCTAATAGCACCCTAAGAGTGATGTCTAAACAAGTTTTAGCTCACAAACTTTTACCAATCTCAATCAAAAAACTAGATCCAAACACCCCTTAAACTTTCAAAAACAAAAATTTAACAAAGCAAATCTACTCAAATCTAATTCAAACTGAATCAAACCTAATCTAGCATGCATATATCAACAAGAAAACTCAATAACAAGCACAATATCAATTACTTAACAACTTTCATGCAATAATCACTTAAACACATAATTTTCAGAAAAATGAAAATGGAAAAGGGAAACAATGAGCTACCTTAAGGGTCCTACATCCAGGACCCTTAGTGGTTGAAAAACCACCTCCAAACAAGCCCGGGCTTGTGCTGAACTTGGATGAGATTCTGATGGAGTTTTACTTTAACAAAAATGGATAAAAATGTTCCTTGTTTTGAACCTGCTAAGAGAGAACAAGGGAGACTGTGTAAAACCTTAAGAGCTTGCTTCTAGCTTATAGATTAAGCTAGAAGAGAGTCTTAGCTTGTGGGTAAGGTTATGATAAACTACAAATGACCAACCAAATGGACTTTTCAAGCTTGGGTACCCACTACACCAGAACAAGCCATGGTGTCTTGGACATACCCAAACTTAAATTCCATCAAAGTAACACCTTTCATCACCATTCTATCAGGATTATATGAAAATTTTTGATAAAAGAAAACTTTGAAAAAGAAACAGAAACTTTTGAAAACTTGAAAACTTTTGCTAAAATTAAACCAAACTCAAACAATGAACTTAAATCAACTGAAATGTAAAGGGAACTCAATATTTCTCATCAACAAACTCAATACCATTTATATTAATTCATAAACTGGATTTACAAAGTTTTTGAAAAAAAGAGAAAAATCAAGAACAGCTTAATGCTACGTCCTAAGTGCCTTTATATAGAGGCTACAATGTGATTCTAGAACTGAATGGAAACTAGAAACCCTAACAAGTGAACTTCCAATCTTGCCCTTGGATGATTTTGAATTTTTTAGTCAAAACAAAGCCATGTGAAGATCTTTGGCAGTTTGTGGGATGCCAGCAATGAAAAGAGGATCTTGGACGTCCATTTTGCCTTTAGGAACATGAAAATGCTGTGAGTTGTTGATCTTGCTGTCCATTTTTGTTTGGGAGTGAATAGTGGGGCAGGGGAGGGTTGGAGAGACATGTGAGGTGATGGTGATGGGAGTTTAAGGGTGGTTTTGGGTTTAAGTGAGGGTTAATCAATGATCTGGAAATAATTACCCAAAAACCCTTTGATTTGATCATTGTTCTTCCTGGAAAAATTAGGGTTTATGGGTGGATTAGGGTCGGGTTTAATCCAGTTTGGGGGGTTAATTATTTAAACTTGGTGTTTGGAGGGAAGGGTTAATCTGAATTAATTATTCAGTTTTAGTGAGTGGAGAGTGACGTGGAGGAAAGGGTGATGCTGATTGGGTGATTGTTTAAGGTTGGTGAGGTGTCAAGCTGTGAGTGGAGGGAATAGCTTAGGTTGTTTGGCAGGTTTGGTCCTTCACTTTTCATTTTTTGTTCACTTTGTATAAAATGCCTATCAACGCCCATTTAACACATATCAACTTTTGAACATTGGCAGTTTTGGCACAACAAGTTTTGAAACTTGTTTTAAGGACTTAAAATGCAATTTCTTCATATTCCAAGGACTGATTTTGACATGTCTTCATACTTCAAGGCCTTGACTTGTTTGTTGACTTCTTGAAGGACCATTGTTGACAATTTAGTTTTGTGGAGGGACTAAATTTGCCAATTCTTCAAAGTTAAGGGTCCTTTTTGTAATTTTGACAAACTTTAGGGACCAAACTTGTAATTATGAAGATACAAGGGTATAAAGTGTCAATTCTTCAAACATGGAGGACCAATCTTCATGATTCTTCAAATCTTCAAGGGTTTTCTTTGGAAAATTCTTCATTAGGGCTTGGTTCATCGTGCAGCTTCCTTTCCCGTGTTCGTTTTTGATTGATTCTTGTGATCTTTTGTTGATTTCACGATATCCGTACCTAAAATACACAATGCACAAATACAAGCATATATTGGGGTATTTTAATGATATTTAATGCATTTTAAGCCCGATTTGGACGATGAGACTATGTATAAAAACAGTCTCATCAAATACCTTGATAGTTCTTGACAAATTCAAAAATTTAATTTTTAGACTTAATGTGACTTATCACATTCCATAGCTTGATCGTTTCTTAGTTTCCTTCTAGGTCAGAGTAATATTTAAGTATACACTTTGTATACTCAATTTCCAAACCTTGACAACTTTTGGTGGTAAAGTATTTCAAGTTATCAACATCAAACAATTCTAAAGAATTTGATTTATCACTCAAGACATACCAAACTATGTGGTATTCTGTGAGAATTGAGATTGTGAGACTATATCACAATCCTAAATAACGTAATACCTTTCAGGTTACATACTTATCAATTATGTCAACACAAAATTGAAAATATATAGTATTTAAAAACCTAGTGCATGCTATAATGTATACATCTTTAAATAGTTCAATAACTTTATATACATTATCTATCCTTTGAATAATTCAAAGACTTCATGTTCATTAACAAGAAGACATAACAAGTAAACTATTTACCTTAAGTTATAAGTCTTTTAACTATTAAAGACTATATGCTTATACTTTACTAGAGACGTAAACATTCATAAAGTAACTATGAACAACTTCAATAGTAATTTCAAGGTAATTTCTTACTTTAGTTTTATTATTGTGCATTCCAAGAAACATTCAAGAAATATAAAAAAATTAGTTGAAGTAGCTTGTTATTCATATCTTGACATTTTCTAAACAAGGCAACATACATTGACAATTAAATGTATAAGTCTTAATAGAATATTAGATTCTTATCTCGTGGTCAAGAGAAACTATTGTCATATTGTTATGTGTTGTACTTTGCACACAATAAAGATTTTTCTCACTTGTGCATGGCACAATATCAAGTATGCAGATAAACAATCACGAAACGGAATTGTTTATGTGTACAATATGAAATATACATTTGAATAACTAGTAGAATGTCAACCATATATTTTTATAAAGAATTGTGCATAATTATTATATGAAAATACTTCAAAAGTGATTATCATATAAAAAAGAATGCACATATCCTTAAAATTATGATTCTTCATACTGAAAGTAAGTTAATATTTTAAGTCAAACTAAAAAAATATGGGTTACTAGCAAGGTAAACAAGCTTGTAGCTCCCATTGAATTAGACAACATTACATTAATGTATTTTCAGTTGTAAAACGCAATGCTCCCACTCGATTTGACAAATTTACAAATATTACTTCACCAGCGAAAAGCATAATAGCGACTTATTTACTTTCCTACTCACTTTAAATACCCATAAGTAACAATTACTAATGTATTATAGAGAGTGCATGAACTTCTACCATGTAGATGAGGGCTTGGTTTAAAAATGCGTTTTGCGATCCATTGCGCTAAAGGTCCCAAAAGCCATTGCGTAATGCGTGATGCGATTGCGAGCGCAATTTAGACGCGATGCGTTTAGTATAAAAAGGTAAAAAAATATTATTCAAGTACCAAATAAATGTAATAAAGTAACAAAAAAATTACTAGCATATTAAAATTAGGCCTATAATCCCTTGTAAAAGAAATATATCAAGA
The DNA here is from genome assembly GCA_025667525.1 of Glebionis coronaria. Taxonomy (NCBI): domain Eukaryota; kingdom Viridiplantae; phylum Streptophyta; class Magnoliopsida; order Asterales; family Asteraceae; genus Glebionis; species Glebionis coronaria. The sequence continues at coordinate 146,342,597 of CM046882.1, forward strand.
GTAAAGCTTGATTAAAAAACACTTAGCAAAATGCAACATACTATATATTCGTTATTGTGTTTGTTTTAGATGTTTTTCTAACAAGTATTATTTTTAAAAAGTCATTAAAATATGTAGGTCTCTTTTAAATGGTTAAAATTTGAAAAAATGGCCTAAGTACTAGACTGCGACAATTGCTACCGTTGCTAGCAATACACAATTGCGACAAATTGCGGTTTAATGCGAACACATTTTGGGGTGACACTGCATTAGGCATCATGATGCGAAATTTTGAATGCAACGCATTGATGCGTGCAATTTGCGCAATGATGCGCACATTTTTAAACCAAGGATGAGGGACTATCCATTATGTTTTTATTAACTTAACAATTGGCATGCAAATTCCTCCATATTAGGCCTACCATTTAATAAGGGTGTTTGCCTACGTTGGGTTAAAACATAATAACTAAGATAAATAAAGTTAGTTATTATAATCACAATAAGCAAACAAAGAAGCATTTCTTACCTAAAGATTGTTAAGAGACTTATTAGTTTGAAAGATTCTCAAAAACTCAAATAAGGGTAATGAGATCCACTTGAAAAAATAAGTTGTGCAAATCTTTTTAAACGTTTAAGTTCGCTTAAAGATTGATAATTATAATAATTCAGTCGCACCTATTAATAGCTTTTTCTTAAAAGTTCAAAGGATAGGTATATGTCTCTCTCTTTCTTACAAGAATATGAGACTTTGTTTGTCAAACAAACATAAGTTTGTGGAACTTCGTTGCAATAATCCCTTTAAAAGAATCACAAAATTTGATTTTAGTATTTTCGATAATACTATATATATAGAATATTAAATACCCATTTTTATAAATAAATAATTAATATTTTAAAAGCTAGAATCCACCAAGACATACCACCACCTCATCAGTTGATATGCTAGTGATGATGGTATTCAAGATGTAATTGATGTTTAATAATTACATCAAATACAACTTCTAGAATTATAGGACTCAACTTTATGTACATCGCTTATGACAATTCAAAAGTGAAAAAAGTGAGCATGTTTATCCATCAATTGCCAAGAGTTAAGGTCTCATATATCTTAACTTGCCTAAGTCGTCCAACCAAAAAATATGATTATATAGAACCAACGTCTCACAATTGATTGTATTATATCACCTTGGGTTACAAAATCACCACATTCTCACGTATGATGAAAGATTAAGTGCAAGTTCTTTTACAAGTTGGATGGCAAAATAACTTATTTTAAAGGGTATAATTTTGACAATTTCAAAACATGTACAAAGACGCATGCAACATCTTTGTATCATGAAAATTTAAGAAACTTACTCAATTACGTTAATTATAGACATCACTTATTTAACTCACAGATCAATTGTATAACTATTGATATCATTAAAATTGACGATTCAACGTGTTTTCCATTTAAAGAATTTTAATTTTATCACAGGAAAAGATTAAAAATTGATTAAAATCATTCAAACCCTAGACCATTCGCGACTTCCTAAATAGTATGCAAGGTAAGGAAACTACAAGTAGTCTGGAAGTATAGGGTAATGGTATCTACAAGGCTGAGGTATTGATGAGTCTCCCCGAACTTTATCCTTTCAACTAGATAGTACTTTTGCAAATTGCGTCATTAATAAAATTTTACATCTTAAAAGTATAAAACACATTATAAACTTGAATCAGGCTAGTCATGGCGTGAGTTAAATTTAAAACCATGTAAGGGCGACTCATTTGTTGCCACATATGACCGTGTAAGAATAAGCTTAAAATAAATCAAATTTCATATAAACAAACTGGCTTAGCTCAGTTGGCCACCAAGGTTCCACTAAGTGGTTTATTTGGGGAGGTTTCCTGGAGGTCTTGGGTTCAAGACCTGCCAAGGGCCTTTCAGGCGAAGCGGATAGAAGTCTAACATAACTAGGCGAGGGTTCGAAGAAGACATTCTTCCGCTTGGATGTCATTGCATGACTCGACCCACTAACCACTAACATTTTCCGTTAAAAAAATCAAATTTCATATAGTTTTAGTCCGGTTTATTTTTATTTTCGAAAAACCCTTTGCTTTACACATGATTCATAACAATTATAATCAAAAGCAAACAAATAAACATTAACCTAAAACATATATACAATTAACAATTAATCACATACCACATGCATACAAATTGATGATGAATCAAAGTCAATTAAATTGATTATAATGAATATACATGAATAAGACTTTCAATTCCAAGAAGTGATCCACATGCAATCGAAAGATCGACTGTGTAACACAAAATCAAGTATACACTACATAGCACGTAAAGATGTCTTACATTTTAACTTGACTTCAGGTCACGTCAGAGTATAGCTCGGGTCGTCTCCAGCCTTATCTCAAAACTACAAAGTTATACATATCTGAGTCATTGACCTCCCAAAAAATTTCATATTTTTCCAACGTCGTATGGATTTATTATGAATTTTTTAGTGACAGGTGTCAAACAAACCTTCTTAAAAAGTTCACAATAATTATGTCAAGATTCATCATTAACCATCAATCAAGCATGTATAAACCACTAACAACTAATTAAAAACTATATATCTAATATCAAACACACATGATCCATGGTAAACTTGCATGATTCCCATAGATCTATCATATTAACGATTAATAATGTGATAAATAACGACTAATTAACAATTAACAACATATTTATCACTATAAATTTCATACAACTTAGGGTTTGTCTAATGTATTTTATTAACCCTAATTAGGATTTATAAAACCTAATTATCAAATAAAATAATTATACAACATCATATTAAGTTTACACAATTTTAGATCTTTCATTTTTTAATGTAATTAAAAGATATACGAACGGCCCGTGATGCCACTGTTGGAATTTATAAAAATGATTAACCATATTAACAAGTTAATAACACGAGTACGCAACGGAATAATTAGGATCACATATAGACAAGTAATTGGCATAAACGATAAAGAATTGCTTACCTTTTACCAATGGACTGAATCACCTTTATTAAACAACCAATATAAACGAAAACCCAATAAAAGATCAAATTATTATCTCTCTAAGTACACACACACATAATACGTTTCATTATGCTAGTATGTAAGTGTTAAACAACCAATAAACCACGCCTCTTGAATCAATTAACACATGAAACCGTATTGGTTTCTTGTTCGCCGATCGGTGAAAACCAAACACCACTTTGTGGGTTTATATCGATCGGACCAAAGAAAAGGAAAAGAGAGAAAACTGATTTAGAGATTACAAGTGAATAATGAGGTATCTAGGACCTCTGTATATACTTGTAATAACTTGGTGATCAAGCAACCAAGCCCAAAAGCCTCATGGGCTTTTGTTTCCTTTTCCTTAACATTCATTTATTGGTGTATTTGGTTAACTATAATTTAATATTTAATACAATATTAAATTATTAATTATATATTTCTTAACGATTTACGCGTGCGTCTTCTTAGGCTCGGGACGACTTTCAGACATATATTATTTCATGTACATATTCCTGCAATTGTAACAACCCAAATGGTTGGCCAAGTCTACTTCCCATCATTAAGAACATCACTATTATCCACTATTATCCATTAAAAACGCTATAAAAACTTGCACTTTTTCAAAAATATTTTTCCGTTGAACTTATTACTTCAAGCAACGATTAAGCACGACGAACATGGGTGAGCTCGTTGCATAGGCGGAAGCTAACATAACAAGCACACTACTCTAAAATAGAATACGACTATAACTAGATTACAATTGACTAAAAAACATCAAAATTAATCTAATTCTTCTTTCCAGCATGGGATGTGTTAATGAAACTTATTACAAATAGCCTGAAGGTTTTCAGATATATCATGGCTTTCATAAAAAATGTCATCGTACGTAATCATCATCCTGTTTTATTGTCCTTTGTTGTTCTAATAATCTATTATTACCATATCTACTATCATCTTCATATTTTAAACATGTTGATGCCATAAGAACTGCATGTTCATCGACCACGTCTTCCTGCTTAACTAAAAATACAAAAGGTAATAAAGATTATATTCTTGATACTAGATGCTCAATTTGAGTTAGTAACTCGTTAAGTAAGAATAACCCGTTGATAGTTGTATTTTTACTACCCTTTAGGAAAAGAGCGTAAAAGTGGCAAGTATTAAGTGTCGGTTTAGGAAAACCAAGCACTAATGACCAAATTAAGTTCAAGTTCGTTTCCCAAGGAGGCTTGTGTGTTGTGCAAAGAAATTATTAACTTTGTGATTATAATTTATGAAGAAAAGAAAAGGAGAATAGAAAAGGATGACGGTTACGATTATGAATTAAACTAAGACGAGGTCGTACACGTAAAACCGTAAAAGGTGACAAAATTAAAAAATTACCCTAAAAATTCCTAGAAAATTGCAATAAATCCTAAAAAATGCAATTAGAGTTTACAAAAAATCAAAAATCAATCAAACCTTTTATTTAATTAAATAATAACTTTTTAATGCTAATTAAAGCCCAAAAAATAAAATTAATTAATAAAAAGCACAAAATGATATTTTTCACTTTGTAAACCTCTAAAATGACTTAACTAAATTAAAAAATATTTTTGAAAATTTTAAAATTAATTAACACTATCTAAAAACTATTAAAAACTATAAAAACTTAAAATAATTCTAAAAATTAATCTAATGACAATAAAATTAATCTAAAAATTTTAAAATTCCTAACTTAATGTATTTAAACTAGGAAAAATGAAAAACTTGTAAAAATCTAAAATTTGATTTTTAATAATAAAATAATATTAAAAATCCAAAATTTATAAAAAAATCTAAATAGTTCAAACTAATTTATTTTAACCTAAATAACACATAAATGAACTTGAAATTACCAAAATACCCCTATTGGGCCAAATAGTGAAACAGACCCCTTAATGGGCTTATAATTGGCCCAATAAGAAAAAGTTCACAAAAATGGCCCAAAAACTCCAGTTAAGCTTAAAATTCAATTTTAAACACAAAATTTCAAAGGCCCAAAGCTAAATGTGAGCTTATCACAGCTTATTTCAAAACAGCTTATTCTTAATGGGCTTTTTGGCCCATTAAGCTATAAGTTGATGCCATAAGCTGAAATTTGACACACAACCTTCTCTTGGCCTAATTAAGCTGTTTGTAAAAAGAATTTTTGAATAAGCCCAAGAAATAAGCCTGAAATAAGCAAAAGCTCTTTACACAAAACGACAAAATAGTCGTTTTCGAGTTCTAGGCCACATCAAAAACTGATTGAACTTGAAAAAGGTTTTAAATCACTTAAATAAGCTTAATAAACAAAAAGTTTTCCAATAAGCACACTCAATAAGCTGAAATAAGCAATAAGCTGTTTTTGAAAAAGACAATTTAGTCGTTTTCTAGTCAAAAGCTAAAACCAAAAGCTGTAAACTTCCAGACTGACTTATAAGCTCAAAATAATAACACCTATTACAAAAAATAAGTTGTTGCACATTGGAATAAGCTAGAATGAACAAAAAATAAGTTGTTGACCAATTATAACTAGTAGTGGCTAGTAGTAGGGGAAAGGAGTTCCCACTGCTTTGACTTTTTGACTTAGCTTTTTAGAGAGTTTCACTTGGTTTTGTTGGATTATCAAGGCACCATTACAACCAGTGGGTTGGAAGGAGTCGATAACAAGCAAAAAATCACAAAAACACTCAGCCAAATGATACAGTTTAATCAATCTGTGCTCAGATATGGTCCAGACAAGTAATAAGCAGATCTGGTGGTTATAAGCTACTTTTAAGCTAGTATAAGCTGACCACAATCAACCAAATGCACACACGAGCTCAATTAAACTTAATGACACACAGATTAACTCATTTCATGCAATGATTCCAACTTATGAACAAGATTTAAGCACATTCAAGTCACTGATGAACACTAAACAGGCAAGAACACTTTTTGCTGATCTACTTGACACCAAATCCAAATTCAAGGCCTCAGATCTATCACTCAGGTTGCAAATACTTGGATTTGACACTTGTTAGCCCTAGATTAACATTCAAACTAGGTGTGCCCAAGATTTCAAAGCAAAACAGCAAGTTTTCCAGACTCTGGAGTTGGGGCTCGCTCTCATTGATACTAAGGGAAAGACTTGTGTGATGGATGCTCTTGATGCCACTTGACTTGCAAGATTTTATAGCCAAATGTTTGATTTAGGTGATACAAAGCACAAAGCATGCAGATTTCAAAACACAAACACCTTAACAACAGATACCAACTCAATTAATACAACAATACCTACTTAAAATCATGCAAACTTGAACCAACAGTCAATCCCAAACACCCTTTTAACTTTTTAAAACCAATTTTAACAAAGCCAAAGTATTCTCAAGACTGATTTAAGCCCAAATAAACATCATAACATCCAACATATGAATCAAGAACCAATTTGCATGCAGATAAACACACATACACCAGCAAAATCACAAAATCACTTAGAACACCAAGATTTTATCAGATTTTCAAGGAAATAAGACAAACCTCATGAAAGTACATCCACACTCACGTATGTTTGAGATTGTGTGGTAGCTTAACAACCACAAGCTTCCAACAAGCTGCTAAGATCAACAAGATTAGTAACAAACAGATTATATGAACAAAAAAAAAATGAAAAATGAAGCTGATTTGATTCAAGCTTGTTCCCCACTCCTTGAATCCTTCCAAACCACAAGCTCAGTACACCTTGATAATCTCATTATCAGGGTGTTATGATCACTTATAATCCAAAAGTTCAAGTGTTTGAACTAAGACTTAGAAAAATAATCAGATTTTTGAAAAACATGCAAACACTTGCACAATCATTAAAACCAAACTTAGAACTTTCAAACCCACAAACATATATCAATAACAACAAAGAGTAAAGGTTGGAACTTGGAATTCATCACAAAATCAAACACTTTTTTCATTCACTAGAAACAAAGGATTTACAGATTTTCGACCAAAGAAAACCAAGAACAAGTTGTAATGTAAGGTCCTAATGCCTTTATATAGGCTACATGTGAGCTAAGAAACTGATAAAAAGCATAAACCCTAGTTGGTGAAGTCCCAAAAATGCCATTGAGGTTTTTGAACTTTGTTGACTGAATTTTGACTTGGGAGGGGATACATATGATGCCAGTGGTGAAAAGGTGATCCAAGGGGCCTTATGCAAGCTTAGGATGTAAGCAAAGGTTTGGGGCATTGATTTGCTGCAAGTGTTTTGTTTGGAGGTGAAAAGTGGGGCAGGGGAGGGTGTTGGACTCATGTGAAGTGATGGTGATGGGGGATTAAGGGTTGGGTTAGGATTAGTATACCCCTAATCATGTTTCTGGAAGAGATTAGGTCTTAGTTCACAAGGGTTAAGAAATACCCAAATCGGGTTATGAACAAGATGAACACATGTTTTAATCTTGTTTGGGTTTAAATGGGGTGTTTAGCGCCAGATTAATATTTAATTAACTTTTGAAAAGTTAATAAATATTAAACGGGTGAGTGGATGGTGATGTGGAAGTAGGGAGTGTTTTGATTGGTTGTGGGAGGTGAGTGGGACACGTGGAGGAGGGTGATAGGTCTAGGTAAGTTTCCTTGTTTGCCAGCTTTAACCCCTCTTTTCTTCTTTTCTTGTCACTTGTGTTTAAACTTGCAAAATCTGAATTCCCTTTGTTATCCAAGTTTCAGTTTTCACATTTTTGCCCCAAAAACTTTCCAAAAGTATTTTCAGGGGTATTTCTTGTAATTTGATGATTCTTGAAGGGCTGCTTTGGCATTTTCTTCAAACTTTATGGTCTTTACTCGTATGATTGACTTTGTGGAGGACTAAAAATGACAAGTCTTCATTTACGAAGGACCATTCTTGCCAATTCTTCAAAGTGGAGGGTCCTTTTTGTAATTTGACAAACTTTAAGGACCAAACTTGTAATTATGAATATAGAAGGGTTTAAAGTGTCAATTATTCATTATTGGAGGACCCTTCTTGTACAATCTTCAAATCTTCAAAGGTATTTCTTGGAAAATCATCACTAGGGCTTGGTTCATTGTGCGGCTTCGTTTCCCGTGTTCGTTTTTCTTTGATTCTTGTGATCTTTTAGGATTTTCTCAATATCCGTACGTAAAACACACATGTAACAAACACAAGAATATACTTGGCATATTTCATGATATTTAATGCATTTTAAGCCCATTTTGGACGATGAGACTATGCGTAAAAGCAGTATCATCACTCCCCCATACTAAACCATTATCGTGCCCTCACGCAATGCTAGAATAAAGTATCGTAGCACCTCCAAAATTCATTTTTATGCACTTTTATTGAATGATAAACTTGCTACACTACTACTATTACTACTACTTGTGTTTTTAGACATAATGTATGATTTTCATCGCAAAATGGGACGTTTAGGTTCATAGAACAAGAACACGTGAATGCTTCGTTAGAAATAATTTTGTCGTCCTCGATTTTCACCCTAATTCCATGCCAAGCGTGCTACGAGATCTTTGTCATTATAAGCTAGTAATGCTAACACTACTCATATGCCCTAATCACGTACTTATCCTCCCATTTTCCTAAGTGGTATCTCTTATATTTTATTTTTGTCTTGAATGTTCACGATGATACATTTTTTACTTATGTGATGATAGAGATTTAGGTCTAAAAATAGAGTCATAACGGTGTAACCAAGACCATTGAATTAATAACCCCCCCCCCCCCCCCCCTAATAGACAACGATGTCAAAAAATTAAGTCAACAAAAAGGATCGATAAACACGGTTTTATAACGGTTTTGAACATGAGACTTATTACCAAGACTTTTATACGCCCCCTAACGGATGGGCCTTATTATCATAGGTTTACCTCCATCTTTTATTCAACTTCGCCATGAAGCTTTTATTATGACTTCGGTATTGCCTTGCCTTTTATTTAACCTCGCCATGAGGTGTTTATTATGGCCAAAGACGTATATCCTCACACTAAAAGCGAATTTTGTATTTTTAAAGCTTCAAAGATTAAGGCTTGATTCACTTTCAATTTCGCATAGATTTTTCGGCCTTGTGAGCTTCAAATTGTTTGCTTGATTTAGGTGAGCACTTGAAATCTTATTATTAGGTGAAGCTTTCGATTATTCGGGTTGCCAATACTTCAAAACCGTGACGCTGGCGATACCTTAATGTCTTCCCAATTTAATTACATGGAAGCTACTAGAAAATACTAGAAACCAACAATCAAGACTAAACCGCTAAGCCAATACTTATTAAGCAAAATATATTTTCAAGCAAAGGGAGAATAAGCAAATAACGAGAACATATGAGTTTTTGAAAGAATACGAATACTCTACATTTAGCATAGTAACTTATAATTAACTCTATCATTTCTCGTCCTCATTTAAGAGACTTAGCCAAATATAAATTTATGGAATCGAAGCTAAGTGCTTAACACGCACGGTCGAGTCAAAAATTACTCTCATTCTCGCCATCGGAAAATCTACATTCGTGTCTTCAAACACTTATAAAACATGAGAAAAATTTTAAAATTTAGCCATTTTTAGCCTTATTTTGCAACAAAATGATAAACAAAAAGATAAACTTTGGAAAGCGTGAAGGTTTGGCAAGGCAAGTATCTATTCACCCCCCATACTAAAGTTAAACATTGTCTTCAATGTTTCGAGTCTAAGGGTTGGAAACCCTCATACTAGAGACGTAGTCGAATGCATAATCTAGCATGAAAAGGGTGTAGCCGTTAAATTTAAAGCCGTTTATGAAGTATGCTAAAAACCTAAGGTTAGAACATAAAAGGATATATCATGGATATTGAGAAATTCTTCAAAGCAAACGATCGAGTGCTCCCATAAAACGAACACGAGAGGCTCCAATCGTGAAGATCATGATCATCTAAAAACCACAATGCACAAACAACCACGAAACAAAGGTTGGAAGGGCACAAATCCCCTCACATTAAACTAATTAGAAAGCGATAATATGTACATGGATAAGCATGGGTCTCCCCCACGAGGCACCTTGTTTTTGATAACCGAGTCAAAAGCTCGACTCGAATCCCCCATAAATGTGATCATTTGGGGATAATCATGGTATGGTCAATTTTTGGTGGGGCTTACATGATAAACAATGCCCAAAAGTACGTGGAGTACTTTAAAAACCCGATAAACGTATACCAGGGTCAAAGTTAGCGTCCTCGTTTTCGGAAGAAAGACGAAACACCACTACTTCAACCGAAGTCAAAAAATCAAACCCAAAGGGTTTCAAGAAAATAGATGAGAAATAGAAGGGTGGGAAAATGGGTAAGTCTCTAAAAACATGAGCTACTCGAGGTAGACTCGGACCAATCAAATGAAAGTATTTTCCATTTACTACATCGGTGGAAGACCGAGATTTCCCTTTATAAGCAATTCTGGGATCAAATATCTCATCCTCGGTGGAGAAAGGGAAGGGAACATAAGGGGATTCCCCCACACTAAGTCCACACAAAGCATCGTCAAAGGAGAAGACGAGCTTATAGCACTCAAAATACGAGGTGATGACGGAGTTAGAATGGTAGAAAAATCTTTTAAATCCAATTTAAATTTTTTTTCATTTTTCATCTTTTGAAAACTCCTTATGAAAACCCGATTTGATTATGTCAAAAATATTTGGTGTTTCTAAAACGATGTTAGACACACTAAAAATTCTCACATTTAAAAACCGTTTTGGTGGTGGTGAGTTCTCAAAACATTTATCAACAAAGAACACCGCCCCATCGGGGTCAACATATTCATCATCTGAAGAATCTTCATTATGCAATATCGACGATGTAGGTTCAACACTCTTAACCTCCACCGGCGGAGGGGATGGAAAATCGTTTTTATTAACAACTCCTAAAACTCTTTTTGAAAATCCTTTGTAAATCTTTTTGATTGAATCAACATTGTTCAAAGACGTGATAGAATACACATGAGAAAGTGTAGAGTTTTGAATTGCATTTATGACGAGTTCCTCCTCATTGAAACGTAGAGTGATTTTCCTAGCATGAACATCAATAAGTGCTCTCGATGTATCCAATAATGATCGACCTAAAATTAGAGGAACTGTAGGATCGATGGGAATGTCTACAACAATAAAGTCCATGAGATAGTAAAACTTTCCAACTTTCACAAAGACGTTCTCGGCTACTCCACAAGCTAGAATCGTAGAATGATCGGCCATCTCGATTGACATTCTTGAAGAAGTGAGATTAGGAAGATTGAGCGACATACAAATCTCAAGAGGAATCAAATTTATACTAGCACCAAGATCGCCCAAGGCGTAGCATTCTTCCATATCTTGTATAGCACATGGGATTAAAAATTTACCGGGATCATCGACTTTTTGGGGTATGCGGCTAAGAAAAACCGAAGAACAACTAGACGACTTTTGCAATTTTTCATTGTTATTCAACATACTTTTGAAGTTTGCGTCAAATCGAGGCATCATAACCAAAGCGTCGGCAAAACTTATATTAAAATGCAAGTCATGGAACATTTTTATAAAAACTTCAAATTGATAATGGTTACGTTCTTGTGCCTTTTCTTTGTTTCGTCTTGATGGGTAAGGTAAGGGTGGTGTAGGTTGGGGCATAGGCATCAGCCTTAGAATCTCGGGTACCACAATTGGTATTGGTTCAACCGTAGGTGTGGTTTGAGCGGTACTTCGTGGGATTGGGATTTTCTCCTTTTCGACCACAACCTCAGGCTCTTTCTCTATTTCCTTCTCCATAGAAGTACTTGGACGAGAAATGGGTTCTTTGAAAGTTTTACCACTACGAGTAGTAATAACCTTCAACTCTCCTTTCGGGTTTACGATGGTATCACTAGGAATACCACCCGAAGAAGAAGGTTTACACATGATAGCTTCAAACATTTTTCCCATTCGATCTTCAAATTTTGATTGCCTAGCATCCGCTTTTAACAATTCTTGCTTAATCTCATGTTGACCTTGCTCCATTTTTTGTTGATTTTGTTGGAGACGTTGCACATTTCCTTCCATTTTATTAGCATGAGTTTTCAATTCATTATAAAGTTCGTTTTTAAGCTCGTTTTTCAACTCGGATCTTAAGCTAATCATCTCACGTTGCATGTTATCAAACTTAGCATCGTTTGCTTTTGCATAATCCAAAAATTCTCCATTAAGATTTTTAGTGTGAGCATTTTGAAAACCTTGTGTAATAGTTTGAAAATCACGGTTTTGATTTCGATTTTAAATTTGCCCATTGTTCCCACTTTGGTAATTACCCTTGTTGAAGTTACGTTGATTTCCTTGGTAAGCACCATTTTGATTGTTGTTTGGATAGTTGTTTGCATTTTGATTTTGTGGAGCTTGATTTTGGCGGGAACCTTGACCGTTTTGGTTATAAGTTCCCATGGCTACATAAGCATTCGAAGTGTTACCATCCGCGGTAATGCACTCGGACAAATCATGAGCTCCACCACACGAAATACAACTCTTTCCAACCACTTTAACCGATGCGGAATTCAAAGCATCTTGTGCTTTCTAATGAGTCATAAGATTCGAAAACCTATCGAAAAACCAATTCTCCTCGTTTGCTTCATCTTGCAAGGCACTCATGTTACGAGACGACGATGACGAACCCATAGTGGCAACACTCGGGGTGTTACGAGGGTTGTAAACCATAGACCTATTCTCAGTTATTTTCAAAGCCTCATCGGTCGTTTTGCACAAAAAATTACCACCCGCGGCGTCATTTAAGTAATCTCGTTCATGATCATTAAGCCCATTATAAAAAGTGTCAATTTGATGCAATTCGGAAAAATCATGGTGTGGACATCCATGTAACCTTTCTTTAAATCTTTCCCAAGCCATAGAAAAATTTTCATTAGACCTTTGAGTAAATCGTGAAATCTCGTTTTTCAAATGTGTTGTTTTAGATGGTGGAAAAAATTGATTCACAAATTTAGAAATGAGATCACCCCACGTCAAAATCGAATTTGGGGGTTCTTTCTTGAGCCATATCTTAGCGGGTCCATCTAATGAGTATGGAAACAACATCATCTTAATGGCATCGTGGGGTACATCCTTAAACTTGCTAGTCGCGGTGAGACGATTGAATTTCCTAATGTGATAATATGGGTTGTCTTTTTCGTGTCCGTGAAACTTGTTGGCTTGAAGCATAGACATTAAACCCGTCTTGATCTCGAAGTTCTCCGCAAGGATGTCGGGAATCACAATGGCCTCTCCAAAACCCTCGGTGGGTGCTTGAAGCAACTCCATCATAGTACGATTTGCCATGATAGCCTCTTGTTCTATAAGGGGTTCCTCACTTGGAGTCTCTTCACTAGATGGTGTTGAGGTGTTTTCCTTTCGATTACGACGTTTACGTGCACGTCTTGCTTGATTATGAGTAAGCATAAACGTCACGTACAATGTGGGGATGAGAAAAGAAGATTCTTTTTGGTGTTTTTAATTTTTCCAATTTTTTTTTGGATTTTTGATTGTTTTTACTTTTTTTGGATTTTGTGAATGTATTAAGTAGACAAAAATCTACAAATCTCTCCTCAAATCAAATCTCTTGATTAAAGGAGCCTCAAGGAATAAAAACGATCACGTGAAGTGAACGCCTTCGATGACTTTAGAACGTTGGTCGAACACAAAAACGTTCAAGAGGGTTTAATCAAATGAAACCAAGAAAATGTATATGATACTTAGATAATACTTTGGTTGACAAACCCTCGATTAGCCCTTTTTATCTCAACACGCACAAGCAAGCGGGGAAACGAGGCGGCGCGAAGCACTTAAGAGCCTTTTTCCTTAGGGTATATTTTATAATACCCGCCTTATACCCACCTTATAGTTTGTGTTTGTCAAAATTAAGCTTCACGAAAGTAATTATCTATTTTGCCTTTTTTTTCTTGTTTGAGATTCGAATACAATGATCGAGTGATGAAATCCGAATCAAGGTTGTGTTTTCACACTATTGGAGTACTTGTGAATTATTGTTCTACGTATACAATATAGTAATATTCACACAAAAAAACGAAAAACCGATAATACGTACTAGTAGAGTGCTACTAATACAAATAGATATTATGGCTAATTTAATAACAACAATTGTTCAAATCAAAACACAACAAGCCTCCCCGGCAGCGCCGCCAAAATGATAGTTGTATTTTTACTACCCTTTAGGAAAAGAGCGTAAAAGTGCCAAGTATTAAGTGTCGGTTTAGGAAAACCAAGCACTAATGACAAAATTAAGTTCAAGTTCATTTCCCAAGGAGGCTTGTGTGTTGTGTAAAGAAATGATTAACTTTGTGATTATAATTTATGAAGAAAAGAAAAAGATAATAAAAAAGGATGACAGTTACGATTATAAATTAAACTAAGACGAGGTCGTACACGTAAAACCGTAAAAGGTGACAAAATTTAAAAATCACCCTAAAAATTCCTAGAACATTGCAATAAATCCTAAAAAATGCAATTAGAGTTTACAAAAAAAATCAGAAATCAATCAAACCTTTTATTTAATTAAATATAATTTTCTAATGCTAATTAAAGCCCAAAAAATCAAATTAATTAATAAAAAGCCAAAAATGAGATTTTTCAAATTGTAAACCTCTAAAATGACTTAACTAAATTAAAAACTATTATTGAAAATTTTAAAATTAATTAACACTATTTAAAAGCTATTAAAAACTATAAAAATTTAAAATAATTCTAAAAATTAATCTAATGACAATAAAATTAATCTAAAACATTTAAAATTCCTAACTTAATGTATTTAAACTAGGAAAAAATGAAAAACTTGTAAGAATCTAAAATTTAATTTTTAATAATAAAATAATAATAAAATAATATTAAAAATCCAAAATATATAAAAAAATTCTAAAAAGTTGTAAACTAGTTTATTTTAATCTAAATAACACAGAAATGAACTTGAAATTACCAAAATACCCCTATTGGGCCTTAAAATGGGCCAAACAGTGAAACAGACCCCTAAATGGGCTTATAATTGGCCCAATAAGAAAAAGTACACAAAAATGGCCCAAAATCTCCAGTTAAGCTTAAAATTCAAATTTAAATATAGAATTTCAAAGGCCCAAAAGCTTAAAGTGAGCTTATCACGGCTTATTTTAAAACAGCTTATTCTTAATGGGCTTTTTGGCCTATTAAGCTATAAGCTGATGCCATAAGCTGAAATTTGACACACAACCTTCTCTTGGCCTAATTAAGCTATTTGTAAAAAGAATTTTTGAATAAGCCCAAGAAATAAGCCTGAAATAAGCAAAAGATCTCTACACAAAACGACAAAATAGTCATTTTCGAGTTCTAGGCCACTTCAAAAGCTGATTGAACTTGCAAAAGGTTTTAAATCACTTAAATAAGCTTAATAAACAAAAATTTTTCCAATAAGCACACTCAATAAGCTGAAATAAGCAATAAGCTGTTTTTAGAAAAGACAAATTAGTCGTTTTCTAGTCAAAAGCTAAAACCAAAAGCTGTAAACTTCCAGACTGACTTATAAGCTCAAAATAATAAGACCTATTACAAAAAATAAGTTGTTGCACATTCAAATAAGCTAGAATGAACAAAAAATAAGATGTTGACCAATTATAACTAGTAGTGGCTAGCAGCAGGGGAAAGGAGTTCCCACTGCTTTGACTTTTTTACTTAGCTTTTGAGAGAGTTTCACTTGGTTTTGTTGGACAATCAAGGCACCCTTACAACCAGTGGGTTGTAAGGAGTCAATAACAAGCAAACAATCACAAAAACACTCAGCCAAATGATACAGTTTAATCAATCTATGCTCAGATATGGTCTAGACAAGTAATAATCAGATCTGGTGGTTATAAGCTACTTTTAAGCTAGTATAAGCTGACCACAATCAACCAAATGCATACACAAGCTCAATTAAACTAATGACACACAGAATAACTCATTTCATGCAATGATTCCAACTTATGAACAAGATTTAAGCACATTAAAGTCACTGATGAACACTAAACAGGCAAGAACATTTTTTGCTGATCTACTTGACACCAAATCCAAATTCAAGGCCTCAGATCTATCACTCAGGTTGCAAATACTTGGATTTAACACTTGTTAGCCCTAGATTAACATTTAAACTAGGTGTGCACAAGATTTCAAAGCAAAACAACAAGTTTTCAAGATTTTATAGCCAAATGTTTGATTTAGGTGATACAAAACACAAAGCATGGAGATTTCAGAACACAAACACCTTAACAATAGATACCAACTCATTTAATACAACAATACCTACTTAAAATCATGCAAACTTGAACCAACAGTCAATCCCAAACACCCTTTTAACTTTTTAAAACCAATTTTAACAAAGTCAAAGTATTCTCAAGACTGATTTAAGCCCAAATAAACATCATAACATCCAACATATGAATCAAGAACCAATTTGCATGCAGATAAACACACATACACCAGCAGAATCACAAAATCACTTAGAACACCAAGATTTTATCAGATTTTCAAGAAAATAAGACAAACCTCATGAATGTACATCCACACTCACGTATGTTTGAGCTTATGTGGTAGCTTAACAACCACAAGCTTCCAACAAGCTGCTAAGATCAACAAGATTAGTAACAAATAGATTATATGAAAAAAAATGAAAAATGAAGCTGATTTGATTCAAGCTTGTTCCCCACTCCTTGAATCCTTCCAAAACACAAGCTCACTACACCTTGATAATCTCCTTATCAGGGTGTTATGATCACTTATAATCAAAAAGTTCAAGTGTTTGAACTAAGACTTAGAAAAATAATCAGATTTTTGAAAAACTTGCAAACACTTGCACAATCTTTAAAACAAAACTTAGAACTTTCAAACCCACAAAATGTATCAATAACAACAAAAAGTAAAGGTTGGAACTTGGAATTCGTCACAAAATCAAACACTTTTTTCATTCACTAGAAAGAAAGGATTTACATATTTTTGACCAAAGAAAACCAAGAACAAGTTGTAATGTAAGGTCCTAATGCCTTTATATAGGCTACATATGAGCTAAGAAAATGATAAAAAGCATAAACCCTAGTTGGTGAAGTCCCAAAAATGCCCTTGAGGTTTTTGAACTTTATTGACTGAATTTTGACTTGGGAGGGGATACATGTGATGCCAGTGGTGAAAAGGTGATCCAATGGGCCTTATGCAAGCTTAGGATGTAAGCAAAGGTTTGGGGAGTTGATTTGCTGCAAGTATTTGGTTTGGAGATGAAAAATGAGGCAGGAGAGGGTGGTGGAATCATGTGAAGTGATGGTGATGGGGGATTAAGGGTTGGGTTAGGATTAGTATACCCCTAATCATGTTTCTGGAAGAGATTAGGTCTTAATTCACAAGGGTTAAGAAATACCCAAATCGGGTTATGAACATGATGAACACATGTTTTGATCTTGTTTGGGTTTAAATGGGGTGTTTAGCGCCAGATTAATATTTAATTAACTTTTGAAAAGTTAATAAATATTAAATGGGTGAGTGGATGGTGATGTGGAAGCAGGGAGTGTTTTGATTGGTTGTGGGAGGTGAGTGGGACACGTGGAGGAGGGTGATAGGTCTAGGTAAGTTTCCTTGTCTGCCAGCTTTAACCCCTCTTCTCTTCTTTTCTTGTCACTTGTGTTTAAACTTGCAAAATCTGAATTCCCTTTGTTATCCAAGTTTCAGTTTTCACACTTTTGCCCCAAAAACTTTCCAAAAGTATTTTCAGGGGTATTTCTTGTAATTTGATGATTCTTGAAGGGTTGCTTTGGCATTTTCTTCAAACTTTATGGTCTTGACTCGTATGATTGACTTTGTGGAGAACTAAAAATGACAAGTCTTCATTTATGAGTGACCATTCTTGCCAATTCTTCAAAGTAGAGGGTCCTTTTTGTAATTTGACAAACTTTAAGGACCAAACTTGTAATTATGAATATACAAGGGTCTAAAGTGTCAATTCTTCAATATTGGAGGACCCTTCTTGTACAATCTTCAAATCTTCAAGGGTATTTCTTGGAAAATCATCACTAGGGCTTGGTTCATTGTGCGGTTTCGTTTCCCGTGTTCGTTTTTCTTTGATTCTTGTGATCTTTTGTGATTTTCTCAATATCTGTACCTAAAATACACATGTAACAAACACAAGAATATATTTGGCATATTTCATGATATTTAATGTGTTTTAAGCCTATTTTGGACGATGAGACTATGTATAAAAGCAGTCTCATCAGCCGTATCACAAACTAAATCCATAAACCTATTTTTTTGGTACAACTCGATGAGACAGAAGATTTGAGGAGAAGAGATTGACTATCCCTATACACATTTTTCATAGATACAACCTTAGGTAACGGCTTCTAGATGCCACATGTACGTTTCGCAATAATGATTTGTTATTTTATCAATTCCTTCAACTATAGGGGCAGTACTAGTACTACTAGATGTCACATTAAAAAATTCGTGATTAACGAAAACATGTCAAAATTATGCCAATTTCCAATCAACTTTGAATGCCCTTGTACCAAATCTATCATCAATTTCAACAGAATTAAGCACATCAATCGGTTTTAATTACTAACATATTTACTGGCTACAGAAAGTTGCTTCTTTTTATCACAAGAGCTCGCATTATTCAGTCTATAAACTTGTTTAATTTGCTTAAAGCCACCTTTGGTCCAACCTGAACATCTCTAATAGCTTGTCTAGGGTTTTTCGAGTTCTTCAACACATCCGAGACGATATTCTTAGGACACTCATCCAGACCAAATACCTTGCAACTCGAACACCTGGGAGGTTTACACTAATACTCAACACGTATAGTATACATATAACCCCCCCCCCCCCCCCCCCCCCAATCAACAAATTTGGGCATAGCCACAAAAATAGTTTCTTTCAACCCCTTATCACGTTGAAGTTCGATTATCTCTAACATAACTTGACCTACCCCGTAATTCATGCACATGCCACATATATAACAATTAAACATCAAAATAGTACCAAAGTTAGTAGCAAAGGCACTCAAACCATCCTCGCTAAACTTTCTCACATAGACGTATTGAAATTTAACACAATTTGAATCTTTTTTTAATAAGTTCACATCTGGATCCCACTTGTTCGAAGTAAATTGATTATTGTGAATTAATCAAGGGTCATTCTTAAGCGTTGCAACCATACCATCTTTAGAGCCAAACTTGAAGGAAATATAACCATTAGGTTGAGTTCGAAGTTGACTTAAACAAACCAAATTAACTCCAAATGTTCCAAACATAGGTTTCAGCATCCGGGTAAGCAACTCGTTAACCGAAAAAAATAAACCATAAGAAGTATTAGCATAACTTTTGTTAATAGTTCAAATAGACTTCAACGAGATAGTTGCATCAACTCGTTCTCCGACGGTGGAATTAAAGTGCGGAAATTCAAACTTTTCCTAGTTGGTTCACCGGTAACTAGTTTGCATACAAAGTAGGCCCTGAGGGTGTCAGGCTAGAACTTTTGACATAAATATTAGGTGTATCACTAATATTGTTAGCATCTAGCAACTATAAAATTTGCATCTGCAAAACCCGATCACATGATTGCATCTAGCAACTATAGAACTAGTTCCAAGAACATGCCTAGGCGTATTTCAAATAACACGGGTCATAAAGCTATCTAGAGGATGCTAAGAAAAAGACACAAGCAAGAGATAGGACCAAACCAAAACCTAGGAGTGTTAATCACATATCTAGGAATTCTAAACCCTTCTCAAATGCACTAATCCGCCAACACTAGGAACTCTAGATCCTTCTCAGATGCTAAGCACTTTGTTTACACGAAATGTAACAAATGTGTCTTCAATTCTATTCATGATGATTGTATAACGAAAGTCCTGAATAAGGTGAACTCATATGCTAGAGTAACTTAAAGATGGATCCCTAAATGAAATAGGTTTTCTAAACATAAGTCTTCCACTGTGCCTAAGAAAACATTGTCTCCTGGATCCAATCTTAGGTGGCAACCCATAGGCAGAATCTTTAAGACGATTGGTCTTAGGTGGGTTCCTACAGGAAAGATATTTCCCTCTAGTACGACAAAGGTTCACTGTGAACCCCCACATGGTTCTAACAAATGTATCACAAACCAATATGCAAGCATACAAACTACTAATGAAAGTGCAGGTACCAAAGTCAAGGTTCAACGGGAACACAAAGGTCCAATATTTGAATATCGTTCAACAAAAGACACACTTGGAGTTTGGCTGTTGAAGAAACAGATATCTGAGAAACAAGTGTCTCATGGGTTTCACAATTAAACTTCTGCAATGACTTCAGTCAAATTACAGGTTGTAACGCGTTCTTCAAAGATAGGAAAGCTTATCGTTCAATGATAGCTAATCCTCAAAACGAGAAATTAATATTTCTCGGTCACGAGCTTCTATTAAAACTATTCAAAAGTTTTAAGCTCATATAAATGACTCCTAAGTATATTACAGCGTAAGACTTGGACCTCAAAAAAAGGAAAGTTAATCACGGACGATAACTTATCCTTCACAACGGGAAATTAATATTTCTCGGTCATGAGCTTCTCATAAAAACATTCTAAATTTTAAACCTCATGAAAAAAGACTTCTAAGTAAATGTCAACTTAGAACTCGGACGTCAACGTAAGGAAAGTGTATCACGGACAATAACTTATCCTTCACAACAGGAAATTAATATTTCCCGGTCATGAGATAGTGAAAAAACAATCAAAGTTTTGAGCTCATGAAAGTTGGTCCATAAAGGGAAGTGTACGTTTCAGTGCGCTTGCCCTATGAGATAGAAGATAAGTCTCCTATCATGTTTTTAAGGGGAGCGTCTTAAAATCAAAGCCTTTACTATTGTTGGGTACATCTCATAAATTGTCATATTTTATGTATCGAACACATTCCGAAAATGGTATAAAGCTGTTATAGGTAATATATTATATCGGATAAGGCATCTCAACTCCGTACCTCAACATATTTTGTGGTGTCTATTTTCTTTTATATTGTATATTGTGATTAATTAGGACACACGTATATTGTTGAGGGGGAGCAACCCGACAAAAAGTTTCATAATTCATGCGTGCACACATCTTTCTCTCCCAATGATTTTCAGAAGTTGTCATATTTTAATCAATTGGTATCTATAATATTAAGTTTTTATATTAGAGATAGGGGGAAATGTGATGAAAATGTAATATCTCGAAACATGTGATCTTAAAGACTTAAGTGCAACTCTTTCTTAAATATGCAAAATGTTTTCTTAATTTCTTTCACATTTCGATGCATATGTGTAGGGGAGTATTTCGAAAATGTAAAACTCTCAAAGTGTTACAAGTTTTGATCAAGCACTTTGATTGGTTTTCAGTGGTTTTTTGATGAGGATCGATACCTAAAAAACCTACTATCCACGAAGGAACGATAGAGTCAAAGGTGGTTTAAGATAGGAAACTAAGTCCTATGATCCAACCAGAACCGGAGGGATCTACCCAAGGACATTCCATAGCTAGAAATGGTTGTTCTTAGGAAAGATGGAATTGAATGTGAACGAAGCTGAATGTATACTAATGACTTAAATTAGCACTGGAACAATCACAACAAGGTGCTAGTGATGACGTCTTGGTAAGCATTGAAGGGGTTGAAGAATGAAAAACATGTAAGGATAATTGATATAAAGAAAGAAGCCCTAAATATAAGTTTGGCAGAAACCGGGTCAATACATCTACTATCAGAATCATCTAGATGATTGCTGATATTAAAGACAAGTCGTCATGGACCCGGTGATGCAATGCACAACCTTTCCCAGCCATTCGAGTTTCTCTCAAAAGAAACTTGTCTTATTGTCACGGAGATCAACACGTTATCTATTGACTTTCACACTCTGAGTTAGTTGATATTGAAAGGTGGCAGTCTGCTCTAGCCTCCGATTACAAAACCAAAACGCACTTGTTGAGTCTAGAGCTAAAAGAGATCAATCTGTCATCTCATTAGGACACAATCCATGTAACACTTGTTGTTCATCATCTAGAACACAAGTGGTAACAATAGAGTCCTACGCATTATCCTTGTGATATTGCCAGAATATCTGAGCGATACGATTCACGATGAAGATGGAAAGCCTGCTTGAGTCAACATCACCGAAGCTCATTATAGGTAACTTGTGCGATTCTACACGAATCAAACTTGTGATAACTGGAATGCAACTAAGTTTCGATTCTTAAATGATTCAAACTTGATTTCAGATCTCTTTGCAAAATCCATGTGATCTTTCCAGAACATTTAGAGTGACACTCTTTAGTGTTAACAGTGACGAATGGAAATCCTTCTAGTGTCAACCTCTAACAGCACTGCCGTAGGTGACTCGCAAGATTCTTTATGAATCGAGCTTGTGACAAACTAGAAAGAAACAATGGTGCGATTCTTAATTGAATAAAACTTGTTCCAAGAATCTGAATTGACGACTCTAATCAGACGAATATCTTATCTTTATGATTCACTCTTTATGATCGTAGTCTGCTTTGAGACGGTCAAGTAAAGAGAACTGGCTAGTACAATTAGGAAACCCTGTGAAGGAGGTTCTTAATCGAATCTACCCGATCACAGGTATGGTATCTAATATCAGCTAACGATCTTCACCGACCGGAGGTAAAACGCTATCGAGTTAGGGTGAAATGTGCAAAGCCATTTCGTCCGTGTCTATATATGTTGCTGCGTATCAAGAAGGTGGCGTAGTTGTGTACTAACCAAAGTTATCTCCACATGTTCATACTATAAGTTAAAGACTTTCGCTACTCTGATAATCAATGGATACCTCAAGGTCTAACTACAACTATATATGTATGGGAGATTGTTAGCCTTTCAAAATTAACAAAGTATGAACATGTCGATTGAGAAGTCACAAGAGCACAAGACGAAGACTATCAAGGATAGATTGAAGATCTCAAGCACTCAAAGTCAAATGAAAAAGGCTCAAGATAAAGATCACAGAGGCATAAAAGAACAAAGCCGTTACAAACAAGATACAAGACCTAAGAAGATCACCTCCACAAAATGTATTTCATATAGTCGAACAACAATGTAATAGGTCATCTTAGTCGTTAAAGGTATTGTATAGTCATAGGCTAGTCGAGATAACCGGATTGGACTTTTAGCTAATATTTTCTTGTTGGTTATCAAACACCGTCATAATATTGTGCATGATACCCTTGTCGACATATGTTATCGTTCAGGGATTTCAGTTGGTAAGGAAGTTGATATCCGGTTGGTCGGAGGGAGTGACAACCCGCTTCGACCAGCAGATATGCTACTTTACTCATGGGATGGAGGGTTGGACGTGTGTGTGGATTTGACTGGATCTTCACCTTTGACGCAATCTGGGATGGCAAATTTTATGCTCGATCGTTTTATGGTCGATGCTGCACAACGTAAACGTGCTAAGTATGGGACTAAGTGTGCAGATATTGGATATGGGTTCCTCCCATTTTCTTCTCTTCTGTGGGGGAACTAGAGGGGGACGTAGTTAAGTTCTCCATTATTTAGGATATTAGAGTGCGTGCTGTGAAAGTTTTTGGACTTATATTTAATAGTCGTGTGATAGGATCGAACTCAAGATTACGGGATTGCACACAATACGTAAAGAGTTAATTAATTTAATAAATATATTTATTATATTTATTAAATTCAACCAAGCTATAACTTTAACGATTGTTAAATAATTAATAGTTAAGTATTAACGAGCATTATGGAATAAATAGAAAGAAGAATGGAAGGTTTCGGAACACCCCTAAGGGGTGTTTGGGTCGTCAGTTATGGAGGAGAAAAGGGGAAGAAAAACTTTCCTTATATTTGTTTGGGCTACAAGAATTCTAGGTCTATATAAACAACCCCCCGCCCTCATAATTCAAAACACACAATCTCTCTTTCTTTTCCTCTAGTCGATCTCAAGAAGGAACCCACAAAGGGTTTTGGTTGGTTTTCTTGTTCTTTCGGTTTTATTATAATCTAGTCCTAGCCCCTCTCTAGGGTTGTTGGGTAGATTTTCCACAAGCGTAGAAGCTCGGTTTACACGTGCTAGAATCACGGTTAGCTCATTGTATTACGTGTGTACTAGAACGTAATATACTCTTACTTTAGACTATATCTTGGTGGTATTCGTTATTTACCCTAATTGGTGATTCATTCTTTATCTTGTGGATTTGCTTTAGCGTAAAGGTATGTAACCCCAATTCGATTAATTATAATTATTTTATTTATGATCTTGTTAAATCGCTTCCGCTGTATGTGTGCTTTGATCTCGTTTAGGGTTTTGTGTAATTTTTATAAACTATATAAACCTTCAGTGGCATCGAGAACCGTTTTAACTTGTTATAATTATCAAAAATCTAAAGTTTTTTAACTAATAATTGTTTTTAGTTAAAACTACATGTTTTTTAGATTTTCTTAAAAAATTAGGTTTTGTTTTTTAAAAATTAGGGTTTGGCCGATTTTTATAAAAAAATGAATTGTTTTATGAAACCCTAAATTACATGTTGGATAATTTTAGATTAAATTGCATGATTAATTGTTATGTCATGTAAACTAAAGGTTACGATCCGAAGAGATTTAATTGTTAAGATTTGAGGGTGGATCCATGATGAACGTGCATGTTTTCATGGATCGTAAAATCGTATGTTTATATGATTTTATGTGCTACTTGCTTTATTTGATTTAATAAATCTTGAATTAGGGAAGACTTTTATGTGAATATAAAAACCTAGATTTAAAGGTTGTTGAATAAATCGTATGCATGTGGCAATTTGATTTATTTATTTCACATATAAATCGTTATTATGCGTTTATGATTTAGTTTTTTTACTTGTTTATGTTCAAAACAATTGTACGAATTGTTGTAAACAAGTGTTTTTTTAACAAAAACAAATATGGACTAAGTCATATTAAAATTTTAAATTTGTTTGAGATCTAAATTACATAGAATTACATTGATTGGTGAATTGCTATAATAATCTAACGGCATACTCCTTTTGACAAACTATAAAGTGGGTATAACGCACCGCTGGTCAAGTACCCCGGTTAAGGAATGAGGTGTTAAGCCATTAGTCGCTGACCAAATTCCCGGCTCGCCTGTGGGTCAAATTGAAATTACCTATGATTATTATTTGCATTATACCTTAAGGTTGATTTACCGTAAATTCACATCCGAAATCACAATGAATAAGGTTATCGCTTTGTGCTTTAGCCGTAAGTACGTTATGATTAGTTGTGGGTAAATTCTTTGATTGGTTAAACTAATACCTCAACATAATTTATGTAGAATTTAGTCTCGTGAAAAAGTTTACTAAATGTTTTATTAAACTTATTCTATGGAGTTGTATGCATGCTTCTCCATACATTGATTTTGACATCAAATTTATACCCTTAAAATTTAAGTCGAATGCTCCTAATTGACGAACACTTGAAATTACTACGTTATCAAATGAGATTTTTGGACGATGTTTTAATGGAGAGAAAACTTTCATTGAATGAGAATTCGTATGATGGTTTTATGTTATTCAGATTAGACGACTTAATTAAGTTACTCAGTGAGATCTGGAAACTTAAGGCATTCGGAAGGGATGAAACATGTTTACAATGCAAAACGTTTTTTGGCAATGTAACTCCTTTAAATATCTAGAAATTGAAAAATTGTTTGTCAATTGAATTGTTCGACAAGTCGCTATGTTGAATACATTCATTACTAGCAGATCAACTGATGTAATGGATCTATGTCAATATATGTTCTAGGATTCAAGGAAAATACTATGGTTTATATACCGGGGTAATTTTATTTTCTTGAAAGTATTTTATTATCGAAAATACTAATATTTGAACTTATTTCTGTAGAAATGGCTCAACCCGACAATAACACTATAAGTTTTGCGTTCAAAACATTTTTTGATCGTCCTGAACTTATTGGCCCAAACTTCAATGATTTGTACCGCTCACTAAGAATTGTCTTGAGAGTAGCGGGTACTATTGATATCTTGACCACTCCTTATCCGGAGGATCTTGCTGAAGGAGCTTCTGAAGCGCAAGGACTTGAACACGTTGTTAATGTTAAGAAGCACTCGGAGGTGGCTTGCTTAATGTTAGGGAAAACGTCCCCTCCTCTTCAAAACAAGTATGAGCTATTTTCGCCTAAGCGTATGCTTAATGAACTCAAGGCTATGTTCGAGAAGCCACAAGTTGTGGAGATCTACGACTTAGTAGATGCTTTGCATAGCTGCAAGCAAACTCCTAGAAAGTCTGTTAATGCACATTACATGGAGATGAGGGGTTATATGGAACAGCTCATTGCACTAGGACAATCCTATGATCATAATATGGCTAACAACTTGATCATTAGGTCCCTTAACAAGGACTTCAATGATTTTCTTAGAAACTATAATATGCATTGCACGGGGAAGACAATTAATGATTTGCATGCAATGCTCATTGACTACGAAAAGGGGTTAAAGGACAAGGCATCTACCTCTACTCCTCATGTACTAACTATGGGTTTGCTATATTAAGGATCCGGTGGTCTAATAGGGTGGTAGATGGTGGTGGTAGCCATGGATGAAATAGAGAGGTTGTGTGTGAAAGAAAACAGAAAAGTTTGATTAAAGTGAAAAGAAAACACAAGCAACAACCCCTTCCTTAGAAGCCTTGGAGGGGTATATATAGTCACACGACACCTAAACTATACATCGTTACCTAGTCTAGTCTATGCATGTGTGACTATGATAACTAATGGGAATTCTTAAATGTTGTCACATAAAGTGAATTTCCAACAATCTTCCCCCATGGGACGACGTGTAGAATTCCTTACAATATTCTTCCTAACAAGTACATAATGATTAAGAACAAAAGCTTCCATGAAGCATCCAATGCTGATGAAGTCTTCTGAGGTCTTTTGACTTCAAGTCTTCACTTCAAAACGAATCATCTTTAAAGTAACTTGTAGTAGAAATACTGTAACGGCACGAGCTAAGTAATCCATATACTTCTGGTTAAGGAGAAGCTTCTGAATTAACTTCCTCCTAACTCATGCCACATAAACTTGATGTAGAAGCTTTTTAATAGCTTCCCCCTAAACTGACAATCCCCATAAGCAACTTCAAAGCTTTCAATAATGCTTAGAATGATTAAGCGCACAACGGAATTTAACAAGCAAACCCCATCATATGAAATGATAATGTTGCAATGAGGGATTGAAAGTTTGGGGCACACCAAGCAGATCAACAACGTCTCTTCTCACGCTTGAATAATTCTTCTGAATTTTCTTCCCCCTGAGAGTTCAAGTAATGCATACTAGAAAGAATCAAGACATTTCTTCCCCCACATAGTTGAAGAAAGTAAACCAATACCATGTATGAAGCTCAAATACTGAAGTAGACACTTTATCCCATTCATGAAGTTAACATCGTAACACCAGAGTCAATTAAGTCCCGGAAATGCACGTATCTTCTTCCGGAGATGCACCAGAGTCAATTAAGTCCCGGAAGTGCATATCTCTCCATATAGGATAATGATGATGAATAATTGCAACATCAAAACAATTAAACATCGAATCAGTAGTGTACCATTTAAAGATTGATAACACCACGAGTTAAAACACTGATTTTCTCTGCGGTTATGACAATTGTCTTCCTGGAATGTCTTCAAAGCAAAAGAAGGTATGAAGTTCATCACGTGTACTCGATGTGCG
This sequence comes from Glebionis coronaria, assembly GCA_025667525.1. Lineage (NCBI taxonomy): Eukaryota > Viridiplantae > Streptophyta > Magnoliopsida > Asterales > Asteraceae > Glebionis > Glebionis coronaria. The sequence continues at coordinate 146,370,351 of CM046882.1, forward strand.
TTTAATATGTCTTCTTCTTCCCCCTTGATGGTTTCGAAACTCGGAACCAGCAATAAATCGTACGCACATGTACCTGAAATCTCATGAGAATAATAAATAAGCTGAATTATATATTTTGTGAGAATCAGTTGTTGATCAAAAATCTCTACTCGTAAACTCTCTATGGCTATCTTTACCAACCCCCTTGTAGGCAATTTGAAGTGACCACTGATGGAATGAATCAGATATACCAAACGTGAAACTGAATAAGAATCCTCGACCTTGTGACTTAAGCTTGCACAATTGTTGAATGAAGAACGGTGGAGAAATCTCTAAGTACCCAATACCTTGCCGAAAGAAGTATATAAGCACAACATCTCTTGAAATTATCCACGTCGACTATGCGCGTGACACTGAGTATAACAATGTAACCCCTTTAAGTGATAGTTATCCGGGTCATCAACCAACCACCCCGAACCCGGAAACCAGATAAACAAGTCTTCATTCTAAGATTAAGCACGAGCAAGTTATCTTCAAAAGATAAAATAAGTACACGCCTTCGAAAAATCCGTCTTCAACTTCAAATAATTATTACCCGATCAAACATCCGAGCTACTAAAAATATAGCCATTTTTCTTCGGTCTCGTCAAAATAAATTTGTCACTTTGTCTCGTCACGTTTAACTTAAAAAACCACCAATATAAACTTTACAATTACGTCACAATGCATGATTATAAGATCATGCAAAATAATCTTATATTGGGACAAAATTTGAAGTCCATTTTTCTAGACTATATTACGAGAATATTACAATTCCATATTAGCCCAAAACTTAGCCTAAGTCCTTTTGGTTACGCCATACTCCAAAGAATCAGCCCATGATAGAGATCGGAACATGACCCAAAATGGAAGAATCATGTTGCTTTGTTTTTGCAACATGTGTAGAATATAAGACAATACTTATCCCATTATATTAGGTAACCATTTACCCTAAACCTAATCTCACACCAAAATCCTCCGCCCCCATCTCTGCTTAATCTCCTCACCTACCAACTCTGCAAATCTCATCACAAAAAATACTCCATCTCATTTCATTACTACCCAAAACAGATAATCAGTCTTCTATATCCCAATCTAACAAACTGAACTCCATCTCATATTAAAACCTTGAACTCATCGAAAACCCACCATATGAAATCCCAAACGAATCACACACATCAAAATGATATGAGTATAAACGATTTCAATATAAAAATCAATTCATTTGGAACTTTTATCAACACACCACATAAAACGGAAGAACGTGAGATAATATCAGCTTCAAGATCCATTAGGGTCTCGGGTAGGTGAATCTGTGATTGCATGTGGGTTGATTTTTGTTTTATGTTTCATACCGAAAAAATTGATGATTATAACACAGATGTTATTAGTCATTATGTATATTCGTATATCAAATGAGGTTGATGCCTTCACAGTGATTTGTGATGATGAGAGTTCTAAAAAATCCGATCTAAATAGATCTTTGGTTTGATAGAACGAATCTGAGATCAAGATTTGAGTAATGTTTTAGATACGAGTCTAGGTGGGGGGGGGTAGGAGACGATAAGATTAGTTAGATCGAGTGGTTTTTATTGTGGAGTAAAAAGGTTGGTGATATGTTGGTACTGGTTAAGTCCAAGGTCACGGTATAATTTTTAAACTTGTTATTATGTTTTCTTTAAAGAAAAAGATAATTTATCAGCCATCGCAAGATTAAAAAAATAAGCCATCGCAGTCTCATCGAAAACTAATGGACACCATCGCAATGGTTCCATCGCAATGGTTCCATCGCAATGGTTCCATCGCAATGGTTCCATCGCAATGGTACCATCGCAACGACCCATCGTAGTCCAGCCATCGCAATCAATGCGATCAAAAGTAGCCATCTGAAATCTTATCCAAAAGTTGTACTTTTTCTTAAATTTCAGGATCTTGCTTTTCTGGGTCTGATGTTTCTAGCAAATCTGGGTTTCTGGGGATTTCTGGGCTGATCTTGATCTTCATGTTCATAAAAACAAAGAAACCCATAAAATGCTGTTAAACCAGATAAGAAATATTACATTTGATAATATCAGATATAAGTATAATATCAGATATGAAAAAATGAAACCATGAGATAAAATGATAAAATCGAATATGAGTATGATGATAAACATGATAGACTGTGTAACCGACTGTTTTGATGGACCAAGTTTTAATGGACAAAGTAACATAACGTGACAAAGAACAATGATCCAAGACAGTGACAAAAAAAATTGATAGATTTGGAACAAAAAAGATTTTTGACCACAAACTCAATAACAAAAAACACGAAGATCCAAGGAATGAACCATGGCTCTGATGCCAATTGTGGGTTTGCTATATTAAAGATCCGGTGGTCTAATAGGGTGGTAGATGGTGGTGGTAGCCATGGATGAAGTAGAGAGGTTGTGTGTGAAAGAAAAGAGAAAAGTTTGAATAAAGTGAAAAGAAAACACAAGCAACAATCCCCTCCTTGGAAGCCTTAGAGGGGTATATATAGTCACATGACACCTAAACTATACATCGTTACCTAGTCTAGTCAATGCGTGTGTAACTATGATAACTAATGGGAATTCTTAAATGTCGTCACATAAAGTGAATTTCCAACACTAACAATACAAAAGGGTAGAGTGAGTAAGCCAAAAATGCAAGCGAACAAGAAGAAAAGCAAAGGCAAGGGTGATAAGGGCAAGCAAGTTGCGACTTATTCGAAACCTAAGCAGAACTTTGTCAATAAGAATTAATCTCAGAAGGATGAGACATGTTACCATTGCAAGGCAAGTGGTCACTAGAAGAGGAATTGTCCTCTTTACCTCGAAGAGTTGCGAGAAATAATGAAGAAGTCTGAGCAGAGCGTTGCAGCTTAAGGTACTTTATTTATGATCGAATTATTTAATATGACATACAAATTAAATTCCTGGGTATATGATACAGGATGTGGTATTAACATTAGTAATACGTTGCAGGGATTTATTCTGGAAAGGCAGCTATCCTATAGGGGAACAATTTCTGTAAGTAGGCAATGGCGCACAAGCAGCGGTTCAAGCTATAGGAACATTTAATTTAGTTTTACCTTCGGGTTTAGTACTGATTTTAAATGATTGTCATTATGCACCTACAATTGTTAGGGGTGTTATTTCCTTTTCTTGTTTGTTGAATACTGGATTCATTCACACTATTGATTATAATGGAATTTCTATTTGGAAAGATGGTATTTTCTATAATGGTGTGTTTGAAATAGACATGCATGATAATGAATCCAAGTATCATAATAATTTTGTTTTTAGCATGAATATTAAAAGAAAGTTTGACAAGAGCTCTTCTTATCTTTGGCATTATAGACTTGCCCATATTGGGAAGACTCATATACAAAAGCTTCAACGTGAAGGTCTTTTGGAAAATATCAATGATGAATCATTTGATAAATGTGAGTCTTGTATCTCTGGAAAGATGACCAAGAAACCTTTTAATATTGAAAGAGCTACTGATCTACTTGGTTTAATACATACTGATGTGTGTGGACCACTTAGACATTTGTCAAGGAAAGGTGCTAGTGTTGAAGCGTAGTTTGGCTGGGTCGGTTCGACGACTCTCCTGGGTTGTTCATCGTCTTCCTCGGTCCTAAGTGATGTTGCAAACAATAGAAGAGATGGTTAGGAGTGGACCCGAGGCTGGAGCCCCGTGGTCCACCTCCGATGGTCAAATTAGTATCGGGATGATATGTTGTAAAAGAGGTGTAAGTATGAAATATAACATGGTGTAGAATGAGACCCCTACCCCTGTTTATATAGTGCTAGGGTTTCTTGAAGGATAAGTAAGGTATATGGGCCACGGGCCAGTTGGGCCGCAGGCCTGTCAGACCGCGGGTCTGTTGGGCCATATACCGCTTGTACGTCGACATGTCCCCTAATCTAGTATGACATGGTCCATGATCATGTTATGCTAGACTCATTCATGTATCACGCTCACCAACAACCCCGTGCGGCTTGCTGCTAGGACGTCTTCGTGGGTTGTCTGTATCATATAGCTCCACTCGTGATAGACTACCTTTAGCAAAAAGATGATGGGCTGGGGTTGCGAATAGTGAGCGTAGCCACTATACGTCATCATGTCCCCCCAGTCTAGTATGCGAGGTTGTCACCAAGGTTACTAGACTTTTACACCACATCCTCTACTTGTAAGCATATCTACGACCAAGGAAATGGGAGAACACGTATACATAAGACGGGTGGTTGTGCTCGAATGCTTAGTTTCCCGTGATTAGACGGTAAGGACCCCGTAAGAAGAAAACATGTTCTATAGTCGGGGTAACACTGGCATTGGCAAGGTTTTATCTTTATTTATCTCTAACATAAAGATGATAAGAAGGTTTTGTGAAGGTGGAGATGGAACCCGTATGCTGCATCGTGAACATTTGAAGGCGTACTTCTTATAGCCACTAATGATGCAGCATAGTGTGAATATTGCATTTGTCTTAAGAACAACAGAAGACGTACTTCTGTCGTATGGTGATGCGGATACTACATCCGTCTTGCGACAACGACATTCGATAATGGCCTCCAAATTTGCTACAGTTTTTCCTGAACTAAACGTAGTTGATCAAGCTCCGTCTAACTAAGGTAAAATAATATCAACTTTGGAAAAAATCACTCCTTGGTCGGGCAAAGTAATTCGTCGCAGAAGGCGTACCTGCGCAACAAAGATTTGTTCCAACGGGAGACGTACTTCCATGACAAAGAAAATGAACCAACGGGAAGGGTTCTACTGCGGCGAAGATAATGAGTGCACGAAAGAATTACTTCCGCGACAAAGGTAATGAGTGCACGGAAGAATTACTTCCGCGACCAAGATAATGAACCGGTAGAAGGATACTTCCAAGACGAAAGATAATGAGCCCATGGAAGAATACTTCCGCGACGAAAGATAATGAGCTCGTGGAAGGATTACTTCCACGACGAAAGATAATGAGCTCGTGGAAGGATTACTTCCACGACGAAAGATAATGAGCACGTGGAAGGATTACTTCCCCGGCGAAAGATAATGAGCTCGGGGAAGGATTACTTCCACGGTGAAAGATAATGAGCACGTAGAAGGATTACTTCCCCGGCAAAAGATAATGAGCACGTGGAAGGATTACTTCCCCGGTGAAAGATAATGAGCACGTGGAAGGATTACTTCCCTGGCGAAAGATAATGAGCTCGTGGAAGGATTACTTCCCCGACGAAGATAATGAGCACGTGGAAGAGATACTTCAACGGCGAAGATAATGCTCACGTGCAAGAGATACTTCCACGGCGAAGATAATGAGCACGTGGAAGAGTACTTCCACGGTGAAAACAATTCGCACGTGGAAGAGATACCTCCACGGCGAAGATAATGAGCTCTTGGAAGAGATACTTCCACGGCGAAGATAATGAGCACGTGGAAGAGTACTTCAATGGAGAAGACAATGCGCACGTGGAAGAGATACTTCCACGGCGAAGATAATGAGCTCGTGGAAGAGATAATTTCACGGCGAAGATAATGAGCACGTGGAAGAGTACTTCTACGGCGAAAACAATGCGCACGTGGAAGAGATACTTCCACGGCGAATATAATGAGCACGTGGAAGGATTACTTCCACGATGAAGATAATGAGCACGTGGAAGGATTACTTCCATGGAGAAGATAATGAGCACGTGGAAGAGATACTTCCACGGCGAAGATAATGATCTCGTGGAAGAATACTTCCACGGCGAAAGATAATGAGCACGTGGAAGAATACTTCCACGGCGAAAACAATGAGCCAACGAAAGAGGTACTTTTGTGGCAAAGGCATAAGACAATGGAAGAGATACTTCCATGACGTAGAAATAAGCGCGCGGAAGAGATACATCCGCGGCGAAGGAATAAGCCAACGAAAGAGATACTTCTGTGGCAAAGGAATGAACCGGCAGAGGGTGGACTTCTGCGGCGAAGGAATACATCCAAAGATATTTACGTGACGTGCACGTAAATAGTGGTATTATTATACCCTGGTAGCCCCCCAAGTTTAATGGTGATACACTCGATTAGTAGTATCAAACTTAATCAAGTATTCAGAAAATTACGGTCGCATAAACCAGCGCGAATGGACGTACCATAACTACGTACAAAAGATAGAAATTGGGTCCGAACATGCGAACCAACGTAGAAGGGCGAGCCGAAACCGCGAATTTCTCGTAATTACTTGTTATGAAAACATTTCCTGCTATTCGTGAACAGTTATAAAAAATTGTGCATGCGAATGTTCGCACTCGGTTTTTACCATTATGACTGTTAGTTCCGCATTCGATTTATAAAACCGGCGTTGTGTTTATGAAGTATTGTAATAACATAAAAGGTCCTTATGGGTGAGGCAGACTCATTACGTGCGTCATGCCGCTACTACCATAAGGACGGCCAGGGGAGGCTGGCCCATTGTTAGGTGTGCACGTTTGTGTCTTTCGCAGGCCCAGCTTGGAATGTGTTGGCTGCTTAACTTGCTATCGACGTCTTGATTAGCAACGGACCTAAAAAGGATACATGATCCGTGGTCGATGGGGTTGCATCCCTCTTACACGACGAGTCTAATTAGTAGGTTAGACCCATTCCTCTTATTCTGCCTGGGAACGATAGGTACATGTACAGCCTGTAGGCTAAAGATGTCCGAATGTACGGACTAGCGCGGATGATAAATATATTATTTAAAAATATATGTAATATATCTTACCAATTTAAAAGATATATATATAATATCTTTTATAAATTAACAATATCGGAATATATCTTAAATAATATCTTGTAGTAATTTCAATGATATGTGTAACATCCTTTATAATATAAACAATATATCCGAACATGCGGATTAATATGGAAGACACGGCTCATGATCACAATGAAAAATAAAATATGATCGAACATATAGAAAAACACGGTTGGACATACCATGACCGCGAATAAAAAATAAAATAATTGTTGAATGTGCAGATGAGTGTGGATGGATGAGCCATGATCGCGAATCACGATATTACTACTCGGGTTGCGACATATATGAAAAATATATTTAATCAATTCAAAAGATATATTGTAATATCTCCGTGCCAATTTAAAAGATATAAGTAATATCTTTTATTAATATGAAAAATATTAATAATATATTTTTTGAATTTAAAATATATGGGTAATATTTTTTATAAATTTGTATTTATCGGAATATACATTTACCAAATTAAAAAATAAATAATATCTTATCACTAATTTAAAAGATATGTGAAATATCTTTTATTAATATAAATAATATGTTTAAACGTGCGGATTAACGCGTAAGGACACGGCGCATGGCCACAAATATCCAAAACAAAAAATAGCAAAGATAATATATTCGGCAAATTTAAAATATACTGGCAAATCTTGTCATCAATTTGATTATACTTTTACCTAAAGTAAAAAAAAATCGTGCCAAAAAAGATCACCTCATGGTATTCTTATTATCAAGTGTTTTGCGATGAAAATTAAAAATAACACAACCATGTGATATTATCTGTATAGATTTATTTGCTCGTAGTAGAGATATTATTTTCTAGTGGTAGACATATTCTCTAATAATGGGAGGCAAAAGTATTACCTCATTAAAATAGTTACACATTAAAAGATGGATGCACAGTGATAAAAAAACTTCGGCGCATTCTTCGTTGCATGTGTATAAATTGAATTTTTTTTGGCACAGTGATTAATTGATAAATTCTTTAAGTGATACACAGTGATCAATAAAAAAAATTGATTCTTCAACATGTGGATAAATTGATGATATTTGTTTTGGCAAGCTTAACTATTCGGCGCATTCTTAACGCATACGCCTCATATTTATTTATTTAAGACAAAAATAAATAAGGTTAGAATTACCGAATTTTTTGAATAGATTCTTGCTTTTCGGTAATATGAGACCACGAAACATAGTTTAGTCAGGGTCCCAAGGATGGCGCCAACTTGTTGATGCATAGTTTGGCTGGGCCGGTTCGACGACTCTCCTGGGCCGTTCATCGTTTCCTCGGTCCTAAGTAATGCTGCAAACAATAGAAGAACCGGTTAGGAGTGGACCCAAGGCCGGAGCCCCGGGGTCCACCTTCGACGATCAAATTAGTATCGGGATGATATGTTGTAAAAGAGGTGTAAGTATTAACGATAACCTGGTGTAGAATGAGAACCCTACCCCTGTTTATATAGTTGATACAAGGCTTTGCCTCGTATGAAAGTTCGTTGTTCCGATCTTTTCGAATTGATTACTAGTAGAAAGTGTGACTCAGTCATTCTTGGTGGAAAATAAAATGGCTTGTTTGATTATCTATTTTGAACTAAAAGCAAAGATTAAAATGTCGTTGAATAAAATAAAAGCTTTTAGAAATTAAACTAAAAATTACTAGAAAAACACTTGGTAAAAATAGAGATTTCGGGAAGCGTGCAATTTTTGGAAATTAAATCGTAATGAATTTAAAACTTGAAAACTTTGTAAAACTAAAAACTTAAACTATCGGAATAATAAAAAGCCAAATCTGTCAGAATGTAATGCAAGTTGTCGGAATGTGGTGACAATCAAAACCATCGGAATATTAGAAAGTAAATTCTATCAGAATAATCTTGATTGGAATCCAAAAGCATCGGAATAAATCTATCTGAATATCAAGTATCAGAATCCAAGGTATCGGAATGATTAAGATCTGAGCTATCGGAATCCAAGGTTTTCTGTCGGAATGTTGCTAACAAAAATTGGGCAGCGTTTCGTCTTAAAGTAACCTTAAGACCCGTCGCAATGTACGATCGCAATGAGTGATCCCAATCACGATCGGAATAAGAGGAAAAACACTTGATCGCAAAGTAAAACCTTAAAGGTTATTGCGATCACACTGAAACCGTCGGAATGTAGCGTCGGAATGAGTAAACCCCTAAGATTGCGATGGAGCACAAATTAATCCGAAAATGAAGATAAGCTAAAAACTCAATAAGCACTAATAAGAAAATAGGAATAAGCACATGTTCAAACCTTAACCAAATCAAAACAAGCATAACATTTAAAACTTTTCTTTTACAACATGAAATAAACAAACTTTTATAAATCAAACTTTAAAAAGACTAAATTTTTAATAAAACTTAAAAGACAATAAGCTATATATACGAAATAAGCCAATAAGCACAACAAGCTTAAAGCTTAAACCGTATAAAAACTTAGTAAGGAACAAAAAGATAAACTTTTTAGTCACAAAAACATCAAAATCAAACACGAATCAAGACAATTTCGGATCAAAGATAAATCAAAATCAAGAAAGGTAGAAGAAGATTAAAAATTAAAAGCTTAAACTTGAACTTTTGACTAATGAATTCCAAATACAAGGATGAAAATAAAGCTTAAACTTGAAAGAAAGAAAAGATTAAGTTTTAGTGAGAGAAAGTTAAACACTTTCTCTCTCAAGAATGAAAAACTACAAAAAGGAAAAAAAAAATAAACTAGCTAACACCCTCCTAATGTGTCATTAGGAGGGTATTTATAGGAGGAGGGGAGTGCATGTGTGCTTCCTTCTTTCTTTCTTTTTCGACTCGATTTAAATTCTTTATCTTTCTCGACGTCGTCTCGGGATTTGTCGATATAAATTGAACTTGTCTTATAATTTCCTTCTTCTATTAGACATGAGTTCTTCGACTTCATTAAACTTCCGTATTTAGACTTTTTCTTCGATAAATCTTCAGAATAGGCCTTGGACTTCCGTTCTTTTTACATTCTTGATCTTTTGACTTTGTCTTATGTCTTTTTCATCGATAAAAGCCCGTGATAGCCCGTGTTTTCTTCCTTTTTCATATTTTTATCCTGAAACACAATAAAAACACAAACCACGCATAATTTCGACTTTTACGACCTAAAATACACGTTTTGGTCTTGTTATTATTGGAAATAAGTGGTAAAAGGGTAAGTGTTTTCACACTTATTAAATCCCCTACACTTGACCATTGCAATGCCCTCATGCAATGTATTAATTTCAAAGCACAAATTACATTTCTCATCATAGATAACCCACCTTGGCCTTTATTAAAAAGATAGAAATATATACAAAACAAGTAAAGAAATCAAAGACTTACATTGGGGTTTTGGCTGTCATGAATGTTCATCATCCTCAAGTTTCACGTTCCCCATACCAAGCTTAAAAATGAGATCATTGTTATTATAAGTTAGCAAACTAAAAGGAACTCATGTGGCCCAATTATTCACTTAGACTCCCTTATTCCTAGGTGTATCTCTTATATTTTATGATTGTCTTGAATGATCACGAGGATGCATTGTTTGACTTATTTTGATAGTTATTTAGGCTGAAAATAAAGTGGGACTTAATCAATAGTTAGCTAAAGGACAAAATCTTTTAAAACTGCTTCTCGGGACCTCATAAAGTTCATATCTTGGCATAACTCGCTTCACGATTTGAGACCTTTCTCGGACCGATATTTGGCAGTGACTTCATACTTCAAATCTTGAGAGACGTTCATGAAATAATGGTCTTCTCTTCATAAGAGGAATTTCTTCACTTGAAGTTTTGAGAGATTCTTCATACTTGGACAACGACTTCTTCATTTTCCTCCAATCTTTATTTTGGACTTTGATATACAATGATCCGCCTCCTTTTAGGACTTGGATCTGTTTATCCTCATACCTTGTTAGGGCCTTTTTGGATAGACTTCTCCATGATCTTTAGGGGAGTATTTGTGTTTCGTCGTGTGTCTCGATCCTTCATATTGATTTTTGATAAATGATTCTTCACATCACTTTTGGATCTTTAGCAACAAAATGTAGCCCTCATGCCTTGTTAGGGCCTTTTTGGACTCGCCAATCTTCGCATCCCGCTTCAATAACTTATGCCTTGGCTATGAACTCTAATTAATACCGAGCAACTTTTAAACGATCTTGTGCTAGAAGCTAAGTAACTTTTCAAATCGTACAACCTTATTTATTGCAGATAAATTTATTAGCAGGCGATGGGAGAAAAAGCTTATAATCAACTCACATAAACTCATGAAAGAATACCATACTTATAATTGACTCTATCATCTCTCGTTCTCCACAATTTAAAATCTCAAGGAATGAGACTCGTGGATGCTTAGCCAATTAAATCAAAGTTTTGGGTTTTCAAGTCATCTATAGGATCTTGCAAATTCTTAGACTCTTTCGAGTTTAGAATTCGCATTTTAAAGTTCCCTTGATAAACGACTTTCCATGATCAATTATAGGAACCTGCGAAAAGTTATTGTTCTTAACCCGTGAGAGTTAAGACTTTCGCGTTTTAAAGTTCCCTATATAAAAGCCTAGTAAAACTTGACTTAAACACGTTAAGGATACTAGCAAGAGTAAACTTGGATAAGTAAACTCGGGTTGAGTCAAAAGATTCACATCGTTGAAACATTAAAACCACTTTATTAAAACTTTATTCTAGCAATGAAAAATAACGATAACAAAGGAAAATACTACTATACTATTAGGCCAAAATAGATTAAAAATTTTGAAAAATGTTGAAAAATCAAATTTTCCGGTTAAAATGAGGACAAATTCATGGAAAAGACCACTTACTTCGATAGAAGTCCCCCCTACACTTGATATAAACATTGTCCTCAATGTTTAAGCATGTGGGAGTAAACTCCCCTACACTTAGGAAATTGTGCACTTTGTTTAAAGCTTGCTAAGGGAAGGACAACTATAGTGATTTCAATGTGAACATATAAGATACGAAATATTTAATCACGACAGTTTAGGATAGAACCAGGAAGACAGGTACACGGGATCACGGTTCGTCAAAAGTCATCGAGAATGGGTCTCTGAAGCTTTAATCTCTGCACATCATAAGAAACAAGACAACAAACACATACGGGGCTCCCCCTACACTTATTATGAAAACGGTAAAGGATAGATCAACGGGTTGCCTCCCGAGAAGCGCTTGTTTTTTTTAACCGAGTCACGAGCCTGACTCGACCCAGAACTAATTCAAGGGAAACGTGGTGAGGGATGGAATCATCTCATGAGAGATGTCCTCACCAAAGTACAACTTCACGCGTTGGCCATTCACTTTAAAATTGGGCCCATTTGGCTGAGAAAGCTCAATGGTGCCATAGGGGAAGACTTTGGCGACGGTGAATGGACCAGACCAACGGCTCTTCAGCTTGCCCGAGAAGATCTTCAACCGAGAGTTAAAGAGTAGAACTTGATCACCAACGTGAAACTCTTGGTTCTTAATTCTTGAGTCATGAATGATCTTGGTCTTCTCCTTGTAGATTAATGAATTCTCATAAGCTTCATTCCTCAGTTCATTTAGCTCGTTGAGTTGAATCTTCCAAAAATCACCGGCTTTGTTGATGTCAAAATTGGCCCACTTCAAGGCCCAGTACGCCTTATGTTCCAGCTCAATAGGGAGGTGGCATGCCTTCCCCTACACAAGACGATATGGAGTACAACCAATAGGTGTCTTATATGCGGTACGGAAAGCCCACAAAGCATCATCTAACTTATCGGCCCACGAGGCACGATGCTCTCCCACCGTTCTCTCTAAAATTCTCTTCAATCCACGGTTAGAAATCTCGGCTTGCCCATTTGTTTGGGGATGATAAGTTGTGGAAAGACGGTGATTGACACCGTACTTATCCATGACTCGAGCAAATTGATCATTGCAAAAATGAGTCCCGCGGTCACTGATGATAGCACGAGGAACACCGAATCGAGCAAAAAGCTGCTTCAGAAAGTTCACAACCACCCTCGCATCGTTCGTAGGGAGAGCCTTAGCTTCAACCCATTTAGATACGTAGTCAACGGCTACGAGGATGTACTTGTTCCCTTTAGATGATGGAAATGGCCCCATAAAGTCGATACCCCATACATCAAAGATTTCACATTCTTGTATGAAATTTTGAGGCATCTCGTCTTTGTGTGTGATCTTGCATTGGCGTTGGAAAGCATCACAATTTTTAACCATCTCGTGAGCATCACGATAAATGGTGGGCCAATAGAATCCCGAGTCAAACACTTTCTTCGCGGTGTAGTTGGGAACAAAATGACCACCGGTGGGTCCTTTATGGCAAGCTTCGAGAATGTCTAAAGCTGCGGGTCCATCAACGCACCGACGAATAATCAGATCAGCACATTGTTTAAAGAGATAAGGGTCATCCCAAAAGTAAGTCTTAACATCTTTAAAGAACTTCTTCTTTTGTTGGGATGTTAACCCTTCGATAAGAATACCACCCGCTAAGTAGTTTGCAATGTCCGCAAACCACGGGGTGTCATCAAGATTGGAATTGATAGACATTAAGGCCTCAAGGGGAAAAGAGTCATTGATCTCTTGATTCGGATGATCCCCTTGATAAGGATCCTCAATTCTACTTAGATGATCCGCGGCTAGGTTTTCCGCTCCCTTTTTGTCACGAATTTCGATTTTACCTTGAAGGAGCAAAACCCAACGAAGAAGTCTTGGCTTGGAATCTTGTTTAGTCAACAAGTACTTCAACGCGGAATGATCGGTGTACACGATTGTGGTGGAAAGAACAAGATAGGGGCGGAATTTCTCAAAAGCATACACTACAGCTAAAAGCTCTTTTTCGGTAGTGGTATAATGCAATTGAGCCCCCGTTATTGTTTTGCTAGCATAGTGGATTGGTTGGAAGTGTTTGTTCACTCTTTGGCCCAAAACCGCTCCAATAGCAAAGTCGCTAGCATCACACATCAATTCAAAAGGTAGCTCACAATTAGGGGTAACCAAGACCGGTGCCTTAGTTAGCTTGTCCTTAAGAAGATTGAAGGATTCAAGACACTCTTTAGAAAGGATAAAGGAGTATCTTTTTCCAAAAGGTGGGTCATCGGGCGAGCGATTTTTGAAAAATCTTGAATGAATCGACGATAGAAGCCCGCATGACCAAGGAAACTTCTCACACCCTTCACGGTTGAAGGTGGAGGTAATTTGGCTATGACATCAACTTTAGCACGGTCCACTTCAAGACCGGCTTTTGAGATTTTATGTCCAAGCACAATGCCTTCTTTTACCATGAAATGGCATTTTTCCCAATTTAGAACAAGGCGAGTGTCTTCACACCGCTCAAGCATGCGTTCTAAATTGGCAAGGCAATGAGAGAAAGAATCACCATAGACCGAGAAATCATCCATGAAAACTTATGTAGGAATTTTTACAAATTCTTTTTAGATCTATTTATCGTTCCACAAATCGACTCGAATTGAAATCGGACTAAACGTAAGACTTATTTGTTCTTGGTAAAATTACTAATTTTGGTATTTTTAAAACTAATTAAAAACTATTTGATTAAAAGCTAATTTTAAATTTAAAAAAACTAAAAATTATTTAATCTAATAAAAATCTTTGAAACTAATTAAACCAATTAAAAACAAATCTATTTTTAATAAAAATATAAAATAACTAAAAACTTAATTTTATAAAAACTTTAAACGAAATCTAGTTTTAGACAAAACTATATTAATTAAAGTCTAATTTTAAAACTAATCTATATTAAACAAAATTTAAACTAAATTCAAATAAAATATATTTTTTTATTTTTATTATTTTTTATCTAAACTGAATATAAGAAAAACTATTAAAATACTTTTAATTAAAATTAAATAAACTTTAAACTTGAATTAATCTAAATCAATAAATCTGCCAGATCTAAATACCCTATATTAATTTAAAGCAGAGAAGTAAAACACAAAGCAAGGTCTAGAGGAGTTGGTTATGGCGTTGGTCAGGTGAGCGAGAGGTCAGGGGTTCGAAACCCTGTAAGGACAACTTTTTTGCTATTTATTTTTATTATTACTTTTTTGGACAGAAGAAACCTCAGACCAAATGTGTCTGAGAGTTACATAATATAATAGCAATACCAAAAAGCAAAACAGGAAAATCAAATAAGCTCTCAAAGCAAATAAGCAAACGAACCCAATAAGCTTAATAAAACTAAACAGATAAGCAGTTTAAACGAATAATAAGCTGAAACAAAAATAAGCAAATCGCAAATAACAAATACCAAATAAGCAGACCTAAACAAATCTAATCAGCAAACTAACAGATTAAAGGAAACCGAACCAAAACAAAACAATAAGCAAATCTAAACCGAATCTAAATCTTAAAAAGCTGAACAAATCTAGTAACAATAAGCAAATCCAACGAAATCATCAAAACACAAGCAGATTAACACAGACTTAATACAAACAGATAATCAAATTAACTCTACACAGCAACTACTTAACTAATCAATCAGATTCCAGCTTAAACAAATAAAATACAGCAATAAATCCTACAACCTAATAAGCAGTTCCAAACAAATTTAACTGAAACAAATTAAAAGCAAATTAAAAGCAAATTAAAAGTAGATAAGTAAAACAGATCCAAACAAAAGTAAATCAAACAAAAGCAGATTATATAAATCAAAACTAAAACTTAACAAAAAATTAAAAAGAGAACAAGAACCTTTTTGATGATATCCGTTGGGACGTAGGTGGGCGCTGAACCCCCTATGAACCGAAGCAAACACCACCAAATATCATCATCATCTCCTTCGAACCAGATTTAAGTATTTTCCAGTGGGGAAAATATTTACTACTTTTTATTTCAATAACTTATTTAATTAAAACAGATTCAAAGAAAATTGCAATAATAATTAATAAGACAAAGATTTAACCGAAAATTTATATTTCATTAATATTAAAAAAAAACTAAGTACAATACTTGATTAAATAAAATTACAAATATCCTATCATCTATGTTTCATTAAATAAAAATTAAAATAAGAAAGAAGCGGCGCCAATTTAATCCCCGACAGAGGAGCCAATTTAATGTACGGATTTTTAGTCCAATTTAACAATTAATGTTCGTTATCCTCGACTCACTCGAAATTGATTTCCAATTAACGTAAAATTGATTTGTTCTTGGTGAAATGTATTTTTGGTATTTTTATACTAAAATCTATTTAAGTAAAAACTATTTAATCTAATTTAAAAATCTAATTTAATTAACTAAAACCTTTTTAAATTTTAAAACTAATTAAAATGATTAAAACAAATCTAATTTAAATTCAATAAAATAATTTTTAACTATTTTAAAACTATTTTGAAATTTAAACAAAATCTACTTTTAAACTATTTTCAAATTAAACTAGATTAATTAAAAACTAAAAACAATTTAAATAAAATATTCTTACTATTTTTTTATTTAAAAACTTAATAAAACGAAATTACTATAAAACTTTTATATAAAAATTAATTAAATCAAAATTTGTATTAAACTACATTTAATAAAACTGCAAGTCTAAAATTAAATAACCTATATAAACTAAATGCTGCGTAATAAAATTCAAAAAGTGGTCTAGATGAGATAGTTATGGTGTTGGACAGTCAAACTAGAGGTCAGGGGTTCGAGTCCCCTGACAGACAACTTTTTGCTATATTATATTTTTTTGGAATTTTACAATACTCAGACCAATAGGGTCTGGGTTTCAGCAGTAACAGAAACTCTAACAAAACCAAATAAGCTATATAACCTAACAAATAAGCAGATGAACAGTAAATAAGCAAATACGTAATGCAGTTATTAGACAAAACAAAAAGCAAATCAGATTAAGCATAAACAGCAAAAACAATAAGCAATAAGCAGATGAAATAAGAAAATCAGACTAAACAATAAGCAAATCCAAAAATAAATCAACAAAATAAGCTAAATAAACCTATAGGCTGAATCGAATAAGCAAATAATCAAACTAGCGAATCAGATCAATAGCAATAAATCTTAATCTCTAAATAAGCAAATCCAAACTAACAGCAAACAGTAACCATAATTTAAATAACTAGCAGACCTGAAAACTTTAAAACTAAAACCAAAAATAATATAAAAAAAAACTTCAAACAAAATTTTTAACAGTTAAGAAAATAAGCAGATCCAATTAAACTACTGAAACTTAAACAGTAAGATAAACTAACCAAATAAACAAATAAAAATAAGCAGATACCGAAAATGATTAAGCGGATCCAAATAAACTTAACTCAAAACCAAACAATAACTAAACAAACAGATTAATAATCATAAATAATCAAACCATTCAATATTAATCTAAAATTAACTATAAAAATTAAAAGAGAAAACGGACCTTGTGTAGATACCGTTGAGCCGAAGGGTGAGCGCTGAGCTCCCTTTTGGTTAAACCGAGTCAAACACCACCACCTTAAACATCAACGTCTCGCACCAACAATCCTTAAACTCTCGAACCGAAAAAAAAATCTTTCTCGAACAGTATTTAAATAATTTTCCAATAGGGAAAATTAATAATCCACTTTCATTTTATAATAATTAAACCAAAACTGTAACACCCTATTTTGATAAATGGAATGTCACGCGTAATTATGGCGTGTCATCAAAGCATACAAGGATAAATGTCTAAAACATTACATGACCAAAGGGATAACCGGAATCAAACATCGGTTCCCAAACATAAGCCCAAAACATAATAAAGCAAAAGAAATGAATGAAAGACTAAACAAGCATACATGTATGAAGGCAAAAAGGAAAAGAAGTCTCTAGCAGCTTCCATCCTATGCACGTCCTCCAAATGCTCGAGTCTTTCCTAGGGTACCTGCCGTTTTGGGACATGGAAAGGAAAGTAACGGCTGAGCAAAACGCTCAGTGCACGGATATAGACATAGTATAAGTGACTAAAACATAAATAGAGACTTAATAGCAACGGAAATGTATAAGTCCTGAAAAACCTGGAACATGTTCATAAAACTGGTTTTATAGTTTGAAAGCCTTATGTTTATCTTATGAAAATTGTTTAACATATTTTACCATTAGCCAATATAGGTCATGAAAATCCACCGTGCATGAATACTTGGAGGAGTGACCTCATCATGCAAATTAGAGGGGCTGCCTCTAATTTAATATACTGGTTTTTGGGTAGGAGGGATCAGCTCCTTGTGAAGGATGCAAGGCACACACCACATTCACCATGAAATCCTGACTAAAAACATGTAACTAGGATGCACCCATACGCCCCACATGATAAATATAAATAAACGGCCAAAAGCTGAAGGGACGCCACGAGCAATCACTCCGCCGTGGTGAAGTCATAACATCAGTGCCTCTAATGTTATGGTTATGGTACCTCCATAACTAGGTGAAACTGGTCATGCATGTATATGGCTATAGGTAATCTTAATTAAACATAAGCAGATCAAACACGTAACTTATACTACGAGAAAACATTTGGCTGCATACGGGGAATCCTAATAAGGAAAGAATGTCCATACTGAAAGGACGGGAATCCGTACCTTATGTCTAGTGAACGAGAAGATGAACTGAGAGGAATCCTACTTCCGAATCACTAGTGCTACATAAATACATACATGAATAAGTATCTGCTTACTAAATACGTAACTGGTTTTATGTCATGTCTTAGCTTATTTTATGTGTTCTTACCATGTTTTACTGTTTTTAAGCCTTACACTGTGTTTATCTTATATTCTGTTTAATCTGATTAAGTATTTCTGGTATTTCATGTATTATTATACTTACTATGTAATAATAAGTAACTTTCCAAAAATAGCAGGTTTCCTAAAATAGAAAGTTTCCAAAAGTAGAAAGTTTCCAAAAATAGAAAGTTTCCAAAAATAGAAAGTTACCAAAAATAGAAAGTTTCCAAAAATAGAAAGTTTCCAAAAATAGAAAGTTTCCAAAAATAGAAAGTTTCCAAAAATAGAAGGCTTCCAAAAATAGATTTACTGCTTAAAATAGATAAGTTTCTAAAAATAGAAAGTTTCCATAAATAGATTAGCTGCCTTAATTAAATAAGTTTCCATAAATAGATTAGCTGCCTGAAATAAATAAGTTTCTAAATATAGAAGGTTTCCATAATTAGATTAGCTGCCTTATTTAATTAAGTTCTTAAAAATAGAAAGTTTCCATAATTAGAAATAAGCTGGTTAAATAAGCTAAGTATATAAGTCTAAGTGTTTTCATGATTATTTTCTAAGTCATATGATATAAGGTATAGTTTAATAATTATTTCATGTAATTAAATTAAACTATAGGTTAAAATATTTAATTAAAGTATAACATGTTTTTAATTAAATAAGTTAAATACTTAGGTTAAAATATGTATTATTATATATTAATAATATAACCTAAGTCATGTTAATTAATTAATTATATCCATGGTTTTAAAATAATTAATTAATTATAAGTCTTAAATGTATAAAATACTTAGGTTAATAATTCCATGATTCTAATAATTAAATTATAACCTAAGTCTTGTTTATTAAATTAATCATGTCATATTTATTAATTTAATTTTAACATATGATTATATAAAAAAAATCTTAACATAAACCGTGAACCGGATCTTGACTAGAAACCATGAACCGGACCCGTAATCAACACCATACCCCGAACCAAGGTCGGGGTATCCCTTGTTTGCTGCTGTCGTGGGACCCACACCACCAAACCGAGACCTTGAGGTCTCGGTGGTGGTCCATGTGCCAAGCCGAGACCCCTTAGGGGTTTGGTTTAGGTGTCGACTAGACAAACACCCCTAAAAACCCTTGTTTTGATCTACCCCATAATCATAAACATGTTAGATCTATGTTTTTAATTAGGTTTTTTTTTAAACATCATGTTCTTATTTAATTTATAAATCCAAAACAAAAGAAAAAGGATTAAAAAGGTATACCGAATACATGGATCGATCAAGGATGAACAAACACGAACACTTGCACCAAAAACCAAGATCAAAATCAAACAAACACCCCTCCATGGTGTTTTATGGGTGGCGGCCAAAAGAGGAACCAAAAAAGAAGGAAGAAAACTTTTAGGGTTTTTGATAAAATCTTCTATAAAAAAAATGAGTAGTGTTTTTCCCCTTATCCCCCTTTTAGTAAAAATTGATGGGCTAAGCCCATCCTCCCCCTTAATTTCGTGGTAATGGGGCCCACAAGGGGTAACCCGAATGTTTTCCGTGTCTAATTAATATGTGTGTTCCCGTGTTCGTGTTTTACGTGTTTGTTCGTGTTTATTTGTGTTCGCGTTTGTGTGTTCTCGTTAAATAATTATCGTGACCTAATATATTTATTTACGCTCGTAATAAATATATATATACTTAATAATAGTTCGTGATTTAATTACGTTCGTGATTTCATGATCGCATGTTCGTGATTAATTATTGTCAAATAATTATTGCGTGTTCGTGCGTAGTAAATACTTATCGTGTACTAACACGTACGTAATACGTAATATCCTAACACGTAAACGTAATCGTACTATAAAAGGAAAGTTTTAATCTAGTACGTACGATCTTAAGGGTACTATTCATGGTAAAAGCATGCGGGTTTTACAACTCTTCCCCCCTAAAAAGAATAATTCGTCCCCGAATTATAGATAACGTAACTGAAAGAGAAACATACCCGAATCAAACTGAAAGGGTATGTAAGATTAATGAACGTGCGGGTTTCCTGGCAGAAGGAACGCGGAACGTGACATGCCTTGAAAGGACATGGAACGTGACGTGACTGAAAGGACATATCTAGTTGATAAGAGAAAAATGGATAAAAGTTCGGATGAACTTGTCCATTTCCAAGTGGCCTCCCTCTTGGAACGGTTCCTTCAGAAGATCTTGACACTAAAGGTAAATCTTGGTCCTCCTGACATTGACTTGGAATCCGAAGAAATTCTTGGTTATCAACTGAAGGTAGATCCCCTAAATTCGATCGAGGAAAATAAGAGTTAACGTGCAAGGGTAACTGAAACGTTACGATGCAAGACAATATGACTTAATTGTTAACTAGAAACGATGCACGAGACATAAAGAAACGTAGTACGTGAAAAATTTTGAACGTGATACGTGAAAAATTTTGAACGTGCTACATGGAGATATAGCGGGTGTAGTGTGAGTAAACATATCGTGATCCATGATACGTGTAACATATCTTGATCATGATATGAGGAATGTGGAATGAACATGACATGTGAAACATATCGTGAACATAGAATATAATGGCGGTAACGCCAAACGCTACAGGGTGAGACATAGAATATGACGAGAAACGTGTATCTGAGGATAGGGAGTTATACTAAACTTGGGTCTGGTCTCTCAAGTTCTTGCAAAACTTCCCAGAACGAAAATGAACGTAAAATCGTAAGCCCGGATACGATCATGAACGTGAATAGTGTCATGAACGCGAGCGCGAAAGAAAGTCATGGAATCAGAATGAAGACGTGAAGTAATTTAGGAGTACAATTGCGAATCTTTGTCTGACCCGATAGCTGAGGGATTACCAAGTGGTCGGATGAGCCTTGGCTGGAACATGTCCGATCAATCTGTTGGTTCTGCAATCCTTGCGGATGTAAGGATTCTGCAGACTTGATCAAACTGTTTGCAATAACCCAGATAGCATCATGCTTCTTCTGAGTTTGCGTTAATCTGGTAACCAAAATCCGTGGAGATCTTGTCACATTTCAATTCACAATTTCAGATGATGAAAACATCCCAGTTTGTTGGTGTCCTATCTTAACCTGTTGGTGTGTCAGGTACCTAGATATGAACGTAACTGTATCTTGCTTCTTAGAACTTGATACATAGGAGTTTGCGAAACTATGAGTCTCTGAATCTAGACTTCTCCTAGCGTAGGATTTTCTTGAACACCTAATGTAGTGTAGGGTTCTCTCCTTTACGCATAAGTTGAGTCATGGTAAGATTAACCATAGAAACCCATGTGATTCAGTGTGTTACTGTAATCAAACAGAATTGATATTGGAAAAAATTTCCAGGGTAGAATTTCTCTTGTCATAGAATTTGCAACATAGTGCAAATAGGGTCTTCCTGTTCTTCTCTAGGCTTAGAGGAAATCAGGTTATCCTCAATGAAAACACTGATGAATTTGCTATGAGTTCATGGAAACTCATTCTTGTAATGTCGTTGGAGCATTGATGAGAATAATTCAAAATCATTAATCTAGCATGACTAGTCTTGCACGAATAGCAGTCATGGACATGTTCTGCTTTTTCACTCGTCACTGTTGGCAGCATGATCATGAGTTCGATCTTGGGAAAGTGATTAACACTATACGGTTGATTGGACATGTCGTCAATACGTGGAGGAGAATAACGGTCATGAATGGTGATTTGTTTAAGTCAACGGTAGTCGACACATAATCTCATGGTACCATCCTTCTCCTTGTAGATTCTTCTGGAATGTATAGGAAGACTTTGGAATAATCAACTGGCTATGCATAAAAGAATTAAGTGGTCGTGTCTTACTGACAGCTAGAAAATTTTAGCGACCATGGCTAACAACGCACATGCTTGTAAGCATAGATAATTTGTACAGATTTTCCCGATGGAAAATCAAGCTGAATGTATTCAGGAGCCTGAACATTACTGTACATAATTATGAATCGTAGCATGGTGTGCTGTTCATAGTACATAATTAGGATAAAAATTCATCTCGTGTCTGTCCGAGGAAATGCGTTAGCAGCTTGGATCTCATCATTAAGATGACGGAAAACCTTCGTATACGTGGGAATACGAAAGGCGTCCTTCATGGTCATGAATATATGACCCATGGTGAAAGAAATGAAGTGACACTGGAAACGTGACAATTCTCACTGATGCGCCGATATGATATTGAAATTCTTGTGGCCTGATTAATACATGGAACAACAAAATACATATACCCTTGGAGGGTAGCCTGAATTTCTTAGAAATGTTCCATAGTTGGACGTGAGTCATGTGTCTTGACTCGTTTCTTGGAACTATAAGCATGACATATGTCTTGACTGGTGTCTTGACATGTGTCTTTAGGAGGTATACGTGAGACATGTGTCTTGACTGATGTCTTGACATGTGTCTTCAAAGGTATACGTGAGACATGTGTCTTGACTGATGTCTTGACATGTGTCTCGAGACGTAAAACAATAGAACAAAAATATTAGGTTATTATGCCAGAATTGGCGGATCGGTTGGACTACTGATCATTTGTATGTCTGATCACGTCCGCGGTCGGAGCCTTGGTTGCGATTTCTAGGATAGTTCTGTCATAGTAGTGGTTACTATCGTCCTGTCTGTCAGTTCCATGACGGTCATTCTCATGACCGTGATTCATGTAACTATTCAGCTGAGTGGTCGGCTGGTACCGGTTTGCACTCATATGGTTGAAATGACAGCCGAATGACGTGTGACATGTAACTAAGAATTAGGGAAAATGATTGATGGAAATCGTCTAATGGTGAAGCATCTTCTCGTCCAATTGCTTTGCTCCGACACCTTTGTCTTCGTCTTGTAGGATCTCCAGGTTGTGAACAGCATCCGCATCTCGTAGCGTCTCCAAACGTCAGCAGCATCAACCTTTAGTAACATTTCCAAGCTATGAGCGGCATCAGCAATATTGTAGAATATCAGCAATTGAAAATACGCCTGAGGTGATTCAGAATCGACTAGCGAATACTCGTGAAGTATTGCAAGTGAAATACACATGGATTTAGGTACGTGTAATACACATGGAATACGGTACGTGGAGTACACGTGGAATGCACATGAAATGATCGGTATGGGGTCGATCATTTATCATGATTTAAGAAAAGTATATCGGTTAAACGGTTAGGAAAACCATCATGATAACCTGGCAATGCCAGTATATACCTCATTCTGGTTGCAACGGAAACGTTAAAGTGTGGTTACACAAAATTCAATGATGATTTGCCTGACAGCATGGTCAATGAAAACCAACCATGACTATCATGAAAGCATGATTCAATGAAATCTAACAATGTCTTGCAGGACAACGTAAATAACAAAAGAGGCGTAAAACATAATCAACATGAAGACGGAATTATCATGAAGAAACATGAAACCATCTATCACGAAGAAGTGTATAAGATAATCAGCATGAAACTGAAGTTAACCATGACAGTATGAAAACATACTTGACATAAAAACATAATAATTTATGAGGGGACATGAAAAAAAAATTATGCCAATTTAAATCATGAGAAAATTTTTTTGCATGAAAAACAATGCATGAATGCGTAATGTAGTTTATAAAACCTTTATATGTGCGAGTGAACGCCAATGGGTCGGTTCCAAAACAAAAGACATGGCGAGGGGACGCCTATGGGTCGGTCCCAAAGTTAAAAGTTTTGATAAAAGCACATGCGACTAAATAGGGCCAGTTCTATACCAACCATTACTTAGTCATAATCCCTGCAACAACGATACATGAAAAATAAATGAAACTCATCTGTCAAAACTTATCAGAAAAAATTTTATGTGACTAATTATGAACTACTGGGGTTCAGTCCACATAGCCACAGTTCACGAGGAACATTATGCATGAAACAATGACACATAACTAAATATGAATGACGGTTGTCCATCGATATTAGTAAAACAATATCGATGAAAACATCAAGGTTAAAACCTCAAGGTGTTGAAAACATCATGGTTAGAACAACAATGCGCTGAAAACATCAATACGTGGAATAACAAACGTTGGCTTAGGAAGCTCCTGGTGACTACCCACTAGTCACAGGTCGAGTTTTAGAGCCTACAGGTCGAAGCCTTGGCTCTGATACCATAATTGTATTGATAAATGGAATGTCACGCGTAATTATGGTGTGTCATCAAAGCATACAAGGATAAATGTCTAAAACATTACATGACCAAAGGGATAACCGGAATCAAACATCGGTTCCCAAACATAAGCCCAAAACATAATAAAGCAAAAGAAATGAATGAAAGACTAAACAAGCATACATGTATGAAGGCAAAAAGGAAAAGAAGTCTCTAGCAGCTTCCATCCTATGCACGTCCTCCAAATGCTCGAGTCTTTCCTAGGTTACCTGCCGTTTTGGGACATGGAAAGGAAAGTAACGGCTGAGCAAAACGCTCAGTGCACGGATATAGACATAGTATAAGTGACTAAAACATAAATAGAGACTTAATAGCAACGGAAATGTATAAGTCCTGGAAAACCTGGAACATGTTCATAAAATTGGTTTTATAGTTTGAAAAGCCTTATGTTTATCTTATGAAAATTGTTTAACATATTTTACCATTAGCCAATATAGGTCATGAAAATCCACCGTGCATGAATACTTGGAGGGGTGACCTCATCATGCAAATTAGAGGGGCTGCCTCTAAATTAATATACTGGTTTTTGGGTAGGAGGGATCAGCTCCTTGTGAAGGATGCAAGGCACACACCACATTCACCATGAAATCCTGACTAAAAACATGTAACTAGGATGCACCCATACGCCCCACATAATAAATATAAATAAATGGCCAAAAGCTGAAGGGACGCCACGAGCAATCACTCCGCCGTGGTGAAGTCATAACATCAGTGCCTCTAATGTTATGGTTATGGTACCTCCATAACTAGGTGAAACTGGTCATGCATGTATATGGCTATAGGTAATCTTAATTAAACATAAGCAGATCAAACACGTAACTTATACTACGGGAAAACATTTTGCTGCATACGGGGAATCCTAATAAGGAAAGAATGTCCATACTGAAAGGACGGGAATCCGTACCTTATGTCCAGTGAACGAGAAGATGAACTGAGAGGAATCCTACTTCCGAATCACTAGTGCTACATAAATACATACATGAATAAGTATCTGCTTACTAAATACGTAACTGGTTTTATGTCATGTCTTAGCTTATTTTATGTGTTCTTACCATCTTTTACTGTTTTTAAGCCTTACACTGTGTTTATCTTATATTCTGTTTAATCTGATTAAGTATTTCTGGTATTTCATGTATTATTATACTTACTGTGTAATAATAAGTAACTTTCCAAAAATAGCAGGTTTCCTAAAATAGAAAGTTTCCAAAAATAGAAAGTTTCCAAAAATAGAAAGTTTCCAAAAATAGAAAGTTACCAAAAATAGAAAGTTTCCAAAAATAGAAAGTTTCCAAAAATAGAAAGTTTCCAAAAATAGAAAGTTTCTAAAAATAGAAGGTTTCCAAAATAGATTTACTGCTTAAAATAGATAAGTTTCTAAAAGTAGAAAGTTTCCAAAAATAGATTAGCTGCCTTAATTAAATAAGTTTCCATAAATAGATTAGCTGCCTGAAATAAATAAGTTTCTAAAAATAGAAGGTTTCCATAATTAGATTAGCTGCCTTATTTAATTAAGTTCCTAAAAATAGAAAGTTTCCATAATTATAAATAAGCTGGTTAAATAAGCTAAGTATATAAGTCTAAGTGTTTTCATGATTATTTTCTAAGTCATATGATATAAGGTATAGTTTAATAATTATTTCATGTAATTAAATTAAACTATAGGTTAAAATATTTAATTAAAGTATAACATGTTTTTAATTAAATAAGTTAAATACTTATGTTAAAATATGTATTATTATATATTAATAATATAACCTAAGTCAAGTTAATTAATTAATTATATCCATGGTTTTAAAATAATTAATTAATTATAAGTCTTAAATGTATAAAATACTTAGGTTAATAATTCCATGATTCTAATAATTAAATTATAACCTAAGTCTTGTTTATTAAATTAATCATGTCATATTTATTAATTTAATTTTAACATATGATTATATAAAAAAAATCTTAACATAAACCGTGAACCGGATCTTGACTAGAAACCATGAACCGGACCCGTAATCAACACCATACCCCGAACCAAGGTCGGGGTATCCCTTGTTTGCTGCTGCCGTGGGACCCACACCACCAAACCGAGACCTTGAGGTCTCAGTGGTGGTCCATGTGCCAAGCCGAGACCCCTTAGGGGTTCGGTTTAGGTGTCGACTAGACAAACACCCCTAAAAACCCTTGTTTTGATATACCCCATAATCATAAACATGTTAGATCTATGTTTTTAATTAGGTTTTTTTTAAAACATCATGTTCTTATTTAATTTATAAATCCAAAACAAAAGAAAAAGGATTAAAAAGGTATACCGAATACATGGATCGATCAAGGATGAACAAACACGAACACTTGCACCAAAAACCAAGATCAAAATCAAACAAACACCCCTCCATGGTGTTTTATGGGTGTCGGCCAAAAGAGGAACCAAGAAAGAAGGAAGAAAACTTTTAGGGTTTTTGATAAAATCTTCTGTAAAAAAAATGAGTAGTGTTTTTCCCGTTAACCCCCTTTTAGTAAAAATTGATGGGCTAAGCCCATCCTCCCCCTTAATTTCGTGGTAATGGGGCCCACAAGGGGTGACCCGAATGTTTTTCGTGTCTAATTAATAAGTGTGTTCCCGTGTTCGTGTTTTACGTGTTTGTTCGTGTTTATTTGTGTTCGCGTTTGTGTGTTCTCGTTAAATAATTACCCTGACCTAATATATTTATTTACGCTCGTAATAAATATATATACTTAATAATAGTTCGTGATTTAATTACGTTCGTGATTTCATGATCGCATGTTCGTGATTAATTATTGTCAAATAATTATTGCGTGTTCGTGCGTAGTAAATACTTATCGTGTACTAACACGTACGTAATACGTAATATCCTAACACGTAAATGTAATCGTACTATAAAAGGAAAGTTTTAATCTAGTACGTACGATCTTAAGGGTACTATTCATGGTAAAAGCATGCGGGTTTTACAAAAACAGTAATTAAAATTTAATTGCAATTAATTTAAATATTGAAAGAGATAAAATTAAAACTGAAAAGAAATTTTATTAATAACTAAAAATCAGATTACAATACTTTTAAAATGAAAATTACATTTAATCCTAAAAACTAATTTTGCAGAAATTAAAATAAAAATTAAAGTGCACTCTTAAAATTACAGATGAAGGGGGTTTTTATAGGCAAACTCCAAGCCTTCTTCATGGCTTAAAGAGTAAGCAATTAATCTTGGCCGCTTAAATATTCATTTCTTTTCTTCTCTTTATCTTGCGGCTGAAAACCACTCAAGGGCACATGGATCGCCAGCCTGGATAGGTTTTGTGTTACTTGTGTTTCTTCACTGATGATGTGGAGTGTGTTTATTGGAGTATTGGTGTTGGTGAGTTGTTTTGGCCGATCACAAGCGGAGGGAATGCCACGTCAGGAGAGAGAGGAGGACCACCCATCGTGTTCATCCCGAATAACTTGGGGATTTAATTCAAACTCGTGTGAAGCACACGGATTAAATAAAACCCCCAATTTTTGATGAGTGATTTTTGTTTTATGGAAGATTAGGGTTTGTGTATTTGGGGTTAAAAAGATGGTTGCTGGTTGTGTTGGGAGAGAGAAAGTAGGTGGTTTGTTCTTGTTTTTATCGAAAGTGAGGTGAGGTGTGGGGTAAAAAAAACGTTTAATAATAAGTGTGAGTGGGGGTCTGGGTAAATGGTTATACACGTGTGTGAGTTGAAGTAAATAAGTTCGTTTGTGTGTTTGACTGAAGATAAATGTTGCAATCTTGTTTTGACCGTCCATTGAGTAGATAATCAAATGGGCTTGGCCCAATTAAAACATTTCCATCCGTTTCAATTGTATGCATTGGGCTTTTTACCAAGAGTAGATATTTTTAAATCCTTAAATGGGCTTTTGAGCCCATTAACCCAAATGTGGGACCCACTTGGCCCGATTATCTTCGTAAATGATTAAATCCACTAAAACGAGCTCGATTTCGGCTTTCTTGTTCATTTCTTCAAAACCGTGTCGAATTGCCGTTTTCGTGATCTTTGGCACACTTTTGGTCTTTGACTTTGTCTTCGTCTCTTTCTTGGACTTTTCTTAAACATTTGACCGTGAAATCCCGTGTTTTCTTTTCTTTTGATCTTTTGTACCTATTTAACACAAAAACACAAAACCACGCGTAATTCCGACTTTTACGATATTAAACACATGATTAGGTCTTGTTTTTCCTTGATTTTAGTGGCAAAAGGATAAGTGTTTACACACTTATTAAAGACTTCCATAGTTTCTTCAACCATGTCATGGAAGATAGCCATCATACACCTTTGGAAAGTTCCGGGAGCATTGCATATGCCGAAAGGCATTCTTTTGTAAGCAAATGTTTCATAAAGACAAGTGAATGTGGTTTTCTCTTGGTCTTTAGGATCGATGGGAATTTGAAAATACCTGGAGAAACCGTCTAAAAAGCAATAATAGTCATTACCCGCTAGACGTTCAAGCATTTGGTCCATAAAAGGGAGGGGAAAATGATTTTTCTCTTAGCATCATTGAGTTTGCGATAGTCTATACAAACTCTCCACCCTGTAACGAGACGAGTAGGAATCAACTCATTGTTTTCATTGGGCACAACGGTGATTCCGCATTTCTTAGGCACACAATGGACCGGACTAACCCAAGGTGAATCCGAGATAGGGTAGATCATTCCTGCATCAAGAAGTTTGATAACCTCTTTTTTGATAACGTCATGGATCTTGGGATTCACCCTTCTTTGGTTTTGAATGGTGGGTTTAAAATCGTCCTCCATTAGAATTTTATGTGTGCAAAAGTGAGGATCAATTCCACGAATATCAGAGATTTTCCAAGCAATCGCTTTCTTATGATTCTTCAGCACGGCGATAAGTCGAGATTTTTCTTCCTCTTTCAAGTCCTTAGCGATGATGACGGGTAACTTCTTATTGTCTTCAAGGAAAACGTACTCGAGATGAGACGGTAGGTCCTTAAGCTCTAAATCCGGAGGATTTTCGATGGAAGGCGTAGTCAAAGTTGGATCATCGATAGAGATTTCCTTAGGAGGTGGTGGAGAAATATGGTCCTCATTGAGAAGTTTCTCAATGGTACGAATGTCTTCATCCCAATCGATGGGAGAATCGTCATATTTTAAGTCCACATCTCCCAAAGTTGCTTCAAATTCTTTTAAAATGAAATCACTTTATCCAAATGGAGTTAGTGAAGGAGCAATAGAGGCAACGGTCTCAACAATGGGTAGAGAAGAAGAACCACTTTTACAAGCGTGTTTGAACTGCTCTTCACAAGCCTCATCAAGAACGTCAATGAAATTAACGCTCTCGTTTCCAGAGGGCTGCTTAGAAAGTTTACCCATGTTGAAGACGATTTTCTCGTCACCGACTCTCATGATTAATTCGCCCGCAGCTACATCAATGAGAGTGCGACCGGTCCTCAAGAATGGACGTCCAATGATTAATGGAACACGGGGGTCCATCTCGTCGTCAACGACAACAAAATCCGTCGGAAAGGTGAGTTTGTCGACACCAACGAAGACATCTTCGGCTATCCTCACTGGATAAGCAACCGTACGGTTAGCTAATTCCAATGTCATTCGTGTGGGGACTAGCTCGGGTAGAGATAATTGTTTCCAAACACTTAATGGCATTAAGTTTATACTAGCACCTAGATCGGCTAGGGTGATAGGTGTGTAAACACCCATCTTTTCTACCACTTAATTACAATAATAACCGGACCAAAACGTGTATTTTATGTCTTTTATGTCGGAATTATGGGCGGTTTGTGTTTTTGTTGTAATTTAGGACGAAATTGTGAAAAGTGGAGAAAACACGGGAATTCACGGGCATTCATGGCTTTTATTGAAGAAAAAGATGAAAGACGGAGTCGAGAAGTCAAAAGTGGAAAAAGAACGGAAGTCCAAGACCAATTCTGAAGATTTATCGAAGAAAAAGTCAAAAGACGGAAGTTTATCAAAAGCCGAAGAACTCGAGTCTAATTTATTGAAGAAATTAAAGACGAGTTTAAAAGAAATCCCGAGCCACAAGTCATTAGAGTCCAAGTAAAGAAGATTAGAAGGAAAAAGGACTAATGGTGCAATTAATGAAGACTATATGCTTAAGGACCTAATGACGCAATTAAGAGAAAAGGAAGAAGGGGAGGAAGCTTCCTAATCCTCCCCTATATATAGTTAGGATTTGTTAATCATTTCTTTTTGTTGGCTAATCGTGACAATTAGTCCTTCCACCTTTAATTACCTTGTCAATTTAAATACTTGTCCATTTAATTACCTTGTCTTGCACTTAATTACCATTTAATTTCAAGTAAGTTTTTCTCTTTAATTCTTGTCAAGCTTTATCTTTATCTTGTTAATCTCATTCTTCCTTTCTTAATCTTTGATTGTTATTGTTTATGTTTATGTTCTTGATTTTTGTTGATTTATTTAAGTGGGTTTTGATTATTGTGATCTTTATTGTTTGATTTGTTGCTTTGGATTGATTATTTATGTTTATTAGATGTTTTTTTATTAGTTTGGTTTAATCTTTTTGTTGATTTGGTTAAGTTTTTGTTTAAATTCGTGCTATCTTCTTTCCCTTGTTCTTCGTATATAGTTACTGTTCTTCCCAGATTCGAGCCCAGCAAATATTCCGAATAAAGAATTATCAGGTCTGTCTATTCGGAATATTGGTTATTCCGAATAGAGGGTTTATTCCGATTTGGACTGTTTTTCCGCATAGGGGGTTTATTCCGCATAGGGGTATACATTCCGAATAGGTAAAACATTCCGAGTAGGGATAATATTCCGAACAGACTGGTTTTTCCGAATAGGAATTTTTCCGAGTAAAGTTTTTATTCCGAATAGGGAACACATTCCGAATAGAGCAATATTCCGAATAGGTGACAATATTCCGAGTAGAGCAACATTCCGAATAGGAATCTTATTCCGAATTAAACAAACATTCCGAATAGACCAACTTTCCGAATAGGGTAATTATTCCGAATAGGTGACATATTCCGAATAGGCCTAATATTCCGAATAGGGGATTTATTCCGGATAGGGAATTTCATTTTTTATTTTTCCCGCCGTTTTCCTTACTCGCACTTCAAGTTTATTTGCCTTAGTTTAAGTTTTAGTTTTAGTTGCGTTTTAAGTTTGCCTTAGTTAGATTTAAGTTTGCGTTATTTGCTTTATTGCCCTTTAGTTTTAGTCGCGCTTTAAATACTTGCACTTTATTTAAATTAGACTTAGATTTATTTTAATTGCACATTTACTTTAATTGTTTTGCACCTTTTATTTTAAACACTACAACGACACATCTTTGTTCCACCAAAGTTCAACTGAGTCACACATTAAACAAAAAGTTTTTCAATTCGAAGAGATTGGTACAACGATAAATTTTAACTGGGAAAATCATGAGTTATTAAATGGCGTCGCTGCCGGGGAACGAACCCGGGTCACCCGCGTGACAGGCGGGAATACTTACCACTATACTACAACGACATTTTTAACCGGAAAATCAATTTTTCATGGTGGACTTCTATCGAAGTTAAGTGGTCTTTTCCTTGTATTTGTCCTCATTTTAACCGGAAAATCAATTTTTCGACATTTTTCAAAATTTTTGATCTATTTTGGCCTATTCGTTTTCCCTTTGTATAGTTATTTTCTTTCTTTGCTAGAATAAATCTTTGAATAAGTGGTTTTAATTTTCAAACGTTGTGAATCTTTTGACTCAATCCGAGTTTACTCTAGCTAGTATCCTTAACGTGTTTAAGTCAAGTTTTGCTAGGCTTTTATATAGGGAGCTATAAAACGTGAAAGTCTTAACTCTCACGGGTTAAGAACAAGAACTTTTCGCAAGTTCCTATAATTGATCCTAGAGAGTCGTTTATCAAGGGAACTTTAAAATGCGATTTCTAAACTTGAAAGAGTCTAAGAATTTGCAAGATCCCATAGGCGACTCGAAAACCCAAAACTCTGATTTAATAGGCTAAGTATCCACGAGTCTCATTACTTGAGATTTTAAACTGTGGAGAACGAGAGATGATAGAGCCAATTATAAGTTCGGTATTCTTTCGTGAATTTATGTGAGTTAATTATAAGCCTATTCTCCCATCGCTTGCTAATAAATTTATCTGCTAATAAATAAGGTTGTACGATTTGAAAAGTTACTTAGCTTCTAGCCCCAGATCGTTTAAAAGTTGCTCGGTAATGACGAGAGTTCATAGCCAAGGCATAACTTATGAAGCGGGGAGCGAAGATTGGCGAGTCCGAAAAGGCCCTAACAAGGCATGAGGGCTATGTTTTGTTGCTAAAGATCCAAAAGTGATGTGAAGAATCATTTATCGAAAATCAATATGAAGGATCGAGACACACGACGAAAAGCAAAAACTCCCAAAAAGTCATGGAGAAGTGTATCCGAAAAGACCCTAACAAGGTATGAGGATAAATAGATCCAAGTCAATAAAGGAGGTGGATCGTTGTATATCAAAATCCAAAATAAAGATTGGAGAAAAATGAAGAAGTCGTGGTCCATATATGAAGAATCTCTCAAAAATTCCAAGTGAAGAAATTCCAATTATGAAGAGAAGACCATTATTTCATGAACGTCTCTCAAGATTTGAAGTATGAAGTCGCTGCCAAATATCGGCCCGAGGAAGGTCTCAAATCGCGAACCAAGTTATGCCAAGATATGAACTTTTTGATATCCCGAGAAGCAGTTTTAAAAGATTTGGTCCTTTAGCTAACTATTGATTAAATCGTGCACTTTAATTTCAGACTAAATAATTATCGAAATAAGTCAAACAATGCATCTTCGTGATCATTCAAGACAAATAATAAAATATAAGAGATACCCATAGGAATAAGGGAGTCTAAGTGAATAATTGGCCCACATGAGTTCGTGTTAGTCTACTAACTTATAATAACAATGATCTCGTTTTTAAGTTTGGTTTGGAGAAAGTGAAAAGTTGAGGATGATGATTATTCATGACATTTTCAAAACCCAAGGTATGCTTTTAATTTCTTTGCTTTGCATTTTTATAATTTTCTATCTCTTTAATAAAGGCCAATGTGGATTGATTATGATGAAAAGTGTAAACATGCTTTGTAACTAATGCATTGCATGAGGACATTGCAATGGTCAAGTGTAGGGGATTTGATAGGTGTGTAAACACCCATCTTTTCTACCACTTAATTACAATAATAACCGGACCAAAACGTGTATTTTATGTCTTTTATGTCGGAATTATGCGCGGTTTGTGTTTTTGTTGTAATTTAGGACGAAATTGTGAAAAGTGGAGAAAACACGGGAATTCACGGGCATTCACGGCTTTTATTGAAGAAAAAGATGAAAGACGGAGTCGAGAAGTCAAAAGTAGAAAAAGAACGGAAGTCCAAGACCAATTCTGAAGATTTATCGAAGAAAAAGTCAAAAGACGGAAGTTTATCAAAAGCCGAAGAACTCGAGTCTAATTTATTGAAGAAATTAAAGACGAGTTTAAAAGAAATCCCGAGCCACAAGTCATTAGAGTCCAAGTAAAGAAGATTAGAAGGAAAAAGGACTAATGGTGCAATTAATGAAGACTATATGCTTAAGGACCTAATGACGCAATTAAGAGAAAAGGAAGAAGGGGAGGAAGCTTCCTAATCCTCCCCTATATATAGTTAGGATTTGTTAATCATTTCTTTTTGTTGGCTAATCGTGACAATTAGTCCTTCCACCTTTAATTACCTTGTCAATTTAAATACTTGTCCATTTAATTACCTTGTCTTGCACTTAATTACCATTTAATTTCAAGTAAGTTTTTCTCTTTAATTCTTGTCAAGCTTTATCTTTATCTTGTTAATCTCATTCTTCCTTTCTTAATCTTTGATTGTTATTGTTTATGTTTATGTTCTTGATTTTTGTTGATTTATTTAAGTGGGTTTTAATTATTGTGATCTTTATTGTTTGATTTGTTGCTTTGGATTGATTGTTTATGTTTATTAGATGTTTTGTTATTAGTTTGGTTTAATCTTTTTGTTGATTTGGTTAAGTTTTTGCTTAAATTCGTGCTATCTTCTTTCCCTTGTTCTTCGTATATAGTTACTGTTCTTCCCAGATTCGAGCCCAGCAAATATTCCGAATAAAGAATTATCAGGTCTGTCTATTCAGAATATTGGTTATTCCGAATAGAGGGTTTATTCCGATTTGGACTGTTTTTCCGCATAGGGGGTTTATTCCGCATAGGGGTATACATTCCGAATAGGTAAAACATTCCGAGTAGGGATAATATTCCGAACAGACTGGTTTTTCCGAATAGGAATTTTTCCGAGTAAAGTTTTTATTCCGAATAGGGAACACATTCCGAATTGAGCAATATTCCGAATAGGTGACAATATTCCGAGTAGAGCAACATTCCGAATAGGAATCTTATTCCGAATTAAACAAACATTCCGAATAGACCAACTTTCCGAATAGGGTAATTATTCCGAATAGGTGACATATTCCGAATAGGCCTAATATTCCGAATAGGGGATTTATTCCGGATAGGGAATTTCAGTTTTTATTTTTCCCGCCTTTTTCCTTACTCGCACTTTAAGTTTATTTGCCTTAGTTTAAGTTTTAGTTTTAGTTGTGTTTTAAGTTTGCCTTAGTTAGATTTAAGTTTGCGTTATTTGCTTTATTGCCCTTTAGTTTTAGTCGCGCTTTAAATACTTGCACTTTATTTAAATTAGACTTAGATTTATTTTAATTGCACATTTACTTTAATTGTTTTGCACCTTTTATTTTAAACACTACAACGACACATCTTTGTTCCACCAAAGTTCAACTGAGTCACACATTAAACAAAAAGTTTTTCAATTCGAAGAGATTGGTACAACGATAAATTTTAACTGGGAAAATCATGAGTTATTAAATGGCGCCGCTGCTGGCTCTTTTTTTAAAGATCAACAGTTTTCTGTGAGAGACACGTTGCTTTTTGGGATCCGTTCACTTGTGAACGTTATTTTTCTTGCATAAAAAAATTCCAAAATCATAAAAAACCATAAAAATTAAAAATTTCAAAAATCCAAAAAGATTTTATCTTTATTGTGTATATATATTGTTTTTGTGTTTGGTTTTGTTTTCTTTTGCATTTTCAGGTGTATGCGTACTAGATCTTCTAATTATCAAGAGCCCGAGCCTCAAGAAGATTTAAGTATGGCAGGTGTTAACAACAACAACATTCCACCGAACCTGAATAATAATAATAACAACAATGCTCTTCCACAGCCCGATCTTCGGACCATGGAGGAACTTTGTCAACCAACAATGTTTGGACGAGGAGGACCGATTGCGCCGATGCAAATCAACGCTCCTGAGTTTTTGTTGAAGCACCACATGATTCAGCAAGTACAAACAAACCCATTTAGAGGACTGCCTGATGATGATGCCAACAAACACCTCGACAAGTTCATTACAATCACCCAAAGCATGAAGTTGGCAGGTGCCACAATGGATGAGCTTCGCCTACAACTCTTTCCACACACTCTATTACATCATGCCGAGAAATGGTTTGATCGTCTCCCGATGAATTCTATTCACACTTGGGATGACATGACTCAACGCTTTTTGTCGCGCTACTTTCCACCATCCATGGTCACAAGCCTTCGCAATCAGATCAGCGGTTTCATACAAGATCCCGATGAATCTCTTTTTGATGCATGGGAGAGATATAATGTCTTGATCGACCGTTGTCCAAACCACAATATGCTTCCGGTCACCTTGATCGATACTTTCTACAACGGATTAACTTTTCGAGATCGTGATACGATCAATGCAGCCGCCAGTGCCACATTCATGAAAAGGAGACCCGAGGAGTGTAGAGAGTTAATTGAAAACATGACTACTCATCATAAGAACTGGGATTCGTCTGCTTCTTCTAGAAACAACACGAGAGTCAATGTTTCTTCTACCTCAGCAAACCCTGAGATGACCGAACTCACCCGCATGATGACTGAAATGAGCAAAAGTATTACGCTTCTCGCTTCAAACCAACAACAACAACAAGTTAAAGCGGTTGCTAATCCTTGCGAAACATGTGGCGGTCCTCACTCATACACCGATTGTCCTTCGACACAAGGAAATCCGGAAAATGTGTATGCCGCTTAAGGTAATTATTCACCGGAAAATTACCAAGCTAGACAACAAGGGGATAGAAATCTGCTGAGCTACCGTTCTAACAACTACCTTTCACCCGGTTTTTATCCTCAAAACCAAAATCCCGCCAACAACTACAATAGAAGCCACCAAATCCCACCTCGTGCTTCTAACCCTTATCAACCACCCACCCAACAACACCCACCCATTAATCCTGATGTTGACACAATCATGAGAACTCAAGGTGAGCAAATCAAGAATCTACAGAGCCAAATAATCAATTTGAAAGGAGATATCTTGAAGCAAGGTAATGACATCAGAACCGAGGTTCGTGATAACCTTCAATCCTCTTTCATCACTCAAACAACTGAATTGAAGAATCTGTTGGCTAGTTTCTTGCCCGAAGCTCAACCTTCTTCTTCTTCGGGTTCTCTACCTTCAAACACCGTCACTAATCCGCGAGCTAATGTGAGTGCTATAACTACGCGTAGTGGAATTACCATTGTCAATCCACCTACCCCACCACCATCATCTACACCTCCTCGACCACCATGTATCCCTACTCCTCCTACACCTAGTAGTAGTACACCATTACCGTCTCCGCCTCGTCATGACGATGTATCTCGAAAGGACCCTTCAACATCACAACCTTCACCTTCTCCCTATCAACCAAGAATCCCATACCCTTCTCGTATAGGCAAGACCAATGATCTAACAAAGGAGGACTCGCAAATAACCAAATATATCAATATGATTTCTCAAATGGGATTCAGCATTAGTTTCCTTGAAGCACTTGTCCACATGCCCAAATTTGTTAAAGCATTTAAGGAATTGCTTAACAAGAAGGAGAAGCTGCTTGAACTCGCCAACACACGATTAAATGAAAACTGCTCTGCAGTTATTCTTAAAGAACTTCCGGAAAAGCTTGGAGATCCCGGTCGTTTTGTGTTGCCTTGCGTGTTCAACAAAACTGAAGAATTTACTGCCCTTGCCGATCTCGGGGCTAGTATTAATCTTATGCCACTGAGTGTTTGGAAAACACTATCTTTACCCGACCTCACTCCAACTAAGATGACTCTTGAACTTGCAAATCGCGCTCTCGCTTACCCCGTCGGTATAGCCGAAGACGTGTTTATTAAAGTTGGCGCATTTACTTTCCCGGTCGATTTTGTCGTAGTTGATTATGAAATGGACCCTCGTATTCCTTTAATACTTGGTCGACCATTTTTGAGATCCGGACGTGCTTTAGTGGATGTAGCCGAAGGTGAGTTAATCTTAAGAGTCGGGAAAGATTCTCAAATTTTCAAAATGGGGCAGCTTACAGGCAAATCTTTTGGACGGGAATCAGTGAATATGATTAATGTGCTCGATGACTTTGTCATCTACGACAATCCTCTATTCCACTCTTGCATTGATAATCCACCTTTTAAAGATGATGTGGATGATTCTCGCCCCAATTTGGAAGCTTCTCCCATTTATGATTCGCCACCGGTCTTTGACGCTTATGATGATGATTCTAGCTCAGATTCGGATGATTTTGATTGTACTTCTGAGTATCCCGAGCTGCCCACTTTCGATGATTTTGATGAGGCTGATACTCTCTCAAGCGATTCTTCACATGCTGAAGATCCTCCGCCATCACTCGATCCTACTTTGGACGATTATTCATTTGAGGAAGATTTTTCTGAATTTCTTAACACATACTTCCCTCATGAGAGTGATGCTCCTCCTTATGACTTTGAAGATTATCGTCTTGATCCTACTTTGGATTTGAAGAGCATTTTGTCAAAGGAGAAGAAACCGGTCGACACCGAAATCCGTTGCACGTATGATTTGACACCTCTTTGTCCCACTTCTGAGGACGAGGTTGTGCTTCTTTGCGGATCTTCTTCACACTCGGCTGCGCCGGAGTGCTATTTTCCACTGAAGGAAAAGGTGTTCGACCCCGGTATTGAAGTCTTTAAGCCATCTCAGTATCCACCTGATGAAATAAAAGGAAAAATCTTTGGAATTTTTGAAGACATGCTTGCTCCACTTCAACTTTGCTTCCACCGTGCTCCATCACTGCTTAAGGGAACCCTGCCATTTCTCTTTTGGCTTGCCTTGTTCGCCTTAAGCTCTTGCTTATTGATGGATGAAAACTATGTCTTTGATCCTGGTGGATTTGTTTCATGCTACTTCTGTTGATGATCAAGGTCGAGTCAGGCTAATGACTCGGTTAACAAAAATTCAGCGCTTCTTTGGAGGCAACCCATGCATCTATCTTTCCGTTTTCTTTACCATAAGTGTAGGGGGGACCCTTTGGATTGCTATTTCCTCTCCTCACTTCTTAATCAGGGATTCGAGCTTCAAACAATCCACTCTTGACGATTCTTGACGACCCGTGATTCCGTGTTCTACTTCTTCCCGGTTCTATCCTAACTCTTTTCGATTCACTATTTTATATTTTCTCAATATTAAAATAGGAATCTCTTTAGTTGTCTTTTCCTTATCGAGATTTAAACAACGTGCACAATGTCCTAAGTGTAGGGGAGTTTACTCCCACATACTTAAACATTGAGGACAATGTTTATCTTAAGTGTAGGGGGGACTTCTATCAAAGTTAAGTGGTCTTTTCCTTGTATTTGTCCTCATTTTAACCGGAAAATCAATTTTTCGACATTTTTCAAAATTTTTGATCTATTTTGGCCTATTAGTTTTCCCTTTGTATAGTTATTTTCTTTCTTTGCTAGAATAAATCTTTAAATAAGTGGTTTTAATTTTCAAACGTTGTGAATCTTTTGACTCAATCCGAGTTTACTCTAGCTAGTATCCTTAACGTGTTTAAGTCAAGTTTTGCTAGGCTTTTATATAGGGAGCTATAAAACGCGAAAGTCTTAACTCTCACGGGTTAAGAACAAGAACTTTTCGCAAGTTCCTATAATTGATCCTAGAGAGTCGTTTATCAAGGGAACTTTAAAATACGATTTCTAAACTTGAAAGAGTCTAAGAATTTGCAAGATCCCATAGGCGACTCGAAAACCCAAAACTCTGATTTAATAGGCTAAGTATCCACGAGTCTCATTACTTGAGATTTTAAACTGTGGAGAACGAGAGATGATAGAGCCAATTATAAGTTCGGTATTCTTTCGTGAATTTATGTGAGTTAATTATAAGCCTATTCTCCCATCGCTTGCTAATAAATTTATCTGCTAATAAATAAGGTTGTACGATTTGAAAAGTTACTTAGCTTCTAGCCCCAGATCGTTTAAAAGTTGCTCGGTAATGACGAGAGTTCATAGCCAAGGCATAACTTATGAAGCGGGGAGCGAAGATTGGCGAGTCCGAAAAGGCCCTAACAAGGCATGAGGGCTATGTTTTGTTGCTAAAGATCCAAAAGTGATGTGAAGAATCATTTATCGAAAATCAATATGAAGGATCGAGACACACGACGAAAAGCAAAAACTCCCAAAAAGTCATGGAGAAGTGTATCCGAAAAGACCCTAACAAGGTATGAGGATAAATAGATCCAAGTCAATAAAGGAGGCGGATCGTTGTATATCAAAATCCAAAATAAAGATTGGAGAAAAATGAAGAAGTCGTGGTCCATATATGAAGAATCTCTCAAAAATTCCAAGTGAAGAAATTCCAATTATGAAGAGAAGACCATTATTTCATGAACGTCTCTTAAGATTTGAAGTATGAAGTCGCTGCCAAATATCGGCCCGAGAAAGGTCTCAAATCGCGAACCAAGTTATGCCAAGATATGAACTTTTTGATATCCCGAGAAGCAGTTTTAAAAGATTTGGTCCTTTAGCTAACTATTGATTAAATCGTGCACTTTATTTTCAGACTAAATAATTATCGAAATAAGTCAAACAATGCATCTTCGTGATCATTCAAGACAAATAATAAAATATAAGAGATACCCATAGGAATAAGGGAGTCTAAGTGAATAATTGGCCCACATGAGTTCGTGTTAGTCTACTAACTTATAATAACAATGATCTCGTTTTTAAGTTTGGTTTGGAGAAAGTGAAAAGTTGAGGATGATGATTATTCATGACATTTTCAAAACCCAAGGTATGCTTTTAATTTCTTTGCTTTGCATTTTTATAATTTTCTATCTCTTTAATAAAGGCCAATGTGGATTGATTATGATGAAAAGTGTAACATGCTTTGTAACTAATGCATTGCATGAGGACATTGCAATGGTCAAGTGTAGGGGATTTGATAGGTGTGTAAACACCCATCTTTTCTACCACTTAATTACAATAATAACCGGACCAAAACGTGTATTTTATGTCTTTTATGTCGGAATTATGCGCGGTTTGTGTTTTTGTTGTAATTTAGGACGAAATTGTGAAAAGTGGAGAAAACACGGGAATTCACGGGCATTCACGGCTTTTATTGAAGAAAAAGATGAAAGACGGAGTCGAGAAGTCAAAAGTGGAAAAAGAACGGAAGTCCAAGACCAATTCTGAAGATTTATCGAAGAAAAAGTCAAAAGACGGAAGTTTATCAAAAGCCGAAGAACTCGAGTCTAATTTATTGAAGAAATTAAAGACGAGTTTAAAAGAAATCCCGAGCCACAAGTCATTAGAGTCCAAGTAAAGAAGATTAGAAGGAAAAAGGACTAATGGTGCAATTAATGAAGACTATATGCTTAAGGACCTAATGACGCAATTAAGAGAAAAGGAAGAAGGGGAGGAAGCTTCCTAATCCTCCCCTATATATAGTTAGGATTTGTTAATCATTTCTTTTTGTTGGCTAATCGTGACAATTAGTCCTTCCACCTTTAATTACCTTGTCAATTTAAATACTTGTCCATTTAATTACCTTGTCTTGCACTTAATTACCATTTAATTTCAAGTAAGTTTTTCTCTTTAATTCTTGTCAAGCTTTATCTTTATCTTGTTAATCTCATTCTTCCTTTCTTAATCTTTGATTGTTATTGTTTATGTTTATGTTCTTGATTTTTGTTGATTTATTTAATTGGGTTTTGATTATTGTGATCTTTATTGTTTGATTTGTTGCTTTGGATTGATTGTTTATGTTTATTAGATGTTTTGTTATTAGTTTGGTTTAATCTTTTTGTTGATTTGGTTAAGTTTTTGTTTAAATTCGTGCTATCTTCTTTCCCTTGTTCTTCGTATATAGTTACTGTTCTTCCCAGATTCGAGCCCAGCAAATATTCCGAATAAAGAATTATCAGGTCTGTCTATTCGGAATATTGGTTATTCCGAATAGAGGGTTTATTCCGATTTGGACTGTTTTTCCGCATAGGGGGTTTATTCCGCATAGGGGTATACATTCCGAATAGGTAAAACATTCCGAGTAGGGATAATATTCCGAACAGACTGGTTTTTCCGAATAGGAATTTTTCCGAGTAAAGTTTTTATTCCGAATAGGGAACACATTCCGAATAGAGCAATATTCCGAATAGGTGACAATATTCCGAGTAGAGCAACATTCCGAATAGGAATCTTATTCCGAATTAAACAAACATTCCGAATAGACCAACTTTCCGAATAGGGTAATTATTCCGAATAGGTGACATATTCCGAATAGGCCTAATATTCCGAATAGGGGATTTATTCCGGATAGGGAATTTCAGTTTTTATTTTTCCCGCCTTTTTCCTTACTCGCACTTTAAGTTTATTTGCCTTAGTTT
Organism: Glebionis coronaria; assembly: GCA_025667525.1. Classification (NCBI taxonomy): domain Eukaryota; kingdom Viridiplantae; phylum Streptophyta; class Magnoliopsida; order Asterales; family Asteraceae; genus Glebionis; species Glebionis coronaria. The sequence goes on from CM046882.1 coordinate 146,412,852, forward strand.
AAGTTTTAGTTTTAGTTGCGTTTTAAGTTTGCCTTAGTTAGATTTAAGTTTGCGTTATTTGCTTTATTGCCCTTTAGTTTTAGTCGCGCTTTAAATACTTGCACTTTATTTAAATTAGACTTAGATTTATTTTAATTGCACATTTACTTTAATTGTTTTGCACCTTTTATTTTAAACACTACAACGACACATCTTTGTTCCACCAAAGTTCAACTGAGTCACACATTAAACAAAAAGTTTTTCAATTCGAAGAGATTGGTACAACGATAAATTTTAACTGGGAAAATCATGAGTTATTATAGGGCCATACAATTCTCTACCCCGGGGAAGTTGCAAGGAATAAGAAAGCGACCCGGATCTCCTAACTTAACTGGAAGTTTTCTCAAAAGAACGGCAGCACAATTCTCATTTAATTGGGTATTGGCGATGTCGAGCAATTTTTCCTTATCACTTAAAAGATCCTTAAACATCTTAGCATATTTAGGCATGTGAGCGAGAGCCTCAGCAAAGGAGATGTTGAAATTCAGTTGTTCAAACATTTTAATAAAGTTAGAAAACTGAATATCATCCTTGTTTTTCAACTTCTCTTTCCTCAACCTTAAGGGATAAGGTATATTGGGTTGAGATGAAGGCTTTGGAATGGAATTCTCACTCACATCCTTGGGTGGTGGAGGGGTAGAAGTGGAAGGTGGAGGAACCGGTTTTGGAACCGAAGGTGTGGTATAAACTTGAAGGACATAAGGTGCAGACGAAGGCATAATGGGTGGTATATCACAAGTAGAAGGAATCTCGGGTCCTTGGTTAGTTGGTGAAGAAGAAGGTCCAACGATGATCTTACTGCTCCTAGTAGTGATGGCATTTACGTTGGCCCTAGGATTGGTCACGCTGTTAGAAGGGAGAGTACCTTGGGGTGGGCCTTGGGGATTAATGGCTTGAAACATTAGCATAAATTTCTTATCACTCGATTCTTGCATAGCAGACATGATTTTCTCATGTTCACTCAACTTATCAGTCAACTTTTGAAGAACCAAGTCCATTGAAGGGGAATTCGTGTTTTGCCCTTGATTTTGAAAACCTTGGTTTGGATATTGTTGTTGGGATAAGCGTGTTATTATTAAAAACTTGGTTAAAGTTGTTATTTTGAAACCCTTTGTTTTGTCCATTAAAATCCCCTTGATTTTGATTATGAAAATTCCCTTGATTTGAGTTATAATTCCTTTGATTATTAGAAGAATTCCCTTGGTAGTTACTTCTTTGGCCTTGGTTCCTTGGTGGGTATTGTGTGTTGTTCAATGTAGGTGGTGGTGGTCTATTATGGGATTGAAAACCGGGTGGTGAAAGGAAGTTGTTTGAACGATAACTAAGCAAATTGCGGTCACCTTGAGGACGTGCTTGATAGCCTCCCATAGAAAAGTTACCGTTGGCGGCATACACATTTTCCGGATTGTCATGAGTATAAGGACTGTTGGGTCAAAAAGTTGATGTGGCAGAAACTCAAAAACGAATAAAACATGAAGACATTTGTCTAAGCGTTGTCAAGAGCAAATCAAGCGTTGACAAGAGCAAAACGGAGGTTGATGGCTCAAGCGTTGTCATGTACAATCCAAGCATTGTCATGTACAAACTAAGCATTGACAGAAACGTAGACAAGAAGCCTTTGGAAGCTTCTATTCGGATATATATGCAGGATATATTCTGTATATAGTTATTTAAATAGAAGATTTACATGTTTATTCATTCTTATCTCTTGTAAAACCCTAGTCCTTACACTATAAAAGGAACCAAGGGTTATTAGGTTTTTCATATAACTTTCATATACAATGTAAACCTAAAAGCGTGTGTCGACTAGGTGTGGGATTCAATGTACACACACCTAGTGATTGTTTGTTATTAATATAATGAGCAATCCTTTTGTTTTAATTCGTGTTCTTTGTGCCTAAACACCTTGTTAATGTGTCGTGTTCTAATTCCGCTTTGATTATCTAATCATATGAACATGATGCATTCCTAGTAGCTTAAAAGATCCGGAATCTTAGGATTCCTCAATTGGTATCAGAGCCTCGTGGCTCGTGATGCTAGGACCAACAAGGTGTTCGTGTATCGTGAAGAAGAAGAAAAATCCGTCTAGGGTTTTTCTGGACGTTTTTGTGTGCGCAGTAGTATTCAGAAGGTCATAACTTTTGATTGGACCGTTGGATCGTCACAAAATTTTTTATGTGTGTTCTATACACACATATCTAAACATCTACTGGAGGGATTGTCCAGATTAGCCCTCAATCAAAAGTTATTAGGCGTCAAAGTTGGCAGCAGGATGATGTTCAAGGTTACTGTTTTTGATCTTATTGTCAAAACTAGGGTTTCTACAAACCCTATAGTCAATTCTAAACAGAAAATTGAGTTCTTGGCTGTTGTAATGATCGTTTTTGTAGGGTTTCCTTGAACCTATATCCATGATAATAAGAAGTTGCAGCAGGAGAGTAATTATGAAAAGGCAGAAACTAGGGTTTTATCATAATTCGTCTTTCTTGATATATTGCTGCTAAGGAGATGTGTTTGTTGTTGTGATTGGATAAAACGGCTAATGATTATGTTCAGTTTGTTTTTATCCAGTCATAGTGATTCCAAGCAGTAGATCGTGGATTATGGGAGTAAGGTGTTTCAATTTAGGTCACGTTCTATAATTCATGCTTTGTAGGGATAGTCAACCCTATAATATCTCCTACAGTTAAGACAGAATATTTGGAAGACTTCTCCTACGTAATATATGGAAACGTGTATTATGTTCTCCTACTTTGTAGGAATTGGTTCTGATGGATTATTCTACAACAGCTATCACGTGAAAAAGTTAACAGATCTGAAGCAGCTACAAGAAGTGGGGTCAAAGATTGTTACGTGATATATGGAGATATTTTTGGAAAATATATACTTCACGTGATATTGGTTTTGAACGTGGGATCTGATTTATTTTAGAGGTGGAGTTGAAGTAAAGTGTTGACGTCGGCAAACAAAGTTTAAAGTAGACGCTGACAAAGTATTGCGTAGACGCTGACAAGGAGAAAGTTAACGCTGACAGAACAAGCGTTGACACGTGTTGTCCGAGAAAGACTTGTTCAAACGCTGTTAGGCTTTGTCCGATATGTGACAGTACACGTGGAAAGGATATTGGACAAAGAGAGATGTTGGACAACAAAGGAATAGCTGTTGTTGAGAAAATTGATACGATTTTAGCACACAAAAAGGAGGAATTTACACATAAAGGTACATGGAATCTCCGTTTTTATACAGAATATCAAGTTGACATTAATGGCTTGGATATTTTTAAAGGGATTAATGGTTTTAATGCAAGTTAGCAACAATTCGTGAAGTAATTTATTGGATTATGTAATCGGGATAGCCTTGTAAAAGAGTTATCCAGCATAACACTTTTACATATTAAGATATTGACTCGTCATGAAGAGGTGTTGGCTTAAGGGGAAGAATTCTTATGGTAAGTTTGATGCTTGAAGAAGATTTTCGCGAATTTGTGTTTTATCATATCTTTAAATCGTGGTTAACATCCCATTGATTTGAAGGTAACTTGTTTGTGCTTTTAATGGTTGGTGACGAAGACTTGTCATAACACTTGAAGGAGTTACATTATCGTGATCAGTGTCTCACAAAGGATGAGAATATTGACAAGGGATCGAGGTCTACTTATACTTTGTGAGATGAGTATAAGTTCTTTATCACGTGGTTAGTACAAGACATGGAACATAGGTTTGGGTTATTCTACTTCTACATCAAGAATATTTTATTTATTTTTCTTCAAGATCATTACACAGAGCCTACATTTGGAGAATCTTCAAGATTGCATACATTCTTTATATCCCTGTTGATGTGACAAAAAGGGGAAGACATACATGCTACAATTGAGGGGAAGCAATTTGAAGATCGTGTACAACTTACAAGAGATACACAAAGAGTTTTGCCAACATCAACTAGGGGAAGATTGTTGGGTCAAAAAGTTGATGTGGCAGAAACTCAAAAATGAAGAAAACATGAAGACATTTGTCTAAGCGTTGTCAAGAGCAAATCAAGCGTTGACAAGAACAAAACGGAGGTTGATGGCTCAAGCGTTGTCATGTACAATCCAAGCATTGTCATGTACAAACTAAGCATTGACAGAAACGTAGACAAGAAGCCTTTGGAAGCTTCTATTTGGATATATATGCAGGATATATTCTGTATATAGTTATTTAAATAGAAGATTTACATGTTTATTCATTCTTATCTCTTGTAAAACCCTAGTCCTTACACTATAAAAGGAACCAAGGGTTATTAGGTTTTTCATATAACTTTCATATACAATGTAAACCTAAAAGCGTGTGTCGACTAGGTGTGGGATTCAATGTACACACACCTAGTGATTGTTTGTTATTAATATAATGAGCAATCCTTTTGTTTTAATTCGTGTTCTTTGTGCCTAAACACCTTGTTAATGTATCGTGTTCTAATTCTACTTTGATAATTAATCATATGAACATGATGCATTCCTAGTAGCTTAAAAGATCCGGAATCTTAGGATTCCTCAAGGACAATCAGTTTATGAATGAGAATCCCCGTAAATCTCACAAGAAGTTGCTACAGCTTTAGCTTGTTGTTGTTGATTCGTAGCTATAAGTAGAATATTTTTGTTCATTTCGGTCATCATGTGAGTGAATTCGGTCATATCTTGGGTTGCTGAAGGAGAAGAAACATTGACTCTCGGGTTTGATCTTGAGGATGCGGATGAATCCTAATTTTTGTGGTGAGTGGTCATGTTCTCAATCAGCTCTCTACACTCCTCAAGTCTTCTCTTCATGAATGTACCACCGGCGGCAGCATTAATCGTATCACGATCACGAAAAGTTAAACCATTGTAGAAGGTATCAATCAAAGTAACGGGGAGCATGTTATGGTTCGGACAACGGTCGATCAAGACATTATAACCTTCCCAAGCATCGAAAAGCGACTCATCAGGTTCTTGAGTAAATCCACTGATTTGGTTGCGAAGACTAGTGACCATGGATGGTGGAAAGTAGCGCGACAAAAAGCGTTGAGTCATGTCATTCCATGTATGAATTGAGTTTTTGGGAAGACGATCAAACCATTTCTCGGCATGGTGGGATAAAGCGTGTGGGAAGAGATGTAGGCGAAGGAAATCCATAGTAACACCGGGAAGTTTCATGCTTTGGGTGACGGTAATGAATTTGTCGAGGTGTTTGTTGGCATCATCATCCGGTAATCCGTGAAAAGGACAAGCGTTTTGAACTTGATGGATCATGTGATGCTTCAACAAAAATTCAGGAGCCGTGATTTGCATCGGCGCAATCGGTCCTCCGCGTCCGTTCATGGTTGGTTGACAAAGCTCCTCCATTGTTCGTAAGTCAGGTGGGGGAACATTGTTGTTGTTGTTATTATTATTTGAATTGGGTAGAGGTGGGTTGTTATTGTTGTTGCGCACACCAGCCACATCTATATCTTCACGAGTCTCGGGCTCTAGATAAGTTGAAGATCTAGTACGCATACACCTGCAAAAGAAAAAGAAAAAGATACCAAAGAAACAAAGAATATATATGTACTTGTAAAAATAAAATCTTTTTGGTGCAAAACTTTGGAAAAGAAATGCTTTTTATGATTTTTTAATGTTTTTGTATTTTTGAAAAAAAAAATTAATTTTTATGGAATTTTTTTAAAAAATTTTAAGCAAGGAAAATAACGTTCACGAATGAAGGGATCCCAAAATCCAAGGCGTCTCTCACTAAAAAACCGTCAATCTTAACGAAAAGAGCCGGCAGCGGCGCCATTTGATACAAGGGTTTGCCTCGTATGAAAGTTCGTTGTTCCGATCTTTTCGAATTGATTACTAGTAGAAAGTGTGACTCAGTCGTTCTTGGTGGAAAATAAAATGGGTTGTTTGATTATCTATTTTAAACTAAAAGCAAAGATTAAAATGTCTTTGAATAAAATAAAAGCTTTTAAAAATTAAACTAAAAATTACTAGAAAAACACTTGGTAAAAATAGAGATTTCGGGAAGCGTGCAATTTTTGTAAATTAAATCGTAATGAATTTAAAACTTGAAAACTTTGTAAAACTAAAAACTTAAACTATCGGAATAATAATAAACCAAATCTGTCGGAATGTAATGCAAGTTGTCGGAATGTAGTGACAATCAAAACCATCGGAATATTAGAAAGTAAATTCTATCGGAATAATCTTGATCGAAATCCAAAAGCATCGGAATAAATCTATCTGAATATCAAGTATCGGAATCCAAGGTATCGGAATGATTAAGATTTGAGCTATCGGAATCCAAGGTTTTCTGTCGGAATGTTGCTAACAAAAATTGGGCAGCGTTTCGTCTTAAAGTAACCTTAATACCCGTCGCAATGTACGATCGCAATGAGAGATCGCAATCACGATCGGAATAAGGGGGAAAAACACTTGATCGCAAAGTAAAACCTTAAAGGTTATTGCGATCACACTGAAACCGTCGGAATGTAGCGTCGGAATGAGTAAACCCCTAAGATTGCGATAGAGCACAAATTAATCCGAAAATGAAGATAAGCTAAAAACTCAATAAGCACTAATAAGCAAATACGAATAAGCACATGTTCAAACCTTAACCAAATCAAAACAAGCATAACATTTAAAACTTTTCTTTTACAACATGAAATAAACAAACTTTTATAAATCAAACTTTAAAAAGACTAAATTTTTAATAAAACTTAAAAGACAATAAGCTATATATACGAAAAAGGCCAATAAGCACAACAAGCTTAAAGCTTAAACCGTATAAAAACTTAGTAAGGAACAAAAAGATAAACTTTTTAGTCACAAAAACATCAAAATCAAACACGAATCAAGACAATTTCGGATCAAAGATAAATCAAAATCAAGAAAGGTAGAAGAAGATTAAAAATTAAAAGCTTAAACTTGAACTTTTGATTAATGAATTCCAAATACAAGGATGAAAATAAAGCTTAAACTTGAAAGAAAGAAAAGATTAAGTTTTAGTGAGAGAAAGTTAAACACTTTCTCTCTCTAGAATGAAAAACTACAAAAAGGAAAAAAAATAAACTACCTAACACCCTCCTAATGTGTCATTAGGAGGGTATTTATAGGAGGAGGGGAGTGCATGTGTGCTTCCTTCTTTCTTTCTTTATCGACTCGATTTAAATTCTTTATCTTTCTCGACATCGTCTTGGGATTTGTCGATATAAATTGAACTTGTCTTATAATTTCCTTCTTCTATTAGACTTGAGTTCTTCGACTTCATTAAACTTCCGTCTTTAGACTTTTTCTTCGATAAATCTTCAGAATAGGCCTTGGACTTCCGTTCTTTTTACATTCTTGATCTTTTGACTTCGTATTTTGTCTTTTTCTTCGATAAAAGCCTGTGATAGCCCGTGTTTTCTTCCTTTTTCATATTTTTATCCTGAAACACAATAAAAACACAAACCACGCATAATTCCGACTTTTACGACCTAAAATACACGTTTTGGTCTTGTTATTATTGGAAATAAGTGGTAAAAGGATAAGTGTTTTCACATTTATTAATAGTGCTAGGGTTTCTTGAAGGATAAGTAAGGTATATGGGCCACGGGCCAGTTGGGCCGATGCCTGTCGGACCGCGGGCCTGTCGGGTCGGGCCCTATACCGACTGTACGTCGACATGTCCCTCAGTCTAGTATGACATGGTCCATGATCATGTTATGCTAGACTCATTCATGTATCACGCTCACCAACAACGTAGTGCGGCTTGCTGCTATGACGTCCTCGTGGGTTGTCCATATCATATAGCTCCACTCGTAATAGGCTACCTTTAGCAAAAAGATGATGGGCTAGGGTTGCGAATAGTGAGTGTAGCCACTATACGTCATCAGCTAGCTACTTCTTAACATTTACGGATGATTATAGCCATTATGGTTATGTTTATTTACTTAAGCATAAACATGAGGTATTTAAAACATTCAAAGTGTTTAAAGCAAAAATAGAAGTGCAACTAGGAAAGAAGATTAAAGCTCTTTGTTCTGATAGAGGTGGTGAATATTTAAGTCAAGAGTTTAATGATTATCTAAGTGAGAATGGAATTGTTCAGCATCTTACTTCTCCCTATACTCCACAACAAAATGGTGTATCCGAAAAGAGAAATCATACATTATTAGATATGGTGCGATCAATGTTTAATTTTACAACTTTACCATTATCCTTTTGGGATTATGCTTTAGAATATGTTGTTCGCATATTAAATATGGTTCCCACAAAGAAGGTTAATAAGACACCATATGAACTATGACATGGCAAGAAGCCATATTTGTCTTATTTAAAGGTATGGGGTTGCGAGGCGTATGTAAAATGTGACTCGGGTGACAAACTCCAACAACGATCTTTGAAATGTATCTTTGTAGGATACCCTAAGGAAACTATGGGTTACTAATTTTATTATCCACCTGAGAACAAAGTGATTGTTGCTAGGTATGGAGACTTCTTTGAAAGTGATCTTGTAAATCAAGAATTCAGTGGGAGAAATTATGATCTTGAAGAGAGTCATATAGATACATTACCTTCTGAAAACACTAGCAAAATAAATCCTATAGAACCAGAAAGTCTGGCGGTTCCACCGGAATTAGTTCCTCTGCGTGAAAGGATTAAAAATGCAAATAGCAATATATGTCTTAATATAGAGGATGATGATGAAGTAGGGGATCTTGGATAACATGCTAATTATAAATCCGCCATGCTTGATCCTGAGAGGGATAAGTGGATGGTTGCTATGGATGAGGAAATGAAATCCATGAAAGTTAATGATTTTTGGATTCTTGTAGATCCACCACCAAATGCTAAAGTAGTGAGACATAAGTGGATATACAAGAAGAAAACCGACATGGACGAAAAAATACAATCCTATAAAGCTCGTTTAGTAGCTAAAGGTTTTACACAAACTTTTGGCGTAGACTACGAGGAGACATTTTATTCTGTAGCAGACTTAAGAGCTATTAGGATTCTCATAGCTATAGCAGCATACTTTATGACTATGAGATATGGAAAATGGATGTTAAAACTACCTTCTTGAATGGTCGCTTAGATGAAGACATCTATATGTAACAACCGGAAGGGTATGTTGATCCTAAGAATCCAAAACACGTGTGCAAACTTCAAAGATCTATTTATGGTTTGAAGCAAGCATCACGTCAATAGAATAAACAATTTGATGAAGAAATAAAAAAGTTTGGGTTTATTCAAAATCGTGATGAGCCATGTGTATATCACAAAGCTAGTGGGAGTGATGTAGTATCTCTAGTCCTATATGTTGATGACATATTAATCATGGGAAGTAACATTCCAAGACTTAAAGCTGTTAAAGATTATCTTGGTAAATGTTTTTCTATGAAGGATTTAGGAGAAGCTGCATACATTCTGGGAATTAAGATTTATCGAGATAGGAAAAGACGGTTAATTCGTCTAAGTCAAGATGCTTATATAGATAAGATATTGAAGAAGTATAATATGCATTATTCCAAGAAAGGTTTTCAACCTATGGAAGTTAAGCATAATCTGAGTTATGAGATGGATGCATCAACTCTTGAAGAGGAGGCATACATGCAGAAGGTGCCTTACGCTTTGGCCGTATGATCTATTATGTATGATGTAAGATGCACAAGGCCTGATGTGGCGTTTGCTCAGAACTTGGTCAGTAGATACCAACAAAATCCAGGGAAGCTCCACTAGACTGCTGTTAAACATATTCTAAAATATTTGAGGAATTGGTATTCGGAGAGTAGCCATACACATAACTAAATGTGGTTTGGATTAGGAACTTTATTGGAGATCTTGGAGTGATGCTTGCAATAACAGAACCTAATAAATATGTATTGTGACAATTCTGCCGCAATCATATTCGCCAATGATGCTAGAATCATGAAGGGCGTCAGACGCTTAAATTCTTGTTACTTAATTTTGTATCATATTTTACATGTTTTAATCCATGAATAAATTGTTATGCTAAATGTCCGTTATCGATTAATAATATGGGAATATTATTAAATTAAGACAATTCAAAATTGCGATAGAGTATACTTGAAAGTATATTGATCGATTTTGGATGATATTCGATGAATCGAATATTGGACTTTTCCCAACTATATGGTTTTACTTTGTGGATCTTTTTCATCAAGTAAATCATAAATAGTTATCCTTAGACCTGAGATACCAAAAAACTGTTTTGAATCTGTTGCATTTTTGTGTAATAATTTAACGCTAAACGTAACTGGTAGATATAAGGATTATTTTCAAAAGTGTTGCAAAATTCATTGGATTTGCTTGTAGTCAATATGGGATTTATTTCCTCCAATTTCGTTTTGGATTTTTAATACAGCTGGGGCCCTCGTGGGATTAGTAAGATGTTTGTGTGGCCACAGCCAAATTTGTTTTGGTAATCTTGCTGAATCTGTGGACGAGAAACAAAATAGTTAATGAAAGGAATGACTGAGATTCATATCCTTATTAACGTTGTATTAGAAATAAAAGGATAATAATAATGATGAATCATTAAAAAGTTTTATCTAGGAGACCTTACTCGAGTTGTACTAGAGACATTGCTAGTGTAACTAGACGCTAGTCAATGTAATCACTATATTCGAAATATGTCCAAGTGGGAGTTAAAAGTTTATGGACTTATATTTAATAGTCGTGTGATAGGATCGAACTCGAGATTACGGGATTGCACATAATACGTGAAGAGTTAATTTATTTAATAAATATATTTATTATATTTATTAAATTAAACCGAGCTATGACTTTAACGATCGTTAAATAGTTAATAATTAAGTATTAACGAGCGTTATAGAATAAATAGAAAGAAGAATGGAAGGTTCTGGAACACCCCTAAGGGGTGTTTGGGCCGTCGGTTATGGAGGGGAAAAGGGGGAAGGAAAAACTTTCCTTATATTTGTTTGGGCTACAAGAATTATAGGTCTATATAAACAACCCCCCACCCTCATAATTCAAAACACACAATCTCTCTTTCTCTTCCTCTAGTAGATCGCAAGAAGGAACCCACAAAGGGTTTTGGTTGGTTTTATTGTTCTTTCGATTTTGCTTATAATCTAGTCCTAGCCCCTCTCTAGGGTTGTTGGGTAGATTTTCCACAAGCGTAGAAGCTCGGTTTACAATTGCTAGAATCACGGTTAGCTCGTTGTATTACGCGTGTACAAGAACGTAATATAGTCTTACTTTAGACTATATCTTGGTGGTATTCGTTATTTACCCTAATTAGTGATTCGTTCTTTATCTTGTGGATTTGCTTTAGCGTAAAGGTATGTAAACCTAATTCAATTAATTATAATTGTCTTAATTATGATCTTGTTAAATCGCTTCCGCTATATGTGTGCTTTGATCTCGTTTAGGGTTTTGTGTAATTGTTATGAACTATATAAACCTTCATGCTGCTGTTCATATTTTTAATAGGATCAGTTTCGCTATTGCTAAAGGAATGAGAGTGATAGGTGTGTAAACACCCATCCTTTTTACCACTTAATTACAATAATAACCGAGCCAAAACGTGTATTTTATGTCTTTTATGTCGGAATTATGCGTGGTTTGTGTTTTTGTTGTGATTTAGGACGAAAAGGTGAAAAGTGGAGAAAACACGGGCATTTACGGGCTTTTATTGAAGAAAAAGATGAAAGACGAAGTCAAGAAGTTAAGAGTGAAAAAAGAACGAAAGTCCAAGACCAATTCTGAAGATTTATCGAAGAAAAAGTCAAAAGACGGAAGTTTACTAAAAGCCGAAGAACTCAAGTCTTATTTATTAAAGAATTAAAAGATGAGTCCAAAGAAATCCCGAGCCAAAAGTCATTAAAGTCCAAGATTAAAGAAGATTAAAGGCTTAAGGACCTAATGGTGCAATTAAGAGAAAATGAAGGAGGGGAGGAAGCTTCCTAAGCACCCCTTAATCCTCCCCTATAAATAGCCATTAGATAAATCATTTTCATTTTGTTGGCTAGAGTGACACTAGTTCTTCCATCTTTAATTTTTGCACATTTACTTTTCATGTCAATTTAAATACATTGTCTTGCACTTTTAATACCTTTTAATTCCAAGTAAGTGTTCTTTAATTTTCTTGTTTTAATCTCTCATTCTACCTTTCTTTCTTTGCTTGATCTTTATGTTTATGTGTTTATTATCATGCTTATTTGATTAAAGGTTATGTTTTTATGCTTTTGATTGTTTTGGTTTATTGATTTTTATAGCTTATTTATGTTTATCTTCAAGTTCCTTAAGTTTTTATAAAAGTTATTTTTATATAAAAGTTTGTTTTCGTAAGCTTTGTTTCATTTTGTGTTTTTAAAAGTCTTTAAACTGTAGCTTATTAGCTTTTTCTTATACGTGTTTGCTTAGGATTTTAGTCTAGTGCTTATTTGATTTATAGCTTATTTAACTTGCTTATTTTGCCTTCTTTTTACCATATTCCGATCTAACCAATCGGAAAAGGGTTTATTATTCCGACCAGCACTCCTTTGCTTGGTCGGAAAAGGGATTGAAACATTCCGATTAGTGGATTTCGATACACATTCCGATAGGAGTGTCTTTGACTTCATTCCGATTGGTGAGTACACATTCCGATCAAAGGGTGAGTTTGGTTATTTCGATCAGGTCTAGGTGACAGCATTCCGATTGGGGATTCCGACAACTTTCCGATCAGAAAGGCAAGTACATTCCGATTGGAAGGTAGGTTTAACATTCCGATCATATTCCGATCGGAATGTATTCCGATTAGGGTTATTTTTTATTTCGTCTTGTTTAATTTTTAAGTTTACATTTTAATACTTTGTCAATTTTAATTCTCGTCAAGCTTTAATTTTAAATTATTTAATTAATTTACTTTTTCAAAGTATTTAAATATTGCACCGTTTACGTTTTAATTAGACTTAGATTTACTTTAAAGTCATTTACTTTAACATTTTTTGTACTTTTAAATACTACAACGACACAACTTTTGTTTCCACCAAAGAACGACTGAGTCGCACACTAAACTCCTTTTTCAATTCGAAGAGACATACTTAAACGAATCTTTTTACCTGGCCAAAAGCCTAGTATTAAATGGCGCCGCTGCCGGCTCTTTTCGTAAAGAATAACGGTTTTCTGTGAAAGACGCGTTGCTTTTTGGGATCCATTCACTTGTGAGCGTTACTTTTCTTGCTTAAAAATCTTCAAAAAACCATAAAAATTAAAATTTTCAAAAATCCAAAAAGATTTTATTTTTATTGTGAATATATATTGTCTTTGTGTTTGGTATTGTTTTCTTTTGCCTTTATAGGTGTATGCGTACTAGATCTTCTAATTATCAAGAGCCCGAGACTCGAGAAGATTTAAGTATGGCAGGTGTAAACAACAATAATAACAACAATGTTCTTCCACAGCCCGACCTTCGGACAATGGAGGAGCTTTGTCAACCTACCATGTTTGGACGAGGAGGACCGATTGCACAGATGCAAATCACGGCTCCTGAGTTTTCGTTGAAGCACCACATGATTCAGCAAGTGCAAACAATCCTTTCCGTGGATTGCCTGATGATGATGCCAACAAACACCTCGACAAGTTCATTACAATCACTCAAAGCATGAAGTTTCCCGGTGCCACAATGGATGTTCTTCGCCTTCAACTCTTTCCACATACTTTATCTCATCATGCCGAGAAATGGTTTGATCGTCTCCCGAAGAATTCTATTCATACTTGGGATGACATGACTCAACGCTTTTTTTCGCGCTACTTTCCACCATCCATGGTCACGAGCCTTCGCAATCAAATCAGCGGTTTCATGCAAGATCCCGATGAATCTCTTTTTGATGCTTGGGAAAGATATAATGTCTTGATCGATCGTTGTCCAAACCACAACATGCTTCACATTGATTGATACTTTCTACAACGATTTGACTTTTCGAGATCGTGATACGATTAATGCAGCCGCCGGTGGCACATTTATGAAAAGGAGACCCGAGGAGTGTAGAGAGCTTATTGAGAACATGACTACACATCATAAAAACTGGGATTCCTCCGCTTCTTCAAGGAACAACCCGAGAGTCAATGTTTCTTCAACTTCAGCAAACCCTGACATGACCGAACTCACCCGCATGATGACTGAAATGAGCAAAAGTATCTTGCTTCTCGCTTCCAACCAACAACAACAAGTTAAAGCGGTTGCACCTTCTTGTGAAACATGCGGCGGTCCTCACTCATACACCGATTGTCCTTCTACTCAAGGAAATCCGGAAAAGGTGTATGCAGCTTATGGTAAATATTCACCGGAAAATTACCAAGCTCGACCTCAAGGGGATAGAAATTTGCTGAGTTACCGGTCCAACAACTACCTTTCACCCGGTTTTTCTCCTCAAAACCAAAACCCTGCCAACAACTACAATAGAAGCAACCAAATCCCACCAAGAGCTTCTACACCTTATCACCCACCCGCTCAACAAACCCCACCCATTAATCCTGATGTTGAAGCCATAATGAGAACCCAAGGTGAGCAAATCAAGAATCTGCAGAGCCAAATTATAAATTTGAAAGGAGATATCACCAAGAAAGGGAATGAGATAAGATCCGAGCTTCGAGATAATATTCAATCCTGCTTCAGCAATCAAACCAATGATTTGAAGAATATGCTGGCTAGTTTCTTGCCCGTAGCTCAACCTTCTACTTCGAGCTCTCTACCTTCAAACACCATCACCAATCTGCGAGCAAATGTGAGTGCTATTACTACCCGTAGTGGAGTCACCATCGTAGGACCACCGATCCCGCCCCCATCGTCTACACCTCCTCCACCACCATTTATCCCTACTCCTCCTACACCTAGTATTAGTACACAAATCCCCTACACTTGACCATTGAAATGTCCTCATGCAATGCATTAGTTACAAAGCACGTTTACATTTTTCATCAAAATCAATCCACGTTGGCCTTTATTAAAGAGATAGAAAACTATAAACATATAAAGTAAAGACATCAAAAGCATACCTTGGGTTTTGGAAATGTCATGAATAATCATCATCCTCAAGTTTTCACTTTCTCCAAACCAAGCTTAAAAATGAGATCATTGTTATTATAAGTTAGCAAACTAACACGAACTCATGTGGGCCAATTATTCACTTAGACTCCCTTATTCCTAGGTGTATCTCTTATATTTTATTGTTGTCTTAAACGATCACGAGGATGCATTGTTGACTTATTTCGATAGTTTATTAGGCCGAAAATAAAGTGAACGATTTAATCAATAGTTAGCTAAAGGACAAAATCTTTTAAAACTGCTTCTCGGGACCTCATAAAGTTCATATCTTGGCATAACTCGCTTCGCGATTTGAGACCTTTCTCGGACCGATATTTGGCAGTGACTTCATACTTCAAACCTTGAGAGACGTTCATGAAATAATGGTCTTCTCTTCATATAGGAATTTCTTCACTTGAAGTTTTGAGAGATTCATACTTGGACCACGACTTCTTCATTTTTCTCCATCTCCAACCTTATTTTGGACTTTGATATACAACGATCCGCCTCCTTTTTGGACTTGGCTTTATTTATCCTCATACCTTGTTAGGGCCTTTTCGGATAGACTTCTCCATGACTTTTGGGGAGTTTTTGCTTTTCGTCGTGTGTCTCGATCCTTCATATTGATTTTCGATAAATGATTCTTCACATCACTTGGGATCTTTAGCAACAAAATGTAGCCCTCATGCCTTGTTAGGGCCTTTTCGGACTCCCCAATCTTCGCATCCCGCTTCAATAAGTTATGCCTTGGCTATGAACTCTAATCCATACCGAGCAACTTTTAAACGATCTTGGGCTAGAAGCTAAGTAACTTTTCAAATCGTACAACCTTATTTATTGCAGATAAATTTATTAGCAAGCGATGGGAGAATAGGCTCATAATTAACTCACATAAATTCCCGAAAGAATACCAAACTTATAATTGACTCTATCATCTCTCGTTCTCCACAGTTTAAAATCTCAAGGAATCAGACTCGTGGATGCTTAGCCTATTAAATCAAAGTTTTGGGTTTTCGAGTCGCCGATAGGATCTTGCAAACTCTTAGACTTTTTCAAGTTTAGAAATCGCATTTTAAAGTTAAACGACTCTCTAGGATCAATTATAGGAACTTGCGAAAAGTTCTTGTTCTTAACCCGTGAGAGTTAAGACTTTCGCGTTTTATAGCTCCCTATATAAAAGCCTAGCAAAACTTGACTTAAACATGTTAAGGATACTAGCTAGAGTAAACTTAGATAAGTAAACTCGGGTTGAGTCAAAAGATTCACAACGTTTGAAAATTAATACCACTTTATTAGAGAGCGCCGATAGTATCTCTGTTTCCCACTAATTTCCTGGAAATCCTATTATTCTAATGAAGTGATATTTATAAAATAATAATAATAATAATAATAATAATAATAATAATAATAATTTCTTATAAATCTTATTAATATAATGAAGTGATATTTATAAAAATAATAATAATAATAATAATAAATGGGATCACTTAGCGTCGGTTGCATATATATATATATATATATATATATATATATATATATATATATATATATATATATATATATATATATATATATATATATATATATATATATATATATATATATATATATATATATATATATATATATATATATATATATATATATAGATAGATATATATATATATATATATATATATATATATATATATATATATATATATATATATATATATATATATACATATATATATATATATATTTATATATATATATATATATATATATATATATATATATATATATATATATATATATATATATATATATATATATATATATATATATGTATATATATATATATATATATATATTTATATATATATATATGTATATATATGTATATATATAGGGATGACATCATTAGAAAATATTATCTCGGTAGAAAACATAGAAAACAAAAACAGATGAACCAAAATTTCAGACTGATGCACTAAACAAAAAAAAATGGGCATTAAATACCAAATGGTGCATATGTTTGACATTTTGGTGCATCTGTTTTTGTTTTCTATGTTTTCTACCGAGATGTTGTTTTCTCTAGATCTCATCCCTATATATATATATATATATATATATATATATATTTACATTATATATAACAGGAGGGATTTGCCATGTCATCTAATCATTCACTAATCCACGTCATCACATGTTATGGGCTACGTTATGTCATGGGCTTAGGTTATGTTTAAATTGACTCTTACAAATCCCAGAAACCCTAAAAACATGATCGTACCCTAGAAAAATCACACATAAAACTTCAAATCGAAACCTTAGAAATCATTATCAGATTCATAATCCATCAACACCTTGAATCCCAATCAATGGGAATTGGATTGAAGATATATTGAAGATATTAAATCAACCCTGTTTATTAATACGATTTTTACAATCTTTGACAAAACTTATCCTCATAAAACCCTAATATTTTTGATTTCGTGCCTCAAAAACATCATTCGTGAAAAACGGTATGTCCCTTTATTCATCTTTAAATTCGCAATGTTATGCGATAGCCATAATATCCCTGTGTTATGTTGAAAATGTACATAGAGAAGGTTATAAAACATGTGATCAACTACATAGTGTTAGTCTAACTATTGTTACGTTCCCTGTTTTGTTTGATGTAGCTTTTGTAAGTCCACCTAGCGTTGCTAGAGATAATCAAAGGCAATGGAGGATTAGAATCAACCTTCCAAAGAGAGACAATAAGCTGCATAGAAGCGACGCGCAGCAAAGGAGTGGACATGAGCTGCCAAGTAGCAACAACAAGCTACCACGGAGTAAGAAAGGGCAATAGAGGTGATAAGTTGCAGCCTTTTGCTTAATTAAATAGTGGGAAGATGGTTTAATGGCATAAAATAGGAAAAGAAAGATGAGATGACACATAATGCACAGTTGCTATTGTTGTTTTCATATTTTCAACTGCTACTGCCACCTCATTATAGGAAAGATTAGGAGATGATGAAAACTGACTTGGCGGTTGCATCTACAATCGAAATTAGTTAGTAAATTTCAGGTATATACATGTTTAGGTTCTTGGATTTATAATTTTTTTGCTTTAACAGGTGCTCTAATTATTTATTTATTTCCTCATGGTTTTAATCTTCTTTTGATGATCGTCTAGGGTTGGATGAGAAACTGAGGTTGGTAACCCAGAGAGCCACTCGACCACGAAACATCCTTCCGGATACGCAATGGGCAAATTTTATTCTTGCATATGGTTCTAATGCATGCATTCTTGCATATGGTTCTAATGCATGCATTCTTGCATATGGTTCTAATGTCGTGTCTGTCAACAACACCTTTTATGAGGATAGCATAAAGTAAAGTTAGTTTACCTTTTCAGGTAACAAATAACATGGTTTGACGGTAATTTTTATGTGTGCGGTTGATAGTGTTGATAGCGTATGCTTTACCATATGGAATGAAATGGAAAGGGATTCTGGTATGCAAACATATGCCGATATGCCGTAATGGATAACCATTGATCATAGCATTCAGCTCATGCTACGTAAAAAGCTTTTGAGGTTAGTTGATCGAATACCTAGAGTTCATGACTTCAGATCTAATAAGAGGTATTGAATCGCATGCGCGTATTGACGAGGAGAAAGTTGAAGTGCTTCTTTAAAATCTCGGGGGCCCGGAGACACTTATTGATGTTCAGCGCTTTTTGTACAATCTATTTGCTCGTCTGGTAAGTTTGTTTTTTATAAGCAATTCCATAATTTTGGTCCTGCTGGTTGAACTGATGATGTTATAGTGGTTTAAGTTTCTTTATATTGTTTTGAGTCAGTAACTACGACCAAAGTAATTTATATACTTTAATTCTTGACCAAAGTAACTACGACTCACTAGATATTTGCAAGTGGTCACTGGCCTAAATCATGATTGCTCGAGACGTATTCATCTCTTCTTTATGTAAACTTCAAGGTACCCCTTTTCTGTTTTTTTAGATCGGGCTTGTCATGAAGAAGTTTTGGAACGAACCACCAACCGGATAGGGTTTAAATTCTGCATGGAGTCCCTTTTCCTATTAACATTCTGTGGATAGTCCTAAACTCTTCTTCAGTAATTTCTATGTCTGCAAGTTCATTCCTAATTGTGCGTCTGAAAATATAATATTCTACCACTTAGAATCAAAAAAAAGATCACAATATCCTTTATACACACCACCCATATGAATTACCATTTATATGCAACTTAGTTATTGGTTATTTCTTATTTTTTTATAAACACGCTCATCTGCATTTCTCCGTCTCAATGATAAGAAATAGTTTTTACTGCAGATTGTTACTCTAGGCCTATTAAACATTGAGGAAGTTATCAACTACAGTACTTATTAAGTGTTATATATTTAATTTTCAGGTATTTATATGGGATCGCTCATGTTCCTAGGTTAAAAGACTGGCTCGTGATGCCAGTCGAGCGGATTGGGTTTATGCTTTAGGTATGTTTGCTATCATAGACTGTTTGCAGGATAAGTGTTGGGATATCGTCATGGGATATTCTATTTAATCTTTCTAAAGTAAGATGAATTGCAGGAGACTGATAATAGCGGTTGAAAGGCCATTTGAGTTCGAAAAGTACTGTAAATAGTTTTGATCATAAGATGAATTGTCAAAAGCTTAATGTTTAAAAGATAGTGCCTTTAGATACTGTCTTACCTAGAGATCTTTCTCATATTCTATGAATGACATAAGTATAAAGCTAATTTAAATCTGTTAGTATTTTTTTAGTATGCATTTAGTTGCTATGTTTAAAATAGTTTTATGTTTTAAGAGGTATTTGCAAACATTTGTAGGTCTAATGAATCGGCTCCCAATCATCGCAAAGGGGTGGAAACTGACAACCAATCGAATTCATGGTCAGCTTAGGAGTTTACTCAAAGGAGGCTGCGCACACTGCTCTTCAAGTTTGACTTTAGAAAAGGAACTGGTGGACTTCGGACTTGGGAGGGTGGCCTTTTCTTACTGATTGGTAAATGGGTTCAGGCCGGTACGGGTTGAGTTGAATGTAAGCCAAATATTCCTGTCCATATCCTTATGTTTCATATATTGTGATTCTTGAATTTCCAAATGCTTTGCATGACGTGTTGGTTTAGTGGTCATGTTCTCCTATGATACTTTTTTTACCTTATAATAAGGACAGTTTGGCTGATTTCGCATCTTACAGGATAACTGCAGCGATTGGCGGATCAAGCCTCATGTCGAAAAGGGCAGTGAAAATGATAGGCAGGTATCGCGGTCAGTTCATGCTGGACAACAAGACTCAGCGGTATTAATTACGCAATACTAAATTTACACATAACACACCCTTTATATCCAACTTAATAGAAATATATGACTACAAGTTTACGGGACACTGGACTCACTTTTACATGAATTGAAACACTCCATAGGCTTACCATATACTTACCGTGTATGCTCCAACTTCTTTAATACTAGTAGTATACTGGAATATTAGATCACACAAAAATGTATAATACAGGTATGTAATTTAATCTTTTTAGTTGAATCTGAGTTTTCATCTTTTTCTCAGATTCAAGTGCTTTTATGGAATATTAGATCCTACGAAAACATAAAATAAAGGTATGTATTCTAATCTTTTGAATTGAATCTGAGTTTTCAATTTTTTATGTGTCTTTCTCTATGGTCGATGAACTTCGGAATGCTACTGATAGTTTATGGTCGATGACGAATCATTTTCAATTCTAATATCTAATTCTTAGTGGTCAGGATCTGAAATTGTTTTGACGGTGAGGTATAGGGTAGCCCGAAAGTTTTATAGAATACTCTGAGCTTCCTCTTATGGCCGTCGTGTGGACTATGAGGTAGTTTTATAGTTTTGTACACTCATGTACCAGATGATTAAGATTCGCGGTGCATCTTTCTTTGTGTAGCATCCCTTCATGGGGTGATGTAGTTTAGAATTGTTTCTCGTCGTTGTACCTTAGAATATGCATAAGATTTTGGATTATGGGAATAGAAGTCTAATGCGTCAAAAAATGCAATTGTTCCCTGATAGAAGCCTGCTTGCAGGGAAGTCAGAACAACAAACATACTTTACTAAACTTTAATGTGCATAATCATATAATTTTGTACTAACAGCAAGTCCAGAACTTTGGGAAACCGTTTTTCCTCGTCATCTGTGAGGGTGAAACATTAGCTAAAGTTAAAGTACACATGCAGAAGAAACTACAGGTTCCGAATGAGGAGTTTTCCAAGGTATTTTCTTCATTTTCTACCTTGAATAGTCGGTTATTCTCTTTATATATACAAGTTTAAATTTTTTGAATCAAATTTGCTGTTAACTCTCGATAATGAATGTATCAGTGGAAACTGCTTATTTGATTGAAATAAGCAAATAAAGAGTTTGATAAGCAGATAATTATGTGTTTTACAACTGCTAATTTTCTCTAAATAAGTAGAAAAAAAAATTCAATTTACAATATCAAAATTACTTATCAACTATAAAAATAAGCAGATATACTTAATCTGCCAATATTAAACACCCAAATGTAATTTGTGGCCTCGTAATCAGTAGACCTAAATGCCCTTTACACAATTATACTAAGAAGTTTTACATCTGCTAATTTTATCTGAGGTAAGAAGAAAAAAGTTATATAAACAAAAAGTCAACAAAAGAAACATGGGTCCACAGTCAAAGGAGCATGTCACTTCTCCACAACTTGCAAGTGAAAGTTCTTCATGTAGTGATGCATCTGGGCATTCGGGCTCTACCAAATCAAGACAGGCGATGTCACCTGGTCATCTGGGATCAACCTCAAATACCTTTTTAGTTAACAGTTCTGGTGCAGCTCAAGGTCAACAGTTTCCTATTCATGGGAGGGAGAACCAGTTGACACCTACACAATCTATCACTAGCGGTAGCGGGTTGTCATCTATGCCTCCTCAGTCACCTGCTAACATGAGCCAGGGTTGTAAATTTTTTAGTATTTGTATAAAAAATATGTTGGTAGGCAGGCTCGAATATGAGTTATTACATGGGGTATGCCTGAAGCTATAAATTCTATACCAGTAGAACCAATGCGTCTTTTGGTTTGTAACTTACAAAGCAAAATATATAAATGGCAATTAAACTACTTTTTACTATATATTCGTTAGCTGTTTCATCCCCCATCAAGCTTGGGAAATCCCTTATCAGGTAAAAAGCACTATGTCGTATGTTGTGTAACACTATTTATTTATAGTTGTATCCCCGCAACAAAAGAGAACCTTCACAGTCTTTTCCTTGGAGTTAAGCCACGATACGTTAAACTCATCAAAAAAACCTACTTAGGCTTCATCATCAGGTAACTATATTCAGCAATTTCTTTTTCAACAATAATCAATGTTTTTAAATAGTAGAAACTCCATCTTGATTATTATGATTAGATGGTTGCTACCACCTTGCATGGCTGTTAGTTTACCTCTTCTTTTACCTCTGAATATTAGTGAAGAACCATCTTGCAACCTAAAACATGAATGTGTGTTTTTTAGAGAACTTTTAACCCGAAACAGGCACACTTGCAATATATAGCATCGTTCTTCACCAGTCAATAGCTTAACATATTTTTGTTATAAAATTTATAACGAAAATTAAATAAGCGTCATTGTACAAGGTATATTTTTGAAAGCTCAAAATCTACGTCAAAAGGAAAAGTAAAAAACATAGCAAAGATCAACTTGGGCAGAAGCTTTAAAGTAATAATAGTTACCTAATTAATGTTTTTATATAGTAGAAGCCCCATCTTCATTACTATGATCACATACATGAATGTGTGTTTTTTAAAACTTTTAACCCGAACCAGGCACACTTGCAATACATAGCATCATTCTTCACCTGTCAACAGTTTAACATATTGTGTTAAAAATTTATATCAAAAATTAAGTAGGCGTCATTGTACAACATATGTTCAGCAAATTTATAACGAAAATTAAGTAGGCTACAACGTATATATTTTGAAAGCTCAAAATCCACGTCAAAAGGAAAGGTAAAATATAGCAAAGATCAACTTCGGCAGAAGCTTCAAAGTAATAATAGTTACCTGATCAATTTCTATATTGCACCATTGTGCGGTTCAAGCAGATCAAACTGAACATATTTTCCATTACTTTTCATTTATATCGATGAAGATTTTGCGCAGCTTGGCGTATGTGTTTTAACTGTATGATTATAAAGGATAAAATGTAGTGAACCGTTTTTTCGAGTCTTACATAAAGTTGTTTTAGGTCGTGGAGAAGCTTTAAAGTAAATCATCTTCTTTATTGCACCATTGAGCGGTTTAAGCAGATCATACTAAACATATTTTCCATTATAGTTGAAGCTCCATTGTTAGTTTAACCATAACGCAACCTAAACCATGGAATCTTCATAAGAAGTTTACTTGATCAATATTTTTAAAGTATTTGTTTACAGGTGTTACCACACCTCAAACCTCAAAAGGAAGCACCTGACAGTCCGTCACTTGGAATTAAGGTAACACCAAAAAGAATCACTACTCAGGCTTCATCATCACTTAGTATAACAATATATAATTTTAACAGCATTGTTTTTTAACTTGGTTGAGTATTTAATGTTAAGATCACTAATTTTGCAAACACATGTAACCTATTTACAGTCCATACAACTACGTTTGGTAACCAGAAAAGTGAAGCCGAGCAAAACGTAATTAACAATTAGAGGAAGCCTGAACCTGAGCAATAAGTATCTAAAGTGTAACCGACAAATCCTTAACACCAGCATGCACTTGCATCATCTATGCTCGCTCACCTTCAACTCCATTATGTAGCAAGTGGGGAAAACATGCCAAAAAGAGCTAATGCAGGCACGACACTGTTTCACCTGATAATATATAGCAAAATGACCAACAGGATAGGTAGGTAGGTAACATGTCAAAACATGGTGTGTTGAAATACAAAATTTTCAGACAAGGTCGAAAGGACAAGGTCAGACATAGTTCACTCACGCACAAAAAAACAAGTGTTCATTCATAACTGATATTACAAACAATCATTAATTATCGACTTATCATTACAGAATATCAAAATCTCATGTTTCATATTATCATTTGTTACAAAATATCAAAATCTCGCCACCTCTAATTTTGCTTGAAATTATCATATATGTGGCTTATTTACTTGCTTAATGGAATTTACGTAAATTTACGTACTTCATCTTGACTGATATTAACTTTTCTAAAAAAGAAATTTGAGTTAAACCTAAATAATCATTATTAACAAATAATTCCTAGCAAATATTTATGGTCTCCCGACTTTGTTGGCCGACTAATTTGAAAATATGAACACACAGATTCACAAATCAAGCAGAAATCATCTTTCTTGGTAAGTTCTGAGGTCTAAGTTTTCCAAGTCAGGCAATGGAGAAAAAGAAGTCTTGATGATGCAAATTGTTCGACTTGATACAATCAATTCTTTTTTCACACAAACCGTAAAAGGATTGGGGAATTAAAAATCTAAGCCATATAATAAAAAAATTAAAATTATTCAATTAAAAAAATCAAATCAATTAACATCTAAATAAATAAACTTAGTTAAAAAAAACACTAAAAAAAATCCATTATACTAAAATGGCACATCACAATTCACAACAATACTAAACTTGCACCATCTTTTATGAAACACATTTAACTGTTATACTCAAATTAACATTCACAAAAACTCGAATTAACAAACACACTAAACAACAAATCATTCAATCAAACAGATATTAAAGGACGGTTGAAAATAAACAAACCTTTAAAAAATGGAGTCACGAGATGAATATGACGTGATCAATATCAACAATGGATTTGATAAATTCTCCAATGGCTTTGATGACTTATGAAACAAAAACAATCTTCACTAACATATTCACCAGACAATATATTTAGGGACATAGAAATAAATGAAACAAAACCACCGACGGAAAAAACTAGGCGTGTGATATGGACGTATTAAACATGCTTTATAAGTAATATTATTATAGTAATATTATAATTATTAGAATAAAGTGATTTTTTTCAAAAAAAAGTGATTTGTTGGAATGTATGCACTTTAGATCAAATGTTTTGAAACCCGGTTCTAAATCGATCATGTTGAGTCACCGGCTTCGGGTCAACCCGGGTTAACCAGGTTTTTGAAAATAAAATATATATATTTTTAATAATTAACAAAAATTATATATAAAAACATAAAAATCTTCGTATATTGAAAATATAAATTGTTTACCAACCAATATAATATGTAAAAATAAAATTATGTCGCAAATACGTAAAATTTACATATTTTTAAAAAAAACTCGAAAAAATCAAAAACCGGTCGGGTCTCAAGAACCGGGTTGACTCCGATCACCCCAAACCGAGTGGGTCGAGCCAGGTTTCGAAAATATGAAACCCGGATCAATATGACCCGTTTTTTCGAAACATTTCTTTAGATGACTTTAATTTGGTATGTTCGGCTTTAATGCATTTTATTAGACTTATATGATGTGTGGACGATTGGCTGTATATTTGATCGAACCTAAAAATGATTTAGTAGGCGTGTGAAGTGCCTAAAAATGATTTACCCCAACCTGACTTTAATTCGACTAGGGTTAATCGGGTTCGGTTTACTCAGATCGAGTTTATTTGGATCGAATTAATTCGAGTTTAGAACAATCCGAATTTGAATAAAATATAAAAATTATATTTAATTTACTCTTTTTAAACAAAAATTATATACAATTTATATAAAAAATTAAAAACAAATAAATAAACAATCTTATTCAAGGCAATCGAATAGACCGGAACTTGAGTTACACAAAAATTTCATACCTGATACTCGATCTGATTTTGAATTCGGTTTAACAGAGTTGACCAAATTGACCCGATTTATAACTAGAACCCAAGTAACCTGACCTAAACATCCTCATGCCGGGTTCAAGTCGAATCGGATCGCTTTTTTTAACACCCTAAAAGCAACCACAAAAAAGTTTAAATTTTATTTTACATCTAAACACCCGTAACTATTAAAATAACAAAAAATACCAAACATTTTAAACCGTGAATTAACCATGGTGTGAAGCGGTGGGTATTAAAATAAGAAACATAGCACATCTGAAAATGCGGTTTTAAAAGGTGCAAACCCATAATCGCACGGTTCTTGCAATTTCTAATTAAGCTTAATTCTTGCAATTTTTGATGGATTTAACCGCAACCACCACACTTATAATTTACGTAGTTGATATGGATTTATGCGGTCTAAAACAAATTAGTTTCATCATACCTAAAATAAATTCCTAGAATAAAAGAAACTATCAAAATATTAATAATATTAGTTTCATCGTATTTAAAAGAAATTCCTAGAATAAAAGAAACTATCAAAATATTAATAATAATATACGTTACAACTTTTATAAGACACGTTAAATAATCGGCGTGCCACTTTTCGAATTAGCCAAAATACATTTCATTATATAACACACGTTAAATAATCGATGTGTCTTTTGATTTATACAACATGCATTTTCATAAAAATTAACAATATAATTATTAAAGAAAAACATATACTAATTGTAAAATATAATGCATTTCTTATAATATAGACTTAAAAAGTACTGAAACATAACAAACTATTACCTGTTATATTTAACAATATGGTCTCTATGGTTTTAGTACTTAAAATATTTATTATACTTTTTATTTAGTTTAAAAAAATTTTAAAATATACTTTAAAGTAAAAAGGTTTACAAAAATATTTAACTAATTTTTAAACTTAAAATTGAACAAATCATTTTTACTAAAAAATGAACAAAATTCTTTCATTAAAAAATCAAAAACTATAATTAATTCTTTAACACATAGTAAATTATAAAATAAACATTTGCCTAAAAAATGTCAATAATAATCAGATATCATACCCGTCCATCGGACGGGTTTTGCAACTAGTATATATATATATATATATATATATATATATATATATATATATATATATATATATATATATATATATATATATATATATATATATATATATATATGAGGGTGGTTCATGTGAGAACAAATTTAAAGTTGTAAAAGTAAAAACTAATCTAAACCGTTAGATTTATTAAAAAATCTTTGATGACATTAATGATTAATAAATGATAATATAGTGAATAAATATAATGTGAAGGGTATTTTAGAGAATTTTAATCTAAATAACATTGTTTTTGTCTTTTCAACATTTTAATTATAAAAAATCATGATACACGTTGCCCGTCTTTGATTTTTCTAATGAACTTTATTAAATTCAATAAACAATGACACAAAAAAATATATTTGCTACTTTGATGATACATATTAATTTAATGATAGTACATATTAGTATTAAATAACATAAACATAATAAAATATACATTACTTGATAAACTACACAAACTTTATGCACTAGAAATAAGATACGAGCCAAATAATATACAAATGTCCAATAATATGATACACCCCCTTACAAATACACAGGTACATCTCTTTCTAAGCTGATATAACCAACTAATACACATACTTGATGGTACATTATTTAAAGAATAATTGATGCATCGTGCGTGATCTCGAAATAAGTGGTGCATAATGGTACGTCATCTCTAAAATAACTGATGCATCGTGATACGTTTCTCAAAAACAACTGATGCATCATGATACATTATCTAAAAAATAACCGATGCCTAAAAAAAATTAGTAACTAATAACAATATATATGTGATGCATATCTCAAAGTCAATTAACTAATACAATATATCTATGATCTTTTATCCGGAATTCAATGGGATAACAAAACCTCGCTTGGAAAGCCTACTAGTTTGTGATACATAGATCGACCCCGAACAATAACAGTTTCTAGGACATCAGATATATTGTGACAGCGGCTCATTTCGGTAGCAGCAAGCGGCGTCGTGGCGAGCTTCAGCAACAACGACGAAATAATAGCAGCCCGTTTAATCATCGGCCATGTTATAAGTTCGATCAACGACGACATCAGCGAAGAAACATTCCATCAATGATCTAAAAAAATGAAGATCTGAAAACGAAAGAAAAATCATTCGAAATTCATACCTACATTAACCGGAACATATATATAGATATAGAAAATGGATAACACTATAAAAGTGTGTCTCATAAAAAATTTTCATATAAGAATAAAATATATGAATCATACATAATAGGAAAGCACTCGTAAATGAGTTTATAAAAAAGGAATCCATCTTTATACACGCATTATGCTTTGTGTGATTTTGATTTTGGATAATGGTGTGAGGGAGGAGAGAGGAAAATGTGACGGAGGTTTTTTTCTTTTCTTGAAAAGTATTTAGAGCTATATTTATAAAATACCTATAGTACCTTTTTGACTATACATTTAATTATATATATATATATATATATATATATATATATATATATATATATATATATATATATATATAGAGAGAGAGAGAGAGAGTAGGGATCCAATAAGAAGAAAAATTAAAATAAGAAGAATAAGAAGAAATCATGACCACAAATTCCACAAAGGAAGGAGAATTTTAAGGGGAAATGCATCTGACTTTGTATGTGCATCTGAAATGTGTGGTTGTGGTTTCTTCTCATTCTTCTCATTTTACTTAATCTTCTTATTTGATCCTAACTCTATATATATATATATATATATATGTATATATATATATTTATATATATATATATATATATATATATATATATATATATATATATATATATATATATATATATATATATATATATATATATATATATATATATATATATATATATATATATATATATATATATATATAAATGTGTGATTGTGTTTTCTTCTCATTCTTCTCATTTTACTTAATCTTCTTATTTGATCCTAACTCTATATATATATATATACATATATATATATATATATATATATATATATATATATATATATATATATATATATATATATATATATATATATATATATATATATATATATATATATTTAAACGGCTAGTTAATAGTTAGTGATTCGAGTTGCAGTGATATCTAATTAGGCAGTATGCAAGCCTCGAACTTTTCGTTTTAGGGGATAACCCCACTCCTGCTTTTATTTTATTCCGCCCTTGAAGATATATGGTGAGACTTAAACCCTAGACCTCTCCAAAGATATCTCCCCAAAGATATTTTGGTGGCCAATTGTGCCAACACAGTTGGTTGGTTGCTTATATGATGATTAGAATCCTTCCTTTTTAAGGTTGCTACCAATATATCAATCCTTTTTTTCTTTAAAAATCATATGACCAGCATATAACTCGAATAAAAAAACATTTTTAATCATACTAAAATGTGGATGATGTGGATTTCGTAGATGCTTTACCTCCTTTATCTATAGCAACAGCCAAAGAAACCCACAAAGGGGCTGACATTCGTCGGCTCACAACAACAAAAAGGATGAGGCGATGAGCAACCCGGTGGTGGAGCCGGCCTAATTTTCTGACCGAAGTGTAAATTATAAAACTCGAGAGGGACAATTCATCATTTATAATAAAAATGTATGATTTACTATGTAAAATGTTTAATAGTATAAGGACTTTATATGTCAATACAAAAAATCAGGCCGTCAAACCCTACCTAGTCTTTACGTGGCTCCGCCAATGTGAGCAACCTTTTTTCTTTTTTGACGAACGTGTTGAATGACGAACGTGTTGGTGATGGATACAAGAATTTGACAAGGTGGTTTGGGGGAAGCGGCTCACCGTGGCCACCGGGGTCTGAGGATGAAACCCGATCCACGATATCATGTTAGTCAATGAATAAACCCGTAAACTGTAAGTGCGATTTTACTAAAAACAAACCCTACTACCCTAAACTCTCACAAGCTGAACTTAGGCTAACTATCGTCTAATATTAATCGTGCCTCCTTAGAGCATCTACAATGAGTCAAGTTGTGAATACATTTTTACAATTTTGAAAAGCTTTGTAAAAGGCTTTTTGGCATTGCATGAAAGGCTTTTTATAAGACTTTTTAAAAAAGACTTGACACTTCTCAAGTCTTTGGTAAAAGCTATAAGCATCATATGAGTTATGAGATTTAATGCAATTAATGCAAAAAGGTTTTGAAAAAGCTAGCATGATAGATGCTCTTACTTAGGGGTGACCGTGGTTCAAGAACCGAACAGAACCGAAATCGAACCGCAAGAACCGAGAACCGTAAGTTAAAGAAATGTGGAACTCAAAACCGTCCCTAATTCTTCGGTTCGGTTTCGGGACGGTTCCCGTTCCGGGATGAGAATTTTCGGAAATTCTCGACGAGAACCATTGTGTATAAAAAGTTATTTTTTTAATATTTTAATCTTTTATAAAAGACATATTATAACAATACGAACACACACAAAAATATCTTCAGCAATAAAAACCGTACCAATAATTTTAATAGTTCAAAATAACATAAACAAAAACACAAAATGTAAAGAAAATTAAGTGTATAATTGTTAAAAAGCATCTAAGAACACGCGTTTATAATCAAAATCTCATAAAAAAAAGCTTTACGCTCCATCACTCGTTTGCTTTTATAACTTCGTACCGCTTCTTCCATCCCATGAACAACCTTGTCATCATTCAAAAGATCTTTAATTTCATCCACATTTATTTCCATATCTCCTTTATTATCCAATCTTTGGTGCAAAGCAACGTTAAATTGACTTGGCAATCATATTGATTAAATACTAGGGTTTTTATTTTATATTTTTTTTAAAAGCATACATGTTCTTCATAATGTAATAAACAAACCTTATAAAACAACTATATTTCTAAAAGAATGGTTCGTTCGGGAAAGAACCGGAACCGGGCGGTTCTTTCCCGAACCGTCTCGAGAACCGAAAATGTCGAATTTTAGGAATCAGGAACCGGACCATGGTTCTAATATACGGTTTGGTTGGGGATGGTTTCGGTACGGTTCTTCAGTTTGTGTGGTTCCTTGGTTTTTTTGGACACCCTTTTACTAGTAAGTAGCGATAAAATACGATCAAAAAATAAAGATAAAGTTCAAAATCAACGATTTTGCTCTTTATGTTTGATGTAACTTGTTTTGTTCAATTTAGCCTGTTTGTGAGGAGTGATATGTTAAAAAAAAAAATTCAAAGTCGCCACGGGAAAAGGAAGTTTTTTTTATATAAAAAAAAACTGCACTTAACAAAGATATTAACTCAGCTATTGCATTAATTGACTGATTTCTCACATGACAAAAGAAATCTGAACTTTAAAACAATCTTAATCTTACATGTGGATTTTGGGTATCTCGATCTGTGGATGGAAAATAGCCACAATTCAAAATCGGTGTTTTCGGATAATTTTTAGTATCTAGGAACTTAAAGGAACGAGCAGACGTAACAATAATTATGTAAACATGGTAGTAAATCGACAAACCATGGCGCGTGAAGAAACAAGAGGTGTTCGGCTCAGAACCGTTTGTTTCTATTGGTTATCTCTCCAATGTCTCCACTAAGGCGTAAAGAGTGTCAGGCCACAACACTTCCATCATCTTTTTGGAGTTCAGAAAGAGCAAATGACTATTCGCTGTTGAAACTTCCAATCTTGGTCATGAGTTTGTTTGATTTTATTGAATTGTGGTAGAATGAGGTCCTTTCCAAACTGGTGATGTCATCTGAACTGTGATCTTGTTTCAAGTATTGTAATGGTTTTCTTCACCATTGTTGAGATGACCTGATATGCTACTAGCTTTGGGTGGTAAACTGGTAAATGCTACTCTGTAAATTTTATTTTTTAACCTGCGTTTCTAATGGTCCGTTTTAAAAAGTAGCTCTTTTATTTTCATACGAATTTCGTTATAAAATTTTGTCGGAGGTATTTTTGGTACCAAGCATTTGGGAGCAGCTAGCAGTTGAGCGCTTTTACTCAAAAGGTTTTATCAAACATTTAGATCTAGCCGCAAGTGTTTTGACAACCTAATTGACTAACCAACCAAAGAGGGATGCATCTCTAACAAGTGTTTACGATAAACCTAAAAGCCAACAGAACTTTCAATTTAAGCAAGCTGGTCTAAACACAAATCTGAGTCAACTCGCAAAGCTGGATGTTATCAAGGTGACTGATAAAGTGATACGGAGTAATTACTAATAAATAGATTAATTTCAAACCGGTGAAGGAGATTTGTGTTTAAAAAAAGGGCCGAAAACTGTTGCATAATCGAGTATCAAGTGCAGAAACTTTTCCAAGTACCTTCTACAAGATCAAGATCATTGTTGATCAACAAAGCTCAAACATCGAATATGAGGTTATCGAACCAATCCAAAAGGTATTATAATCAATATCCCAGATATGTCATAAGTTTTTCACATAAAACACATAACAAAATATTTGCCAAAGATCACTGACTTTGCTACTTAGGAAGAGGAAGACAGAAAAGTTATTAAAAAATACTGAAAATACCACTTCAACGACGACAAACCAGAAACATATCATAGGCAGCTCAAAGGAACACATACCCCCACAAGCTATTAACATCTTTTGACCAAGGAAGGCAACTATTATAATAGCACTTCCACTTCAATTTAATTAGCCCGACTCTTGAAAACATCAAGATCCATTTCTGTGGGGTCAGTTGCTTGAAGTTCCACCTGAATTCCGTCAAGTTCCCTCTTGAATCGATCTTTGGAGCTCGCATAAATCATTTTGCTTCTCACACGTGCAGTATCTGGAGACCTTTGCAGTTTGATACAAAGATAAAAAAAGAATATAAAAAGTTCAGAACATGGTTTTTTTCCATTCAAATACAGGTGCCAAATTTTGACTTCTACTTACGAATAGGTCAAATCTAGGTTGTGGGTTTGTGTATACCTCAAACACGTCAAATATGTAATACATAGAGGTTAACAAAAATAAACAGATGGGTCAAATTGCAAGAAATATCTGGATCCTGCTATTTTAAAAAACTTTCATTTCAATCAGAGTTAACAAATTTGTTGATAATCAAAATAGACACATGTGTTTGCGGATCAAATGATACATCCCCTAATACGCAAGGTCCAATTTGTACCATCAGCCCAATCCAGTCCATTTAATTTTAACCCATACAAAAAGACATAATACGTAGTATGTTTCAATTCAAACCCCATGACCCATTATCCAACCAGCCCATCTTGCCACATCTAGAAAGAAGTATAAAGTAAATTTGAGTGACTACCAGGCAATGAAAAAGATCCTGCTCTTCTGGCAGTTCTCTGCAGTCACAAAGTCGTAGTCAAAGACAGCATATCTGCACTCATTATCAGGTAGGGAAGCAGCAAAATCCTCGTGACTTTGAGCTGGCTCGCCAACCTTTTCCACAATGACTTCCTTTTGCTTCTCCTCAATCTTAAATACTATATAACGGAACGTTCTTTTTGCCTTCAACTCCATAAACTTTAGTTTGCATTCATCATGCACAGCCATCCCAGATGCAGCGTTAGCCTACATAAGCATGAAAGTTTACTAATGCTAATTATTAAATGTGATTGTGATTGTTGACTGCACAGAACATCAACGTCAATCACGAGTAGTTACTTCGTGTCAATAATATAGACAATAGTCTTAGGCAACTTTAACTTACTAGCAAAAGTAAACAATGATAATAATATAACGAACTCTAATTTAGGCATCTGAATAAGGGACGTCAGATGAAAGTTGCCACATACTCAATGGTTTCCTACTCAAAGCCACTTGATTTTAAAAGACTAACCCAGGATCAAGTATAATGACTGATTAACTACCTGTGTTCCACCAAACATTAGTTTAGGAAAGGTGTAAAAATCCCAACATTGTACTACCTTTTTCAAACATTTAAGGCATACTTGGTAGTAAGTAGGGTTGCTTTGAGCTATTTTTTTGGGACAATATAGGCAATCATGTGAGTTTAAGTTTGTATATTCCCTGCACTAGTTCCATAAAAAGTATGCTAATGGTTTTAATCAACAAGTAATTTTGGTAGTGGATAGACCAAAAGACTAACCAAAGATCAGATATACGTTAGTGTTCGTGCTTAGCTTGTTAACTGCGCTAATGAGCTTATATAAATTTTCAGAAGTTCATATGCCCACTTATTTCAGCTTTCGACTTTATCAGGTTTCGATTATGGCTTATTCAAGCTCATAAGTTCAGCTTGATAAGCTTATAAGCCCAAAAAAGTGGGCTTATCAGCTTTTCAAAACTTACATAAGCCCAATTGATAAGCCAACACAAACACCCCGTAAGTAACATATCTCTGTGTAGTCTAATGGAGACAAGTGACAAGCCTAAAGTTGGGCCACCAGCTACAAACTGAAGTAAACAATCAAAAGATCAGCAAGTCTCGGCATATTGGCTCTAAGAATTTAGTGCAGGCAGAAACAATTATAAAATAATTTCCACGCTAGAGCCAGTAAAGACTAGTGATAACACAGCTAGCAAGATCACATCTTCACTAGTGTATGACTAAATAACCAGTACCCATAGGTATAGCATACCCAAGAAAACTCACTGCATATGTTTCATTATGAACACAAAAAAGTTGCATTGACTACCCTAGTTGCACACCCACAACATACGGCAATATTCATATTATATACCTTCAGAGTCACTCATAGTTAATCAAAGTGAATTTACTTCAAAATACAATATAGGTAACTCTACTGTTCAAAACTTCTGGTAATTTTTTGTTTTTGGAACGCTTTTAAACTTCTATTAACTTCAGTACTATACCAGGTAGAAATTTCTTGTTAGCTACAGTTAAAAAAACATTTAGCAGGTAGAAATCTTTGGAACGGCTTTTAAACGAGCAATCGTAAAGTACAAATCATGCTTTCACAAGCTTTTAAAACAATGTTAAGCCCAAACAAATCAGTTAATTACTATATACCTATTAAGAATCAGAATTCCTAATTGTGTCATTTTATCAAGCCCGATAATCAAACTTTTTAGTCAAAATATTAAAATAAAAAAGAGAAAAGCTCGCGACAAAACAAGTTTTATTTTTTCAGGTCTTCCTAGTTAAGACTCCCCTCTATAAGTCTAACCTACACATGAACCAGTAAGATCTAACCATGGCTTAACATATACGAATACGAAATCAACAAATCGCAATAACAGCGATCCAAATCCCAAAAAAAACAACATCTTAAAAACAAATCTGAATCGATTTAAGGTTACAATTTCATCAACTAAACTTACTTTACACTAAAACAAACAACAATTCAGAACATTCACATATCAAAAAACAATTATTTAAACTAAAAACAAAACTAAACCCTAAAAAACCCCAAATCAGATCCAAATCACAAAATTTACATTTCTAGGGTTTCAACGCATGCAAAATTAAAAAGTCAAGTGAAGTAAAAATGAGTAGATAGAAAGAGATTGACCATGGCGGCTTTGATCGGAGGAAATCAACGGTGATTCTAGAGAGAGAAAGTTGTAGAGAGAGAGAGAGAAGGGGGATGGGAAAAAGACTTTTCAGGAGATAAATAAATAAATAGAATTAAAGAAAGCAGTGGAGAGATTCGGGTTGGCTATATCGGTGGTTACCCTTTTCTCTCATCTTTTATATTTATTATTAAATGACTTTTTTTAATTAAGTTTTTATTTATTGTGGTCTAGTCCTTTGTGTTTTCATATAAGTTTATAGCTTTTATATGTTACATGGTGTGTGTTTTGTTAAAATGTTACGCGTCTTCATTTGATTATCGCTTTTATTAGTAAAGGTGGTTATAATGTTTGAATATAAATAGATTAATATTTCTTGTTTTTTTTAATTCTCTAGATGGGTTTAATTGTATTTTTATAAGTATACATTCAAACACACGATTTTGATTTACACCCGTCAATATATGTGTTCTGCTTATCATTTCAATTACTTGGTTTCGTAAAACCTAGCTTTCTTTCTAGTCTAACGAACCCAAACAATTCAACTCGAAATTATTTACGGACAAAATTATAATACTAAAATTCTTATAACCATCATAGCTTACTATTTAAATTAATAATACACAAATTTGCTCACGTGTAAGTACCTTTTGAATTGTGTTTTTTACTAACCCAATCAACTAGTAAAAGTTTAATACATACTATAAGAACTTAGGCCCAAAAACGACTAACCTAAACTATATCGTCCATGTTTATTCCCACCTTAAACCCTATTAACTTTCATAGCCACCACACATCCCCATTCATGTACCCAATATCCTTTTTTATCATTCTTTTCTATCACCAAAGCTTGAAAAAAGCCAAAAATCTCATTTGCTATCCATTCAAAATCCATGAGTTTTTTTATTCTTTCAATCATACAAAACAACACAAATCATTTATATGGGTTTCAGCTAACAAGCATGGAATGGGTTTTAGTTTTAGTTTTTTTTTTTTTTTTTGAACGGCGAAATTTATTAAAACTAGCAAGACGCTAGAAGACAATTACAAGGCAATTAAATGAACATTTTTCATCCAATCATCCCATCTAAGCATTCTTCTACATCTATTACGACACCAAAAAAAATAAAGAAACAACATCATCAAAAATAGTCGAACGAATAGGGGGAGTATCTTAAAAAATAATGTGATTACGCAACCTCCAAATGGCCCACCAAGCAACACCGAAAACACCTTCAAGAACCCTCTTAATATTATGAGAAAGCCGGACCCCAGCGAACCAAGTGCACCAATCCGTAAACGAAGACCAATTATGCCCATCAATATCCCACCAGCGACAAATACGATGCAAGACAGCACGGGCTAAGCCACACCGGAGAAAAATATGACTAGCATCCTCCTCACAAGACAAACATATAGGACAAGAAGTAGAATCCAAAATAATACTTCGACGAGCCAAATTGTCTCTCGTTGGCAGCCGATCACGATGAGCTTTCCACACAAAAATGTTGATTTTAATAGGAATGAATTTCGTCCATCTAGTCGTCTTCGTACTCGTAGGAAGAAACGTATCATCAATAAGGTTACGGACGTCTTTAACCTTATAACCACCATCATTATATAAAGTGCAAACCCAACGATCACTAACCGGAGCAAGAGAAGCGGACTCCAGCATATGCATTAAATCAGACAGCTGCTGCTGTTCAATACCCCCCGAACCTCTCTTCGAAAGGACGAAACAATCAACACATTCATCTTCTCCGCCACACGAATACCCTTATCCAGCTCAAGAGCGAATAAGCGAGGGAACACCGTCCGAAGGGCTGCGTCTCCAATCCAAACATCCAGCCAAAAACGAGCTGTAGAACCATCTCCAACCCGTAGATTACAAAAGGACAAAAAATCCATGCCTTTGTCCTTTAACAAATGTAATTCTCTCACAATCGAGCACCAATTAGAATTCATATGAACCGGATGAGAATCGAATTCCCATATAAAGCTTGAATAACACGAGCCTAAAGAGAGCCATCTTGGGATACAAACCTCCACACCAATTTGAGAAGAAGAGCACGGTTAAGCGCGTGGAAACTAGAAACCCCAAGGCCACCATTTTTCTTAGATGATAAAACTTTGTCCCAAGCAACCCACGTTATTTTAGATTCTGTAGGATCAGCTCCATTGAAAAACTTATTCCGAATTGATTCCATTTCCTTAAGCACACCCTTCGGAACCTTAAAGATGGACATCGTATATATAGGGGAAGCACCAAGCACTGATTTCAAAAGAGTAAGTCTACCATCAATCGACAAAGTTTTTGCCTTCCACTTAGAAAGACAAGATCTCAATTTAGAAATGACTTCATCCCACGCCTTATGACGAGACATAGAATCTCCTATCATAACTCCAAGATATCTAAATTTATTTTGCATGATAGAACAACCGATGGAATTTTCTACCGCTTCCACTATAAGCCTAGGAACACCAACACCTAACACTTGGCTTTTTTGGATATTTATGTGAAGGCCGAAGCAAGATGAAAACATTTGAGAATATTAAGAATTCCCCTCAAGTTCGTATTAGACCACTCCCCTATAAATAAAGCATCGTCCGCATAAAATAAATGAGATAAAGTGAGAGAGTTATGCAAACGAATACCTTGGAAGAAACCATCATCCTTAGCTTTGCAAAAGGACAAATTAAGATATTCCATGATGAGGACAAAAAGATAAGGCGACAAAGGATCTCCTTGTTTAAGCCCACCATGAAATTGAAATTCATCCGTTGGACTCCCATTGACAAAAATAGAAGCCTTAGAACAAGTAAGAGTACCACGAACCCATTTACACCAGTTAGAGCCAAAACCAAAAGCTTCAAGGACATCAAGTAAATAGTCCCACCGAACCGACTCATATGCCTTAGCAAAATCGACTTTAAAGAACATAGCTTTCTTATTTTTCCTTTTACACCACTGGAGAACTTCATTTAGAATAAAAGGACCATCCAAAATCATTCTTCCAGCTACAAATACGGTCTGAGAATCTGATATAATATCCCAATAACCACCGCCAAACGAGTAGCCATAATCTTAGTGACAACTTTATAAATACTCTCTATCAAACTTATAAACCGAAAGTCTTGGACAAATTTAGCATCTGTGATCTTCGGGATTAAGGCAATAAAAGACGAGTTGTAGCCCTTTGAAAACGACCCGTTTGTCAAAAAATAGTCCACCGCATCACAAAAATCCGGACCTATAAACTCCCAATACTTCTTGAAAAAATCAAACGTGTAACCATCCGGTCCCGGGGACTTGTTTTCCCCACAGTTCTAAACAGCAGATCAAATTTCATCCCGAGTAACATAACTCTCCAAATCAATAATTTGATCATGCGACAATCTTTTGGGTAAAGTGAAATCAAGTTTAAATTGTGAGCTTCTCGGCCTTTTGAACCGATCTTCATAATGGTTCAAGAAAGCGTTCTTAACAGAAGTAGGAGTGTGACACCATATACCATCAAAGAACACACCACGAATCGCTACCTGAGATCGCTTCTTGTTGATAATCCCATGAAAATATCTCGTATTCTCGTCATCTTTAACCGCCCATTTTATTTTTGATTTTTGACGAAGATCAGAAGCTTCCATAGATTGTATATCATGAAGTTTTTGTCTCAAAGTACGCCTCCTAATGAGAACTTAATCACAAATAACTACTTGCTCCAATTCCTTATCGATGATCCTCAACTAATTATTTATGTTCAACTTTAACCCAACCATTTGCTTACGTTTATCATTTATCCATTGTCGAATAATACTTTTCAACATCTGAAGCTTCTTTCTAAACCGAATCATATGATCCTTATCAGAAAGAGAAAAGGATCGCCACGGTTTTTCCACCATCTCATCAAAACCTGCATGACTAAACCAAGAATTATAAAACCGAAACGGAGTTGGGCCAAAATCTAATTTAAGTTCATGTAGAAGAATCGGGCGATGATCCGATAAATGTCGATCGAGACAAGTAGCCGTAATCGATGGAAATAGAGAAAAAAAACCCCATTGGTAACGAGAAATCGATCAAGCTTACTCATCTTTGTGACCGAGGAATGAGACCACGTATACACATAACCCTCCATATTAATGTCAACAAGGCCCGTGGAATTAAGAAAATTATCAAAGAAACCCGCGCTAATAGAATTAAAATGTGACCCCCGTCTCTCTTCTCTCGATCGCACCTCATTAAAATCGCCCAAAATGATTGTTTCCCCATTCCAGCGCCCCACCAAAGTCGATAAATAATCCCACAAAATCCGTTTATGCGAAGGCGGCTGAGGAGCATAAACAGCAATGAACAACAAATTAGTATTATTAGGAAGCCACGTCCCATAAATAGCAACGAAATTATCGGAAATTGTTACATTATCTTTCTTGAACACCGTAGACTCCCAAATACATAGGATACCACCGGAATTCCCTAACGAATCACTTGACACAAAATCATAATTAGAATTTCCCCACATCGATTTCATATCCATATGGGAGATCTTATTTAACTTAGTTTCCTGAATCGTAATGAAACTAAGTCTATTTTTATTAATCAACTCCTGTATCCACTCCTTTTGGTCTTGGAACCAAGACCTTGAACATTGATAGAAAGAATATTCATTTAAAACCCGATTCTTCTCCTTGATTCCCGATAATATCCTCCATGTCCTTTTGACATCCGTTCATTGTATAACCCATAGCTTGCCCAACACGGATGACCTCTTCTAGGAAACCCAACACAGACCCCCCCATTAGTAGCTTTAGTTTGACTGATGTGTTCATTAAAGGACTCTTCACAAATAGCATTCGAAGCATTCATAACCTTGGCACTAATCCGGGATGACGACTCCTTATCCATACCATCAGCAACATGATTAGTAACAAGATCAACAACCTTTTGTGTCTCAGAGCCCACTAGGGTATACCCAGAAAGATGAGGCACTGAAGAACTCAAAACACTCGGCTCCTGAACAGGTTTTTTATCGTTCAACATATAATACAACTCAAACAGATCCTCGGACGTTTGTTTACCCATATCGTCACCATTCTTCTTAGACACCTCAGGTTGTTCGAACACGGTATCAGGTTGTTCAAACACAGTATCAGCAACCCCTTCAAAAACTTTATTATTGTCGTTTTTCCCAATGTCATCTCCTTTCTCTTCACTTAACAAATGTTCCTCAGCATTAATATGCTCCCCATGTACAGACTTTTCATCTGAGGGCTTATCCATTTCCTTTGGAACTTCGAAAGTGGGGTTCCACATAAACAAGTCGAACACCTTGCCTTTTACAATAATTTTAAAGGATTCTAAAATGAAAGTAGGATGTTTAGTAATGATACAATCACGCTTGCAGCCAAAAGAAGTATCATACGAATCCTCCATATCCAGTGTTTCCCCCCATTTTTTTACCGATACGTGCAAAAGTATTTCGTGTCCAAGCATAAAGTGGCACACCTTCTATATCGACCCAGACAATACGCTCTTTAGATCGAAAGTCATGATTGACATCTTGGACACCATAAAACCAAGAGTTAACCCTTGTATGCTTCATCAAATTCTCTTTTATGACCGTCGATTCAAATTCAAGCATCACCCATAAACCCCCCCAAATAAAACAAATGGACATCAACGAAACCCTCGTCCATGAGCAAAACCTGTAATTTGGAAATAGTACTAACATCCTTAACTCTTCCCATAACACACTTAGAGTAATACCACTCAACAGTACAATCATCATAAGCACAATAGCAGGTGACGGGGAGATCAATGAGCCCGTATTAGTCTTAGAATAAATTCCATTAACAACATTCACATACGACCCAACATGGCCATTCGATTGTCTAAAACCCTGAGCAGGATAAGACTTCTGGGTAACAACAGTCTTACCATTGGTAGAAGGTACATAGGACTTATGAGACCTTTCAAATCGAACCTGATTCGCATAAAGATGATGTCGCCGATCCATAAAGTACACAAGTTCTCAACCAATCGATCCAAATTAACCACCTTTATGAAACGAACAAAGCCAAAATGTTTACCTGCCTTAGAAAGCTTAAAGGGGATAAAAACATCCACCACAGTTCCATACATACTACATGTCTTCCACAAGTCCCGAGCATTAATGGAATCAGGGAAATTAGTAACAAAGATTGAATGAGAAATATTTTGTGTTAAATCTTCCTTTTATCCATGCGCAGCCATCTTCTTTGGACTGAAGGGAGATCTAACAAATATAAAATTGAAACTACAAAAGAAAAGGGGATCTGACAATTAAACCCTAAAAAACAGCCACCGAAAACAAAACCCAAAAGACGCAACAATCAATTAAAAAAGAGTAAAACAGACATCAAACAAGAACAAAAAATCCTTTAGTAAATCAATTGGTCAAATAAAATTTAGGGGGTGTGAGCACAAGCCTAAAACTCCTCACAATTAATAGCAGCAAAGATAAAGAGTCACAAGGATGAGTCATGTTACAATTCGTTAATCTATTGTTGTAATGACTGGAATGGTTAAAATCAATTGTTGTAGCAGTCAATGGATGATGATCCACCGGATATTGAGTTCGCTATGAAGCCTGATGAACCACTTGACAACTGTTCTAAAATCCATTTGCAAAAATCACTTGACAACTGATTTTCGTTAAGGTTTTTTAGACTTGTATGTTTGTTGGTTGTGTTGTGATAAAACAGGTACAATCCAGATATATACCCCAAAGCACTTGACTGTTGTAGTCACTTTGGGGTGGACTCTTATAGTCTTACTTTCCTCTTTCATTCTTTGCAAAACAACAGCTTCTCACAAGCTCTCTTCATAAACAGATAAGCTTGGTGGTGATTTAGATTTGGTGTGTTTTTTGTCTGAACAAGATCAAAGGTGGTAACTATCTAAACCATTTAACTGCTTCTTATTTGCCTTGTGAATTTTAGGCGATTTTGTGAAATCTGTATGTGCAAGCTTAGTTATGTAGATTAATGATTAATATGTGGTTTTGCATGATTTATACATTATTCTGTTAGTTTGAAAGTTTTTGAGCTTGTTTTCAAAATTTTCCTTTGTTAAATTTTCTATCAGATCAGTAAAAGGGTGTTTCGTTGTATATGTTAAAAAGATTTTGGGTGACAACAAGTCTTACATATTAGCCTGCAACTTTTAGACTTGTTGGATTAAGTGGTTTTAAGAGTTTGTTTGCATCAGTTTAGGTTTAGAGTACATTTTGTTCAAAATCAACCAAAAACACATCAGATCTTAGATCTCTTTTATTTTTGGTTATCTTGGTTTGAAATCTAGTAATATATTAGATATTGTGTTATTTGAGGTCTGCCTAGGGTGAGTTTTAAGTTGTGTGGTTTTTTATAGATTATAGGTGCTATTGAATTTCACCAAAAAAAATCATCCAGAGGTACTTATCCGAGAACGATAGTTTTTGCTAGTCATCAGATATCGGGTAACACATACTTCTTAGGTTACCTGATATCTGACAGTGGGTCTTAATAGTTGTTTGCTGATTATGCCTATGTGTGTGTTATAAGTGCTTATTTGGCTTTGTTTCTTATTGTTCTTAGCTTATTTAACCTCCCTGATAAGCCACTGCTTATCAGGGGTGTCTTTGTTCCAAAAAGAAATAAAAACAAAATAAAAACAAATAACATCAATAGTCCAGTATCGAACCTGTGACCTGTCTAGCAGGGTTTCAAGCCCGTACCAGTGTGCCATTGTGCCTTTTCTTGTTAAGGCTTGGAAACGTTTAGTACTTAAGCATATTTTTCTTTTCACAACTAAATATAAGTCGTGGCTTGTTGATAGCTTTTTGGGCTTATCATGTCATAGTTTTAGCTTATTTCTATTTTTCCTTGCTACTTTATCACTTTTAGTATTTTTCCAAATTGGTTTTATATTTTTCTCTTTTTTAGTTTATTGTTTATGCATTTTTAAATTCCTGTATTTTATTAATTAGTTTAAAATAGATAAAATCAATTTTATTTTTTTGAAAAATACTTTTTAGATTTAGAAAAATATAATTAATGTTTACAAATAATAAAATCTTTGTTTGGGCTTTTTTTATTATTTTAATTTTTAGGGCTTTAATTAGTTTTTAAAAGTTAATAAATAATTAATTAAAAAGTTTCAAGAAGTTTTATTTATTTTCCACCTTAATTATATTATTTAGGATTTATTTGTAATTTTTTATAAATTTTTTAGTTAAATTTTATTTTTACGTCTCGTTTGCGTTTTTACGTTTTTCGTCATAGTTTAATTTTAGCGTAACTCGTCTTTATTTTTTTCTTTTTTTACCACCAAAAACGAACTAATCCAAATAAAGTTTTTAATACTTGGCACACATCATACACCTCCTCGAGAACGAACTCACTTGTCGAGCATTTACGTTTTTCTTAAAGCGTAATTGTTTAACACTTACCGTTGTTGCTTTCTTTTTCCTAAAACAAAGTATACAAAAATACTGTAATTAGTTTGTTCTACCCATTGTGTAAGAACCCGTTTATTACCTCTGTACCGGAATAAGGTGTACAAAACGTCGTGTAAGGTTTCTCCGCCAAGAAAGGAGGATCGTTCGTAGTGTTGTGAACTCTCGAGTAGGTGACTTGGGGAGTGAAGTAGGGCAAGAAATGTGTCCTTGTAGCCAAACTACTATAAATCTTTGTGTCATAATTTTTATGTTCCTCTCTACCCTTCTTTTTACTCTTTATCTTTGATAACACCCAAATTGTATATATTCGTCGTAACATTATCGACCTATTATTTATGTGAATAAAGGACTTTTGATACTTAAGTATGTATTTTATGTGCAGGTTAAACATTGAAGGGCCTAAAGTGAAAAGATCCAAAGATACACCACTACTACAATAAACTGAAAATAAGAAGAATATAACATTTTGGACGCACCAATGTGCAACGCACTGACTCAGTTGTGCGGCGCACAAATGCCACCTCAAATGTGCGGCGCACATTTGAACTGGTGCGACGCACTTTTGACCCCAGCCAGCATTATAAATAGAGGTATTCACCTCTCATTTCTCACACACTTCTCAATCATCTATATTCGACTTTCTTATATCTTTAGCAACATTTTGGGTATATTTTCCATTTTGAGCATTACTTGTAATAAGGCTATTTACTCTTCGATCATTGGAACGTCGTTACTTCGCGACACTTGTGTA
The DNA here is from genome assembly GCA_025667525.1 of Glebionis coronaria. Taxonomy (NCBI): domain Eukaryota; kingdom Viridiplantae; phylum Streptophyta; class Magnoliopsida; order Asterales; family Asteraceae; genus Glebionis; species Glebionis coronaria. The sequence goes on from CM046882.1 coordinate 146,457,564, forward strand.
ATCTTCATTCCAATTCAATCAAAGTACGATTTCTAATTACTCTTTTCCATTTGATATTATATACTTGCTTGCTATGCTAGGCTAAGTAATTTGAGACTACATAGGTATGTAAATATGACTCGTGATGATGCTATGATGTGATCGTTTACTAAATGATTTCAAGCTATTGTCGAAGAACCATGATACTATTTAAGTTCTATCACCTTGCTTTATCAAACTAGATTTATTACGATAACTTGAGGTCCGAAAAGGGTCAAGTTGTTATAACGAGTTTTTAAAGAACTTGTCTATGATTTTTGAATCTTTGGTTGGAGAGACCCGCTTAGATAATTTGATAAAGCATTGAACTTATAGTAACTTGTTTAAGCTTAAGAGAGATCATTTGCTTATAAGACATAAGTCTTGAATCAAGCCAAGTAAATTGTGAAACACCATTTTGACGAAAATGGTTTATTACTCTTTACCTACCTTATCATATCTTGATCATTATTATCATCATCATGAAGTTATATGAGTTATCCCATTAGTAGCCATACTTGTTATCATATTATTTCAAAATTATTTCAAAACGTTTGTTAATCTTCGATTCCTACTTTGATTATCAAACGAAACTAAGTCCTTATGAACGATCTTGGCTTACCACTTCAAACTATACTATACACGAAAGGGTATATGTAAAACCAGCTTAAAAAATACCTAAGAGTATTAAATGCACGAATTTACGGTTAAATTTGAATTTTATAATTAATTAATATACGCCATGTATCACGAATATTTAATATGAACAAGATGTAGATTAATTAATTAACGTAAGTATTGCGTACGTAAACATGATTAGAAATGCATGATAATTATACACGTAGAACACTTAAAGTTTACAAGTTATAAAACATGAACATTAAACGAACACGCATGATAATATCTGAAGTCACGAAAGTTAAAAGAATTCTTATGTGTGTGTGTGGGGGGGGGGGGACGTCCAAAGCAAGCAATTAATAAATTAATTACTCATGAACATAGATTTAATTAATTAAAACTTAGGTTAATTAATTAATATCTTTTATGGTAAAGTTTAATAACATGGAACGTGTAATGTTATTAATTAATATTAATTTATAATAACATGACATGACATTATTAATTAATAATAATAAGATAAGCTAAGTATTAATTATTTATTAAACTTTATAGTACAATTCTACATGATATAAAATAAGCATACGGTTAATTATGGAAACATGTTAATTATGGAATTATACTAATTATGGTAACATGATAAATATGGAAACACACTAAATATGGTAACATGCTATTTATAGAAATACATTAAATATGGTTACATGCTATTTATAGAAACATGCTAAATATGAAAACTTCATATTTTTGAAAACTTACTAATTATGGAAACTTTCTATTTTTAAAAACTTACTATTTAAGAAAACTTACTATTTTTGGGAAGTTACTATATATGGAAACCTGCTATTTTTGGAAAGTTACTATATAAAGAAATCTGCTATTTTTAGAAAGTTACTCATTACGTTATAACAAGTACTGTAACACTTAAAACATGAAGCACATGAAACTATAAGAAACACATGATTTAAACATGAAATGATAAGACAAGACAAGAACAAGTATAATAAGTATGAACATGTTAAGTAAACTAAATAACAAGTATGTATAAGTAAGACCGACTCTTATTCATGTCCCTTCATTATGTAGCTATTGTGGAGTTGGAGTGATCTTCTGCGTTCGTTTTCGTCTTCATTTACTGGACATAAGGTACGGATATTCTGTCCTTCAGTAAGGACATTCTTTCCTATACTTAGGATTTCCCCGTTTGCAGCCATCTGTTTTCCCTAGTAGTTTAAGTGTCTTAAACATATATGTTATGAACTATTTTAGATTGCCTGAGCTATATACATGCATGCCAATTTCACCTAGTTATGGGGGTTCCATAACCATAGCATTAGAGGCACCGGTGTTATGACTCTTCTGCGGTGAGAGTGATTGCTCGCAGCGTCCCTTTACAGTATTTGGCCTCGTTATTATTATCATGTGGGGCGAATGGGTGCATCCTAGGACAAGTAGTAAGAGTTCATGGTAACTGCGGTGTGTGCCTTGCATCCGTTACACGAGCTGATCCCTCCACTCATTTTATATATTAATTAGAGGCAGCCCCTCTAATTGCATTATGAGGTCACCCCTCTAAGTATTCATGCATGTTGATATAACATGACCTATATGGGCTACAAGCATATTTAAAATACAGATTTTCAAGATAAACTAAACATAAGTCTTTTCAGAAAAATAAACCAGTTTTATGGACTTAAACCAGGTTTTCCAAGACATACATTTATTCCGTTGCTATTCATTTCATTACTTGCTTATGTTTATGCTTTATATTCTATGTTATATATCCGCACATTGAGCGTATTGCTCAGCCGTATTTCTCTTTCCATGTCCCAATACCGCAGGTACTAAAGGGCAAAGCTAGGATTTCAAGAGTACGTGCATGGAATGAGGCGCCAGTCTTCTTTCATTCTTTAATGCATTTACATATTGTTGCTTTGCTAGAAATTGTTTAGTCCTTTTCCGTACATTCTACTTATGCATTTTGTGTGTGGAGCTTATGTTGGATTCGATGTTTGTTTCCGGATTCTTTTATGGTCATTTAATGTTTTAGACATTTACTTTGTATGCTTTGATGACACGTCATAATTATCTTGTGATATTTCATTTATCAAAATGGGGTGTTACAATTATGGTATCAGAGCCCAAGGTTTCGACCTGTAGGCTCTTAAAATTGACCTGTGACTAGTGGGTAGTCATTAGCGTCTTCCTAGAACTGATAGTTTGTTTTCATGCATTCATTTCATGTATCATTGTTGCAGGAATTTTGACTAAGTAATGGTTGGAATAGGACTTGCCATATTTAGTAGCATGTGCTTTTATTCGCATAACTTTGCTTGGTGAACCGACCCATAGGCGTTCACATTAGCTCATGTCATTTTGTTTTGATGAACCGACCCATAGGCGTTCATCCTCGTTATGTTAATTTTGTTTTGGTGAACCGACCCGTAGGCGTTCACCCAAATTCATGTCATTTGCGTTTGGCTATGCCTTCATAAACTGTTTCATGCATCATTTTATTATGTTTATCATATGTTCTAATCAGATTAATCATTTCATTTTCATTTTTATACTGTCGGATGGTCATGACACGCGAACAAGATCTAGCAGCAGCTGTCCAAGCAGCTCTGCAAGCCATGCTTCCCTAAATCAAGAACCAGATTTGGAATGAATACAAGAACATTCCCAATCAGAACAATCCTCCTCCTCCTCCACTGGTTACTTTACACACTTAGCTTGATAGGTTTAACAAGCAGAAACCTAGATCTTTTGACAAAGCTAAGACTTCATCTGATGCGGAAGACTGGATTTTGCATATGGAGAAAATTTTTGATGCTATGGGATGTGATGGTGTCTACAAGGCAAGGTTGGATTGCTATAAGTTTGAAGGAGATGCCTTGTATTGGTGGAGGGCATACAAGTTAGCAAATGGATGTGATGTTTGGCTAGCTGCATTGACTTGGGATCAGTTCAAGACTTTGTTTAATGGGTAGTTCTTTCTGACATCTTAGCAGGAGGGACTCAAGAGGGACTATCACCCTATTCGTCAGAGAACTGGAGAGACTAGCACTGAGTTCATACAAAGGTTTCTTAGGTTGGTTGGATTCTTAGGCGCTGCTGCGGGTACTGCGGAAGAATAAGGTGAGCACTTTCGCTGGGCTCTGCACGCCTCTACAACAGCTCGTTTACTTAGTGCTACTTATGCTAATTTGGCACAAGTTAATGATGCAACACATAGCTTGGAAATGCTACATGAGCGTGATGACTACGAGGAACAAGCTCGTCCTGAGAAGAGGTATAATTTCAGTCATCAAGTGTTATCATTTCATTTCAATCTTTATGTTCATTTATACCTTTTCCTATCCAATTGTATCTTTAGGCAGAAGGGTGGAGACCGGTCCCAACCGGCCACTCAACAGAATGCCAACAAGGGGCACGATCAATCTAACGACCGTTATGGATCTTTCAGGAAGAACGATAATGACAATTACCGTAACAACAACAGCCAGTCCAATAACAACATGTCCCTAAATTCGTAAACTTTTCTATGTTAAGTTGTTGTATGTTTTACATACTAACATGTCAGCATCATTAACAGGAACTCTGTGAGTGGACGTGACCAAAATGCTAAGGGTCAGCAGTCCAACAACTCGTCTTCATCTGGTAAACTATCATTTAAACTTCAGTGCAGTCATGTTTATGCCAAATAATCATGTCTCATGCATATTTCTTCAACAGGATCTCGGGTAGCAAGGGTACCTCTAGGAGGTTACACCTACCCCATATGCACGACTTGTACGCGTAGACATCCCGGACCATGTCGTAAGTCAGTCGGCGTCTATTTCAAGTGTGGACACCAAGGACACATGTTGAAGGACTGCAAGAAGGGAGATACTGCTGGTACTTCTAGTGCTGATCTTCCTAAGCCACCTGCTTCGGGACATGTCTACACTACCATAAGGGGCCAAGCTAATAACTCCTCAGGTACTATCACTGGCATCCTCTTTATGAACGGTCATGCTGCGTGCGTTTTATTCGATATTGGTGCTACTCATTCAGTCATATCTACTACGTATGCCACTATTATTAATAAAATCCCTACGCTATTAGATAATATATTATGTATATCTACGCCTATGCGAGACTCTGTACGTATTACCCAAGTGTACAGAGATCTTCCATTAGAATTCGATGACAAGATTCGCCCAGTAGACGCACTTCCTTTGGATATGTTCGAGTTTGATCTCATCTTAGGCATGGATTGGTTATCCAAGCATCATGCTACTATCGACTGTCATACCTATCAGGTTATCTTCGGTGATGTTCAAGCACCAGATTACATTCACAGTGGTTTCATACCAGGAAAGTCTGTATAAATCATCTCTACGTTAGAAGCTCGTGCATTACTATCTCATGGTTGCGAGGGATTCTTAGCTTCAATTCAGGATATCACTGCCGAAGTTCCATCGATCCAAGATCAACCAGTTGTTTCAGAATTTCCCGATGTATTCCTAGAAGAACTTTCAGGTATACCACCTACTCGTGAAGTAGAGTTTAACATCGAGCTCATCCCAGGAGCTCAACCAATCTCTAAGGCTCCTTATCGCATGGCTCCCATAGAGATCAAGGAGTTAAAAGATCAGCTGCAGGAATTACTGGAGCGAGGTTTCATCCAACCGAGTGTATCACTATAGGGTGCACCGGTACTTTTCGTAAAGAAGAAGGATGGCAACATGCGTTTATGCATTGACTATCGTGAGCTGAATAAGATCATGATTAGGAATCGTTATCCGTTACCGAGAATCGATGATCCGTTTGACCAACTTCAGGGTGCCAAGCATTTCTCCAAGATTGATCTAAGATCCGGTTATCATCAGCTGCGAGTAGAAGAGCAAGATATCCTCAAGACTGCTTTTCGCAAAAGATATGGCCATTATGAGTTCGTTGTCATGCCTTTCGGACTCACTAATGCTCTTTCGGTTTTCATGGACCTTATGAACCGCGTCTTCCACGAGTACTTAGACAAATTTGTTGTCGTCTTCATCGAAGACATCCTCATCTTCTCTAAATACAACGAAGAACATGAAGAACATCTACGTATTGTGCTACAGATTCTTCGTCAGAAACAGTTGTATGCCAAATTCTCCAAGTGTGAATTTTGGCTAAACAAGGTGGCATTCTTAGGTCACACTGTCTCCGCAGAAGGAATTACTATGGATCATGCGAAGGTTGAAGCTATCACTAAATGGCCAAGACCGACGTATGCAACTGAGGTTCGTAATTTCCTAGGCTTAGCTGGTTATTATCGCAGATTCGTGGAGAACTTTTCAAGACTAGCCTTACCTTTGACCAAGTTGATGCGGAAAGGAGAGAAATTCGTTTGGACTGATGAGCGGGAGAAGAGCTTTGAAGAACTCAAGAAGCGGTTAGTATCTGCACCTATTCTTACTCTCCCATCTGGTACATGTGGATTTCAGATCTACATCGATGCTTCGGGTAAAGGATTAGACTGTGTACTCATGCAACATGGGAAAGTGATTGCATATGCATCACGTCAGCTAAAGCCTTATGAGGAGAATTATCCTACACATGACTTGGAGCTAGCAGTAGTAGTTTTTGCTCTTAAAATCTAGAGACACTACTTATACGGTGAATCATGTGACATCTTCACTGATCACAAGAGTCACAAGTACATATTCACTCAGAGGGAACTAAACATGAGGCAGAGAAGATGGTTGGAACTACTTAAGGACTACGACATCAATCTTCAGTATCATCCTAGCAAGGTGAACGTAGTGGCAGATGCTCTTAGCAGGAAGTCGGGCATGATCAATGGCATCAAGATGCAGGAGGAAATCATACGTGACTTAGAGCAACTAGACATGGAAATCTTAATACGTGGACAACATGGATACTGGGCTAACCTGAGAATTGAGCCAGACTTAATTTCTCGGATTAAGGCAGCTCAGAAAGACGATGGTGAAATATGGGCTATCATTCAGAATCTAGATCGGCAGACAAAACTTCGTGTAGACTAATAAGTGTGAAAACACTTATCCTTTTACCACTTAATTATAATAATAACCAAGCCAAAACATGTATTTTATGTCGTAAATGTCGAAATTATGCGTGATTTGTGTCTTTGTTGTGATTTAGGACCAAAATGTGAAAAAGGAAGAAAACACGGTCTTTCACGGGCTTTTATCGAAGAAAAAGACAAAAGACGAAGTAAAAAGATCAAAAGTGCAAGAAGAACGGAAGTCGAAGGCCTATTCTGAAGATTTATTGAAGAAAAAGTCTGAAGACGGAAGTTTGACAAAGTCGAAGAACCAAGTCTACTAAAAGAAGAAAATTAGAAGACGAGTTCGTTTTATCATTCGACTAATCCCGAGACAAAGTCGAGAAAGAAGAGAAATTAAAAGACGAGAAAGAGAAAGAAAGAAGGAAGCAACATACCTCCCCTCTCCTATAAATATTCTTCATTATCTTCATTTTGAGTGAGTTAGTTTTTTTAGTCACTTTTAATTTTTCTTAGTCTTTCATATCTTTAGAGAGAAGTAGATGATTCTACTTTCTCTCTCTAGATTTCTTCATCTTTTCTTTCAAGTTTTAGTCTTTCATTTAATCTTGTATTTGGAATCATTAATCTACAAGTTCAAGTTTAAGCTTTTCATTATTAATCTTATTCTACCTTTCTTTATTTTGATTTGCTTATGATTCGAAATAAATCATAGATCTTATTTCATCTTGATGTTTGTGTGATTAAAAAGTTTATCTTTTTGTTCATATCAAAGTTCTTATATGGTTTAAGCTTTTAGCTTATTATGCTTCTTGGCTTATCTCGTGTTTAGCTTATTGTCTTTTAAGTTTTCTTAAAAAGTTTAGTCTTTTTAAAGTTTGTTTTAATAAGTTTGCTTATTTAAGAGTTTTGAAAGTTTCTTATTCGTGCTTATTTAGTTCCTTCATTATTGATTTGGTTAAGTGTTGGATTGTGCTTATTAAAAAGGTTCGTTTGCTTATTACGTGTTATATTCCATCAGAAAAGGGTTTACCCTTTCCGATGGATATTCCGACTGTTTGCATCGGAAAAGGGTTTTCCCTTTCCGACAGTTTTTCCGATACTTCCATCGGATTAGGGTTTTACTTTCCGACCATTATTCCGATAGCTTCTATCGGAAAGGGGTTTTGTATTCTGATCGGTATTCCGATAGGGTTGGTGATCCATCATTCCGACGCTGATTCCGACATACATTCCGATAGTCTTCCTTGTTTGTTATTCTGATACATTTTTAGTCATTCCGACAGACTTTCCGACGTATTTTCCGATACGTATTTCGATAGTGGTTACCATCTGTTATTCCGATCGTATTCTGACGGGATTCTGACAGTAGGCATTCCGAAGGGTTTAAGTTTTCCTTTTTGTTTCTAGTTAATTTTCAAGTTTTCTTTTCCCACCAATCAAGGTTAGATTTCTATCTTTTATTTTTATGTTTAATAACTTTGTTGTTTATATTATTATAGATATTCCTAATCAAAAGCTCCCCCTTTTAGTGACCAACACCAATAGTTCCACCCTAAACCGTGATCAATTCGAATTGAATCGAGTACGAACAACACTTCAGAGAGTACACACATAAAAAACCATATTAAATGGCGCCGCTGCCGAGGAAAATCTTTAACTCTCGGTTTTACTCTTTAACTCTCATAATTCATTGGTGATCAAGTTTTACTCTTTAACCCTCGGTTGAGAATCTTTTCTGGCAAGCTTAAGAGCCGTTGGTCTGGTCCATTCACCGTCGCCAAAGTCTTCCCTTATGGCACTATTGAGTTATCGCAACCAAATGGGCCAAATTTTAAAGTGAATGGCCAACGTGTTAAGTTGTACTTTGGTGAGGACATCTCTCATGAGATGATTCCACCCCTCACCACGTTTCCCTTGAATTAGTTCTGGGTCGAGTCAGGCTCGTGACTCGGTTAACAAAAACAAGCGCTTCTCGGGAGGCAACCCGATGATCTATCCTTTTTACCCGTTTTCATAATAAGTGTGGGGGGAGCTACATAGGGTTTGTTGTCTTGTTTCTTATGATGTGCAAGGATTAAAGCTTCAAAGAGCACTGTTGATGATATTTGACGACCTGTGATCCCGTGTACCCGTCTTCTCGGTTCTATCCTAAACTGTCGTGATTCAATATTTCATATCTTATATGTTCACATTGAAATCACTATAGTTGTCTCTTCCTTAACAAGATTTAAACAAAGTGCACAATGTCCTAAGTGTAGGGGAGTTTACTCCCACATGCTTAAACATTGAGGACAATGTTTATATCAAGTGTAGGGGGACTTCTATCCAAGTTAAGTGGGCTTTTCCATTAATTTGTCCTCATCTTAACCGGAAAATCTAATTTTTCGACATTTTTCAAAATTTTTGATCTATTTTGGCCAAGTAGTATTTTTCATTTATTCTCTTTTATATTCTTTCCTTTTGTTATCGCATCTTATGTATATATTTCATGTCAAAAGAGAAAAATAAAGTTAAATAAATAGTTTTAATGAGTTTAGATGTCATTGATATGTTAGGCACGTTTTGAATCTTTTGACTCAACCCGAGTTTACTTATCCAAGTTTACTATAGCTATTATCCTTAACGTCTTTAAGTCAAGTTTTGCTAGGCTTTTATATAGGGAACTCTAAAACGCGAAAGTCTTAACTCTTACGGGTTAAGAACAAGAACTTTTCGCAAGTTCCTATAATTGATCCTAGAAAGTCGTTTATCAAGGGAACTTTAAAATGCGAATTCTAAACTTGAAAAAGTCTAAGAAGTTGCAAGATCCTATAGATGACTTGAAACCCCAAAACTTTGATTTAATTGGCTAAGCATCCACGAATCTAATTCCTTGAGATTTTAAATAGTGGAGAACGAGAGATGGTAGAGTCAATTATAAGTTTGGTATTCTTTGATGAATTTATGTGAGTTAATTATGAGCTTTTTCTCCCATCGCTTGTTCATAAATTTAATTGCAATAAATAAGGTCATACGATTTGTAAAGTTACTTAGCTTCTAGTACAAGATCGTTTAAAAGTTGCTCGGTAATAATTAGAGTTCATAGCCAAGGCATAAATTATTGAAGCGGGATGCGAAGATTGGCGAGTCCGAAAAGGCCCTAACAAGGCATGAGGGCTACATTTTGTTGCTAAAGATCCCAAGTGATGTGAAGAATCATTTATCAAAAATCAATATGAAGGATCGAGACACACGACAAAAAGCAAATACTCCCCTAAAGATCATGGAGAAGTCTATCCGAAAAGACCCTAGCAAGGTATGAGGATAAATAGATCGAAGTCCTAAAAGGAGGCGGATCGTTGTATATCAAAATCCAAAATAAAGATTGGAGAAAAATGAAGAAGTCGTGGTCCAAGTATGAAGAATCTCTCAAAAACTTCAAGTGAAGAAATTCCTATTATGAAGAGAAGACCATTATTTCAAGAACGCCTCTCAAGATTCGAGGTATGAAGTCAGTGCCAAATATCGGTCTGAAAAAGGTCTCAAATCGTGAAGCGAGTTATGCCAAGATATGAACTTTAAGAGGTCCCGAGAAGCAGTTTTAAAAGATTTTGTCCTTTAGCTAACTACTGATTAAATCGTCCTAGTTTATTTTCGGCCTTAATAAACTATCGAAATAAGTCAAAATGCATCCTCGTGATCATTCAAGACAATCATAAAATATAAGAGATACACCTAGGAATAAGGGAGTCTAAATAAATAATTGGGCCACATGAGTTTGTGTTAGTTTACTAACTTATAATAACAATGATCTCGTTTATAAGCTTGGTATGGGAACGTGAAACTTGAGGATGATAAACATTCATGACAACCAAAGCCCTAATGTAAGTCTTTGATCTCTTAACTTGTTTTCTTCCTTTGAATATTTTTGTGATTTTCTATCTTTTTAAGTTTCCTTAATGTCTTGTGTTTAATAAAGGCCAAGGTGGGTTAATTATAATGGAAAATATAAATCTTGCTTTGTAACTAATGCATTGCATGAGGGCATTGCAATGGTCAAGTGTAGGGGATTTAATAAGTGTGAAAACACTTATCCTTTTACCACTTAATTATAATAATAACCAAGCCAAACGTGTATTTTATGTCGTAAATGTCGGAATTATGCGTGGTTTGTGTTTTTGTTGTGATTTAGGACCAAAATGTGAAAAGGGAAGAAAACACGATCTTTCACGGGCTTTTATCGAAGAAAAAGACAAAAGACGAAGTAAAAAGATCAAAAGTGCAAGAAGAACAGAAGTCGAAGGCCTATTCTGAAGATTTATTGAAGAAAAAGTCTGAAGACGAAAGTTTGACAAAGTCGAAGAACCAAGTCTACTAAAAGAAGAAAATTAGAAGACGAGTTCGTTTTATCATTCGACTAATCCCGAGACAAAGTCGAGAAAGACGAGAAATTAAAAGGCGAGAAAAAGAAAGAAAGAAGGAAGCAACATACCTCCCCTCTCCTATAAATAGTCTTCATTCTCTTCATTTTGAGTGAGTTAGTTTTTTTAGTCACTTTTTATTTTTCTTAGTCTTTCATATCTTTAGAGAGAAGTAGGTGATTCTACTTTCTCTCTATTGATTTCTTCATCTTTTCTTTCAAGTTTTAGGCTTTCATTTAATCTTGTATTTGGAATCATTAATCTACATGTTTAAGTTTAAGCTTTTCATTATTAATCTTATTCTCCCTTTCTTTATTTTGATTTGCTTATGATTCGAAATAAATCATAGATCTTATTTCATCTTGATGTTTGTGTGATAAAAATGTTTATCTTTTTGTACATATCAAAGTTCTTATACGGTTTAAGCTTTTAGCTTATTATGCTTCTTGGCTTATCTCGTGTTTAGCTTATTGTCTTTTAAGTTTTCTTAAAAAGTTTAGTCTTTTTAAAGTTTGTTTTAATAAGTTTGCTTATTTAAGAGTTTTGAAAGTTTCTTATTCGTGCTTATTTAGTTCTTTCATTATTGATTTGGTTAAGTGTCGGATTGTGCTTATTAAAAAGGTTCGTTTGCTTATTACGTGTTATATTCCATCGGAAAAGGGTTTACCCTTTCCGACGGATATTCCGACTGTTTGCATCGGAAAAGGGTTTTCCCTTTCCGACAGTTTTTCCGATACTTCCATCGGATTAGGGTTTTGCTTTCCGACCATTATTCCGATAGCTTCTATCGGAAAGGGGTTTTATATTCCGATCGGTATTCGGAACGGTATTCCGATAGGGTTGGTGATCCATCATTCCGACGTTGATTCCGACATACATTCCGATAGTCTTCATTGTTTGTTATTCCGATACTTTTTTAGTCATTCCGACAGACTTTCCGACGTATTTTCCGATACGTATTCCGATAGTGGTTACCATCTGTTATTCCGATCGTATTCCGACGGGATTCCGACAGTAGGCATTCCGAAGGGTTTAAGTTTTCCTTTTTGTTTCTAGTTATTTTTCAAGTTTTCTTTTACCACCAATCAAGGTTAGATTTCTCTCTTTTATTTTTATGTTTAATAACTTTGTTGTTTATATTATTATAGATATTGCTAATCAAAAGCTCCCCCTTTTAGTGACCAACACCAATAATTCCACCCTAAACCGTGATAAATTCGAATTGAATCAAGTACGAACAACACTTCAAAGAGTACACACATAAAAAACCATATTATAGACGAAGAAGGCATTTTATGGCAAGGAACTAAGCTATGTGTACCGGATGATCTTACACTCCGAGAAGCTCTATTGACAGAAGCTCACAGCTCTCCATTCTCTATTCATACAGGATCCACCAAAATGTATCATGACATTAAACAACATTTCTGGTGGAGTGGCATGAAGCAGGATATTGCTACTTTCGTATCCAAGTGTTTAACCTGCCAGCATGTTAAGATTGAGCATTAGCAGGCTAGTGGTTTACTGCAACCGTTAGAGATTCCTGCATGGAAGTGGGACAAAATCTCCATGGATTTCGTCACTGGACTTCCGCTCACTTAGAGCAAACACGATGCTATATGGGTCATAGTTGATCGGTTAACCAAGTCAGCTCATTTTCTTCCAATTCGCAAGGACTTCTCTGTTAGCATATTGGCAGATATATTCCTTAAGGATATCATACGACTACATGGAACTTATTCAGACATCATATCAGACCGAGATCCTCGTTTCACGTCAAAATTCTGGAAAGGTATGCAGAAAGCTTGGGGCACTAAACTTAAGCTTAGCACTGCTTTTCATCCTCAAACTGATGATCAATCGGAGCATACCATTCAGACCTTAGAAGACATGCTTTGGGTGTGTGCATTGGAATTGTCAGGAAGTTGGGACGACTACATTTGTTTGGTAGAGTTTGCCTAAAACAACAGTTGGCACGCAAGTGTTAAGTGTGCACCTTTCGAGAAGCTTTATGGCAGAAAGTGTCATGCTCCAATCTGTTGGGATCAAGTTGGAGAGAATCCTTGAAGGACCGGAAATGATAGAGGCTACCAATGAGAAGGTTTCCATCGCCAAGGCGAAGCTACAGGAAGCTCGTGCTCAACAGAAGAGATATGCTGATAAACATCATAGAGATCTAGCGTTTAATATCAGCGACCATGTTTTCCTTAAAGTATCATCAGCACGTGGTTTCAAGCGTTTTAGACTTAAGGGCAAGCTCAGTCCTCGTTTCATCGGACCGCTTGAAATCCTTGAACATGTCGGTGAAGTATCATATAGTCTAGCTTTACCTCCCCAGCTATCTCATGTGCATGATGTATTCCATGTATCCTTACTCAGAGGTTACAACTACCATCCATTGCATAAGGTTACGTATCCATTCGAGCAGATTCGAGAGGATTTATCATATATCGAGGAACCCGAGAAAGTTCTTGATCGCCAAGAACGAGTCATGAGAAGAAAGACGATTCCATTCGTTAAAATCCTTTGGAGGGATCATTCTGAGCGGAAAGCCACTTCAGAAATGGAAGCGTATATCCGGAATTCTTACCCTCATTTCCAGCTCTGACTCGGGTATGTCATTTCAGCTTACATGTCTTTCCAGCTTATATGTCATTTCAGAGTTTAGCGTCTTATCAGCTTATCGTATCTCTAATTCGAGGACAAATTATTCTTTTAGAGGGGAAGAGATGTAAAACCCGCTTTAAAAATGCCTAACAGTATTAAATGCACGAATTTACTGTTAAATTTGAATTTTATAATTAATTAATATACGCCATGTATCACGAATATTTAATATGAACAATATGTATATTAATTAATTAACGTAAGTATTACGTACGTAAACATGATTATAAATGCACGATAATTATACACGTAGAACACTTAAAGTTTACAAGTTATAAAACATGAACATTAAACGAACACGCATGATGATACTTTAAGTCACAAAAATTAAAAGAATTGTTATGTGTGTGTAGGTACGGCGTCCAAAGCAAGCAATAGCCCAACCCATTAACCAAGCCTTATTTACATACAATAAGGTTTATCAAAACATAAATCACTAAAGAATTAAAACCCTAAAAACATATTCTTCTTCCTCCTTTTCTTTCTTGGCCGCGACAACACACCAACACCACAAGGGAGATCGTTTGATTTTGTTGTTTGAATACGGTATCGTGTTCGTTAATCTTGTTAAATCACGTGTGGTATCTCGAATCCTTTTTCTTTAACTGTTTTTAATTTATATATGCATGAACATTAAAAATAATGTAAGAACATGTAAATTAATCATGGATCTAACAAGTTTAAAAACAAATAATGGTTTTGTGGGGGTGTTTGTCTCGATCGCACCCAAACCGAGACCATAAAGGTCTCGGTGGTGTCGTGTGAACCACCAGTCGCAAGCCAATGATGGCGGTGGTGGTGTTGTGGTTGGTAGCCACAAGGACCAAGACCCACAACAGGGTTCTTGGCCTAGCGGTGTGAACCGAGACCCATGATGGGTGCTCGGTGGGTACTAGACGCAGGTAGGAGGAACCCCAACAGTGGCTGGGGGGCTGTTTTGTTCGCACAACAGCGAGCCGAGAGCCTTTGGCTCTCGGTGAGTTATTTGTGGCTCGAACGAGTCACGACAGCGAGGCCGCAACCCTCGGGCTGTGGTGCTCGGTTGTCGGGTCTTGGGTTGGGGCTCGGGAACTTGACATTTTCAGAAACATGTAATTAAACTGACATGTAAAATAGTTTATGTTATGTTTTAAATTAATTAATTTTATTAATTAATTTTGGGTTTAATTAAAATAAATTTAGGTTATGTTTATTTAAATAAAACTATGATATAACATGTATGTTTATTTATTTAGATAAACTTATGATATAATAATTAATAAATTAATTACACATGAATATAGATTTAATTAATTAAAACTTAGGTTAATTAATTAATATCTTTTATGGTAAAGTTTAATAACATGGAACATTTAATATTATTAATTAATATTAACTTATAATAACATGACATGACATTATTAATTAATAATAATAAGATAAGCTAAGTATTAATTATTTATTAAACTTTATAGTATAATTTTACATGATATAAAATAAGCATACGGTTAATTATAGAAACATGTTAATTATGGAATTATACTAATTATGGTAACATGATAAACATGGAAACACACTAAATATGGTAACATGCTATTTATGGAAATACATTAAATATGGTAACATGCTATTTATAGAAACATGCTAAATATGGAAACTTTCTATTTTTGGAAACTTACTAATTATGGAAACTTTCTATTTTTAGAAACTTTCTATTTTTGGAAAGTTACTATATATGGAAACCTGCTATTTTTAGAAAGTTACTATATATAGAAACCTGATATTTTTTAGAAAGTTACTCATTATGTTATAACAAGTACTGTAACACTTAAAACATGAAATACATGAATCTAAAACACATGAAACTATAAGAAACACATGATTTAAACATGAAATAATAAGATAAGACAAGAACAAGTATAATAAGTATGAACACGTCAAGTAAACTAAATAACAAGTATGTATAAGTAAGACCGACTCTTATTCATGTCCCTTCATTATGTAGCTATTGTGAAGTCAGAGTGATCTTCTGTGTTCGTTTTCGTCTTCATTTACTGGACATAAGGTACGGATATTCCGTCCTTTAGTAAGCACATTCTTTCCTATACTTAGGATTTCCCCGTTTGCAGCCATCTGTTTTCTCTAGTAGTTTAAGTGTCTTAAACACATCAGTATATGTTATGAGTTATTTTAGATTGCCTGACCTATATACATGCATGCTAGTTTCACCTAGTTATGGGGGTTCCATAACCATAGCACTGGAGGCACCAATGTTATGACTCTTATGCGGTGAGAGTGATTGCTCGCAGCGTCCCTTTTTACAGTATTTGGCCTTATTATTATTATCATGTGGGATGAATGGGTGTATCCTAGGAGGCTAGGACAAGTAGTAAGAGTTCATGGTAACTGCGGTGTATGCCTTGCATCCATTACAGGAGCTGACCCATCTACTCATTTTATATATTAATTAGAGGCAGCCCCTCTAATTGTATGATGAGGTCACCCCTCTAAGTATTCATGCACGTTGATATAACATGACCTATATAGACTCCGGGCATATTTAAAATATAGATTTTCATGATAAACTAAACATAAGTCTTTTCAGAAACATAAACCAGTTTTATGGACTTAAACCAGGTTTTCCAGGACATACATTTATTCCGCTGCTATTCATTTCATTACTTGCTTATGTTTATGATTTACATTCTATGTTATATATCTGCACACTGAGCGTATTTTTCAGCCGTATTTCTATTTCCATGTCCCAATACAACAGGTACTAAATGGCAAAGCTAGGATTTCAAGAGTACGTTCATGTAATGAGGCGCTAGTCTTCTTTCATTCTTTAATGCATTTACATACTATTGCTTTGCTGGACATTGTTTAGTCCTTTTCCTTACATTCTACTTATGCATTTCGTGTGTGGAGCTTATGTTGGATCCGATGTTTGTTTCCGGATTCTTTTATGGTCATTTAATGTTTTAGACATTTACCTTGCATGCTTTGATTACATGCCATAATTATCCTGTGATATTACATTTATCAAAATAGGGTGTTACAGTATACGTGCCCGTGCTTGTGTTCTAGTCCCTCGTTTGGTAAATCCTTGTTATATAAATTTGAGACTTGTGAAACACGCATCAAGTTTTTGGCGCCGCTGCCCGGGACATATCATCCTATTTTATAATCATATTTCTCGTAATACTTGAAGATTCAACCATTTTACCTTGAAACTAAAACAAAAAATTTATGTCAGTATAGAAAGTACGCCGCACTTACACCAAAGTGTGTCGCACTTCCTGTCGCGATCCTAAGGGCGCCGTACTTATTCATAAGTACGCCACACTTTCTTCTTTGTAACCAAAATTCCTTACTGAATGCATACACGTTCATCCGAAACCGATCCCATACCACCATTGTGACAACTGTGGTTCTGTCAGGTCAGTTGTCACCCGTAGAAATTTAATTTGTGTATATGGTTTCTTGAATTATGTGCTTTGTGTGTTCTTATGTGTTATAATTCGATGAATAATGAGTGAGATGAAGTACATGACTGATTAATTATGATACATGTTTGAAATGAATGGAAATGAAAGTGAAGTGAAATGAAATGAAGTGAAATGAAATGAAATGAGATCACACGAAAATTTTGTGAAAACTAAATTATCATTTTCGTACAATTTTGTGTATGTATCATACGTTATGTACGTACATTAGATATATATTATATATATTCTATAAGTATTATATGAGTTTTCTATTTTAGGAAAGTTTTGAAAATAAAGTCTTGATTGAAAATTACGTAGAAAGTCGAAAAATTAGCGAATGAGTGCCCGCTTTTGATCCGGAAGGGTCTAGATGTTAATTAATGGTAATCATAAGTAATTAAAAAATAAATTAATAAAATAATGAAGGGGGAGTCGGAATTGTGGGCCTCATGGCTGAATATTTTAAGAAAAAAATTAAGATAATTATCATATAGGAGTCCTAATTATGCTTAAACTTGTCCAGGAGGTTACCAAAGCATATATAAACACCCCAAGACCCCAAAAACGACCCATAAACCTTAAAATAAACTCCAAGTCAGTCAAATAGCAATGGAGGATCACGAAGAGTCGATTTTGTGCTTAAAATTTAAAATACGTAATTAAACTAGCTCGATTAACGTTAAATTTACGTATGTAACCTAGTATGATGGATTAGGGTTTAGGATTTATGATTTTTTATTAGGGTTTCAAATTAGGGTTTATGATTTCTGTAATTAATAATTTTAGGGATTATAATATTTAACTAATTAGGTTATTGTGGGGTTTAATGATGATAAAAGGGTTTAAGTATGTTTAAAATCGGAACTGCAGTCTGACCAGAATTTTAAATCGACTTGTAGAGGTCATATCTTGGTCATAAAAATGAGTTAGAAGACGATTTTTTTAAAATTTAACTTCAGAGAGTTAGATTTCCAATGACGTTGGTTTCAATACAATTGGATGTTTGGAAGTCACTTTTTATGAATTTACAAGATTTGTGGTTAGAACTGGGATTTTAAAATTCGAATTTAGCGTTTAAGTTTTGAGGGCAAAAACCTTATCAAATGAACTAATTTTTGCAAGGCCACCTGGGAAAAACTTATTTATGATATATAATAAGTCATTTGTTAATTAGGGCAAAAGTTATAGTGTTTATGTTTGCCGTTCATGTGTAAACATTTGGAAGGTCTAGGCTGAGTCAAAAAACTGGAGCTAGTTGTGGTCATAGAATTCTTTGAATTTTTATACAAAGACTTAAGACCTAAAATTTGATGTGGGATATTTAGATACATATGTGAATACCTGGAAAAATTGGCAAAAATATTGGGCTTGGTTAAGTCTGTCTTTAGCATTCGTTTTGGGCAGGTAAAATTCACAAGTTTTTAGAAAAGTAATAAGAAAGGTTTGGATGTAATTTGGGAGAGATAGATGTGTTAAACCTTAGGTATTTGGTTTAGAGGAAGGATTTAGATTTAGTGAGTCCATTATATGAATATTACATCATTTGGGTTTCGACCAATGGATGGTAGCATGTTTGCTGTTTGATATAGTTGCTTTGCGAGGACTTGCGTAGCTATGCTGTTAGGTGAGTTTCATAGTCCCTTGTCTTTTAAATGGTTTTTCTCCAGTAAGGGATGGGAATGATGCTTGTACAAATATGTGTTGTGAAATGTTGTTTTAAAGTGTATGGATATCAATGTGCTACTATGTGACTTGTTTGGTATGTGATATTATGGGAGTGCATAGGTATGCCTACCCTGTGTGATTAATTCTAAAGGAGCTGATGGGTACGCCTACCCAGTGTTATGATTTTAGATGGTACCATGGGAGCGGATGGGTACGCCTACCCAGTGTAATTATGGATTGGGGAGCGGAGAGACACATGTCGTCTCAATGTATGTTATATGCTTGCTTGTTTACATGTAGTAGTTGTTGTCCAAAATGATAAATGATATGATTTTGATTTGTTAATGAGTACAACAATGAACTATTTTGTGTGTCTTAAACCTATGACTCTAACCAACTTTATGTTGACGTGTTTTAGCATCATTTTCAGGGTTTCTTAGCGATGATAGAGGCATTAGAGAGCGAAGGATTAGAGAGACCGTAGGCTTGCATTGCAGAGTTTATGTTTATTTGTTTATTTGATGTTGTGCACTATATGGGATTGTTTAATGTTTATGGTGTTGTCAAAATACGCCCTATTTTTATATGTTATCTTTTAGTTTATTCTCTATTTTGACACCATTGTGTTATGACGATGTCCATGAAGTTTCACCTCGCGTTTTCGTCGAGGCGGGGTGTTAAAGATTGGTAATCCGAGCCAATGTTATAGAGAATTAGGTGGTTTAACCTAGACTATAGCCTAGGAGTCCTGGAAGTAGTTGTGCTTTAAGGTTTAAATCGAATAGTGGCGATATTAGGATGCGAGTATATTATTTTTACCATGTTTTTAGGATCTTTTGCGATTGATGTTCTTTTGAATATTGTTGATTTTTATTTATGCTGACTTGTTTCAGATTAATTGCTTATCTATCTTGTGCGCATTTTCCGATATTATATGTTTGTTTCGAATTTTATTCTAGTATGGATTGAACCATAGTCGTCCATACTTAGTCATATGTTTCTTTCTTTTCGAATTTTAGACTAGTATAGATTGAACCATAGTCATCCATACTTAGTCATATGTTTCTTTATTTTCGAATTTTAGACTAGTATGGATTGAACCATAGTCATCCATACTTGGTCATATGTTTCTTTCTTTTTGAATTTTAGACTAGTACGGATTGAACCATAGTCGTCCATACTTAGTCATATGTTTCTTTCTTTTTGAATTTTAGACTAGTGTGGGTTGAACCATAGTCGTCCACACTAGTCATTGTCGGATTTTGTTTTATGACACCTCGTGTTTTTGGAAGTTATTACACTATTAGTTTCTCTATTAGGACGTTATGTGCTTGCTGATATTCATTGTGTTTTGGTTATATTATGTATTGTATGCTGTCATTAAAAATGGTATTTGTGAAAGTAAGTACACGCATTAGATGATGTAGTTATAATTATGGTGGCCAACATAATTATAAATGCACCACATGTATGTACTTGTGACCTTAATGCAACTTTCAATGCCTATTTGCCAGGTTATATGTACATGTTTTCTTTGATATTCCTGTTATGTGTTATCGTACATTGTAGTGTGATTCCCTTTCCTACTGTATACCTATGCCATATTTTGTTTCCCGTAGTGTAAGGAGTATAGGTATAGGATACCCTTGAATCCCCCTATCTAATTAGTGTTGCTTATATATTCAGAACAGTGAATAAAGAATGAGTAAATTTTGGTAGAAGTATTCGAGAACCTTCTACGTCAAGGTTAAGAGGTTGAGATAGTAAAAGCAGAAGTTGCATTGATAGAACTGGGAGGTTTTCATTCCTCTATAGATATGGTACCTTTGGGCATGGGAGTATTGGTATAGTCATATGAGATAGTTGATACAGTTATGTAAGAGAGCTAGTTATGAAATAGAAGGTCTAGTTAGTGGCCATGAGAGAATAGTTGGAATGCCCTTAGTGTTGGGGAAAGAGTTAGAAGTTCGTAGAAAGACGAACTAATGTGGATATGTGGTCTCTTGGGAGTACCAAGGGAAATGAATAGAGATTTGTGTAGAGTATGGATATTGGCACAAGTAACGTGCCATAGGATGTTGGAAGGGGATGTGATATCCCAAAGGTATTTATGATGTTCGTAAGGTATGTAAGTTTTCCTAAAATTTCCTAAGATTTAGTAGGTTTACCTATCATTGTGAAGTAGAACCATGAATAGAGCTAGTAAGAGAAGCGAGATGAGTTGTAGTTAGTGCCTTTCCAAGGCAAGAGTTGTTAGAATGATTCAAAGGAAATAGTTGTTGGAATGATTTTAAATGCAAGAGTTATGGGAATGATTTTAAAGGCAAGAGTTGTTAGACTAATTGCAAGGGATGCAAGGTAAAGGCTAAGTTGCCTAGTGGTAAATGTGATGTGGAAAGCGTTAGAATGGTTTGATAAGAGAAAGTATTCGTCTTTTAGAATGTGTGTAGAATTTCATGAGTAGAACGAGGTAGAACTTTTTTTCTATTGCCGCCAAGAGAGGGTGCAAGGATGATGTAGTTAAAATTGTTAAGGATGTTGTATGGACGCTTTAGGCTTACGGTTATGCTTTTGGCTTCGCCAATCCACTAGCGGTTTTCATGGAGTCAATGAACCGAGTGTGCATGATCTTATATAGACAAGTTGTCATCATGAGTATCGACGACATCTTGATCTACTCGAAGTCTAAGAAAGAGTGTGAGGCGAATTATGAGTTAGTTTTGGAGTTGTTTAGGAAAGGGAATTATAGTGAGATTTTCAAGTGTGAGTTTAGGAAATGGCATTTAGTTAGAACCAACAAGATTGAAGCGAAACAAGATGAGGAAGCATTTTGGAGGCTAAAGAACTAACGTGGGTAATGAGTCGATCTTGGAGTTACCGGAAGGACTGGGCGGCTACGTGAAGGACGAGATACGTGGAATAAGGATTAGGATGTGTGCGAAGACGAGGAGGAAAGGAGACTGTTATACAATGTGAAAACTGGAGATTCTGGAAGAGTTATAAGACTTAAGTAGTGAAGCTGGGTTGGTAGATTTTCCTAGAATGCTAGAGGAATTTGGTGTACGAGACATAGAGAATGATCTATACGGATCATGAACATCTCCAACACATATTCAATCCTCTTGATTGAACATTAGACATAGGTGATGGATGGAGTTAAATGGTGACAATAATTGCAAGGCGAAGTACCATATGGAAAAAAACAATCATATTCAATGAGACATGAAGTAGGAGAGGAAGTGAAGCTAAGACAAACTTGAGCTCTTTGGATGGCGTGTTAAGATGGGTTAGATGAAAGATGTTAGTGACATGAGTTGAGTTTTCTAAAGCAGAGAACGCGTCAACATTTATGTTGTGTGGCTTGGACTATCAAATGGAGAAAAGGAAGTGGAGGTTGTACTACCTATATAGAACTGAGTGTCTTAGAAAGACGATGTAAGGACGTGGATTGTAGAGGAGATATATAATGAGGTGGAGAAGTAGGTACGATGAGAATTGGGTGATAGTCGATAGACTGACTAATTTATTCCATTATCTGGTAAAGCGAGAAGTCACGTGGTGGAGAAGTTGGAAAGGCTGCTGATAAACGAGATGATATAGAATATGTGATTCTTGTGTAAAGTATTCCTAATGGACATGGAATGTCTTGTAGAGATTTTTAACAAATGTAGAAGTAATGAGGTACGCGAGTGATTTTAAATGGCCTACCATTGATAGACTAATGGTTAGTATGAGCAAACTATTTAGATAGTAGAAAGGATGCCTAGAGCATGTGTGAAAAGTTTTAGTGATATTTGAGATACTCACCTTGATGGGAATAGTTCTCCTATAAAGATAATTATCATTTAGTATGAGATATTGATAACGCTCAAATCTAACATATATTTAGGAGCGTATCCGTGGTGTTTATGCAAATATTTATGTGATTATTATGAACATATGATACTTAAGGAAGCTTATTTGCTATTGTAGGTTCATCAATGATTACATCACGAGAAATGAAGAAAAGACGATTATTGGAGGCGAAAGGATGAACGAGACATGAAAGTGGAGCTCTCGTATGATAAATAATACAAAGAATAAGAGTCTTGGAAAGTTAGGAAAAAAGAAAGAAGAAGAAACAAAGAAAAGGGACCAAAGAAGAAATAAGGGAAAGTTGGCCCAGTTGCCACCAACAAGATCATTCTACCGCCGGTAAAACTACATCAAGTTTCCACCGGCAAGATCATTCTGCCGCCAGCAAAAGTCCAGACTGGTTTTGGCAAAGTCACATAAACATCTTAATTACTTCTCCATGCTCCCCAATCCGACCATAACTCCATTCCCTCTCCTCCAAGATTTATTAAACCCTCATTTACAACCATTGGAGCCAAAGAAATATGCTTGGTGGCCAAGGAGAATTCACTTATAAATAAGACCCATGGGGTAGTGTTTATAAGGATCCTATCTCATAATCCATCTTCATCTTTATCATATTTCTATGATTTTGATATCACCCCTCACCCAAGTGGCGAGGGGTGGATTTGGTAGCCATGTTCATGTAACAAGCCATAGGAGAGTAGAGAAGAAAGCCATACTCCATACAAAACCCAAGATGGTTATGGGTAGAATGCATTGTATTTTGGTACTATGAACTCTAATGTTTGGTAACTTCTTATTTATTATATGTAGTTTATGTTCATGTTCATGGTGATTCTTTTGTTTTGTTATATTGTAAATGTTGTGATACTTGTATTGTTTATATGAAAACTTATGATATATGGATGTTTGGATTCTATTAGTGCTTGTCATTGGATTATGATGATAACATTATATTTGGTTGAATTGGAACTTGTTCTTGTTTTTTAATTTGGTTAATCATTGTTGAGTCTATATGTCAGATTTATTCTTAACATGGTTGATTTCAATTCGTTAACCGACTAATGATTTGGTCTTGCGCTTTGTGACGATTGTGCAAGAGACTTAATAAACATAACAAGCAAAGGTTTATTCTAGACTATAGGTCGAAAGGAGTCTTTTGAATATATTGTTCTAATCATCTTTCAAGTAAATGGAACTTATTAAATTGATAACACCAAGTCTATGGGTCGAAAGGATTCTTGTTGTTGTTGGTTTAGGCATAAGGCTCATGAGTGACCACTTGATTGAGACTTATGTATATTTGATTTATAAAGCACTAGTGTCTTATTATTGATTCTATAGGTCGAAAGGATTACCTTTAATATGTTTTCCATACTATGCATCCTAATATCCATGTGATCATTTGACCATACATGTATGTTCTTTGTGTGCTTGTGCCTTTAAACGATTCTCATGGTGGTTTGATCGTGACAATCATACTTACCATTTGTTACAAACAAATAACACTTGAGTATAACCAAGTCCCATGGGAAGACCTTGACTTACAAATCTAATTGCAACATGACTAGAGTATACTTGCTCGAATTTATGTTCCTAATTAATATCGGTAATTCTTGTTAATAAATTTAAAACCTAGTGTGGAAAAAATGCATCATGTTTTTGGCTTCTTTTATTTCTTTGTTGGAATTGTGTTCTTGAACGAATTGTTTCATTAACATAACCACCAACGGAGCACATCAAGTTTTTGGCGCCGCTGCCGGGGACTTGCTAGTTTGTACTCTTTTGTTAGGTTGTTTGTTTGCTTGCTTGTTTGATGAATCGTTTTGTTACTAATTAATACTTAACTCGAAAGAGTTGTTATACCACATTCATCCGCATAGGGGGGGGGGGGACGAATTTCGCATATGAGGAATTCGGTTGGTGGTTGATTACTCAATTGGAGGCTTTGAATTTCTCTAAATTCCATTGTTTGTTGTTGCTCTTGAATGATTACTCTTGTTCTAACCCTTGACAACGGTTAGAACACCATTTTCTCAAAATCTCTTAATTCTTAAAATTCCTTAAATGATCTTGGCGCCAAAATCATATATTTGGTGTTGGGATTTCCTCTCTTGTGTTCTCAAAATTTCTTATTTCAAATATTTATTACTAAATGTGTTCTAAAGTGCCTGTTCTCAAAAACCCAAAATCCTTGTCCCGAATCACTCTAGTTGATGACTAGAATTACTTGACCACATGAATTTTGTTTGTTTGTGTTTTTCTTGTTTTATGAGTTTGTGTCATGTTATGTGTCATGTGTTTAAGTGTTTTTATGTGTTTATGCGCTTGTGTGCTTATGTGCTTGTGTGCTTGTTTGCATTTCCCATTATATGCATATTTTTGTTCTTTTTCCTAGTTTAAGGGGGCGTTTGGATTTATCATTTTCTAACGATTTTGATCATTTCAAAAATAATCCTTTAGTTAAAATAAGTGGTATTTGATACCTTAAGTCATATTTGTTAAAATAAAAAATCAAAAAAAATGTTTTGAAAATAAATGGAAAATACATGAAAATAAAAAAGGTTAGGAATCTAGTTTTTGTCATTTGTGTTAATGCAATAATGCCTAAAAATGTTACTTGCATTTTTTGGTCTCTCTTAGTTTTGATTACGACAATATGTAAAAACAAGCATTTACGAAAACAACGAAAAACGAATTCTTGAGTTCAAGTATTTTTCATTTTACCCATTTTCACTTAAGGTATGAATAAACAATTGCTAACCTTAATCAAGTGATCAAGTGATTTAATCTTTTCTTAAAACTCACTTTTTATTAAGTGTGACAAGTTTTTATTAAACTTTCCTTTTAAGAAAATGTTTTATTAAATTAATTATTTAAAAATTTGAAAATGGCATATTCTTATTTGATTAGGAATATTCTATCAGGATATTTTTTAATCCAGATAAGACCTCCACCACTAAAGGACAAAAAAGGGAGCAGAGTCTAGGCGGCGGTTCCCAAGTGCCTACGCGGTTCCTTATCGATAAGAAACCGCCAGCTGAGATATGGAACCGCGGCCAGATATATCCGTTGGCCTTTTGTCATATAAATTGTGGACCATTCTCAGCTTTTCAACTCACCTCTTATGCACATCTATTTCCAGATTCAAACACTCTTCTTTAATCACTCAAATCGTTGATCATTTATTTGATTACTACTTGTTTAAGAAGTGAATCTTGTTCTTCCATCCCTTCCTCTCCAAGTGTAAAGAGAAGAACACTATCCTTGTGAAGTGTTGAGTCCACCACCAAAGATCCATTGAAGATCTAATTTTATACATTTGTTGTTGTGTCATAGTTGTGAAGATCCAAGTAGTTGTGTCTATTTGGAAGCTGTGTATGTACTAAGTATAGTTGTGTAGATTGGTCCTAGCTACGATTAGGGCTCGACTTTTACCTTAGAGTCGAAAATTGGTTAAGCGACGTGTACGGTTTTCTCCACCATAAGGAGCTTGTTATGTAGTGAACTCTCGAGTAAGGAGTACTCGAGGAGTGGAGTAGGAACGAGGAGTGAGCTTCGTTGCCGAACCACTATAAATCCTTGGTGTTCGGTTTGATCTTTCTTTACCCTTAACTCTTTACATTCTTTATTCTTTGTGCATATATTTTTGTTAGTATTAGCTTAGTTACACTATCATTGTTCATATTGTGCATAAGAAGATTTCACATATTTCCTCAAGCCTAAGTTTTTTGAAAAAGGATTTTTGAAAACCACCTTTTAACAAGTAAATATAAGAAACTATTCAACCCCCCCCTTCTAGTTTCTACAATTTGTTTCATGTTATGTGTTAGATGAGAATTGTGTTATGTCTTATTTTGTTGTTAGAATGTTGTGTGCTAAGTGGTTTTACTTGTCGTTTTTGCTTATTAGTCTTTCCTTTTAGTTTTGTGCTTATTTTTTACATGTTGTGTCTTATTATTCTTAAGGGTGTGGTTGGATTAAGCTTTTTCTTATGTGTTTTAATCATTTTAATAAAAGTGTTTTTATAAAAGTTGTTAGTTTTTATGTTATAAGGATGTTTGCCAAAAATAAAATAAAATAAAATAAAATAAAATTTTGCCGGCGGCAAAATGCCTTCGCCGATAGGCAAAACGCATTCTGTAAAAGTTACCGCCAGTCATGATAAGGAACCGCATACAGTGCCTTCCTTTTTCTGGTTTTTGTCTGAAACTCCAGATTTGGTCCAACATTTTTGAGAATCTTTGTTTCAAACCCTTTGACCACCCCAAAAATTCCTTAAGCCTTCCCTATCTAAACCATAAGCATTTTACCATACTTCACATCCCAAAATGTCTTATTCTCCCAATGAAAGCCTTAAATCTCCTCCATTTTCTCCAATTGCTTTCAATCCCAACTCACCCAAGAACCATTACAATCCAAACTTACCCAAGAACACTCTTAATCACATCTCTCCTACCAAGAATGTTGATTGTGGAACATCTTTTCTTCCACCACCACCCTTTAGTGTTCTTCCTCCTTCTCATGATAATGTCATGCACCATGGAACATATTGTCATTGTTGTCAATATCAACGTCTTGTTATGGCACACATCTATGAGGAGTTGAGCTACATCAAGAGTCTCTTAATCAAGCCTCCTCTTCACTATGATTATGAGATCTCCAACAAGCCACCACCACCACCCTCCGCCATTACCTTGTCTTTCATATAAGCATTGGTTGCTTATCCACAACACATCAAATTCAAGCAAATCTTAGAATTCTAGAATAACTAGGATTAGATTTATGCTTTTGGCTTGTTTCTTTTTCCATACATCTTTGTATGATGTTCTTTTAGTAACCTATCTTGGATCTTTGTCTTTATGTTTTCTTCTCTTTTATTTTGTGACCTATTGCTATATCTTGTTGGTTGTTTCTTTTATTCAACTAACCCTTCTAACGATTTTGATCATTTCAAAAATTCTCCTTTAGTTAAAATAAGTGGTATTTGATACCTTAGGTCATATTTGTTAAAATAAAAAATCAAAAAAATTTGTTTTGAAAATAAATGGAAAATACATGAAAATAAAAAAAAGTTAGGAATCTAGTTTTTGTCATTTGTGTTAATGCAATAATGCCTAAAAACGTTACTTTCATTTTTCGGTCTCTCTTAGTTTTGATTACGACAATATGTAAAAACAAGCATTTACGAAAACAACGAAAAACGAATTCTTGAGTTCAAGTATTATTCATTTACCCATTTTCACTTAAGGTATGAATAAACAAGTACTAACCTTAATCAAGTGATCAAGTGATTTAATCTTTTCTTAAAACTCACTTTTTATTAAGTGTGACAAGTTTTTTATTAAACTTTCTTTTTAAGAAAATGTTTTATTAAATTAATTATTTGAAAATTCGAAAATGGCATATTCTTATTTGATTAGGAATATTCTATCAGGATATTTTTTAATCCAGATAAGACCTCCACCACTAAAGGACAAAAAAGGGAGCGGAGTCTAGGCGGCGGTTCCCTAGTGCCTACACGGTTCCTTATCGATAAGGAACCGCCGCCTGAGATATGGAACCGCGGCCAGATATATCCGTTGGCCTTTTGTCCTATAAATTGTGGACCATTCTCAGCTTTTCAACTCACCTCTTTTGCACATCTATTTCCATATTCAAACACTCTTCTTTAATCACTCAAATCTTTGATCATTTGTTTGATTACTACTTGTTTAAGAAGTGAATCTTGTTCTTCCATCCATTCCTCTCCAAGTGCAAAGAGAAGAACACTATCCTTGTGAAGTGTTGAGTCCACCACCAAAGATCCATTGAAGATCTAAATTTATACATTTGTTGTTGTGTCATAGTTGTGAAGATCCAAGTAGTTGTGTCTATTTGGAAGTTGTGTATGTACTAAGTATAGTTGTGTAGATTGGTCCTAGCTACGATTAGGGCTCGACTTTTAGCTTAGAGTCGGAAATTGGTTAAGCGACGTGTACGGTTTTCTCCACCATAAGGAGCTTGTTGTGTAGTGAACTCTCGAGTAAGGAGTACTCGAGGAGTGGAGTAGGAACGAGGAGTGAGCTTTGTTGATCCCAAACTTAGATCGATTAGCTTTGTGTATACGAGATTAGATAAAGTAATACACGTAGAGAAACCTTTGTTTATGCTTATGAATCTAAGTGTTATGCGGAATTTAACACTTAAACAAGAACACACAATGATATAAACAAACTTTCACTTTGATTATCAATATCAAACTTGCTTACAATGAAAGTAGTTTACGAATGAAAACTTATATATCAAACTTTAACCTAAAAGTCTTCTTTTATAGACATAAGAAGCCTTGTACAATAATCTACGTATCAGCTATTCTAGGTAAAGATAAATATAGAAAATACATTGTTGTTCCTATCTTTACTAGAACTATTCTAGAATACAATAAACGCGTATAGTATATCTTCCTATCAGTGCTTGTCTTCAATGTGTCAACGCTTGACTTTATCTTGTCAACGCTTGAGCTGTCAGCGCTTGTTTTGTTCTTGTCAACGCTTGTTTTGTTCTTGTCAGCGCTCAAGTGATCTGGATTTAATTTATTCCCAACAATCCTCCCCTAAACTTGATATCCACTCTTATGATCAAGTTTCTGAATAAGCATTAAGGACTAGGAGGAATCTTACAAACCTTCTCATATTGGTAATGAATAAATCTAATCAAATCTTTTGCCACGTCACTTGAATAATCTATTTCCAGCTGAGTGTCCTTCATCTTTTCCAAAATAGCCTTGGATATGAAATACTGACCATCCACAAGTAGATACTCAACAAACTTTGTAGAACTCAAATGGTAGACACCAGCAGCTGAATATAACCTCCATTGAAGACCACTAAGGTCATCTTCAAGATCCTTCCAAATTGTAGGATCCTCATCTTTTGGTCCACACATTCTTTTGAATGTGGTCCAAAGTTTTATTCCATTAGCTGAAGTTGGTGCTTCAGCCTCATACTTGGTCTCAAGCAACCTCCAAAGGTCCACCAAGTCTTCTCTATCACAACTTGCAAACAAAGATATGAGAGTGGTAAAAGTGTGTACCTCTTTGCCAAATCTGCCAATCTTCCAAAACCCAC
Organism: Glebionis coronaria; assembly: GCA_025667525.1. NCBI lineage: Eukaryota > Viridiplantae > Streptophyta > Magnoliopsida > Asterales > Asteraceae > Glebionis > Glebionis coronaria. The sequence continues at coordinate 146,487,385 of CM046882.1, forward strand.
AATCATCTTCTTCATAGCTCACAATTGGGTTCCTGGAATCTAATGGTAACACTTGCACCATATCTGAAGCTTCTAAAGGTGAGAGCTTGAGGCTCTTTCTGATGACAACTTCACTTGGATATAGTGGATCCATATCTTTTGGAAATTCAAATGAAAGTCCCTTCTTCACTGGCCTGGGAATAATCATAGCTTTCTTGAGTTCCATTTCTTCTGCAAGTTCCTCCTTTCTTTCATCTGAAAGGAGTCTGAGAGTGTTTGCTTCCTGCACTCTCACCCAAATGGGATAAGCCCTGTTTTCCAACTCATCAAATGTCAAAGCCTTCAACTTCTGATATGTCCATCCAACTCCATGACATCTAAGCAACATAAAGTAGAGCTCCCTTCTATCCCTTTTCAATTCTGAGAGAATATTACTTGCCTTGTGTTTCAAAATAACCCGGCAATCCTTCTGAACTCTAAGAAGAATCTCCAAACCCCATATTTGATCTGAAATGGTCAAGTCTGGATTCTCCATGCATCTTTCTTCCCAAGCATTGTACATTTGAACCACCTCTGGCATGTCAAAGTCAACCTGCAACTTCAATTCTCTCAGCTTCTCCTTAGCCAACTCATCCCCATACTCAAGTCTTTCTGGTTCTATTATCATCACACTTGAGTCTGAGCTAGCTCCATCACTTTCTTCTGAAGTCACAACAAATGGTGACCCCTCCTTTTTATCCTGTTCCATGATTTGTGCAGCTAATCTTCTATCAAACTCAACTTGAGCTGCATCCTTTGGAACAATCTCTTCTACCAATATACCCTTACCCTTATCTGATGGTGCAATGGTTGGTAAGGTAGATGGTGATACCTGAGTAGAAACCTCCTTGATGATAGATGATGACTGGGATACATCACCTTCATGTGCAGGTCTGTCAACGCCCAAATTTGTCCTATCAGCGCCCAAAATATTTCTGTCAGCGTCCAACTCTTCCTTGTCAACGCCCAAATATCTTCTCTCAGCGCCTTGTGTAACCTCTCTCAACATAGCTGTAAATGATAAATTTAAGTTGGTAGGAGAGACTAAGGACGTATCAAAACCTGTTTGTTTCTTCAAAGTTGTAAGGGCCTCTCAGCAACATCCATTGATTGACCATCATGACTGCCCTTATCACTTAGATTTATTGGATCTTCCTCCCCTTTGGAAGATTCCTCCATACCCATCCTTGCACCAGCACTCTCCAAAACAACAATCCTCTCCCTCAATTGCTTGAGTTCAAGGCCTTGTGAGCTGACAACTTGTACTAAGTCTGCATTTTGCTTTTGCAAGCTAATGCAGACTGCCGTCAATTCCATAAGAGTCATTGGTTCTAGTCTGCCCTCTTCTGAAATGGGGATTTGACCTCCGAAGTCAGATTCATTGGGCAAGGATGAGGACTTAATGATGGTGGGACTGCCTTGGCCAGCTTCTAAGCCAGAACCAATAGTCCCAGCCTCATCCAGGTCACCAGCCACACTTGTGGTGGTCGTTCTCTCTGCTACATGGCTAGGACCACCAGAGGAGAACTGTAAAACCCGCATGCTTTTACCATGAATAGTGCCCTTAAGATCGTACGTCCTAGATTAAAACTTACCTTATTTAGTATTGATCACATTCATGTGCTAATAGTCAAGCAAGTGCATACGTGTATGACATGATAAGCATCGATTACGTACGAACTCATGATAAACAGTTAATAAATATGTCACGTGAACGTAATTAAATCATGATCACCATTTAAAATACGAACTAGAATAATTACGTAAATACATATAATATAATTACGAGCGTTAAGATTACGATAAACTACATGATAAAGTAAACAGAAACACGTTAAACACGAACACGTTTAACCACGAACGAACACGAAACATCGGGACACGGAAAACATTTGGGTTACCCCTTGTGGGCCCCATATACACGAATTTAGGAAGAGAGTGGGCCTAGCCCATCATTTTTACTAAACAAGGGGTTAAGGGAAAAATACATTCATTTTCACTTTTCAAGAAAATAAACATAAAACCCTAAAAGATTTTTCTCCTTCTCCTCCTTGTTCCTCCTTGTGCCGCCACCCATAACAACACCATAGGAGGGTGTTGTTGATTTTTGACATTAAAAACAAGTGCTAGAAACCGTGTTTGTTCATCATTCTTCAATCTACGTATTGGTATATCATTCTAAACCTTTCTTTTTAATTCTTTTAAATCTTTGATTATTTTCATGAACATGTTATTATTATTCATATTAAAACATGATAATTAAACATTGATCTAACATGTTTTGGGGTAAATTAAAATCAAAGGATGATATAAAAGGGTGTTTGTTTTGGCCGCCTAGTATAACCAACCCGAAGGGGGGTTCGGTTTGCTTATTGCCGCCACCACCAAGACCATTTTTGGTCTTGGTTGGTGCATGTGGGACCCACGGCTGCAAGGGGGCACAAGTACCCCGAGATTGGCTCGGGGTACGGTGTCGAGTTCATGCCCGATTCATGGTTCGTTGGTTAAATCATGATTTATGCTACATGTTAATTTTTATGAATTATGAACTTAGGATATAAATTAATTAATAACATGAGATATTAATTAAATCATGACTTAGGTTATTTTAATTATTAATTTAGCATGATATTAATTTAACCTAAGTATTTTATGTTATAAGTTATAATTAATTAATTATTTAAAACATGCCTATAATTAATTAATTTAGACATGACTTAGGCTATATTATTAATAATAATAATACACATTTTAACCTAAGTATTTTATTCCATTTTAATTAAAACATGTTATACTTTAATTAAAATGCTTAACCTATAGTTTAATTAAAATACATGAAATAATAATTAAACTATATACTATGTCATATGACTTAAGAAATAAGCTTATAAACACTTAGACTTATATGTTAGCTTATGTAACCGGCTTAATTCTAAATATGGAAACTTCTATTTATAGAAACTTAATTAAATAAGGCAACTAATCTATTAATGGAAACCTTCTATATATGGAAATCTATCTATTTCAGGCAGCTAATCTAATCATGGAAACCTTCTATATATGGAAACTTATTTAATTAAGGCAGCTGATCTATTTTTGGAAACTTTCTATTTTTAGAAACTAATCTATTTTAAGCAGTAAATTCTATTTTAGGAAACTTTCTATTTTTGGAAACTTTCTATTTTTGGAAACTTACTATTTTTGGTAACTTTCTATTTTTGGAAACTTTCTATTTTTGGAAACTTTCTATTTTTGGAAACTTTCTATTTTTGGAAACCTGCTATTTTTGGAAAGTTACTTATTATTACACAGTAAGTATAATAATACATGAAATACCAGTAATACTTAATCAGATTAATCAGAATACAAGATAAACACAGTTTAAGGCTTTAAACAGTAAACCATGACCTAAAACATACAAAGTAAGCTAAGACGAGACATAAAACCCAGTACGTAATCAGTGAATCGATACTTATACACGTGTGTATTCATGTAGCGTTAGTGATCCAGAAGTAGGAGTCTTTCTTCCGTTCATTCACTGGACTTGAGGTACGGATTCCCGTCCTTTCAGTATGGACATTCTTTCCTTATTAGGATTTCCCCGTATGCAGCCAACTGTTTTCCCAGTATTTGTTTTATTGTTTTGAACTGCTTATGTTTAATTAGCATAATCTATAGACATATACAAGCATGACCAGTTTCACCTAGTTATGGAGGTACCATAACCATAACATTGGAGGCACCAATGTTATGACTTCCCCACGGCGGAGTGATTGCTCGTGGCGTCCCTTTCAGTTTTGGCCATATTATTATATCATGTGGGGCGTATGGGTGCATCCTAGTTACATGTTTTATTCAGTATTTCATGGTGAATGTGGTGTGTGCCTTGCATCCTTCACAAGGAGTTGATCCCTCCTACCCAAACCAGTATATTAATTAGAGGCATCCCCTCTAATCAGCATGATGAGGTCACCCCTCCAAGTATTCATGCACGTGACCTTTTCATGACCTATATGGGCTATGGTATATTTATGTTAAAACAGTTTTCATAAGATAAACATAAGGCTTTTCAAACTATAAAACCAGTTTTCTTAATACTTAACCAGTTTACTCAGAACTTAGTCTTCCGCTGTTATATGTTACATGCTTATCCTATTTCATGCTATTTTGTACATCCGTGCACTGAGCGTCTTGCTCAGCCGTTTTCCTTTTCATGTTCCCAAAACGACAGGTACCCAGGGACGCTCGTAGATCTCAAACGTACGTGCATATGGATTGGAAGCTTTACTGTCTTTCTTTACTTTATGCATTTCCTTTACTTTAATACAGCTTGCAATGGACATTGTTTCGTCCTTTCCTTTTACAGTATTTATGTTTGTGTGTGATGAGCTCTACGTTGGGGTTACCGATGTTTGATTCCGGTATTTCCCTTTTATGGTCAAATAATGCTTAGACATTTATCCTTGTATGCTTTGATGACACGCCATGATTATGCGTAAGATTCCATTTCCAAAATGGGGTGTTACAATTATGGTATCAGAGCCAAGGTTTCGACCTGTAGGCTCTCAAATATGACCTGTGATTAGTGGGTAGTCACTACGGTCTTCCTAGAACTGACAGTTGTTTTCATGCATTCATCATTTTTAAGCATACATATACATGTCATTGTTACAGGGTTTTTGACTAAGTAATGGTTGGTACAGGACTGGCCCTATTTAGTCGCATGTGTTTTATCGAAACTTTTAGATTTGGGACCGACCCATAGGCGTCCCCTCGATATGTCTTTTATTTTGAGTGAACTGACCAGAGGCGTTCACTCTCGAGCATCAAAAGTTTTCATAAAACTGCATCATGCATTCATACAAAGATTTTCTTGCATAAAATTTTTCTCGCGAAATTTTGGTATAAATTTTTTTTTCATGTATATATATAATATATATTTTATGTTTTGAACTGTTAATCATATGTTTTATGTTATACTGTCAGATGGTTCTCACACGCGAGCAAGAGCAGCTCAATGCTGCAATTCAGGCTGCCATGCAAGCCTTGCTTCCTCAACTGAGGAATGACATTCGTGCTGAAGTCCAAGCTGCCAACAATCAGCAGCAGCAGAATCAGGCACCTCCTCCTCCTCCTCCCCCAGTGACACTAGCAGTGTGGCTAGAAAGATTCAACAAGCTCCGTCCTAGAGCTTTTGAAAAGAATGATAGCCCCAGCGATGCTGAAAGCTGGTTGTCTCATATCGAGAAGATTTTCAATGCTATGGGATGTGACCCCGCATTCAAGGCGAGATTGGCATGCTACCGGTTTGAAGGCGATGTACTCAACTGGTGGCTAGCCTTGACGCAGTCGGAAGGAGGTGATGATTGGGTCGCTGGTTTGACATGGGCCCAATTCAAGGAGAGAGTGATGGAGCAGTTCTTTCCCAAGGCAGAGCAGGACAAGCTCAAGCGAGAGTACCATGGGATACGTCAGAGAGCGGGCGAGAATAGCAACGAATTCATGCAGCGCTTTCTTTGCTTAGCTGGTTTTCTGGGAGCAGCAGCTGGTACTCCTGAGGAGCAGGCACACCACTTTAGGTGGGCACTTCGCACCTCGGTCGCGAACAATCTGGTATGTGCTACGTTCAATACAGTAGAACAAGTGGCCGACGCAGCAAGGAAGCTAGAGATGTTGCAGGAACGAGATGAGTTCGGGGAAGCTGAAAGACCCGACAAGAGGTAAACATTTCGTATTCAAACGGTAACCAAACCGCATCCTATCATTATATGTTCTATAATCATCTCTTAAACTGTATCTTCCAGGCAGAAAACTGGGGACCGGTCTCAGCCGGCTACTCAGCAGCAGCCTCATCAGCCCAAAGGAAACGATCACACTAACGACCGTTCTGTTGTGGAAAGGCGTAGCGGTAATGATAATTACCGTAACAACGCTGGACACTCCAACAACAACAGGTCCTACTATTTATGCATCTTCTTATGATTTCATGTTATATCTCTCATGCTGACACTATATTAACCTCTACCAGGAACCACGGTAACGGGAAGGACCAGAACCACAGGGGTTCACAGCCTAACCGTTCAGCTAACACTGGTGAACATCTTATGATGCATATGTCTTATACTCGTGCATATACTTTATTTTAACACATTTTGTCATCAGCAGGCCCTCAGCAAGCAAGGACTCCTGCTGGAGGATTCACTCATCCTCTTTGCAGTACTTGCCATCGCAGACACCCTGGCCCATGTCGTCGTGACTCCGACGCATGCTACAAGTGCGGCCTCCCTGGCCATCGTATGAGAGATTGCCGTAAGGGTGAAATGGAGGGTACCTCGGGTCATGCTGATACTAAACCGCCTCCTACCACTAGGCGTGTCTACACGACATCGCGCGATCAGGCAAACAAATCTACAGGTACCATTACTGGAATTTTGTATATGTACGGCCAAGCTGCATGTGTTCTTTTCGACACGGGTGCCACTCATTCAGTTATTTCCACTACTTATGCTAAGAACATCAGGACACTGCCCTTGCCATTAGAAAATAGGCTTACCATTTCCACGCCTTTGAGGGACTCTGTATTAATAACTCATGTATACAAGAGTCTTCCTCTAGAGTTTGACGATAAAGTGCGTGCAGTAGATGCACTTCCCCTAGACATGATTGAGTTCGATATGATTCTCGGCATGGACTGGTTATCCAAGCACCATGCTACCATAGACTGCCACTCATATCGGGTGATCTTCGGCGACATTAATGCACCAGAGTACATTCATAACGGGTTCATACCCGGACGGTCTGTACAAGTCATATCTACCTTGCAAGCACGTGCATTACTGTCACATGGCTGCGAGGGTTATCTAGCTACGGTTCACGACATGGATGCTGAATCCCCATCGATTCAGGATCAACCAGTAGTTTCGGAATTTCAAGACGTCTTCCCAGCTGAACTTCCAGGCATACCACCTGCACGAGAAGTGGAGTTCAACATCGACCTTGTTCCAGGAGCTGAACCAATCTCTAAGGCTCCGTATCGTATGGCTCCCATAGAGCTAAAGGAACTGAAGGACCAACTGCAGGAACTTCTTGAACGAGGGTTCATTAGACCAAGCGCATCTCCATGGGGCGCACTGGTCTTGTTCGTTAAGAAGAAGGACGGCAGCATGCGACTTTGCATAGACTACCGTGAACTTAATAAGATTACCATCCGCAATAGATATCCACTGCCACGTATAGATGATCTGTTTGACCAACTTCAAGGAGCCAAACACTTCTCAAAGATCGATCTAAGGTCAGGCTACCATCAGCTAAGGGTTAAAGAGCAGGATGTTGCCAAGACTGCTTTTCGTACCCGCTATGGCCATTATGAGTTTGTAGTCATGCCATTCGACCTGACTAATGCTCCTGCAGTATTCATGGATCTGATGAACAGAATTTTCCACGAATTCCTTGATAAGTTTGTCATTGTATTCATCGATGACATCCTGATTTTCTCAAAGTCCACGGAGGAACACGAAGACCATCTCCGTACGGTACTACAAATTCTTCGTCAGAAGCAGCTGTATGCGAAATTCTCCAAGTGTGAGTTCTGGTTAAACAAAGTGGCATTCTTAGGTCACATTGTATCAGCAGAAGGGATCACTATGGACCCAGCGAAGGATGAGGCTATCACTAAATGGCCAAGACCAACGTCAGCGACAGAAGTCCACAGTTTCTTAGGCTTAGCTGGATATTACCGCAGATTCGTGGAGAACTTTTCCCGCTTGGCACTACCTCTCACCAAACTGATGCGAAAAGGAGAGAAATTCGTCTGGACGGAAGAACGAGATAAGAGCTTTGAAGACCTAAAGTAGAAGTTAGTATCTGCACCTATTCTTACTCTCCCATCTGGTTCAGGTGGATTTCAGATCTACAGTGATGCATCGGGGAAGGGACTGGGCTGTGTTCTCATGCAACATGGGAAAGTGATCGCGTATGCTTCACGGCAGCTTAAGCCCTATGAAGAAAACTACCCTACGCATGACCTGGAACTTGCTGCAGTTGTGTTCGCATTGAAAATATGGAGGCACTACTTATACGGAGAATCATGCGACATTTTCACGGATCACAAGAGCTTGAAGTATATCTTCACTCAACGAGAATTGAACATGAGACAAAGGAGATGGTTGGAACTGTTGAATGATTATGATATTAACCTACAGTATCATCCCGGGAAGGCTAATGTAGTAGCAGATGCACTCAGTAGAAAGTCCGGAATGATCAACGACATTGAAATCAAGGAACAAAACATAAGAGACTTGGAGCGGCTAGACATCGAAATCATGGTGCGTGGGCAGCACGGATACTGGGCGAATCTTAGAGTAGAACCTGAGTTACTGTCTAGGATCAAGGAAGAGCAGAAGGATGATGGAGAAATTTGGGCGATAGTTCAGAATTTGGAGAAGCAGACAGAATTCAGAATGGACGCATATGGTATCGTTTGGCAGGGCACGAGACTTTGTGTTCCTGACAATCAAGAACTCCGGGAAGCATTGTTAGCTGAAGCTCACAGCTCCCCATTTTCTATACATCCTGGGTCGACAAAAATGTACCATGACATCACACAACACTTTTGGTAGAGTAGTATGAAACAGGATGTAGCCACTTATGTCTCCAAATGTCTTACCTGCCAGCAGGTTAAGATTGAACATCAGCGATCGGGCGGTCTCCTTCAACCATTGGATATTCCAGAGTGGAAGTGGGACAAAATCACCATGGATTTTGTTACCGGTCTTCCGCCTACCAAGAAGAAGCACGATGCTATTTGGGTCATTGTTGATCGACTCACCAAATCAACTCATTTCTTACCGATACGCAAGGAAGATCCGGTAAGTAAACTCGCAGATACTTACAGAAGGGAGATCATGAGACTCCACGGTACTCCCTCCAGCATCGTCTCAGACAGAGATCCTCGTTTCACGTCGCGATTCTGGAAAGGTCTGCAAAAAGCTTGGGGTACACAACTTAAGCTGAGTACGACCTTTCATCCTCAAACGGACGGACAGTCGGAGCGAACAATTCAGACATTGGAAGATATGTTAAGGTCGTGTGCGTTGGAATGGACAGGTGATTGGGACGATTACATCTGTTTGGTCGAGTTTGCATACAACAACAGCTGGCACGCAAGTATCAAATGTGCTCCTTTCGAAATGTTGTATGGCAGAAAGTGTCGCGCTCCAACCTGCTGGGATCAAGTGGGAGAGCGAACACTCGAAGGACCAGAGATTATAGAAATGACCAATGAGAAGATCGAAGTAGCTAAACAGAAGCTGCAGGAAGCACGGTCACGTCAGAAGAGTTACGCCGATAAGCATCGTAGGGACGTACATTTTAATGTGGGAGATCACCTCTTCCTCAAGGTTTCGCCGGCACGTGGTGTTAAACGCTTCGGGATCAAAGGGAAACTCAGTCCTCGTTTCATCGGACCATTTGATATCATTGAACGAATCGGTGAAGTATCTTACCGATTGGCGTTACCTCCTCAGCTTTCGCACGTGCATAACGTGTTCCATGTGTCCTTACTCAGAGGGTACAAGTATCATCCCCTTCACATGGTTCAGTATCCACTGGAACAGATACGTGAAGATCTCACTTTTATAGAGGAACCCGAACGAGTTCTCGACAGGCAAGAACGAGTCATGAGAAGGAAGACGATTCCATTCGTCAAAATTCTTTGGAGGGACCATACCGAGCGGGAAGCCACTTGGGAAACAGAGGAGTCTATCCGGGCTTCTTACCCTCACTTCATATTTTGAGTTCGGGTATGTTACTTCTTTCCAGTTTGCTTTATCTATAATTCGGGGACGAATTATTCTTTTTAGGGGGGAAGAATTGTAAAACCCGCATGCTTTTACCATGAATAGTGCCCTTAAGATCGTACGTCCTAGATTAAAACTTACCTTATTTAGTATTGATCACATTCATGTGCTAATAGTCAAGCAAGTGCATACGTGTATGACATGATAAGTATCGATTACGTACGAACTCATGATAAACAGTTAATAAATATGTCACGTGAACGTAATTAAATCATGATCACCATTTAAAATACGAACTAGAATAATTACGTAAATACATATAATATAATTACGAGCGTTAAGATTACGATAAACTACATGATAAAGTAAACAGAAACACGTTAAACACGAACACGTTTAACCACGAACGAACACGAAACATCGGGACACGGAAAACATTTGGGTTACCCCTTGTGGGCCCCATATACACGAATTTAGGAAGAGAGTGGGCCTAGCCCATCATTTTTACTAAACAAGGGGTTAAGGGAAAAATACATTCATTTTCACTTTTCATGAAAATAAACATAAAACCCTAAAAGATTTTTCTCCTTCTCCTCCTTGTTCCTCCTTGTGCCGCCACCCATAACAACACCATAGGAGGGTGTTGTTGATTTTTGGCATTAAAAACAAGTGCTAGAAACCGTGTTTGTTCATCATTCTTCAATCTACGTATTGGTATATCATTCTAAACCTTTCTTTTTAATTCTTTTAAATCTTTGATTATTTTCATGAACATGTTATTATTATTCATATTAAAACATGATAATTAAACATTGATCTAACATGTTTTGGGGTAAATTAAAATCAAAGGATGATATAAAAGGGTGTTTGTTTTGGCCGCCTAGTATAACCAACCCGAAGGGGGGTTCGGTTTGCTTATTGCCGCCACCACCAAGACCATTTTTGGTCTTGGTTGGTGCATGTGGGACCCACGGCTGCAAGTGGGCACAAGTACCCCGAGATTGGCTCGGGGTACGGTGTCGAGTTCATGCCCGATTCATGGTTCGTTGGTTAAATCATGATTTATGCTACATGTTAATTTTTATGAATTATGAACTTAGGATATAAATTAATTAATAACATGAGATATTAATTAAATCATGACTTAGGTTATTTTAATTATTAATTTAGCATGATATTAATTTAACCTAAGTATTTTATGTTATAAGTTATAATTAATTAATTATTTAAAACATGCCTATAATTAATTAATTTAGACATGACTTAGGTTATATTATTAATAATAATAATACACATTTTAACCTAAGTATTTTATTCCATTTTAATTAAAACATGTTATACCTTAATTAAAATGCTTAACCTATAGTTTAATTAAAATACATGAAATAATAATTAAACTATATACTATGTCATATGACTTAAGAAATAAGCTTATAAACACTTAGACTTATATGTTAGCTTATGTAACCGGCTTAATTCTAAATATGGAAACTTCTATTTATAGAAACTTAATTAAATAAGGCAACTAATCTATTAATGGAAACCTTATATATATGGAAATCTATCTATTTCAGGCAGCTAATCTAATCATGGAAACCTTCTATATATGGAAACTTATTTAATTAAGGCAGCTGATCTATTTTTGGAAACTTTCTATTTTTAGAAACTAATCTATTTTAAGCAGTAAATTCTATTTTAGGAAACTTTCTATTTTTGGAAACTTTCTATTTTTAGAAACTTTCTATTTTTGGTAACTTTCTATTTTTGGAAACTTTCTATTTTTGGAAACTTTCTATTTTTGGAAACTTTCTATTTTTGGAAACTTGCTATTTTTGGAAAGTTACTTATTATTACACAGTAAGTATAATAATACATGAAATACCAGTAATACTTAATCAGATTAATCAGAATACAAGATAAACACAGTTTAAGGCTTTAAACAGTAAACCATGACCTAAAACATACAAAGTAAGCTAAGACGAGACATAAAACCCAGTACGTAATCAGTGAATCGATACTTATACACGTGTGTATTCATGTAGCGTTGGTGATCCAGAAGTAGGAGTCTTTCTTCCGTTCATTCACTGGACTTGAGGTACGGATTCCCGTCCTTTCAGTATGGACATTCTTTCCTTATTAGGATTTCCCCGTATGTAGCCAACTGTTTTCCCAGTATTTGTTTTATTGTTTTGAACTGCTTATGTTTAATTAGTGTTGATCCCAAACTTAGATCGATTAAGCTTTGTGTATACGAGATTAGATCAAGTAATACACGTAGAGAAACCTTTGCTTATGAATAAAGTAACTAAGTGTTATGCGGAATTAACACTTAATCTAAAACACAAAGATGTTAAACAAACTTTCACTTGTATTAGAATGATCGAACTTGATTACAATGAAAGAGGTTTAACTTGTGAAAACTTATGAAAACTGATTATTAACTTTAACCTAAAAGATCTTCTTTTATAGAACAAGAAGTCTTGTACAATAAGCTACGAATCAACTATTCTAGGTAAAGATAATAATAGAAAATATAATGTCGAGCTTATCTTTACCATACACAAATAAAGAAACAAATAAACAAAATGATTCGTATGAAGATATATTCCATCAGTGCTAATCTTCAAGGCTGTCAGCGTTGACTTCTTCAAATGTCAACGCTTGGCTGTCAGCGTCCAATGTCATCCTATCAGCGCTTGACTTCTTCTTATCAGCGTCTAGTGAACTGACCCATAATTTATTCCCAACAATCCTCCCCTAAACTTGATATCTATTCCAATGATCAAGTTTCTGAATAAAAACTTAAGGCTTAGGAGGAATCTTACAAAAACTTCTTATGTTGGTGATAAACATATCTAATCAAGTCTTTGGCCACGTCACTAGTATAATCAATCTCCAAGGGTGTCTCCTTCATCTTCTCCAATACTTCTTTGGACAAGAAATAGTTAGCATCCACCAGTAGATACTCTGAAAACTTTGTAGAGCTCAAATGAAATACAACACAAGTAGAATAAAGCCTCCAATGAAGATTACTGAGATCATCTTCAAGATCCTTCCATATGGCAGGATCTGCTTCTCTTGGTCCACACAAAGTCAAAAATGTGTGCCATAGTCTTATTCCATTTGCTGAAGTAGGTGCTTCAGCTGTATACTTGGCCTCTATCAATCTCCATAGATGCACCAAGTCTTCTCTGTCTATGCTTGCAAAGATAGAAATAATTGAAGTGAAAGTATGTACCTCCTTTCCAAACCTGCCAATCTTCCAAAATCCACACTCATCTTCATCAAAACTTATGATTGGATTTCTGTCATCTAGAGGTACTACATTAACCAAATCTGAAGCTTCCAATGGAGAAAGCTTGAGATGCTTCCTTATAACAGTTTCAGTTGGATAATACGGATCCATATCTTTGGGAAATTGAAGAGGATCTCCTTTCTTCACTGGTCTTTGAGCAATTCTCATCTCCTTTTGAATCTGCATTTCCTCAGCAAGCTCTTGTTTCCTTTCTTCTGAAAGAAACTGGTAGACATTATTTTCTTGCACATTCCTCCAAATAGGATGTGCCCTATACTCTAACTCCTCAAAAGATAAAGCCAGCAACTTCTTGTATGTCCATCTAGGTTGATGGCATCTAAGCAACTTGTAGTACAACTGCCTTCTATCTCTTTTAAGCCAGGTCTTGACCTCTTGTGCATTAAACCTCAAAATCACCTTTATATCATCTTGTACCCTGAGAAGAACTTCCAACCCCCAAATTTGATCTGACAAACTCATCCCTGGGTTGTCCATTACCTTGTCTTCCCAAGCATGGTACATTCTGGTGATTTCAGGAAGGTCCCAATCAATCTGATTCTTCAAATCACTCAATCTTTCCTTTGCTAACTCATCCCCATATTCAAGTCTTTCTGGATCTTCAATAATTTGAACACTTGAATCTGAGCTATCTCCTTCTTTTTCATCACCACTCTCTTCCTCACTCTCAGAAGTGGCAACAAATGGTGATCTACCACTCCTCTTCAAATCTCTTTCCAAAAGTTGTGCAACCAACTGTTCATCAAATGCAATTTGTGCTGCATCTTTCTTTGGAACATCTTCTTCAACCAAAATTCCTTTACCTTTGTCATTTGGATCAATAATAGGTAAAGTAGAAGAAGAAACCTGTATGGACACATCTTTGATGATTGTTGATGACTGGAATACATCAACACCACCTGCAACTTTGTCAGCGTTCAAGTTACCTTTATCAGCGCCCCGATTACCTTTGTCAGCGCTGGATGTGTCAGCGTTCAAACCTGTATCAGCGCCCATTGTTTCTGTGAAAGATCCTTCCAAGTTTAATGGTGTCACCTTGGATGTATCAATAACAGGATGCTGCTTCAGACTTGTAAGAGCTTCAGCAATACCTAAAGATTCACTAAATTGTGAACTCTTCTCACTGGCTGTATGAATCAGCTCATCCTCTTCATCCTCCCCTTTGGAAGATTCCTCCATCCTACTCCTGCTACTTGGATTCTCCAAAACAGTTACCCGATCCCTCAATACTTGGAGTTCACGGCCCTGTTTGTTGACAATTTGTACAAGGCTGACATTTTGCTTTTGCAAGCTAATGACAGCAGCCGTCAATTCAGTCAATGTCATAGGTTCCAATCTGCCCTCAGCTAGAATGGGGATTTGACCTCCCAAAATAGAATCATAGGGCGTGGATGAGGTCTTAATGATGTTGGGACTGTCTTGACCAGCATCTAAGCTTGTGTCAATAGCCCCAGCCTCATCCATGGCACCAGCCACACTTGTGGAGGTGGTTCTCTCTGCTACAAGGCTAGGACCACTAGAGGAGAACACTCCAGTAGTCCGTTGGCGTTTATTCAACCTAGATTTTAATGGGGTGGAAGATGAGGTAGATTGTGTGGGTGTTTGTTGGTTAAAGGGTGTTTGGGATTGTTCAGGGATGTTATCAGCGTTGGGATTGGCTGTGTCAGCGCCAACATTTTGAGTGTCAGCGTTGACATTGGGTTGGTCAACGTCCATGTGATCAGGTGAAGGTAATGGTTCATGGATAGGCTCAAGTTGAGGTGCAGGGTCTGGTTGTGGTTGAGCAGCCTGAATTACTTCAAGCATGGCTTGGGTGAGAGGGATGGATCTGTTTGTGGAGCTCATCTTGTCAAAAATGGTTTTCTTTTGTTTAGGGATCTCATAAAAAGTGTCATGATCCCTAGTACAATATTCTTGTAAATCAAAGACCATTTGCAAAAATCTTGGGTAAGCCAAAGTCATTTTACTTCCCTTATTTTTACACATCCCTTCAAAAATCATTTTTGAAAAATTATACTTAAGCCCACGTGTGATACAAACCAAAGCACTTGCAATTGACCTGTTTATTTCATTAAAAGAAGTACATTTTGGACTTAAGCATTGGAGAAGGACATGTATCAAATATTTCCAGTCAGAGGGAAATTCCTGCTTATGATATTTATTTAAAGTTTTACCAGCAGGAATAGGATAACCCAATTCCCTAAGACCTTGTTCTATTGTTGAAATGGCAAGGGTAGTCACACCATCAGCGTCATCAAGACGCAAAGCTTGGCGAACCAAGGCTTCAGTGACCACCCATGTTCTTCCATGAACAGTAGATGTTAATGTGGTCACTCCATTAGCTGTTGTGGAACTAACATTGTTCCAAAACTGTCTAATGTGTGCGACAGGGACTAATGGTGTATGAGAAAGCGCATACCTTAATGAGGATGCATTTAAAAATGCCACCATTTGTGAATACTGAGGGAACAAGTCATTATCAGCAGTCAAGTAAGCTACCATATTATGTTGGCTCTTGAACTCCAATGTCAGATTGGTTGAGTTGAACTTTGGTGCCATGTTTAAAGCTGTTTAGGTTATGTGATATGGGAAAAATCTAGGAGAAAAATGTTAGACAAGAAAATATGAATACCCAGAATAAAAAAGTTAGCCAAATTTATAGGAGAAATGCATGAGTTTGATTGGTCAAAAATGAGACAGTTATATTCAAAGAGTAATGATGAAAATATTGAATCAAATATAACTTATCTCATGCATTAATTAAAAGTAACAACTCCCCAAAATTACGGCCAAAGAGTAGTCAAAAAATAACAACTGGGTAGGACCCACTAGGTGTCAACGGTCAAAAATAGCCCATCAGCGCCCAACGGCTATATTTTCTTGTCAGCGTTTGCCTAAAGCCTTGTCAGCGTCACGATTGGACGTAACAGCGTTTGGAGAAAAACTTGTCAGCGTCTAAAAAATAAAAAATATTTAAAAAGAAAAAGACCTTAACAAAGTAATTTATCCTAAGGGAAATATCTTACAAGTTGATAATAATTACTGGGCGGCAAACACTGTCCATTTATGCACACTTGCTTAAGCAAGATAGACACAAATGTCCTCTAGTGTCCCTTGCTAACCAAAATACTTACCAACAAAGTTATTTCATAAAATTCTTTGTAACTCCCAGGTAAACCCATAACAAAACTATTCCCAAGCCTCCCATCAGACCATAACCAATTCTAGGCCAAAAATGTCTTGGCAGCATGCATAGTTTGGCAACTTTGCATGCTACAGTGCCTCATGGTTTAGTAAAACTAACCCATACTCACCTGTGGACACAATCTAGAATTGTGATGAGAGCATTATAAGAATACCCAAAAGTCCTAAAGGTTCCTTAAACCTCCCCTTAAACTATGATACATGAGTTTCTCAAAATATATATGAACATTAAAAATTTATGTCAAGATAGGAATATAAATATTCCAACCATCATCCATAAACAAAAACATGTCCAAATAGCTCTTTCAAAGATCCATAAGCAACTCTGTATCCAATGGCATAAAGCTACCACAACCTACACATTTAGATTGAAAACCACAAAACTAACATTTGTTGCTGACAGCGCCCCGACAACACTTATCAGCGTTGAAGGAACTCTTGTCAGCGTTAGACAATAATATCTCTAACAACGGCAAAATAACACTTGACAGCGTTACATTTACCTTTGTCAGTGTTAGAAAAATAAAGTGGAAAAATCTAAACCATCATAAAGACCAATAACAATGCATTATCCTGTACATACTTTTACAAAAAGGTTCCAAAACACATATTAAGTGAGATTAACCATTCCAATATTTGTTACCAAATATTGAAATCTTCCAGCATCAAAAGGTTTAGTTAATAAATCAGCCACATTATCTTCTGTGGCTACCCTATCTGGTTGTATTAAACCTTTCTCAAAGCAATCTCTTATAAAATGATGTCTAATTTCTATGTGTTTGGTTTTAGAATGATGTACAGGATTTTTAATAATGCATAAAGTACTGTTATTGTCTACAAAAATCTTGGTATGCATGAAATTATACCCATAATCCAACAGCTGGTTCTGAATCCATAAGACTTGTCCACAACAAGCAGCTGCAGCTACATATTCTGCTTCAGTTGTAGAGTTTGCCACCACTGTTTGTTTCTTGCATTGCCAAGATATCAATCTACTCCCAAGAAATTGACATCCACCAGTTGTGGATTTCCTATCAAACTTGTCACCACCATAGTCACTGTCTGAATATGCAATAAGCTCCAATGGAGAATCCTTTGGGTACCATAATCCAAGATCTGGATAACATCTTAGGTACCTAAAAATTCTTTTCACAGCAAAAAGGTGACATTCTTTGGGAGTCACTTGATGGCGTGCACAAGCACACACAGCAAACATGATGTCAGGTCTTGAGGCTGTAAGATACATCAATGACCCAATCATTGATCTATAGTGCCTAACATCTACATCCTTTCCAGCTCCAATTTTTCCCCAAGGGTGTTCCCTATCCATAGGAGTGGAAGCATCCTTTTCATGTGGAGAAAAACCATATTTCTTCAAGATTTCAGCCACATACTTGTCTTGGGAGATGAAGATACCATCTTACTTCTGCTGAACTTGTAAGCCTAGAAAGAAGTTCATCTCACCCATTGCACTCATCTTGAACTTATCTGTCATAAGCTTGGAAAAGTCTTCACTCATCTTTGGATTTGTAGATCCAAAAATGATATCATCAACATAGACCTGGACAAGTAAGACATCGTTACCTTTCTTCTTGGTGAACAATGTCTGATCTATGGTGCCCCTTTTAAAACCATTTTCCACCAAGTAGGTGGACAATGTACCATACCAAGCTCTTGGGGCCTGATGAAGTCCATACATAGCTTTCTTCACTCTATAAACCTTGTCTGGATTCTCAGGATCTTCAAAACCAGGAGGTTGCATGACATATACCTCCTCAACAATTGTTCCATAGAGGAAAGCACTCTTCACATCCATTTGATAAACAGTGAAATTCATACAAGAGGCATAAGCTAAGAAAATTCTTATAGCTTCAATTCTTGCAACAGGAGCAAAGACCTCTTCATAATCTATACCTTCCTCTTGTGTATATCCTTGAGCTACCAAACGTGCCTTGTTTCTGACCACAATACCTCGTTCATCTTTCTTGTTCCTTAGAACCCATCTTGTCCCAATTGGTCTCACATATCTAGGACAATCAACCAGCTCCCAAACATCCTGCATAGCAAATTGGTGAAGCTCATCCTGCATTGCTTCCACCCAACTAGGTTCTTTGAGAGCATCAAATATCTTCTTGGGTTCTTCTTGTGACAGAAAACATGCAAACAAACATGCTTGTACAAGAGGGGTATCAACCTTCTTGTGTATATTGGCAATAAATCTACCAAGATTTTGATGGGATCTTCTTGTCTGAACTGGAGCCATAACATCACCAATGATCTGAGATGAGGGGTGATCCTTTGCTGTGGAAGTGAGAACTCCTCCTTCAAAAAGTCTGGTGTCCTCAACTTCACGCTCCATGTTGCCAATATCTTCTTCATCAGACTCTCTTTGATCAACAGTAATCTCTTCATGGACATTGGAAGGTCCACCTTGTTCAAAATGTGAAGAGAAAAGATGTGCAAAGGTGTCATCAAAGTCTGAACCTTGTTTGTCAGCGCTTGGGCTAACAGCGCTTGAACTGTTGTTGTCAGCGTCTGAGCCATCAGCGTCTGAATTGGTCTTGTCAGCGCTTGATTTCCCTTTGTCAGCGCCTGAAGAACCATGCATGTTTGTACTTGGTGGTATATGGAAACCACCATTATCTTTTCTAGCAGCAGCAGCAGCAGCATAATACTCATCTGTCCATATAGGAAGTGTAACATATTCTTGTGTGGGAGATGACTCAACTGCTGGTGGTCCATCCTTCTTGGCAACCTGTATACCTGAAACATTACCAATTCTCTTTTCCAAAACACTTGAAGTTACCTTCACAATGTCTGGATCAGTAACAGGCATATAATTTAAAGCTCTAGATAAAGGTTCCAAGTCAAACAACCAATTTGGACCACTTTCAGGATCACTAGGTTTACTCTCTAAAAACCTAACATGTACTTTTTCAAGTATACGTTTTTCCTTTTTAATGTAAACCCTATATCCTTTGCTCTGCACTGAATAACCCATGAAGTAGCCTTCATCACCTTTTGAATCAAATTTACCTAGGGCATCACTAGTTTCTAAAACAACTACATGACAACCAAAAGGCTTGAGAAAGCTAATATTTGGCTTCCTTCCCCAAAGTAACTCATAAGGTGTCTTATTATGTATTTTGTTGACCAATGCCCTATTTTGAACATAACAAGCTGTGTTAACAGCTTCAGCCCAAAAGGCTATAGGAAAGTGGGCATCAGCCAACATGGTTCTGGCTGCTTCAATTAGGGTTCTATTCTTCCTTTCAGCAACCCCATTTTGCTGTGGGGTTCTAGCTATGCTAAACTGCCTAGTAATCCCTTTCTTGGCACAAAAATCATCTAACAACTGATTTCTAAACTCACCCCCATTGTCACTTCTAATAATTTTGACCTCATTACCATTCTTCTTCTCAATCTGGGTAATGAAATTAATCAGACTTTGGGCAGTTTCACTTTTCTTGGCTAAAAAGAAAGTCCATGTAAACCTGGAAAAATCATCAGTGATGACAAAACAATATGATTTACCCTTTAAACTTTCTATATTAGTTGGACCAAAGAGGTCCATATGCAATAAGTGAAGTGGTTTAGAACTCGAGTGCACCTGTTTAGACCTGAATGAGACCTTGTGCTGCTTGCCCTTAAGACATGCAACACAAGAGTGGTCATTGTGGAAAGCCTTTTCAGGCAAACCATCAACTAAACCAAGCCTCACAAGTCTATTGATATTCTTAAAGTTTATGTGCCCTAATCTCCTGTGCCAAAGATTACTTTCATCTACTGAGGCTTTAGCATAAAAACATGACATCATTTTATTATTCATCCTAATTCCATTAAGATTCACATTATATATGTCTTTATGCCTTGGTGTTCTAAATTCTATGTATTTCTCCTCAGGGAGCTTGTAATCTTTGCTTAACACCAAGCACTCAGTATCAGTGAAAAGAACCTTATTTTTGTTATCACACACTTGTGATACACTAAACAAATTATAATCCAGTTCTTTTACCAGGAAGACATTCTCAAAACGTAGATTATTGGTAATAAGGGTTCCTTTTCCTGTGATGGTGCCATAGCCCCCTCCAAAGTATACCTTATCACCATCTTGAATAGGAGTGAAGTTTGTCAGATAGTCTTCCTTTCCTGTCATGTGCCTTGAGCATCCACTATCCCAATATCCATAATCATTGATCTTCTTCTGAATGCCCTGCACATAAAGAAAACACATTAGTTTTCTTTGGGAACCCAAGCCTTGGAAGACTTGGATTCATCTGGTTGTTCAACAAGAACAGACTTGGTTCTCATAACAACCCCATTTTCATCCCTTTTTGAATGAAATTCCCAGTTAACCCCAATTGGTGTTGACATGGCCTTTGAAATATAATGAAACCTGTTGCATGTCATAGAAAGACCAGTAAATTATGGTTTTGGTCTTGTTTTGGTCTCCATGTTAAGCTAGTAGAAGCTTTAGACCTATTTCCCTGTAGTTGCAAATACCTAGGTTTGGTAGTGTGTCTGTCAGCGCTGAAATTGTTCTTGTCAGCGCCCCGATTGCCTTTATCAGCATTGAACCTAGGGTTTGCTACAGGAACCCATTGCCTATTGGACCAAGTGTTTGACTTTTGGAAAGGTCTTAGGCCTTGTGTGTTAGACCCTCTAGAAAAGAATGGGGCTGGTCTAACAACTTGTGAACTTTTGTTCACAAAGGTATTGGGTCTGACAGTGTTTGACCTATGTTGACTTTTGTCAGCGCTGAAATGGTTCCTATCAGCGTTGACATTGGAAGCGTTGACACATTTGTATGCCAAATGTGAAAAGCTACCACATGAGTAACAAGCTTTTCTAGACATAGTCTTAGGTCTAGAAGCAAAGAAGCCTGTTCCATGGTTACTAACTTGGCTTTTTGGTGACCTAGTATTCCTATACATCTCTGCATACTTAACACTAGGTTTTCTAACAGTTTGTGGGCCAAGGTCAACAGCTTTGCCAGTGGTAGGGTGTGTGATTTTAATAGGTGTAGGATCATTGGACTCCACAATATTACGGCTCGTGATTGGTGTGGGCTCATTTGGACTCTCACACAACAACCCTCCCTTAACAAACAAAGTGTGGTTAGCTTTCTTCCACTCATCTAGGTCAGTCAGTTTTTGTTTGTATTCTTCAACTGGGGAAGTCACTCTAGGTGGAGGAATGAATTCCTTCTCTTGAAGTTCTGGCAAGCCAGTCCAAGATAAGTCCTTTGATTGGACACCATAGAAATCCCTAGCTGGTGGTGGAACACCAGTATAATCTTTCATCCCAATTCCACTCATGTCCTTAGAGTCTCTTTGTTTACTAACACACTCTCCTAGGGATTGTGTGGCCTTATCAAATCTCTGGATTTTAAGACTCACATTATCTTTATTTTTGTTAGCCTCATCTAACTGAGCTATCAAATCAAGATTAACCCTGTTTACTATATCTTGAATATCTTTACTTTGATGTAACTCATGTTTTAAGATATTTATTTGATCTTTTAAATCAAACTCCATTTTCTTATACTCAGCTACTGTCTTTTCTGTTTGGGTAAGAGCAATTTGATAATTAGATACTTTGCATCTTTCAGTACTTGCCTCATCTAATAATTTTACTATCTCTTGATTTAGTTTTTCAGTATTTAAACGACAACCCTTAGAACAGAAAGCATCATCATATACCTCATTATCTGATGAAGAGGAGGAGTGTGCCATGAGAGCATATTCAACATGCTCTTCTTTAACTTCAGCAACCAAGGCTCTGTCCTCTTCCTCATCCTTGGCCAAAAAGTTCCAGCTCCAGTCCCATCCTCCAACGCCATCAATTTGTTGAACAGCAACCATGGCCTTGGGATCTTGGCTCTTAACCATTTGGCTTGAAGGCTTACCAGCATCAGATCTTCTTGGAGATCTACATTCCCTCATAAAGTGCCCCATCCTATGACAATTGTAGCACTCAACTTTGGACTTGTCAAATCCAGCAACATCCTTAGCATTAAAGGTCATCTTCTTCTTGAACCTTTTATTAAACCTGTTTGCTCTTAAACTTACAAGAGCCATAGTCCACTTGATGTCCATCTCTTCCAATTGTTCATCACTTATCTGCTCAAGATCTTCATATGTAATCCTTGAATCACTGGGCAAAGAAGCAATGAATGCACACACAGTATCTAGATCTAAACCAGCAGGTTTAATTCTATCAGCGCCAAAGTTGTGAGTGTCAGCGCTTGAGTATAAAGCGTTGACAGGATATGATCCAGCGCTGACAGGCTGTGATCCAGCGTTGACACATTGAGATCCAGTGACTGGATGTCCATAGGAGTTCATGGAATCAAATTGGCCTTCACTTTGTGAGAAGAAGGCCATGTTGCTGCTGGAAGATTTATTATCACTCTCCAAAAGCCATTCATTCTCCAACAGTCTTAGTTTGTTGAAGATGTCATCAAACCTGGAAGTCTTGTGGGTGTTATTGACAAGAATGGATCTTGTCTCAATCTTCCATACATCACCAAGGCTTTTGAGAAAAGTAGCATTCAAGTCAGGGTCATCTATCTGTGTTCCCATGAAGGAAAGTTGACTTGTGATGTCAAGCAGTCTACTTCTCACACTGCTGAGATTCTCATTGGGTTGAGCCTTAAAGACAGCATACTCATGCAAGAGTTGCTTCTTCTTTTCTTCTTTTGTGTCAGCATTGCCACCATGTGCTACTTCAAGAGCTTCCCAAAGCTCTTTTGCAGACTCAAAGCGTTTGTACTTGTGCTGATTCTAATGACCTAAGGCGTGTTTCATGATGTTCAAGATTTTCATGTCCACCCTTTTCTTGGCTATATCTTCAACAGATACAGCTCTTCCATCTCCAGGCTTTTCCTTCTTATCAGCTTCAGGACAATTAGGAACAGCTATCCTTGTGGCAATAGCAGCAGCAATCTTTTGAGCTTTGTCGAATGTGTTCCCATATTCAACAATCTCCCAAAGAGTGTAGTCATGAATAGCTATATATTGCTCAAAATTTGACTTCCAAAGCTCGAAGTTCCTGGCATCAAACATGGGAATTTTGATACTAGGATTTGTGGAGTTGTTTTGTAGCAAAGCAGCAGGTTGATCTGTGCCAGACATGATGTTTTTAGGGTTTTGAGAAATTTAGGGTTTTTAGGGTTTTTGGTGTTTTAGGGTTCTTGCTTTACTTAAAGATCAAAAGTTTCTCAACAAGCTCTGATACCACTTGTTGATCCCAAACTTAGATCAATTAAGCTTTGTGTATACGAGATTAGATCAAGTAATACACGTAGAGAAACCTTTGCTTATGAATAAAGTAACTAAGTGTTATGCGGAATTAACACTTAATCTAAAACACAAAGATGTTAAACAAACTTTCACTTGTATTAGAATGATCGAACTTGATTACAATGAAAGAGGTTTAACTTGTGAAAACTTATGAAAACTGATTATTAACTTTAACCTAAAAGATCTTCTTTTATAGAACAAGAAGTCTTGTACAATAAGCTACGAATCAACTATTCTAGGTAAAGATAATAATAGAAAATACAATGTCGAGCTTATCTTTACCATACACAAATAAAGAAACAAATAAACAAAATGATTCGTATGAAGATATATTCCATCAGTGCTAATCTTCAAGGCTGTCAGCGTTGACTTCTTCAAATGTTAACGCTTGGCTGTCAGCGTCCAATGTCATCCTATCAGCGCTTGACTTCTTCTTATCAGCGTCTAGTGAACTGACCCATAATTTATTCCCAACAATTAGCATAATCTATAGCCATATACAAGCATGACCAGTTTCACCTAGTTATGGAGGTACCATAACCATAACATTGGAGGCACCAATGTTATGACTTCCCCACGGCAGAGTGATTGCTCGTGGCGTCCCTTTCAGTTTTGGCCATATTATTATATCATGTGGGGCGTATGGGTGCATCCTAGTTACATGTTTTATTCAGTATTTCATGGTGAATGTGGTGTGTGCCTTGCATCCTTCACAAGGAGTTGATCCCTCCTACCCAAACCCGTATATTAATTAGAGGCATCCCCTCTAATCAGCATGATGAGGTCACCCCTCCAAGTATTCATGCACGTGACCTTTTCATGACCTATATGGGCTATGGTATATTTATGTTAAAACAGTTTTCATAAGATAAACATAAGGCTTTTCAAACTATAAAACCAGTTTTCTTAATACTTAACCAGTTTACTCAGAACTTAGTCTTCCGCTGTTATATGTTACATGCTTATCCTATTTCATGCTATTTTGTACATCCGTGCACTGAGCGTCTTGCTCAGCCGTTTTCCTTTTCATGTTCCCAAAACGGCAGGTACTCAGGGACGCTCGTAGATCTCAAACGTACGTGCATATGGATTGGAAGCTTTACTGTGTTTCTTTACTTTATGCATTTCCTTTACTTTAATACAGCTTGCAATGGACATTGTTTCGTCCTTTCCTTTTACAGTATTTATGTTTGTGTGTGATGAGCTCTACGTTGGGGTTACCGATGTTTGATTCCGGTATTTCCCTTTTATGGTCAAATAATGCTTAGACATTTATCCTTGTATGCTTTGATGACACGCCATGATTATGCGTAAGATTCCATTTCCAAAATGGGGTGTTACAAGAACACTCCAGTGATCCTTTGGCGTTTCATCAACCTATATTTAGGGGGTGTGGAAGATGGTGTGGAAGAATGGGTGGATATGGGTTGGTTAAGGGGTGTTTGGGTTTGTGAAGGTTGTGTGTCAGCGTTGGAAATAGGCACATCAACGCCAACATTTAAGGTATCAGCGTTGAAGGATTCTGAGTCAATTTGCATGTGTTCAGGTGAAGGTAAAGGTTCAGGGATTGGTTCAAGTTGTGGTTGGGGGTCAATTTGTGGTTGGGGGTCTGGTAGGGGTTGTGCTGCTGCAATAACAGCAAGCATAGGATAGGTTAAAGGTAGGTCTCTATGAGGTGGTGAGTTCATCTTCATAAAATAGCTTTCTTTTGCTCAGGGATCTTATAAAAATCATTATGATCCCTTGTGCAATAACCTTGGACATCAAAAACCATTTGTAGAAAACAGGGATAAGCTAAAGTCATTTTTGTCCCCTTGTTTTTACACATCCCCTCAAAAATCATTTTAGAATAATTAAATTTTTGCCCTGTTGCAATGCACACAATAGCACTTGCAATGGATCTATTGATCTCATTGTGTGCAGTGCATTTGGGACTCAAACATTGAAGGAGGACATGTATGAGGTACTTCCAGGCTGGGGGAAATTCCTGCTTATGATACTTGTTGAGAGTACCTTCATCAGGAAAAGGATATCCCAAAGCCCTAAACCCTTGTTCTATTTCATTTATGGGAAGGGTGGCTATACCATCAGCATCATCAAGATGCAAGGCTTGGCGTACCAAAGCCTCAGTAACCACCCAAGGTCTCCCATGAACAATAGAAGTCAATGTAGTCACTCTATTAACTGTTGAGGAACTAACAGTGTTCCAAAACTGTTTAATATGTGTGACTGGAATGAGTGGTGCATAAGAAAGAGCATACCTTAATGGGGATGCGTTCAAATACGCCACCATTTGTGTGTATTGGGGAAACAGAGCATCATCAGCCTCAAGATAAGCAATCATGTTGTGTTGTGATCTGAACCCCAATTCCAATTCTGATGGTTTAAACTTGGGTGCCATTGATGAAAGTTGTTAAATTTAAGTGAAGAAGATGAAGTTGATAAGAGAAAATTGTGTTAGACAAGAATTATAGATACCCTGTTTAAAATAGGAGCCAAATTTATAGGAGAAAAAGAATGCATGTGATTGGCCCAAAAATAGGCAAATATTTTCAAAAATCAATCATGAAAATATTGAAAAAGTTATAAGTTATCTCATGCATTAAATGAAAGTAACAACTCCTAAAATTACGGCTTGAAAATATGTCAAAAAGTAACAACTGGGTAGGTCCCATTGAGTGTCAACGATCAAAAATAACCTATCAACGCCCAACGGCTATAATCTTGTCAACGTTTGCCTATAGCCATGTCAGCGTCCAATTTGGTCACAACAACGCTTGAAAAAATTCTTGTCAGCGTCCAAAAATAAAAATGTTTCAAAAATGAAAAATGACCTTAACAAGTAATTTATCCTAGAGAAGATAACCAAAAGCTGATAATTATTATAGGGCGGTAAGCACTGTCCAGTTATGCACACTTGCATAAGCAAGATAGACATAACAGTCCTCTAGTGTCCATTGCTAACCAAAACTCTTAACAACCAAGTTACCTTACAAAATTCCTTGTTACTCCAAGGTAAATCCCATAACAAAATTATTCCCAAGTCTCCCAACAGACCACAACCAATTCTAGGCCATAAATGTCTTGGCAGCATGCATAGTATATCAACTTTGCATGCTACAGTGCCTCATGATTTAGTAAAACTAACTCATACTCACCTGTGGACACAATCTAGAATTGTGATAAGAGTATCATATGGATACCCAAACATCCTAAGGGTTCCTAAAACCTCCCCTAAAACTATGATACAAAAGTTTGCTAAAATCATGCATGAACATAAAAAATTTATGTCAAGATAGGAATGAAACATTCCAACCATCATCCATAAATAAAAACTTGTCCAAATGCTTCTCCATTGATCCATAAGCAACTCTGTATCCAATAGTATACTGCTAACACCATCTGCACATTTAGATTGAAAACCACAAAACTAACATTGTTGCTGACAACGCCCCGATAACACATGACAGCGTTGAGGGAAGCTTTGTCAGCGTTAGACAATTATATTGCTGACAACGTTGCAAAAACACTTATCAGTGTTCAAGCAACCTTTGTCAGTGTTAGAAAAATAAAGTGGAAAATCTAATTCATCACAAAGACCAATAACAATGCATCATCCTGTACATACTTTTACAAAAAGACTTCAAAACACATATTATGTGAGATTGACCATTCCAATACTTGTTACCAAGTATTGAAATCTCCCAGCATCAAAAGGTTTAGTTAATAAATCTGACACATTGTCCTCAGTGTCAACCCTATCTGGTTGTATTAAACCTTTCTCAAAGCAATCTCTTATAAAATGGTGTCTAATTTCTATGTGTTTAGTTTTAGAATGATGTACAGGATTCTTAATGAAGCATAAAGTACTATTATTGTCAACAAATATCTTGGTATGCATGAAATTATACCCATAGTCCAACAGCTGGTTCTGAATCCACAACACTTGGCCACAACAAGCAGCTACAGCCACATACTCAGCTTCAGTTGTAGAATTAGCCACCACTGTTTGTTTCTTGCATTGCCAAGAGATCAACCTGCTCCCAAGAAACTGACATCCACCAGTTGTGGATTTCCTATCAAATTTATCACCTCCATAATCACTATCTGAATATGCAATCAGCTCCAATGGTGAATCCTTTGGGTACCACAAACCAAGACCAGGATAACATCTTAGGTACCTAAAGATCCTCTTCACAGCATAAAGGTGACATTCTTTGGGAGTCACTTGATGGCGTGCATAAGCACACACAGCAAACATGATATCAGGTCTGGAGGCAGTAAGATACATCAAGGATCCAATCATGGATCTATAGTGCCTGACATCAACATCTTTCCCATCTCCAATCTTTCCCCAAGGGTGTTCTCTATCCATAGGAGTAGTAGCCCTCTTTTCATGTGGAGAAAAGCCAAACTTCTTCAAGATCTCAGCAACATATTTATCCTGGGAGATGAAGATACCATCTTCTTTCTGCTGAACTTGTAAACCAAGAAAGAAGTTCATCTCCCCCATAGCACTCATCTTGAATTTGTCTGTCATAAGCTTGGAGAAATCCTCACTCATCTTTGGATCAGTAGACCCAAAAATGATATCATCAACATAGACCTGCACAAGCAACACATCCTTGCCTTTCTTATTTGTAAACAGTGTCTGATCTATGGTGCCCCTCTTAAATCCATTGTCCACCAAGTATGTAGACAAAGTACCATACCATGCTCTTGGGGCTTGATGAAGGCCATACATAGCCTTTTTGACTCTATACACTCTATCTGGATGCTCTAGATCCTCAAAACCAGGAGGCTGCATTACATATACTTCCTCAACAATAGTTCCATAAAGGAAAGCACTCTTGACATCCATTTGATAGACAGTGAAGCCCATGCAGGATGCATAGGCTAGGAAAATCCTTATAGCTTCAATCCTTGCAACTGGTGCAAAGACTTCCTCATAGTCTATCCCCTCCTCTTGTGTATAACCTTGAGCCACTAACCTTGCCTTGTTTCTGACCACAATGCCTCTTTCATCTCTTTTGTTCCTTAGAACCCATCTTGTCCCTATAGAACTGACATATCTGGGACAATCAAGCAGCTCCCAAACATCCTGAATTGCAAATTGATGAAGCTCATCCTGCATTGCTTCCACCCAACTTGGTTCTTTGAGAGCATCAAATATTTTCTTGGGTTCCTCTTGTGACAGAAAACAGGCAAACAAACATGCTTGCACAAGAGGGGTATCAACCTTCTTGTGTATATTGGCAATAAACCTACCAAGACCTTGATGAGATCTTCTGGTTTGAACTGGAGTCATAACATCACCAATGATTTGGGAAGGGGGGTGATTCTTCATTGTGGAGGTGAGAACTCCTCCTTCAAACAGTCTGGTGTCCTCAACCTCACGCTCCATATTGCCAATATCTTCTTCATCAGACTCTCTTATATCAACATAAGGATGACCTTCTTCATATGAATTGGAAGGTTCACCTTGTTCAAAAGTGGAAGAGAAAAGATGTGCAAAGGTGTTGTCAACGTCTGAACTTTGTTTGTCCGCGCTTGGGCTAACAACGCTTGAACTGTTGTTGTCAACGTCTGAGCCATCAACGTCTGAATTGGTTTTGTCAGCGCTAGATTTTCCTTTGTCAGCGCCTGAAGGACCATGCATGTTTGTATCTGGTGGTGCTTGGAAACCACCATTATCTTGTCCAGCAGCAGCAGCAGCAGCAAAAGCATCTGTCCAAATGGGAATGGACACATATTCTAGGATAGGAGATGTCTTTTCTGCTTGTGATCCAACCTTTTCATGAACCTGAGTACCTGAAACATCAACAACTTGTTCCTCCATAACATTTGAAGTTACCTTCACAATGTCTGGATTAGTGACAGGCATATAATTTAAAGTTCTAGATAAAGGTTCCAAGTCAAACAACCAATTAGGACCACTTTCAGGATCACTAGGTTTATTCTCTAAAAACCGAACATGTACTCTTTCAACTATACGTTTGTCCTCTTTAAGATAAACCCTATATCCCTTGCTCTGCACTGAATACCCCATGAAATAACCCTCATCACCTTTTGCACTAAATTTCCCTAAGGCATCACTAGTATCCAACACTACTACATGACAACCAAAAGGTCTGAGAAAACCAATATTAGGTTTTCTTCCCCAAAGTAACTCATAAGGTGTTTTGTTCTGAATTTTGTTAACCAATGCTCTATTTTGCACATAGCAAGCTGTATTAACAGCCTCAGCCCAAAAGGTTATCGGAAAGTGAGCATCAGCCAACATTGTTCTAGCTGCTTCAATTAGGGTTCTATTTTTCCTCTCAGCAACCCCATTTTGTTGTGGGGTTCTAGCAATACTAAATTGCCTTGTAATTCCTTTCCTGGCACAGAAATCATCTAGCTTCTTATTCCTAAATTCTCCACCATTATCACTCCTAAGCATTTTAACCTCATTACCAGACCTCTTCTCAATCTGAGTGATAAAAATAATTAGGATATCAGCTGTGTCACTCTTCATAGCAAGAAAGAATGTCCAAGTAAACCTAGAAAAATCATCTGGAATGACAAAGCAATATGACTTACCATTCAAACTTTCTATATTGGTTGGACCAAAGAGGTCCATGTGTAGCATATGAAGAGGTCTAGAACTAGTGTGCACCTGTTTGGACTTGAATGAGACCTTGTGCTGCTTGCCTTTAAGATATGCAACACAAGAGTGGTCATTGTGGAAGGCCTTCTCAGGCAAACCATCAACTAAACCAAGCCTCACAAGTCTATTTATATTTTTAAAATTTATGTGTCCTAGTCTCCTGTGCCACAAATTACTCTCATCTACTGAGGCCTTAGCATAAAAACAGGACATATTATTATTCATTTTAATCCCATTCAAATTCACATTATATATGTCCTTATGCCTAGGTGTTCTATACTCAATATATTTCTCATCAGGGATCTTAAAATCCTTGCTTAACACCAAACACTCAGTATCAGTAAAAAGAACTTTATTTTTGTTATCACAAACTTGTGATACACTGAAAAGGTTGTAATCAAGTTCTTTTACCAGAAATACGTTTTCAAAACACAAATTCTTGGTGAGAAGGGTTCCTTTGCCTGTGATAGTGCCATATCCGCCTCCAAAGTAAACCTTGTCACCATCCTTAATGGGAGTGAAGTTAGTAAGATAATCTTCCTTCCCTGTCATGTGCCTTGAGCATCCACTATCCCAATATCCATAATCATTGACATGTCTTTGAATGCCCTACACATAAAGAAAACAAATTAGTTTTCTTTGGGAAACCAAGTCTTAAAAGACTTGGATTCATCTGGTTGTTCAATAAGAACAGACTTAGTTCTCACAACAACCCCATTCTCATCCTTTTTAGGATGAAAAACCCAGTTAACCCCAATAGGTTTTGTAATGACCTTTGAAATATAATTAAATCTGTCGCAGGTCATTGAAATCCCATTATCATTAGGGTTTTGATCTTTCTTGGGTCTCCATGTTAAGCTTGAAGAATCTTTAGACCCCTTACCTTGTGGTTGCAAATATTTAGGTCTGGTCACGTTTCTGTCAGCGTTAGAATTTGACCTGTCAACGCTGAAATTACCCTTGTCAGCGTTGAACCTAGGGTTTGCTACAGAAACCCATTGCCTATTTGACCAAGTGTTTGTCTTTTGAAATGGTCTTTGTCCATGAGTGTTAGACCCTCTAGTAAAGAATGGGGCAGGTCTAATCACTTGTGGACTTTTCTGCACACAAGGTTTGGGTCTGATAACGTTTGACTTCCTAACAACGTTGACTTTGTTCCTGTCAGCGCTGAAATTGTTCCTGTCAGCGCTGGCTTTGGGAGCGTTGACACACTTGTATGCCAAGTGTGAAAAGCTACCACAAGTGTAACAGGCTTTCTTAGACACAAACTTAGGTCTAGAAGAGAAGAAACCTGTTCCATGATTGCTAACTTGGCTCTTGGGTGACCTAGTATTCCTATACATCTCTGCATATTTAATGCTAGGTTTTCTATCAGTGTTTGAGCCTAGGTCAACAGCTTTACCAGTGATTGGGTTAGTGACCTTAATGGGTGTTGACTCATTTGGACTTTCACATAGCAAGCCACCCTTGACAAATAAAGTAGGGTTAGCCTTTTTCCACTCATTCAGGTCATTCAGTTTTTGTTGATACTCTTCAACTGGAGTGACAACTCTTGGTGGAGGAATGAATTCCTCCTCTTGGAGCTCTGGCAAACCAGTCTAAGATAAGTCCTTTTGTTGGACACCATAGAAGTCACCAGCTGGTGGTGGAACCAAAGAGTAATCATTCATCCCAATCCCAGTCATGTCCTTGGGATCCCTTTGTTTAGCCACACAGTCTCCTAGGGTTTGGGTGGCTCTATCAAATCTTTGAATTTTAAGGCCAACATTATCTTTATTCTTAATAGCCTCATCTAACTTAGCCTGTATCTCACCATTAACCCTTTCCATGATATTTCTAATATCCATACTAGCATCTAACTCATGTTTTAAGATATTGATTTTATCTTTTAAGTCAAATTCCATTTTCTGATATTCAGAAACGGTTTTCTCAGTTTCAGTAAGAGCTAGTTGGTAATTAGACAATTTACATCTTTCAGTGCTCATATCATCTAATAATCTTAACACCTCTTTGTTAAGTCTTTCTGTATTTAACCTACAACCTTTGCTACAAAAAGCATCATCATATACCTCATTATCAGATGAAGAGGAGGAGTGTGCCATGAGAGCATATTCAACATGCTCTTCTTCTTCAATATCAGCAACCAAAGCTTTGTCCTCTTCAACATTCTTAGCCAGATAGCTCCAATCCCATCCCATACCATGAATTCCTTGAACTGCAACCATGGCCTTGGAATCCTGAGCTTTAACAACCTGACTTGAGGGTTTACCAGCATCAGATCTTCTAGGAGATCTGCATTCCCTCATGAAGTGCCCCATACGATGGCAGTTGTAGCATTCAACTTTAGATTTGTCAAATCCAGTTGTGTCTTTAGCATTGAAGGTCATTTTCTTCTTAAACCTTCTGTTCCACCTGTTTGCTCTTATACTAGAAAGAGCCATGTTCCACTTGATGTCCATCTCTTCCAAGTGCTCATCACTTATCTGCTCAAGGTCCTCATATGTAATCACTGAACCATTGGGCAAAGAAGCAATGTAAGCACAAACAGTATCCAAATTCAAACCAGCAGGTGTAACTCTTGGGGAGTCACTCTTGAATGTGTCAGCGTCTGAATAGGAGACGTTGACAGGACTTGTTCCAGCGCTGACATATGATGAACCAGTAACTGGATGCACGTAAGAGTCCTTCTGATTGAATTGACCTTCACTATGAGAGTAGAAGGCTATATTGCTGGTGGTAGACTTGCTTCCATGCTCTAAAAGAGTTTCATCCTCCAACAGCCTTAGTTTGTTGTAGATGTCATCAAACGAGGAGCTCTTGTAAGTATTGTTGGCAAGAATAGATCTTGCTTCAATCTTCCATGCCTCACCAAGACTTTTAAGAAAGGTAGCATTAATGTCAACATCACCAACTTGTGTCCCCATGAAGGACAACTTGCTTGTAATGTCAAGCAATCTGCTTCTCACACTACTCAGTTTCTCATTGGGTTGAACTTTGAAGACAGCATAATCATGCATGAGTTGCTTTTTCTTTTCTTCCTTAGTGTCTGCATTGCCACCATGTGCAACTTCAAGAGCTTCCCAAAGGTCTTTAGCAGATTCATAACCTCTGTATTTATGCTGATTCTCTTGTCCCAAAGAGAGCTTCAGAATATTTAGGGTTTTCATGTCAACCCTTCTCTTTGCTATGTCTTCAGTAGACACAGCTCTACCATCATCAGGTTTTTCCCTCTTGTCAGCTTCTGAACATCCAGCAACAGCTGTTCTTGCAGCAATGGCATTAAGAATCTTTTGAGCCTTATTGAATATGTTTCCATATTCAATAACCTCCCAGAGTGTGTAGTCATAGATCCCCAGATATTGTTCAAAGTTGAACTTCCACTGATCAAAGTTGGTTGCATCAAGCATAGGAATCTTGATGTTTGGTAAAGGTGAGGAGGAAGAGTTGGTGATTTCTGGAGTTGACATGATGTTGTTTAGGGTTTTTGAGAAAATTAGGGTTTTGGTGATTTCTAGGGTTCTTGTGTTCTTTAAGATCAAAAGTTTCTCAACAAGCTCTGATACCACTTGTTGATCCCAAACTTAGATCGATTAGCTTTGTGTATACGAGATTAGATCAAGTAATACACGTAGAGAAACCTTTGTATATGCTTATGAATCTAAGTGTTATGCGGAATTTAACACTTAAACAAGAACACACAATGATATAAACAAACTTTCACTTTGATTATCAATATCAAACTTGCTTACAATGAAAGTAGTTTACGAATGAAAACTTATATATCAAACTTTAACCTAAAAGTCTTCTTTTATAGACATAAGAAGCCTTGTACAATAATCTACGTATCAGCTATTCTAGGTAAAGATAAATATAGAAAATACATTGTTGTTCCTATCTTTACTAGAACTATTCTAGAATACAATAAACGCGTAGAGTATATCTTCCTATCAGTGCTTGTCTTCAATGTGTCAACGCTTGACTTTATCTTGTCAACGCTTGAGCTGTCATCGCTTGTTTTGTTCTTGTCAACGCTTGTTTTGTTCTTGTTAGCGCTCAAGTGATCTGGCTTTAATTTATTCCCAACAAGCTTCGTTGCCGAACCACTATAAATCCTTGGTGTTCGGTTTGATCTTTCTTTACCCTTAACTCTTTACATTCTTTATTCTTTGTGCATATATTTTTGTTAGTATTAGTTTAGTTACACTATCATTGTTCATATTGTGCATAAGAAGATTTCACATATTTCCTCAAGCCTAAGTTTTTTGAAAAAGGATTTTTGAAAACCACCTTTTAACAAGTAAATATAAGAAACTATTCAACCCTCCTTCTAGTTTCTACAATTGGTATCAGAGAGAGGTTGCTCAAGAATTTTTAAAGTATATTGTATTTTAAAACTTGAATTGATCTATGGATTCCAACAAATACCTAGAAGGGCAATCTATGCAAAGACCACCACTTTTTGAAACTGATAGTTTTATTTATTGGAAAAATAGATTTGAAACTTATGTGAAATCAAAAGATTTAGATCTTTGGCATGTTATTACCAATGGTGATTTTTTACCTTATCAATTTAATGAAGTTTCTAAAACAAAAGAATTGGTCACTTTTGACAAAGCTAATGACGATACTAAAAAGAAACTTTCAAAAAATAATGAGGCTAAAATGGTGATTTATAATGCATTACCCAAGAAAGAGTATGAAAGGATTTTTATGTGTGAAACCGCTAAAGATATTTGGAACACTCTTTTAGTAACCCATCAAGGTAATAGCCAAGTCAAAGAAAGCAAAATCGATTTTCTTGTCCAACAATATGAACAATTTGTCATCTTAGAAGATGAAACTATTGATAGTACATTTGCTAGGTTTAACACCATTATTACTAGTCTAAAAGCACTTGATGAAGGTTTTTCTAGCAAGAACAATGTTAGGAAGTTTCTAAGGGCTTTACATCCAAAGTGGAGAGCAAAAGTCACGGCGATTGAAGAATCGAAATATCTCTCAACTTTATCACTCGATGAACTCATAGGCAACTTGAAGGTTCATGAGATGATAATTTTGAAGGACTCGGAATTAGTGAAAACCAAGAGTGAAAGAAAATCTCTTGCACTTAAAGCCAAGAAGGCACAAAGTGACCATGATAGTTCCTCAGATAGCGATGACGAGGAGTATGCATTGGCGGTGAGAGATTTCAAGAAGTTCTTCAAGAGACGAGGTCAATACGTTAGGCAACCCAACAATGACAAGAAACCATTCTCAAAGAATCGGTTTGTCAAGAACGAAAAAGGTGATAGGAATTGCTTTAGATGTGGTGATCCAAATCACTTCATTGGTGATTGTCCAAAGCCCTCTCGCGATAAGAATCACATGGCGTTCGTTAGTGGCTCTTGGAGTGATAGCGGTGAAGATGATGATGACAACCCCAAAGAGGAGAAATGTCTATGGCTCACACTTCTAAAGAGGTACATTTCGAAACCGAATATTATAGCAATGATAGCTCCACCTTTGATGATATTAAATTTGAAGGCAAATATGATAGTTTACACAAACTTAGTCTTAAATTCATAGAAAAGAACAAAACCTTAAAATCAACCAAAACTAAGCTTAAAAATGAGATCAATGAACTTAGGGAGAAATTGGCAAAACTTGAGAAAAATAAAGAAGTTTCTTAGGTTGCTTAAGTTGTGAGAAACTTAGATTAGAGAATGAAGATCTCAAGAGCACCTCCATTAAATTGGAAAAGTTCATGAAAGGTACTAGTGCTCTTGATGATATGTTAAACAAACAAGTTAATTCAAAGGAAAGACTTGGTGTAGGTTTTAACTCAAATGAAGCCTCAACTAGTGAACCTAAACAAGTTAGATTTTCACAAAAATCACCCACTGTACGCGGTCCCAGATTGTATGGGGCGGTTCCTTATGACTATGGAACCGCCGCCATAGATAAGGTACCGCGGCCAGAACAAGAGTTTTGTGAAAATCATGAACTTTCTGAAAATTCAAAGTCAGGTGAAAAACCAAAGCATCTTATTGTTAATAAGGTAAAATTACCCATACTTGACGACAATGCCATTGATAAGTTCTACAAGCCATTAAGTAAACCTCTCATGGGAAATAGAAGTTTATCAAGACCATCTTCAACTCCACCTAGAGTACGGAATGAGTCTAAGCCTAGAAGTAGAACGACAACGCCTAGAAGAGATAATCAAAAGAATTCACGATCTAGAAGTAAAACCCCAACACCTAGAAGGAATGATCATAACTCTAAACCTAGATCAAATACACCCAGGAGAAATAACGAACAACAAAATGGTTATATGAATTACTATCTTCCTCCATTTTGTTCTCCATGGGGAACCCCTCCTTCATTCATGCATCCCAACCAAATGCAAGGGATGTTTGGAACTAACAATTTTGGACCCATGAAATATTGGGGACCAAATGTTTGATCTTTTGTGTTGTTACCTAGATATGCTTGGGAATTGATTTGGAGCCCGACGAGTGGACTAAGGATAGTGGATGTTCTAAACACATGACGGGTAATCGAAGTTTGTTCTCGCACTACAAAGCATATGATGGAGGTAACGTCACATTCGCAAGTAGTCTACGTGGTAATATCATTGGCAAAGGTACGGTTTCTATTGACTCCATGACCGTTGAAAATGTTGAGCACGTAGATAACTTAGGGTTTAACCTTTTAAGTATAGGTCAAATTTGTGACAATAAGTGTAAGGTCATGTTTTCGGAACATGACAGTGAAATCGTAAAAGATGGAAAAGTTATTGGAAAAGGTGTTAGAAAGCATGGGCTTTATGTCATGAAGGTCAATAAGAAGTCAAAAGACAACATATGTCTTGTGACTATAGATGATAGTTCTACTCTTTGACATAGGAGATTAGGTCACGCTAATATGCGCTTAATTCAATCTTTAGTCTCTAAGGAGTTGGTAAGACACCTCCCCAAGATGAAGTTTGATAGTCACTTTTGTGATGCTTGCAAAGTTGGAAAGCAAGTTCACTCAAGTCATAAAGCCAAGAATTTGGTTTCGACCTCTCGGTGCTTAGAGCTCCTACATATGGATCTCTTTGGACCTTCCGCCATACGGAGTTATGGAGGTAACCTTTATACCCTAGTTATAGTTGATGACTATTATAGATTCACTTGGACTAGATTTTTGGCATCTAAGAATGAAGCTTTCGATCACTTCGAAATCTTTAGTCGAAGAATTCAAAATCAACTAGGATGTCCAATTGTCTCTATTAGGACGGATCATGGTAGGGAATTTGATAATGAAGTGCAATTTGGTGCCTTTTGTGAAGCTCATGGTATTACCCATAACTTCTCGGCTCCTCGCACTCCACAATCAAATGGGGTAGTTGAAAGGAAGAATAGGACTCTCCCAGAGATGAGTAGGACGATGTTAAACGAGCAATCTTTGCCTCAAATGTTTTGGTGCAATGCCGTGGACACATCGACTTATATTCTCAACCGAATTCTTATTCGACCTTTCCTAGGAAAGACCCCCTATGAGATTCTTAAAGGTAAGAAACCCTCATTGTAATACTTTAGGGTGTTTGGAAGCAAGTGCTTACCAAAGACTACCGTACCAAGTTTGACCCAAAGTCTTACGAAGGTATCCTTTTAGGTTATTCCCAAACTAGCAAAGCCTACATTGTCCTAAATAGATCCACGGGGGTTATTGAAGAATCACTCAACGTAACCTTTGATGAAACCCCTCCTTCACCCAAGACACCACCATTGGTTGATGATGACTTGGATGAATTAGAAGTAGTCAAAGCCAAAGAGGTTAGAAAAATAGGAGTTGAAGACCTTAATGTTGAAAAGGAAGTAAACATTAAGGAGTCTAGGGATCATACTGTCAATAATATCATTGGTAACTTAAATCAAAGGACCCTAAGATCTCAAGTCCAAAACCAAAGCAACTTCTTTTGTTTCGTCTCCTTGATTGAACCAAAGAATGTTAAAGAAGCTTTGACGGATGAAAGTTGGGTCATTGCGATGCAAGAAGAATTGAAACAATTCGTTGCCAATGATGTTTGGGAACTTGTTCCTCCACCTAGAAGTTCTACCATTATAGGAATGATATGAGTGTAATTACTCATATCATTTGTATCTTAAAATAAACAATAAATGCATATTATCATTGAAAAATGCCT
Organism: Glebionis coronaria; assembly: GCA_025667525.1. Taxonomy (NCBI): domain Eukaryota; kingdom Viridiplantae; phylum Streptophyta; class Magnoliopsida; order Asterales; family Asteraceae; genus Glebionis; species Glebionis coronaria. The sequence continues at coordinate 146,525,843 of CM046882.1, forward strand.
TATATAGGCTTGTTTTGTGTTTCATGTGTGTAGGTACCAAAGATCGCAAAAACCAGCGAAATCGACACGAGTTTGAAGAAAAAGATCAACAAAGCCAATTTTGGACTCGACTTTAGCGGATTTAATCATTTATGGAGGATTTTGGTCAAGTGGGTCCCATATTAGCTTAATGGGCCTAATTATTGGGCTGATTAAGGAAGTATTGTTTGACTTGTGGGTCAAAAGCCCAATAAGCCCAATGCAATAATGAATATACGGCTTGAAGTAAATTCTTGGATCCAAAGTCAAGTCCAATTCACAAAACGAGACAATATAAACAAAGAAAACCCATTTTAAGCCCATAACTTTTCACTTTTGGGACGTGTATATATTTGGTCAAATCGTTTGATATACACAATAACCCACACACGTGACATACTTATCCACTCATACTTTCTCAAATAAATAAATCGACTCACTCATTTATTCCCCACATCACCACACGTTTTCCACCACACACATTCGATATCTTTTATGTATCCTTTTCTTCCCCAAAACTTAAAAAAACCAGTAACATCTTTTTAACCCTAGCCACTATTCATCCAAAAACCCTAATCAATAAATCACCAATTAATTTTGGGGCTTTTCTTCCCACGTGTTATTCACACGAGGGGGAAATAAATCCCCCAAATTTTAGGAATAGAAGTGATGGAATGAGCATGCTACGTGGCATCCGATTAATGGTCAAAGCACCAATTCATTCTCAATCCACCAATAATGAATGGACAGCTCAGATTGGAGAAAGCACAACTAGCACAAACGGATGCCACTTTTGGCAATCCGTGTGCTAGTTGTGTATTATCAGCCATACGATCAAAACCAACATGAGAGAGAAGATCAAGATGCTGATCTAAGGGCCAAAATTGAAGATGGAATATGCTCATGAAGATCCGAATATTCTCCCCTCAACAGCCTTTGGGATGGCTATAAAAACACTCTATTTTTCTGTAATTGATCATCCTTTTCTTTACTTAGAGTTATAATGTCAATTTAGTGGTAGAAAATTGTATTTTTATTTTTATAAGTTTTGTAATACTTTTTCGTGATTAATAAAAAGTTATCGCGAGGTTAATTTCCCTTTACATTTAAATTACTGTTAAAAATATTTGCAATTATTCTCCTCGTCTCTATCTTGATATTTAATGGAAAGTTATTTGATTGAGCTTGTTAATAGCTTATATTGAATAATAAGTAAGATATGGATAAAAACTTTCCCACTGAAAGTTTGTAAAAAGTTGTTTTTGGAAGAGTTGCTGTAACTGGTTCGAAAGATGGTGGTAATGGTGAATGGTGGTTTCGTCTCCGGTTCATAAGGCAGCACAGCGCTGACCTTCGTCTCAAAGGCTTACTCCAATAGGTTCTAATTTCTTTCCTTTTTAATATTAAGGTTTATAAATCTGTTTAGTATAATGTATGAATCTTATTTGTTATGGTCTAAATGATTAAGCTGGTATGCTTTGATGAATGGATTAATAGAATTATTTAGATTTTATAGTTGGTACTGTTCTTATTGGATTGTAAACTTGTGTCGTCTGTTTTCAGTTGCTGCATTATGTTAGTTAATCTGAGAAAGTTGGGTTGTAAGTTTGCTATTTGAAACTTCTTAATCGTGAAAATTTACGAATATGATATCTGAGTTTGAATGTAGGTTATAGGTGAGTTGTTAAGTTTTTTTGATTAAATCTGAGTTGTTAGGATTTATGTATGTGATTTAAGTTGATTTAACTGTTTAGTTCATACTTTGTTATGGCTAATTTGGAGTAACTGATTGTTGCGTTTTAAGGAGGATTGTTGATACATTTGTTTAATTGATAGTATTTTAGCTGTTAAAAGCTTTGTTTGCTTACTGAATTGCTGATGTAGTGTTGTTTTTCTAATATGATTTGAACTGATATTAGTTTTTGAGATTTGTGAGTACAATCTGTTAAGTAATCTACTGACACTTGTGGGATTCATTCTTTGCTGAACAATTTAGATCTCTTGGATTTGGACGTAAATTGTTGTTGCTGTTTATACCTGATTTCCTAATCTAGATGGCTGCTTGTTCTTGGTTTATTATAAATTGGTTTAAGAAATTATTTGTGATTGCTGATTTTAATTGGGGTATTTGATACTACTTGTTCTATTTTTTTTATATGTCTGTTTAATCAGTTGTTAATTCTTAGTTACTGTTTTATTACTTGATTGAATGGATTTTATCTGGTGATTCAAGTCTTGGGCTTATTCTATTTTGTTTTGCTGAATTACATATGTTATCAGAATCAATTGTTCTGATGAACTCATTTGCTGATATCCTTATCAGCTGATTTATAAAATTTGTGTTAAATAATATCACCTCCTGTGACTATTTGTTTAATTTGACAAAAAGAAAATAAATCACAAAAACAGGTCCCTTGAGGGACTCGAACCCTTGACCTCAAGGGTAAACGTCTCACGTGTTAGCCAACTGAGCTATATGCTCTTTTGATTAACTTTCTTTCAGATTTATTAATATAGTATACTGGTTTCTGGCAGATTTTAACTTAGTAGAATTTTCATTAATTTCCGTCTATTTTAATTGTAAGTAGCATTTTTCTTAAAGTAATTTCTAATTTTAAAAATATTAAATAGATTTTAAATAATATAAAAATAAAATAAAGATAAAAATGTTTTTATTCATTTTAAAAGTTTAAATAGTTTTCAATTAATTAGATTTTTATTATTTTAGATTTGAATAAAAATATAGTTTTTGATATAGATTTGGTTTAAGTAAATTTTAGTAAATTTAATTAGTTTAAAAAGTTAATTAGATTTCTAAAAATAGATTAAAAGTTATTTTTATTAAATAGATTAATTTTTATAGATTATTAAATAGTTTAAATGTTAAATAGTTTTTAATTTTAAGTGATTAGATTAAAATAATTCGGGGCTTACGATTCATGCACTTTAGGATAAGATCTAATAGTTTAAAATTGGTAGATTTAATTCTAGTTTTATAAACCGACAACCAATTCGAATCAATTGTCCAAATCGATACAAAAACGTCTCAAATTCATAAGATCCTCGTGTACAACGAACTTGGTTCATCACGTGTTTAATTGAATTCGTCTTTGGTATTTTTAGACTATTACTTTTTCCTAAAGGTAATTTTCTAATTTACCCTATAACGTATCTTAATTATCACTATACTATCACGATCACATCAAAAATTTGGGCGCCGCTTCCGGGGATCTTGTGTACGATTCGCTTTCGTTGAGATTTGTTGATCGTTGATTTGAAGACCCTTTCCGTCCTCGGAAAGTTTTGTTATTTTTCTATTATATAGTATGTATCGTTTTTCTCGTTTTTTGTGAATAATATATTGTATTACGTAGAACAATAAATTTACATACTTTTCAAATAAGACCTTAGTTGGGATTTCATCACCTAACTATTGTAGTCGAATCCAAAACAAAAATAAAAGGCAAAATAGATAAATACTAATAAGAAGTTTGAACTCGATTTATACAAACTATAAGGTAGGTATAAGGCGACGTGCTATAAAAGGCCGTCTAAGGAAAAAGGTTTTTAAGTGCTTTGTGCCACCTCGTTTCCCCGCTTGCTTGTGCGTATATTGAGAGGGACAAACTATTATTGGTTTGCCGACTCAAGTAGTAATAAATCTTATTTTTGTAGTTTACTTATTGAACCTCGAGACGTTTAGGTTTTCACCTATCGTCTCAAAGTCGAACGAGGGTAATTTACTTCCATAGTAGTTATCCTTACTCCTTGTTTTTTATCGATCATTTTTTATTGAGCAATACCAAGTAAAATACCAAAAATAATCTTCTTCTTGTCTAATTTCTTTTCTTCAATCCTCTAAATTCTCGTCTTTGTAGTGTATGCAATTACGTTCTTCTCGTCTTGTGCTTAATTTTAATAGGCTTGAAAATATTCCTCGTAGAAATAGAAATCGTCAACAACGAATAGTGGAACCTGAGCTTCCACCTATTGTTGTAGAGATGACCGATAACCGAACAATGGAGGAATTGCTCCGTGCACCCACCGAAGGGTATGGGGAAGCAATCGTTGTGCTGGATATTTTGGTGGATCATTTTGAGATTAAGACGGGTCTTTTATCGATCATTCGTGCCGACCAATTTCATGGCAATGAGACCGATAGCCCGCATTCTCACATTCGGAATTTTCTTCGAATTACCTCGACTCTCAAGTTTAGAGATGTGCCGAATGACGCGATTAAGCTCATGCTTTTTCCGTACTCGCTCGAGGGTAATGCTAAGCTTTGGTATGAGAAAGAACCACCAGGTTCGATCTTAACATGGGATGATTTAGTGTTTAAGTTTATGGATTACTTCTTTCCACCATCTAAGACAACACACTTTAAGAACGAGATCACTAAATTTGAACAAAAAGTGCATGAATCGTTTGGGGTTGCTTGGGAAAGATTTAAAGGTTTGTTAAGACAATGTCCACACCACGGTTTCTCGGAATTGCATCAAATAAATACTTTTTATAATGGGCTTAATATGATTGAACAAGATTCTTTAAATGCCGCCGCGGGTGGTAATCTTTTAAGAAAAACTCCGAGAGACGCGTGGAGAATAATTGAGGATAAGTCTAGAGCACAATATTCACGAAACACACCGAGTGTTTCCAATGTGAATTCATTAAATCCTGAGATTGCTAGATTGGACTCTAAGATTGATAGTGGATTCGCGACTTTGTTGAATGAGATTAGGAAGAATCCTCATGGATCCATTAATATGGTTGAGAATGTTTGTGTATCATGTGGTGGAGCACATCCTAATTATGCTTGTTCGACCACGGGGTTTGATCAAGCTAGTGCTTTTTCCGCGACGGGAACTTATGGCTCCAACGGTCAAGTTCCTCGTCAAAATCATGTTGCTCCACCGGTTCAAAATAGGTACAACAATGGAAACAATGGGAATAATTTTTACCGTGGTAACCAAGGGAATTTAATCAAGGAAATGGGTTCAATGCTAATCAAAACAATCAAGGTTTTCACAATAATCAAAATGAGTTGTCAAGCTATATCAAGTCGAATGAGGCAAATATGAAAGCTTTTCAAAACAACATTCAAGGGCAAATTAATACATTGAAACTCGATTTTTAAAATACGATTAAAGGGAAAAACAATAAGATTGAGCTTAATCAACAAAGGCTAGAGCAAAACCAAAATCATATGCAACAAAGTATGGAGAAAAGTCATAACAAGATGCTTTCGATGTTTGAATCTTTTATGAGTCAACCTTCCTCGTCTTCGGGTTGCTTACCTAGCAATACCATTCCAAACCCGAAGGGTCAGATGAAAGCTATAACCACACGTAGTGGGAAAGCTTTAGACGGACCTTTGCTTCCACATGTGAGTACCTCTCCGGTGAGGGAAGTGGAGGAAGAACCCGAGGTGGTTAAAGAAAAGGAAATTCCTATTCCACCAAAGGTAGACCAATCGCCTATTCCGGAACCCAAGCTTCCGAAGACGAAACCCACACTACCCTACCCTTCGAGACTTAACCAAGAGAAGCTCCACGAAAAGTCCAATGCTCAAATGACTACTTTTTAGAGATGTTTAAGAATCTTTATATTAATGTTAGTTTCGCGGATGCATTGCTTTACATGCCTAAGTTTGCTTCGACTATTAAGAGATTGATGAATGATAAAGGGGAAATTGGTTGAAGTGTCTACATCTTTAGATGCTAATTGTTCCGCGGTTCTTACACAAAAGCTTCCCAAAAAGCTTGGAGACCCGGGCAAGTTTGTGATACCATGTGATTTCCCTAATATGGAAGAATGCTTAGCTTTAGCCGATCTTGGCGCTAGCATTAATTTGATGCCTCTTTCCGTATGGAAAAGGTTATCACTTCCCGAGCTTACACCTACTAAGATGACTCTCGAGCTAGCGGATCGATCGATCGCCTTACCAAAAGGTATAGCCGAGGACGTGTTTGTCAAGGTAGGGAAACTCGTCTTTCCAACAGACTTTGTGGTTTGCGATTATCCCGAAGATTCTCGTGTACCACTAATTTTGGGAAGACCGTTTTTGATGACGGCTAGTGCTTTAGTTGACATGAAAGCGGGGAAATTGACTTTAAGAGTTGATGATGAAAATATCACGTTTGATATTGGTCATATCTCTAAATTTTCTTCCAAGTATTACGAGGAATCAATTAATCAAATCGATGTGATTGATGTCACTTGTGAAGAATATTCTCAAGAAGTGCTTGGATTCTCGGCTTCTTCTAAAAGTGGCAATCCCACTTAATCGAATCCTATTATCTCTTTGGCTAAACCTCCCTTCACTCTATTTGAGGGAGGTGACTTCGTTCTTGAAGAGCTTGAGAATAATGGTTATTCAAAAATCGAAAAGGAAAATGATGATTACCTTAGCACACCATTTGATCCTAGAGAGTTTGATAGTGAGAATTTTTATCCCGAGGGAGATATTGCTTTAATTGAAAAATTGTTGAATATGGATCCTTTTGAATCACCACCTATGGATTTAAAAGTTGTGAATGAAAATGAGACTAAAGTGAAAACATCTATTGAGGAAGCACCCGAATTAGAACTTAAGGAATTAACCACTCATTTAGAGTATGCTTTTCTTGAGGGATCGGATAAGTTACCGGTGATTATTGCTAAGGGATTAAAGGAGAATGAAAAGGTTGAACTTATCAAAGTGCTTAAGAAACATAAACGGGCCATTGCATTGAAAATCTCCGACATTAAGGGTATAGATCCAAAATTTTGTACTCATAAAATTCTAATGGAGGATGATTATAAACCCGCTATCCAAAATCAAAGAAGGGTCAATCCAAAGATTCATGAGGTGATCAAAAAGGAAGTCACTAAACTTCTAGACGCTGGAATGATCTACCCTATCTCGGACAGTCCATGGGTTAGCCCCGTGCATTGTGTTCCAAAGAAAGGAGGAATGACGGTTGTTACTAATGAGGATAATGAATTGATTCCTACTAGACTTGTGACCGATTGGCGTGTTTGTATTGACTATAGGAAACTTAATGATGCCACTAGGAAGGATCATTTTCCATTACCTTTTATGGATCAAATGTTAGAGAGACTAGCGGGGAATGAATTCTATTGCTTTTTGGATGGATTTTCCGGCTATTTCCAAATCCCCATTGACCCTCGTGATCAAGAAAAGACCACATTCACTTGTACTTATGGAACATTTGCTTATCGTCGCATGCCTTTTGGACTATGCAATGCTCCGGGGACGTTCCAAAGGTGTATGATGGCCATTTTCCATGATATGATCGAGAAAACCATGGAAGTCTTCATGGATGACTTTTCGGTTTTTGGGGAATCTTTCACTTCATGTCTCTCTAACCTTGAAAGAATGTTGCAACGTTGTGAGGAAACAAATCTTGTGCTTAATTATGAAAAATGCCACTTCATGTGCAAAGAGGGAATTGTGTTAGGACATAAGATCTCTAAGGCCGGTATTGAGGTTGATAGGGCTAAAATCAACGTGTTTGCCAAATTACCTCCACCCACCACCGTTAAGGGAGTTAGGAGTTTTCTTGGCCATGCCGGCTTCTATCGACGTTTTATACAAGACTTCTCTAAGATAGCTCGGCCTATGACCCATCTTTTGGAAAAAGAGACTCCTTTCATCTTTTCGGATGAGTGTATTCAAGCCTTTGAGATGCTTAAAAGGAAGTTAACCGAATATCCAATCTTGGTTGCCCCGGATTGGGACCTACCCTTTGAAATTATGTGTGATGCTAGTGATTATGCGGTAGGTGCGGTTTTGGGGCAACGTAAATCAAAACACTTCTTGCCTATACACTATGCAAGTAAGACTATGACGGATGCTCAAACAAAGTACACTACAACGGAAAAGGAGTTACTTGCCGTTGTGTATGCTTTTGAAAAGTTTAGACCATATCTCGTCTTGTCTCAATCCATAGTGTATACGGACCACTCGGCTATCAAATATCTTCTTAATAAACAAGATGTTAAGCCGAGGTTGCTCTGGTGGATTCTCCTCCTTCAAGAATTTAATGTCAAAATTCTAGACAAAAAGGAGCCGAGAATCTCGCGGCCGATCATTTATCTCGACTTGAGAATCCTCACCAAAGGAATCGAGAGAACAAGGAAATCAATGAAACATTTCCTCTCGAGACGCTTGGTATGATTGCTTTTCGTGGTGATGATAGTACCCCATGGTTTGCGGACATCGCAAATTACCATGCGGGGAAGTTTGTGATCAAGGGTATGTCACAAAAACGGAAGTTTTTCAAGGATATATCCTATTACTTTTGGGACGACCCCTATTTGTTTCATGTGTGCGCGGATCAAGTGATTCGTAGGTGCGTGTTTGGCAAAGAAGCTTAAGATATCCTTAAATCTTGTCATGAGGGACCCACCCGGGGACATCATGGTGCCAACGCCACCGCGAAGAAAGTCTTTGATGCCAGCTTCTTTTGGCCTTCCGTATATCGTGATGCCCAAGACTTGATCAAGACTTGTGATGCTTGTCAACGTCAAGGAAAGAACTCACAAAGGGATGAAATGCCTCAAAACATTATTCAAGTTTGTGAAATCTTTGACATGTGGGGGATCGATTTTATGGGGCCGTTTCCATCTTCGAAAGGAAATAAATACATTCTCGTAGCCGTGGACTATTTGTCTAAATGGTTTGAAGCTAAGGCTTTGCCTACGAATGATGCTCGAGTTGTGGTGAAATTTTTGAAACAACTTTTTGCTAGGTTTGGAACTCCACGGGCTATTATAAGTGATCGTGGGACCCATTTTTGTAATGAACAATTTGAAAAAGTTCTAAAGAAATATGGTGTCACTCATAGTCTTTCAACGGCTTATCACCCTCAAACGAGTGGTCAAGTAGAGGTTTCAAACCGTGCTCTTAAAAGGATTTTGGAGCGTTCTATTGGAGAGAATCGCACTTCATGGTCGGATAAATTAGACGATGCATTGTGGGCTTTCCGTACGGCTTACAAGACGCCAATTGGTTGTACACCATTTAGGTTGGTCTACGGAAAAGCATGCCACTTGCCAATTGAACTCGAACATAGGCGTATTGGGCTCTTAAGCATTGTAACTTTGATTTGAGGACCGCGGGTGATCATCGCATGGTTCAATTGAATGAACTAAGTGAATTAAGGGATCAAGCTTATGAAAATTATTTGATCTATAAAGAGAAGACTTAGAGGATTCATGACTCTAAGATCAAAAACCGCATTTTCAATGTTGGTGATCAAGTCCTCTTATTCAACTCTAGACTTAAGATTTTCTAAGGCAAGCTTAAATCCCGTTGGTCCGGACCATTCACCATTGCACAAGTTTTCCCTTATGGCACCGTTGAGCTAGCTCAAAAAGACGGGCCTAAATTTAAGGTGAATGGTCATCGTGTGAAACACTACTTTAGAGGGGACATACCTACGTAGGTTGTCCCGGATCTTCAAACTTTACCTAAGGACCAATGAATGCGGGGATCGAGTCGAGCTCATGACTCGGTTAACAAAAACGAGGTGCCTTGTGGGGGAGTCCCATACATTCTATCTTCTTTCTATTTTCTAACACTAATAAGGCTTGATCTTTCAAGCTCGTGCTCGTGTTTTGTTGTGTTGTGATCTTAGGTATGACCCTAATATTTGAAGACTCTCGTGTTCGGTTTTTGCCGGTCCACTTGATCTTCCATTCTTTGAATGCCAAAAAGGGGCACTCTCTTTATCCCTTGATTTTTATCGACTAACGTTTTATCTTGAGGCATAATTAATAAACGGCTTATAGATTTGCGTGCTCTTTCCGTGCTAGGATTTTGCATTAGACTCTTCGTGTTTTAGCAAGGGGGTGTTACTCTTGAGCTAAGAAACATTGAGGACAATGTTTAGTTTTAGCATGGGGGAGTCAATCGATATAATCGCTTGCAATTGCTTTTGTCGTGTCTAAACGTATTGCTTTTCTCATTTTTCAATAAAATTTTAAATTTTTAGTGTTATTTTTAAGTTTTAATAAAGAAATAAGTGCTTTTGACACGAATGTTGGCTTTCCGTTGGTGAAAATAAAAATAGTTTTTGACTCGGCTCGGTTTTTAACCTTAGCTTTTCCTTAACGTATTTGAATTAAGTTTTGCTAGGCTATTATATAGGGAGCTTTAAAATGCGAAAGTCTTAATTCATACGAGTTAAGAACAAGAACTTTTCGCAAGCTCCTATAATTGATCCTAGAAAGTCGTTTATCAAGGGAGCTTTAAAACGCAAATTCTAAAACTTGAAAAAGTATAAGAAGATGCAAGATCCTATAGATGACTTGAAAACCCAAAGCTTTGATTTAATAGGCTAAGTATCCATTGATTTCACATTTTTGAAATTTTACAATATGGAGAACAAGAGATGATAGAGTTCAATCATAAGTTTCTAAGGTTAAATTCTTCTTTGTGCAAGTATTTTTGTGTTTGATTTAATCTCCTCGTATTTACTTTCCACACTTGAATAATAATTGCTTAATAAATGAAGTTTTTAGCGGTTTAGGCTTGATATCTTGACTCGTAACTCCTTCTTTTTCTTCCCTTGTAATTAAAGTGAGAACACATTAAGGGTGTCAGCGTCATGGACTTTTGATCATGGGATTGCGGAAATTTGGCTTACTATAAATATCATATTAATAAAGAAGAATAAATAAAAACATGTTCTCTAGGAGCCTTCGGGTGGGAGTCATGTAGCACTAACCTTGTCATTAGAGCCTTAAGGTGTATGTCGAGGGGACGTGTTGAATAAAAATTGCTTCATCATCATGATCCGTAAGGTGGGATGGTGATGTCAATTCCCTTATTTTTGTCCAAGGAGCCTTCGGGTGTGGATTTTAAATAAGGAGCACAATTGCATCTTAAAGAGCCACAAGGTGTTATGATGTAGTTGTTGCTAACTCCATTTATAAGGTCATAATTGACTTTAGAGGTTTTTATTTTTGCTTTTAAGTAGCCATGTTAGCCAAATTTCGGGTCCGGGGATTTATCCCTCAAATCGTGTTAAGTTATCCTTGATGTGGGCTTTCTTTAGTGATAACGGTTTTTGAAGTCGAGGTTAGGTTTTGAGTGTTGAGTTTACACCGTTCTTGCCTTCATTTTTGGACTAATAAATATCAAATAAAGTCAAATGAGCCTTTGGGTGAATGACAAATAAAATCTAGAGATACAATTAGGAATAATAGGAGATTGAGTTTAACACAAATTACTTGTATGAGTTGGTTTAATTTTAAGGCTTATGATTGACAATGATCTTGTTTTTGCACTTGGCATGGAAAAGTGAAAAGTCGGGGACGATGAATCTATTGGAGTTTTATGGTCCTAAAAGTTATTTTTCAAATAATGAAAGCAATACATTATGTCTTTGCAAAATAAAATGTCAAAAGTCGAATAAAAGTGTGGTTAGTGTTTTATTTTATCATTGCGTGAGGACACGACAATTGCTTAGCAAGGGGGAGTTTGATATGAGTGTAATTACTCATATCATTTGTATCTTAAAATAAACAATAAATGCATATTATCATTGAAAAATGCCTTGTATATGCTTGTTTTGTGTTTCATGTGTGTAGGTACCAAAGATCGCAAAAACCCGCGAAATCGACACGAGTTTGAAGAAAAAGATCAACAAAGCCAATTTTGGACTCGACTTTAGCGGATTTAATCATTTATGGAGGATTTTGGTCAAGTGGGTCCCATATTAGCTTAATGGGCCTAATTATTGGGCTGATTAAGGAAGTATTGTTTGACTTGTGGGTCAAAAGCCCAATAAGCCCAATGCAATAACGAATATACGGCTTGAAGTAAACTCTTGGATCCAAAGTCAAGTCCAATTCACAAAACGAGACAATATAAACAAAGAAAACCCATTTCAAGCCCATAACTTTTCACTTTTGGGACGTGTATATATTTGGTCAAATCGTTTGATATACACAATAACCCACACACGTGACATACTTATCCACTCATACTTTCTCAAACAAATAAATCGACTCACCCATTTATTCCCCACATCACCACACGTTTTCCACCACACACATTCGATATCTTCTATGTATCCTTTTTCTTCCCCAAAACTTAAAAAAACCAGTAACATCTTTTTAACCCTAGCCACTATTCATCCAAAAACCCTAAATCAATAAATCACCAATTAATTTTGGGGCTTTTCTTCCCACGTGTTATTCACACGAGGGGGAAATAAATCCCCCAAGTTTTAGGAAGAGAAGTGATGGAATGAGCATGCTACGTGGCATCCGATTAATGGTCAAGACAACAATTCATTCTCAATCCACCAATAATGAATGGACAGCTCAGATTGGAGAAAGCACAACTAGCACAAACGGATGCCACGTTGGCAATCCGTGAGCTAGTTGTGTATTATCAGCCCTACGATCAAAACCAACATGAGAGAGAAAATCAAGATGCTGATCTAAGGGCCAAAATTGAAGATGGAATATGCTCATGAAGATCCGAATATTCTCCCCTCAACAACCTTTGGGATGGCTATAAAAACCCTCTATTTTTCTGTAATTGATCATCCTTTTCTTTACTTAGAGTTATAATGTCAATTTAGTGGTAGAAATTTGTATTTTTATTTTTATAAGTTTTGTAATACTTTTCGTGATTAATAAAAAGTTATTTCGAGTTTAATTTCTCTTTACATTTAAATTACTGTTAAAAATATTTGCAATTATTCTCCTCGTCTCTATCTTGATATTTAATGGAAAGTTATTTGATTGAGCTTGTTAATAGCTTATATTGAATAATAAGTAAGATATGGATAACAAACTTTCCCACTGAAAGTTTGTAAAAAGTTTTTTTGGACGAGTTGCTGTAACTGGTTCGAAAGATGGTGGTAATGGTGAATGGTGGTTTCGTCTCCGGTTCATAAGGCAGCACGGCGCTGACCTTCGTCTCAAAGGCTTACTCCAATAGGTTCTAATTTCTTTCCTTTTTAATATTAAGGTTTATAAATCTGTTTAGTATAATGTATGAATCTTATTTTTATGGTCTAAATGATTAAGCTGGTATGCTTTGATGAATGGATTGATAGGATTATTTAGATTTTATAGTTGGTACTGTTCTTATTGGATTGTAAATTTGTGTCGTCTGTTTTCAGTTGCTGCATTATGTTAGTTAATCTGAGAAAGTTGGGTTGTAAGTTTGCTATTTGAAACTGCTTAATCGTGAAAATTTACGAATATGATATCTGAGTTTGAATGTAGGTTATAGGTGAGTTGTTAAGTTTTTTTGATTGAATCTGAGTTTTTAGGATTTATGTATGTGATTTAAGTTGATTTAACTGTTTAGTTCATACTTTGTTATGGCTAATTTGGAGTAACTGATTGTTGCGTTTTAAGGAGGATTGTTGATACATTTGTTTAACTGATAGTATTTTAGCTGTTAAAAGCTTTGTTTGCTTACTGAATTGCTGATGTAGTGTTGTTTTTCTGATATGATTTGAACTGATATTAGTTTTTGAGATTTGTGAGTACAATCTGTTAAGTAATCTGCTGACACTTGTGGGATTCATTCTTTGCTGAACAATTTAGATCTCTTGGATTTGGACGTAAATTGTTGTTGCTGTTTATACCTGATTTCCTAATGTAGATGGCTGCTTGTTCTTGGTTTATTATAAATTGGTTTAAGAAATTATTTGTGATTGCTGAATTTTAATTGGGGTATTTGATACTACTTGTTCTATTTTTTTATTTGTCTTTTTAATCAGTTGTTAATTCTTAGTTATTGTTTTATTACTTGATTGAATGGATTTTATCTGGTGATTTAAGTCTTAGGCTTATTCTATTTTGTTTTGCTGAATTACATATGTTATCAGAATCAATTGTTCTGATGAACTCATTTGTTGATATCCTTATCAGCTGATTTATAAGATTTGTGTTAAATAATATCACCTCCTGTGACTATTTGTTTAATTTGACAAGAAGAAAATAAATCACAAAACAGGTCCCTTGAGGGACTCGAACCCTTGACCTCAAGGGTAAACGTCTCACGTTTTAGCCAACTGAGCTATATGCTCTTTTGATTAACTTTCTTTCAGATTTATTAATATAGTATACTGGGTTTCTGGCAGATTTTAACTTAGTAGAATTTTCATTAATTTCCGTCTATTTTAATTGTAAGTAGCATTTTTCTTAAAGTAATTTCTAATTTTAAAAATATTAAATAGATTTTAAATAATATAAAAATAAAATAAAGATAAAAATGTTTTTATTAATTTTAAAAGTTTAAATAGTTTTTAATTAATTAGATTTTTATTATTTTAGATTTGAATAAAAATATAGTTTTTGATATAGATTTGGTTTAAGTAAATTTTAGTAAATTTAATTAGTTTAAAAAGTTAATTAGATTTCTAAAAATAGATTAAAAGTTATTTTTATTAAATAGATTAATTTTTATAGATTATTAAATAGTTTAAATGTTAAATAGTTTTTAATTTTAAGTGATTAGATTAAAATAATTCGGGGCTTACGATTCATGCACTTTAGGATAAGATTTAATAGTTTAAAATTGGTAGATTTAATTCTAGTTTTAAAAACCGACAACCAATTCGAATCAATTGTCCAAATCGATACAAAAACGTCTCAAATTCATAAGATCTTCGTGTACAACGAACTTGGTTCATCACGTGTTTAATTGAATTCGTCTTTGGTAATTTTAGACTATTACTTTTTCCTAAAGGTAATTTTCTAATCTACCCTATAACGTATCTTAATTATCACTATACTATCACGATCACATCAAGGAACCAAATGGGTCTTTAGGAATAAGTTAGATGAAAATGGTGTTGTGTCTCGTAACAAGGCTAGACTTGTAGCTCAAGGCTATAATCAACAAGAAGGGATTGATTATGACGAGACATATGCACCGGTAGCAAGATTAGAATCCATTAGAATCCTTTTAGCCTACGCTTGTGCCTTAGACTTTAAGCTTCAACAAATGGATGTAAAGAGTGCGTTTCTTAACGGTTTGATCAATGAGGAGGTATATGTGGCTCAACCTCCAGGCTTCATTGATTTTGAGAAACCGGATCATGTTTAAAAGCTTAAGAAGGCACTTTATGGTCTCAAACAAGCACCCAAAGCTTGGTATGATAGACTTAAAGCGTTTCTTGTTAAACATGAGTATACCATGGGGATGGTAGACAATACACTCTTTACAAAGAAGAAAGGTCCTCACCTCATAATCGTACAAATATATGTTGATGACATTATATTTGGCTCAACTTGTCAAGAATTGTGTGATGACTTTGCCAAAATCATGCATGATGAGTTTGAAATGAGTATGATGGGAGAACTTAACTTCTTTTTAGGACTCCAATTTAAACAAATGGATGATGGTATTTTCTTTAGTCAATCTAAGTATGCTAAAGAAATGCTAAAGAAATTTGGATTAGAAGAATCTAGACCAATGAAGACCCCAATGGCCTCGGATACTAAACTCACCGTAGATGATGATTGTGAGTCGGTAGACAACACCAAATATAGAGGTATGATTGGTAGTTTGTTGTACCTAACGGCAAGTCGACCGGATATCATGTTTAGTGTTTGCCTTTGTGCTCGCTTCCAAGAGGATCCCAAAACCTCTCACCTCGAAGCGGTTAAGCGTATCTTCCGATACATTAAAGGCACTATACATTTAGGATTATGGTATCCTAAAGGGACCGGCGTAGAAACCATTGTTTACGCGGACTCGGATCATGCGGGAGACTATGTGGACCGGAAAAGCACTAGTGGAGTTTGTACCTTCATGGGTTGTTGTTTAACTTCTTGGTTCTCCAAGAAACAAACCACTCTTGCAATATCCACCACGGAAGCCGAGTATGTGCGTGCCGGAAAAGCATGCCAACAAGCTCTATGGATGAAGCAAGCGCTTGTTGATTACGGGATTTCTCTTGATGATGTTCCCATCACGTGCGATAATAAAGGTGCTATAGACCTTAGCAAGAATCCCGTGCAACATTCGTGAACCAAACACATAGAAATTCGACACCTTTTCCTTAGGGATAATGTTCAAAAGGGGAACATTTCAATTGAGAAGGTACCCTCCGAAGACAACTTAGCCGACATCTTCACTAAGCCACTTAAGAGGGAACCTTTTAATTACTTGCGTCTAGGTCTAGGATTAATGGAACATCTTCCTTAATTACTTTCTTTTCTTTTTGTGTGTTTTTTACCACTTTGAGTCAATGAGTCTTCCAAACTCTTTTTGAAAAACCCTCTCTTCTCCTTTTCAAAATTCTCAAAGTCTCTTTCGAAAATGGTTGAGAAATGCTTTTGACATTGTTAATTCAATCTAAAAACGGTTTTTCATAGATTCTCGCTATTAATCTAGAGCTTCAATAATTCATATGTATGATTCTCTCAAACATAGCAAGAACAAGATAGAATCATGGAGGATCATTGTGTCATGACTTAAGGTCTTGTCTTACATACCTCCTACATTGATTTTTTTTAATCCATGTATTTTGGTCAAATCTCTATTTTGTAAGTTTGCATATGTTTTCTTTGTCTATGTTTGCTTTTAAGCATATCCCTATGATAAGTTAGACTAGAAAAATAAGATTTGCTGAAAAATCTTCCTCCAAACACCAAACACAGCCTCTGTAGGCGGTTCCATATGTGAACCGCGGTGCCTTAGTGATAAGGTACCGCCAGTCATGATAAGGAACCGCATACAGTGGCTTCCTTTTTCGGGTGTTTGTCTGAAACTCCCGGTTTGCTCCAATATTTTTGAGAATCTTTGTTTCAAACCCTTTGACCACCCTAAAATAACCTTAAGCCTTCCCTATTTAAACCATAAGCATTTTTGCCATACTTCACATCCCAAAATGTCTTATTCTCCCAATGAAAGCCTTGAATCTCCTCCATTTTCTCCATTTTCTTTCAATCCCAACTCACCCAAGAACCATTACAATCCAAACTCACCCAAGAACACTCTTAATCACATCTCTCCTACCAAGAATGTTGATTGTGGAACATCTTTTCTTCCACCACCACCCTTTAGTGTTCTTCCTTCTTCTCATGATAATGTCATGCACCATGGAACATATTGTCATTGTTGTCAATATCAACGTCTTGCTATGGCACACATCTATGAGGAGTTGAGCTACATCAAGAGTCTCTTAATCAAGCCTCCTCTTCACTACGATTATGAGATCTCCAACAAGCCACCAACACCACCCTCCGCCATTACCTTGTCTTTCATATAAGCATTGGTTGCTTATCCACAAGACCCCAAATTCAAGCAAATCTTAGAATTCTAGAATAACTAGGATTAGATTTATGCTTTTGACTTGTTTCTTTTTCCATACATCTTTGTATGATGTTCTTTTAGTAACCTATCTTGGATCTTTGTCTTTATGTTTTCTTCTCTTTTATTTTGTGACCTATTGCTATATCTTGTTGGTTGTTTCTTTTGTTCAACTAACCCTTCTAACGATTTTGATCATTTCAAAAATTCTCCTTTAGTTAAAATAAGTGGTATTTGATACCTTAAGTCATATTTGTTAAAATAAAAAATCAAAAAAATTGTTTTGAAAATAAATGGAAAATACATGAAAATAAAAAAAGTTAGGAATCTAGTTTTTGTCATTTGTGTTAATGCAATAATGCCTAAAAACGTTACTTGCATTTTTCGATCTCTCTTAGTTTTGATTACGACAATATGTAAAAACAAGCATTTACGAAAACAACGAAAAACGAATTCTTGAGTTCAAGTATTATTCATTTACCTATTTTCAGTTAAGGTATGAATAAATAAGTACTAACCTTAATCAAGTGATCAAGTGATTTAATCTTTTCTTAAAACTCACTTCTTATTAAGTGTGACAAGTTTTTATTAAACTTTCTTTTTAAGAAAATGTTTTATTAAATTAATTATTTGAAAATTTGAAAATGGCATATTCTTATTTGATTAGGAATATTCTATCAGGATATTTTTTTAATCCAGATAAGACCTCCACTATTAAAGGACAAAAAAGGGAGCGGAGTCTAGGCGGCGGTTCCCTAGTGCCTACGCGGTTCCTTATCGATAAGGAACCGCCGACTGAGATATGGAACCGCGGCCAAATATATCCGTTGGCCTTTTGTCCTATAAATTGTGGACCATTCTCAGCTTTTCAACTCACCTCTTTTGCACATCTAATTCCAGATTCAAACACTCTTCTTTAATCACTCAAATCTTTGATCATTTGTTTGATTACTACTTGTTTAAGAAGTGAATCTTGTTCTTCCATCCCTTCCTCTCCAAGTGCAAAGAGAAGAACACTATCCTTGTGAAGTGTTGAGTCCACCACCAAAGATCCATTGAAGATCTAATTTTATACATTTGTTGTTGTGTCATAGTTGTGAAGATCCAAGTAGTTGTGTCTATTTGGAAGTTGTGTATGTACTAAGTATAGTTGTGTAGATTGGCCCTAGCTACGATTAGGGATCGACTTTTAGCTTAGAGTCGGAAATTGGTTAAGCGACGTGTACGGTTTTCTACACCATAAGGAGCTTGTTGTGTAGTGAACTCTCGAGTAAGGAGTACTCGAGGAGGGGAGTAGGAACGAGGAGTGAGCTTCGTTGCCGAACCACTATAAATCCTTGGTGTTCGGTTTGATCTTTCTTTACCCTTAACTCTTTACATTCTTTATTCTTTGTGCATATATTTCTGTTAGTATTAGTTTAGTTACACTATCATTGTTCATATTGTGAATAAGAAAATTTCACATATTTCCTCAAGCCTAAGTTTTTTGAAAAAGGGTTTTGAAAACCACCTTTTAACAAGTAAATATAAGAAACTATTCAACCCCCCCTTCTAGTTTCTACAATTTGTTTCATGTTATGTGTTAGATGAAAATTGTGTTATGTCTTATTTTGTTGTTCGAATGTTGTGTGCTAAGTGGTTTTACTTGTCGTTTTTGCTTATTAGTCTTTCCTTTTAGTTTTGTGCTTATTTTTTACATGTTGTGTCTTATTATTCTTAAGGGTGTGTTTGGATTAAGCTTTTTCTTATGTGTTTTAATCATTTTAATAAAAGTGTTTTTATAAAAGTTGTTAGTTTTTATGTTATAAGGATGTTTGCCAAAAATAAAATAAAATAAAATAAAATAAAATTTTGCCGGCGGCAAAATGCCTTCGCCGATAGGCAAAACGCATTCTGTAAAAAAAAATCGCCGGCGGCAAGATTTTTTCGCCTGTAGGCAATTCACCCACTGATGTCAAGTCGCCGGCGGCAACTTGAATTTTCTAAATTTTTTTTCTTTTATTTTCTTTTATTTAAACTAGGCCTTATCTAAAACCATTTTTAATTGTGTTTTACACTCGTCTAAACATCCGTTAATCGAGTTTCGAACTAATTATTAATAAAGCTTATATCCCGCCCAACCACCCCGTTTTAATCATTTTGTGCCTTGTTCGTATTTCTATTCGCTCCGGTTAATTCCCAAACCCCGTGGATATAACCCGAAGTCTAGAAAACCGTCCGATTTAAGAGATTTGGTATAAAACTTCTATTATATTTTTGTTTCATTTAGTTAAGAAAAATATAGTTTTTCTTATTAGGATTTTGTTGAGTCTTGTTTGTTTCTAAGTGTTTAGATTGTTTTTATTTGTCATATGCGTAATGTTTATATATGCATTATGTTTGTTTTTGTTTGTGTTAGTTGTCTTGTGCTTGGTTCATTTTGTTTGCATGTGTGTTTGTGTTTGTTTAAGTTCATGTGGTTAATATATGAACTTTGTGGGTGTGTTCGTTGGAAACCCTCACGAGACTATAACTCGTCAACTCGGGATACCGAGGGGTTTAAAGGCTTGTTGCATACGCTAAATGCAGTCATGTTGCCTATGAAAGTGTGCTTAATAAATTTACGTGTTTTGTAGTTTAGTTTATTTTGCAGGTTCAATAAAGCTTATGGAGGATGGATTGATCGTGTTGATGGATTGTATGTGTATACGCTCGTTGGAGATGAAATCGTTTGATCTTCCTTACTTGGCATCTTATCATATGGAGATCAATTGCGATTTCTTAGCCCGGGAAGTTTCGTTTCTCTTGGACTATTTATTTATTTACCCTACTTTTGATGCTTTGAAGTTTATTTCATATTGAGTCTAATAAAAAACTTAAGTGTGAGGGGAAATAAATGGGAACACGAAACCGAATTTTCAAAATATTAATTTTTTGGGCTAATAAAAAATAAAGAAAAAGTATCAAAAAAGAATAAAAGAAAAAGAAAGGGAGAGTTTGTATACTTGTTTGCCCTTAGGATCTAAATGTTTTCACACATTTGTATGTAAATATATTTCAATAATCATCCACATGGTAAAAAAAGAAATTCAAAAAAGAAATTCAAAAAAAAAATTCAAAAAAAAAATTCAAAAAAAAAATTCAAAAAAAAAATTCAAAAAAAAATTCAAAATAATAATAATAATAATAAATAATGTAAGTTTTAGTGAGATCACACTTGTGTGAGATAAGTTTATATACGTGACAAAGAGGCAACCTTAGGAATACAACCTAAATAGCCTTTTCCATTTTCTTTTTAGCTAGTTGCATCGATTAGCTAACCACCCATATTAACCCTTTTGTTAGCACTCTCGTCTAGTGTTAGATACCCTTAGAACACCCGTTGAGCCATTCTTTTCATTTTTGTTAAATCCACTAAAAAGAAAAAAATATTTAACCTTAAACCTCAGCCTAACCCATGTCAAAATCTAAATGGAGGGTTGCTAGTTGCATGGTGTGTTGGATCGTTTTTGATGATTTATAGTTGTCACACTTCGCTATATGTGTGTGTCATTCCAACAAAGATGGAGAGGGCCCGCTTCTATTTGTATTTTTTGTGGTGTGTGCTTAAGCGAAGTGCGAGGGGAGCATGTGATGTATGTTAAAAAAAGAAAGAAAAAAAGAGGAGGATGAGAAAAGAGAAAAAAGAAAAAAAAAGTCATCGAAAAAAAAGTAAAAAAAAAGTGATGACAATATTATGAAGATGAAGGAAGATGAAGTATGTTTAGATATTGATTAGCCAATGTGCTAAGACGTGATATGTGTGTGTTATGTGTTGAATAAAGCTCGTAGCTATGATCATTTTTGGGCTTGTAAATTGTTCGGCAACTAGCAACGTGGGACTTAGACTTTTAACTTGTAAATTCGTGATACCTCTCTCATAAAATTCCCATGTATTATCCTTACCCACTAACCTAAAGCCTTAGCCTTGTAACCCGAATAAAAGTTCTTTTTAGATGTGTATACTTGGTGCTCATGCCATTTGGTTTAGTCTTGTTTGTACTTAGTAGATTTGCATCTTATTTTTTCTAAGCCATTTTTATGCACCATGTGGGTTGTATTTTATTTTATTTGCTTGAGGACAAGCAACCTCTTAAGTGTCAGGGGGTTTGCACCTTTTGCGATTTCGTATATATATAAAAAAATCCAAAAATATTTTCTTTTACTTGCTTGAGGACAAGCAAACTCTTAAGTGTGAGGGGGTTTGCACCTTTAGCCATTTCTTATAAAAAGCCAAAAATAATTTCAGTTTTTCATAGATTTATCAATTTTCATAAAATTTTTAAATTTTCTTTTCTTTTACCATTTAGGTATTTTGTTTAGAACTTTATTTTTAGTTTTATTTGCTTGAGGGCAAGCAAAGTTTTTCTTTTCCTTGCTCGAGGACGAGCAAAACTTAAGTGGGTGGGGATTTGATAACGCTCAAATCTAACATATATTTACGAGCGTATTCGTGGTGTTTATGCATATATTTATGTGATTATTATGAACATATGATACTTAATGAAGCTTATTTGCTATTGTAGGTTCATCAATGGTTACATCACGAGAAATGAAAAAAAGACGAGTATTGGAGGAGAAAGGATGAACGAGACATGAAAGTGGAGCTCTCGTATGATAAATAATACAAAGAATAAGAGTCTTGGAATGTTTGGAAGAAAGAAAGAAGAAGAAACAAAGAAAAGGGACCAAAGAAGAAATAAGGGAATGTTGGCCCAGTTGCCACCAGCAAGATCATTCTGCCGCTGACAAAACTACATCAAGTTGCCACCCGCAAGATCATTCTGCCGCCGGCAAAAGTCCAGGCTGGTTTTGGCAAAGTCACATTAAACATCCTAATTACTTCTCCTTGCTCCCCAATCTGACCATAACTCCATTCCCTCTCCTCCAAGCTTTCATTAAACCCTCATTTACAACCCTTGAAGCCAAAGAAATATGCTTGGTGGCCAAGGAGAGTTCACTTATAAATAAGACCCATGGGGTAGTGTTTATAAGGATCCTATCTCATAATCCATCTTAATCTCCATCATATTTCTATGATTTTGATATCACCCCTCACCCAAGTGGCGAGGGGTGGATTTGGTAGCCATGTTCATGTAATAAGCCATAAGAAAGTAGAGAAGAAATCCATACTCCATACAAAACCCAAGATGGTTATGGGTAGAATGCATTGTATTTTGGTACTATGAACTCTAATGTTTGGTAACTTCTTCTTTATTATTCAATGTAGTATATGTTCATGTTCATGGTGATTCTTTTTTTTGTTATATGGTGAATGTTGTGATACTTATATTGTTTATATGAAGACTTGTGATATATGGATGTTTGGATTCTATTAGTGCTTGTCATTGGATTATGGTGATAACATTATATTTGGTTGAATTGGAACTTGTTCTTGTTTGTCAATTTGGTTAATCATTGTTGAGTCTATATGTTGGAATTATTCTTAACATGGTTGATTTCAATTCGTTAACCGACTAATGATTTGGTCTTGCGCTTTGTGACGATTGTGCAAGAGACTTAATAAACATAACAAGCAAAGGTTTAATCTAGATTATAGGTCGAAAGGAGTCTTTTGAATATATTGTTCTAATCATCTTTCAAGTAAATGGAACTTATCAAATTGATAACACCAAGTCTATGGGTCGAAAGGATTCATGTTGTTGTTGGTTTAGGCATAAGGCTCATGAGTGACCACTTGATTGAGACTTATGTATATTTGATTTATAAAGCACTAGTGTCTTATTATTGGTTCTATAGGTCGAAAGGATTACCTTTAATATGTTTTCCAAACTATGCATCCTAATATCCATGTGATCATTTGACCATACATGTATGTTCTTTGTGTGCTTGTGCCTTTAAACGATTCTCATGGTGGTTTGTGTGACAAATCTAACATTTTCAGGTAGTTAAATATTTTCTCGTATAATATTTTGAAACTTATTTTTGTGTTGGTTGACGAACTCACAATTTACGGATTTAAATTTGGGCTTACGTGCATAATTTGGCGTCTTTTACGACTAAACCGGAAACCTTAGGATTTCGTATTTACGTTTTTGAACTCCGTTTTTGATGAGACAATTTTTATTGGATTCGTTTTGTGACGGTGATTCATAATTTATAAAAACGTTTTTCGTAAAACGACCCGAGGGCACGCAAATCGAGAAAACTAGAATCGAGAAATATCCGTAAACTAGTGAGATGGGACAAAACACTTTGCCCCATCCCACTAGCTTATATGGGACGGCATATGTGACACACCACACTTAGGTGGCACACATTCTAGCTAAGCTTGCACAAGTGTAAGCTTATGCTTACACTTTAAGCTAAGCCTTCCACCAACTTAACAAAACCAACAAATGGTTTTCATTTAACCATTTCATCTATGCAATCCACCCCAAAAACTCTCTCTACTTCCACGTTGTGCCGTCCCACATCAAGCAACAAACACCATCTTTGATCTCTTCTAGCTACAAACCACATGTTTACTAGTCCTATTAAGGTGTTTCCTTGAAGCCTTGATCATTTGGTGGCCATATAACCAACTTTGGAGGTGATTTGCTTGTGTCCTAGGGCTGATTTTCCAACATATGGTCTTGATATTTGATGGTCTTGGAGATACTTGTTGTGTTCATCAAGTTCTTGCCTTCCTAAAACAAGAAATCCACTTGGATTGGTAAAGAAGATCATCATCTACATTTTCTCTTATTATTTTGTAAATAACAAATGTATTTTCTTTTATTTTGTATATGTATATGATGTATATATGATGATAAAAATGTTGTGTGGGGATCAAGTGTTGATAAACATGCTTAAAAATGATGATAACTATAAGAAATGAAGCTAAAATCATGTCTAATTAGTTGGCTGTATAAAAACAGTAGATAACTAAATGAAGAACTGATAAAAATGCATGGTTTGATCTATTTACAGTAAAGTAGATGATGTTATACACATGTGAGAGTTGGCCATGCAATGGAATCAAAATAATGAGTGAGATATGATCAAAACAAGTTAGGTGGTACAATCTGAATAAGCAGTTTTGTAGGGACTGTTAAGGAAACTTAGACTCAAAATGGGCAGTATCTATAACTAAGTTATATTTAGCACATATTATGAAGAAGTTGTCATCCAAAAATGAGCTTCTAAGTCATTGTAGATCTCTAGATATGATAAAAATGGTGAATGTGAAGTTAAAAATCAGATTTTGGAAATAATGTTTATTATTATTATATAAGCACTCACTTTATAATTTATAAAATGTAAAGTATAAACCCACTAACTTATAAAACTTATTTATATAAATGTATAAAAGGTTAATTAAATGGGTAAATTATATAAATGGTGGTAAAAGTAATATTTATAAGTAATAAAAACTGTAAACTTGATTTTTACGACTTTTTCGGCTATTGCCGTGAAATTAACGTTTTTCATCAAATAAAACTTAGACGACCAAACCCGTCTAATGTAAAGTTTATAAAAGTTGTATACTGATGTATAAGTAACTAAGACAAGTAAAAACCGATAAAACCCAAACTATAAGAATTACGGACATTTACGAGCTAACTAAACCTATTAGACTAATAATTGGACTTAATAAGATAAATACTTGTAAAAAGAATTATTTGGGCTTAACCCAATAGGACCCAACATGAAAAGTATATATACTGATCATATAAGTATATAATGGGTAAAAACAAGTAAAAGAACTTATAAAAGACTTAATGAACTTAAAATAGGTAAAATCGGTAAAACTAGTGAACTAGTAAGACGATACTAAAACGTAAACACTAAAATGAGTAAATGAGGATTTATAAACCCACTTGATCATCATCATATGTACAATAATCATATATATGTATATTGTTATTTTGATAAAAGTCATTGGACCGAGTCTAAGACCGATTATTATTTATATAGGTTTCCGTGACCGAAGCACGCCCGTAGCCGATAATCCGCCTTTCATTAACAACGTGAGTTCATAGCCTCGCACTCTTTTAAATGTTTTATAAAATGATTTGTAAACCCGCGAGGGAGATAACATGCTAGATTTTTATAAATAGAACACAAGTAGTCCCGATTGTATGCTTAATGAGATGGACCCGAATGATGCTATGACCCTATATTCGAGACTAAAAGGATTATTAGTAGTTAGGTTATGTCACTTAAAGTCCCATTAGCATGAATTGTGAACTACCGGGTTTTGGTAGACGCTTATGCATTTGATAGTACTATTTGGGGACGATCACCCCAGTTCGCGCCTTGACGGTTGATCCCCGTCGTACCACATTGATTGGTAAGCGAATTTATGTATGAGAAGATTCCATAGCGTGATTTTTGTGACGACACGCTAACTTAGATGGGCAAAATGTTTGTCGGGTTCGCGGCCCGCTGTTTTCACAGTAAGGTAACAATGTCATGCGGCTAATAATAATCCTATATAATTCAGATACCATGTATCCTATAATACAATATAAGACATAAATAATAAACGATAACGACGCTATTACGATGAATATATTACCTATCATGGTAATATAGAGACTACGGTCTCATGGACGGTTTAAGATGTATGCTTGATATATATTGCCTGACTAGCAATATGTGGACTTACTTCCGATATTATACTTGTGTTCTGATTTTAAATGAATGTAAATGATTGTTTTATATAACGGTTTTCATTAAACTCTATGAATTCACTCGGCATTCGCTGATATGATTTTTTCATGTTTTCTATCTCAGGTGCTTGAAGGTAATCCGGATGGAGATCGACTCTGATGGCCCACACTTAATATTAAAAATGTTCATTCGATCTGTGTTTTGTAAACTTAATGACCTGTATAATTTGGGACCTGTTGTACACTTTTAAATCTTTTTATCGAATGAATGTTTGTTAAACCTTGTACAACCATTTTTATGTGTTGTCTATGATTGGAGTTATTGTGCTATCCCGTAACACTCTGAAAGACCCTTCCGCTGTACCGATACGAAAAATGAGAGTGTTACAGTTTGGTATCAGAGCTCTCGTTGTAGAGAACAAAAGATTTTAAAAACCAAGGTTTTGAACAAAACTTTTCAAAATCTTTTGACAATGAACATTTGAGAAAATATTTGAAAAATCTTTTGACTATAACGGTGCCAGAGATCTCCGACGTTACCAACAAGCCCTATTGAGAAGATATATATTTTGATATATATAATTTAATTTATATATATGTATATATCGTGATTTCATTATGTAATTGTTTAACTAGTATGTTATCCTAATACGAGATAAATATATATAAATGCAGATTGTCATGGCTGACCCTAATATTCTTGTAGAAAACCATGCTATTGCCGAACCTAATATAGAAGATGATCCTTATTTAGACTTAGTAGATTTTGATATTGATGATGAGGAGGAACCATTTGAGGATCCCGAGCCCGAGTTAGGACTAGGAGATCAGATTGCCCCTCAGGTTGACTTAGTAGAGAATGTGGATATTGAGAATGTGGGTAATGAGGACGTGGATATTGAGAATGCTGATATTGAGAATGAGGATGAGATTGGATTAGATAATTTAGATGATGAGATTGACGACGAGGATGTCGAGGAGGATGTAGGTATAGATGTTGAGGTTGATGACGATGAGGAAGCTGAGCTTATTTATCCGTATGATGTTCTAGAGGGCGAGCCTTTGCCCCCACCAGTTTGTTTGTCTGATTCTGAGGATGAGTTACCTAGGGATGAAATGTCTGAATCATCTGAATCTGATTCTGAATCAGAGGAGGATGAGGATGACGATGTACCTGACGGTACTGATGGTATTGCTACTCGTAGACGTTAGATAGGAGAGTCGTCTAGTGCTCGAGAGGCTACTCATATTGATGGTCTTGCACCATGGGCCTTGAGACGTGATCTAGATGCTTCCCGTGTTAAGAGTTGTGTGACAGAGGTTGGATTAGGTGTTGTTCAGACTCAGGTTGCTTATTTGGAGTCGAAGACTAAGATTGGAGAGAAAGAGCGAGAATTGCTTAGTTTGGATTTGAGTGATGTAGAACGTGGTTTGAATGAGGCTTTTAGGAGGTTATCGGTGTTGGAAAGTCGTGAGTTGGCTGAGATGAAGAAAAAGGTGAATTCTATGGAGATTCAGTTGAGTGTGGCTCGTGCGATGCGTGAGAAAGCTGAAAAGGAGTTGAATATATCTGTGGGTTGGAACAGTAGATTTTATGCTGATATGGTTGAAAGAGGAGTAATCCGTAAGCGCCCAGCTGAAGATGTGTCTAGTGATTGTCCGACGAAGATCCATAAGACGATGGATGATGGACCATCTGGCGGTTCTCAGTAGACCAGTCAGTGTTTAGTAGTGACCTTTAGATCTTTTGTGTTTGTAGCTTTGACTGAACCGACTTGTTAGTTGTAGACTTGGCACGAATTTTGAGTGTTTATAGTGTTAGAACTTTGATATGGATGTACTAAGACAATACTTTTGTTTCAGATCGAATGAAATATGTATCTTGTCTTGAATTCCATATTGTGCCTTATTTGTATCTTGATTATGAATTCGATCCATATTATATGAATCCTTGTTGGATGAATGCTTAATGCTTTGAAATTGTGGAATTATAGAACTATGCCGCCCAAGAAGGCTGTGACTGAGGATGATGTACGTAGGATTATTACGGAGCAAGTTACCGCATCTATGACTGAATTTATGGCAAATGCTAGAAATGAAGCTAGCGGTAGTGGAGCTGGCGGTAGTGGAGCTGGCGGTAGTGGAATTGGCGGTACTAATGTGAATGTGAATGCTAATAATGTGAATGCTAATGCTGGAGGAAATATAGGAGGACTTGGAACGAATGCACCTGAAATTGGTGGCTGTACTTATGTGACGTTCATGAAGTGTGAACCTCTACCTTTTAATGGAACTGAAGGTGCTGTAGGACTAAGCCAGTGGATCGAGAAGATTGAATCGGTGTTTAGGATTAGTAAGTGTAAGGAGGAAGATAAGGTGACTTTTGCTATGGCTACTCTTAAAGGTCGTGCGTTGACTTGGTGGAACGGGAGAATTGCTTTCATGGGTCTTGATGCTGCTAATGCTACTCCTTGGGCTGAAATCAAGAAGTGGATGACTTTGGAGTTTTGTCCTCGTAGTGTGATCATTAGGTTAGAACAAGAGTTGATTCATCTGAGAATGAAAGGTGTGGACATTGATAGTTACACGAATCGATTCCATGAGTTGGCCTTGCTATGTCCTCGATTGGTTGAACCCGAAGAGATCCGAATTGAGCAATATGTGAAAGGGTTGACCAGGAATATCCGGGGGACGTGACATCATCGAAACCACTGACCATTGATGATGCTGTTCGAATGGCTTACCAACTCATTGGACAGATAATTCAGGATAAGGAAGATGAAGCCCGTGTAGGTGAGAAAAGAAAGAGAGACGGTGATCGTGTAGATAGATGTGATAATAGGAAGAATTTCAATCGCCGTCAGAACAAGAGGAAAAGGAATGCAAATGCTATTACCAACAATGCACCGCGCAACGATGATAGATGTCCTAAGTGTGGCAACAAGAGGCATCCTGGCGACTGCTGGAAGTGCCGAAATTGCGGAAAGCTTGGACACAAGGTTGAAAGGTGTAAGAAGGGAACGATTTGCTTCAATTGTAATGAAGAAGGTCATAGGAAATCGGAATGCCCCAAGTTGAAAGCGATTGTACCAGGAAGAAACCCCCAGAGTGGTATCTACCAACTTGGAACAATTGAGGTGAAGAAAGAGGATCCGAATGTCGTTACCGGTACGTTTTTACTCAACAATCATTATGCTGTTGCTTTATTCGATTCGGGTGCCGATAGGAGCTTTGTATCCACTAAATTTAGTGCCCTTATTGATATTGAACCTGTTGAGATAAGTACCAGTTACGAGGTGGAATTGGCTGATGGTAAATTAGTGAAAACTAATAAGCTATTAGAAGGATGCTCTCTAAATCTCTTGAACCATTCCTTTCCGATTGATTTGATGTTGATAGAATTAGGTAGTTTTGATATTATTATTGGTATGGATTGGTTGTCGTTGAATAATGCTACTATTTTATGTGGAGAGAAGAAGGTTAAGATTCCTCTTAGGAATAGGACGTTAGTAATTGATGGTAGTCGAGGTGAATCCCGTTTGAAATCGTTTCATGTATTAAAGTCCAAAAGTACATCAGGAACGGTTGTGAGTAATTTTTAGCTCAAGTGACCGGGAATGAGTTTAGGGAGAAACGATTGGAAGATGTACCTATTATTTGTGAATTTCCTGAGGTATTTCCTAAAGATTTACCAGGACTTCCACCGATAAGGCAAGTAGAGTTTCGAATCGATTTAATTCCTGGTGCTGCACCGGTGGCACGTGCCCCTTACCGATTAGCCCCTTCTGAATTAAAGGAGTTATCTGAGCAACTTAAGGAGTTGTCTGATAAAGGTTTTATTCGACCGAGCTCGTCGCCTTGGGGAGCTCCAGTCTTGTTCGTTAAGAAGAAGGATGGATCTTTTCGTATGTGCATTGATTATAGGGAACTAAATAAGTTGACAATTAAGAATCGATATCCTTTACCTAGGATTAATGATTTGTTTGATCAACTGCAAGGATCTAGTGTGTATTCTAAGATAGATTTGCGGTCAGGATATCACCAACTTCGCGTCCGTGAAGAAGATATTCCTATAACTGCATTTAGAACTCGTTATGGACACTATGAATTTCAAGTAATGCCATTTGGGTTAACTAACGCACTTGCGGTTTTCATGGATTTAATGAATCGAGTGTGCAAGCCCTACTTGGATAAATTTGTGATTGTGTTTATTGACGATATTCTAATCTATTCTAAGAATGAAGATGAGCATAGAGAACATTTGAGGATTGTTTTGAAGTTGTTGAAGGATGAAAGGTTGTATGCTAAGTTTTCGAAGTGTGATTTATGGTTGGATTCTGTGCAATTTCTTGGTCATGTGATTAACAAAGATGGAATTCATGTTGATCCTGCAAAGGTTGAAGCTATTAAGAATTGGTCTGCACCGACAACGCCAACGGAAGTGCGACAGTTCTTAGGATTAGCTGGCTATTATAGGCGATTCATTAAAGAATTTTCTTTGATAGCTAAACCCTTGACTAAGCTTACTCAGAAGAATAAACCTTTCGTTTGGGGAAGTGATGAAGATGGAGCATTTCAGATATTGAAGCAAAAATTATGTAGTGCGCCAATCTTATCATTACCCGAAGGGAGTGAAGATTTTGTAGTGTATTGTGATGCATCTCTTAGAGGTTATGGAGCTGTTTTGATGCAGAGAGAGAAAGTGATAGCTTATGCTTCTAGGCAATTAAGGAAGAATGAGGAGAATTATACTACTCATGATCTTGAGTTAGGAGCTGTGGTCTTTGCTCTTAGGTTGTGGAGACATTATCTGTATGGCACCAAGTGTACGGTATTCACCGATCACAAAAGCCTACAGTATATTCTCGACCAGAAGGAATTGAACATGAGGCAACGAAGATGGATAGAGTTGTTAAGTGATTATGACTGTGATATAAAATATCACCCAGGAAAAGCCAATGTTGTTGCTGATGCGTTGAGTAGGAAAGATAGAGAGCCTATCAGGGTGCGTTCTCTAGTCTTGACCGTGCACAATAATTTGCCTGAGCAAATTAGAAATGCGCAAATAGAAGCTTGTAAGAAGGAGAATTTTGTTAATGAAGGGTTCCGAGGAGAAGGAGATCCTTTAGAGGTTAGAGCTGATGGAGTGAAATGCTTAAGAGGTCGTATGTGGATACCTAAGTTTGGAGGCTTAAGAGATTTGGTTATGTTAGAATCCCATAAATCTAAGTATTCCATTCATCCAGGATCTGATAAGATGTACCATGATTTGAAGAAGTTGTATTGGTGGCCGAATATGAAAGCTGACATAGCTATGTATGTTCTTCAATGCTTGACTTGTGCTAGAGTTAAAGCCGAACATCAAAAGCCATCAGGACTACTTCAACAACCAAAGATTCCTGAATGGAAGTGGGAGCGAATTACGATGGACTTTATCACCAAGCTTCCAAGAACATCATCTGGAAACAATTCGATTTGGGTTATTGTCGATAGACTGACCAAATCAGCACACTTCATTCCGGTTAAGGAGCAGTTCTCACTGGAGAAGCTGACTCGAATATACCTTGATAATGTTGTATGCAAACATGGAGTGCCTGTATCGATCATTTCAGATCGAGATCCTAGATTCGCATCGAATTTTTGGAAATCTCTCCAAAGATCTTTGGGAACGAATCTCGATATGAGCACTGCTTATCACCCCCAGACTGATGGGCAGAGTGAAAGGACGATACAAACACTGGAAGATATGTTGAGAGCTTGTGTGTTAGACTTTGGTAAGAATTGGGATAAACATTTGTCGTTAGCAGAGTTTTCGTATAACAATAGTTACCATTCTAGTATTAAGGCTGCACCGTTTGAAGCTTTGTATGGTAGGAAGTGTAGATCTCCTGTATGTTGGAGTGAAGTTGGGGATACCCAGCTCACGGGACCGGAATTGATCCGGGAGACTACGGAGATGATAGTTCAGATTAAGAAGAGGTTGTTGACTGCCCGTAGTAGACAGAAAAGTTACGCGGATGTGCGGCGGAAGCCAATGGAGTTTGAAGTGGGTGACCGAGTAATGTTGAAAGTATCGCCATGGAAAGGCGTTATAAGATTTGGAAAACGAGGAAAATTGAATCCCCGTTATATTGGACCCTTTAAGATTTTATCTAGAGTAGGTCCGGTGGCTTACAAACTAGAGTTACCCCCAGAACTTCATGGTGTTCACAACACATTCCATGTATCTAATCTGAAGAAATGTCTAGCAGTGAGTGATGAGAAAATTCCGTTAGGTAAGGTTCGAATAGATGGGAAGTTGCATTTTATCGAAGAGCCCGTAGAAGTTATGGACCGTGAGGTAAAGCAACTGAAACAAATTCGGATACCTATTTTCAAGATCCGATGGAATTCAAAGCATGGACCGGAGTATACTTGGGAACGAGAGGATGAAATGTGGAAGAAATATCCGCACCTCTTCGATTTCAATAAGAAACGGACATCCAAATGAAATGGATCACGAGGACGTTGATCCCTTTTAGGAGGAAAAGCTGTGACAAATCTAACATTTTCAGGTAGTTAAATATTTTCTCGTATAATATTTTGAAACTTATTTTTGTGTTGGTTGACGAACTCACAATTTACGGATTTAAATTTGGGCTTACGTGCATAATTTGGCGTCTTTTACGACTAAACCGGAAACCTTAGGATTTCGTATTTACGTTTTTGAACTCCGTTTTTGATGAGACAATTTTTATTGGATTCGTTTTGTGACGGTGATTCATAATTTATAAAAACGTTTTTCGTAAAACGACCCGAGGGCACGCAAATCGAGAAAACTAGAATCGAGAAATACCCGTAAACTAGTGAGATGGGACAAAACAATTTGCCCCATCCCACTAGCTTATATGGGACGGCATATGTGACACACCACACTTAGGTGGCACACATTCTAGCTAAGCTTGCACAAGTGTAAGCTTATGCTTACACTTTAAGCTAAGCCTTCCACCAACTTAACAAAACCAACAAATGGTTTTCATTTAACCATTTCATCCATGCAATCCACCCCAAAAACTCTCTCTACTTCCACTTTGTGCCGTCCCACATCAAGCAACAAACACCATCTTTGATCTCTTCTAGCTACAAACCACATGTTTACTAGTCCTATTAAGGTGTTTCCTTGAAGCCTTGATCATTTGGTGGCCATATAACCAACTTTGGAGGTGATTTGCTTGTGTCCTAGGGCTGATTTTCCAACATATGGTCTTGATATTTGATGGTCTTGGAGATACTTGTTGTGTTCATCAAGTTCTTGCCTTCCTAAAACAAGAAATCCACTTGGATTGGTAAAGAAGATCATCCTCTACATTTTCTCTTATTATTTTGTAAAGAACAAATGTATTTTCTTTTATTTTGTATATGTATATGATGTATATATGATGATAAAAATGTTGTGTGGGGATCAAGTGTTGATAAACATGCTTAAAAATGATGATAACCATAAGAAATGAAGCTAAAATCATGTCTAATTAGTTGGCTGTATAAAAACAGTAGATAACTAAATGAAGAACTGATAAAAATGCATGGTTTGATCTATTTACAGTAAAGTAGATGATGTTATACACATGTGAGAGTTGGCCATGCAATGGAATCAAAATAATGAGTGAGATATGATCAAAACAAGTTAGGTGGTACAATCTGAATAAGCAGTTTTGTAGGGACTGTTAAGGAAACTTAGACTCAAAATGGGCAGTAGCTATAACTAAGTTATATTTAGCACATATTATGAAGAAGTTGTCATCCAAAAATGAGCTTCTAAGTCATTGTAGAACTCTAGATATGATAAAAATGGTGAATGTGAAGTTAAAAATCAGATTTTGGAAATAATGTTTATTATTATTATATAAGCACTCACTTTATAATTTATAAAATGTAAAGTATAAACCCACTAACTTATAAAACTTATTTATATAAATGTATAAAAGGTTAATTAAATGGGTAAATTATATAAATGGTGGTAAAAGTAATATTTATAAGTAATAAAAACTGTAAACTTGATTTTTACGACTTTTTCGGCTATTGCCGTGAAATTAACGTTTTTCATCAAATAAAACTTAGACGACCAAACCCGTCTAATGTAAAGTTTATAAAAGTTGTATACTGATGTATAAGTAACTAAGACAAGTAAAAACCGATAAAACCCGAACTATAAGAATTACGGACATTTACGAGCTAACTAAACCTATTAGACTAATAATTGGACTTAATAAGATAAATACTTGTAAAAAGAATTATTTGGGCTTAACCCAATAGGGCCCAACATGAAAAGTATATATACTGATCATATAAGTATATAATGGGTAAAAACAAGTAAAAGAACTTATAAAAGACTTAATGAACTTAAAATAGGTAAAATCGGTAAAACTAGTGAACTAGTAAGACGATACTAAAACGTAAACACTAAA
The DNA here is from genome assembly GCA_025667525.1 of Glebionis coronaria. Taxonomy (NCBI): domain Eukaryota; kingdom Viridiplantae; phylum Streptophyta; class Magnoliopsida; order Asterales; family Asteraceae; genus Glebionis; species Glebionis coronaria. The sequence continues at coordinate 146,560,237 of CM046882.1, forward strand.
ATGAGTAAATGAGGATTTATAAACCCACTTGATCATCATCATATGTACAATAATCATATATATGTATATTGTTATTTTGATAAAAGTCATTGGACCGAATCTAAGACCGATTATTATTTATATAGGTTTCCGTGACCGAAGCACGCCCGTAGCCGATAATCCGCCTTTCATTAACAACGTGAGTTCATAGCCTCGCACTCTTTTAAATGTTTTATAAAATGATTTGTAAACCCGCGAGGGAGATAACATGCTAGATTTTTATAAATAGAACACAAGTAGTCCCGATTGTATGCTTAATGAGATGGACCCGAATGATGCTATGACCCTATATTCGAGACTAAAAGGATTATTAGTAGTTAGGTTATGTCACTTAAAGTCCCATTAGCATGAATTGTGAACTACCGGGTTTTGGTAGACGCTTATGCATTTGATAGTACTATTTGGGGACGATCACCCCAGTTCGCGCCTTGACGGTTGATCCCCGTCGTACCACATTGATTGGTAAGCGAATTTATGTATGAGAAGATTCCATAGCGTGATTTTTGTGACGACACACTAACTTAGATGGGCAAAATGTTTGTCGGGTTCGCGGCCCGCTGTTTTCACAGTAAGGTAACAATGTCATGCGGCTAATAATAATCCTATATAATTCAGATACCATGTATCCTATAATACAATATAAGACATAAATAATAAACGATAACGACGCTATTACGATGAATATATTACCTATCATGGTAATATAGAGACTACGGTCTCATGGACGGTTTAAGATGTATGCTTGATATATATTGCCTGACTAGCAATATGTGGACTTACTTCCGATATTATACTTGTGTTCTGATTTTAAATGAATGTAAATGATTGTTTTATATAACGGTTTTCATTAAACTCTATGAATTCACTCGGCATTCGCTGATATGATTTTTGCATGTTTTCTATCTCAGGTGCTTGAAGGTAATCCGGATGGAGATCGACTCTGATGGCCCACACTTAATATTAAAAATGTTCATTCGATCTGTGTTTTGTAAACTTAATGACCTGTATAATTTGGGACCTGTTGTACACTTTTAAATCTTTTTATCGAATGAATATTTGTTAAACCTTGTACAACCATTTTTATGTGTTGTCTATGATTGGAGTTATTGTGCTATCCCGTAACACTCTGAAAGACCCTTCCGCTGTACCGATACGAAAAATGAGAGTGTTACAGTTTGATCGTGACAATCATACTTACCATTTGTTACAAACAAATAACACTTGAGTATAATCAAGTCCCATGGGACGACCTTGACTTACCAATATAATTGCAACATGACTAGAGTATACTTGCTCGAATTTGTGTTCCTAATTAATATCGGTAATTCTTGTTTATAAATTTAAAACCTAGTGTAGAAAGAATGCATCATGTTTTTGGGTTCTTTTATTTCTTTGTTGGAATTGTGTTCTTGAACGAATTGTTTCATTAACATAACCACCAATGGAGCACATCAGATATGCCTCTTTCAGGAAGTGTATGAAATGAAAGTTGGCCGCCTATTTTATAGGCCGAGGTTTGAGAATGTAAGATGGTATGGACTTATAATTATAGAGAGACAATCAAAAAGTAGTAGTGAGGAAGGAATGGATTGAGGAATCAAAGAGATTGTCAAGATAGTAGATTGATATTGGAAGGGAAACCTTTAGAGCTAAAAGTTAGTGATCATGAGTAAGGAAAGTCTCACCTAGAGAAAGGTGTAGCACGTGTTATATGAAAGGTGAGTTAGCACCTAGAGATGTTTAGACCATTTGAGATCCAATGTAGGATTGGTCATGTAGCATGTAGAATGAGATTGATATTCTATAAGAATCTGATGATAGTGATCAAGTATGAGTAAACCTATGTCGTATAGATGCTTTATAAACATTAAGTTTTGTAGCAATTTATATCTTAATCTCAAGACAGTTCTTGTTTGATGAGTTGCGAGGTTAAGATATGAGTTACGTTGTTACACAACTTAAGGTTTTGAGGGATTTCCTCGAGGACAGGTGAGGCTCATGTAGATTTGATGTTTGGATTTGGGTAAGATTATTTAACTTGCTTTGTGCCCATGTGTGGACTAGCGGAGTTGTGAATTATGAGTATGACATGTTTCATGTGATGATTATGAGTAGTGTTCGGCTATGCAATCATGTATATGCCATTAGATGTGATTAAGGTTGGAAGAACCTTTGGATGATAGATAATTTGTAGAGATTATGGGCTGTTAGGTCTTGTGATAGAAAGCAGAGTAGAAATGCTAGAGTTAATGTATGAGAGAAATTACGCGTGACGTTGATTTCACATGAGTGATTGGAGGATTACTTGTATGGTAAGTATCCTTAATAGTTGTTTAGTAAGGATAAGATGTGTGAATATTGGATGGGATACCAAACATGGTCCATAATTTATATGGGAACACGAGGGCCATATGAGAGTCAAGTGTCCCCATTTGTTTGTGAATATCGGTAGAGGAACCAAAGGTTAAATCTTGGGACGAGATTTCTAAAAGGAGGGGATACTATGACAACTGTGGTTCTGCCGGGTGAGTTGTCACCCGTAGAAATTTAATTTATGTATATGATTTCTTGAATTATGTGCTTTGTGTGTTCTTATGTGTTACAATGTGCTGAAGAATGAGCGAGATGAAATACATGATTGATTAATCATGGTACATGTTTGAAATGAATAGAAATGAAAGTGAAGTGAAATGAAATGAGATCACGCGAAAATTTCGTGAAAGTTGAATTATCATTTTCGTAGGATTTTGTGTATGTATCATACGTGATGTACGTACACTAGATATATATTATATATACTCTATAAATATTATATGAGTTTTCTATTTTAGGAAAGTTTTGAAAATAAAGTATTGATCGAAAATTACGTAGAAAGTCGAAAAATTAGCGAATGAGTGCCTAGTTTTGATCCGAAAGGGTCTAGGTGTTAATTAATGGTAATTATAAGTTATTAAAAAATTAAAATAATAAAATAATGAAGGGAGTCGGAATTGTGGGCTTCATGGCTGAATATTTTATTAAAAAAAATGAATAAAATTAAGATAATTATCATATAGGAGTCCTAATTGGGCCTAAACTTGTTCGGGAGGTTACCAAAGCATATATAAACACCCCAAGACCCCCAAAACGACCCATAAACCTTAAATTAAACTCAAAGTTAGTCAAATAGAAATGGAGGATCAAGAAGAGTCGAATTTATGCTTAAGATTTAAAGGTACGTAATTGAACTAGCTCGATTAAGTTGAATTTACGTATGTAACCTAGTATGATGGATTAGGGTTTAGGATTTACGATTTTTTATTAGGGTTTCAAATTAGGGTTTATGATTTCTGTAATTAATAATTTTAGGGCTTATAATATTTAACTAATTAGGTTATTGTGGGGTTTAATGATGATTAAAGGGTTTAATTATGTTTAAAATTGGAACTGCAGTCTGACCATAATTTTAAGTCGACCTATAGAGGTCATATCTTGGTCATAAAAATGAGTTAGAAGACGATCTTTTTAAAGAACTTAAGTTGAGAGAGTTATCTTTCCAATGGCGTTCGTTTCAAGACAATTGGAGGTCTGGAAGTCACTTTTTATGAATTTACAAGATTCATGGTCAGAACTGGGATTTTAAAATTCGAATTTAGGGTTTAAGTTTTAAGGGCACAAACCTTATCAAATGAACTAATTTTTGCAAGGCCACCTGGGAACAACTTATTTATGATATATAATAAGTCATTTGTTAATTAGGGCAAAAGTTATGATGTTTAGGTTGGTCGTTCATGGGTAAACATTTGGAAGGTCTAAGCTGAGTTAGAAAACTGGAGCTAGTTGTGGTCATAGAATTATTTGAATTTTTATACAAGGACTTAAGACCTAATATTTGATTTGGAATACCTAGATACATATGTGAATACCTGTAAAAATTGGAAAAACTATTGGGCATGGTTAAGTCTGGATTTTGCATTCGTTTTGGGTAGGTAAAATTCACAAGTTTTTAGAAAAGTAATGAGAAAGGTTTGGAAGTAATATGGGAGTGATAGATGTGTTAAACCTTAAGGGTTTGGTTTAGAGTAATGATTTAGATTTAGTGAGTCCATCATATGAATGTTACATCATTTGAATTTCGACCAATGGATGGTAACATGTTTGCTGTTTGATATAGTTGCTTTGCGAGGACTTGCGTAGCTATGTTGTTTGGTGAGTTTCATAGTCCCTTGTCTTTTAAATGGTTTTACTCCAGTAAGGGATGGGAATGATGCTTGTACAAATACTTGATGTGAAATGTTGTTTTAAAGTGTATGGACATCAATGTGCAAGTATGTGACTTGTTTGGTATGTGATATTGTGGGAGCGGATGGGTACGCCTACCCTGTGTGATTACTTGTGAAGGAGCAGATGGGTACGCCTACCCAGTGTTATGATTTGAGATGGTACCATGGGATCGGATGGGTACACCTACCCAGTGTAATTGTGGATTGGGGAGCAGAGAAACGTGTGCCGTCTCAATGTATGTTTATATGCTTGCTTGTTTACATGTAGTAGTTGTTGTCCAAAATGATATATGATATGATTTTGATTTGTTAATGAGCACAACAATGAACTGTTTTTGTGTGTCTTAAACCTATGACTCTCACCAACTTTATGTTGACGTGTTTTAGAATCATTTTCAGGGTTGCTAAGCGATGATATAAGCTCTAGAGAGCGAAGGATTAGAGAGAGCGTAGGCTTTCATTGCAGAGTTTATGTTTATTTGTTTATTTGATGTTGTGCACTATATGAGATTGTTGAATGTTTATGGCATTTTCAAAATACGTCCTGTTTATATATGTTGTCTTTTAGTTTGTTCTATGTTGTGACACCATTGTGTTGTGACGATGTCCATGAAGTTTCACATCACGTTTCCGCCAAGGCGGGGTGTTACAACCGTTACCTGAACAAAAGCGTACCCTTAACCGAAGGTTACATAGAGTCATAGACAACATTGTTGTGTGCGTATCAAAAGAAGACACATGAAACCTCAACAACCTCGTTTGGTTTATCCATAATTTGATAACCTATGTCAATCCTTATTTCTAATTTGACTCATCAAACGTCACGATCCAATGTCAGACACCGATGATTAACCAATGTGGTCAGCCGAACGAGTTGTAGCACCAACTCTTGGTTCCGCAATCCTTTTACTTGACATGCAAATGAATTTTCTATCAAAGGAAATCACTTGACCCTTGTGAAGAACAATCAGTTTGATGGACAAATCAAAACCATTAAGCATCCATTCAAAACTTAGAACCCAAGTTTGATTGCTTTACTGACAAACACTCTAATCGTGCTTCTGGTTCACTACCTAGCAACACCAACCCAAAACCCAAGAACAACAAATATCAATCACCACAAGCTCGCAACGAGCATGTGAATGTCGTATTCACGCGGAGTACTTTATCTTACGATGCACCCCCTTAACCAACTCAAGACACAACCAATGAACCACATGTAACACCCGCTCTGATAAAAAGACAAAGTGTCATGTTATGGTGTCATATCAGAAACATATAAAACACAAGTGGAAGTCTTAATGTATTAAATATCAAAATAACTCTCCAAAAGAGTAACAATCCCAAATACTAGGTTACAAAATGCATATCTTCAAAAGAATAAAGGTCTTCAACATTTATTAAGACACAAGGGTGACTCTAAGGTAGTTCTCTAACCCAAAGTCTCACTTCCTAGCTTCCCGCTTAAAACCTGCCGCATGAAAAGAAAATGCGGTTGAGCTAACGCTCAGTGAATAGATATAATATAAATGATGTAAAGAAGAAAAGGTATAACGGATATCTGTGAATCATATATCATATAGGGTAAATGAAATGGAGTAATAATGGATATCAAGTAAAGGATAACGAAAGTGAAATGAAAATTCCTATGAGCTCACACATACCATATCACACATATATCACGTGCAGTTGCACGGTTCTCCCAAATATATCACATGGTTCTCCCAAATGTACATAGGTGGATGACGATCAGACCTAATGCACCGAAAGTGATATGGGGCGTATTGCACACATACACCAATCACTAAATCACATATCATAACATATTACCTAGGATGCATCCATATACCCCCTGCAAAACAAAGTCATATATGTACACTAGCTCGATGACTAGTGCACACACACACATAATATAGCATAATGGCCATCGGAAGGGAACGTTATGGATTAATCACACCGCCACAGATAGTGTCACGTCATTGGTTCATCAATGACGCGGTCATGGTACCTCCATGACTAGTTACAAATAAGCTCAGGCAAAGGAAAACATAAAAACAAATTCCAAATAGATCATAAAGCAACCAACAAAAGGAAAATAGAAGCATAAGAATCACAACGAATCAAAGAGAAGGAGGAAGCAATGGAATACAACAACCAACTATGAGGAACATAGCAATGGCATCAGAGATCATACTAAAAAGGCTAAAAGTGAAAAAGAAGGTCCTTGAGAAAAGGACGGAATATGTGTACCTTAACGAATGCGTAAAATGAAGCCGCACACAAACGCTAACGAAAACAAACACATGTCACCGGATCTACAAAAACATATTTCCATATATGATATTTACCATAAATAGACTCTCACCACTAAAGTTTCCAAAAATAGGTGGTAGACACTACTTAAAATAAATGTTTCGTTATTATCGATTTTATGCAGATTTTAAGGTAAGTTTTACTACTTGAACACCTCATCATTAAGTTCCCATATTTTTTATAAAAACTTATAGAGGCTCCCATATGGGTCTAAAAGGCCTTTGTAATTTGGCTTAAGCCCATTCATTGTCTAACCCATGCTATGACACACAAATCTACAACTAGCCCAAAACAGTCTTGGCAGAAACATAAAAAAAATATTGATTTGTTTGACCCACTTAGACAACTCCATAATTCATAAAACAAAATCAGAAGATGTCCCAACATATGAACAACATCTCCCTAAAGTGGCTTTCAATTAAACATCATATTTTAGGAGATATATATATTTTATACCACAATTAATATTTTCAGTCAGAAAATCTGATTTTGACACTTAATCTTATAACAAAAGTTACACAGACTTCCCGACCTCATAAAGTAAAAGGAGACCACCCTAGAAACTAGATTCAAAGTACATGATGTTAGGCACTTGAATCAATCAAAAAGCTTTTATAAAACTCTATTTATACCCGTTTTAATTCAACCCATTTTTCAAATTGCCCAAACACTGATAGGTGTGTAAACACCCATCCTTTTACCACTTAACTACAACAATAACCGAGCCAAAACGTGTATTTTATGTCGTAAATGTCGGAATTATGCGTGGTTTATGTTTTTGTTGTGATTTAGGACGAAAATGTGAAAAGGGGAGAAAACACGGGCATTCACGGGCTTTTATCAAAAAAAAAGACAAAAGACGAAGTCAAGAAATTAAGAGTGCAAAAAGAACGGAAGTCCAAGACCAATTCTGAAGATTTATCGAAGAAAAAGTCAAAAGACGGAAGTTTACTAAAAGCCGAAGAACTCAAGTCTAATTTATTGAAGAATTACAAGACGAGTTTAAAGAAATCCCGAGATAGAGTCGTTAAAGTCAAAGAATTAAGAAGACAAGGACTTAATCATGCAATTAAAGAAAGAAGAAAGAGGGGAGGAAGCTTCCTAAGCACCTCCCTAATCCTCCTATAAATAGCCTTCATTTTCTTTTCATTTGTTTTTGTTGGCTAGAGTGACACTAGTTCTTCCACCGTTTTAATTACCTTGCACTTTAATTACATGTCATTTAAATAACTTGTCTTGCACCTTAAATACCTTTAATTTCAAGTTAGTTTCCTTTTAATTATTGTCAATCTTTACTTTTATGGTTTATCTCTCATTCTACCTTTCTTTCTATGCTTCAATCTTATTGTTTATATGCTTATTGTGTTGCTTATTTGATTTATGTTCATGTTTTTGATCTTGTTAGCTTATTGATTTTATAGCTTATTTGTGTTTATCTTTAAGTTTCTTAAGTTTTTATAAAAGTTATTTTTATATAAAAATTGTTTTTCGTATATCTTTTTCGTTTAAGAGTTTTTCGAAAGTCTTTAAATCTTAGCTTATTAGTTTTTCTTATATGTGTTTTGATTAGGTTTTTAGTTGTGTGCTTATTTGAGTAATAGCTTATTTGTTTAGCTTATTTTGATTTTTCCTTCTGTTATTCCGATCAACCCCAATCGGAAAGGGGTTTTACTTTCTGACCAGCATCCCTATTGCTTGGTCGGAAAAGGGTTTTGATATTCCTACTAGGATTCCGATTGAACATTCCTATCAGGGGTGTTAATTGGTATTCCGATCAGAGGTGTTTGTTGGGTATTCTGATTAGGTCTTGTGGTGACAGCATTCCGACCAGGATTCCGATTGACAAACATTCCGACAAGAGTACCTTTGGCTGCATTCCTATTTGACATTCCAACGGGGGTGTTGGTTTGATATTCCGATTGGAATTGTAGTGACAGCATTCCGATTGAGGATTATTCCGACCATATTCCGATCATACCAAGGTTGTTATTCCGACGAGGATACTTTCCGATTACATTCCGATAAGGAAGGTAAGGGTTATTCCGATCGGATTCCGGCGAGGATTCCGATAGGAATGAATTCCGATAGGTTTGTTTGATATTTTGTTTTAGTTTAATTTTTAACTTTGCATTGTTTTAAGTTTTCAAATTTTTATTTTTAAAGGAAAAGTGACAGTTTTTCTCATTTTACTTTTAGCCTATTTTGCATTTTTATTTACTTGTCAAATTTACTTTTCGTCAAGTTTTAATTACCCGTCATTTAATTTCTCGTCATTTATCTTTAAAGTTTTTAAATATTGCACATTTACATTTCAATTAGTTTTAGATTTATTTACCTGCCATTTTCATTTACGCCTTGCACATTTATTTTAAAACAACCAAAAATATTCTTTTTCACCAAAAACTATTGAGTCGCATTTTGAACCGGAAATCAATTCGAGAAGATACCGAGAAACGTACATTCATTGTTTAAATAGGATTGCAAAACCCTAACATTAACTTTTAGCCTATTTTGCATTTTTATTTACTTGTCAAATTTACTTTTCGTCAAGTTTTAATTACCCGTCATTTAATTTCTCGTCATTTATCTTTAAAGTTTTTAAATATTGCACATTTACATTTCAATTAGTTTTAGATTTATTTACCTGCCATTTTCATTTACGTCTTGCACATTTATTTTAAAAAACCAAAAATATTCTTTTTCACCAAAAACTGTTGAGTCGCATTTTGAACCGGAAATCAATTTGAGAAGATACCGAGAAACGAACATTCATTGTTTAAATAGGATTGAAAAAGCTTAACATTAAAATGGCGCCGCTGCCGGCTCTTTTCGTGAAGATAAACGGTTTTCTGTGAGAGACGCGTTGCTTTTTGGGATCCGTTCATTTGTGAGCGTTATTTTCTTGCTTAAAAATTTCAAAAATCCACAAAAATTAAAAATTGTTAAAAATCCATAAAAATTTAAAATTTTCAAAAATCCAAAAAGATTTTATTTTTATCTTTATAGTGTATATATATTCTCTTTGTGTTTGGTATTTTTTTCTTTTGCTTTCGCAGGTGTATGCGTACTAGATCTTCTACTTATCCAGAGCCCGAGACTCCTGAAGATTTAGCTATGGCAGGTGTCAACAATAACAATCATCCACCGCACCTCAATAATAACAACAACAATGTTCTTCCACAGCCCGATCTTCGGACAATGAGGAGCTTTGTCAACCTACCATGTTTGGACGAGGAGGACCGATTGCGCTGATGCAAATCACGGCTCCGGAGTTTTCATTGAAGCATCACATGATCCAGCAAGTGCAAACTAATCCATTCCGAGGATTGCCTGATGATGATGCCAACAAACACCTCGACAAATTCATTACTATCACTCAAAGCATGAAGTTGCCTGGTGCCACAATGGATGTTCTACGCCTTCAACTCTTTCCACATACTTTATCACACCACGCCGAGAAATGGTTTGATCGTCTCCTGAAGAATTCCATTCATACTTGGGATGACATGACTCAACGCTTTTTGTCGCGCTACTTTGCACCATCCATGGTCACGAGCCTTCGCAATGAAATCAGCGGTTTCATGCAAGAACCCGATGAATCCCTCTTTGATGCTTGGGAAAGATATAATGTTTTGATCGATCGATGTCCAAACCACAACATGCTCCCTGTGACCTTAATTGATACTTTCTACAATGGTTTGACTTTTCGTGATCGTGATACGATTAATGCAGCCGCCGGTGGCACATTTATGAAAAGGAGACCCGAGGAGTGTAGAGAGCTTATTGAGAACATGACTACTCATCAAAAAAACTGGGATTCCTCCTCTTCTTCAAGGAACAACCCGAGAGCCAATGTTTCTTCTACTTCAGCAAACCCTGACATGACCGAATTCACCCGCATGATGGCCGAAATGAACAAAAATATCTTGCTCCTCGCTACAAACCAACAACAAGTTAAAGCGGTAGCCAATCCTTGTGAGACATGCGGCGGTCCTCACTCATACACTGATTGTCCTTCTACTCAAGGAAATCCGGAAAATGTGTATGCGGCTTACGGTAATTATTCACCGGAAAATTACCAAGCCCGACCTCAAGGGGATTGAAATTTGCTAAGTTACCGGTCCAACAACTACCTTTCACCCGATTTTTCTCCTCAAAACCAAAACCCCAACAACAACTACATTAGAAGCAACCAAATCCCACCTAGAGCTTCTAATCCTTATCACCCACCCGCTCAACAAGCCCCACCCATCAATCAAGATGTTGAAGCCATAATGAGAACCCAAGGAGAGCAAATCAAGAATCTACAGAGCCAAATTATCAATTTGAAAGGGGATATCACTAAGCAAGGGAATGACATTAGATCCGAGCTTCGAGATAATATAAAATCCTCCTTCAGCAATCAAACAAATGATTTGAAGAATATGCTGGCTAGTTTCTTACCCACAACTCAACCCTCTACTTCGAGTTCTCTACCTTCAAACACCATCACTAACCCGCGAGCGAATGTGAGTGCTATTACTACCCGTAGTGGAGTTACCATAGTAGGACCACCTATCCCGCCCCCATCATCTACACCTCGTCCACCACCATTTATCCCTACTACTCCTACACCTAGTATTAGTACACCATTACCGTCTCCGCCTCGTCATGACGACCCAAGAAGAACCCTTCAACATCTCAACCTTCAACTGTTACACCTCCACCACCCAACCCCAACATTCCTTACCCCTCTCGACTCAACAAGGCTAGAATTTTGACTAAGAATGACCTTCAAGTCGCTAACTTTTTGGAAAAGATTGCCGGCATGAAAATCACCTTTACCCTTGTTGAAGCTCTTGCTTAAATGCCACAATTTGTCAAGATGTTTAAGGAATTGCTTAAAAAGAAGGAGAAGATGGCCGAGTTTGTTAATACTCGATTGAATGAAAATTGTTCTGCCGTCCTTCTTAAAGAACTTCCAGAAAAACTTGGAGATCCCGTTCGTTTTGTGCTACCTTGTACTTTTAACCAAACCGACAAATTTACTGCCTTAGCCGATCTCGGGGCAAGTATAAATTTGATGCCTTTAAGTGTTTGGAAAAAGTTATCATTGCCCGACCTTACACCCACCAAAATGACTCTTGAGCTAGCCAATCGCACTCTCGCTTACCCCGTTGGTATTGCCGAAGATGTGTTCATTAAAGTTGGCACATTCACTTTTCCGGTCGACTTCGTCGTTGTTGATTATGAAATGGACCCTCGTATTCCGTTAATACTTGGACGCCCAATTTGGAGAACAGGTAGAGCTTTAATAGATGTGGATAAATGTGAGCTCATCTTAAGAGTCGGGGATGATGCCCAAGTCTTTGAAATGGGGAAGCTTACAAGCAAATCCTTTGGAAGAGAATCCGCGAATATGATTAATGTGCTCGACGATTTTGTCATCTACAATAATCCTCTATTCGATTCGTGCATTGATAATCCACTTTTTCAAGATGATGTGGATGATTCTCTCTCCAATTTGGAACCTTCACCCATATATGATTCTCCACCGATCTTTGATGCTTATGATGATGATTCTAGCTCAGATACGGATGATTATGATGATTTTACCTCCGAGTATCCCGACATGCCCACTTATGATGAGTTTGATGAGGCCGATACTCTTTCGAGTGATTCTTCACATGATGAAGATCCTCCGCCTACCATGCTTAATCCTACTTTGGATGACTACTCATTTGAGGAAGACTACTCTACTTTTCTCAATACCTACATCCCTCATGAGAGTGATGCTCCTCCTTTAGACTTTGATAATTATGGTCTTGATCCTACTTCGGATTTGAAGAAAATTCTTTCAAAGGAGAAGCAACCGGACGACACCAATATCCGCAGCTCGTATGTTTTGACACCTCTTTGTCCACCTTCTGAGGACGAGGTTGTGCATCTTCTTCGCGGATCATCTTCAAATTCTGCTGAGCCTGAGTGCTATTTTCCCCTAAAGGAAAAGGTGTTCGACCCCGGTATCGATATTCTTTAGCCATCTCAGTATCCATCTGATGAAATAAAAGGAAAAATCTTTGGAACTTTTGAAGATATGCTTGCACCTCTTCACCCTTGCTACTGCCGTGCTCCATCTTTGCTTAAGGGAACCTTGCCTATTCTTCTTTGGCTTGCCTTGTTCGCCTTAAGCTTATGCTATTTGATGGACGAAAACTATGTCTTGGATCCCAGTGGATATATTTCATGCTTCTTCCTATGATAATCAAGGTCGAGTCAGGCTCACGACTCGGTGAACAAAAATCAAGCGCTTCTTGGGAGGCAACCCATGTATCTATCTTTTAGCTTTCTTTATCCTAAGTGTAGGGGAGACCCGTTGGTGTTTGCTCTCTCTTCTCTTCTTCTATTCAGGGATTCGAGCGCTCAATGACCCACTCTTGATGATTTTTGACGACCCGTGATTCCGTGTTCCCTTCTTCCCGGTTCTATCCTAAACTCTTTTCGATTCACTATTTTATATTTTCCCCTATTAAAATAGGAATCTCTTTAGTTGTCTCTTCCTTAGCGAGATTTAAACAACGTGCAAAATGTCTTAAGTGTAGGGGAGTTTACTCCCACATGCTTAAACATTGAGGACAATGTTTATATTAAGTGTAGGGGGGACTTCTATCGAAGTTAAGTGGCCTTTTCCTTATATTCGTCCTCATTTTAACCAGAAAATCAATTTTTTGACATTTTTCAAAATCTTTGATCTATTTTGGCCTATTAGTTTTTTCCTTTGTTATGGTTATTTTCTTTCCTTGCTAGAATAAATTTTCAATAAAGTGGTTTTAAAATTTTTCAAAGTCGTGAATATTTTGACTCAACCCGAGTTTACTTATCTAAGTTTACTCTAGCTAGTATCCTTAACGTGTTTAAGTCAAGTTTTGCTAGGCTTTTATATAGGGAGCTATAAAACGCGAAAGTCTTAACTCTTACGGGTTAAGAATAAGAACTTTTCGCAAGTTCCTATAATTGATCCTAGAGAGTCGTTTATCAATGGAACTTTAAAATGCGATTTCTAAACTTGAAAAAGTCTAAGAATTTGCATGTGATACCCTAGAACCGAGGTCACTTACATTACCCTAAATTACGCTTATTTTTGAAATTTTTAATAAATTTTATTTGCTATATATTTTATCATTTTGGTTGAAACCGATATTCGAGGTCATAATTTTGACGATTGACGATTTAAGAAGAACGATGACGACTACGATCCAAATGGATGCCCAAATTTCTATGATTATTGTCGTTTTATCGATATTATAATTTTTCGAGAATTTTACTTTCGGTTCGTGTTAAGTCGTGTCGGGTGAGTTTTATTGCTTTCCGGGTACATTTAAAGTGTCCTAAAAGTATTTTGGAGTGTTCGGGATGATCCCCGACTCCCGTAAAATTTTCCAAAATGACTAATGAGTCAATCCCGTAAACTTGTGAGGACGTTTTCACTTAAGGACAAAAGAAAGCTAAAATTGCACCCAAGGTCCCTCCCAATTTTACAAAAGGAAGAAACAAACATACACTAAACACATTTCACTTCAAAAATTTTTTTATCCCCTCCCTTTTTCTCTCTTTAGGCCGACGACCAAACCACCCAAACCACCACCACCATTTTTTTTCTAGCTTGTTTTGATTAAAAGTAAGCTTAGACCACATCTAGTTACTTCATTCCCATCCTTTTCATGTACTTTAATCATACATGCATCCACAAATTTTTTTCCAAGAATCAATGGATTTTTCAAAGTGGGTTTTGATGTTAATTGGATGTATGCATGTTTAATCCATGTATATAGGATGTATAATCACTCAACAAACCAACCAAAATCAATTTGGTTGGGGGGTTTTGATCACCCAAACCCCACGGCACAAAGGGGGTGTTTGGGGGATCATGGTGATTGTTATTTTGCTTATGGATTTTGTATTTGTTCTTGTTTTTAGAGGTTTTTAAATGGGTAGAACCCATTGCATGTTTGATTTTGTGTTTGGGTTTTGAGATGGATATGATACTTAGGGTGTTTAGGACTGATTAGTATGATTGGGTATGATTAGGAGTGCTTAGGTGGAGGTCTAGTGTCGATAAATGGGTTTGGAAACGAGTGTTGGATTGATTTTGGGATAGGTAGTTTTAGGCAGAAAGTTTGGGATGTTTTCATAAAATTATTTTGTAAACAGGTCATGTGATTAGGATATAGTTGTAGAGCGTCTTCTTAGCTTCGATTTGGTATAAGATAGAGCTTACGACTCCTAACGAGTCAAAAGTTATGATGTTTTGAAAATCGTGTACCGGGAGATGAGAACCTTCATAATCCGAAATTATGCTTGGTTTTAGGTCAAATCCCGGGGACCATAGGTATAGTTTGGTAAATGGTCAAAGGTTGATTTTTGGTCTCAAACCTGCATATTTGAGTCTATTATTAGACTTAGGTGTCAAATGGGTCAATGGTATATTTTAAATGGGTCAAATGAGTCCGACTTGGTCAAAGTGCAAATTCAGTCCAAAAAACGTAGGTTTGGTAAAGTGTTGAGTGACGGGTCGTAAAAGCAAAAAACTTTTAATGGGATTAAAAATGTGTTTTCTACAGGTCTTAAGGTATTTTTGAGAATTTTCCCAATTTTGATAAAAAGGGTTAAGTCTAGTAAAACAGTCCCTACTTTTGGTAAGTATCGGCGAAAAATGTGTAAAAAGGGAATAATGTTAATAACATGGACGAATGGTATAAAACGAGTAACACTTATTTGTTTGCTTTTGGTGTGAGTTGTAATTATAACAATAGACTAATATGTATGTATTATATACAGTACTTAAGGTTTATAAATGAGATTACTCATTACGCGTTATTGGTTTGTTAGGTGTTGATTTTCCCGGGCATCCTCATCATCGTCAATGATCGTCACTCGAATCGTCGACTACTTTATATATAAGGTGTGAATTTATAGCCTCGCTTATTATTGTTTTAAATTGTTTTACCCGCGAGGGAAATGCATGCTAGTTTTCCAAAATGAACATATGTCATGAATGATTGTTGGACCCGAATGTTGCCTTAGAAATTGTGTTGAGTACCAAGTTGCAAAAGGCCCTAATTTCATGAACTATTAACTATTGTTTAATCCTAGCGTGGATTGAAAATAGCCGCTTATACAAAGTGATAGTACTATGGGGTTGACGACCCTATCCGAGACGAGGGCTAGTACGTTGGGTACCCCCTGCGGACGGATAATTTGTGATAAGAGATAAGGTATAATTGCAACTGATGCCTTTAGTAGGGGCACTGGTTTCATCTGAATCACGCCGGTAATTATTACGCGGGTGATTGAGTTAACGGATTAGTGTCATGAGCTTAAACACAATTGTCACAACCTTGAATATAGATTGTTTGATCGACAAGTCTATGAATGATCGTGAATGATTTTTATAACACATATGTTCAAAATGAATTGTAAAACCTATGAATTCCACTCAACATTATTTGTTGACCAAATTTAGCATGTGTTTCAGGTAACCGATGAAGTGTAACATGGAGAATGCATTGGATGGAAGTTGTGTGTGTGGCTTGGCGTCTACTTGTTTTTCCTCCCATTCTTACTTGCATATTTTAAACTTTATGTCATGTTGTTGTGAAAACTGTATCTTTTGGGGTTGAGATTCATGGGGACCGAAACGCAAACTCTGTTGTATCATTTGGGTTTGGAAAACCGTAGACATGTACATTTTTAACAATTTTTAATTTAAGTTCAAACTTTGACGTCTCTTTGGAGTCGTTCGATATACCTTGTGTGCGATGATAACTGCCTAGCACCCAAATGTTGTAGTTCCGCTGTGCATAGCATTTGGTGGGGTGTTAGATTGCAAGATCCTATAGGCGACTCGAAAATCCAAAACTTTAATTTAATAGGCTAAGCATCCACGAGTCTCATTCCTTGAGATTTTAAATTGTGGAGAACGAGAGATGATAGAGTCAATTATAAGTTTGGTATTCTTTCGTGAATTTATATGAGTTAATTATAAGCCTATTCTCCCATCGCTTGTTAATAAATTTATCTGCAATAAATAAGGTTGTACGATTTGAAAAGTTACTTAGCTTCTAGCCCAAGATCGTTTAAAAGTTGCTCGGTAATGATTAGAGTTCATAGCCAAGGCATAACTTATTGAAGCGGGATGCGAAGATTGGCGAGTCCGAAAAGGCCCTAACAAGGCATGAGGGCTACATTTTGTTGCTAAAGATCCAAAAGTGATGTGAAGAATCATTTATCAAAAATCAATATGAAGGATCGAGACACACGCCGAAAAGAAAATACTCCCGTAAAGATCATGGAGAAGTCTATCCAAAAAGGCCCTAACAAGGTATGAGGATAAATAGATCCAAGTCCTAAAAGGAGGTGGATCGTTGTATATCAAAGTCCAAAATAATGATTGGAGAAAAATGAAGAAGTCATGGTCTAAGTATGAAGAATCTCTCAAAACTTCAAGTGAAGAAATTCCTATTATGAAGAGAAGGCCATTATTTCATGAACGTCTCTCAAGATTTGAAGTATGAAGTCGTTGCCAAATATCGGTCCGAGAAAGGTCTCAAATCGCGAAGCGAGTTAAGCCAAGATATGAACTTTATGAGGTCCCGAGAATCAATTTTAAAAGATTTTGTCCTTTAGCTAACCATTGATTAAATCGTCCCACTTTATTTTCAGCCTTAATAACTATCGAAATAAGTCAACAATGCAACCTCGTGATCATTCAAGACAATAATAAAATATAAGAGATACACCTAGGAATAAGGGAGTCTAAGTAAATAATTGGCCCACATGAGTTCGTGTTAGTTTGCTAACTTATAATAACAATGATCTCGTTTTTAAGCTTGGTTTGGAAAAAGTGAAAACTTGAGGATGATGATCATTCATGACATTTCCAAAACCCGAAGGTATGATTTTGATTTCTTTACTTTGAATGTTTATAATTTTCTATCTCTTTAATAAAGGCCAACGTGGACTGATTATGATGAAAAGTGTAATCGTGCTTTGTAACTAATGCATTGCATGAGGACATTGCAATGGTCAAGTGTAGGCTTCTAATCAAGTGTTTTACCCAATCAAATCATCATAAGGCTTCTAAATCTTATTAATTATACTTGATTAGCATGTTTAAGAACCCTTAGGGTTGTTTTAACATAAAATCCAATATATAAATTATAAGAAAACCTAACCATCAATTACATGTTTTAGGGTTTATATAAAACCCTAATCATAAATACATAGAAAAGAAAAGATCCGCGATGACACATGGAATTAAAAGATCATGAACTTACATATAGCAGATGAATATGATGATGGTATTACCACCACCAAGTCACAAGTAAACACAGAAAGATGCAAGAAAACCAAGGTTTCACCAAAAGGCTTCCAGTTTCTTCAATGGAGGACAAGGGAGAGAAAAGCTTGAAAAATTAACAATGGAGGTTGTAGGAGAATATAATGGATGGAATAATTCGTTACATTTTTACTTAAAATAAGCAAATTTTCAAAATAAAAGATTATGTCTAAAACCTTTTACACTTCATTCCTAAAATAATTTTAGCTTTTAAAAATAAAGGACTTTGGTGTAAAAAACACCCTAAAATTGAATTTCTATTTATGGAAAGTTTTTTTCTACTTTATTTTATTTTTTTCATTATTTCCAAAAATTATAACATAAAATTTCTTTATTAAATCAAAAATGTACTTTACATTATCTGAAATGAAATGAAAGCCATATTTTCGAAATGAAATGACAATTTCACATTTTCAAAAATCAGGTTTTACAACTCTTCCCCTCTAAAAAGAAATTTCGTCCTCGAAATTAAAGTAGGTAATACGGGTTTTATAATTCTTCCCCTCTAAAAGAAAATTTCAACCGCAAAATTGATATAGGAAGATTAGAATAAACGAATACAAAACCATATGAATCGGATCTAACAATTACGAAACACACGAATCGATGGTAGATGGAATTTATCACAAGCGATATACGAAACACATACGCGCATAGGAAAATTTGGAAGTAACGTCAACTGATCGAAAATTCAGCAACAAGATTTTGAACGGACCCATAAATTGCAGATTCTAAAACGACGGATATCTCAAGATACATAGGTCGCACTGAAATAGATGACGAAGAATAGAATATGCCAAACGAAAGAGAAAACACGAAATGCATAGCACGAAACCAAATCAAATAAAGAGGAAGAAAATCACGATCGGACATATAAAGAATATCTTGAAATGGTTCCTAAAGCACTAACCGAATGATCACGTCCCTTCGTAGTAGCTTGCTTGTCATTTCCATTTGAGTAATCAACAAACGTATCAACAAAGACGATTAAGAGTTAGGGTCAAAATACGAAAAATAACGATCTTATCAAAATACGTACGAAAGCCTAATGTCTACCCGATCCTCACATGTCAAATCCTAGGTCGTAGGTCTCTGATGCCATAATTGTAACACCCGTTCTGATAAATAGACAAAGTGTCACGTTATGGTGTCATATCATAAACATATAAAACGCAAGCGGAAGTCTTAATTTATTAAATATTAAAATAACTCTCCAAAAGAGTAACAATCCCAAATATGATGGTACCAAATGCATATCTTCAAAACAAATAAAAGTCTTCAACGTTTATTAAGACACAAAGGTGACTTTAAGGTAGCTCTCTAACCCAATCTCTCACTTCCTATCTTCTCGCTTAAAACCTATCGTAGGAAAAAAAAGTGCGGTTGAGCTAACTGTAAAACCCGCATAAAATACATGAAGCATTAAATACACGAAAACACGGATTAATTAAAACTTTATAATTAATCAATACATGACAAGTATCATGAACATTAAATTAATAAATACAAGTATTACGTATATTATTTATTTATCATTCACAAGTATTTACGTATAATAAATAATGCACGACAAGAATTTACACAAGTTTAAAACACGAACACACGTCACGAAAAATAATACACGAGATTAAATAAAACATGAAAACAAAAATACTATGTAAAAAGGGGTGTTTGGCCGGCCTAAAGAGAAAAGAAACAAGACGGGCCAAGCCTGGCCCGTTAACCATTTTATTAGCAACTAAAACATTCCAGGAAATTTCATTTAACAAGTTTTAACAAAAATTAAACAAACCCTAGCCTCCCAAGTATTTGTGGCCACCGGTTTTTGCAAGGAAAAAGGGGAAGAAAAAGGCTTTTGATCTTTGATTCAATTCGGGTGTAGATCGTGTGTTCATCATTCATTTAATCCTTTTTGGTATCCCTATATCTTTAATCTTTTCTTTTATTACTTTCTTTGATCATGAATTAATAAAACTTCAATAACAACACATGATGTTAAATGAATAAAACATGTATTAGACAATATTGAACTTGGGTTTTGGTTTGGTTGTACACGAAAACCGAGACCACAAGGGTCTTAGTGGGGGTTTATTCGGCCAGCCGAGCCCCTAAAGGGGTCTCGTTGGTTGTTTCCTTCGGGCAGCCGCAACACCAAACAACCTCACAGTGGGGTGTTTAGCTTATCAGTGGAAACAGAGAGCTCACAACTCTCGGTAGGGGGTTTTGCGCCGGCAGTGGGAACCGGCAACACCCGGTGGCTGTTTGGCAGAACAGTGGTGAAGCCACAGCCGCGGGGGCTGTCGTGTTTGGGTGTTGGTGCTGCCGAGACATAGGTCTCGGTGAGGCTTTGGTTCGAGGCTTGGTTACCAAACACAAGGATGTTTTGATCATAAAGTTTTCTAATTAATTTCAAGACTTAGGGTATAATTATTTAATTAATTATTAATGAAATTAACATTCCCCATTTAATTAAATTAACTTAGACTTATAATAATTATTTGATATAATTATTCATGAAATTAACATGGAACATTTAATTAATTTAATTAAGGACTTAGCTTAATTATTTAATTACGTCTAATTATGGGTTAATTATATTAATTACTCACTTTAATTTAATTATACAATTATCAAGTTATGGTAAAGTTTTATTATTATAAAATCGTATTATATTATTAATTAACAATCGCTTATCAGTCATGTATTATATTATTAATTAATAATTATTATGTTAGACTAAAGTATTTATTTATTAATAAACTTTACTATATGACATTTAATTAATCATGACTTCTAAAATATGCTCATTAAGCTTTAGCTTATATCATATGCTTATTAAACAAGCTTATTACTATTTACGGAAACATGCTATTTATGGAAACATACTATTTATGAAAACATACTATTTATAGAAACATACTAATTAGGGAAACTTTCTATTTTTGGAAACTTACTAATTATGGAAACTTTCTATTTTTAGAAACTTACTATTTATGGAAACTTACTATTTTTGGAAAGTTGCTATATATGAAAACCTGCTATTTTTGGAAAGTTAATATATATAGAAACCTGCTATTTATAGAAGTTACTCATTATGGAAACATCAAGTATAATAACAAATGAAACATGAAATACGTTAATCAAGAACACATGAAACACTAAGAAATACATGATAAAACATGAAAGAGTAAAACAAGCCAAGAACACGTAAAGCAAGTCAAGAATAAGCAAAACAAGTCAAGAACAAGTAAAGTAAACTGGGAATCAGTAAGTTATACATGAACATACAACTCATTCACGTCCTTTATTATGTAGCAATCGTGAAGTCAGAGTGGTTACATTCCGCCTTTCATCTTCATTCGTTTCTGGACATAAGGTACGATATTCCGTCCTTCAGTAAGGACATTCTCTTTCTATGCATGATTAGGATTCCCCATTTGTTGCCATCTGTTTTCCCCAGTAGTTACATGCTATAAAACTTTTCAGTAATTACCATGCTATCATTTTAAATTGCCTGAGCTATATACATGCATAACCATGTCCACCTAGTTATGGAGGTACCATAACCATGACACTTGAGGCACCGATGTTATGACTCTTCCGCGACGAGAGTGATTTCTCGCGATGTCCCTTTCATTTATTTTGTAAAACCCCTGTTTTTACCTTTTAACTTTGTCCCATTGTGTGCACAAGCTATTTGAACTAAATGTAATCTCACTTCACTAATGCTATGAAGCTTTAGTCTCTTATTAAATTTTACTGTTGATTTAGTATATTTATAAACATATGAGACTTCCGTCATATTTAATCTTTCTAAAGCCACAATTCACACGTCTAGGGTATGTCATATATTTAAAGTTAGAAGGTTTCCATCCCCCTTATGCCTTGTCATAACCAAGTGATCACACTTAACTCCTACTTAATCATGAAACCTTGTATATATTACACGGCTACACTTCACTTTGAAGACTTATATTACACGGCTAGAAACAAGTATACAAGCTTACATTTGACACAAACCTTATATTAAACACTACTTAATACTCAACTTATACTAGATATTTAGAAACCTACATTTCCCCCACATGTGTTATACAACACACGGCTAGGAGCTCTCCAACAAGACCAAAATCTCACATGATACAAGGTGATCTAGTACAAGGATTGGTTAATTAAGAGTTGTACCTTTTGTCCCCTAGAACCCCCCCCCTTTAGCCGAATACCACCACCACCTCACTGGTACAACACTCCCACATTATGGCAAGAACCTAGTCACCTTGACCTTGCCAAAAACCGTCGGCATAATGCCCAAACCATAGGCCAATGTACATCTTTGTGCAATTAAGGGAGTGTACTAGAAATCTATAGCTAGGATATGCATAGTACCTAAGTAAACAAGGCAAGAGCCTTCCTTTCCCTCTCTCTTAGACGTGTAACCTTCACTCACCACACTCATCTCCTTAGCAACTTCATACCTACCTTAAAAACACTCCTTTTGAGCATAAACCTTCGGCTAAAACAAGTAACATATGCACGACATCCTAGAGCATTTACTCACATCTCATTCACTTCCAATCATTCTCAAACAATCCCACATTTACTCTCTAGCATTGAAGTTAGCCGAATCTAGCATTGAAGAAGATAGAGGGTCACGGTTTACTCACGTCTTGACTAGGAGATCTTCTCAACCTAACCCTAGGTCACGCCTAAGCTACAAAACTTACATAACTCTCGGTTATTACTTGATTTATCATCACCACGTTCGTCTAAGCAAGTAAGTACCCACCTCTTTTCCTTCCTCGTTTATTATACTCGTATGCATTGACATTCATGTGACTACTTATGCATGCACACGTAAAAATCATACTAAAATCCTCCTAGAAAACTCACGGTTTGAATATTTGGTCATAAGTAATACATGCTTATGGGTTTGATCTTATTCCCAACGTGTGTAGTCAAGTAAATTGCTTGGATTGACTTTCTAGAACCCTAGGAGGCTCGGCTAAATATTCTAGCCAAAGGTGAAACACCTTGATTTATGCATCTCTGATTAACTCCTACTAAAATGGATTGATGGATTAGTTATAATCACTAGAAAAGCTTAATCCATAAATATTCAGCTTATATTAGGAACCAAGCATGTTTCATGACTTATTAGATCTTGAGTTGATCACTAGTAGGATATAATGGAAACCCTCTTTGTGATAAGTAAAATCAAATGCTTAAGCTACACGAATAAGCCATAGTCGAACCATGCTTGTAAAAATCGGATAAGCCATAAGCTCATTTGGGCCGAGACATATTAGGCCCAAATTGTGTGTATTGGTTATTCAATTTAACTAGTGTATGGTAAAATATATAGGCCCATTGATAAGCCCATGAGCCCAAGTAAATATTTTGGCTAAATAAATATTTGTAGTAAAAGTTACTAAGTATAAATTAGCCCACTAGGAGCCCGTTTGGCCCAAGAAACATAACCGGACCCTTAATGGGCCATACGAGCCCATTAATCACTAAATATATATATTGGGTACTTTTTGTGCCAATTATGCAATATGATGAAAGTACTAGATTGAAATGAAAAGGTATAGAAATGATGAATACTTTTCGAAACTTAAAACTAGTACAAGGACAAAACTTGTCAAATTAGAAAGTATAAGGTCACGGTTATATATATGCAAGCCTTATTTTAAACTCCAAGGACCAAACGTGCCATTTTGTAAACAAATTGCAAGCCCTAGAATCTTTTCGTGCCTTTTGGGACTTATCCTAAACTTGGGGGACTTAAATTGTCATTTTGGAAACTTATAATAAACTAGTTACTCTCTGGGCCCCTTTTGGTACTTAACCGAAACCATAGGGACCCCTTTTGCCAACATAACAAACCTTTATAAACCCTAGGGGGCTGTTTTGTAATTAGCCGAAACTTTTATAAACCCTAGGGGCTGTTTTGTAATTATCCAAAACCTTTATAAACCCAAGGGGCTGTTTTGTAATTAGCCAAAACATATATAAGCACTAGGGGACTGTTTTGTAACTTGGGAATACCTATAAACCTAACCGAAACTACAAGGGCTAGAATAGCCAAAACATAAAACTTATATAAGCCCTAGGGGCGTTTGTGTAAATACCGGGGGTATTCATACTAAATTGGAGGGACTAGTTTTGCCAATCCCTAAACTTAAATAAACTTTTATAAAACCCTAATTATATATATATATATATATATATATATATATATATAATAAACACTAAAAGGGAAAAACAAAGTAAATATAAAAGTCCGACACTTGTATGTATTTTTTTCCAACCTATAATGTGATGACTATACAAATATCGGAAACGTTGAAATTAATTAAATGTTATACTTATAATGAGGTATAAATTTGATATGACTGCTTACAAAAATAAGTATATTAATTGTATTTATTTTTCCTCACATTAAATATTTACAAAACCCTTTTTATTAAATATTTAAATCACGTTATGAATAGTACAAGTTCAAGAATATTAATTAAACTGGATTGATTAAATTAGACTATAGTATTTATTTTTATACCTAAAATAAATACAGCTATAACTTGTACCACTATAAATCAACTACGGACATCCTAATAAAATGCTTAAAAACCTGTAGAAGCATATATTGATGTTTCAGTAACCTTGGTACAACCTGTTATACTTTTACTGAGACTGTATAATTATCTAGGTTGTTGACTGTGTGTTGAGCACTACTCCAGATCCTTGTGACAATCACCATACTGTTAAGGTGAGTTCATGGCCCCACTTTTCATATATTGACAAACTTTTAAATCCTTTTTGGGAGAGAAAACATGCCACTGATTTATGGATATAAACTAAACTGTATCAACTTTGATTATATGTGCCTATTGTAGAATTCCTCATGACCCGTGAACTGAAACTGTTAAAATTGTTGGATTACCTGAATGTTATAAATAGATCTATTTGGGATTGACCATCCCCACCTGGGTGAGTCATGCTCACTGTGCCTTGGCCGGGACAACAGGTGTTTACCATGTCAGCACTTATTATTGATGGGTGCCTGTTTAGATGGCAAAGCGCTCTCATTTGTTGAGGGCTCAACTATGTCAAGTGTTAGTTTCGGGCAATAGGAAGTATAATTACCTTTAAACATTAATGCTTTGTGCCTTATTGTTTCAGTGACTATTTATATCCAAACTGTATAACTAAACCTATGAATTCACCAACATTTTGTTGACTCTCAAAAGCATGTTTTTCTCAGGTGTTTGAATCAGGTAGTTACTATATGCATGGAATATAGCATTTGAGTAGACACCATCTTAGCAAGCATCTGGGGATTTTTATATGGGACTCATGAACAATCTTGAATTTATGTCCGAACTATTTTAAATAATGATTTGCACTCTTGGTTATCTAATAAATGTTTGATAATCTTTTATCTGATGCTCTATGTACTATTTGCTATTGATCCACCCACGTGACACCCAAATATTATATCCGCTGCATTTTGACCAATTTGGGGGTGTCACAGAATGGTATCAGAGCAAAAGTTATAGAGAACCAGACTCAGAAAAATTTACAAATATAAAAATAAATTTTTTATATAAACTGGACTATAACTACATTAAAAATCTTTGTGATTTTTCTTTAGGACTAGAATAGCTAAGCATATAGGACGTAGAGCATACATTTTTTATGTGATCTATGTGTGCATTGATTTTTAACCTTGGTTAAATGATCTGATAAGTACTAACTAAACCCTAACTTGTTATGTCAAGGGAATACTCACTTCAACTATTATAATATAATGATATTATTTTAAAACATTTAAGCATACACTTACGTCAGTTAAAAATGATGATTTTCAGAGATACTATGACATCACCGACATCCGTGTTACCAGGGTGGCTGTCCGCCTCGGATTCTGAGGACAGTCAGCCTGTTGGAGTGGTCCTCACTATTTCTTCCCCGCCTACTGCTTTGACCCCTCCTGCTAAGGAGGAGGACCCAGTGACCCACACCCTACCGCCCTTACCACCCTTGTCATCACTCTAGGGTTATGCTCCTGGATCTCTACCCCCTCGTAAGAGGAGGTATGAGATGAACCCGGCCTCCATCTTTGAGGTCGAAGAGGGATCTGGGACAAGACAGGTGGATCCTGTCTAGGCTCAGATAGCGGCTTTGACAACCCAGCATGCTCAGGACATGGCCGATGTTCACGGTCTACTAGTGGCTAGTCAGGCTGAGCGCTCGATCTTGAGAGAGCGTCTGGATTCCCTGACCTGGACTACGTGGGCGGAAGCCCAGGTTGCCAGGGGACATGGACTACAGTTTATGATGCCCTTCAGTGGCTCATGACGGAGTATGACCATGCCATCCACCGCATCTACACCTTAGAGAGCCGACAACAGCAGACTCATGCTTCCCTCTCAGCCCAGGAGCAGTCCTTATCCATGTTCTTTGACTTGGCGATTGTTCGCCATGATGGGGTCACTTCAGAGACAGCTCACCTTAGGGGAGCTTTGGACACCCTCAGGGCTCAGCTAGTTCAGACTCTCCGCTACGTCAAGAGGACCAGACTTGCTATGATCGCTTTGCAGGATGCTATGCCAGCACCAACAGCTCCACCAGCACCCACTGTACCAGGCACCTCCACCGGATCCATTAGACCAGCATAGATTAGATGTACTAGATCTCATGTACATCATGATAAGCTTTGGGTTGCATCCCAGCTATCATGATATAGGATTTCATGTACTTTTATTTTCATGCAGCTTTTGTAGCCTATCAGTACTGTACTCTCTTAGATAGGTGTCTGTATATATTTCACTTTAGACTGTGCGTACCACCACCCCAGACAGACGTACTGTGCTTCTGTCTTGGATCGGTTGTACCTGATGTTATGTGTACTTTCTCTCAAGAAATGACATATGATCACTCTCTTTTGTTATATCATGTGTTGTATCATTGAAATGTGACAGGTTATTCAAATTGTTGTAATTATTGTATAACAGGTTCGCTCATGCGAATACTATATAATTGTACTGAAAATGAAGCTAACGATTTCATTTTGTGTATGACTACAGACGAATGGCAATCACTAGGCCAAATCCTGCCACTAATCCTGCCAATAATCCTGCCAATAATCCTGCCAATAATCCAGCCAATAATCCTGCTAATAACCCCACTGATAATCTCCTTAACGACAATGCCACCCATAATGTCACCACTGCCCAAATTAGGGAATTGATTGACCAAGGCATCGCCACCGCTATGGCAGCTAGCCGAAACATGGACGATAGCGAGAATTCCAATAACCGTAGGAATAATAATACCACCCGAGGTTGTTCTTACCCTAACTTCCTCAAGTGCAGGCCATCCTACTATCAGGGAAACGAAGGCGTGGTAGAGTTGATGCAATGGTTTGAAAGACTAGAGACCGTATTCCGCATCAGCGACTGTGGCGACGAGAACAAAGTCAAGTTCGCCACCTGCACATTGCTGGAAAGTGCACTCACATGGTGGAATTCTGTGGTTGTTACTCTAGGACATGACGCTGCCTACACTCTGAACTGGACAAATCTGAAGGAGAGAATGACGGAAAAGTACTGTCCGAGGGGCGAAATGAAGAAACTAGAAGTTGAGCTATGGGATCTTAGGTGTAAGAATAACGACATCATGTTATACAACCGAAGATTCCAAGAATTGACCCTCATGTGTACCAGGATGTTTCCCGAGAAGGAGGAGAAGATTGAGAAATACGTTGGAGGACTCCCCGACGCCATCCATGATAGCGTTCTCGCCTCGCGGCCCACTACCGTCAAAAAAGCCATGGAATTTGCTGCTGAATTGATCAACAAGAGAACCTGCACTATCTCCGAGAGAAATTCTGAGAACAAGAGGAAGTTGGACGACAATGTCCGTGTTCATTACCACCCAACTCCAAAGAGGTAAAACGCCGGACATATTTATAGTGCAATCTCCCCCACCGGTTCAAAGATTTACGAAGGCACCAAACCTATGTGCACGACATGCCATTTTCATCACCAGGTGGGTAGTCTATGCAAGACTTGTTACAAATGTGGAGAAGTTGGCCACTTGTTCACGATTGCCGGGTAAATGCTGTTACTCAGGTCCGACCCAACCCTATTGCTAGGAGCAATAATCGAGGTGGATCTAATGCCCGTGGATTTGGGAATAGACAGTCAGGAAACCATAGTGTTATAGGAGGAAGTAACAGTGGCCCAAAGCAAGGAGTCGTATGCTATGAGTGTGGAGCACCCGGGCATGTGAGATCAGGCTGCCCCAAGTTGGCCAATCAGAACAAGAGCAATGGAGGATCCACATCCAGAGTATACGTGGTGGGCAATGCAAAAGCCAACCCAGACTCCAACGTGGTTACTGGTATGTTTTTACTAAATAATCGTTACGCATCCATTCTATTTGACACTGGGGCAGACAGGAGCTTTATTTCTACTGAGTTTAGTAACATATTAGAGGTTGTCCCTTCCACATTAGACCGCCGTTTCTCAGTAGAATTAGCAGACGGTAAGATCGTAGAAGCCGACACTATTGTTAGGGGTTGTACCCTGAACCTTTCCAACCGCCCGTTTAATATTGACCTAATCCCAGTGAATCTAGGCAGTTTCGACGTCATCATTGGTATGGACTGGTTAGCTAAGTACCACGCAGTAATCGTCTGCGACGAGAAACTAGTCCGTTTGCCATGGGGAAATGAGACATTGATCGTTCGAGGCGATGGTAATACTGACCTCGCGGACACTAGACTCAGTGTTATATCTTGTACCAAAGTCCAGAGATATTTATTGAGAGGATGTCCCATCTTCTTGGCTCATATCTCCCAAGTAGATGAAGGAGACAAACTCGAAAAGAAGAAAATCAAGGACGTGCCTATCGTCTAGGATTTCCCCGAAGTTTTTCCTTAAGAATTACCAGGTCTACCACCAGCCCGACAGGTGGAATTCCAGATCGACTTGATTCCAAGAGCTGCACCTGTAGCAAAAGATCCTTATCGATTAGCACCATTAGAGATGAAAGAAGTGGCAGAACAACTTCAAGAGTTGTCTGACAAGGGATTCATCCGACCTAGTTCCTCACCATGGGGAGCTCTAGTATTATTTGTTAAAAAGAAAGATGGTTCGTTTCGAATGTGCATTTATTACAGGGAACTGAATAAGTTAACTGTAAAGAACCGTTATCCACTCCCCCGCATTGACGACTTATTTGACCAGCTGTAATGGTCAAGTGTGTATTCCAAGATAGATCTGCGATCTGGGTACCATCAATTGAGAGTCAGGGAGGAGGATATTTCAAAAACCGCTTTCAGGACTCGTTACGACCATTACGAATTCCAGGTCATGCCTTTTGGGTTGTCCAACGCTCCTGCCATCTTCATAGACCTTATGAATTGTGTGTGCAGACCATACCTGGATAAGTTTGTGATAGTATTCATAGATGACATACTCATCTATTCTAAGAATGAACATGAGCACGAGGAACACCTTACTCAACTTCTGAAAGTACTTAAGGAGGAACAGTTGTACGCCAAGTTCTCCAAATGTGAATTCTGGATCCCCAGGGTACAATTCCTCGGCCATGTTATTGACAATGACGACATTCGTGTAGATCCAGCAAAGGTTGACTCTGTCAAGGATTGGGCATCTCCTAAATCACCAACAGAATTTCGCCAATTCCTAGGCCTTGCCGGATATTACCGTTGGTTCATCGAAGGTTTATCTAAAATAGCAAAACCAATGACCAAACTCACACAGAAGGGAATAAAGTTTGACTGGGGAGAAAAAGAAGAGTCAGCTTTCCAACTAATCAAGGAGAAGCTGTGCAGTGCACCTATTCTGGCCTTACCCGAGGGCAACGACGACTTATTGGTATATTGTGATGCGTCACACAAGGGCTTGGGTGCAGTATTGATGCAAAGAACGAAGGTGATCGCGTACGCCTCCAGAGAGCTAAAGAAACATGAGAAGAACTACATTACCCATGATTTAGAACTTGGATCTGTGGTTTTCGCTTTAAAAATCTGGAGACACTATCTGTACGGAACCAAGTGCACGGTTAATAAGTATGTAAACACTTATCCATTTGCCACTAAAATCAAGGAAAAACAAGACCTAATCATGTGTTTTATATCGTAAAAGTCGGAATTACGCGTGGTTTTGTGTTTTTGTGTTAAATAGGTACAAATGATCAAAAGAAGAGAAAACACAGGATTTCACGGTCAAATGTTGAAGAAAAGCCAAGAAAAAGACGAAGACAAAGTCAAAGACCAAAAGTGAACTCAAGATCACGATAACCGACAAAATTCGACACAACTGTGAAGAAATGATCGAGAAGCCAAAAGACAAGTCCGTTTTTCGAGGAGTTAACTTTTAAAGTAAAATGGGCCTTAGAAGATCTCACATTTGCTAAATGGGCCTAAAAGCCCATTAACATTCGGATACAAGTTTACCCAAAGTTAACATTTGGATATTAAGCCCATTTGTTTGTATAAAGTAGCGGATGGAGTGTTTTGGGCCACAAAGCCTACTTGGCTTATTTAAGTAAAAAGAAAGGAGGAAGGATGATTGGGCCCAAGCCCAAATGGCTTTAAATGAAACGAAAGTTTAAGATTGCTAGGTTTATTTCCTAGTCAACACAATTTACCCTCAATCCCTACATTTTAAATAAACACATGGACGGATGAAACCATTTATTTCTCAAAAGGTGGTCAAACCCAGTCAATCCAATCAACCCTCACCAAATGTATTAAATAAAACGTTTGTTTTGTTTATCTTTGCCTCCCCACGTGTATACCATACACGTCTCCTCCCCACTCACATTAATAAACCGCTTTTATTTATTTACCCTCCCTATATGATCAATACAACCAAAGTGAAATAAACACATTCACTGTTTTCTTTCTTCTCTCCCATTTTTTTAACACAGCCACCACCATCTCAAAAACCCTAACTACCCTAAACAAATTTACCCATAAAAATTAGGGGTTTTACCCTTATCTTTTAATTCACCCAAAGGGAATTAAATCCCCCTAAGAATCAGAGGCAAACACCACCAGTGGTCCTCTCTCCCAAATCCGATGTGGCCAAATCTTTTCTTTTGATTGGTTGTCACACATCACCATACACCCATCCTCCAATAAAAAGCCTCCACCTCAGCCTAAACAAACACAACAAACACACCCACTGCCACCTTGGCAATCCCTGGCTCACAAGGGTTAATCTCATCCGATGATCAAGAGAGAGAAAGAAGAATGACGAATTAAACGGCCTGGATGATTTGCTTAAAGATGAAGCTAAGAAGAAGGGTTTCCAGGGTTTGCCTATAAAAACCCCTCACTTGTGTAATTTTTTGGAGAGCACCTTTTCTTTATTTTTTAATTTTCAGTAAAATAGATTAGGGTTTAATTTTGTAATTTTTAATTTTCAAGTAATGTAATTTTTTTTTTAATTAATGAAAAGTTGTTTTTTTTAATCTCGTCTCTATTTAATATTTCTGTCAAGTTTTAATTTAAAGTTTTATTTAATCTGCTTTATTCTTGTTTTTATTACTGTTAGTTTCATTCGGTTGAATAAAAAAAATAGAAAGAAAGTGAATATTAATTTCCCCCACTGGGAGATTAAAATATAGTTACTGTTCATACTTGGATTGGTCACTGTTCGGGTAGAATGTTTTTTGTTCAAAGCTTTGTGTTTGGTTCGAGGTAGGAGAGGCTTTTTGTTGATGATTTCCGGTGAGAATAAAGGCGTTGGTGTTCAATTCGGTGACAAAGGGTGTTCAGCACCACCCTTCGGCTCAAAGTCTCGTCTCAAGGTTCTTCTCCTTTCCCTTTTATTTTTATGTTAAAATTAGATTAATCTGTGTTTTATTTTAACTGCTAGTAAATTTGTTTAAGTATCTGCTTGTTTAATTGGTTTAGTTGGTAAGTTACTGTTGATTTTTTTTTCTGCTTCTGGTCTTAATAATTTTCGGATCTGCTTATATTGTTTTGTAACTATTAAAAGTACTGCTATATCTGCTTATTGTTTGAATGGTCAGCTACTTTTTGTTGCTTAATATCTGATTCTGTCATTCTGCTTATGTGTTTAGTTTTGATAGCTTATTTGGTTTTCTCATTTCCTTATTTTTTTTTAGTTTTTCAATCTGCTTTGCTTATTGATTTTAGCTTATTGGTTAATCTTCTTTTTTAAAATGGTTTTGCGTATTAGTATATTTAGCTTATCTGTTTCGTCTGCTTAGCTTATTTGCCTTTGCTCATTATTTTTTGCTTATTTGTCTTCTTGACTGCTTATTGTTCTTTAGAGAATTTGTTTTATTTGGTGTGTTGCTTATTTTCTTTATTTGCTGTCATATACTGGTTCACACTCAGACCCACTTGGTCTGAGTTTATAACTTCCAAAAATACATTAAAAAGCAAAAAGAATTTGCTGTCCTGGGGTTCGAACTCTGGACCTCTTGTTCACTAGCCAAACGCACCAACCATTGTGCTAACACCCTTTCTTGTGTTTAATTATGCAACTTTAATTTAATATAGGTTTAGATTTAGTGGCAGTTTTATTTAAATAGTTTAAATACATTTTTAGTATTAAATTTTAATATAAAAGTTTCCCTTATTCAGTTTTTATAAAAATAAAAAGACAAAAATATTTTAATTTTATTTACTTTTACAATCTTTAAATTAGTTTTCAATTAAAATTTTGTTTATTTAAAAAAAATAGTTTTTATTTAAAAGTCTTTAGTTTAAACTAATTAGTTTTAAATTAAAGTTTTATTTTTAAAAATAGTTTTTACATTAGTTTAAGATTTATTTAAAAAAATAGATTTCAATTAAAGTTTTAGTTTTAAATTTATTAGATTTAAAAGTTAATTTTGTTTAAGTTTTAAATAGTTTTATATTTTCAATTAGTTTTTAAATTAAATTAGTTTTAAAATAGTTTTAATTAAATTAGTTTTTAATTTTAAATAGATTTAGTTTATAATTCCAAAATTTTACGTTTACCAATAACAAAGTAAGTCGAAACGTTAATCGGTAATCAAATTCGAGTCGAGTCGAGGAACGATAATAGATATAAAATAGGATTGCAAAATCTAAATTTCAAATGGCGCCGCTGCCGAGGACCATCCAATACCGAGATTAACCCTCGTGCTAATGTGAGTGCTATCAATACTCGAAGTGGAGCCACTTTAGTGGGACCTTCCATCTCTTCGCCCATAAAGGAGAGACAAGGCCCGGAGGTCATAATGAGTAACCCAACTCCCCCTTCGGTGATCCCTCCCACTACCACTCCTAGTAATAGTGCTCCATTGCCGAAAGAGCCTATCCCTACGGTTGTTCAAGAAGCGAGTCCTTCTCCTTCTCAACCTTCAAAGTCTAAGCCTAATATTCCTTATCCCTCTAGGTTAGACAAGGCTAAAGTGCTCACCAAAGATGACGTTCATGTCTCCAAATTTTTGAAAATGATTTCCAATGTGAATGTTAACATAAGCCTTATTGAAGCACTTGCTCAAATACCAAAATTTGTGAAAATGTTTAAAGATTTGCTTAATAAGAAAGAAAAAATGGTTGAGCTCGTGAACACCCGTTTAAATGAGAATTGTTCCGCGATTCTTCTCAAAGAGCTTCCCTAAAAGCTAGGAGATCCCGGACGATTCGTGTTACCTTGCTCGTTTCCTCAAATCGATGATTGTATGGCTTTAGCCGATCTCGGCGCTAGCATCAATCTTACGCCACTTTCGGTTTGGAAACAATTGTCATTACCCGACCTTGTACCGACTCGTATGACTCTCGAGTTAGCTAATCGAACTCTCGCATACCCCGTTGGTATTTCCGAAGATGTTTTTGTTCGAGTTGGTACATTTACTTTTCCCGTGGACTTTGTCGTCGTCGACTATGAGATGGATCCTCGTATTCTGTTAATACTTGGTAGACCATTCTTACGATCCGGAAGAGCCTTAGTTGATGTAGCCGAAGGGGAGTTAATTCTTAGGGTTAGGGATGAACAACAAGTTTTTAAAATGGGAAAAATCACAACAAAATCAAATGGAAAAGAGTCAGTCAATATGATTGATGTTCTTAATTATGATAATGAAGAGATTTTTATTAATCCTTTTGGAATTGAAAAGTCTACTCAAAATGATTTTGTGATAAACTCATCCCTTCCCTTAGAGCTTCAAATTTTTGTTACTCCCATTTATGACACCGATAGTGATGACACTTCTTCAAGTGATCACACTATCTTCGGCTTAGACGACTCGTCTTTTGACCCACCCACTTTTAACCCACCCATTTATGATACCCCAATCTTTGATACTTATGATGATGACACTTCTTTAAGTGATCTCATTAACTTTGATGACCCACCCCATGATCTTAATACACCTCATATCTCTATGAGTGATTCTTCCATGGAGACTCCTTTTGACTTCTATACTCCAATTTTAGAGGTCATGACTTTTGAGGAGGATCCTCCACTCTTAGAGATCATACCTAATTTAGAGGTTATTCTATTTGAGGAGGATTTAGATATCTTTCTAAATACCTATTTTCCTCATGAGGAAGAGTTTTCCTATGACTCCGATGATACTTATGTTTTCACATCAAGTTTGGAAGAGGATGACCTTCCCATTTTGGATTTTGATGATACTTTGAGCTTAAATGTCATTACCTCTTGCTATTTTCCCATTAAGGAACCGGTGTTTGATCCCGGCATAGAGACTTTTGTTCTTTCATTACCATATCTCCATAACACCTTCCCTAGTAAGAGACTTTTGCCTAAGGATACCCCACTTTACTTTGACTTGCGTACCACCTCGGGGTTTATTTCCTTTTGTGATGGAAATTATGTGTTTGACCCGAGTGGATTTTTATGGGGTATGCCTTATATGACTTTGTTCACCCTTTATCATGGAGAGATTTTCCTCCCTTGGAAATCTCGGTTTTTACCATGATTTTCCCATTTGAATGATGACATTCGGGAAATCGAGTCGAGCTAGAGACTCGTGATGAAAAATCAAGCATCGTTAACTAGGTTAGATTTTTACCCTTTTTCACCTTTCACCCATTTTCACCAATAAGTGTAGGGGGGAGCCTTGTAGGTTGTTTGTTTTGTGTGTTGTGATTGTGCAGGAACATGTGCTTAATGATCCACTTTTGGTGCTTTTGACGTGACCCGTGTTCCCGTGTACCCAGTTCCGTCGATAAGTTTTTGCTATTGTGATTATATCTTGTATATAAATACAACAAATAAATGTAATCAATTTAGTTGTCGTTTCCTTAGCTCGATTTTAAACAACGTACTCAATGTCCTAAGTGTAGGGGAGTTTATTCTCCCACATGCTTAAACATTGAGGACAATGTTTATATTAAGTGTAGGGGGGATTTCTATCGAAATTTTAGTGGCCTTTTCCATGAATTTGACCCCATTTTAACCGGAAAATTTAATTTTTTTTCAACGTTTTTCAAATTTTTGATCTATTTTGGCCTTGTAGTATTTTTATTTATTTTATTTTTGTCATCGCATCGTATTTATATTTTCTATTTTAAGAATAAAGTAAAAAAAAACATATATAAATGAATAAAATGGTTTTAACAACTTTAGATGTCTTTGATATATTAGGCGTCATGAATATTTTGACTCAACCCGAGTTTACTTATCCAAGTTTACTCTAGCTAGTATCCTTAACCATATGGACCTTAATTGGTTTATTAGGCTAAGCATCCACGAGTCTCATTCCTTGAGATTTTAAATTGTGGAGAACGAGAGTTGATAGAGTTAATTATAAGTTTGGTATTCTTTCATTAACTTATGTGAGTTAGTTATGAGCTTTTTCTCCCATCGCTTGTTAATAAATATATTTGCAATAAATAAGCTTGTACGATTTGGAAAGTTACTTAGCTTCTAGCACAAGATCGTTTAAAAGTTGCTCGGTATTAATTAGAGTTCATAGCCAAGGCATAACTTATTGAAGCGGGACGCGAAGATTGGCATATCCAAAAAGGCCCTTACAAGGCATGAGGATACCCGAGTCCAAAAAGGCCCTCAAAAGGCATGAGGATTCACTTTTTTGCTAAAGATCCAAAGATGATGTGAAGATCATTAATCCAAATCAATATAATGGATCAAGACACACGACGAGAAGCAATTACTCCCCTAAAGATCATGGAGAAGTATATCCAAAAAGACCCTAACAAGGTATGAGGATAAATAGATCCAAGTCCGAAAAGGAGGCGGATCGTTGTATATCAAAATCCTAAATAAAGAAGAGGATAAATGAAGAAGTCGTGGTTAACATTTGAAGCATCTTTCACTCCTAATGAAGATGTTTCCCAAAATGAAGAGAAGACCATAATTTCAAGATCGTCTCTCAAGATTTGAAGTTTGAAGTACAAGCCAAATATCGGTCCGAGAAAGGTCTCAAATCGTGAAACGAGTTATGCCAAGATATGAACTTTATGAGGTTTCGAGAAGCCGTTTTAAAAGATTTTGTCTTTAGCTAACTATTGATTAAATCGTCCCACTTTATTTTCGGCCTTAATAAATTATCGAAATAAGTCAAAAATGCATCATCGTGATCATTCAAGACAAAAATAAAATACAAGAGATACACCGTAGGAATAAGGGGGTCTAAGTGATTAATTTAACCACATGAGTAAGTGTTAGTTGTGCTAACATGTAGTTTCAATGATCTCGTTTTTAAGCTTGGTATGGGGAGCGTGAAACTTGAGGGTGATTAATATTCATGACACCAAAGCCCTAAATAAAGTCTTAGATTTCTT
The DNA here is from genome assembly GCA_025667525.1 of Glebionis coronaria. Taxonomy (NCBI): domain Eukaryota; kingdom Viridiplantae; phylum Streptophyta; class Magnoliopsida; order Asterales; family Asteraceae; genus Glebionis; species Glebionis coronaria. The sequence continues at coordinate 146,597,042 of CM046882.1, forward strand.
TACGAGTTTCTTCCATCAAATAATTTCAAGTTAATAAAATTGTAATAACTTTTGTTTCCTTTAAAGTTTTTATCTTTTCGTAGTAGTAGTAGTAATAGTAATAAAGGCCGAGATGGATTAATTATGAGAAAAATGTAACTTTATGCTTTAAAACTATGCATTGCATGGGGTCATTGCAATGGTCAAGTGTAGGGGATTTAATAAGTGTGTAAGCACTTATCCTTTTGCCACTAAAATCAAGGAAAAACAAGACCTAATCATGTGTTTTATATCGTAAAAGTCGGAATTACGCGTGGTTTTGTGTTTTGTGTTAAATAGGTACAAATGATCAAAAGAAGAGAAAACACGGGATTTCACGGTCAAATGTTGAAGAAAAGCCAAGAAAAAGACGAAGACAAAGTCAAAGACCAAAAGTGAACTCAAGATCACGATAATCGACAAAATTCGACACAACTATGAAGAAATGATCGAGAAGCCAAAAGCCAAGTCCGTTTTTCGAGGAGTTAACTTTTAAAGTAAAATGGGCCTTAGGAGGACCTCACATTTGCTAAATGGGCCTAAAAGCCCATTAACATTCGGATACAAGTTTACCCAAAGTTAACATTTGGATATTAAGCCCATTTGTTTGTATAAAGTGGCGGATGGAGTGTTTTGGGTCACAAAGCCTACTTGGCTTATTTAAGTAAAAAGAAAGGAGGAAGGATGATTGGGCCCAAGCCCAAATGGCTTAAAATGAAACGAAAGTTTAAGATTGCTAGGTTTATTTCCCAGTCAACACAATTTACCCTCAATCCCTACATTTTAAATAAGCACATGGACGGATGAAACCATTTATTTCTCAAAAGTTGGTCAAACCCAGTCAACCCAATCAACCCTCACCCAATGTATTAAATAAAACGTTTGTTTTATTTATCTTTGCCTCCCCACATGTATACCATACACGTCTCCTCCCCACTCACATTAATAAACCGCTTTTATTTATTTACCCTCCCCATATGATCGATACAACCAAAGTGAAATAAACACATTCACTGTTTTCTTTCTCTCCCATTTTTTTTAACACAACCACCACCATCTCAAAAACCCTAACTACCCTAAACAAATTTACCCATAAAAATTAGGGGTTTTACCCTTATCTTTTAATTCACCCAAAGGGAATTAAATCCCCCCAAGAATCGGAGGCAAACACCACCAGTGGTCCTCTCTCCCAATCCGACGTGGCCAAATCTTTTCTTTTGATTGGTTGTCACACATCACCATACACCCATCCTCCAATAAAAAGCCTCCACCTCAGCCTAAACAAACACAACAAACACACCCACTGCCACCTTGGCAATCCGTGGCTCACAAGGGTTAATCTCATCCGATGATCAAGAGAGAGAAAGAAGAATGACGAATTAAACGGCCTAGATGATTTTCTTAAAGATGAAGCTAAGAAGAAGGGTTTCCAGGGTTTGCCTATAAAAACCCCTCACTTGTGTAATTTTTTGGAGAGCACCTTTTCTTTGTTTTTTAATTTTCAGTAAAATAGATTAGGGTTTAATTTTGTAATTTTTAATTTTCAAGTAATGTAATTTTGATTTTTAATTAATGAAAAGTTGTTTTTTTAATCTCGTCTCTATTTAATATTTCTGTCAAGTTTTAATTTAAAGTTTTATTTAATTTGCTTTATTCTTGTTTTTATTACTGTTAGTTTCATTCGGTTGAATAATAAAAACAAAAAATAGAAAGAAAGTGAATATTAATTTCCCCCAGTGGGAGATTAAAATATAGTTACTGTTCATACTTGGATTGGTCACTGTTCGGGTAGAAAGTTTTTTGTTCGAAGCTTTGTGTTTGGTTCGAGGTAGGAGAGGCTTTTTGTTGATGATTTCCGGTGAGAATAAAGGCATTGGTGTTCGATTCGGTGACAAAGGGGGTTCAGCACCACCCTTCGGCTCAAAGGTCTCATCTCAAGGTTCTTCTCCTTTCTCTCTTATTTTTATGTTAAAATTAGATTAATCTATGTTTTATTTTAATTGCTAGTAAATTTGTTTAAGTATTTGCTTGTTTAATTGGTTTAGTTGGTAAGTTACTGTTGATTTTTTTTTCTGCTTCTGGTCTTAATAATTTTCGGATCTGCTTATATTGTTTTGTAACTATTAAAAGTACTGCTATATCTGCTTATTGTTTGATTGGTCAGTTACTTTTTGTTGCTTAATATCTGATTCTGTCATTCTGCTTATGTTTTTAGTTTTGATAGCTTATTTGGTTTTCTCATTTTCTTATTTTTTTTAGTTTTTCAATCTGCTTAGCTTATTGATTTTAGCTTATTGGTTAATCTTCTTTTTTAAAATGGTTTTGCTTATTAGTATATTTAGCTTATCTGTTTCGTCTGCTTAGCTTATTTGCCTTTGCTCATTATTTTTTGCTTATTTGTCTTCTTGACTGCTTATTGTTCTTTAGAGAATTTGTTTATTTGGTGTGTTGCTTATTTTCTTTATTTGCTGTCATATACTGGTTCACACTCAGACTCACTTGGTCTGAGTTTATAACTTCCAAACATACATTAAAAAGCAAAAAGAATTTGATGTCCTGGGGTTCGAACTCTGGACCTCTTGTTCACTAGCCAAACGCACCAACCATTGTGCTAACACCCTTTCTTGTGTTTAATTATGCAACTTTAATTTAATATAGGTTTAGATTTAGTGGCAGTTTTATTTAAATAGTTTAAATACATTTTTAGTATTAAATTTTAATATAAAAGTTTCCCTTATTCAGTTTTTATAAAAATAAAAAGACAAAAATATTTTAATTTTATTTACTTTTACAATCTTTAAATTAGTTTTCAATTAAAATTTTGTTTATTTTAAAAAAATAGTTTTTATTTAAAAGTCTTTAGTTTAAACTAATTAGTTTTAAATTAAAGTTTTATTTTTAAAAATAGTTTTTTACATTAGTTTAAGATTTATTTTAAAAAAAATAGATTTCAATTAAAGTTTTAGTTTTAAATTTATTAGATTTAAAAGTTAATTTTGTTTATGTTTTAAATAGTTTTATATTTTCAATTAGTTTAAATTAGTTTTAAAATAGTTTTAATTAAATTAGTTTTTAATTTTAAATAGATTTAGTTTATAATTCCAAAATTTTACGTTTACCAAAAACAAAGTAAGTCGAAACGTTAATCGGTAATCAAATTCGAGTCGAGTCGAGGAACGATAATAGATATAAAATAGGATTGCAAAATCTAAATTTCAACGGTGCATACTGACCATAAGAGTTTACAACACATACTGGATCAAAAGGAGCTAAACATGAGGAAACGTCGTTGGATTGAACTGCTAAGTTATTACGATTGCGAGATAAAATACCACCCCGGTAAAGCAAACGTGGTTGCTGACGCTCTAAGCCGTAAGGAGACCGATCCTCCTATGAGAGTCCGAGCACTAGTCGTAACGATTAGTCTGGACCTACCCAAGCAAATCCTAGAAGCTCAGACACAAGCCCGGAAACCTGAAAACCTCGTGAAGGAAGATATTGGAGGTATGCTTAGGGCCGACCTCACCAAAGAAAAGTTAGAGCCAAGAGCGGATGGAACCCTGTGCTTGCATGGGAGGAGTTGGTTACCTTGTTATGGGGATTTTAGGAACAGGATCATGCATGAATCCCATAAATCCAAGTATTCCATACATTCGGGATCTGAAAAGATGTATCAGGATATGAAGAAGTTGTACTGGTGGCCAAACATGAAGGCAAACATCGCCACTTACGTCCAGAAATGTCCGACCTGCTCTCGCGTCAAGACCGAACATCAAAGACCATCCGGTTTACTGGTTCAGCCGGAGATACCCAAGTGGAAATGGGAGAATACCACTATGGACTTCATCACCAAGCTTCCAAGGTCATCTCACGTTTACGACACCATTTGGGTGATCGTCGATCGAATTACCAAATCCGCGCAGTTTTTGCCCATCAGGGAGACTGACTCCCTGACAAAACTAGCCAAGACATATCTGAAGGAGGTAGTGACTAAGCACGAAATACCCGTCTCAATAATCTGTGACCGGGACGGTAGGTTCACATCCAATTTCTGGAAGGCTTTCCAACGAGCTTTGGGAACAAGCCTATATATGAGTACTGCTTACTACCCGCAGACCGACGGTCAAAGGGAACAGACAATTCAGACCCTTGAGGACATGCTACGAGCTTGTGTGATTGAATTTGGGAATGGTTGGGTCGATCACATTCCTTTGGTGGAATTTTCCTACAATAATAGTTACCATGCTAGCATCAAGGCTGCCCCCTTCGAAGCATTATATGGTAGGAAATGCCGTTCCCCAGTATGTTGGGCAGAAGTAGGCGAATTCCAACTCACAGGGCCATAACTAATCCAGGAAACCACTAACAAGATAGTCCTTATAAAGCAAAGAATCAAAGCCGCCCGCGACCGACAAAAGAGCTATGCGGACCAGAGACGAAAACCTATGCAGTTTCAAGTAGGTGATCGTGTAATGCTCAAGGTATCGCCATGGAAGGGAGTTGTACGATTCAGTAAACGTGGAAAACTGAACCCACGTTATGTAGGCCCTTTTAAAGCGATAGCCAGAATTGGGGAAGTCGCTTACCGCTTGGAGTTACCCCAACAATTGAGTCGAGTGCACTCCACCTTTCACGTGTCTAACCTGAAGAAGTGCTATGCTAATGAGCCTCTAGCCATGCCATTGGAGGGAGTACACTTTGACGACAAGCTCCAGTTCACGGAAGGACCTGTGGAGATCATGGAAAGAATAGTTAAGAAGTTGAAGAATAGCCGGATCCCATTGGTCAAGGTACGATGGAACTCGAGGAGAGGTCCTGAGTTCACTTAGGAACGAGAAGACTCGTTCAAGGCCAAGTATCCACACTTGTTCACCTGACCAATGACGTTGATCTAAGCTTTGAGGACAAAGCTAAAATAACGGGAATGTGCTGTAAAACCCCTGTTTTTACCTTTTGACTTTGTCCCATTGTGTGCACAAGCTATTTGAACTAAATGTAATCTCGCTTCACTAATGCTATGAAGCTTCAGTCTCTTATTAAATTTTACTGTTGATTTAGTATATTTATAAACATATGAGACTTCCGTCATATTTAATCTTTCTAAAGCCACAATTCACACGTCTAGGTATGTCATATATTTAAAGTTAGAAGGTTTCCATCCCCCTTATGCCTTGTCATAACCAAGTGATCACACTTAACTCCTACTTAATCATGAAACCTTGTACATATCACACGGCTACACTTCACTTTGAAGCCTTATGTTACACGGCTAGAAACAAGTATACAAGCTTACATTTGACACAAACCTTATATTAAACACTACTTAATACTCAACTTATACTAGATATTTTGAAACCTACATTTCCCCCACATGTGTTATACAACACACGGCTAGGAGCTCTCCAACAAGACCAAAATCTCACATGATACAAGGTGATCTAGTACTAGGATTGGTTAATTAAGAGTTGTACCTTTTGTCCCCTAGAAACCCCCCCTTTAGCCGAATACCACCATCATCTCACTTATACAACACTCCCACATTATGGCAAGAACCTAGTCACCTTGACCTTGCCAAAAACCGTCGGCCTAATGCCCAAACCATGGGCCAATGTACATCTTTATGCAATTAAGGAAGTGTACTAGAAATCTATATCTAGGATATGCATAGTACCTATGTAAACAAGGCAAGAGCCTTCCTTTCACTCTCTCTTAGACGTGTAACCTTCACTCACCACACTCATCTCCTTAGCAACTTCATACCTACCTTAAAAACACTCCTTTTGAGCATAAACCTTCAGCTAAAACAAGTAACATAAGCATGACATCCTAGAGCATTTACTCACATATCATTCACTTCCAATCATTCTCAAACAATCCCACATTTACTCTCTAGCATTGAAGTTAGCCGAATCTAGCATTGAAGAAGATAGAGGGGCACGGTTTACTCAAGTCTTGACTAGGAGATCTTCCCAACCTAACCCTAGGTCACGGCTAAGCTACAAGCCTTACATAACTCTCGGTTATTACTTGATTTATCATCACCACGTTCGTCTAAGCAAGTAAGTACCCACCTTTTTTCCTTCCTCGTTTATTATACTCGTATGCATTGACATTCATGTGACTACTTATGCATGCACACGTAAAAATCATACTAAAATTCTCCTAGAAAACTCACGGTTTGAATATTTGGTCACAAGTAATACATGCTTATGGGTTTGATCTTATTCCCAACGTGTGTAGTCAAGTAAATTGCTTGGATTGACTTCCTAGAACCCTAGGAGGCTCGGCTAAATATTCTAGCTAAAGGTGAAGCACCTTGATTTATGCATCTCGGATTAACTCCTACTAAAATGGATTGATGGATTAGTTATAATCACTAGAAAAGCTTAATCCATAAGCTCCTAATATTCGGCTTATATTAGGAACCAAGCATGTTTCATGACTTATTAGATCTTGAGTTGATCACTAGTAGGATATAATGGAAACCCTCTTTGTGATAAGTAAAATCAAATACTTAAGCTACACGAATAAGCCATAGTCGAACCATGCTTGTGAGAATCGGATAAGCCACAAGCTCATTTGGGTCGAGACATATTAGGCCCAAATTATGTGTATTGGTTATTCAATTTAACTAGTGTATGGTAAAATATATAGGCCCATTGATAAGCCCATGAGCCCAAGTAAATATTTTGGCTAAATAAATATTTGTAGTAAAAGTTACTAAGTATAAATTAGCCCACTAGGAGCCCGTTTGGCCCAAGAAACATAAACCAGACCCTTAATGGGCCATACGAGCCCATTAATCACTAAATATATATATTGGGTACTTTTTGTGCCAATTATGCAATATGAAAGTACTAGATTGGAAATGAAAAGGTATAGAAATGATGAATACTTTTCGAAACTTGAAACTAGTACAAGGACTAAACTTGTCAAATTAGAAAGTATAAGGTCACGGTTATATATATGCAAGCCTTATTTTAAACTCCAAGGACCAAACGTGCCATTTTGTAAACAAATTACAAGCCCTAGAATGTTTTCGTACCTTTTGGGCCTTATCCTAAACTTGGGGGACTTAAATTGACATTTTGGAAACTTATAATAAACTAGTTACTCTTTGGGCCCCTTTTGGTACTTAACCGAAACCATAGGGACCCCTTTTGCCAACATAACAAACCTTTATAAACCCTAGGGGGCTGTTTTGTAATTAGCCGAAACCTTTATAAACCCTAGGGGGCTGTTTTGTAATTAGCCGAAACCTTTATAAACCCTAGGGGGCTGTTTTGTAATTAGCCGAAACATATATAAGCACTAGGGGGCTGTTTTGTAACTTGGGAATACCTATAAATCTAACCGAAACTACAAGGGCTAGAATAGCCAAAACATAAAACTTATATAAGCCCTAGGGGCGTTTGTGTAAATACCGGGGGTATTCATACTAAATTGGGGGATTAGTTTTGCCATCCCCTAAACTTAAATAAACTTTTATAGAACCCTAATTATATATATATATATATATATATATATATATATATATATATATATATATATATATATATATATATATATATATATATATATATATATATATATATATATATATATATATATATATATATATATATATATATATATATATATATATATATATATATATATATATATATATATATATATATATATATATATATATATATATATATATATATATATATATATAATAAACACTAAAAGGGAAAAACAAAGTAAATATAAAAGTCCGATACTTGTATGTATTTTTTTTCCAACCTATAATGTGATGACTATACAAATATCGGAAACGTTGAAATTAATTAAATGTTATACTTATAATGAGGTATAAATTTGATATGACTGCTTATAAAAATAAATATATTAATTATATTTATTTTCCCTCACATTAAATATTTACAAAACCCTTTTTGTTAAATATTTAAATCACGTTATGAATAGTACAAGTCTAAGAATATTAATTAAACTGGATTGATTAAATTAGACTATAGTATTTATTTTTATACCTAAAATAAATACAGCTATAACTTGTACCACTATAAATCAACTACGGACATCCTAATAAAATGCTTAAAAACCTGTAGAAGCATATATTGATGTTTTAGTAACCTTGGTACAACCTGTTATATTTTTACTGAGACTGTATAATTATCTAGGTTGTTAACTGTGTGTTGAGCACTACTCCAGATCCTTGTGACTATCACCATACTGTTAAGGTGAGTTCATGGCCCCACTTTTCATATATTGACAAACTTTTAAATCCTTTTTAGGGAGAAAACATGCAACTGATTTATGGATATAAACTGAACTGTATCAACTTTGATTATATGTGCCTATTGTAGAATTCCTCATGACCGTGAACTGAAACTGTTAAAATCGTTAGATTACCTGAATATTATAAATAGATCTATTTGGGATTGACCATCCTCACCTGGGTGAGTCATTCTCACTGTGCCTTGGCCGGGACAACAAGTGTTTACCATGTCAGCAATTATTATTGATGGATGCCTGTTTAGATGGCGAAGCGCTCTCATTTGTTGAGGGCTCAACTATGTCAAGTGTCAGTTTCGGGCAATAGGCAGTATAATTACCTTTAAACATTAATGCTTTGTTCCTTATTGTTTTAGTGACTATTTATATCCAAACTGTATAACTAAACCTATGAATTCACCAACATTTTGTTGACCCTCAAAAGCATGTTTTTTCTTAGGTGTTTGAAGCAGGTAGTTACTATATGCATGGACTGTAGCATTTAAGTAGACACCATCTGATAGGTGTGTAAACACCCATCCTTTTTACCACTTAACTACAATTACCGAGCCAAAACGTGTATTTTATGTCGTAAATGTCAGAATTATGCGTGGTTTGTGTTTTTGTTGTGATTTAGGACGAAATTGTGAAAAGGGGAGAAAACACGGGCATTCACGGGCTTTTATCGAAGAAAAAGACAAAAGACGAAGTCAAGAAATCAAGAGTGCAAAAAGAACAGAAGTCCAAAACCAATTCTGAAGATTTATCGAAGAAAAAGTCAAAAGACGGAAGTTTACTAAAAGCCGAAGAACTCAAGCCTAATTTATTGAAGAATTACAAGACGAGTTTAAAGAAATCCCGAGACAAAGTCATTAAAGTCAAAGAATTAAGAAGATTAAGGACTTAATGATGCAATTAAAGAAAGAAGAAAGAGGGGAGGAAGCTTCCTCTAAGCACCTCCCTAATCTCCTATTAATAGGATTCATTTTCATTTCATTAGTTTTTGTTGGCTAAGAGTGACAATTAGTCTTCCACCTTTTAATTACTTGTTCTTTAAATACATGTCAATTTAAATACTTGTCTTGCACCTTAAATACCTTTAATTTCAAGTAAGTTTCATTTTAATTATTGTCAATCTTTACTTTTATTGTTTATCTCTCATTCTACCTTTCTTTCTACGCTTTAATCTTATCGTTTATATGCTTATTGTTTTGCTTATTTGATTAAGTGTTATGTTTTTATGTTTTTGATTGTCTTGGATTATTGATTTTTATAACTTATTTGTGTTTATCTTAAAGTTTCTTAAGTTTTTATAAAAGTTATTTTTATATAAGTTGTTTTCGTTTAACTCTTTCATTTAGTGTTTTCAAAAGTCTTTAAATTTTAGCTTATTAGCTTTTTCTTATACGTGTTTGCTTAGGTTTTTAGTCTAGTGCTTATTTGAGTAATAGCTTATTTGTGTGCTTATTTTGCCTTATTTCTACTGTATTGCGACCACCCTGGTCGGAAAAGGGTTTCACATTCCGACCATAGCTCCATTTGCTTGGTCGGAAAAGGGTTTAGCATTCCGACGGGGATTCCGATTTATCCGTCGGAATAAGGTTTCTACATTCCGATTGGGGATTCCAATCTGCATTCCGACAGGTGAGTATTTTGGACATTCCGATGGACTAAGTTTCCCATATTCCGACGAGATCCTTTTGGTTGCATTCCGATAAGATTCCGATTGGAGTACTTCAGGCTCATTCCGATTTAACATTCCGATCAACCCAAGGTTTGTCATTCCGATGAGGATATATTCCGATCACATTCCGATTAGGGATTCCGACGGTAGGCTTGTTTTATATCTGTCTTGTTTAATTTTTAAGTTTACATTTTATTACTTTGTCAAATTTTAATTTTCGTCCCGCTTTAGTTTTAAGTCATCCAATTAATTTTAATTTTCATCACGTTTTAATTCTTGCCATTTATTTTAAATTAGATTTAGATTTAATTATTGCTATTTACTTTAAAGTCTTTGCATTTTTAATATACTACAACGACACAACGACACAACTTTTGTTTCACCAAGAACGACTGAGTCGCATAGTTATCCAGGATCAATTCGATTAGACCAACACAACGAACTTAATATTTTTATACGGGCAAAAGCTCAGTTATCAAATGGCGCCGCTGCCGGCTCTTTTCGTGAAGATTAACGGTTTTCTGTGAGAGACGCGTTGCTTTTTGGGATCCGTTCACTCGTGAACGTTATTTTTCGTGTCAAAAATTTTCAAAAACTCCCAAAAACATTTGGAAAATCATAAAAAGCATTTATTTTTCAAAGTTTTGCACCAAAAATATTCCTCTTTATCCTCTATTATGTTTAATTCTTTTCTCTACCCCTCTTATTTATAATTCTTCATGGATTTGTCTTGCGTACGGTGTGGGGGACCATGGCATGGTTTTCAAACATGTCAATGGTGTACTTGTGAGCGGTGTGGTTTTAATATCGACGATACACAATTTGGATTTTGTCCATTTTGTAATTCAACAAATTCATACTTCTCCTCTTGCAATACTTTCTCACCCTCTCCCGTCTATGACAATCCTTATCCTCAAGATGCACCGGGTTTTTCTCCATACCCGTGGTGCTATATTTGTGGGGGCCCTCATGATGCTTCTTCTTGTGATCCGTCGAAGGTCTTTGAGAAAATTCCGTGCTATCATCCCAGTGTGTATACTTTTGAGCCCCCACGTCACACCGTCAATCATCAAACCTTTTGTGCACTTCCTCCAGAGCAAATTGCCACACTTTTTGACAACTTTCAAAAAGTTCAAGAAGCTTGCAACAAGATCATCGAAAAATGTCAAGCGGATCAGCAACAATAGCAAGTATCTAACCTTAGTGCTTATACTCCTCCTCTGGTGCCTCCATATTATTATGATGGTGATGACGATGAGAGTCCTATTTCTTGGAACGATGAGAATTCTATTCCTTCTCCCGACTTGCCGGCTCTGGAGCCTAAGGATTCACCCATTCCAGGGGAGGAGGATCTTAGCACAATTCCTGCAAAGGAATCCGACGAATTCATAAAGTCTAGTGCTGATAACCTTGTCCCAATTCCAAGTGAATCTGAGTTGACATCCGACAGTGACGATGAGTATGATGCATTTTCTTCTGATGATGTTCCTTCCACCAATACTTTGGGAGAGGCTTCTTTGGCTTTCTCTAATCCTCTTTTTGATCAAGATGATGATTTTACTTCTAGTGATGACGAGTCACTATCCGATGAAGACGTTCCGAAGGAAACTTTCAAGATTTATTCGAACCCTTTATTTGATTTTGATGACACTTACATATCCAGCGAGGTGAATCCTCTCTTTGACGAAGGGATTGAAGACATTGATAGCTCTGATTCTCTTGCTATTGATGAGCATACTTTGTTAGCCATGCCCCCTTCTATCGCAGCGGTGGAGAGATTTGACTCTACTAGACAGGTGACGCGGATGGAAGGTAATTCTTCTCTTACTTCTCACACTATATTTCCACCTCATCCTACTGCGTGCACGCCCAAGCGGGTGATGTATCAATTTCACTCTCCGGGAAATGAGGATGAGTGCTTTGACCCGGGAGGTGACAATGACCATTCTATGATTGATAACCTTACGGCTTTGCCAATTGGTCGGCATCCATTGTCTTTGGAGGATGACAATGTGATTCCTTTACCCACCCCACCTCCCGTGGATCAAGATTTCACATACTTCTCGTATGTTGAAAGGACCTTCCTACCATTCAAGACTTATCCTCCTGCCTCTCCTTTGTTATATTCCTCCGGGAACGAGGACAAGGTCTTTGATCCCGGTATTACATTCGAGGCTTCCCCATGGACCATTTAATTCGGGGACGAGTCAGGCTCGTGACTCGGTTAACAAAAACAAGCGCTTTTTGGGAGGCAACCCAATTATCTATCTATCTTTCCCTGTTTTCACCATAAGTGTAGGGGGGAGCCCCGTGGTGTTTCTTGTTCTCTTTCTTATCATGTGTAGGGATTAGAGCTTCAAAGACACACTCTTGATGACTTTTGACGAACCGTTATTCCGTGTTCCCTTCTTCCCCGTTCTATCCTAAACTCTTTTCGATTTACTATTTTATATTTCTCAATATTAAAATCGGAATCTCGTTAGTTGTCTTTTCCTTAGCAAGATTTAAACAACGTGCACAATGTCCTAAGTGTAGGGGAGTTTACTCCCACATGCTTAAACACTGAGGACAATGTTTATATTAAGTGTAGGGGGGACTTCTATCGAAGTTAAGTGGCCTTTTCCTTGTATTTGGCCTCATTTTAACCGGAAAATCAATTTTTCGACATTTTTCAAAATTTTTGATCTATTTTGGCCTATTAGTTTTTCCCTTTGTATAGTTATTTTCTTTCTTTGCTAGAATAAAATTTTAATAAAGTGGTTTTAATTTTCAAACGTTGTGAATCTTTTGACTCAACCCGAGTTTACTTATCTAAGTTTACTCTAGCTAGTATCCTTAACGTGTTTAAGTCAAGTTTTGCTAGGATTTTATATAGGGAGCTATAAAACGCGAAAGTCTTAACTCTCACGGGTTAAGAATAAGAACTTTTTGCAAGTTCCTATAATCGATCCTAGAGAGTTGTTTATCAAGGGAACTTTAAAACGCGATTTCTAAACTTGAAAAAGTCTAAGAGTTTGCAAGATCCTATAGATGACTCGAAAACCCAAAACTTTGATTTAATAGGCTAAGCATCCACGAGTCTCATTCCTTGAGATTTTAAAATGTGGAGAACGAGAAATGATAGAGTCAGTTATAAGTTTGGTATTCTTTCGTGAATTTATGTGAGTTAATTATAAGCCTATTCTCCCATCGCTTGCTAATAAATTTATCTGCAATAAATAAGGTTGTACGATTTGAAAAGTTACTTAGCTTCTAGCCCAAGATCGTTTAAAAGTTGCTCGGTATGGATTAGAGTTCATAGCCAAGGCATAACTTATTGAAGCGGGATGCGAAGATTGGCGAGTCCAAAAAGGCCCTAACAAGGCATGAGGGCTACATTTTGTTGCTAAAGATCCAAAAGTGATGTGAAGAATCATTTATCAAAAATCAATATAAAGGATCGAGACACACGACGAAAAGCAAATACTCCCCAAAAGATCATGGAGAAGTCTATCCAAAAAGGCCCTAACAAGGTATGAGGATAAATAGATCCAAGTCCAAAAAGGAGGCGGATCGTTGTATATCAAAATCCCAAATAAAGATTTGAGAAAAATGAAGAAGTCGTGGTCCAAATATGAAGAATCTCTCAAAACTTCAAGTGAAGAAATTCCTATTATGAAGAGAAGACCATTATTTCATGAACGTCTCTCAAGGTTTGAAGTATGAAGTCGCTGCCAAATATCGGTCCGAGAAAGGTCTCAAATCACGAAGCGAGTTATGCCAAGATATGAACTTTATGAGGTCCCGAGAAACAGTTTTAAAAGATTTTGTCCTTTAGCTAACTATTGATTAAATTGTCCCACTTTATTTTCAGACTTAATAACTATCGAAATAAGTCAAACAATGCATCCTCGTGATCATTCAAGACAACAATAAAATATAAGAGATACACCTAGGAATAAGGGAGTCTAAGTGAATAATTGGCCCACATGAGTTCGTGTTAGTTTGCTAACTTATAATAACAATGATCTCGTTTTTAAGCTTGGTTTGGAGAAAGTGAAAACTTGAGGATGATGATCATTCACAACATTTCCAAAACCCTAAGGTATGTTTTTGATTTCTTTACTTTCTTCCTTTGAATGTTTATAATTCTTTATCTCTTTAATAAAGGCCAAGGTGGATTGATTGTGATGAAAAATGTAAACGTGCTTTGTAACTAATGCATTGCATGAGGACATTGCAATGGTCAAGTGTAGGGGATTTGATAGGTGTGTAAACACCCATCCTTTTTACCACTTAACTACAATAATAACCGAGCCAAAACGTGTATTTTATGTCGTAAATGTCGGAATTATGCGTGGTTTGTGTTTTTGTTGTGATTTAGGACGAAATTGTGAAAAGGGGAGAAAACACGGGCATTCACGGGCTTTTATCGAAGAAAAAGACAAAAGACGGAGTCAAGAAATCAAGAGTGCAAAAAGAACGGAAGTCCAAGACCAATTTTGAAGATTTATCGAAGAAAAAGTCAAAAGACGGAAGTTTACTAAAAGCCGAAGAACTCACGTCTAATTTATTGAAGAATTACAAGACGAGTTTAAAGAAATCCCGAGACAAAGTCATTAAAGTCAAAGAATTAAGAAGATTAAGGACTTAATGATGCAATTAAAGAAAGAAGAAAGAGGGGAGGAAGCTTCCTCTAAGCACCTCCCTAATCTCCTATTAATATGATTCATTTTCATTTCATTAGTTTTTGTTGGCTAAGAGTGACAATTAGTCTTCGACCTTTTAATTACTTGTTCTTTAAATACATGTCAATTTAAATACTTGTCTTGCACCTTAAATACCTTTAATTTCAAGTAAGTTTCATTTTAATTATTGTCAATCTTTACTTTTGTTGTTCATCTCTCATTCTACCTTTCTTTCTACGCTTTAATCTTATCGTTTATATGCTTATTATTTTGCTTATTTGATTAAGTGTTATGTTTTTATGTTTTTGATTGTCTTGGATTATTGATTTTTATAGCTTATTTGTGTTTATCTTAAAGTTTCTTAAGTTTTTATAAAAGTTATTTTTATATAAGTTGTTTTCGTTTAACTCTTTCATTTAGTGTTTTCAAAAGTCTTTAAATTTTAGCTTATTATCTTTTTCTTATACGTGTTTGCTTAGGTTTTTAGTCTAGTGCTTATTTGAGTAATAGCTTATTTGTTGTTCTTATTTTGCCTTATTTCTACTGTATTCCGACCACCCTGGTCGGAAAAGGGTTTCACATTCCGACCATAGCTCCATTTGCTTGGTCGGAAAAGGGTTTAGCATTCCGACGGGGATTCCGATTTATCCGTCGGAATAAGGTTTCTACATTCCGATTGGGGATTCCAATCTGCATTCCGACAGGTGAGTATTTTGGACATTCCGATGGACTAAGTTTCCCATATTCCGACGAGATCCTTTTGGTTGCATTCCGATAAGATTCCGATTAGAGTACTTCAGGCTCATTCCGATTTAACATTCCGATCAACCCAAGGTTTGTCATTCCGACGAGGATATATTCCGATCACATTCCGATTGGACATTCCGATTAGGGATTCCGACGGTAGGCTTGTTTTATATTTTGTCTTGTTTAATTTTTAAGTTTACATTTTAATACTTTGTCAAATTTTAATTTTCGTCCCGCTTTAGTTTTAAGTCATCCAATTAATTTTAATTTTCGTCACGTTTTAAATTCTTGCCATTTATTTTAAATTAGATTTAGATTTAATTATTGCTCTTTACTTTAAAGTCTTTGCATTTTTAATATACTACAACGACACAACTTTTGTTTCACCAAAGAACGTCTGAGTCGCATAGTTAACCAGGATCAATTCGATTAGACCAACACAACGAACTATTTTTATACGGGCAAAAGCCCAGTTATCACCATTTTAGCAAGCATCTGGGGATTTTCATATGGGACTCATGAACAATCTTGAATTTATGTCAGAACTATTTTAAATAATGATTTGCACTCTTGGTCATGTAATAAATGTTTGATAATCTTTTATCTGATGCTCTATGTACTATTTGCTATTGATCCACCCACGTGACACCCAAATATTATATCCGCTGCATTTTGACCAATTTGGGGGTGTCACATATTTGGCCATTAATATTATCATGTGGGCGTATGGGTACATCCTACTACATGTTTGCATGTTTACAAGGTGACTGTGGTGTGTGCTCTACATCCGTCACATTGGAGTTGATCCCTCCACCCAGACTTATATAAATAGAGGTCACCCCTCTAATCACATAAGGAGGTCACCCCTCTATGTATTCATGCACGTTGATACCTTTCATGACCTATATGAGCTCTTTGGCATTTAAATTACATTTTCATGAACAAAGACACGACTTTTCAGATTTAAACCAGTTTATAAAACATGTTCCAGGTTTTTCAGGACTTACACATATTCTGCTGAGTTTCATACTTTACTTATGTTTCAGTAATTCATATCATGTCATTATATCCGTTCACTAAGCGTATTGCTCAGCCGTATTTTCTTTCCATGTCCCATACTGCAGGTACACAAGGAAGAACTTGAGCAACTGAGAGTACGTGCATAGGATGAAACCTGCCTTAGACTTCTTTTCTTTTTGCATTTCATATACTTATGCTTGGTTGGACAATGTTTATTCCTTTTCTACAATCTTTACTTTATGCATGTGTGAGCTTATGTTTGGGGGCCGATGTTTGATTCCGGCTTTCCTTTTTGGTCATTTATGTTTTTAAGACATTTTACCTTGCATGCTTTGATGACACTTCATAATTATCATGTAACGGTCTTCTTATCAAAGTGGGTCGTTACAATTATGGTATCAGAGCCCAAGGTTTCGACCTGTAGGCTCTAAAACTTGACTTGTGACTAGTGGGTAGTCACCAGGATCTTCCTAAACTAACAATTGATTTTATTTCATGTATCATTGCTTTTTTGTTATGTTTTGACTAGTATGAATTGAACCATAGTCGTTCATACTTAGCAACATGTTTTCTTTTGAATCTTGGCTTGTTTGGATTGAATCATAGTCGTTCACACTTAGTCACATGTGTTCTTTCGAAATTAAACTGGTATGGGTTGAACCATAGTCGTCCATACGCAGTCACATGTCTTTCTTTTGAATTTTGTGGACTGAACCATAGTCGTCTACACCAGCGATTTTTAGATGTTATTGCAATAAATTCATACTTCTTTCATGTTCTCTCTTTAATATTTTATGTGTCTAACCGATTATTCATTTACTTTTCTTTGAAACTGTCAGATGGTTAAAACACGCACAGATGCGGAACTCGCTGCAGCTATGAATGCAATTTTGTAGGCTATGCTACCCCAAATCCGTAATCAGATTCGGGTAGAATTTCAGGCTATACCAAATCATGCAAATCCTCCTCCTCCTCCACTATTCACACTCCACACATGGCTGAAACACTTCAACAAGCAGAAGCCTTGATCATTCGAGAATGTAGATGTCCCATTAGATGCTGAGAACTGGATATCTTATATGGATAAGAACTTGACGCCATGGTTTGCGATATGATATACAAGGCGAGGTTGGTAGTCTACAACTTTGAGGGTGATGCTTTAGCCTGGTGGAAGGCTTACAAGCAATCCAATGGAGGAGAGGCATGGATTGCCACATTGACATAGGTGCAGTTAAAGGAGTTGTTCTACAATAAGTTTTTCCCTAGAGCTGAACAAGAGCGACTAAAGAGGGATTATCATGTTATCCGTCAAAAGGTAGGTGAGGCTAACACATAATTCATGCAGCGCTTCCTCAGGCTAGCTGGTTTTCTGGGTGAAGCTGCTGGCACAACAGAAGATCAAGCAAAGCTGATGAATCCTATAGATTCAGATCTTTAGGTTGCTAGGCATGATTATTAATAACTCGGTTTTACTCAGGTTAAAAATTATTGTAGTACCAATCTCTTCGAATTGAAAAACTTGTGTTTAATGTGTGACTCAGTTTTATTTTGGTGGAAACAAATATTTTTGGTTTGTTTTTAA
Source organism: Glebionis coronaria (assembly GCA_025667525.1). NCBI lineage: Eukaryota > Viridiplantae > Streptophyta > Magnoliopsida > Asterales > Asteraceae > Glebionis > Glebionis coronaria. The sequence goes on from CM046882.1 coordinate 146,615,040, forward strand.
TTTAAATGTGCGAGACTTAAAGTTAAATGTCGTTAAAGTAAAGTGCAAGTATTAAAAGAGCGTGAAATTAAATCTAAGTCTAATTAAAATAAAGGTGCGATATTTAAAAACGTGACGGGAAGTAAAATGATTAAATGATTAAAAATAAAAGCGTGACAAGAATTAAAGTTAGACAAGTATTAAAAACGTAAACTAAAAATTAAACTAGACAAAACATGGCAATTAACTCCCTCAATCGGAATACATTCCGATCTTACCAATCGGAATGTCAAACCTGTCCAATCGGAATATCGGTCGGAACCCAATCGGAATGCTGTCACTTACCAATCGGAATATCCAAAACACCCCAATCGGAATGCTTAACTTACCTCTTGATCGGAATATGGATTTGGTCGGAATGCTGTTCGGAACACCAATCGGAATATCTGTCACCTTACACGATCGGAATATCCAAAGTAGCACCTCGATCGGAATGTTTAAAGAATGATTCAGATCGGAATTCTGTCACAACCCCCTGATCGGAATACCCAAACATGCACAGATCGGAATACCAAAGTCCTCTTGATCAGAATGTTATATCCCTTTTTCGACCAAGCAATATAGCTCAGATCGGAAATTAAAACCCTTTTCCGATTGTCACGATCGGGAAACGGGGAAAAGTACACAAAATAAGCTACACAAATAAGCTAAGATTCTAATAAGCACAAGACTAAATCCTAAGGTTAAACCGTGTAAAAATAAGCTACGAAACTGAAAGTTAACAACTTTTAAAACACGAAAAAGAATAACTTTAAGAAAAACAACTTTTTATATAAAAATAACTTTTGTAAAAACTATGTAAACTTGAAAATAAACAAAATAAGCTATGAAAATAAATGGTCTGAAACAATCAAAAACATAAAAATGTAATCTTTAAACAAATCAACAAGATAAAAAGCATATAAATCAAAGAATAAAGAAAGGAAGAATGAGATCAACAAGATAAAGTAAAGGTGCGAGTAATTAAAGAAACACTTACTTGAAATTAAAAGGTAATTAAGGTGCAAAACATGTATTTAAATGTGCAAGTAATTAAAAGTGCAATAAAATAAAGGTGGAAGAACTAGTTTGTCAATCTAGCCAACAAGAGTAAATGAATGAATAAGAGGGGTATTTATAGGTGATTAAGGGAGTGGTTAGAGGAAACTTCCTCCCTTTCTTCCTTTTCTTCTTAATTGCCCATTAAGTCCTTCCTTCTTAATCTTTTGTTTAATCTTGGAATGTGATGACTTTTGGCTCGGGATTTCTTTGGACTCGTCTTTTAATTCTACGATAAATAAGACTTGAGTTCCTCGGCTTTAAGTGAACTTCCGTCTTTTGACTTTTTCTTCGATAAATCTTCAGAATTGGTCTTGGACTTCCGTTCTTTTTGCACTCTCGACTTCTTGACTTCGTCTTTCATCCTTTTCTTCAATAAAAGCCCGTAAATGCCCGTGAATTCCCGTGTTTTCTCCACTTTTCACCTTTTCATCCTAAATCACAACAAAAATACAAACCACGCATAATTCCGACATAAAACACATAAAATACACGTTTTGGTCCGGTTATTATTGTAATTAAGTGGTAGAAAAGATGTGTGTTTTCACACATATCAAATCCCGTACACTTGACCATTGCAATGTCCTCATGCAATGCATTAGTCACAAAGCACGTTCAAATTTTTCATCATAATTAATCCATGTTGGCCTTTATTAAAGAGATAGAAAATTACAAAAATTCAAAGCAAAGAAATTAAAAAGCATACCTTGGGTTTTGGAAATGTCATGAATAATCATCATCCTCAACTTTTCACTTTCTCCAAACGAAGCTTAAAAACGAGATCATTGTTATTATAAGTTAGTAAACTAACACGAACTCATGTGGGCCAATTATTCACTTAGACTCCCTTATTCCTATAGGTATCTCTTATATTTTATTGTTGTCTTGAATGATCACGGGGATGCATTTTTGACTTATTTTGATAGTTATTTAGTCTGAAAATAAAGTGAACGATTTAATCAATAGTTAGCTAAAGGACCAAATCTTTTAAAACTGCTTCTCGGGACCTCATAAAGTTCATATCTTGGCATAACTCGCTTCGCGATTTGAGACCTTTCTCGGACCGATATTTGGCAGCGACTTCATACTTCAAATCTTGAGAGACGTTCATGAAATAATGGTCTTCTCTTCATAATAGGAATTTCTTCACTTGAACTTTTAGAGAGATTCATACTTGGACCACGACTTCTTCATTTTCTCCAATCTTTATTTTGGACTTTGATATACAACGATCTGCCTCCTTTTATGACTTGGATCTATTCATCCTCATACCTTGTTAGGGTCTTTTCGGATACACTTCTCCATGACTTTTGGGGAGTTTTTGCTTTTCGTCGTGTGTCTCGATCCTTCATATTGATTTTCGATAAATGATTCTTCACATCACTTTTGGATCTTTAGCAACAAAATATAGCCCTCATGCCTTGTTAGGGCCTTTTCGGACTCGCCAATCTTCGCATCCCGCTTCAATAAGTTATGCCTTGGCTATGAACTCTAATCCATACCGAGCAACTTTTAAACAATCTGGGGCTAGAAGCTAAGTAACTTTTCAAATCGTACAACCTTATTTATTAGCAGATAAATTTATTAGCAAGCGATGGGAGAATAGGCTTATAATTAACTCACATAAATTCATGAAAGAATACCGGACTTATAATTGGCTCTATCATCTCTCGTTCTCCACAGTTTAAAATCTCAAGTAATGAGACTCGTGAATGCTTAGCCTATTAAATCAAAGTTTTGGGTTTTCGAGTCGCCTATAGGATCTTGCAAATTCTTAGACTTTTTCAAGTTTAGAAATCGCATTTTAAAGTTCCCTTGATAAACGACTCCCTAGGATCAATTATAGGAACTTGCGAAAAGTTCTTGTTCTTAACCCGTGAGAGCTAAGACTTTCGCGTTTTATAGCTCCCTATATAAAAGCCTAGCAAAACTCGACTTAAACACGTTAAGGGTACTAGCTAGAGCAAACTTAAGATAAGTAAACTCGGATTGAGTCAAAAGACTCACAACGTTTGAAAATTAAAACCACTTATTAAACATTTATTCTAATAAGGACAGAAAATAACTATACAAAGGGAAAAACTAATAGGCCAAAATAGATCAAAAATTTTGAAAAATGTCGAAAAATTGATTTTCTGGTTAAAATGAGGACAAATACAAGGAAAAGACCACTTAACTTCGATAGAAGTCCCCCTACACTTAAGATAAACATTTCCCTCAATGTTTAAGCATGTGGGAGTAAACTCCCCTACACTTAGGACATTGTGCACGTTGTTTAAATCTTGCTAAGGAAAAGACAACTAAAGATATTCCTATTTTAATATTGAGAAAATATAAAATAGTGATTCGAAAAGAGTTTAGGATAGAACCGGGAAGAAGTAGAACACGGAATCACGGGTCGTCAAGAATCATCAAGAGTGGATCATTGAAGCTCGAATCCCTGATTAAGAAGTGAGGAGAGGAAAGCAAACCAACGGGTCTCCCCTACACTTATGATAAAGAAAGCGAAAAGATGGATGCATGGGTTGCCTCCCAAGAAGCGCTTGATTTTTGTTAACCGAGTCATTAGCCTGACTCGACCTTGATCATCAACGGAAGAAGCATAAGACATATCCACCAGGATCAAAGACATAGTTTTCATCGAGCAAATAGCATAGGCTTAAGGCGAACAAGGCAAGCCAAAGAAGAGGCAAGGTTCCCTTAAGCAGCAATGGAGCACGGTGGAAGCAAGGTTGAAGTGGTGCAAGCAGATTTCCATAAGTTCCAAAGATATTTCCTTTTATTTCATCAGGTGGATACTGAGATGGCTGCAAAATATCAATACCGGGGTCGAACACCTTTTCCTTTAAGGGAAAATAGCACTCAGGCTCAGCCGAGTGTGAAGAAGATCCGCAAAGAAGCACAACCTCGTCCTCAGAAGGGGGACAAAGAGGTGTTAAATCATATGTGCAACGGATTTCGGTGTCGACCGGTTTCTTCTCCTTTGACAAAATTTTCTTCAAATCCAAAGTAGGATCAAGACGATAATTTTCAAAGTCCAGAGGAGGTGCATCACTCTCATGAGGGAAGTAAGTGTTGAGAAACATAGAGAAATCTTCCTCAAATGAGTAAACGTCCAAAGTAGGATCGAGTGATGGCGGAGGATCTTCATCGTGTGAAGAATCGCTCGAAAGAGTATCGGCCTCATCAAAATCATCGAAAGTGGGCAGCTCGGGATACTCAGAAGTACAATCATCTAAATCATCCGAATCTGAGCTAGAATCATCATCATAAGCATCAAAGACCGGTGGAGAATCGTAAAAGGGAGAAGCTTCGAAAGTAGGGAGAGAATCATCCACATCATCATGAAAAAGTGGATTATCGATGCAAGAGTCGAATAGAGGATTGTCGTAGACGGTAAAGTCATCGAGCACATTAATCATATTCACTGATTCGCGGCCTCCAAAGGTTGTACTGGTAAGCTTTCCCATTTTGAAAACTTGTGCATCATCCTCGACTCTTAAGATTAACTCACCTTCGGCCACATCCACTAAAGCTCGTCCGGTTCTCAAGAATGGCCGACCAAGTATTAAAGGAATACGAGGGTCCATTTCATAATCAACTACGACAAAATCGACCGGGAAAGTAAATGTGCCAACTTTGATAAACACGTCTTCGGCTATACCAACGGGGTAGGCGAGAGTGCGATTTGCAAGTTCGAGAGTCATCTTTGTTGGAATGAGGTCGGGTAATGATAGTGTTTTCCAAACACTCAGTGGCATAAGATTAATACTAGCCCCGAGATCAGCAAGGGCAGTAAATTCTTCAGTTTTGTTGAACACGCAAGGCACCACGAAACGACCGGGATCTCCAAGCTTTTCCGGCAGTTCTTTAAGAATAACTGCAGAGCAGTTTTCATTTAAGCGTGTGTTGGCGAGTTCAACCAGCTTCTCCTTTTTGTTAAGCAATTCCCTAAATGCTTTAACAAATTTGGGCATGTGGACAAGTGCTTCAAGAAAGCTAATGTTGAAGTTCATTTGAGAAATCATCTTCACATAGCTTGACACTTCGGAGTCTTCCTTGGTTAGCATTTTGGACTTGCCTAAACGAGAGGGATAAGGGATATTAGGTTTGGGTGGTGAAGGTGCAGGTGCAGGTAAAGGTTGGGATGTTGAAGGGTCATTCGTGGGAACTTCATCACGTCGAGGCGGAGACGGTAATGGTGCACTAATACTAGGTGTAGGAGGAGTAGGGATACATGGTGGTGGAGGAGGTGTAGGTGATGGGGGTGGGATTTTTGGTCCTACGATGGTGACTCCACTACGAGTAGTAATAGCACTCACATTCGCTCGCGGATTGGTGACGGTGTTTGAAGGTAGAGAACTTGAAAAAGAAGGTTGAGCGGCAGGCAAGAAACTAGCAAGCATATTCTTCAAATCATTGGTTTGATTGCTGAAGGAGGATTGAATATCATTTCGAAGCTCGGATCTTATCTCATTTCCTTGCTTTGTGATATCTCCTTTAAGATTGATAATTTGGCTCTACAGATTCTTGATTTGCTCACCTTGGGTTCTCATGATGGCCTCAACATCCGGATTACTGGGTGGGGTTTGTTGGGCGGTTGGGTGATAAGGATTAGAAGCTCTTGGTGGGATTTGGTTGCTTCTAGTGTAGTTGTTGATGGGGTTTTGGTTTTGAGGAGAAAAACCGGGTGAAAGGTAATTGTTGGACCGGTAACTCAGTAGATTTCTATCCCCTTGTTGTCTAGCTTGGTAATTTTCCGGTGAATAATTACCATAAGCTGCATACACATTTTCCGGATTTCCTTGTGTCGAAGGACAATCGGTGTATGAGTGAGGACCGCCGCATGTTTCACAAAGAGTAGCAACAGCTTTAACTTGTTGTTGTTGTTGGTTTGAAGCCAAGAGTTGCATACTTCTGCTCATTTCAGTCAGCACACGGGTGAGTTCGGTCATATCAGGGTTTGCTGAAGTGGAGGAAACATTGACTCTCGGATTGTCCCTTGAAGAAGTAGAGGAATCCCAGTTTTTGTGGTGAGTAGTCATGTTCTCAATTAACTCTCTACACTCCTCGGGTCTCCTTTTCATGAATGTGCCACCGGCGGCTGCATTGATCGTATCACGATCTCGAAAAGTCAAACCGTTGTAGAAAGTATCGATTAAGGTCACAGGGAGCATGTTGTGGTTTGGACATCTATCGATCAAGACATTATATCTCTCCCAAGCATCAAAAAGAGATTCATCAGGGTCTTGCATGAAACCACTGATCTGATTGCGAAGGCTTGTGACCATGGATGGTGGAAAGTAGCGCGACAAAAAGCGTTGAGTCATGTCATCCCAAGTGTGAATAGAATTCTTCGGGAGACGATCAAACCATTTCTCGGCATGATGTAATAAAGTGTGTGGAAAGAGTTGTAGGCGAAGTTCATCCATTGTGGCACCGGCCAACTTCATGCTTTGGGTGATTGTAATGAACTTGTCGAGGTGTTTGTTGGCATCATCATCAGGCAATCCTCTAAATGGGTTTGTTTGTACTTGCTGAATCATGTGGTGCTTCAACGAAAACTCAGGAGCGTTGATTTGCATCAGCGCAATCGGTCCTCCTCGTCCAAACATGGTTGGTTGACAAAGTTCCTCCATGGTCCGAAGATCGGGATGTGGAAGAGCATTGTTGTTATTATTATTATTATTGAGGTGCGGTGGAATGTTGTTGTTGACACCTGACATAGCTAAATCTTCTTGCGGCTCGGGCTCTTGATAGTTAGAAGATCTAGTACGCATACACCTGAAAATGCAAAAGAAAAGGAAACCAAACACAAAGATAATATATATACACAAGAAAGATAAAAGCTTTTTGGATTTTTGAAATTTTTAATTTTTATGGATTTTTATCAATTTTTTTTTAATTTTTATGGTTTTTTTGAATTTTTTATGCAAGAAAAATAACGCTCACAATTGAACGGATCCCAAAAAGCAACGTGTCTCTCACAGAAAACCGTTAATCTTTACGAAAAGAGACGGCATCGGCGCCATTTAATAACTCGGTTTTACTCAGGTTAAAAATTATCGTAGTACCAATCTCTTCGAATTGAAAAACTTGTGTTTAATGTGTGACTCAGTTTTATTTTGGTGGAAACAAATATTTTTGGTTTGTTTTTAATTTAAATGTGCGAGACTTAAAGTTAAATGTCGTTAAAGTAAAGTGCAAGTATTAAAAGAGCGTGAAATTAAATCTAAGTCTAATTAAAATAAAGGTGTGATATTTAAAAACGTGACGGGAAGTAAAATGATTAAATGATTAAAAATAAAAGCGTGACAAGAATTAAAGTTAGACAAGTATTAAAAACGTAAACTAAAAATTAAACAAGACAAAACATGGCAATTAACTCCCTCAATCGGAATACATTCCGATCTTACCAATCGGAATGTCAAACCTGTCCAATCGGAATATCGATCGGAACCCAATCGGAATGCTGTCACTTACCAATCGGAATATCCAAAACACCCCAATCGGAATGCTTAACTTACCTCTTGATCGAAATATGGATTTGGTCGGAATGCTGTTCGGAACACCAATCGGAATATCTGTCACCTTACACGATCGGAATATCCAAAGTAGCACCTCGATCGGAATATTTAAAGAATGATTCAGATCGGAATTCTGTCACAACCCCCTGATCGGAATACCCAAACATGCACAAATCGGAATACCAAAGTCCTCTTGATCGGAATGTTATATCCCTTTTCCGACCAAGCAATATAGCTCAGATCGGAAATTAAAACCCTTTTCCGATTGTCACGATCGGAAAACGGGGAAAAGTACACAAAATAAGCTACACAAATAAGCTAAGATTCTAATAAGCACAAGACTAAATCCTAAGGTTAAACCATGTAAAAATAAGCTACGAAACTGAAAGTTAACAACTTTTAAAACACGAAAAAGAATAACTTTAAGAAAAACAACTTTTTATATAAAAATAACTTTTGTAAAAACTATGTATACTTGAAAATAAACAAAATAAGCTATGAAAATAAATGGTTTGAAACAATCAAAAACATAAAAATGTAATCTTTAAACAAATCAACAAGATAAAAAGCATATAAATCAAAGAATAAAGAAAGGAAGAATGAGATCAACAAGATAAAGTAAAGGTGCGAGTAATTAAAGAAACACTTACTTGAAATTAAAAGGTAATTAAGGTGCAAAACATATATTTAAATGTGCAAGTAATTAAAAGTGCAATAAAATAAAGGTGGAAGAACTAGTTTGTCAATCTAGCCAACAAGAGTAAATGAATGAATAAGAGGGGTATTTATAGGTGATTAAGGGAGTGGTTAGAGGAAACTTCCTCCCCTTCTTCCTTTTCTTCTTAATTGCCCATTAAGTCCTTCCTTCTTAATCTTTTTGTTAATCTTGGAATGTGATGACTTTTGGCTCGGGATTTCTTTGGACTCGTCTTTTAATTCTACGATAAATAAGACTTGAGTTCCTCGGCTTTAAGTGAACTTCCGTCTTTTGACTTTTTCTTCGATAAATCTTCAGAATTGTTCTTGGAGTTCCGTTCTTTTTGCACTCTCGACTTCTTGACTTCGTCTTTCATCCTTTTCTTCAATAAAAGCCCGTAAATGCCCGTGAATTCCTGTGTTTTCTCCACTTTTCACCTTTTCGTCCTAAATCACAACAAAAACACAAACCACGCATAATTCCGACATAAAAGACATAAAATACACGTTTTGGTCCGGTTATTATTGTAATTAAGTGGTAGAAAAGATGTGTGTTTTCACACATATCAATTATCATTCATATGATTTAACATAGAGGAATTAGAGCAATAATCATGAATAAGGTGTAGTGGACAAGATGAATTTTCCCAAACGTTACTTGTATTATTAAACACAAATAACATCTAGACGTGTATACATTGAATCCCACGTCTGTACACACGAATTGCTTGTAGGTTACATTGTGAATGATTGTTATGATAAAACCTACGGTCAGGCATTCTTTATATAATAGAATGTCCATACTTTTACAAAGGAAACTAGATAAAACCAAATCTTCTAAATATATCTTAATACATTTTCTACAAGTTTGTCCACCAGATTGTAGAATCTTCTTTTGTCAGATTTAGTCCTTGTCTTTTAGTTTTGACACATCAACTCAATAATTCGACCCAACAATCTTCCCCTAGTTGATGATGTCAAAACACTTCTACTTAAGCGTGAATCCTTTGTATATAGTACATGATCTCCAAGAAGCTTCCCCTTAAGTATAACACATATGCTTCCCCTTTTTGACACATCAATAGGGAATATGTGAAAGTATGCAATCTTGAAGATTCTCCAAAAGTAGCTCTATGTAATGATCTTTGAAGAAAAATAACTATAATATTTTTGATATAGAAGTAGAATAGCCCAAACCTGTGTTCCATGTCTTGCACTATCCATGTGACTCCAAAACTCACGGCTATAATGAGTAGACTATAAAACTCACGGCTATAATGAGTAGTCTCTTGACAAAAAGAGTTCTCTAGCAAATATGAGCATAGAGCGTCTTAAGAAAAATCTCATACCTTTGCTACCTTTGTATCAAGTCCGTTGTCACAAATTAAAAGAACCTTTAAAAGTAATTATGACCAGACACAAGTTTTTAAGATATGATAGAACACAAACTTCGCGAAATTCTTCTTCGAACATCAAACTTACTATAAGAATTCTTCTCCTTAATCATATACGTCTTCTAAAAATATCCGAGCCATAAATATCAAAACGATATTCAGAATAAAATAGAGATTCCATGTACCTTCGTGTGTATAATCTCCTCGTTTTGTGTGTAAAAACGTAACCAATTTTTCAAACAGCAGCGAATCCTTTGTCGTCCAATTTCCACCTTTGTCCGAGATCTCATCAGCGTGTGGTGTCCTATATCGGACAACACTTATCAGTGGATGAAAACTAATACCTCGGACAACACTACAACTTTTGTCAGCGTTTGAAGTCTGCTTTGTCAGCGGCTGAATAACTAGCGTCATCGGCTCACTTTATTCCTGGGCTATCATCATGCTTTTTTGCTAATTCTATGAATAGAATATAGCTCTTGACTTCAAAGATCACTTGAATTCCAAAATAAAACAAATTGTGTGAACACAAAGATGCTTTATCTCTTTTGGTCGTGTGAACATAATATTGATCCATAAAAACATATCCATCCTTACGTACTTTTCTCTACTGTCATGTGAACACAAAGTTAAATTACCATGTGAACATAGACCATACAACCGTGTGAACATAACAAGTGTCGTTCGTGTGAACACATAGTAATATGTATAATTATTCATGTGAACAGAAGATAATCATCAATACCATTCGTTTCTTGATCCCACCTTTGCTTTGTAATGAACAGAAGAAACCCTCGACAAATATTGAATAAAAAGACAATATTCTGGTCCTTTTTCTTTGCTTCAATCATTCTGTCTTGCGTATAGTGATAGTAACAACACATCAAAACAAACTGTTCCTGGGACCAGCAAGTATATCACTATTAGACCGAATATATCAACCATTCTTTGTAACCATGAATCTATAAGCAGTACGCCTGGTTGTGTTCTTTTCTTTGACGACACAACTTCTAGGGTTTTAACAAAAACCCTAATAATCAAGAACATGATCACCATTATTAATACTAACTGATCACAACAGGGCTGCTACTATGTTTCAAAAGATGAATCTAGGGTTTATGCAAACCCTAAAAACGAAAATCAACATAGCAACAAGGAACATTGATGATACTAGGGTTCATCATGGATTCATGAATCCACTCACCAAAGCTAGTATGATCCATCATTATCAACAACAACAAACAACCAATCTAGGGTTTTTAGACAAAACCCTAAAAACAAACATTCATTCTGCAGTGAACTTCGATAGGCTATAACTTTTACTTGAAGACTGATCTAGACAATCCCTCTGGTGGACATTTAGATATATGTGTCTAGAACACACACACAAATTTTCGTGTCGATCCAACGGTTCAATAAAAAGTTATGCTCTTTTTACTGCTGCTGCGCACACAAAACTGCCCAGAAAAACCCTATATGGATTTTTCTTCCTTCTTACTAACACGAACACCTTGTTGGTCCTAGCATCATGAGCCACGAGGCTCTGATACCAATTGATGAATCCTATGGATTCAGATCTTTAAGCTGCTAGGCATGATTATCATTCATATGATTTCTGTAACACCCCACCATGGCGGAATATGGGGCGCGACGTATGGATATCATCACAACAATTGGTGTCTCTATAGAGAAAACTAAAATGCAAATATAATGTCATAAATGGCGACACAAATGTCATGACAATATCTCAACAATGCAGGAGTCTAGGTAAGTAGGTAACAATCCTACCTCTTACCCAAGACAAACAAATAACAAAACCAAAACAAACATATAGGTGCCAAATAGTATCACTTATTAAATGAGCAAATGAAACTAAGAAGGAACTGGGATCTCCTTCTAAATGCATTTCCTACGCTCTCCAAATCCTAGCCACTTATTTCCTCTAGCTTAACCATAATATCACCTGAAAGAGACACTAAAACACGTCAACATAAAGTTGGTGAGAGTCATAGGTTTAGACTCAAACGCCAAAATCATACCATAAGCTGTGACTACAACCAAAAGTTAAAAAGGTATGGACTCTGTGATACTAACATGCATTAACAACTATTATTCAAGATGAAACGAACCCAACCAAAACCAAGGCTCCCAGCCTTACTAAACACCATACTCCCATAGGCGTCCAAACACCTATGAACCAGTTCCAAGGCCCCGCCTTGCCAATATCCCCTTGGTACCAAGTCAAAGCATAAACAATCAAGAATCAACTAGCAGTTAATCACATAAGTATGCACACATAAGTCCATTACCAACGCAAAACATTCACAACATAATTTATAAATAACAAAACCGTGTCTCTTCCATCCCATCTGGAAGTCATAAACATTAGTAAACATGGGACTATGAAACTCACCTGATTGAGCTTCTCCAAAAGTCCTCGCACTAGCAAAAAGCTAACAAACCAAAAACACATAATCAAAACATGAACCAATCATTAAGATGGCTCATCAACCTATGATGGACATCTAACCTCCTCCTATATAAATAACTCATTTAAATGCTCTAAGCATCTCATTACACCCCTCTATAAAGCCCTTAACTCATTTTACTTCATAACCCGTCCCGTTAACATTTTACCCAAAACAGTCCCAGTTTTAGGTCTCCAAACTATAAGCCAAACGCCCACTTAAACATACCCATGATCTCTGTAAAGGGAATATTTATGCCCTTACATATGTTATCTAACACCTCCCACTTGCCCTAACCTTAAAGCTACTGTTAAGGCCCCGATATATATATATATATATATATATATATATATATATATATATATATATATATATATATATATATATATATATAGATATATATATATATATATATATATATATATATATATATATATATATATATATATATATATATATATATATATATATATATATATATATATATATATATATATATATATAGATATATATATATATATATATATATATATATATATATATATATATATATATATATATATATATATATATATATAGATATATATATATATATATATATATATATATATATATATATATATATACACTTTTGTCATTCCAGATTTACTGATTTTAAACATACAAAAAGTTTGTTATGATTAGGGGGTCTTACCCTAAACCACAACCTTAGCCCCAATGCAGATACTTACTATAATATATAAACCATCTCTCATGTTCGTTAGAAGATCCCAATGCAACCCTAAGTACCCTAAACAACCCAAAACTTAAAAAGAAAACAGGCTGACTTCAAAACTGTTTTGACCTCCGACTGTTGTAACCTGTTTTTGACCCACTTCCCTCCCTCCAAATTAGTTCTAGTTTCTTTCATTGGAAAGCCACTTCAATTATCTTTTCAGGGATACTTGGATCGTAAAATAAGAGTTTGTAGAACTCCCAGTATGATCAAAACAATTGACTCAAAATTCTGCCCAGTTTTTAAAAACGGGTTTAACTAAATTAACCTCATTAATTAACCCTAATCCCACTAATTACAAACTCTAATTTATGTAATCATTATAACATCATTATTATAACATTAATATACTGTTTTTATATAAAACCCTAACTTAAATCCATCATAAGATGATTATAAAAACATTAAAAACAATTAAAGTGAAAAGGGTTATGAAGATATACCTTTGATTTATGAAAACCACATAATTTTTGAAGAAACCCTAACTTCTCTTATGTGACCGTTGGTTTTTACTTTACTCCATGGATTTATGTTTTTTTTCCTCTTTAAAATCCTTATATAATTATGTATAAAGTCCTAGCCCAAGTATAATTGCCATATATAATTCCCTACTATTTCTCCTTTTTTTTTTCTAACCCGACCTAAACCCCTTAAAATTTGTTTTTTTTTCTTTTTATTATTCATATATGTATTAATAACATTACCTTAACTTTACTTAATTTATTTCAGCTCCTAAAGCCTCCAAAACCTCAAAACCGTAAAACTAGTCAGTTTTTACGCGTTTTACCGTAAAAGACGTAAAATATACACTTATATAAAAAATCTCAAATTTTGAAATAAACTTTATATTTAAGTCCTAAATGACTTAAAACCATCTCGAAAAATATCCATATGACTAATTACCTCATCCGAGACCTCTAAATGCTAAACCGTAAATCGTAAAAATACGATTTTCTATAATACATATACGTATACGTAAAACCACCAAATAACACCATCTCACTTCATACTCACTACCATGTGAACTCATGAACATGAAATCATCACACATCGTTTCACTCACAAGGTACCCCGTAACGGAAACGATATCCAAACCACAATCTATACACACTGATATTAGTTTTTTGTATGGTGGGGTTCTCTTAATTTTCTCGATATCCTCTCGAATTGATCTCGGTTCTAAGTGGAATGATTGTTCTTGGTTACTAAAAAGGGGGTTTGGATTTTTAATCTACTAAAGGTTTAAATGCAGGAAAAATGTAAACTTGAAATTAAAAGCAATTAAATTAATAACAATTAATAAAAACTTGAATTAAAATTAAAATAAAAATAAAGAAACAGTAAGAAACAGTAAAACAGTAACACAGTAACACTTAAAGAAAATTGATTCGGAAGTCACCTTGATCCGGAAGTTCACTCGGAAGTTGGTTCGGAAGTATTAACTCGGAAGTTCATCCGGAACTTTTGAGGAAAATTGATTCGGAACTTTGAAAAATCCTTCATTCGGAACTTTGATTCGGAAGTTAACTCGGAAGTTCGTTCGGAACTTTTCGTTCGGAAGTTCACTCGGAACTTTCGTCCGAAAGTTATTGATCCGGAAGTTCGTCCGGAACTTTTGGTCCGGAAGTTCTTTCGGACATTATTCGGAAGATTTAAAAGGAAGTTTATTCGGAAATTTTCAAAAACACATTCATTCGGAACTTTAAACTCATCCGGAACATTCAGTTCATTCAGAAGATTTGTTCATCCGGAACTTTCAGCTCATTCGGAACTTTTTGTGTTCATTCGGAACTTTTGTGTTCATCCGGAAGTTTTGTTCATCCGGAACCTGGGAACACTCAAGAACAGAAACTTCTACCGAAGAACAAGGAAAATGATTTTAATCCAAAATCAAGCTAAATAAGCAAAAAGGTTTTACCAAATTAACCACAAATCATCTACCAACTACAAGGATCAAATCCCAATCACAAAAACACAAATTCAACAACTTTTTAAAATCAAAACTCAACCAAATAAGAACTTAAGAACTTGAAATAAAAGATGATGATGAACAAGATGAAATGGAAAGATTGATATATTGAATGATTAAGGTTTTAACAATCACAAAACAATGATTAAAATTACAAGATTGAAAAAACAAAGATCAAAATCACCAAACACCCTAGTGGTGTTGGTGATACCTACGAACAAGAAGAGAGAAAAAGATGGGGAAAAGGAAAACTAAAAACTCGATGGAAAGTGTGAGGGGATCCCTTTATATAGGTGTCCCCTTTGGTTGGTGAGTGGGCTTTCTCCCGTTCTTCTTGTCTTCTCGTCTTTTCAGAAAAGTTGACGTTTTCGATTCTGATTTGGGATTTGTCGTCGATTAAATTCAACTCGTCTTTTAATTTCTTCGTTTAATAGACTTGAGTTTCTTCGACTTATGTAAATCTTCCATCTTTGGTCCTTTTCTTCGATAAATCTTCGAATAGGCCCAGTGACTTCAAAGCTTTTGCATCTCTTGGACAATAGACTTTATCTTGAGTCTTTTTCTTCGGTAAAACCCGTGCAATCCCATGTTTTCTTCAATAATCATCCGGTTGGCTCTGAAAACACAATAAACACAAAAACCACGCATAATTCCAAACAAATGATATTAAATACGCGTTTTGGTCTCGTTTTAGCCAGAATTAAGTGGTAAAAGGATGGGTGTTTACACACATATCAAATCCCCTACACTTAACCATTGCCATGCCCTCATGCAATGCTAAGTGATAAAGCAATTTTACATTTTTCTCATAATTAATCAACCTTGGCCTTATTAAAATACTACTTAAACAAAAATTAAAGTATTTAAAAGAAATTAAACTTTAAAGGAAACAAAAGGATAGAAAACCATTTTCACTTGAAAATAGATACATGGAAATAACTTGCAAAGAAATCAATGACTTACATTAGGGCTTTGGTGCTGCGAAGATTTATCACCCTCAAGTTTCACGTTCCCCAAACTAAGCTTAAAAACGAGATCATTGTTATTATAAGTTAGTAAATCAAACACTTACACACATGGCTTAATTATATGCTTAAACTCCCTTATTCCTAGGTGTATCTCTTATATTTTATTTTTGTCTTAGAATGATCATGAAGATGCATTTTTGGGACTTATTTTGATAGTTTATTTAGGCTGAAAGCAAAGTAGGACGATTTGATCAATAGTTAGCTAAAGGACAAAATCTCTTAAAACTGCTTCTCGGGATATCAAAAAGTTCATATCTTGGCATAACTCGGTTCACGATTTGAGACCTTTCTCGGGCCGATATTTGGCATGTACTTCATACTTCATATCTTGAGAGACGTGCTTGAGATAATGGTCTTCTCATCGTTCATAGAGTTTCTTCACTTGGAGACTTTTGAGGGGTACTCCAACTTTGTTGACCACGACTTCATGATTATTTCTTCAATCTCTATTTGGGATTTTGAGATACAACGATCCGCCTCCTTTTCGGACTTGGATCTATTTATCCTCATACCTTGTTAGGGTCTTTTCGGATAGACTTCTCCATGATCTTTATGGGAGTTGATTGCTTTTCGTCGTGAGTCTTGATCCTTCATATTGACTTTGTGAAAAATGC
This sequence comes from Glebionis coronaria, assembly GCA_025667525.1. NCBI lineage: Eukaryota > Viridiplantae > Streptophyta > Magnoliopsida > Asterales > Asteraceae > Glebionis > Glebionis coronaria. Next base: position 146,631,588 of record CM046882.1, read on the forward strand.
TTTTCACATCACCTTGGATCTTTAGAAATAAAATGGAATCCTCATGCCTTATTAGGGCCTTTTCGGACTCGCCAATCTTCGCGCCCCGCTTCATAAGTTATGCCTTGGCTATGAACTCTTATCATTACCGAGCAACTTTTAAACGATCTTGGGCTAGAAACTAAGTAAATTTTCAAATCGTACGACCTTACTTATTGCAGATAAATTATTAGCAAGTGATGGGAGAATAGGCAAATAATTACACCAAGTGAGCTTGTGCAAGAATACCGACTTATAATTGACTCTATCATTTCTCGTCCTCCACAATTTAAAATCTCAAGTAATGAGACTCGTGGATATTTATCCTAATAAACCAATTAAGGTCTACATGGTTAAGGATACTAGCTAGAATAAACTTGGATAAGTCTATTCGGGTTGAGTCAAAATAAACGCAACAGGCCTAATATGTCAAAGATTTCTAAACTAGCTACACCACTTTATTAAAATTTTTGACTTTATTGCGGAATATATACATATGAAAGCAATGATAAAAATTTAAAAGTTACGACTAAATGGCCAAAGTTAATAAAAAATTTGAAAAATGTTGAAAAATAGGATTTTCTGGTTAAATGAAGGCATTTTCATGGAAAAGTCCACTTAAAACTTCGATAGAAGTCCCCCCTACACTTAAGATAAACATTGTCCTCAATGTTTAAGCATGTGGGAAAAGTCTCCCCTACACTTATGACATTGTGCACGTTAGTTAACTCAAGTTTAAGGAAGAGACGACTAACGTGATCAATTTCAAATGTGAGTATGAAGAAAATTGAATCACGATAGTTGAGAGATAGAACCGGATTTCGGATAACACGGGAGCACGGTTCTTCAGAGATTCCAAGAGTGCACTTATCCCTGTAATCACATCACCACACAAAGACAAAGAAACTATAGAGGTCCCCCTACACTTAGGAGGTTAAAACATAAAAGGATAGATACTCGGGTTGCCTCCCGAGGAGCGCTTGTTTTTGATAACCGAGTCACGAGCCTGACTCGACCCAAAATTAGTTCATGGGGAACGTGGTGAGGGATGGAATCATCTCCTGAGAGGTGTCCTCACCAAAGTACAACTTCACTCGTTGGCCATTCACCTTAAAATTAGGTCCATTAGGTTGAGCGAGCTCGAGAGTACCATATGGAAAAATTTGGGCAATGGTGAATGGGCCGGACCAACGAGATTTCAGCTTGCCCGAAAAGATTTTCAACCGAGAGTTAAAGAGTAAAACTTTGTCTCCAACTTGGAACTCTCGGTTCTTAATCTTAGAGTCGTGAATGAGCTTAGTCTTCTCCTTATAGATCAAGGAATTTTCATAAGCCTCATTACGGAGTTCGTTGAGCTCATTGAGTTGGATCTTGCGTAGGTCACCGGCTTTGTTGATATCAAAATTAGCCCACTTCAAGGCCCAGTAAGCCTTATGATCCAAATCAATGGGGAGGTGGCACGCTTTCCCGTACATGAGACGATATGGTGTACAACCAATCGGGGTCTTGTATGCGGTACGAAAAGCCCACAAAGCATCATCAAGTTTATCAGCCCATGAGGCACGATGCTCTCCCACGGTTCTTTCCAGAATTCTCTTTAATCCTCGGTTGGATATTTCAGCCTGGCCATTAGTTTGTGGGTGGTAGGCTGTGGAAAGACGATGATTTACACCGTACTTAGCCATGACTCTAGCAAATTGGTCATTGCAAAAATGAGTCCCACGATCACTAATAATGGCACGAGGCAAACCGAATATAGCGAAAAGAGCTTTCAAAAAGTTACAAACCACCCTTGCATCATTAGTAGGTAAAGCTTTGGCTTCAACCCACTTTGAAACGTAGTCAACGGCTACAAGGATGTATTTGTTTCCTTTAGAAGAAGGGAATGGCCCCATAAAGTCGATACCCCAAACATCAAAGATTTCACACTCTTGAATGAAATTCAGAGGCATCTCGTCTTTATGTGTGATCGTGCCTTGTTTTTGGCAAACATCACATCGTTTAACCATATTGTGAGCGTCACGATATATGGAGGGCCAATAAAATCCCGAGTCAAACACTTTTTTGGCGGTGTAGTTGGGACCAAAGTGACCACCGGTGGGTCCTTTGTGGCAAGCGTCAAGGATTTCTAAAGCTGCCGGTCCATCAACACATCGGCGAATAATCAAGTCGGCACATTGTTTGAATAGATACGGGTCATCCCAAAAGTAAGTCTTAATGTCTTTGAAGAACTTCTTCTTTTGTTGGGATGTTAAACCGTCAACAAGAATTCCACCCGCCAAGTAGTTTGCAATGTCCGCAAACCACAGGGTTTTATCAGAATTCGAATTGATAGACATTAAGGTCTCCAAGGGAAAAGAACCATTGATTTCTTTGTTCGGATGATCCCCTTGGTAAGGATCCTCAAGTCTGCTGAGATGATCCGCGGCTAGGTTTTCAGCTCCTTTTTTATCGCGAATTTCGATTTTAAATTCTTGGAGCAGCAAAACCCAGCGAAGAAGTCTTGGTTTAGAATCTTGCTTTGTCAACAAGTACTTCAACGCGGAATGATCGGTGTAAACGATTGTGGTGGAAAGGACAAGGTAGGGGCGAAATTTTTCAAAGGCATAGACAACAGCTAAAAGCTCTTTTTCGGTTGTCGTATAATGCAATTGTGCCCCCGTCATTGTCTTGCTAGCGTAATGGATTGGTTGGAAGTGTTTGTTCACTCTTTGTCCCAGAACCGCTCCAATAGCAAAATCACTAGCATCGCACATCAACTCAAAGGGAAGCTCCCAATTAGGGGTAACCAAGACGGGTGCCTTAGTTAGCTTATCCTTAAGCGCGTTGAAGGCTTCAAGACACTCTTTGGAAAAGATAAAAGGAGTATCTTTTTCCAAGAGGTGGGTCATCGGGCGAGCGATTTGAGAAAAATCTTTGATGAATCGACGGTAGAAGCCCGCATGACCCAGAAAACTTCTCACACACTTCACGGTTGAAGGTGGAGGCAACTTAGCGATAACATCGACTTTAGCACGGTCTACTTCAAGACCGGCTTTGGAAATCTTGTGTCCTAGCACGATGCCCTCTTTTACCATGAAATGGCATTTTTCCCAATTCAGAACAAGGCGAGTGTCTTCGCACCGCTTCAGCATTCGTTCCAAATTGGCAAGGCAAGAAGAGAAGGAATCCCCGAAGACCGAGAAATCATCCATGAAGACTTCCATGGTTTGTTAAACCATGTCATGGAAGATAGCTAACATGTACCTTTGGAAAGTCCCGGGCGCATTACATAAGCCAAAAGGCATTCTTTTATAAGCAAATGTGCCATAGGGACAAGTGAATGTTGTCTTCTCTTGATCGTGGGGATCGATGGGTATTTGAAAATAACCCGAGAAACCATCAAGAAAGCAGTAATATTCATTACCCGCTAAACGTTCAAGCATTTGATCCATAAAAGGTAGAGGGAAATGATCCTTTCTCGTGGCATCATTGAGTTTGCGGTAGTCTATACAAACTCTCCACCCAGTAACGAGGCGAGTGGAAATCAACTCGTTGTGTTCATTGGGAACAACGGTTATTCCCCCCTTCTTGGGCACACAATGGATTGGACTAACCCATGGTGAATCCGAAATAGGGTAAATCATACCCGCATCAAGAAGTTTGATAACCTCTGTTTTGATGACTTCATGTATTTTTGGATTCACCCTTCGTTGGCTTTGAATTATGGGCTTAAAGTCGTCCTCCATGAGAATTTTGTGTGTGCAGAAGTGAGGATCAATTCCGCGAATATCAGAGATTTTCCAAGCAATAGCCTTCTTATGATCTTTAAGCACGGCGATGAGGCGAATTTTCTCTTCATCTTTCAAATCCTTTGCGATAATGACGGGCGACTTCTTTTCTTCTTCAAGGAATACATACTCGAGATGGGGCGGCAACTCCTTAAGTTCTAAATCCGGAGGATTTTCGACGGGAGGCGTGTTCGAAGTCGGAGTATCGATAGCAATGACCGTGGGAGATGGAGGAGAAGGATTGTCTTCGTTGAGAAGTTTATCAAAGAAATGCATGTCTTCATCCCCATCGGTGGGAGAATCATCATTAGCTAAGTTCACATCTCCCATGGTGGCTTCAAGATTGTTCCAAAACAAATCACTTTCTCCAAATAGAGACAGTGATGAATCAATAGAGGAAACGGTTGCAACATTGGGAAGAGAGGTAGGAATACTCTTACAAGCATCTTTGAAGTGTTCTTCACAAGCCTCATCCAGAACGTCAATACAATTAACACTCTCGTATGAATAAGGTTGTTTAGACAACTTTCCCATGTTGAAGACGATTTTATTGTCACCTACTCTCATGATAAGCTCACCGGCTTCAACATCGATGAGAGTGCGACCGGTCCTCAGGAATGGACGACCCACGATTAAGGGAACACGAGGGTCCATCTCGTAGTAGACGACAACGAAATCGGCAGGAAAAGTGAATTTGTCGACTCCTACAAAGACGTCTTCGGCTATCCCCACTGGATAAGCAACCGTACGGTTAGCTAATTCCAAAGTCATTTTGGTGGGGACTAGCTCAGGGAGAGATAATTGCTTCCAAACGCTTAGAGGCATTAGATTAATACTGGCACCTAGATCGGCTAGGGCCATGCAATTCTCTACTCCCGGGAAATTGCAAGGGATAAGAAAACGACCCGGATCACCAAGCTTGGTTGGCAATTTCCTTAAGAGCACTGCAGAGCAATTCTCATTAAGTTGGGTGTTGGCAATATCGAGAAGCTTTTCCTTGTCACTCAGAAGATCTTTAAACATTTTCGTGTACTTAGGCATGTGAGCGAGAGCCTCAGCGAAGGAGATATTGAAATTCAGTTGTTTAAACATTTTAAGAATGTTTGAAACCTGAATATCGTCCTTGCTTTTGAGCTTCTCTTTCCTCAACCTAGATGGATAAGGTATATTGGAAGAAGAGGAAGGCGTTTGGAGAATAGGATCACTCACATCCTTGGGTGGAGGAGGGGTAGAAGTAGGAGGGGGAGAAATTGGGGAAGGAGAAGGATGAGGAATAGGAGCAGGTGACTCGTTTTCCTTAGTCACAATCACCGGTGGAGGTATAGGAAGCTCGGGTTCCTTGGTACCTTTGCCACTGCGAGTGGTGATTGCTTTCATCTCCCCTCTTGGATTCGCAACGGTGTTACTCGGAAGAGTACCCGAAGAAGAGGGTTGATTACCTTGGAAGAAACTAGCCATCATGTTCTTCAAGTCATTTGTTTGGCTATCCAACGTGTTTCTCATGTCAGCTCGCAAATCATTCCCTTGTTTGACCAGGTCTGCTTTCAAGTTGAGCACTTCTCTCTGAAGGTTTCCCACGATCACATCGTTCGTCCTCATGTAAGTTTCCACTTCTTGGTGTAAAGCGTTGGGTTGGTTGGGAGGAGCATTGTATGCGGGTGGTTGATAAGCAGGTTGTTGGTAAACTTGGTTGTTACGTTGAGGTTGTTGTTGCTGCTTATGAGGTGGGATGTATGGTGTACGAGGTTGTTGTTGTTTTTGAGGAGGGCGATTGAGGTTTTGTTGTTGGTTTGGGTTGCTTGGAGGAAAACCGGGTGGGGAAAGATAGTTGTTAGAGCGGTAGCTAAGCAAATTACGGTCACCTTGAGGTCTAGCTTGATAAGCGGGTTGAGGATAGGTGCCATAAGCTGCATTCACATTCTCAGAAGGGTAGTCTTGGGTGGCAGTACAAGTGGTGTAAGAGTGAGGACCCCCGCATATCTCGCATGGTTGGCTAACAACATTAACTTGAGCGTTTTTAGCGTTGTTGCTGTTGGTGTTGCTGACGGTGTGGGTAACAAGCGATTCAAGAAGCGTAGTGATTTTGTCAAGTCGCTTGTCGCTGTCACTAGTACTAGCACTAGCAACATTGGTCCGAACACTCTTGGTTTGCACACGAGACTTATTCTCAATGATATCCCAAGCAACATTGGAAGTCTTAGCCAAAAGATTACCCCCCGAGGCACTATTTAGTGAATCTTGGTCACTCATGCTTAAACCATTGTAAAAAGTATTGATTTGATGCACTTTGGTAAAACCATGTTGTGGGCATTTTCTCATAAGGTCTTTGAAACGATCCCAAGATTCACTAAACGACTCATCGTACTTTTGTTCAAAATTTATGATTTCATTCCGCAAAGCGGTAGTACGAGAGGGTGGGAAAAAGTAATTGATAAACTTGGTCTCCAAATCCGTCCACGAGAGAATACTCTGTGGCGGTTCCTTAGCAAGCCAATGCCAGGCTTGTCCCTCTAAAGAAAAGGGAAAAAGTTGTAGACGGATTACCTCTTGTGGAACACCATTGAACTTGACCGTATTAGTGAGTTGTAAGAATCTCTTGATGTGGTCATGTGGATCATCAATGGTACGCCCCAAGAATGGTTGAGCAGAGACCATCTGGATAAAGCCTGATTTGAGCTCAAAATTGTTGGCTGCAATCGCTGGTATAACAATTGGGTCGGTGTTGCCATCTACATGAGCTTGCAGCAGTTCAATCATCGGGCGATTATCCGGTTGAGGCTCATTGTTGTTGTTATTATTCATGTTGTTGAAAGGTGGGTTGTTGTTGTTATTATTGTTGTTTGGAGGTGGTATGTTATTGTTGTTTTGTACACCGGCCATGTCTAAGTTATCGAGGGGCTCGGGCTCTTGATAAGACGTTGATCGAGTGCGCATACACCTGCAAAAGAACTAACAAGACAAAAACAAAGCAAAAATATTTTTGGTTTTTTATGTTTTTTTTAATTTTTAGGATTTTTGAACATTTTATATTTTTCTGGATTTTTGAAAAATTTTATGAAAAAAGTAACGTTCACGGGGAACGAATCCCAAAATCCAAGTTCTCACAAAAAACTTTTGATCTTAACGAGAAGAGCCGGCAGCGGCGCCATTTGATATTTGTGTTTTCACTGGGTTCTTCTATTCTCTCGATATCCTCTCGAAATGATCTCGGTTCTAAGTGGAATGATTGTTCTTGGTTACTAAAAAGGGGGTTTGGATTTTTAATCTAATAAAGGTTTAAATGCAGGAAAAATGTAAACTTGAATTTAAAAGCAATTAAATTAATAATAATTAATAAAAACTTGAATTAATATTAAAATAAAAATAAAGAAACAGTAAGAAACAGTATAACAGTAACACAGTAACACTTAAAGAAAATTGATTCGGAAGTCACCTTGATCCGGAAGTTCACTCGGAAGTTGGTTCGGAAGTATTGACTCGGAAGTTCATCCGGAAATTTTGAGGAAAATTGATTCGGAACTTTGAAAAATCCTTCATTCGGAACTTTGATTCGGAAGTTAACTCGGAAGTTCGTTAGGAACTTTTCGTTCGGAAGTTCACTCGGAACTTTCGTCCGGAAGTTATTGATCCGGAAGTTCGTCCGGAACTTTTGGTCCGGAAGTTTATTCGGAAGATTTAAAAGGAAGTTTATTCGGAACTTTTCAAAAACACATTCATTCGGAACTTTAAACTCATCCGGAACTTTCAGTTCATTCGGAAGATTTGTTCATCTGGAACTTTCAGCTCATTCGGAACTTTTTGTGTTCATTCGGAACTTTTGTGTTCATCCGGAAGTTTTGTTCATCCGGAACCTGGGAACACTCAAGAACAGAAACTTCTACCGAAGAACAAGGAAAACGATTTTAATCCAAAATCAAGCTAAATAAGCAAAAAGATTTTACCAAATTAACCACAAATCATCTACTAACTACAAGGATCAAATCCCAATCACAAAAACACAAATTCAACAACGTTTTAAAATCAAAACTCAACCAAATAAGAACTTAAGAACTTGAAATAAAAGATGATGATGAACAAGATTAAATGGAATGATTGATATATTGAATGATTAAGGTTTTAACAATCACAAAACAAGGATTAAAATTACAAGGTTGAAAAAACAAAGATCAAAATCACCAAACACCCTAGTGGTGTTGGTGATACCTACGAACAAGAAGAGAGAAAAAGATGGGGAAAAGGAAAACTAAAAACTCGATGGAAAGTGTGAGGGGATCCCTTTATATAGGTGTCCCCTTTGGTTGGTGAGTGGGCTTTCTCCCGTTCTTCTTATCTTCTCGTCTTTTCAAAAAAGTTGACGTTTTCGATTTTGATTCGGGATTTGTCGTCGATTAAATTCAACTCGTCTTTTAATTTCTTCATTTAATAGACTTGAGTTTCTTCGACTTATGTAAATCTTCCATCTTTGGTCCTTTTCTTCGATAAATCTTCGAATAGGCCCAGTGACTTCAAATCTTTTGCATCTCTTGGACAATAGACTTTATCTTGAGTCTTTTTCTTCGGTAAAACCCGTGCAATCCCATGTTTTCTTCAATAATCATCCGGTTGGCTCTGAAAACACAATAAACACAAAAACCACGCATAATTCCAAACAAATGATATTAAATACGCGTTTTGGTCTCGTTTTAGCCAGAATTAAGTGGTAAAAAGATGGGTGTTTACACACCTATCACACACCAATAAGCACATAAACACGTAAAGACACGTAACTAGCACAAAATAAAACTAAGTGACGAACCTCAAAACCAGGGTTGTCACATCACTCCCTCCTAATAGAAATATCGTCCCGAGATTTACTCCTTAGGATCAAACACACAAACAACAAATCACATGAGGATACTTGTTCTAAACGAACTCCCCTCATTTCCACGTGAACTTTAGTTCAAGTTTCAAAATACCACATATACAAACCAAAAATAATTAAACTCATTGCCAAACTCTTGACCTCACAGTCAATAAATCTCACAGATGACTCTTTGATAAAACAAAGACTCTTATTAACACAAGTCCCGAATAACTATACATGCAAAATGCATTCTCAAACAACCTTTACCAATCTCAATACATGAAATGTATCATGTATACCACTCATTTCCCCTAGGTAATTCTATGCTCATAAGCTAATGGTCCGATCTTTCCAAAGATCATAAATGGACCTACAAAACTCTACATCAACTCTTCCATTTTACCAAAACATACCACCCGTTACTATGGGTGAAACTTCCTACATAACTTTGTCACTAACTATAGTGGTTTCCTCCTTTTGTACATAGCATCCTTTGTTGCTCTCATCCTTTCCACAACATCATTACCACATTAGTAGCCTCTTTTACCAATTCTAGTCCACAATAGGGACAACTCACCCTATCCTTTCATATAGTGCCTCAAATGGCATTTATCGACTTCTAGTATGATAACTATCATTATATGAAAAACTCAGCCATCGCTAACGAGTTTCCTAACTACCTCTAATCAATCACCCATGCCCTCAGTGTAACTCTTAAGGTTGTATAAATATCTCACTTGCCTATCCTTTTCCCAGTTAGCTGGATATACTCATATCCAATCATGTTCATCAACTCCCTTCAGTCCGTACCCCAAACTACTTAAAAATTGCAATTTCCTTACAAAGTGACCTATGACGGTCTTTCACATATCATTAGTTCTTCCAATCCAAATCATCTTATGATCTATACACATCATCAAAAGGACGGTTAACTCAGTTAGACCAAGCCCTTCGTCCCTATGGCACATCAGACCTATAACTCCTCATCCATTCGATTATCGATACTAAGCCTCCCAAACAATCAGTATAGGTCAGCGCCATTTCCTTTTCCACACTACGACAGTATTAGCATACGTTGTGCTTTATTCTACTCATTAAGCTCTACCAAAGTTTTACCTTCGGTTCCTATCTCGACCTATTTCATTCATGCTTCGCTTCTATACACACTTCTTTCTTCTTCCTCAACTCATACCATACATCACGATGTGATGCTTCCCATTGTTCCTTCCCTTGTCATAATCCTTCATAAGGCATTCCATACATATTAGGCTAACTTTTACGCAAAACCCTCTATTCCATCACATTCGTACGCAATCCTTCCAACTTCTCAACTACGTGACTTCTCATCCCTCTTGAAATAAGAGATGAATTAGTTAGTCTATTGTGACAACCCTAGGTTTTGGGTTTGTCACTTGGTCTTACTTTTAGGTTATTTTATGTGTGCTTACTTGAATTGTGTGTTTACGTGTTTATTTTGTGTGAACGAGGTTGGTGTGGTTATCGTTTATGAGTATAGAGTACTCATAAGTAAATCGAGGAACGGTTATTTCATGTTCATAAGCTCACAAGTGGTGGCTATGAAATGAAAATGGTGATATTGTTGTGTTTACGTATACGTATAAGTATTATAGTAGTAGTATTTTTTTTAGGATTTACGGTTTAGCATTTAGAGGTCTCGGGTGAGGTAATTATCCATATGAATATTTTTCGGGATGGTTTTAAGTCATTTAGGACTTAGTTATAAAGTTTATTTCAAAATTTGAGATTTTTTATAAAAGTGTATATTTTACGTCTTTTACGGTAAAACGCGTAAAAACTGACTAGTTTTACGGTTTTGGGGTTTTGGAGGCTTTAAGAGCTGAAATAAATTAAGGAAAATTAAGGTAATATTATTAATACATATATTAATAATAAAAAGAAAAAAAAAACGAAAATTAAGGGGGTGTTAGTCGGTTTGGAAAAAAAGAAAAGAAGGAAAAAAAAGAAAAAAAGAGGAAAAAGGAAAGTTGGGTTTGGGTTGGACAAGGATTCACCCACACCCTATATATTATATTATTTACTACCAAAAGAACATAATCAAATCCCTGGAGATTAATGGTCGACGGTTTTTGGGAGAGTTTTTAGGGTTTCATAGTTTTTTTTCTTCTTCCATTAATTTAAAGGTAAAACCTTCAAATCCCTTTTTAATTAAATTGTTTTTATGTTTATTTAATCATCTATTGATGGATTAGGGTTAGGGTTTAATATAAAACAGTAAATTAATGTTGTATTAATCATAATATGATGATCACATAAATAAGGGCTTGTAATTAGAGGGATTAGGGTTAATTAATGAGGTTGATTTTGTTAAACCCGTTTTTAAAAACGGGGCAGAATTTTAGGTCATTGTTTTGATCATATAGGGAGTTCTACAAACTCTTATCTTACGATCCACATACCCCTGAAAAGGTATTTGAAGTGGCTTTCCATTGCAAGAAACGAGAACTAAATTGGAGGTCGGGAAGTGGGTCAAAAACAGGTTACAACAGTCGGAGGTCAAAACAGTTTTGAATTCAGCCTGTTTTCTTTTTAAGTTTTGGGTTGTTTGGGGTACTTAGGGTTGCATTGGGATCTTCTCACGAACATGAGAGATGGTTTATATATTGTAATAAGGATATGCACTTGGGCTAAGATTGTGGTTTAGGGTAAGACCCTCTAATGGTAATGAACTTTTCATACGTTTAAAATCAGGAAAACTGGAATGACAAAAGTATATATATATATATATATATCAGGGCCTTAACAGTAGCTTTAAGGTTAGGGCAAGCGGGAGGTGTTAGCCAACATATGTAAGGGTATGAATATTCCTTTTACAGAAACCATGGGTATGTTTAAGTGGACGTTTGACTTAAAGTTTTGAGACCTAAAACTGGGACTGTTTTGTGTAAAATTGTGAACGGGATAGCTATTAAACTTAACCAAGTTAAGGACTTGTTAGGGAAAGGTAATGGGGTGTTTAGAGTTATAAATGGGGTATTTATATGAGAGGAGGTTAGATGTCCATCATAGGTTGATGAACCATTTTAGAGGTTGGTTCATGTATTGATTTATGTGTTTTTGGATTATTAGCTTGGGGCTAGAGCAAGGACTTTGGAGAAGCAATCAGGTGAGTTCATAGTCCCATTTTACTACGTTTTTAAATGTTTTTTTTCCAGTATGGGATGGAGATGACACTTGTAATGTTCTTTAACATGATTTAGTACTATGTTATAAAATGTGTGGACATAAATGTGTTATTGTGTGACTTGCGTGCTTATGTGTTCTCATATGTGCTTTGGTACGTGTTCTGCTATGTGAATCTTGTTTGGATTTGGTACATAGATGTATGGGCGTCTATGGGACCAGTTGTGATGTGTGTGGAGCGTGGGGCACGATCCGTCCTGAGTACTTGTGCATCGTCTCTTCGGAGGCAAGATATCTCGACGGGGATATAGTTCATCTTCCACAGGTGGTGTGGGAAAGATCCGGATAGTGTGGTGTGTGTTCTTGTGCGTGTGACGGGATACTTCTTGATTGTTATAATGTGCTTTGTGAATTGTAGATGTGATTGGTACTTGGCTTGAGTTTTGTTGTGGATGCATGTAGCATGATTATCACATTATGGTCCATTACTATAAATTGTTTTTCTTCAACTTATTTACAGCGGATGTCAAGGTTTCTTATGATGTTCTAGATAACTTAAACCTATGTTCTCACCAACTTTATGTTGACAAATTTTAGTGTCATTTTCAGGTGACGTAGTTGTGCAAGATGATGTTAGAAGTGGCTAGAGTATAGAGGCTGCTAGGATTGCATTCGGAGGAATCCCCTTTCCTCTTAGATTTTATTTTGTGTTTTGATTAAGTGAACTTTGTGGTACCTATATGTTTGATGTTTGATGTTTGTTTATTTGTATGTCTTTGGTAAGAGGTAGGCCTGTTACCTACTTACCTAGACGCCTGCATTGTTGAGATATTGTCACGACATTTGTGTCGCCATCTATGATATTTCAATTTCATTTAGTTCTCTCTATAGACACGCTGTTGTTGTGATGATATCCATACGTCGCGCCCCATATTCCGCCATGGTGGGGTGTGACAGAATGGTATCAGAGACAATGGTTATAGAGAATTAGGTTTCCTAGTCGTGTAGCCTAGTCTATAGCTTAAGGGTCCCTGCATATAGGCGTCATAGGAGTATGTGTGCATTTTATAGTAGTTGATGTGTTTGAATATTATTTTCGCAGAATTTGTTTGGTTATGAACTACTATGGTTCATACTTAACTACATGTTATTTTCTTTACGAGTTTTGATTAGTGCGGGTGGAACCATGGTCGTATACGCTAGTCATTGTTGGATTTCGCTTAATTATGTTTTCATGTTCTTTATACATTTTGAATTTTGTCTATGCTGGTTCAGCTGGACTACGAGTTTATGTGTTTCGTGCATTGGCTATGTTATTTTAATACATGGGGTTTTGGATCTTATCTTGTGTGGTTATGTGCTTGTGAGTTGTTGGATTATGTGTTATGTGTAGTATTAATTTCTTATAAGTGTCATCATAGGAGGGAGTACATTGGTGAAAGGGAACATGTATAATTATGGAGGCCTACATAATTATATATGTGCCACAACACCACTGGACTTTCAAGTATGATTGCATGAAAGAGAGTTAATACATGCTTGTATAGTATATGTTGGATGGATTTGAGTGTATGTACGCTTATGCCTATGTATGTAAAATTATTTTCTACTTACAGGTTGTATTCTTGGGATGGTTGCTAGCTCGTTTCTCTTTGAGATGTTCAACTTCTGTAGTAGCGCATTTCTCGGGTCCTCATTTCACGTGTTTGTTTGTACGGTACTTTTGGCGTGAAGGATTTTGAGATGGTGGAGATTTCTTTTTGGGGTAACGATGTCTTTTGTTTCGAGTTATACATGGTAAAAAAAAAGAACTTGCAAATTGAAAAAAAATGTTGTTGGTAGTCGATGAAATAAGGAAGTGTCGGGATCATGTTTCAAATAAGGTGGAATATAAAATCTTTAACATATAAGCATGACTCGGTTATTTTAAAATATTTTGGTTTTGATCACCTAAAGTTATTGTTCTTAAGTTAAAAATTTTGTTCTTATTTAGTGAAATATGTTAAAATCATGTAATTAATAGAGTTTTAATTTTCTAGAATTAAAATAAATTAGGTTCTAGTTTTGGTAATTAATGGGGGGTTTTAGGGTTTAAAAATCGTTTTTTTGGTATAAATCGGAGTAGGCAGAAACTGTCGCTAAACTGTCAAAATATGTCGCTAACTGTCAGAAACTGTCGCTAATGCCTAGGCAGATTTTGAGAAAAATCGTTTTGGTCATAACTTATTCGTTTTGAAAGGTTTTTGGGTGATTCAAAAGCCTAAAATTATGTACTCGGAACATACTTTTCAAATTATGTACTCGGAACATACTTTTCAAATATTCAGAAAGTTTCGTAATTGGAAGTCAGTAGCTTGGTCGAATTAATTGTACAAGTGTTGAGTTCAAGGTTAATTTTCGGACAACATGGTTTAAACTCGTGTTTTGGGTATATTTCGGTAATGAACACTTGGAGGGTTAACATAGAAATGAGTTGGGAAGGAATTTGAGAGTTCTTTAGACCTTATTATACGTGGTTATATTTTGACGAGTTTTGATTTATGGTTTTGATAAGTTTCCTCGCGGACGGTTAAGGCTCATGTGTTGTTGGTTGAGATTATTTTCGTGTAAACTGAGTTCACGTTTGAACGTGAAGGTTTTATCAAGGATATGTATCCTCGTTTGTTTGCTGAGAATAAGTTTGAGTTTGGGAGTAAATCTCGGGACGAGATTTCTATTAGGAGGGAGTGATGTGACAACCCTAGGTTTTGGGTTTGTCACTTGGTCTTACTTTTAGGTTATTTTATGTGTGCTTACTTGAATTGTGTGTTTACGTGTTTATTTTGTGTGAACGAGGTTGGTGTGGTTATCGTTTATGAGTATAGAGTACTCATAAGTAAATCGAGGAACGGTTATTTCATGTTCATGAGCTCACAAGTGGTGGCTATGAAATGAAAATGGTGATATTGTGGTGTTTACGTATACGTATAAGTATTATAGTAGTAGTATTTTTTTTAGGATTTACGGTTTAGCATTTAGAGGTCTCGGGTGAGGTAATTATCCATATGAATATTTTTCGGGATGGGTTTAAGTCATTTAGGACTTAGTTATAAAGTTTATTTCAAAATTTGAGATTTTTTATAAAAGTGTATATTTTACGTCTTTTACGGTAAAACGCGTAAAAACTGACTAGTTTTACGGTTTTGGGGTTTTGGAGGCTTTAAGAGCTGAAATAAATTAAGGAAAATTAAGGTAATATTATTAATACATATATTAATAATAAAAAGAAAAAAAAAACGAAAATTAAGGGGGTGTTAGTCGGTTTGGAAAAAAAGAAAAGAAGGAAAAAAAAAAGAAAAAAAGAGGAAAAAGGAAAGTTGGGTTTGGGTTGGACAAGGATTCACCCACACCCTATATATTATATTATTTACTACCAAAAGAACATAATCAAATCCCTGAAGATTAATGGTCGACGGTTTTTGGGAGAGTTTTTAGGTTTCATAGTTTTTTTTCTTCTTCCATTAATTTAAAGGTAAAACCTTCAAATCCCTTTTTAATTAAATTGTTTTTATGTTTATTTAATCATCTATTGATGGATTAGGGTTAGGGTTTAATATAAAACAGTAAATTAATGTTGTATTAATCATAATATGATGATCACATAAATAAGGGCTTGTAATTAGAGGGATTAGGGTTAATTAATGAGGTTGATTTTGTTAAACCCGTTTTTAAAAACGGGGCAGAATTTTAGGTCATTGTTTTGATCATATAGGGAGTTCTACAAACTCTTATCTTACGATCCACATACCCCTGAAAAGGTATTTGAAGTGGCTTTCCAATTCAAGAAACGAGAACTAAATTGGAGGTCGGGAAGTGGGTCAAAAACAGGTTACAACAGTCGGAGGTCAAAACAGTTTTGAATTCAGCCTGTTTTCTTTTTAAGTTTTGGGTTGTTTGGGGTACTTAGGGTTGCATTGAGATCTTCTCACGAACATGAGAGATGGTTTATATATTGTAATAAGGATCTGCACTTGGGCTAAGATTGTGGTTTAGGGTAAGACCCTCTAATGGTAATGAACTTTTCATACGTTTAAAATCAGGAAAACTGGAATGACAAAAGTATATATATATATATATATCAGGGCCTTAACAGTAACTTTAAGGTTAGGGCAAGCGGGAGGTGTTAGCCAACATATGTAAGGGTATGAATATTCCTTTTATAGAAACCATGGGTATGTTTAAGTGGACGTTTGACTTAAAGTTTTGAGACCTAAAACTGGGACTGTTTTGTGTAAAATTGTGAACGGGATAGCGATTAAACTTAACCAAGTTAAGGACTTGTTAGGGAAGGGTAATGGGGTGTTTAGAGTTATAAATGGGGTATTTATATGAGAGGAGGTTAGATGTCCATCATAGGTTGATGAACCATTTTAGAGGTTGGTTCATGTATTGATTTATGTATTTTTGGATTATTAGCTTGGGGCTAGAGCAAGGACTTTGGAGAAGCAATCAGGTGAGTTCATAGTCCCATTTTACTACGTTTTTAAATGTTTTTTTTCCAGTATGGGATAGAGATGACACTTGTAATGTTCTTTAACATGATTTAGTACTATGTTATAAAATGTGTGGACATAAATGTGTTATTGTGTGACTTGCGTGCTTATGTGTTCTCATATGTGCTTTGGTACGTGTTCTGCTATGTGAATCTTGTTTGGATTGTGATTGGATTTGGTACATAGATGTATGGGCGTCTATGGGACCAGTTGTGATGTGTGTGGAGCGTGGGGCACGATCCGTCCTGAGTACTTGTGCATCGTCTCTTCGGAGGCAAGATATCTCGACGGGGATATAGTTCATCTTCCACAGGTGGTGTGGGAAAGATCCGGATAGTGTGGTGTGTGTTCTTGTGCGTGTGACGGGATACTTCTTGATTGTTATAATGTGCTTTGTGAATTGTAGATGTGATTGGTACTTGGCTTGAGTTTTGTTGTGGATGCATGTAGCATGATTATCACATTATGGTCCATTACTATAAATTGTTTTTCTTCAACTTATTTACAGCGGATGTCAAGGTTTCTTATGATGTTCTAGATAACTTAAACCTATGTTCTCACCAACTTTATGTTGACATATTTTAGTCTCATTTTCAGGTGAGGTAGTTGTGCAAGATGGTGTTAGAAGTGTCTAGAGTATAGAGGCTGCTAGGATTGCATTCGGAGGAATCCCCTTTCCTCTTAGATTTTATTTTGTGTTTTGATTAAGTGAACTTTGTGGTACCTATATGTTTGATGTTTGATGTTTGTTTATTTGTATGTCTTTGGTAAGAGGTAGGCCTGTTACCTACTTACCTAGACGCCTGCATTGTTGAGATATTGTCACGACATTTGTGTCGCCATCTATGATATTTCAATTTCATTTAGTTCTCTCTATAGACACGCTGTTGTTGTGATGATATCCATACGTCGCGCCCCATATTCCGCCATGGTGGGGTGTGACATCTATCGACCATCACCCAACTCTTGTCGTACTTATTCCTCCACCCCATTATGTATCCCTTTCACCAATTTCGTCCTTACATCGCCCCTTTCTAAGCTACTCCTATCTATGTAGGAAGTATAGTCTACGTCCCTTTCTCCATATGATTGTCCAAGCCACGCAACAGACATGTTGACGCGTTCTATGCTTTAGACAACTCAACTCGTGCAACCTACATCCTTCATCCAAACCACCCAAATACGTCATCCATATAGTTCAAGTTCGTCTCAGCTTCACTTCATTCTTCTTATTCCATGTCTCATCAACCATGCTTGCCATTCCCAGATGGTACTTGGCCTTGAAATTTTCTTTCACCACTTAACTCCACCCATCACCTTTGTCAAATGTTCAATCAAGATGATTGAGTATGTGTTGGAGACGTTCATGATCCGTATAGATCATTCTCTACGTCTCGTACACCAAATGCCTCTAGCATTCTAGGCAGATATAACAATCCCGCTCCACTAATTAAGTCATATCTAGTTCTTTCAAATCTTTAGTTCTTTCAACGTATAAGCAATCACCTTTCTTTTTCATTCTCGTACACATCCAAATCTTTGCTCCATGTATCGTCATGCTTCGCGAATTCATCCAGTCCTTCTGATAATGCCAAGATCGGCTCATTATCCAATCCACCTCTTCAGCCTCCAAAATGCTTCCTCATCCTTCTTCACTTCGCCCCTTGCTGGTTCCATGATATGCCATCATCTCTAACTACTCATCATGGTAGACTTAATACTAAAACTCACACTTGAAAATCTCACGTATAATTCCACTCCAAAACCAACACATACTTCGCCTCACTCTCCTTCTTAGACTTTGAGTAGATCAAGATGTCGTCGATACTCCCGATGACAACTCATTTATATACGTTCATGCACACTCGCTTTTTTGACTCCATGTAATCCGCTAGTGCTTTGGCGAAGCCAAATGCCCGTAAACCCAAAGCGTTCATACAACATCCTTAGCAGTTTCAACTATGTCCTCCTTGCACCCTCTCTTAGCGGCAATACGAATAAATTCCTACCTCGTTCTACTTGCAAAATTCTACACGCATCTTAAAAGACCGGTACTTCCTCTCATCGGACCACTCAACCTCTTCCCACATCCAATCTACTACTAAGCAACTCAACTTTTATCCGGCATTCCTTGCAATTTCTAACAGCGCTTGTTTTTAAATCACTCCATCAACGATTTGCCTTGGAAAGGCACTAACTACAACTCCTCTCACCTACCCTACTTGCTCTATTTATGGTTCTACCTCATAGTAATAGGCAAACCTACTAAATTTCAGGAAATTTTTAGAAAACTTACATGCCCTACGAACACTCATTAATACCTTTGAGGTATTGTATCCCCTTCCAACACTCTCTATGACGCGTTACTTGTGCTATTATCCCACAAATCTCTATTCATCTCCTTGGTACTCCTAAGAGACCTCATGACCACATTAGTTCGTCTACGAACTTCTTTCCTCCCCACTAAGGGTATTCCGACCGTTCTCTCATGGTCACCTACTTAAGCTGTAGGCGCGACCAAGTCTTTCATGTGACTACCTCAACGCTCCCGAACAATACGAAACTAAAACTACATCCTGAATCCATCAGATACGATCAACGAATCAAACCCACGGATAACTAACGACATTTCACGTGCACCAGTTAAAACAAGTCAAAAACCATGAGACTTAAAAGAAAACTCAAACCCAAAACATGTATCAATTCAAAATGACCCATGACAACGAAAAATAATCCAAGAAACACCCAATGGCAACCCAACATATTACGCCCCGCGACATATTATTTAAACCGTACAAAAGATCGACTTTTCCAAAAGAATATATATCTTTTATTTATTTATTTATTTATTTATTATTACCTCCCACATCTATGTGACTCAAACAATCTATAAACAACCCTCTTGACGAACTCAAAACTCAACTCAAAAACTAGGTATCCCGTGCATCTCAAATCATAAAAATAAACTACTATTCAAACTCAACCTTTAACCCGACACTTGTACAATAATTTCGGCCAAGATACTGACCTCCCATGACTATACATTCTGAATATTTGAAAAGTACGTTCCGAGTACATAATTTTGTTTGAATCACCCAAAAAGCTTTAAAAACGAACAAGTTACGACCAAAACAATTTTATACCAGTTGTTTTAAAAAAACTAAAGAATAAACTTAGTGATTAATGCAATCCTTTTAAATGAAAGACATAGTTGTATGTGAAATATTCATAAAATCAATTTAACCTTGTATTAATAATTATAAATGACGTGAATCGGTTCAACCCAATTACATAAACTATGTAAGTAGAAAGAAATTTTACTTCGCTTTATTTTAAAGAAAGTCTTTTAGAATTTGAAATAAATAAGTGTTGATTAAAAAAAATCTTATGTTGCACCTTGTTTCAAACACGACTCTAACACCTTACCCTTATTTTACAGAATACAACCAACTATCTAACCCTATAATAGATTTCCAAGTCCCCCTTCTTCTCAATATATACCGACCAAAAGAAATGTAACACCCAACACAAAAGATTTCATTATTTCAAAAGAAATCCCAAGTTATTTGAATAGACTTAAAACCAAGAACACCATTTTAAAACGTACACGTGAAATACGAAACTCAAAGAATACGCTACAAGACACACTTCAAAAGATTCAAAACGTCGTCGAAACTCCACCAAACTCGAGCACTAATAGATTGTTTAAACACCAGAGAGCACTAGGTACGTTCAAGTTATACTAGCTACTGAACGACCGTAAATCATAACATAACATCTATTAGTATATATACATCCGCATACGTATACCTATTGAATCTCCCAAACATACTCGTTATCATACACGTAAGTCAATAAATCGCTTTATACGCTCATTTTTCCATATGAGTAATCACCATCTCACCGTGCCACAACAAGGCATAAGGCCCACCTCCAAAACCAAACCATATCGTGTGACCCCATAATCACACAACACAACTATAACCCAAACATATAACATAAAAAGAATAATAGCCATATCATAAGCAGCCATTACATAAACCCGTATATTATACGTATACCCAAATTCTACATCTCATCATATACAAGCACATACTAACCCTATTTCATGCAATCATACTTGAGAACCCATTGAAGTTGTGGTACTTGTATAACTATGTTGGCCACCATACTTATACAATTACCCTTCCCCCAATGCACCCCCTCCTATGATGACACTTATAAGAATCAATACAACATATAACACATAAATCCATCTACTCACATAAGCTCATAACCACATAAACAATAAAGTCCAAAACTCCATCTATTAAAATAACATAGTAATACTCTTGAAATACATAAATCCATAGTCTAGCTAAAACAGCCTAGACTAAATCCAAAACGAAAACATAATCAGTTATAAGTCATGTCGCCTATAAGAGTGGAAACAACTTAAAACCCTTCCTATCCACCTACTCCTAGTAACTCGAATTACCACATGATTCTTATGGGACATGACTTAAACATCAAAAGAAAAATATTGTACCTCAGGTACATAAAATAACCCAACAAAAGATAGAAAACTACCATGTACCAAATTAGGTACTATAATGTACAATTTAAGCAAAATACGACAATGACTAGCGTAGATGATTATGGTTCAACCCGCACTAGTCACAACCCGAAAAGAAAATAGCATGTGGCTAAGTATGAACTTACTATGGTTCAATTCATACTAGTCAAAACATCGCAATAAATAACATCCAAACACATCAATTATTATAAAATGCACACATACTCCTATGCCGCCTATATGCAGGGACCCTTAAGCTATAGACTAGGCTACGCGACTAGGCAACCTAATTCTCTATAACCATTGTCTCTGATACCATTCTGTAACACCCCACCATGGCGGAATATGGGGCACGACGTATGGATATCATCACAACAAATGGTGTCTCTATAGAGAAAACTAAAATGCAAATATAATGTCATAAATGGCGACAAAAATGTCATGACAATATCTCAACAATGCATGAGTCTAGGTAAGTAGGTAACAGTCCTACCTCTTACCCAAGACAAACAAATAACAAAACCAAAACAAACATATAGGTGCCAAATAGTATCACTTATAAAATGAGCAAATGAAACTAAGAAGGAACAGGGATCTCCTTCTAAATGCATTTCCTACGCTCTCCAAATCCTAGCCACTTATGTACTCTAGCTTAACCATAATATCACCTGAAAGAGACACTAAAACACGTCAAAATAAAGTTGGTGAGAGTCATAGGTTTAGACTCAAACGCCAAAATCATACCATAAGCTGTGAGTACAACCAAAAGTTAAAAGCGTATGGACTATGTGATACTAACATGCATTAACAACTATTATTCAAGATTAAACAAACCCAACCAAAACCAAGGCTCCCAGCCTTACCAAACACCATACTCCCATAGGCATCCAAACACTTATGAACCAATTCCAAGGCCTCGCCTTGCCATTATCCCCTTGGTACCAAGTCAAAACATAAACAATCAAGAATCAACTAACAGTTAATTACATAAGTATGCACACATAAGTCCATTACCAACGCAAAACATTCACAACATAATTTATAAATAACAAAACCGTGTCTCTTCCATCCCATCTGGAAGTCATAAACATTAGTAAACATGGGACTATGAAACTCACCTAATTGAGCTTCTCCAAAAGTCCTCGCACTAGCAAAAAGCTAACAAACCAAAAACAAATAATCAAAACATGAACCAATCACTAAGATGGCTCATCAACCTATGATGGACATCTAACCTCCTCCTATATAAATACCTCATTTAAATGCTCTAAACATCTCATTACACCCCTCTATAAAGCTCTTAACTCATTTTACTTCACAACCCGTCCCGTTAACATTTTACCCAAAACAGTCCTAGTTTTAGGTCTCCAAACTATAAGCCAAACACCCACTTAAACATACCCATGATCTCTGTAAAGGGAATATTTATGCCCTTACATATGTTATCTAACACCTCCCACTTGCCCTAACCTTAAAGATACTGTTAAAGCCCCGATATATATATATACTTTTGTCATTCCAGATTTACTGATTTTAAACATACAAAAAGTTTGTTATGATTAGGGGGTCTTAACCTAAACCACAACCTTAGCCCCAATGCATATACTTACTATAATATATAAAACATCTCTCATTTTCGTTAGAAGATCCCAATGCAACCCTAAGTACCCCAAACAACCCAAAACTCAAAAAGAAAACAGGCTGACTTCAAAACTGTTTTGACCTCCGACTGTTGTAACCTGTGTTTGACCCACTTACCTACCTCCAATTTAGTTCTCGTTTCTTGCATTTGAAAGCCACTTCAATTACCTTTTCAGGGATACTTGGATCGTAAATTAAGAGTTTGTAGAACTCCCAATATGATCAAAACAATTGACTCAAAATTCTGCCCAGTTTTTAAAAACGGGTTTAACTAAATTAACCTCATTAATTAACCCTAATCCCACTAATTACAAACCCTAATTTATGTAATCATTATAACATCATTATTATAACATTAATATACCGTTTTTATATAAAATCCTAACCTAAATCCATCATAAGATGATTATAAACAGATTAAAAACAATTAAAGTGAAAAGGGTTATGAAGATTTACCTTTGATTTATGAAAACCCCAAAATTTTTGAAGAAACCCTAACTTCTCTTATGTGACCGTCGGTTTTTACTTTCCTCCAGGGATTTATGTTTTTTTCCTCTTTAAAATCCTTATATAATTATGTATAAAGTCCTAGCCCAAGTATAATTGCCATATATAATTCCCTACTATTTCTCCTTTTTTTTCTTCTTTTTTTTCTTTCTAAACCGACCTAAACCCCTTAAAATTCGTTTTTTTTCTTTTTATTATTAATATATGTATTAATAACATTACCTTAATTTTCCTTAATTTATTTCAGCTCCTAAAGCCTCCAAAACCTCAAAACCGTAAAATTAGTCAGTTTTTACGCGTTTTACCGTAAAAGACGTAAAATATACACTTTTATAAAAAAATCTCAAATTTTGAAATAAACTTTATATTTAAGTCCTAAATGACTTAAAACCATCCCGAAAAATATCCATATGACTAATTACCTCATCCGAGACCTCTAAATGCTAAACCGTAAATCGTAAAAATACGATTTTCAATAATACATATACGTATACGTAAAACCACCAAATAACACCATCTCACTTCATAGTCACTACCATGTGAACTCATGAACATGAAATCATCACACATCGTTTCACTCACAAGGTACCCCGTACTGGAAACGATATCCAAACCACAATCTATACACACCAATAAGCACATAAACACGTAAACACACGTAACTAGCACAAAATAAAACTAAGTGACGAACCTCAAAACCAGGGTTGTCACAATTTAACATAGCGGAATTAGAACAATAATCATGAATAAGGTGTAGTGGACAAGATGAATTTTCCCAAACGTTACTTGTATTATTAAACACAAATAACATCTAGACATGTATACATTGAATCCCACGTTTAGACACACGAATTGCTTGTAGGTTACATTGTGAATGATTGTTATGATAAAACCTACTGTCTGGCATTCTTTATATAATAGAATGTCCAGACTTTTACAAAGGAAACTAGATAAAACCAATTCTTTTATATATATCTTAATACATTTTCTACAAGTTTGTCCACCAGATTGTAGAATCTTCTTTTGTCAGATTTAGTCCTTGTCTTTCAGTTTTGACACATCAACTCAATATATCGACCCAACAAAAGCATTTCTGTTGGGCTCTTCGCACTTCGATTACTGATCATCTGATGTGTGCTAAACTCACCAATGTGTCACAAGTTGCTGACGCATCACGTAGTTTGGAGATTCTTCAGGAGAGGGATGAGTTTGAGGAGATGGATCGACCAAAAAAGAGGTATACTTCAGTCATCAAGCGTTACCATTTCATTCATATCAGTACTTTCAATTATATATCATGCTCTGTTCAATTGTATTTTTCAGACAGAAGGGTGGAAACCGGTACCAGCCGGCCACTCAGCAGAATAATTACAGGAACCACGGTCAGACAAACGACCGTAATGGGTCTAATAGGCGTGGCGGTAGTGATAACTACCGTAACAATGCCAACCACTCCAACAACAGTAGGTCCCTTAAATTAAACTCTTCCATGTTAAGCTGTTGTTTGACACAAATTCTAACATTTCAGCATTATAACAGGAACTCCAGTAACGGGCGTGACCTGGACAACAAGGGTCAGCAGCATAACCGTTCAGCTGAATCTGGTATTATAACGTAAAACTTTTAGTGTAGTCATGTTTATATCTCAATAATCATGTCTCAGCTAGCGAGGGTACCCACTGGAGGATATGCCCATCCCATCTGCACCACTTGTGAGCGAAGGCACCCTGGACCATGTCGTCGTGCTGCAGGTGTCTGCTTCAAGTGTGGGAAGCTCGTCATCTCATGAAGGACTGCAAGAAAGGGGAAACTGTTGGCACATCAGGACATGCCCCTCAGAAACCAGCAGCATCCGACCGTGTATTTACCACCACTAGGGACTAGGCCAAAAAGTCTTCAGGTACCATTACTGGCATACTATTTATGTTTGGACATGCTGCCTGCATTTTGTTTGATACGGGGGCGACCCATTCAATAATATCCACTACATTTGCTACTCGTATTAATAAAACAACTACACTTCTTGATAACGTGTTAAATATATCCACGCCCATGAGAGACTCTGTTCGCATTACCCATGTGTATAGAGATCTTCACTTAGAGTTTGATGACAAGATTCGTCTTGTCGACGTACTTCCTTTGGACATGTGCGAATTTGATATGATTTTAGGCATGGACTGGTTAGTAGCACACCACGCCACAATGATTGCCATACATATCGTGTCATATTCAACGATGTTCAAGCTCCAGAATACATCCATAATGGTTTCCTGCCAGGAAAATTAGTGCAAATTATTTCTGCCTTGCAAGCCCGTGTCTTACTAGCTCATATCTACGAAGGTTTCTTAGCTACTATTCATGACACTACTGCTGAAGCTCCATCTATTCATGATCAGCTGATTATTTTAGAATTTCCAGATGTATTTCTAGAAGAACTTCCGGGTATACCACCTATCCGCGAAGTGGAGTTTGGCATTGAGCTTATTCCAGGAGCTGAACCTATCTCCAAGGCTCCTTATCGCATGGCTCCCATTGAGCTCAAGGAGTTGAAAGATCAACTACAGGAGTTACTGGAACGAGGTTTTGTTCGCCCGAGTGTATCACCATGGGGTGCACCAGTGCTATTTGTTAAGAAGAAGGTAGGTAGTATGAGACTGTGTATCAACTACCGCTAGCTGAACAAGATCACGATCCGAAACCGTTATCCACTACCACGTAGTGATGATTTGTTTGACCAACTGCAGGGTGCTAAGCACTTTTCTAAGATTAATTTGTGATCATGCTACCATCAGTTGCAAGTGAAGGAGCAGGATATTTCTAAGACTACTTTTCGCATACGGCATGAACACAATGAGTTCGTGGTTATGCCTTTCGGGCTCACGAACGCTCCAGCGGTTGTTGATCCCAAACTTAGATCGATTAAGCTTTGTGTATACGAGATTAGATCAAGTACTACACGTAGAGAAACCTTTGCTTATGAATAAGTAACAAAGTGTTATGCGGAATTAACACTTGATCTAAAACACAAAGATGTTAAACAAACTTTCACTTGTATTAGAATAATCGTACTTGATTACAATGAAAGAGGTTTAACTTGCGAATACTTATGAAAACTTAATATTAACTTTAACCTAAGAGATCTTCTTTTATAGAACAAGAAGTCTTGTACAATAAGCTACGAATCAACTATTCTAGGTAAAGATAAACATAGAAAATACATTGTCGTCTTTATCCTTACTAGAAGTATTCTAGAATATAATAAACGTGTAGCTCACATCTTCTATCAGTGCTTGTCTTCAATCTGTCAACGCTTGACTTTAACTTATCAACGCTTATGCTATCAGCGCTCACTTTGCTCTTATCAACGCTTGAGTTGTTCTTGTCAGCGTTCAAGTGATCTGGCCTTAATTTATTCCCAACAATCCTCCCCTAAACTTGATATCCACTCTTATGATCAAGTTTCTGAATAAACACTAAGAACTTGGAGGAGTCTGACAAACCTCATCATATTGGTAATAAATAAATCTGATTAAATTCTTTGCCACGTCACTTGTATAGTCTATCTCCAACTGGGTGTCCTTCATCTTTTCCAAAACAGCCTTGGATATGAAATACTGAGCATCTACAAGTAAATACTCAGCAAACTTTGTAGAACTCAAATGGTATACACCAGCAGCTGAATATAACCTCCATTGAAGACCACTGAGGTCATCTTCAAGATCCTTCCATATTTCAGGATCTTCTTCTTTTGTCCCACACATTCTTTTGAATGTGGTCCAAAGTTTTATTCCATTGACTGAAGTTGGTGCTTCAGCCTCATACTTGGTCTCTAGCAACCTCCAAAGGTCCACCAAGTCTTCTCTATCACAACTTGCAAATAAAGATATGAGAGTGGTAAAAGTGTGTACCTCTTTGCCAAATCTTCCAATTTTCCAGAATCCACATTCATCTTCATCATAACTCACAATTGGATTCCTGGAATCTAGTGGTAACACATGCACCATATATGAAGCTTCTAATGGGGAGAGCTTAAGGCTCTTTCTAATAACTGCTTCACTTGGATATAGTTGATTCATATCTTTTGGAAACTCAAGTACAAATCCCTTCTTTACTGGTCTGGGAACTATCATAGCTCTCTTGATTTCCATCTCCTCTGCAAGTTGCTCCTTTCTTTCATCTGAAAGAAGTCTGAAAGTGTTTTCTTCTTGCACTTTCACCCAAATAGGATAAGCCCTATGTTCCAACTCATCAAATGTCAAAGCCTTCAGCTTCTGATGTGTCCATCCAACTCCATGACATTTGAGCAACATAAAATAGAGCTTCCTTCTATCCCTTTTCAACTCAGAGAGAATGTTGCTTGCCTTGTGCTTCAAAATCACCTTACAATCCTTCTGAACTCTAAGAAGAATTTCCAAACCCCATATCTGATCTGAAATGGTCAAGTCTGGATTATCCATACAGCTTTCTTCCCAAGAATTGTACATCTGAACCACCTCTGGCATATCAAAATCAATCTGCAACTTTAAATCTCTCAGCTTTTCCCTAGCAAGCTCATCACCATACTCAAGTCTTTCTGGTTCAACAATCATCACACTTGAATCTGAGCTAGCTCCATCACTTTCTTCTTCAGAAGTCACAACAAATGGTGACTTTTCCTTTTCACCTTGTTCCATCATTTGCTCAGCCAATCTTCTATCAAATTCAACCTGAGCTGCATTCTTTGGAACAATTTCTTCTACCAACTTACCCTTACCCTTATCTGTTGGTGCAATTGTTGGTAGGGTAGATGATAATACCTGAGTAGGAACATCTTTGATGATAGATGATGACTGGAATACATCACCTCCATATTCAGATCTGTCAACGCCCAAATTTCCTCTATCAGCGCTCAAAATACTTCTATCAGCGTCCAAACTTGTCTTGTCAACGCTCAAATATTTTCCCTCAGCGCCTTGTGTAACCTCTCTCAACATATCTGTAAATGATAAATTTAAATTGGTTGGAGAGATCAAGGACGTATCAAAACCTGTTTGTCCCTTCAAAGTAGTAAGAGCTTCAGCAACATCCAATGATTGACCATCTTGACTGCTCTTATCACTCAGATTTCTTTGATCTTCCTCCCCTTTGGAAGACTCCTCCATACCTCCCTTTGCATGAACACTTTCCAAAACAACTATCCTCTCCCTCAATTCCTTGAGTTCAAGGCCTTGGTTACTGACAATTTGTACCAGGTCTGCATTCTGCTTTTGCAAGCTAATGCAGACAGCCGTCAATTCCAAAAGAGTCATTGGTTCCAGTCTGCCCTCTTCTGAAATGGGGATTTGACCTCCCAAGTCAGATTCATTGGGCATGGATGAGGACTTAACTATGGTGGGACTGCCTTGGCCAGCTTCTAAGCCAGAACCAATAGTCCCAGCCTCATCCAGGTCACCAGCCACACTTGTGGTGGTGGTTCTCTCTGCTTCATGGCTAGGACCACCAGAGGAGAACACTCCAGCAGTCCTTTGGCGTTTAAACAACCTATATTCAGGTGGTGTGGAAGATGGTGTAGAAGAAGGTGTATATGTGGGTTGGTTAAGGGGTGTTTGGGATTGTGATGGTTGGGTGTCAGCGGTGGAAATAGGCACATCAACGCCTACATTAGATGTGTCAGCGTCAAAGGGATTTTGGTCTATTTGCATTTGGTCAGGTGAGGGTAAAGGTTCAGGAATAGGTTCAAGTTGTGGATGAGGGTCAAGATGAGGTTGGGGGTCTGGTTGGGGTTGTGCTGCTGCAATAACAGCAAGCATGGCTGGGGTTAAAGGTAGGTCTCTATGAGGTGGTGAATTCATCTTGGTAAAAATAGCTTTCTTGTGTTCAGGGATTTTATAAAAATCATTGTGATCCCTTGAACAATATCTTTGAGCATCAAAAATCATTTGCAGAAAACGGGGATAAGCTAAAGTCATTTTTTTCCCCTTGTTTTTACACATTCCTTCAAAAATCATTTTAGACCAGTTATATTTTTGCCATGTTGCAATACACACAATAGCAGTTGCAATGGATCTATTGATCTCATTGTGTGCAGTACATTTGGGACTCAAACATTGAAGAAGAATGTGAATGAGGTACTTCCAGGCTGGGGGAAATTCCTGCTTATGGTACTTATTAAGAGTACCTTCATCAGGAATAGGGTATCCCAAAGCCCTAAGCCCTTGTTCTATTTCAGATATGGGAAGAATGGTTATACCATCAGCATCATTAAGATGCAAGGCCTGGCGTACCAAGGCCTCAGTAACCACCCAAGATCTCCCATGAACAATAGAAGTTAATGTGGTCACTCCATTAACTGTTGAGGAACTAACAGTGTTCCAAAACTGTTTAATGTGTGTGACTGGAATGAGTGGCGCATGAGAAAGAGCATACCTTAATGGGGATGCGTTCAAATACTCCACCATCTGTGTGTATTGAGGAAACAAAGTATTATCAGCAACAAGATAAGCAATCATGTTGTGTTGAGACTTGAACCCCAAATCCAATTCTGCTGAGTTAAATCTTGGTGCCATTGATGAAAGCTGTTAATTTGAAGTATAAAAGATGAAGGTTGATAAGAGAAAAGTGTTAGACAAGAATTATAGATACCCTGTTTAAAAATAGGAGCCAAATTTATAGGAGTGGATGAATGCATGTGATTGGCCCAAAAATAGGCAAAGATTTTCAAAAACTAATCATGAAAATATTGAAAAAGTTATAAGTTATCTCATGCATTTAATGAAAGTAACAACTCCTAAAATTACGGCTTGAAAATATGTCAAAAAGTAACAACTGGGTAGGTCCCATTGATTGTCAACGGTCAAATATAACCCATCAACGCCCAACGGCTATAATCTTGTCAACGTTCGCCTAAAGCCATGTCAGCGTCCATTTTGGTCCCAACAACGCTTGGAAATATCTTGTCAGCGTCCAAAAATAAAATTGTTTTAAAAAGTGAAAAATGACCTTAACAAGTAATTTATCCTAGAGAAGATAACCAAAAGCTGATAAGTATCATAGGGCGGCAAGCACTGTCTAGTTATGCACACTTGCATAAGCAAGATAGACATAACAGTCCTCTAGTGTCCCTTGCTAACCAAAATTCTTAACAACCAAGTTACCTTATAAAATCCTTGTTACTCCCAGGTAAAACCCATATCAAAATGATTCCCAAGTCTCCCAACAGACCACAACCAATTCTAGGCCAAAAATGTCTTGGCAGCATGCAAAGTTGATATACTATGCATGCTACAGTGCCTCATGGTTTAGTAAAACTAACCCATACTCACCTGTGGACACAATCTAGAATTGTGATAAGAGTATCATATGGATACCCAAAAAGCCTAAAGGTTCCTAAAACCTCCCCTTAAACTATGATACATGAGTTCTCAAAATATATATGAACAATAAAAATTTATGTCAAGATAGGAATATAAATATTCCAACCATCATCCATAAATAAAAACATGTCCAAATAGCTCTTCAAAGATCCATAAGCAACTCTGTATCCAATGGCATAAAGCTACCACCACCTACACATTTAGATGAAAACCACAAAACTAACATTTGTTGCTGACAGCGCCCCGACAACACTTATCAGCGTTGAAGGAACTCTTGTCAGCGTTAGACAATAATATCTCTAACAACGGCAAAATAACACTTGACAGCGTTACATTTACCTTTGTCAGTGTTAGAAAAATAAAGTGGAAAATCTAAATCATCACAAAGACCAATAACAATGCATTATCCTGTACATACTTTTACAAAAAGGTTCCAAAACACATATTAAGTGAGAGTAACCATTCCAATATTTGTTACCAAATATTGAAATCTTCCAGCATCAAAAGGTTTAGTTAATAAATCAGCCACATTATCTTCTGTGGCTACCCTATCTGGTTGTATTAAACCTTTCTCAAAGCAATCTCTTATAAAATGATGTCTAATTTCTATGTGTTTGGTTTTAGAATGATGTACAGGATTTTTAATAATGCATAAAGTACTGTTATTGTCTACAAAAATCTTGGTATGCATAAAATTATACCCATAATCCAACAACTGGTTCTGAATCCATAAGACTTGTCCACAACAAGCAGCTGCAGCCACATATTCTGCTTCAGTTGTAGAGTTTGCCACCACTGTTTGTTTCTTGCATTGCCAAGATATCAATCTACTCCCAAGAAATTGGCATCCACCAGTTGTGGATTTCCTATCAAACTTGTCACCACCATAGTCACTGTCTGAATATGCAATAAGGTCCAATGGAGAATCTTTTGGGTACCACAAGCCAAGATCTGGATAACATCTTAGGTACCTAAAAATTCTTTTCACAGCAAATAGGTGACATTCTTTGGGAGTCACTTGATGGCGTGCACATGCACACACAGCAAACATGATGTCAGGTCTTGAGGCTGTAAGATACATCAATGAACCAATCATTGATCTATAGTGCCTAACATCCACATCCTTTCCAGCTCCAATTTTTCCCCAAGGGTGTTCCCTATCCATAGGAGTGGAAGCATCCTTTTCATGTGGAGAAAAACCATATTTCTTCAAGATTTCAGCTACATACTTGTCTTGGGAGATGAAGATACCATCTTCTTTCTGCTGAACTTGCAATCCTAGAAAGACGTTCATCTCACCCATTGCACTCATCTTGAATTTATCTGTCATGAGCTTGGAAAAGTCCTCACTCATTTTTGGATCAGTAGACCCAAAAATGATATCATCAACATAGACCTGCACAAGCAACACATGTTTTCCTTTCTTCTTTGTAAATAGTGTCTGATCTATGGTGCCCCTCTTGAATCCATTGTCCACTAAATATGTAGACAAGGTACCATACCATGCTCTAGGGGCTTGATGAAGTCCATACATAGCTTTCTTCACTCTATAAACCTTGTCTGGATTCTCAGGATCTTCAAAACCAGGAGGTTGCATAACGTATACTTCCTCAACAATTGTTCCATAGAGGAAAGCACTCTTCACATCCATTTGATAAACAGTGAAGTTCATACAAGAGGCATAAGCTAGAAAAATTCTTATAGCTTCAATTCTTGCAACTGGTGCAAAAACTTCTTCATAATCAATTCCTTCCTCTTGTGTATATCCCTGAGCTACCAAACGTGCCTTATTTCTGACCACAATGCCCCTTTCATCTTTCTTGTTCCTTAGAACCCATCTTGTCCCAATTGGTCTCACATATCTAGGACAATCAACCAGCTCCCAAACATCTTGTATAGCAAATTGGTGAAGCTCATCCTGCATTGCTTCCACCCAACTAGGTTCTTTGAGAGCATCAAAAATTTTCTTGGGTTCTTCCTGTGACAGAAAACAGGCAAACAAACATGCTTGTACAAGAGGGGTATCAACCTTCTTGTGTATATTGGCAATAAATCCACCAAGACTTTGATGGGATCTTCTTGTCTGAACTGGAGCCATAACATCACCAATGATCTGAGATGAGGGGTGATCCTTTTGTGTGGAAGTGAGAACCCCTCCTTCAAACAGTCTGGTGTCCTCAATTTCACGCTCCATGTTGCCAATATCTTCTTCATCAGACTCTCTTTGATCAACAGAAATCTCTTCATGGACATTGGAAGGTCCACCTTGTTCAAAATGGGAAGAGAAAAGATGTGCAAAGGTGTTGTCAAAGTCTGATCCTTGTTTGTCAGCGTTTGGGCTAACAACGCTTGAACTGTTGGTGTCAGCGTCTGATCCATCAGCGTCTGAATTGCTCTTGTCAGCGCTTGATTTCCCTTTGTCAGCGCCTGAAGAAGTATGCATGTTTGTATTTGGTGGTATTTGAAAACCACCATTATCTTTTCTAGCAGCAGCAGCAGCAGCATAATACTCATCTGTCCATATAGGAAGTGTAACATATTCTTGTGTGGGAGATGATTTGACTGCTGGTGATCCATCCTCCTTAGCAACCTGTATACCTGAAACATTACCAATTCTCTTTTCCAAAACACTTGAAGTTACCTTCACAATGTCTGGATCAGTAACAGGCATATAATTTAAAGCTCTAGATAAAGGTTCTAAGTCAAACAACCAATTTGGACCACTTTCAGGATCACTAGGTTTACTTTCTAAAAACCTAACATGTACTTTTTCAAGTATACGTTTTTCCTTTTTAATGTAAACCCTATATCCTTTGCTCTGCACTGAATAACCCATGAAGTAGCCTTCATCACCTTTTGAGTCAAATTTACCTAGGGCCTCACTAGTTTCTAAAACAACTACATGACATCCAAAAGGCTTGAGAAAGCCAATATTTGGCTTCCTTCCCCAAAGTAACTCATAAGGTGTCTTATTATGTATTTTGTTGACCAACGCCCTATTTTGAACATAACAAGCTGTGTTAACAGCTTCAGCCCAAAAGGCTATAGGAAAGTGGGCATCAGCCAACATGGTTCTGGCTGCTTCAATAAGGGTTCTATTCTTCCTTTCAGCAACCCCATTTTGCTGTGGGGTTCTAGCTATGCTAAACTGCCTAGTAATCCCTTTCTTGGCACAAAAATCATCTAACAACTGATTTCTAAACTCACCCCCATTGTCACTTCTAATAATTTTGACCTCATTACCATTTTTCTTTTCAATCTGGGTAATGAAATTAATCAGACTTTGGGCAGTTTCACTTTTCTTGGCTAAAAAGAAAGTCCATGTAAACCTGGAAAAATCATCAGTGATGACAAAACAATATGATTTACCCTTTAAACTTTCTATATTAGTTGGACCAAAGAGGTCCATATGCAATAAGTGAAGTGGTTTAGAACTAGAGTGCACCTGTTTAGACCTGAATGAGACCTTGTGCTGCTTGCCCTTAAGACATGCAACACAAGTGTGGTCATTGTGGAAAGCCTTTTCAGGCAAACCATCAACTAAACCAAGCCTCACAAGTCTATTAATATTCTTAAAGTTTATGTGCCCTAATCTCCTGTGCCAAAGATTACTTTCATCTACTGAGGCTTTAGCATAAAGACATGACATCATTTTATTATTTACCTTAATTCCATTAAGACTCACATTATATATGTCTTTATGCCTTGGTGTTCTAAAATCTATGTATTTTTCCTCAGGGAGCTTATAATCTTTGCTTAACACCAAGCACTCAGTATCTGTGAAAAGAACCTTATTTTTGTTATCACACACTTGTGATACACTAAACAAATTATAATCCAGTTCTTTTACCAGGAAGACATTCTCAAATCGTAGATTGTTGGTGACAAGGGTTCCTTTTCCTGTGATGGTGCCATAGCCCCCTCCAAAGTATAACTTATCACCATCTTGAATAGGAGTAAAGTTTGTCAGATAGTCTTCCTTTCCTGTCATGTGCCTTGAGCATCCACTATCCCAGTATCCATAATCATTGATCTTCTTCTGAATGCCCTGCACATAAAGAAAACACATTAGTTTTCTTTGGGAACCCAAGCCTTGGAAGACTTGGATTCATCTGGTTGTTCAACAAGAACAGACTTAGTTCTCATAACAACCCCATTTTCATCCCTTTTAGAATGAAATTCCCAGTTAACCCCAATTGGTGTTGACATTGCTTTTGAAATATAATGAAACCTGTTGCATGTCATAGAAACACCAGTAAAATTAGAGTTTTGGTCTTGTTTTGGTCTCCATGTTAAGCTAGTAGAAGCTTTAGACCTATTTCCCTGTGGTTGCAAATACCTAGGTTTGGCAGTGTGTCTGTCAGTGCTGAAATTGTTCTTGTCAGCGCCCCGATTGCCTTTATCAGCGTTGAACCTAGGGTTTGCTACAGGAACCCATTGCCTATTGGACCAAGTGTTTGACTTTTGAAAAGGTCTTAGGCCTTGTGTGTTAGACCCTCTAGAAAAGAACGGGGCTGGTCTAACAACTTGTGAACTTTTGTTCACATAAGTATTGGGTCTGACAGTGTTTGACCTATGTTGACTTTTGTCAGCGCTGAAATGGTTCCTATCAGCGTTGACATTGGAAGCGTTGACACATTTGTATGCCAAATGTGAGAAGCTACCACATGTGTAACAAGCTTTTCTAGACATAGTCTTAGGTCTAGAAGCAAAGAAGCCTGTTCCATGATTACTAACTTGGCTTTTTGGTGACCTAGTATTCCTATACATCTCTGCATACTTAACACTAGGTTTTCTAACAGTTTATGGGCCAAGGTCAACAGCTTTGCCAGTGGTAGGGTGTGTGATCTTAATAGGTTTAGGATCATTGGACTCCACAATTGGTATCATGTTTGGTGTGGGCTCATTTGGACTTTCACACAACAACCCTCCCTTAACAAACAAGGTGTGGTTAGCTTTCTTCCACTCATCTAGGTCAGTCAGTTTTTGCTTGTATTCCTCAACTGGGGAAGTCACTCTAGGTGGAGGAATAAATTCCTTCTCTTGAAGTTCTGGCAATCCAGTCCAAGATAAGTCCTTTGATTGGACACCATAGAAATCCCCAGCTGGTGGCGGAACACCAGTATAATCTTTCATCCCAATCCCACTCATATCCTTAGAGTCTCTTTGTTTACTAACACACTCTCCTAGGGATTGTGTGGCCTTATCAAATCTCTGGATTTTAAGACTCACATTATCTTTATTTTTGTTAGCCTCCTCTAACTGAGCTATCAAATCAAGATTAAGCCTATTTACTATATCTTGAACATCTTTACTCTGATGTAACTCATGTTTTAAGATATTTATTTGATCCTTTAAATCAAACTCCATTTTCTTATACTCAGCTACTGTCTTTTCTGTTTGGGTAAGAGCAATTTGATAATTAGATACTTTGCATCTTTCAGTACTTGCCTCATCTAATAATTTTACTATCTCTTGATTTAGTTTTTCAGTATTTAAACGACAACCCTTAGAACAGAAAGCATCATCATATACCTCATTATCTGATGAAGAGGAGGAGTGTGCCATGAGAGCATATTCAACATGCTCTTCTTTAACTTCAGCAACCAAAGCTCTGTCCTCTTCCTCATCCTTAGCCATAAAGTTCCAGCTCCAGTCCCATCCTCCAACACCATCAATTTGTTGAACAGCAACCATGGCTTTGGGATCTTGACTCTTAACCATTTGGCTTGAAGGCTTACCAGCATCAGATCTTCTTGGAGATCTACATTCCCTCATAAAGTGCCCCATCCTATGACAGTTGTAGCACTCAACCTTGGACTTGTCAAAGCCAGCAACATCCTTAGCATTAAAGGTCATCTTCTTCTTGAACCTTTTATTAAACCTGTTTGCTCTTAAACTTACAAGAGCCATAGTCCACTTGATGTCCATCTCTTCCAATTGTTCATCACTTATCTGCTCAAGATCTTCATATGTAATCCTTGAATCACTGGGCAAAGAAGCAATGAATGCACACACAGTATCTAGATCTAAACCAGCAGGTTTAAGTCTATCAGCGCCAAAGTTGTGTGTGTCAGCGCTTGAGTATAAAGCGTTGACAGGATATGATCCAGCGCTGACAGACTGACATCCAACGCTGACACCTTGAGATCCAGTGGCTGGATGTCCATAGAAGTTCATGGAATCAAATTGGCCTTCACTTTGTGAGAAGAAGGCCATGTTACTACTGGAAGATTTATTATCACTATCCAATTGCCATTCATTCTCCAACAGTCTTAGTTTGTTGAAGATGTCATCAAACCTGGAGGTCTTATGGGTATTATTGACAAGAATGGATCTTGTCTCAATCTTCCATACATCACCAAGGCTTTTGAGAAAAGTAGCATTCAATTCAGGGTCATCAATCTATGTTCCCATGAAGGAAAGTTGACTTGTGATGTCAAGAAGTCTACTTCTCACACTGCTGAGATTCTCATTGGGTTGAGCTTTAAAGACAGCATACTCATGCAAGAGTTGCTTCTTCTTTTCTTCTTTTGTGTCAGCATTGCCACCATGTGCTACTTCAAGAGCTTCCCAAAGCTCTTTTGCAGACTCAAAGCGTTTGTACTTGTGCTGATTCTCATGACCTAGGGCGTGTTTCATGATGTTCAAGATTTTCATGTCCACCCTCTTCTTGGCTATATCTTCAACAGATACAGCTCTCCCATCTCCAGGCTTTTCCTTCTTATCAGCTTCAGGACAATTAGGAACAGCTGTCCTTGTGGCAATAGCAGCAGCAATCCTTTGTGCTTTGTCGAGTGTGTTCCCATATTCAACAATCTCCCAAAGAGTGTAGTCATAAATAGCTATATATTGCTCAAAATTGGACTTCCAAAGCTCGAAGTTCCTGGCATCAAACATGGGAATTTTGATACTAGGATTTGTGGAGTTGTTTTATAGCAAAGCAGCAGGTTGATCTGTGCCAGACATGGTGTTTTTAGGGTTTTGAGAATTTTAGGGTTTTTAGGGTTTTTGGTGTTTTAGGGTTCTTGCGTTACTTAAAGATCAAAAGTTTCTCAACAAGCTCTGATACCACTTGTTGATCCCAAACTTAGATCGATTAAGCTTTGTGTATACGAGATTAGATCAAGTACTACACGTAGAGAAACCTTTGCTTATGAATAAGTAACAAAGTGTTATGCGGAATTAACACTTGATCTAAAACACAAAGATGTTAAACAAACTTTCACTTGTATTAGAATAATCGTACTTGATTACAATGAAAGAGGTTTAACTTGCGAATACTTATGAAAACTTAATATTAACTTTAACCTAAAAGATCTTCTTTTATAGAACAAGAAGTCTTGTACAATAAGCTACGAATCAACTATTCTAGGTAAAGATAAACATAGAAAATACATTGTCGTCTTTATCCTTACTAGAAGTATTCTAGAATATAATAAACGTGTAGCTCACATCTTCTATCAGTGCTTGTCTTCAATCTGTCAACGCTTGACTTTAACTTATCAACGCTTATGCTATCAGCGCTCACTTTGCTCTTATCAACGCTTGAGTTGTTCTTGTCAGCGTTCAAGTGATCTGGCCTTAATTTATTCCCAACAGCGGTATTCATGGATTTGATGAACCGAGTTTTTCATGAGTTCTTGGACAAATTCGTCATTGTATTCATCTATGACATTCTAATCTTCTCAAAATCTAAGGAGCTGGTTTTCTGGGTGCAGCTGCTGGCATAACAGAGGATCAAGCGAAGCATTTCCATTGGGCTCTTCGCACCTGGATTACTGATCGTCTTGTGCTACATTCACCAATGTGGCACAAGTTGCTGAGGCAGCACGTAGTCTGGAGATTCTCCAGGAGAGGGATGAGTATGAGGAGTCGGATCGACCCTAGAAGAGGTATATTTCAGTCATCAAGCGTTACCATCTCATTCAAATCAACACTTTCAATTATATATCATGCTCTATTTAATTGTATCTTTCAGGCAGAAGGGTGGAGACCGGTCCCAACCGGCCACCTAATAGAACAACTACAAGGGACACGGTTAGACTAACAATCGTTATGGATCAGACAAGCGTGGCGGTAGTGATAACTACCATAACAATGCTAACCACTCCAACAACAGCAAGTACCTAAAATTTAAACTCTTCCATGTTAAGCTGCTGTATGACATAAATTCTAACATCTCAGCATTATAACAGGAAATCCTGTAACAGGTGTGACCAGGACAACAAGGGTCAACAGCCTAACCATTCAGCTCAATCTGGTATTATAACTTAAAATTTTCAGTGTAGTCATGTTTATGTTCCAATAATCATGTCTCACGCATATCTTCTGAATCAGGCTCCCAGCTAGCAAGGGTACCCACTAGAGGGTATTCTCATCCTATCTGCACCACTTGCAGATGAAGGCACCCTAGACCATGCCGTCATGCTGTAGGTATTTGCTTCAAGTGTGGGTACGCAGGTCATCTCATGAAAGACTACAAGAAAAGGGAAACCTTTGGTACATCGGGACATGCCCCTTAGAAACCAACAATATCCAACCGTGTGTTCACCACTACCAGGCCAACAAGTCTTTAGGAACCATTACTGACATTTTATTTATGTATGGACATGCTGCCTACGTTCTATTTGATACGTGTGCGACCCATTCAATTATATCCACTACTTATGTTGCTCGTATTAATAAGACACCTACACCACTTGATAATGTGTTAAATATATCCACGCCCATGAGAGACTCTGTTCGCATTACCCATGTATACAAAGATTTTCCCTAAGAATTTAATGACATGATTCGTCCTGTCGACGCACTTCCTTTGGACATGTGCAAATTTGATATGATTTTAGGCATGGACTGGTTAGCAAAACACCACGCCACGATTGATTGTCATACATATCGAGTTATATTCGGCGATGTTCAAGCTCCATAATACATTAATAATAGTTTTATACCAGGAAAGTATGTACAAATCATTTCTGCCTTACAAGCACGTACCTTATTAGCTTATGGCTGCGAAGGTTTCTTGGCTACCATTCATGACACGACTGCTAAAACTCCATCTATTCATGATCAGCCGATTGTTTCATAATTCCTAGATGTGTTTCCAGAAGAACTTCTGGGTATAGCACCTATCTGTGAAGTGGAGTTTGGCATTGAGCTCATTCTAGGAGCTGAACCTATCTCCAAGGCTCCTTATCGTATGGGTCTCATAGAGCTCAAGGAGTTGAAAGACCAGCTGCAGGAGTTACTGAAGCGAGGTTTTATTCGCCCGAGTGTATCACCATGGGGTGCACCGGTGCTATTCGTTAAGAAGAAGGACGACGGCATGTGATTGTGCATCGACTACCTTGAGCTAAACAAGATCATAATCTGAAACCGTTATCCATTACCACGTATCGATATTTATTTGACCAACTGCAAGGTGCCAAGCACTTCTCTATGATTGATCTACGATCAGGCTACCATCAGATGCGAGTGAAGGAGTAGGATATTCTAAGACTGCTTTTTCGCACATGTTAGTCACTATGAGTTCGTAGTCATGCCTTTTGTAGAATCTTGATAACCTATGAATCTATGAAGTGGGTTGAAGATTCCTAGAGAGAGAAACTAGAGAGAGAAAGTGAGATAGAAACTATGTGTCTTTTTAAATGAAAACAAGGAATGAACAACAACCAACCCCTTTCCATGGTGGAAAGGGGTATTTATATCCTAGGCCCTTATTTGGGCTTGGGCTGACCCATGACAAGCCCATGGGTCGGTTTCTTACTTAATTTAATAAGTAACACTAACTACGAGCTATTACAACATTAATAATATTTGTGGAGTGACCGATACTTCTAATATACGTAAAAACGTATTTCTATCAATCTCCCCCTAAGGGAGGTCACTCCACGTTTACAAAGTTCTAAACCTAGCATACTATACTAAGTCTTTGTTCTTCAGCTCGTAGTCTTTTCTTCTTTCTTTTTGTTGTGAATATCTTGATTTGATCTTTTAGGCTTTGGCTTGAGAGCATTGTTCTTTTGGCCTTTCACGTGCGATCTTTGCCTTCTTATGAATCTTGCCTCCTCGTGACTCCATGTTCCACACACTTATGTCTTTTTGTTGAATTCTCGAAAGCTTCAGAGTTTGGTACAGCGGAAGACTTCATCTTGCACTTTCTTGAATTTTTGCTGAACTTTGATGCAGAAAAACATAAGCATGTGGGAACGACTTCTACAGGTACACCGCAACACCACCGTCTTCAACTGGTACACAGCAACGCCACCGTCTTCAACAGGTACACAGCAACGCCACCGTCTTTAACAGGTACACAACAACGACACGAATAAAATGGCTTTGACATTTTATTCTAATTCCGTAGCATTTTACCTCCGGTCGGTGAAGACCGTTGGACGATATTAGATATCGTACCCGTGACGGATAGTTTCAATTAAGTAACTTCCTGACAGGATTTCGCGGGTAAACCCGTTCTCTTTATTCGACCGTCCAAAGCTGACTGCGAACATAAAGAGTGAATCACTTGGATAAATTATCCTTGTGATTTTAAGCCGTCAATTCATGAAACCTGGAACAAGTGAATTTCAATTGAGATTTTCACCATAGTTGCTTTCTAGTTATCACGAGCTCAATTCATAAAGAATCTTGCACGTCACCTACCAAGTGCTGTTTGATGTTAACACTAGAAGGATTTCCACTCGTCACTGTGATCAATAAAGAGTCACTCTGAGTGTTCTGGCAAGATCATATGATAATGCGTAGAGGCCTGGAACGAGTTTAAGTTCAATTAAGAATTAAACCACTGTTTCTTTCCAGTTTTTCACAAGATTGGTTCTAAAAGAACCGCACGTGTAACCTACCATGAGCTTGTTTGATGTTGGCTCAAGCAGGATTTCCATCTTCATTGTAATACTTGCGTATTACTCGGATGTTCTGGCAATATTACAGGAATACTGCGTAGGACTCATGAAAATCTCTTACTTTTCACAGTGTGTGAGAAAGCAAGGAATAAATGGAAAGTGTCCTAATGAGACTTTTGATGATCTCGTGGCTCTAGACTCGATAGTGCGTTTTGATTTAGTGAGCGATGGCTGGAGAGGAGTGCCACCTTTTCAATATCAGTCTATTCGGAGTGAATAAACCAATAGATAACGTGTTAATCTCCGTGTGATTAAAACAAATACCTTTTGAGAGATATTTGAGTTAGCTGGGAAGGGTTGTGCATTGCATCACTGGGTCCATGATGTCTTTCTTCAATATCGAGAATCATTAACAAAAATGATCTCAATAGCATATGTATTGACCCGGTTTCTGCCTAAAGTTGTAAGGAGGGCTTCTTTCTTTACACCCTTTATCTTTACATTTCTTTTTCATTCTTCAACCCCTTCAATGCTTACCAATACGTCATAACTAGCACCTTGTTGTGATTGTTCCAGTGCTAGCTTAAGTACTTGGTCGGCATTCATCTACGTTCATAATCTTTCTCCAACTTTCCTAGGACTTCTAATTCTATCTAGGGAATTGTCCTTGGGAAGATTCCATCGGCTCTGATGAATCATTGGACTAAACCTATTCCTACCACCCTTTTGTCACCACATCCGTCGTGAATTAAGCGTGTTTTGGGAAAGTATAGCCACCATGAAAAATCATTGAAAATCACCTAAAGTACTTGTGATATTGAAATCAAAAGTTTTGTACCTTAGGTGTTTTGTTCATCAAAAACGCTCCCCCTTAACACGTGCTTTACACATATTAAGTTGGATAATCGTTAAGTCTTTTTCATCTTTTAGCCAAGTATCATTTAAGTCTCCTTAATCCCATTTTCTCCCCTTATCCAAAATGTTAACCATTTATATTTGGGATATTGAATGGATTAACCGGTCTTTGGGTAAAAAATGAAATCGATGTTTGGCCATAGAACATGTTAATGCTCCACCTTAAATTAATAAGAGATAGTTGTAGTGCTTTAGTATGATATATTTTGAAAGATTTAGAATCTCGTGAGAAATTATTGAAAAAATATCATACCTTAACACTACATCAAGCCGCAAAAGCACAATATTCACAAATATACATATTCACAATTAAAAACCAATATAAAGTGGACCTGAAATGTACGAACCATTAGATGGATCGTTGCAGTAACTTGTGGTGCACTCCATATGGTCTACCACCAACGAATCTTTCTAAACTCCTCATCAATCTTCGTTCACAGAGCTTTTGATCAATCTTCTTGATCACATACTTTGCCATTTGCTAATAACCC
This sequence comes from Glebionis coronaria, assembly GCA_025667525.1. Classification (NCBI taxonomy): domain Eukaryota; kingdom Viridiplantae; phylum Streptophyta; class Magnoliopsida; order Asterales; family Asteraceae; genus Glebionis; species Glebionis coronaria. The sequence continues at coordinate 146,674,236 of CM046882.1, forward strand.
TGATGCCAATCCTCGGTCATCTCTGGTAAAGTCCCACCCGAGTTAAGATGCTCCAACTTTCCTCTGACGTATAGAAGTGTCCCATCACTGTACTTATAAATCTCACCCACCCTCATAAAATTCATTAACCCTCGACTGTTCAAGTAGAAAATGCCGTAATTCAGAACAGAAATGCCGGTATAGGGACATCTATCTACATGTTGAGGTAGAACTTGATTCATTGGACGGGTGAGGTTAAGCTTCCTTTGGTAGCTTTCGACTCCTAATTGAAGATCTTCAACTCGTTTCTTGATAACAACGCTTCGTGTGAACATACGAAGTGTTGTATTCAAAGCAATGATGTCTTCACGAGCAATATGGGTGAGTTGATCACGGGTCATCATAAGCAACATATCTTCGATATCCTCAAGGCGAATGATAGAAAAGTCTCCCTGCTGGATTTTGTATTCTCTGTCATCCTCCCTTTTCAGACGAATCTCTGTCACATGATAATAGCCATTCTTGGCTTCAGTTTTCAGCCCTAAAATGCTGGAGATGCGAATATCGGATCTAACGTTGCTTCCTGAATTGGCTAAGCAGCAACCCCTGTACGCCCTTCGGACCCGTTCGTCCCAATGAGATGCACCTATAACAACATACATATCATAATTACGAGTTACCCTTGGGACCCAGAGTCGGTTTACCTTTTCCTCGATCCAGGGTATTCTCCCCCAGTTGGCAGCTTTCAGTAGGGTCAGGGAGGTTGCGTACTTTGATGAACCCTTCAGAAGATACTCAAGATCATAGGTGACGAAGAAGTCGAGAGCAATTTGATTATCTTGAGAAGGATCAAGTGGAGGTGGAGCTCTTTCTGATTAATGGAGGCCTGGCCTTTGAACGGTGTTAAGAGCTTTCAGGACCTCGTCAGCATAATACTCGAACTCCATTCGGGTCAACCTGGTTTTGGCGCGAATTCTTTTATCCTTTAGCGCTCTCTTCACCAAAGACGGAGTAACCGAAGTCTTATACTCATGAGCCAGAAATGCACACAAGTCTATCGGACTACAGATACGGAGATATAGAACATCTCTGTCAGCGTCTGTGATTGGATCATATTGAGCCGCTGCCGTGATCCAAGCTTGTGGTGGTGCAGTCTCGTCAATCTCCAAAGTGTCTGCCCAGTCCCGTGTGCTTGACTCAGGAACAGTAGATTGTGGTTCTTGTTGTAGAGGAGTAGAGACATGAACACGTGCTGGTTCTGATTCAGGCATCTACGCGGTGTCATGAACCGGCGAGTGTTGTGCAACTTCAGGTTCAGTTACCGACTCTGCAATCACAGGAGCAACAACAGAACTAACATGGTTAGTGGTAACAGGTATAGACACAGGAATAGATGTACCGGTAATCGATGACGCTGTAGTAGCATTCACATCGTGGCGCCACTTGGATCGTCTTGATTCCGTTGAGGTGGATTGTTCCTTCTGCGCAGCATCTTTCTTAGACTTGGTTCCAGACTTAGAAGGTTTCTTTGTGCTGGCAACCTTATCCCCTGTTTCCGGCTGTTTACCACCATCATCCTTATCGCTATCCTCATTGCTTCCCTTAGCACTCTCCTCATTTCCATCACCACCATCATCATCATCATCATCATCATCATCCTCATCATCATCACCATCATCATCCTCTTCTTCTTCTTCTTCTTCTTCTTCTCCTTCTTCTTCCTCTTCCTCTTCACCAGTACCCTCTTCCTGTTCACTTTCTTCCCTTTCTTCTTCAGGCAGAATGTGGTAAGGTACCACACTTCCAAACATCTTGAACAACCGATCATCCTCCATGATAGCGTCATTCAGGGATTTGTAGAGTGTCCGTTGAATCCTAGATTTATCAAAAGATCCAAGTTCCCTCATGCGAGCTTTGAGGATCTTCTTTAATTCAAAATCTGTTAGCTCATAGGCAATTTTGTAGGCGGATTCAGAAGGATTGGATGACTTGATCATCAAGTTATCAGCCGCGAGTGTCTTCAACTTATCACGCAGTTTTGGCATAATGGACTCAACGGATGCTTTCACTCTCTCTTCAACAGAAGCTTCAAGTGTTTCTTTCTGTTCCTTGTATTTATCCCTCATAGCTTGAAGTCTCGTGATTCGTGCAGCATGCTTATCAGCTTCAGCCTGCTTAACCTGATCTAGTTCTTCTGCATGAGCTTTACGTGTCAACTCCATCTCTGCAGCGAACTTAGCAAGCATCTCTTCTTGGGCTTTCTTAGATGCTTCTTCACTTTGAACTCGTCTATGTAGCTCTTGGCGAAGTTCATCCATCTCTCTTTTATGATTATCCGTATGTTTATCCAACATTTCTGCCATTACAAATGCAGCCATTGTAGACGATGCAGAGCTGCTCTGGGTTGGTTGAAGAGGCTCGGTTGTGACCACAGTACTGAGAATGGGAGTTATTGGAGGTGGAAGGAATGGTGTTGAAACCGGTCGGGTTGGTAAGGGTTGTATTGGTGGAGGTTGAGTTACTAAAGGTTGAGTAGGTACCATGATTGTAGGAGCACCAGACTCCTTTTCAACACTTGCTGAAACAGGGATTGATGTCTCCTTCGAAGTAGAATACCGTTCAGGTGATCCAAACTCATAAATATCCTCTGGCTCCTCGTACTCTTATTCAATATTCATCTGTGCCCCCGAACCACTACCTCCCGTGTCTTTCCTACTCCTTTCAATAGCTATCTTCATTAATTTTCTCTCAGCCTTGTCAAGAGTAGGATCATCAACATTTTCTTCGTCACGTAGAACAAACTCATCAGCAGTGCCTTTTCCCTTCTTAGCGTCAGTCTTCTTCTTCTTGGTTTCGGGTTCAGGTAAAGCAGCTGGTTGCTTGCGTTTACCTTTACTCTTGACAGCAGTAGACGAGTCTTCTACTGTCTGAAGTTGCTTTTAGCTTCTTGATTTCTAGCAGCAGTAGCTTGTAATCAGCAGAACCTTTAATTTTATCCGTCAGAAGATAATCGGGAATAGGACCAGGAATCACACCACCAGATGGTCCTTCATGCCTTAGATCTACAGTATGATCAGCCTCTTCAGTGTGATGACGACTTGCTGCACGCCTATCAATAGTAACATCATTCTTCATACAATAATTAATGATAAGCTTGATAAATCGAGGGTAAGGAAATAAATTAGTCTTCAGCTTCTTGTTTTGGAAGAGTTGAAAGGTGAATTCTTCCCATAACAATAATGCATAATCTGCATTTGCGCCTGTGTACATTCCATGGAAAATGTTCATGATTGGGCTACGCAAAGCATCATGCCCACTGGTTTTAGGTGTAAGACATCTACTAAGAATACCCAACATTGCTCTCCACGGTTGACCTACTTTAGCGGTGGTGAACTCAGACACAACTCGTATGTCAGGACATCCAAGAGCATCGAACATCTCCATGAGTTCGTCTTTTCTGGGATCCATCGAAAATGACATACCTTTGGGTGTATCCCGAATGCCAAATATCTTACGGAAGTCTGAAACAGTAAGTGTCTGCTGCTTGTTGTCGAGAGTGAAGGTGATCTTGTTTGAGGTGCTTTCCTTGGTAGCCCAGAACTCATACATGTAATCATAAGGCACCGAGGCAGTACTCCTTAAAGCATTCTTGAAATGAGAGTGATCAAGGATTGCTATGGCTACTTTGAATCCATGGTGAGTGGATTTTGAGACTTGCTTCAGCCGGTAATTGTTTGGTATGAACTTGAGTGTTCGTGCTTCGGCAATTGCTGCTGCTCTAGAGTCTTGGATTGCTTGTATTGTTGGATTAGTCATCGTATCTGCTTAAGATTAGACATGAAAGGTTGATGCACAAAAATATATAGATATGTATCATTATTACTTCTAAGCATAACACATTTCATAACACATTTTAACAAGTACTTATAACAGGCAAACAACTATCAATCAAACAACCCTTCATCCGGAACTTTTCATCCGGAACTCTTCATTCGGAAGTCCTTCATTCGGAACTCTTCATTCGGAAGTACTTCATTCGGAACTCTTCATTCGGAAGTTCGTCCGGAACTTCTTCATTCGGTAGTTCGTCCGGAACTTCTTCATTCGGAAGTTCACTCGGAACTTCTTCATTCGGAAGTTCACTCGGAACTTCTTCATTCGGAAGTTCACTCGGAACTTCTTCATTCGGAAGTTCATTCGGAAGTTCACTCGGAACTTCTTCATTCGGAAGTTCACTCGGAACTTCTTCGTTCGGAAGTTCATCCGGAACTTCTTCATTCGGAAGTTCACTCGGAACTTCTTCATTCGGAAGTTCATTCGGAACTTCTTCATTCGGAAGTTCACTCAGAACTTCTTCATTCGGAAGTTCATTCGGAACTTCTTCATTCGGAAGTTCATTCGGAACTTCTTTCGTTCGGAAGTTCATCCGGAACTTCCTTCATTCGGAAGTTCATACGGAACTTCCTTCATTCGAAGTTCATCCGGAACTTCCTTCATTCGGAAGTTCGTTCGGAACTTCCTTCATTCGGAAGTTTGTTCAGTCATGTTCATTCGGAAGTTCACAACGCAGCCTATTATTGATTAATATAGTCGCGTTTGTGAGTTCTAAGGAAATCTAAGGTAACCTAACATCTTTCTAATGATATTCCGCATAAAACCCACCTAAAACCCTAATAAATTAATCCTAAATAGGCAAACGAACCCTAATTCTGATAAAGTTGATTACCCGAATCAATTGACAAGATTTAACGATGAATTAGATGATTTATAAGTTAAAGATGATGTTATTACCTTTTAAATCGAATGAAACAGGTTGGATGATTAATAACGAGAGATTTGAGAGCTTGTGTGTGTGTTTTAATGGCGGAACATAAACAGTGAGGAAGATAAGGTAAAAGGGACGGGGGGTTTGTATTTGACTTAGGTCAAAATTTAACCATTTTCACAAATTGTTACCTTTGAGTCCCTATACTTTTCTATCTTTTTCCTTTTTGGTTTATAACTCCTATTAGGCTAACATCCGTTAAGATACTTAACACTCGTTTAACTTAGCCAACCTAACCTTCACACAACTTAAGCATCGCAACCTATTAGCAAATCTCCAAGAACTTAAAGCAATTCCTATCACATTGAACAAACACAAGTCGTATTCTAAAGCAAGACCACTCATAAACCATTTAACCAATTAATTTTCCACAAACACTTTTGAAAAACATTTTGATGACGAAGATGATTTAATATTTTCTCCCCCTTAAACGATGACCCGTTTTCTATTTAAAGAGTTGTAGTCATTGTTTAAAGAGTCAAATATTGATGAAAGTATTTCCAATTAATGTCTTGAAAAGATTGATTCGTGGTGGCAATAAGATTTCTCTTATTTTGACAAATTAATGCAATGAGACGTACACTAACTCGTGTTAGACCAAGTTGTAAAGTAAACTTGATCCCTTTGCATGATTTGGCTTGTAAATCATGCCCGAGAAAATTAATTCCCGTTGTGAGCCAACGTTTTCCAAGGAAATACGTGACTTTAATATGAAAACCGGGTTGCAGTCAGAAATAACTACAAGCCATAATGGGCATGTTTTAAAAATGTACAACTTTTATACGGACTCTATTTATGGCGCCGTGTCAATATTAATCGACATTTCTAAAGCCGTAAATATTACCGTACTAAAAGACATGCCCGATTTAAAAACGAAAAATATTTTTGGTTTTTCTTGATTTTATAATTTTTATGGTTTTTGTAGGTTTTATATTTTTTATGGTTTTTCTTGGTTTTATATTTTTTATGGTTTTTCTTGGTTTTATATTTTTGTATTTTTCTTTTTGGTTTTATATATATACAATAATATACATGATCACGAACAAAGGATACGCCTGAATAGTTTACCACCACTATTCAGCTGATTCTTCTGCCAATTCTTTGAGAGTCGCTGGAGTGAATGATTTCATGCCAAGCTTGTCGATCAAAAACTCGATTCGTCCTCGATCTAAGGCTTTGGTGAACATATCTGCCAGCTGATACTCAGTAGTGACAAAATACAGCTCGATCACTCCGTTCTCCACCTGTTCTTTAAGAAATGGTAGCGAATGTCTATGTGCTTGGCCCGGGAGTGTTGAACATAGTTGCAGCAAAGGGCAATGCGCTCTTGTTGTCACAATACATTAGGATTTTGTTAAATCCCAAACCGTAGTCAGTTAATTGTGATCTCATCCAAAGGACTTGAGCACAACAACCAGACATGGCGATGTATTCAGCCTTCATGCTAGAAATTGCAGCGCTTTTCTGCCTTGCTGAAGACCAACTGATCAATCTGTCTCCAAGGAGTTGCACAGATCCAGAAGTGCTACGCCTCGTGTCTTGACACCCAACATGATCGGCATCTGCGTATGATATTAAAGCAATAGAGGAATCTTTCGGATACCATAGACCACGATAAAGTGTTCCTTTAAGATACCGAAAGATCCTTTTAACAACATGTAGGTGCTTTTCGGTAGGCCGAGCCTGATACCGGGCACACATGCATACGGCAAATTGCAAATCAGGCCTGCTAGCAGTCAGATTTAGAAGGGTGCCGATCATCCCACGGTAAAGTTTTGGATCGACAATAGTCCCATTCCTATCTTCATCTAACTTGGATTTCTCCACCATTGGAGTGTCCACGGGGTCACAATTTTCAAAGTTATATTTCTTTAAAGATTCTAGAGCATATTTTGATTGATTAATAAAGATGCCTCTGGGATTCTGAGAAATCTGTAATCCTAAGAAAAATGAAATTTTTCCCATCATTGACATCTGAAAGCGTGTGGACATTATCTTCTCAAAGCGTTGTGACAATTCTATGTTAGAGGCAGCAAATATTATATCATCAACATAAATTTGTACCAGAAGCATGTCGTTGTCCTCCTTGAGAGTGAATAGAGTGGGGTCCACCTTGCCTTTGGAGAAGCCTTCCGAGATGAGATATGTTGAAAGGAGATCGTACCACGCGCCTGGAGCTTGTTTCAACCCATAGAGAGCCTTCTTAAGCTTGTACACATGATTAGGAAACTCCGTGCTAACGAACCCATCCGGCTGACTAACATAGACTTCTTCCCTTAGTTCACCGTTCAAAAATGCCGTCTTCACATCCATTTGATAGACGATCATGTTCATATGAGCAGCATACGCAAGGAATAGTCTAATAGCCTCCAATCTTGCAACAGGAGCAAAAGATTCTTCAAAGTCTATACCCAAGGCTTGTTTATATCCTCTAGCAACCAATCTAGCCTTATTCTTCAATACTGCACCCATCTCATCGAGTTTAACCTTATAAACCCATAACAAAGTAAGGATGTTAACCTTGTCAGGGAGAGGAACTAATTCCCATACTTCAAGTCTTTGGAATTCATTTAGTTCCTCCTGCATGGCTTCAATCCAAGATGATTGAGTCATAGCCTGTTGCCAATTTTTTGGTTCAACTTCGGAGAGAAATGCATCAAAGTAGCAATAGAGTGCACTTTCTTGTAATTGATGGCGTGTAGAGACTGGTCGATCGAGATTACCAATGACATTCCTAATTGGGTGATCTTTTGTCCATTTGGTGCTATGTTTTTCAATCCTAGGTGGTCTGGAGTGAACAATAGAAGGAGCTTCTTCTGAGGTAGACGCGGCTGAAGGGTTTTCAGGTATCGCTACACCAAAGAAAGGAAGCTCTTGTAGGTGAGCATATTCCAAATCGTGATCAATAGAATCCTCTTCAACATCATTAGGCACAAGTAAGGGTGATGATTCAGGTGTCGTTTGAGAATCACTTGGTAAAGGTGCATCCGGTTCAATGTTAATTGAAGATGCATTAGATAAAGCTTCATTAGCTTGAGCAAAAGCTTCAGGGATTGGAGCTATCACTACAGGTGCTGGAACTTCATCATTTGGGGGATCAAATAATTCATCAAACAACGGTTGAAACAGTTTATCCCACTCGGGCCTTGTAGGTGGTAAAAACGATGTCGAAGTATGATTATTGGGAACTAATCCGGAACTAATAGCACCGGTTCCCATCTCATGAAGCGCGGGTTCAGAGCTGCGTTGCTCAGAAGCCATCGCTGTCAGCTCATCGAAATCTGTGTCCATAGTTTCCACAATCTTACCAAGACGACGGTTGTAAATTTGGTATGCTTTCTTGGAGGGTGAGTAACCAATGAAAATACCTATATCGGCTTTCGGTTGAAGCTTGCCCAAGTTCTCACTATTAATGTTTGGATAACAAAGAGCACCAAACACATGAAAGAATGAAACATCGGGTTTACGATCATGTAGAAGCTCGTAAGGTGTTTTTCCATGGCGTTTCTGAATGATAGAACGGTTTTGGGTGAAACATGCAGTAGATATAGCTTCTGCCCACAAGAACAATGGAGCGTTCGCATAAATCAGCATCGTCCTAGCAGCTTCCATAAGTGTACGATTCCGTCTTTCAATGACACCGTTTTGTTGTGGAGTACGTGCATCGGATGTTTCATGTGAGATACCAACTTCTTCATAGTAATTACGAAGAGTCTGGTTGACGAACTCTGTTCCATTATCTGTACGAATACGGCGGACAGTAGTATTTAAACGTACCGCTCACACTTTCAGTTCTCATTGGCCCACAAAGATCCATATGCAAAAGATGAAGCTTTTCTTGATTGGTGTCTTCAGCTTTGGGCTTGTATGATTTCTTGGTACTTTTCCCCCTTGAACACGCGGAACATAAATGATCCTTGTGAAATTTGAGTTTCGGAAGACCACGAACTAATTCGTTTTTAGCTAGATGATTAATAGCATCAAAGTTAAGATGAGATAATCTGCGATGCCATAACCATGACTTGGTCTTAGATGCTTTAGAGAGAAGACATACTGGAGAGGCGGCCATCATGTCTTGTAGGGACAACGTATAAAGATTTGCACCACGAGATCCCTTCAACAAGTCTTTTCCTTCCAAGTTGCGGATGAAACAAGTGTGTTGTCGAAAAGCAACCTCTAGGTTGGAATCACAAAACTGTCCTACTGAAAATAAGTTATGACCAAGACCTTCTACATAGTATACCCTTGAAATCGTAACGTTTCCAATCTGATATTCACCATACCCCATTATCTTTGCTATATGATCATTACCGAATTTAACCGTTCCAAGAAACTTGCGGACAAAATTTCGGAGCATCGAGCGATCTCCGGTCATATGCTTTGAACAACCGGAGTCCAAATACCAGAGGATGATTTGGACCACCTGAAAATATCACCAGACGAGGAAAATGTAGAGGTATCGGAATCTGAATGTTCCTTGTTATTAGCAGGTACAGATTTAATAATCTTATATTTGCTAACTTTAAGTTTCTTAGATTTCCTAGCCTTCTTCTTCCTAGTTGGTGGTGTAGATTCTAGTTGGCTTAAATCCTGAGGTATTTCTTCACTGATAGGCACTATAGTGGGGGCTGACCTAATTAAAGGGCGCTGTTTCCATACTTTAGTGCTAGTGTGCCTAACTAAAGGACGCTCAGACCTAACCTCAATGGATGCATTCCCAGTTAAAGGGCACATTTTTCCATCTAATGTAAAAGTCCTACTAGTGGGACGCCATTGCCAGCCAACTTGGGCACGAGTTCTACCAGTTGGCTTCCATTCAAGATCATTCCTAATGGCATTCATTTCATTCACATGATCAATAAGACACAAATCATGACGTTGGTAAAACATACATTCATTACAATTCCAACATTTCAAATCAGAATTCACAAATGGTTTAAGCTTCTGCACAGGCGCAGAGCGTTTAGTCTTAACATGATTCTTTTTATTTAAAACTGAACTAACATTCCTATGGTGAGCTTCTACTTTCTTCTTGTTGGTACTACTAGTGGAGGGCTTGATCTTATCTTTCTTGAGTGGCGATCCTTTAGCCTTAGTAGACTCTTTTACTCCTGTAGAAGGCAAAGTGGGAATATTAGCAACAGATTTTAAAGGTGCCTTACTTGATGGTGCCAATGACGGTTTTGCTCCTGGGGTCTTATTGAATGGAGTTACAGCAATGGGTCTATTAGTGAGTAGTGCAAAACCTGGTTTACCTATGTATTGCAAATATGATAAGCAATATTGAACTCGCTTAATATATTCATGAGCCGAATAATAGTAGCTACTTGAGGGATCTAAGGCATAAAGATCGTCTAAAATATCCCTAACAAGATCTACATGCTTAATGGCATTCCTCATATAATCATCATAGGTAACCGGGTTTCTCTTATGGAGCGGGTTCTTATAAAGCACTACTGACTTGGTTGTTGGAGCACTAGAGGATGGTGCAGAGTTGGTAGCTAAGTTATTAACAGCTTCTTGTCGGGTGAGAAGAAGTGTCTCCTTTAACTCGGCCAAAACCATGTTTTTGTCAATGAGCAGGATGTTTAAGTCAGAGATTTCCTCACATTTTTGGTTAAATTGTTCAACATACGATTGTTGCTGTGCCGCATTAAAATCGAAGCGTTCTTCTAGTGAACCATAAAGTTTGGACATTCCATGTCTTACACGATCCATCTCCCCTAGAATAGACGAAAGTCTAATTTCTATGTCCTGGTTTTTAGACTCTGCAGCCTCTAGTTCCAATTTTAGTGTTTCATTTGATGACACATCTCTCTTCAATCTCATAATCTCTTCCTCTAATGCCTTAACTATTGCAATCATCTTGTCACTCGTCTCAACACCGTTTTCACTACTATTTGTTATCAAAAGATCCTCATTTTGAGTTTGTTGTTTCAGTTCTAAAGATATACAATGTTGTTCTAGTTGATTAAAGCGTTTTGAAAGTAAATTGTAAGAATCTTGTAGCTTTAAATACTCAGCGTTAGATTCGTGACAAGAATGATTATCTACCTCATTTACAGTATCATCAACATTTACAGAGAGATCACACACATCATCACATATATTCACAGCATCACATTTAATCATAGCGGATGTAAGCTCATTCGAATAATTAACATTTACAGTAGTAAGCACATCACACGAAATTACTTGGGACAAGAATCGGTCATATTCGGATAAAATCTTTTCCTTTTCAATTAGTTGTAGTTCGTAAGCGGTGTCCATTTCATAAAACACTTTTTGAACTTCTCCAATTTCAAACTTAAGATTTTCTTTAAGAGATGCAAAACTTCCTTTTAGACTTTCGACAAATGGATTGATCTAATTCTTAAACACCTCGTTCATGTGTTCGAAAGCCCATTCTCCGGCGTTTAGGCCATTTGAAGTCGTACATTCCAAAATGACCTTGTCAAAATTAGTAAAGTATTGATTAATCTCTTGTAAGTTTAACCATATAGTGCTAACAGGTGGAAGATCCTTTGGAATTTCCTTAGGACCTTCCATTTTGACAAGTGTAGGAAGTGTACTAGGGTTTTCTTCATTTAACATGTAGGTTGGTGCTGTAATGAGATCTTTGTCCATATGGAAGCGAATTCTAAAATCCGTTTTAGCAAGCTCCTGATTCATTTTAAAATAATCACAATCGGGATATTTTGCAGAATTATATGACCGATTTTCATCAACTAGATCCTTATTGGTGCGATCATCGAAAATAACAATCGGGTCTAAGACCAATCCTAATTGGGTTGCATTATAAAGTCTTGGACTATGGTTAAAAGCTTGTTTTGCATACCGTGGGTTAGGGGGAAGGCCTTTTTGACGTGATAAGTTAAATTCTCTAAACGAAGCATCAAATAAGTGCACTAGTTGAGAGGCAGCGTATTGTCTTAAAAGCAAATAATCTAGACTTCTAATCTTATTAGCCGCATTAATTTCCATTTCATTCTTCTTAGACTCGAGTAATTCAAAATCCGTTTGAAGTTTTTGAAAATTAGTGACTACTAACTCTTTTTCTTTAAGTTCATTAGAAAGATCTGCTCTTAAGGTTTCAATTTCTTGCAAATGACCCATTTGTTTGTTTCGAAAATGATCATACTCGGGATTTGTTAGAACACTAGACGAAGGCACTAATTCTAAAGTTTGAACTTTCTCGTTGCTTAAGGCAAGCTCATCAAACAAATTCTTATTCTTAGCTAGGGTTTCTAAGAGTGCAGCATTCATTTGGCTAAGTAATGTAGCAGGAACCATGACCAAATCTTGTTGATCAGGAGTATGCGTATGCGAAATAACTCCCGGTTGTGTTTCACTCAAAGTCTGGGGACTCACATTGATATTACTATCATTGATTGTCTCCTCATTTGAAAGACTCACCACCGAAGACTCATTCGAATCAGCACTCTCTTGCACAACTTGATGTGGTTGAATACTAGCATCAGTGGTATTATCAATGGTATTAATAAGTACCTCAGATCTCTTTTCTGGCCCTAGGCTAGAGATAGTTGCCATAAGAGTTGCTTGTGCTGATTAAAGTTCATCACAGTCTGAATCATAAGCATCAAGATCATCTGCTTGGTATGCTGCATTCTGTGTAGTGACAACGTCTTGTTCAGCAATCCCTGGATCAGCAAGAAATGCAAGCTCCTCCTCATCAAGTTCCCTTCCTTGTGCCTGAGCATTCACCAGATAAATCTTTTCTGCAAACCATTACCATCCCTTCTCCTTTTGGGTTTCTTGCAATCCCTGGACATGTGACCTTCTTACTTGCAGTTGTATCATGTAATCATTCTCAACTTGCCTGTGGAATTAGCCCGTGGAGGAGTGTTGACCATTGGAGCAGGATTGACCGTGCGAGCATTGGTGGTTGATGTAGTAGGTCTCCCCTGATAAGGTTGAATAGGTTGAACCATTACCCTGCCATTCTCAATAGTAGCTTGTTGGCGAGAATTGGATGAATTCCTCAGCTGATTGTTAGTAGGAGCTGATCCTCTAAACCCTCGTTTGCTTAATGTCCTTGTGAGATAAGCAAACATAGTGGTTAACACTTCAACTGGGTCAGTTCCTTGTTTGAATACAGGAATGGGGACTTCCTCATCATCACAATACATTGCTTGGTCTTGTTGAGCTGCATAATCACTAGAAGGAATACTCATGTGATCAGAGTAGCTTGATGGATATGCTGCATTCTCTTGATAAGAAGAATATGAAGGCTGAGCATAAGGTGCAATACTTGCTAGGTGAGGTTGTGAAGCATATTGTGATGAAGGTGCATTAAACCGATATTGTTGCTGATGTGAGGTGGGTGGTTGCGGTAGAATCGAGTATTGGGGGAAGGTTGGTGTCATGTAAGGTGATGGATGATAGGCTTGATGTCCCAAGATATAAGGAGTGTTGTTGTGTGACAAGCTTGGTTGATTCGCCATCAAAGCTAATGAATCAGGGTACATACCTTGAGGCGAACGGTGCATGATCACATGTTTCTCATGCTGCTGAAGAAAAGCATATAGTTGATCCAAATTGCACTTATGCAAATCCCTGGTTAACTTAACATCGGTAATATACTCACCCCATTCAGCTTGAGGTAAAGTATTCAAAAATTTGGTGTTAACCTGGAATGGAGCAATCACGAGATTGTATACATTCAGATCATTCATGAGAGTAGTGAATCTGAAGTAATAGTCGTGAAGCGTTTCCCCTGGGATGTACGTGAATCTATCAAACAGATCATACAACTGACATTCCCTTTCCTGTTTGGTAAGAGACGTACCTTGTAGCAACACCTTTAGACGTTCCCATAAATCCTTTGCCACCGTATACTGACTTACCATTCGATAGATATCATGTGGAAGAGCTTGGAGAATGGTTTGAAGAGCCTTTTCGTCTGCATCTGCAACAAGTTGTTGAGCTGGTGTAGGTTCTTCAAATTCTCGTGGTCGAGTCACATTGTTTACCACGATGGTACCATAATCAAGTGGACCATTAAGAATTGACTTGACCATAAGCCTCCCATATACCGGTTTTCCCTTAAAGTATGACATCATACGGCCTTGCCATGCTTCAAAAACTTCTTTAATGAGCATTGGAGGGCGATTATCCGTTCCCGTAATGACGGAAATGTCCGTAAGTGATGTCATCTGAGGCATTAATGAATTCATATTCATTTTGTTCACTTCAAGGAGACAAAGATTATCGGTTGATCGAGCAGTGAAGTAAAGCTTGTGAATTGTGTTGAGTTTTTGTTGTAAGAAACCAAGATTAAATCCTCTAAAAAATCGTCGAAAAAACAAGTAAAATATCCCTTGATCCGGAACTTTTGTTGATTCGGAAGTGTTGATTCGGAAGATTTTGGCTTGGAAATCCTTGATTCGGAACTTTTGGTTCGGAAGATTTGATCCGGAACTTTTGTCTTGATCCGGAACTTTCCCTTGATTCGGAACTTTCCTTGATCCGGAACTTTCCTTGATCCGGAACTTTTGGTTCGGAACTTCTTGATCCGAAACTTTCCTTGATCGGGAACTTTTCTTGATCCGGAACTTTTGGTTCGGAACTTCTTGATCCGGAACTTTCCTTTATCCGGAACTTTCCTTGATCCGTAACTTTGGTTCGGAACTTATTGATCCGGAACTTCTTGATCCGGAACTTGTTGATCCGGAAATTTTTGATCCGGATGTTTTTGGTTCGGAACTTTACTGGGTAAACAGAAACCTTGTTCGTATGAACAGTCGATCAAAAAACGATGATTAAACCCAGATTACCAAATAACCCAAAAAGTTTTGTGATTTCTACAATAATAAGTAAAAACTAATACTTATCTACTAATCCCAATCACAAAAACACCAAAAACTCCAAGAATCAAGATGGATCTTCTTAAAGAACACTAATACAATCAAAAAACTAAATAACAACACAAACCATTACCTTAAATCACCCCATAGCTCTTGATACCAAATGTAGAATCTTGATAACCTATGAATCTATGAAGTGGGTTGAAGATTCCTAGAGAGAGAAACTAGAGAGAGAAAGTGAGAGAGAAACTATGTGTCTTTTTAAATGAAAACAAGGAATGAACAACAACCAACCCCTTTCCATGGTGGAAAGGGGTATTTATATCCTAGGCCCTTATTTGGGCTTGGGCCGACCCATGACAAGCCAATGGGTCGGTTTCTTACTTAATTTAATAAGTAACACTAACTACGAGCTATTACAACATTAATAATATTTGGGGAGTGACCGATACTTCTAATATACGTAAAAACGTATTTCTATCACCTTTCGGACTCACAAACGCTCCAGCAGTATTCATGGATTTGATGAACCACGTTTTCATGAGTTTTTGGACAAATTCGTCACTGTATTCATCGATGACATCATGATCTTCTCGAAATCTAAGGAAGAACACGAGGAGCATCTTCGCACGGTACTGTAGATTCTTCGCCAGAAGCAACTGTATGCAAAATTTTCCAAGTGTGAATTTTGGTTAAATAAGTGATATGAGTGAAATCTCATATCAATTGTATCATATTTAACCCTAAAACACAAAGAAAAATACCAGATTTTATGTGTAAAAGCAGTATTATGGGGTATTCTTTATTGTTTGTGCTTTTATAGGTAAAAGTTACAAATTTGATGCAAACACGGATTCCAAGGCATTTATATTGAAGAAAAGACAAGAGAAGGACTCAAGATGACAAGCTAACAAAAGACAAAGGACCTTTCTTGTCAAGCTGCAAACTTAAGGGACTAAAAGTATAAATTTGATTAAGTCAAGAACAAAGTCAAAAGACCTCAAGCTCAAAGTCAACAAGTCAAAGGGTCAAATCTGGTCAAATACAAAGTCAAAGGGCCAAGAATGACAAGTTTTTGAAGTTTAGAGCTCAAGTTACAAATCTGCTAATCAAAAGGACTAAAATTGCCATGTTTAGAAAGATAACAAGACATGATCTGTGTGCTATGGCTAAGAACCAATCAGAGTGGAGTATTTTGGGTGAGTGGATCATTACGTCAGTCTTATTAATGTGGAGAGAAGTGAAGCAGCTGTATCTTAACAGTAATGAGCACTAACTCATGTCCACCAATAGCAAGCCTCCACTTCAACCATCCTCACTGTTTATGTAGGATCGATGTTTTCTAAGGATTAGGCATTGTTATGGATTAACTTATTGAGATGGATGGAGAATGGAGAAACTTAGAGAGAGAAAGAAGAGAGAGAAAGGGGAGGAAGATAAGAAAGATGGAATTAGTGAAATGAAAGTGTTCAACCCCTCCTAACATGCTAGGAGGGGTGTTTATATAGCCCACCCTACATGTGGGCTATATGGGCTATATTGGATCACGAGCCCAATATCATTGGAGTGGCCGCTCCTTTCTAAATACGTAAAAACGTATTTCCAACAATCTCCCCCAAAGGGAGGTCATTCCATGTTACAATGTCCTAAATAGTCTATAGCTCGTGCTCTATGCTAATAATGATGTGACCACGACTTTCCTTGGAAAAACGTATTTCCAACAATCTCCCCCAAAGGGAGGTCACACCATCTTACAAAATCTTAAACCTAGCATACTATGCTTGAGTCTTCGATCTTGTTCTTGTGAATATGCTAATGAGATCTTTGACTTTAGTCTTGAGCATATTCTCTTGCCTTGACCTTGTGCATTCATCACTTGTGATATTTTCCTCTTCGTGACTTCATGTTCCACATACTTATACTTTTATAAATTCTTGAAAGCTTCAGAGTTTGATACAGCGGAAGACTTGACTTTTAGACTTTCTTGAATTTGTTGAAGTATTAAGTGCATACAGTATAAGCATGTGGTGACAACTTCTTCTAGATTGTACACCGCAATGCCACCTTCTTGTTACGCTGCATAAGACAGTTAGCAACAAAACATATACACGGATGAAATGGCCTTGAACATTTCATTCTAGTTCGGTAGCATTTTACCTCCGGTCGGTGAAGACCGTTGGACGATATTAGATATCATACCCGTGACGGATAGTTTCAATTAAGTAACTTCCTGACAGGATTTCGCGGGTAAACCCGTTCTCTTTATTCGACCGTCCAAAGCTGACTGCGAACATAAAGAGTGAATCATTTTGATAATAATATCCGCATGATTTGAAGCCGTCAATTCATGTTCCTGGAACAAGTGAAATTCAATTAAGAATCACACCATCGTTGCTTTCCAGTTTTCACGAGCTTGATTCGTATAGAATCTTGCAAGTTACCTACCAAGTGCTGTTTGAGGTTAACACTAGAAGGATTTCCACTCATCACTGTGAACACCAAGGTATTACTCTGAGTGTTCTGGCAAGATCACTAAGATATTGCGTAGAGGCCTGGAACGTGTTTAAGTTCATTTAAGAATTAAACCATTGTTGCTTTCCAGTTATCACAAGTTTGATTCATAAAGAATCGCACAAGTTACCTACCATGAGCTTTTTGATGTTCGCTCAAGAAGGATTTCCATCTTCATTGTAAATACTTTCATATTACTCGGATGTTAAGGCAAGATCATGAAGATTTTGCGTAGGACTCTTAAGATCTTACTTACTTTTCACAGTGTGTGAGGAAGCAAGGAAATATGAAAGTGTGTCCTAATGAGATATTTGATGATCTCAAATGGCTCTAGACTCAATCGTGCATTTTGGATTTTTAGTGATCGGAGGCTGGAGAGGAGTGCCACCATTTCAATACCAATTTATTCGGAGTGAATAAATCAATAGATAATGTGTTGTCTCCGTGTGATTAAAACAAATATCTTTTAAGAGATATCTGAGTTAGCTGGGATGGGTTGTGCCTTGCATCACTGGGTCCATGATGTCTGTCTTCAATATCAAGAATCATTAAACAATGATCTTAATAGCATATGTATTGACCCGGTTTCTGCCTAAGTTGTAAGGAGGGCTTCTTTCTTTACACCCTTTATCTTTACAATTCTTTTTCATTCTTCAACCCCTTCAATGCTTAGCAAACGTCATCACTAGCACCTTGTTGTGATTGTTCCAGTGCTAACTTAAGTACTTGGTCGGCATTCAGCTACGTTCACAATCTTTCTCCATCTTTCCTAAGGACTACTATTTCTAGCTATGAGATGTCCTTGGGAAGATTCCTCCGGTTCTAGAGGAATCATTGGACTTTAACCTATCCTAGCATCCTTATGTCACCACAATCTTCATCGTCGTGAAATAAATGGGTTGCGGGTAAGTATAAATCACCATGAAATCCATTTTTAAGTGCAAATCCATTTTGCTCCCCCTTAACATATGCCACGATATCCGAAAACATTTTGCACATGTCGGGATGAGCTAACACGTTAAGTCAAACCATTTTTGATTAATCATTTCCCATATTAAATCACATTTTCTCCCCCATATTAAAAATATTAACCCATATTAACATATGCCACGATATCCGAAAACATTTCGCACATGTCGGGATGAGCTAACACGTTAAGTCAAACCATTTGTGATTAATCATTTCCCATATTAAATCACATTTTCTCCCCCATCTAGACTTCTAATCTTATTAGCCGCATTAATTTCCATTTCATTCTTCTTAGACTCGAGTAATTCAAAATCCGTTTGAAGTTTTTGAAAATTAGTGACTACTAACTCTTTTTCTTTAAGTTCATTAGAAAGATCTGCTCTTAAGGTTTCAATTTCTTGCAAATGACCCATTTGTTTGTTTCGAAAATGATCATACTCGGGATTTGTTAGAACACTAGACGAAGGCACTAATTCCAAAGTTTGAACTTTCTCGTTGCTTAAGGCAAGCTCATCAGACAAATTCTTATTCTTAGCTAGGGTTTCTAAGAGTGCAGCATTCATTTGGCTAAGTAATGTAGTAGGAACCATGACCAAATCTTGTTGAGCAGGAGTATGCGTATGCGAAATAACTCCCAGTTGTGTTTCACTCAAAGTCTGGGGACTCACATTGATATTACTATCATTGATTGTCTCCTCATTTGAAAGACTCACCACCGAAGACTCATTCGAATCAGCACTCTCTTGCACAACTTGATGTGGTTGAATACTAGCATCAGTGGTATTATCAATGGTATTAATAAGTACCTCAGATCTCTTTTCTGGCCCTAGGCTAGAGATAGTTGCCATAAGAGCTGCTTGTGCTGATTGAAGTTCATCACAGTCTGAATCATAAGCATCAAGATCATCTGCTTGGTATGCTGCATTCTGTGTAGTGACAACGTCTTGTTCAGCAATCCCTGGATCAGCAAGAAATGCAAGCTCCTCCTCATCAAGTTCCCTTCCTTGTGCGTGAGCATTCACCAGATAAATCTTTTCTGCAAACCATTGACCATCCTTTCTCCTTTTGGGTTTCTTGCAATCCCTGGACATGTGACCTTCTTCCTTGCAGTTGTAGCATGTAATCATTCTCAACTTGCCTGTGGAATTAGCCCGTGGAGGAGTGTTGACCATTGGAGCAGGATTGACCGTGCGAGCATTGGTGGTTGATGTAGTAGGTCTCCCCTGATAAGGTTGAATAGGTTGAACCATTACCCTGCCATTCTCAATAGTAGCTTGTTGGCGAGAATTGGATGAATTCCTCAGCTGATTGTTAGTAGGAGCTGATCCTCTAAACCCTCGTTTGCTTAATGTCCTTGTGAGATAAGCAAACATAGTGGTTAACACTTCAACTGGGTCAGTTCCTTGTTTGAATACAGGAATGGGGACTTCCTCATCATCACAATACATTGCTTGGTCTTGTTGAGCTGCATAATCACTAGAAGGAATACTCATGTGATCAGAGTAGCTTGATGGATATGCTGCATTCTCTTGATAAGAAGAATATGAAGGCTGAGCATAAGGTGCAATACTTGCTAGGTGAGGTTGTGAAGCATATTGTGATGAAGGTGCATTAAACCGATATTGTTGCTGATGTGAGGTGGGTGGTTGCGGTAGAATCGAGTATTGGGGGAAGGTTGGTGTCATGTAAGGTGATGGATGATAGGCTTGATGTCCCAAGATATAAGGAGTGTTGTTGTGTGACAAGCTTGGTTGATTCGCCATCAAAGCTAATGAATCAGGGTACATACCTCGAGGCGAACGGTGCATGATCACATGTTTCTCATGCTGCTGAAGAAAAGCATATAGTTGATCCAAATTGCACTTATGCAAATCCCTGGTTAACTTAACATCGGTAATATACTCACCCCATTCAGCTTGAGGTAAAGTATTCAAAAATTTGGTGTTAACCTGGAATGGAGCAATCACGAGATTGTATACATTCAGATCATTCATGAGAGTAGTGAATCTGAAGTAATAGTCGTGAAGCGTTTCCCCTGGGATGTACGTGAATCTATCAAACAGATCATACAACTGACATTCCCTTTCCTGTTTGGTAAGAGACGTACCTTGTAGCAACACCTTTAGACGTTCCCATAAATCCTTTGCCACCGTATACTGACTTACCATTCGATAGATATCATGTGGAAGAGCTTGGAGAATGGTTTGAAGAGCCTTTTCGTCTGCATCTGCAACAAGTTGTTGAGCTGGTGTAGGTTCTTCAAATTCTCGTGGTCGAGTCACATTGTTTACCACGATGGTACCATAATCAAGTGGACCATTAAGAATTGACTTGACCATAAGCCTCCCATATACCGGTTTTCCCTTAAGGTATGACATCATACGGCCTTGCCATGCTTCAAAAACTTCTTTAATGAGCATTGGAGGGCGATTATCCGTTCCCGTAATGACGGAAATGTCCGTAAGTGATGTCATCTGAGGCATTAATGAATTCAGATTCATTTTGTTCACTTCAAGGAGACAAAGATTATCGGTTGATCGAGCAGTGAAGTAAAGCTTGTGAATTGTGTTGAGTTTTTGTTGTAAGAAACCAAGATTAAATCCTCTAAAAATCGTCGAAAAAACAAGTAAAACATCCCTTGATCCGGAACTTTTGTTGATTCGGAAGTGTTGATTCGGAAGATTTTGGCTT
Source organism: Glebionis coronaria (assembly GCA_025667525.1). NCBI lineage: Eukaryota > Viridiplantae > Streptophyta > Magnoliopsida > Asterales > Asteraceae > Glebionis > Glebionis coronaria. The sequence goes on from CM046882.1 coordinate 146,695,038, forward strand.
GGAAATCCTTGATTCGGAACTTTTGGTTCGGAAGATTTGATCCGGAACTTTTGTCTTGATCCGGAACTTTCCCTTGATTCGGAACTTTCCTTGATCCGGAACTTTCCTTGATCCGGAACTTTTGGTTCGGAACTTCTTGATCCAAAACTTTCCTTGATCCGGAACTTTTCTTGATCCGGAACTTTTGGTTCGGAACTTCTTGATCCGGAACTTTCCTTTATCCGGAACTTTCCTTGATCCGTAACTTTGGTTCGGAACTTATTGATCCGGAACTTCTTGATCCGGAACTTGTTGATCCGGAAATTTTTGATCCGGATGTTTTTGGTTCGGAACTTTACTGGGTAAACAGAAACCTTGTTCGTATGAACAGTCGATCAAAAAACGATGATTAAACCCAGATTACCAAATAACCCAAAAAGTTTTGTGATTTCTACAATAATAAGTAAAAACTAATACTTATCTACTAATCCCAATCACAAAAACACCAAAAACTCCAAGAATCAAGATGGATCTTCTTAAAGAACACTAATACAATCAAAAAACTAAATAACAACACAAACCATTACCTTAAATCACCCCATAGCTCTTGATACCAAATGTAGAATCTTGATAACCTATGAATCTATGAAGTGGGTTGAAGATTCCTAGAGAGAGAAACTAGAGAGAGAAAGTGAGAGAGAAACTATGTGTCTTTTTAAATGAAAACAAGGAATGAACAACAACCAACCCCTTTCCATGGTGGAAAGGGGTATTTATATCCTAGGCCCTTATTTGGGCTTGGGCCGACCCATGACAAGCCAATGGGTCGGTTTCTTACTTAATTTAATAAGTAACACTAACTACGAGCTATTACAACATTAATAATATTTGGGGAGTGACCGATACTTCTAATATACGTAAAAACATATTTCTATCACCTTTCGGACTCACAAACGCTCCAGCAGTATTCATGGATTTGATGAACCACGTTTTCATGAGTTTTTGGACAAATTCGTCACTGTATTCATCGATGACATCATGATCTTCTCGAAATCTAAGGAAGAACACGAGGAGCATCTTCGCACGGTACTGTAGATTCTTCGCCAGAAGCAACTGTATGCAAAATTTTCCAAGTGTGAATTTTGGTTAAATAAGTGATATGAGTGAAATCTCATATCAATTGTATCATATTTAACCCTAAAACACAAAGAAAAATACCAGATATTATGTGTAAAAGCAGTATTATGGGGTATTCTTTATTGTTTGTGCTTTTATAGGTAAAAGTTACAAATTTGATGCAAACACGGATTCCAAGGCATTTATATTGAAGAAAAGACAAGAGAAGGACTCAAGATGACAAGCTAACGAAAGACAAAGGACCTTTCTTGTCAAGCTGCAAACTTAAGGGACTAAAAGTGTAAATTTGATTAAGTCAAGAACAAAGTCAAAAGACCTCAAGCTCAAAGTCAACAAGTCAAAGGGTCAAATCTGGTCAAATACAAAGTCAAAGGGCCAAGAATGACAAGTTTTTGAAGTTTAGAGCTCAAGTTACAAATCTGCTAATCAAAAGGACTAAAATTGCCATGTTTAGAAAGATAACAAGACATGATCTGTGTGCTATGGCTAAGAACCAATCAGAGTGGAGTATTTTGGGTGAGTGGATCATTACGTCAGTCTTATTAATGTGGAGAGAAGTGAAGCAGCTGTATCTTAACAGTAATGAGCACTAACTCATGTCCACCAATAGCAAGCCTCCACTTCAACCATCCTCACTGTTTATGTAGGATCGATGTTTTCTAAGGATTAGGCATTGTTATGGATTAACTTATTGAGATGGATGGAGAATGGAGAAACTTAGAGAGAGAAAGAAGAGAGAGAAAGGAGAGGAAGATAAGAAAGATGGAATTAGTGAAATGAAAGTGTTCAACCCCTCCTAACATGCTAGGAGGGGGGTTTATATAGCCCACCCTACATGTGGGCTATATGGGCTATATTGGATCACGAGCCCAATATCATTGGAGTGACCGCTCCTTTCTAAATACGTAAAAACGTATTTCCAACAATCTCTCCCAAAGGGAGGTCATTCCAAGTTACAATGTCCTAAATAGTCTATAGCTCGTGCTCTATGCTAATAATGATGTGACCACGACTTTCCTTGGAAAAACGTATTTCCAACCATCTCCCCCAAAGGGAGGTCACACCATCTTACAAAATCTTAAACCTAGCATACTATGCTTGAGTCTTCGATCTTGTTCTTGTGAATATGCTAATGAGATCTTTGACTTTAGTCTTGAGCATATTCTCTTGCCTTGACCTTGTGCATTCATCACTTGTGATATTTTCCTCTTCGTGACTTCATGTTCCACATACTTATACTTTTATAAATTCTTGAAAGCTTCAGAGTTTGATACAGCGGAAGACTTGACTTTTAGACTTTCTTGAATTTGTTGAAGTATTAAGTGCATACAGTATAAGCATGTGGTGACAACTTCTTCTAGATTGTACACCGCAATGCCACCTTCTTGTTACGCTGCATAAGACAGTTAGCAACAAAACATATACACGGATGAAATGGCCTTGAACATTTCATTCTAGTTCGGTAGCATTTTACCTCCGGTCGGTGAAGACCGTTGGACGATATTAGATATCGTACCCGTGACGGATAGTTTCAATTAAGTAACTTCCTGACAGGATTTCGTGGGTAAACCCGTTCTCTTTATTCGACCGTCCAAAGCTGACTGCGAACATAAAGAGTGAATCATTTTGATAATAATATCCGCATGATTTGAAGCCGTCATTTCATGTTCCTGGAACAAGTGAAATTCAATTAAGAATCGCACCATCGTTGCTTTCCAGTTGTCACGAGCTTGATTCGTATAGAATCTTGCAAGTTACCTACCAAGTGTTGTTTGAGGTTAACACTAGAAGGATTTCCACTCATCACTGTGAACACCAAGGTATTACTCTGAGTGTTCTGGCAAGATCACTAAGATATTGCGTAGAGGCCTGGAACGTGTTTAAGTTCATTTAAGAATTAAACCATTGTTGCTTTCCAGTTATCACAAGTTTGATTCATAAAGAATCGCACAAGTTACCTACCATGAGCTTTTTGATGTTCGCTCAAGAAGGATTTCCATTCATTGTAAATACTTTCATATTACTCGGATGTTAAGGCAAGATCATGAATATTTTGCGTAGGACTATTAAGATCTTACTTACTTTTCACAGTGTGTGAGGAAGCAAGGAAATATGAAAGTGTGTCCTAATGAGATATTTGATGATCTCAAATGGCTCTAGACTCAATCGTGCATTTTGGATTTTTAGTGATCGGAGGCTGGAGAGGAGTGCCACCATTTCAATACCAATTTATTCGGAGTGAATAAATCAATAGATAATGTGTTGTCTCCGTGTGATTAAAACAAATATCTTTTAAGAGATATCTGAGTTAGCTGGGATGGGTTGTGCCTTGCATCACTGGGTCCATGATGTCTGTCTTCAATATCAAGAATCATTAAACAATGATCTTAATAGCATATGTATTGACCCGGTTTCTGCCTAAGTTGTAAGGAGGGCTTCTTTCTTTACACCCTTTATCTTTACAATTCTTTTTCATTCTTCAACCCCTTCAATGCTTACCAATACGTCATCACTAGCACCTTGTTGTGATTGTTCCAGTGCTAACTTAAGTACTTGGTCGGCATTCAGCTACGTTCACAATCTTTCTCCATCTTTCCTAAGGACTACTATTTCTAGCTATGAGATGTCCTTGGGAAGATTCCTCCGGTTCTAGAGGAATCATTGGACTTTAACCTATCCTAGCATCCTTATGTCACCACAATCTTCATCGTCGTGAAATAAATGGGTTGCGGGTAAGTATAAATCACCATGAAATCCATTTTTAAGTGCAAATCCATTTTTCTCCCCCTTAACATATGCCACGATATCCGAAAACATTTCGCACATGTCGGGATGAGCTAACACGTTAAGTCAAACCATTTGTGATTAATCATTTCCCATATTAAATCACATTTTCTCCCCCATATTAAAAATATTAACCCAACCGATGTTTTTAATATCAATTGATTTAATAGCATTTTAAGAAAATTTGGGAGGAAAAATGCAAAGCCAAGTATCTTCATGAATTACACAAGCTCCCCCTCAAATAAATGAGGGTCTACTTGAGACGTAAATTAAATACCTTTTAAACACAAGTGTAAGGTATTTATCACGTGCAAAGATCATATATGATAATAAATTCACAAGATTAACAATTTACGAGGTAGGACCTGAATGATGGAGAACATCATATGAAAGATTCACATGGTTCTTGTTCACGAATGTTGGTCACCTCGTCACGTCTGAAGTTATCTCTTGACTCCATGCGTATGATTGATATTGTTGTCTTGACACCAATATGTGAACTTGGTACTTTCGTCATCAAGGATTCTGAATGCAGGACAATTGCTCCCCCTCAATTGTTGACCCGTGTTCTATTGAAAGAGCTGTAGTCGCCGTTTGAGTAGTCGCATCGTCGAGTATGTAGATATCAATTGTAAATTGCTACGGTTGGTGGAGATGATAACTTCATAAAAACAAGATTTCTCTTGTTTTAACAAATAAATGCACTGACACGTACATATATTCGTGTTAGATTGTGTTATTACGTAAAAACAATCCCTTACATGGTTATAAAATAAACCATGCCCGAAAAAGTTAATTCCCGTTGTTGAGTCAAAGTTTTCTGGTGAAATGCTTGACTTGAGTATGAAAAGCGGGTTACTATCTGAAATAATAGCAAACCATTTTGAGCATGTTTTAAAACATTTGAACTTCTGCTCGGACTTTATTTACAACCCCGTGTCATTATTGGATGACATTTCTAGTATCGTAAATATTATCGATTCCAGAAGACATGCTCTTTTTATCAAAACATTTTTGAACACACAATTTTGAAAGATTTAGAAAAACCTTTTTGAGAAATTCTCGAAAAAATTGTGTTCAACGTTTTGAAAACCAATTACTTGAGCTTAAGATGTTGAATATCTTGCAAAACGAGCTCAAGTCCGAGAAGTTGTAAACTTCCCGTTGTGAAGGATAAGTTTATCATCGGCGATAAACTTTCCTTTTAACTGAAGAACGAGTCCTAAGTTGACATTTACTTAGAAGTCGTTTTCATGAGCTTGAAAAAAAAAACTTTGAATGTTTTAACATAAAGCTCATGACCGAGAAAGATGAATTTCTCGTTAAGAAGAAAAGTTCTCTCATTTAAAAGATACACTTTACTTTATAAGCTTAAAACTTGGAATGTTTTAAGACAAGCTCATGACCGAGAAAAATTAATTTCTCGTTACGAGGATAAACTATCTTTAAAGATAAGCTCTCCTAAAATTTAAGTCCGAGTTACAGTCTGATATTTAATTGTAAGTCATTGTGCATGAGCTTAAAAACTTCGAATGTTTTTAATATTAGCTCATGCCCGAGAAAAATTAATTTCTCGTTGTAAGGATAAGTTTATCATCGGCGATAAACTTTCCTTTTAATTGAAGATCGGGTCATCATCTGATATTTAATGATGAGCCTTGTACACGAGCTGAAAACCTTTGAATAGTTTTAATGATAGCTCGTGACCGAGAAAATTTAATTTCTCGTTAGTGAGGATAAGTTTATCATCGGCGATAAACTTTCCTTTCTTTGAAGTCTGGGGCATAAACTATGATGTGATTATACGCCATATACACGAGCTTAAAACCTTTGAATAGTTTTAACGGATGCTCGTGTCCGAGAAAATTTAATTTCTCGTTTTGAGGGTAAGTTATCGTTGCGAAATAAAATTCCCTTTCTTTGAAGAACGGGTTACAGACTGTGATTTGAATGTAAGCCTTCGTGCATGAGCTTAAAAACATGGAATGTTTTTAATATAAGCTCATGCCCGAGAAAAATGAATTTCTCGTTGTTAGGATAAGTTTATCATCGGCGATAAACTTTCCTTTCTTTGATGAACGGGTCACAGACTGTGATTTGCCTATGAGCCCTCTATTGCAACTTAACCATGAATCCCCTGAGACATTTGTTTTTCTGATATCTGCTTCTTCAGCAACCAAACTCTAAGAGTGTCCTTAGTTGAACGGTATACGATGATTGGACCGCTTCGTTCTTTTGGAACATCAACTTTGGTACCTGCATTCTCATTAGGAATTTGCATGCTTTGACATGGGTTAGCGATATCGATTATAGAAGCACGTGGGGGTTCACAGTTGGCTTTACTTGTGTTAGAGGCGACCTGAGTAAATGATTCACTTATCTTAACTGGCAAACGTTTCCTTTTATAGAAAACCTTAAGTTCAGGCTTAGGTTATGCATCCTCCTTTTCAGTTTCCTCCCTAGTAGTCTTAATAGAATCGGAGACTATCCTAGTTAAAGGGCACTCGTTTTTTACAAGGGTGAAAGTTCTACCAGTGGGGCGCCACATTTTACCAATGGGTTTGATTTTGGCAACCCACTGGGATTTAAGTCTAGCACGGGAGTTCACCTCATTAAATAGTTTCTTGATACAAGAATCATGATTTGCCGTAAAGACACATTTTCTACATGTTTTACAAGTAGCATATTTAATGTCCGAGTAAGATCTAGAATTCCTAGATGATCGATTGATGCTCCTAGGATGTGACATGCTACGGTTAGCAGTGTTGGGTAAACTAGAAGGCATCTGACTAGGTTTGAAATTTCTATCTCTTACTTGTGTCTTTTGCTTAGCTTCCCTTAGACCAAATGTATGGCGAACGTCATTTGAACTAGTTCGAGACGTATTCTTTGGACTATGTCTAGGGAAGTTAGAGGCAATCATGTGATTAGGTCTTGCAAAAGCTGTTTTAGTCACATTGGGTCTAGATGGTGGAGTGATTGTTCTAGAAAGATGAACCATATCAACTTGGGAGGCAAACCGCGGTCTCGAGGATTGTGGTCGCTCGGATCTAAATGCAGTAGGTTATCTGACAGTCGGTTGTCTGACGAACTGATTTGTAGGCGGTTTCCCCAAGATTGATGTTTTTTCAAGCTTAGTGTCCACACTAGGTCCTCTAGTTTTCCTTAACTCATTTTTCAACGCAGCTATAGCAAAAACCTTTTCCTGAACTTGAGCTTTTAACGTTTCATTTTCTTTGAGCAATCTATCTTGGGATGCCAATTTAGACTCTAGTAACTGAATTTGTTTCAAAAGATTTTCCTTTTCAGCTTTAAAATCTAAAACTTTTTGATCCAATTTTCTTTCAAGAACAACGTTTGACTTTTCAAGTTTTTCAAAGTATGTTTCAAATTTGTTCGTTTTCTTAGAAAATTCAAGTTTGGTATCCTCAAGATCTTTTGATTGTTGAGCTGCAATCGTTTCGAGCTCTCTAATCTTAGAATCAGAAGCAGTCAATGAAGCAGTCAAAAGACAATTATCATGATGTTTAGCATTTTGAACACTTTCTCCCCTATTATGACTCACATCGGATGAATCAGAAGTGGTATTTCTATCACTCTTTTCCATCCCATGTTTGTCATAATTAGGTTCAGAATGCTCAATATGCGGCATGGCATCAGCATATACATCATAAACAACATTACATTGTACCATGTTTGCAGGCTCTTCGTCATAAACGGGTGAGGTGTCATCAAAAGAGATCTCGTGAACATTCCCTGACATGCCACTGGTATCATGTTGTCCTCCTTATTCCGTGCTCTTGCCATCGTTAGGCTCCAAGTTGTCAACCGTATGACCATTCTCCTCTTGCATCTGCATCATAGATTCTTGCACTCCATTATCATACGCTTGCTGAAGTCGAGATCTTTCATAAATCAAAGACGAGACCGATGCCATGAGTTTCAGTATTGTAACACGGAAATCTCGAAGCTCGGTATGTGTATCTCGAAGAAATTATTGGCAAATCACTAAACTTTCAGACTTGATGATATTGTATTGGAGGAAATGCGTGAGTTGTGTCACAAGAGTCTTATATGCAAGTGCCGATGTAGAGGGATTAAAGTTTTCATTGTGGAGTTGCTCTGCTAGTTGGGTCAAGATAGTGAACATCGATTCCATGAATATATGACGATCTTGACCAAAGATTGTCACAAATTCGCTCCCTCCTTGAATCCGTGAAAGAGTAACTAGATGACATTGAAGCATTTGAAATGAAGTGATGCCACTTTTTCTAACTTTGTTTTGCATTGAATGCGATTCTCCCTCATGAGATATTGAAGTCAACGAATCCATTGAAGTTCAATGAAAAATAAAGGAAGAATTACTTATCGATGAAAAATTCGCCTTCACTTACAAATACCCGATCAAAAACTCGTCGGCAAAATAAACCTTGTCCCTTTATCACGTTACTTTGTCACGTAGTCACGTCACTTTTGTCTTCAAATCCGGCCACAAAAACTTTTAACCCGTCAAATATGTTACCGCTTTGGTTCTCTCGAAATACCCGCCTCAACACGATGTACGAAAACCAAAAATAACGATTGACAAATATACAAAATTAACTTTAAAATATAAAAATGTAAAAAATATAAAAATTTACTTAACTAAAAATAGAAAATAAAAAATTTGATATTTGAAAAAGAAAAATCTTCGTTAAAGAAAACGTGTAATGGACCGGTACAATCCGAAAAACATGGCTTAGTTAAAGCACACGTGTAAAAGACAAATAGAATTAAAAAATCAGAAAATGTAGCCTAGTTTCCTCCGCCTGATATATTTTAGTCGTGTATAAAAACTAATCCACCAAACCTAATCTCCTACTTTCTTTGTTTTAACCGCCCCCCTCTATCCCTGACTCTCTCTCTCACCAATTAATATTCCTCCGTCTTCTCAAAAACACATACAACAACATAAATCCTTCGTCTCTTATAGCACTGAATAAGGAAATCCCCCAAATCAATTCCCAAACGAATCACAATCGATCTATGGATTTATTTGATCTAAATCATATGAATCAAGTAGATCTCGTTTGAAACTCGCGACAACAAACCACATGCGAAACTTATCAGAAACATGACTTCAAGATCCGTCCAAGGGTCTCGGGTAGGTTATTTTATTGCAATGGAATGTTTAGTTTTTGGGTCGTCTGAGTCGAGTGTGTGCGTGAGTGAATTGTGATTAGTTTAGTTGTGTCGATGGGTTGTTGTTTTGTAAACGAGGGTGTTGGTCTCGAGTCTTTATTAATCGAGTGTTAGTGTTTTGAGTCGAGGGATGTGGTGATGATTTGTGGGGGCTGTGTTGAGTCTGTGTCAAAAGTGGTCGAGTTTGAGAATGTTGTGTGCGTGAGGTGAGTGAGGTGAGTGAGAGTGTTAATGTCGAGAGTGGGTTTGATGTTTGAGTCTTGTGAGAGTCCAGTCGTTGGTGTGCAGAGACTGGACTTGGTTCGAGGGTATTTTTTAATACGAGAGGGGGTGTTTGTGGTTCGAGGGAGGGTGTTGGGTGTGGGAGTCTAGGGTGGGTGTTCGAGTGTTGGTTTGAGTTCGAGAGGTGAGTGAAAAACTAGGTCAAACGTAGTCTAAAAGTTTCTATCGCAATATCTTTAAAGAAATTCCATCGCAATACAGTCCAACCCATCGCAATATTCTCAAACTTTCATCGCAATAATCAAAAATTCCATCGCAATATTTAAATACTTTTCCATCGCAATATTTATCATTTTTATCGCAATATATCGGATAAAAATTTGGGAGAGTTTCGTCTCAATGGTCCTTAACCCCGTCGCAATCACGATCGCAAAGTGCTATCGCAATCACGTCGGAATAAGGGTGTCGGAAAAATTTGATCGCAAAGTAGAACCACTTGGTTATTGCGATCAATGTACAAACCTGGTGACCTTATGATCGGAATACTGATCGGAATCCTAAACCCTAATGGTATTGCGATGAGATGACAAACCTGGTGATCTTACCGTATGGAGTATAGATCGTTATAATACAAGCCTGGATTCTTGATGAACACCGAGAAAACTGATGATACAGTTGATATGCCAATTTGCCCTTTAAAAATGATATGACTAAAAAAACAAATAATAAAAATAAAAATAAAAATACGAGTCTTAGATATGACTGTATGAGGAAAATGATATATAGGAGACTTGATTAGTTTGTTGTGTTTGTTAAATCACTAGATTTGAATAAAACTCAAAAAATAAGACGATAGAGAATAAAAATAAAACCAATTTATTCTTAAAAACTTAAATTTAAAGAAAGAAATATACGAAAGAAGAAAAAAAGTGTAAAAGAAAGAAAATTTTATCACCAAATCAATAAATAAAAAACACGCTAATCCGAAGATTCAACCATGCTCTGATACCAATTGTAGGATCGATGTTTTCTAAGGATTAGGCATTGTTATGGATTAACTTATTGAGATGGATGGAGAATGGAGAAACTTAGAGAGAGAAAGAAGAGAGAGAAAGGAGAGGAAGATAAGAAAGATGGAATTAGTGAAATGAAAGTGTTCAGCCCCTCCTAACATGCTAGGAGGGGGGTTTATATAGCCCACCCTACATGTGGGCTATATGGGCTATATTGGATCACGAACCCAATATCATTGGAGTGACCGATCTTTTCTAAATACGTAAAAACGTATTTCCAACAGTTTAAACGGATAATGATCCGTGTCAAAATTAATGGACCAATCTTGGCACGCCACGTGGCAAGTTCTTCCCCAGATCGTATCATAAGCTAGAGTGGATTTCAAAAAGAGTTCTTAACATGAAAAATGATCGTTGGAATGAGACAAACCCAACCCAAGCATTTAATTAAACTTTAATTCACTCAGTTGAAAAAGCCCAATTCATGAAGGACATTGGATCATCCTATTTCCAGATTAAGGACACGTGGCACTTGGCTAATGGTTGCAACACGTCATCAACATCCCTAGCACTCTATTTTAGCTCTATAAATACCCTATTGTATTCTTCATTTTCAGTTAGTAGTTAGAGTGTGAAAATCACACACACTCTTAATTTTCCTCTCAATCCTGTTTTCACTTAGTTAGTTAAAACTTCTCAAAGTGATTGACAACCACTTTGAGATAGTTTGTTATAACCTCTTGTAACCAACTTCTATTAATGAAAGCTCAGTTTCACTAAATTCACTCTTATTCTCTTAAATTCATACCTACATTCTACTCATTGCCCGAATTCATGAATTTTGTTATTATAACCTAAACAATGGAGTTATTTTGATTGTTTTGGAAGCTATTGTTAGTGATCATCCATAGTTGCAGTACAAGTCACTTTGCCATTTCTTGCCAAAGACCATATGCAGAGTTCTTGTTGTAGAAAAGGCTGATTATGGTGATTGGTTATAGATTGGTGGATGATTTGTGGTTGATTGGTGGTGTTTAGTGTAAAAGTGAGCCCAGCGCTCTACTTCTTCATCAAATGAGCCTTCAATTTTACTCTTAAGTCTTATTTTACATTTTCCCCTAAATTTACATGTCTGCATGCTAATTCTTCGTCTTAGTGTAATTCTACCTGATATTGCTTGTTAATTGATCATTTTGAGTTCATTGATACATTTTAATAGTTCATAGTCTTAATCTGTTTGTTTTGAGTAATTCTATTAGCTTAATTTTGTCCTAATCAGTAACTAGTGTTTGGTATAAGTCTCATTTTTTGATTCAGCTAGTTAAAGTTTGTGATAAGTGTTTATTTCTACTCACTACCTAGTCAAAAGTAAATTTGCAAAGTTTTGAGGTCAAACCTCCAGTAAAACAAGCAAAGGATTTCAAAAACATTGGGTCAGATTTATAGTCCTTAACATGCCTATTTCAAACATGTCTCAAATATTCATTTCTGGGAATTAGATCTTAAATTTTAGTTCTAGTTGAAGCTTAACATCCAAGCTTTCTAAACATATAAGCTAGAGTATACAGTATTAGGATTTGAGTGAGAATTAAGCCAAGGAAAGTCTCTTTGATAAGCTAAGTTTCTGTGATAACTGATTTCCATTTCCGACTTATTCTTTTCATAAACTTGCTTAATCTCTTCCACAAACCAGTTTAAAAAGCCTAGAAAATAAGTTTGGAACTTGGTCAAATTTGGTCAACAAAAGTCAACATTGGTCAAAATAAGCTCAAAACAGCTTATTGGATTTTCTAGCTTATTTCTTGGTTGTTTTTAGAAATTTCTTGGATAGGTGTCCTTTATTTGGGCTTTTTAATAGATTTTGAGAAGAACAGGTCATGTGCTTATTCCAATAAGCTAGACTTATAAAAGTGGCTTATTTCAAAAGAGCTTATTAGAATTTGCAAACTTTTGTGACAAGAATCAACTTATTTGGTGGCTTAAAACTTAAGTTACAGCTTATTAATCTTTATAAGCTTGTTTTTGAGTATTACTGTTAAAAAATTGCTAAAAGGTCCTGGAAATTAGGCATTGTTTCAAACTGTTTTAATTGGCTATAAGTTTCTAGGTTTTGCACATCAGTCCCTAGTTTTGATAATTAGTTACATTTTTAGTTACAAAGTTTGGTATTTTGTTACAAATTGGTTAGTAGTTGTTATAATTTTCATTTTCAGTCCTCACACTTTCTGAATTTACATTTCCAGTCCCTTATCTTTCATATACTTTACATTTTTAGCATTTTTACATATTGTGCATTACTTACTTGTACATTTGGCTTTAAATGTGGTATGTGCACGATGTTTTTAGCTTAGTATGGATACGTATTGATACTATATTTACCTTTTTACGTGGTTTGTGATAATTAGACTTAGATTTCCAAAATATTAACAACCAAATACCAAAAACAATTAGTTAACTTGATTTCTTTTGATTAATCAATTCGTTAGGATACCGAGAAATAAACGAACTTGAAAAAGACAAATATTAAATGTTGGGAATAAATATAAGTACATTAGTTACCCCTGTTAGTTGGTCAATGGTTCCCCTGCTAGAGTAAGTTCCCCCTGCTAAATAACAAAGGCAAGGGGATTGGTTCCCCTACTGAAGTCAAAGGCCCTGCCGCTAGAGATAAACTTGGAATAGATTATTACGCGTTTCTGTTACTACTCTGAGATACTTTCCAAGTTTGTTAGTAGTAATCTTGTACGTGAGTCCTTGTGCTATAAAAGGACTCACTAGGTCATCATGCAAAGTGTGTCTTTCTCTATTGTCTTTCATTTCATACTTTAAGGTTTTTGTAACCCTAATACAGTTATTGGGTATTCGTATATCTTTGATATATTAAAGTTTAACGTTTGCTTTAATTATTTGTTCTTGTGCTAAACACTACATTCCGCATCTTGTTTAGTTACTTTGTGTTGCAAAGTTTCTCTAGTGTTAGATTGATTTTATTCTTTCTATCACAACCCTTAAACAAGCTATAAAGGTTTAAGATATGTGTTTGGGATCAACAAGTGGTATCAGAGCTTGTTGAGAAACTTTGACTAAACCAAGAACAAAACCCTCACTGCAACCATGTCTTCAGACTCTTCCTCAAACAACAACAACCACAACAACCTCAAACTACCCATGCTGGATCCTAAAAACTTCGAATTATGGGAGTTCAGGATCCAACAATACCTCAAGATGGAACACTATGTTCTCTGGGAGATCATAGAGTTTGGTGATAAATTCACCAAAACAATGACGGTTGAAGATGGTGGTAAGGGAGAAGATAAAGCTGAAAGCTCCAAAGGTAAGAAATCTGCTGCTCTTTGTGACAAGGAAATACTGGCCAGAAGGCATAATGTCAGAGCTCACAGTTCATTGCTGTTGGCTCTACCTGATAGACATCAGCTAAGATTCAGAAAGTACAAAATAGCTAAGGAACTCTGGGAAGCAATAGGCAAAACTTTTGGAGGAAATGAAGCAACAAAGAAGAAGAAGAAGAATCAAATGCTTGATCAATTTGCTTCTTTCAAAGCAATTGGTGATGAAGCAATTGGTGCTATTTACAATAGGCTTCAAGATATGGTGGCTCAGTTAGAGTTCTTTGAAATTGAAGTAACAAGAGAACAGGTGAATACCAGGTTTCTTAACAGCCTTCAGAAAGAATGGTTCGTCTACAAAGCTATTTGGCAGAATAAGGATGACTTAGACAACAAGAATATTGATGACATACACAATAACTTGAAAGTTTTTGAACCTGTTGTCAATGAGATGAAGTCTATAAAGGAACAATCCCCACCAATTCAAGTGGAACCACTAATTCCCCTACTAACATGGCTTTCATTTCTGAAAGTAGTGGAATGGCTGAAAACAGTGGAATCCAAGATTCCCCTGCTAGATCAATTGCTTCCCCTGCTACAAAGGATCCAGCTGTCAATGACATTAATGATGAGGAAAGAGAATCCCCACTCATTTCCTCATCTTCACCCATATCTGATGGTCCTCTCATATCCAGTAGTGGAAGCAGAATAATTAAGAGTGGAGGTCCAAGTTATTCAGAGCTGCATTAAGTTTATCAGCACCCATCTCTAGGTCATGCTGTATCTTTTGGAAGCTCTTTTTAGGAGTTCTTTCCAACTCAATATAGCCCCATCAATTCTGACTTGGAAGAGGATGAAACAGAAGTAATAATGAGTATGCAGCCTACCTATAGAATCAATAAGGATCACCCTCTATCACAAATCATTGGTGATCCTGAAGCCCCTACACATACAAGGTATACAGAAAAGGAGCACAGCTTCATTGCAAACATCACCATGTAGTTTAATCATGACAACATGCAATGTTGTCTGTTTACTGCATTTTTGTCACAAGAAGAGCCAAAGAAGATTTTTCAGGCTTTAAATGATCCAAGTTGGGTTGAAGCTATGCAAGAGGAGCTCTTACAGTTTGACATTCAAGAGGTTTGGATTCTGGTAGATTGTCCAAAATGGGCAAGGCCTATTGGGACAAAGTGGGTGCTCAGGAACAAAAAGGATGAGAGGGGTATAGTAGTCAGGAACAAAGCAAGACTGGTGGCACAGGGATATACACAGGAAGAAGGCATTGATTATGAGGAAGTCTTTGCTCCAATGGCCTGGATTGAAGCCATTAGATTATTTCTTGCTTATGCTTCATTCATGGACTTCACAGTGTTCCAAATGGATGTTAAGAGTGCCTTTTTATATGGCACCATTGAAGAAGAAGTCTATGTTATGCAACCTCCAGGGTTTGAAGACCCAGAACATCCAGAGAAGGTATACAAGGTGAAAAAGGCTATATATGGACTTCACCAAGTTCCCAGGGCCTGGTATGGAACTTTTTCTAAATATCTGTTGGATAATGGCTTCAACAGGGGAAAAATTGACCAGACCCTGTTTATCAAGAAACAAAAGGGTGACCTTCTTTTGGTACAAGTCTATGTTGATGATATCATCTTTGGATCTACAAACTCTATGCTTAGCAAAGAGTTTGCCAAGCTGATGCAGGACAAATTCCAAATGAGTGCCATGGGTGAGCTAAACTTCTTTTTGGGATTACAAGTTCAGCAGAGGAAAGATGGAATATTTATCTCACATGACAAATATGTTGCTGAAATTGTGAAGAAGTTTGGCATGTGTGAGGGAAAGAAGGTTTCCACACCAATGGACAAGGATCATCCATGGGGCAAAGATGGTCCTGGAAAGCTTATTGATGTCAGGAATTACAGGTCTATGATTGGATCTCTCATGTACCTTACAGCTTCAAGACCTGACATCATGTTTGTAGTCTGCTTATGTGCAAGATACTAGGTGGCACCAACAGAATGTCATCTATTTGCCGTGAAGAGAATTTTTAGGTATCTAAAGTGTCATCCAACTTTACGAATTTGGTATCCTAAGGAGTCACCATTTGAGCTGATATCCTACTCAGATAATGATTATGTTGGTGACAACAATGATAGGAAGTCTACAACAGGTGGATGCCAATTTTTGGGAAGCAGACTTATATCTTGGCAATGTAAGAAGCAGACAATTATGGCCACATCAACAACTGAAGCTGAGTATGTAGCAGCTGCTGCATGCTGTGGTCAAGTTCTTTGGGTTCAGAATCAGCTGCTTGATTATGGGTATAATTTTCTTAAAACCAAGATATTTATTGACAACAACAACACCATTTGCATTATTAAGAATCCTGTTTTTCATAGCAAGACTAAACATATTGAAATAAGACATCATTTTATTAGAGATTTTTTTGAAAAAGGGCTAATTGTCCCAGAGAAAATTGATACAGAACTTAATGTTGCTGATCTTTTGACAAAAGCTTTTGAAGTGGGGAGGTTTCAGTACCTGGTTGCAGGTATTGGAATGGTTTCTCCCTAAAAATTGATCTCTATTGTGTCTTGTATGTCCAGGGTTGCTTTATTGCTGTTGTTGTATAAATGTTAGTCATTTTTTCCATCACTTTTCATTCCACTGCTTTTGAACAAAGATTCCCCTTCTGGGGTTTATTCCCCTGCTAAAGAGTTTTTCTCTTAAGCTGGGTTTGTTCTTTTTTAAAAAGTGGTTATATGTGGTTTTAGACTAACAATGCAGAGATCCAAATGGTGCATACTACACTCATGAGTGGATCAGGTATATGCTTTATGTTTTACGGGAGGTTAGGGCACACCTTTAGGACTTAGGGTATCCTTAGGATACTCATATATGATTCTAGATCATATCCATTGGTGAGTAAGGGTTCAGAATGATGAAGACTTGCTGCAAAGCTTGTCAGAATTCTGAAGCATTGAGGCACTATAATGTGTACTAATACTTCTTTATTAAACAGCTTGTTGTCTAGATTCAGATGTTTGGTACACATTGCCAAGACTAACTGACCATAGGTAAGGGAAAGGTAGGGATGGTGACTAGGGTATGCTTATTTTCTTGGGTTGACCAGGTGTAGGGTGACTTATGTGTTAACTTTTTGTGTTTAGACCATCGCTGAGTAGAGGACTCTTGAGTTTCTGTGTATCTACCTTGTGTATACAAGGGTGTGCATTAGAGCAGATCTATTTAGCATTGGTCTCTCCATGATTAGTCTAATACCCCTAGGAAAGTTTCCCCTGCTTTCACCTTTTGATTCCCTTGCTTAATCAACATTCCCCTGTTTGACCGTTGACCGACAATACCGTTACCCTGCTTATAGCCGTTGGGCTTGCTTGCTAAAATTTTGGTTAGGGAATATTTTATTCTTTTCAAAAGATATTTAAGGCGCTTTCTTCGCTGATTGGTAATCTTTTCTTTATTATTTCAAATAAATTACTTTTTTATCAAGATTTATCCTTGATATTTTTGCAATTTGAAAATTCGGTCCAATCACAGCTCTTCAATTCGCCTATAAAAACTTAATTCCCTTCACCAGCAGGTCCATCTCTCTCCTTCGATCAAATCCCACCTAACTCTCACCATTATAAACCTTCAAACGTTTTCAACCTTTATCATGTATCTCAAAATTGCTGCTAATCATAATCAAATTGCTTTATTATATGATGAACTAACAGAATTCGTTGATGTTGTGGCTTTTCTAAAATCCTCATATTTTAGAGTGTCTCTTCTCATCAACCCTAGGATTTACACCTCACACATTCAACAATTTTGGTCTAAATCTATGACCAAAACATATTCTAGATGATGAGGATGGGATAACTAACCTACCTGAGGCTGACATCTTTGAGGGTCTTGTTAAATTGGGGTATACTCTTTCTGATGATAAAAAATGTAAGTTTGCTAAAGGTCAGTTTGCCCCACATTGGAAATATTTGATTCATACAATTTTAAAAAGTTTGTCACCTAAAACCGCAGATTTTAATGAATTTGGTAGTGAAGTTGCCTCTGCCCTGATTTGCTTAGCAACAAGGAGGAAGTACTATTTTTCTTAAATGATTTTCAAAGGAATGTTTAAAAATGTTACAAGCAATTCAAAATTTTGTATGTACCGAAGGTTTACAGAACTTTTGCTGAATATGAGTGAACATGGTCCTATCACCCACAAAAACTACTTTTCAGCAACCAAGCATACTACTAAACTGTTCACCATACTTCTTGCACCATCTCCACAATTTTCTGGCAGGGCTATTCCACTCACTTCAATCATGATGAAACAAATCAGACAGGAAGAAACCAAGACAAAAACAGCCACACACAAACCTTCTGATTCCCCTGCCAAGAAACTACCCCCTGCCAGTACTCTACCCCCTACTGATCCAAAACATGAAAGGAGAACTAAATCCAGGTTTGCCAGGTCTCCCTTGCCTAGTGAATCTTCACAAGGAGCAGAGAGGAGAGCCTCCAAAAGGTTGGAGCACACTGAGGGTTTGGCTGCCACTACTGTCTCATCCTCAAGGGGTGAGCAGGATAGTGACACCGTCAGTAAGTCCTCTCCCTCACTCAATGATACCCAAAAAGGGGAGAAATCCCCTTCTAGGGTTGAGAGCAGCATGCAACTAATGACCATTTTGGAATTGACGAATATGTGCATGAGCTTGAAAAAGCAGAATGCAGAACTTGTACAAACTATCAAAAGGCAAGGTCTGGTTATCAATAATTTGGAAACCTGACTTGCTACACTTGAGGGGAGGAGAAAGCCCAAGCTTATCATATCTACAGATGAGGATGCTTCCAAAGGGGAGGAAGTTCCTAATACAGAAGAATCTACTCAGTGGTATGAATATCCTGGTGGTCAGGGTTTAGAACAAGGAAAGATAGCAAGTGCTGAGAAAGGGGCTGAGAAAGGAAGTGATAAGGGAGTCCAACAAAAGAGATTGCTCAAACATTGCTAACTATGGGCAATCAAGAAGAAGCCCATGCTTCAAAAGTTTCCCTTGCTGTAACAGATCCTACTGCTGTAAGTCTTTCCCCTGCTAAGCCTATCACTCAAACATTTGTTAGGAAGAAAAGGCAACCAGCTAAAAAGGGGATCACAATTAAAGAACCTGTACCTAAAGGCAAATCAGCACCAGTAGTGGATCCAAAATACAAGGGAAAATGGATCATGGTTGAACATCCCAAGAAGAAAAAGTACAAGCATAGAACTCCTGAACAACAAAGGGCTCAAGAAGAATATGATGAACAGGTTGCTCTGAGAATGCAACAAGAGGAGATTGATATGCAGGATTAGAGAATGCAAAAGATGAGGCCCAGAGAGATGCTTAAGCAGATTGAAATCATGCATAGAGAATTATATGACAGGGTGCCTCATGTTCAAGAGTTTCTAAATCAATGGGAAAAGGAGTTGGTGAATGCTCCTATGGAAGATAGGTATGAATTGATTTGTCTTGTTTACAAGTATCAAAATGAATATCTGGAAAGAAGGGCAAATCAAATTCAAAAAAAAAAAATATTTAAAGTCTGAGAAGGGGAGGCTTGCACACTACAAAGTTTTTCTCAAAAGACATAAGAAGTGGAAGGATGGTGATTTCACAGACATGACTTTTGGGGATATAGAGAAGGCAGTCAGACCAGTTTTAAGAGAATTAAATATGGAAGACTTCATGACTATCAATTCTCCTGAGGAAGCTAAGTATCTCAGGAGGCAAAATGAAGTATTACAAAAAGCTAGGGAATCTAGAAAAAGAAAGGCTGAAGGAATAATGTTGGAAAATACACAAGCAGATGCATCATCACAAGCAGGTGCATCATCACAAGCAGGGGTATCACATCAAGCAGGTGCAAGTTTTCCAACAATTGAGAGATATGTACTCAATACACAAAGGGCAACCAAAAGACTCAAGAGGATAGAAAAAGTTGGCATAGTTACTAAGGAGTCTCAACGTCCCTCAAATGAAGAAATTGATAAACAGCTAATTGTGCAGGAAAATGATGAAGTCTCACCTAGTGAGCTTGGGAAGAAATTTTCCATAGTGGAATATGCTATTTATGAACATAGGGGAAGGACTTGGTGGAAGCTTACAAGAGCTGACAATACAACACATATATTTCTAAGTCTAGATGTCATGTTTCAAACCTTGGATAGTGAGGACTTAGAAGATCTGTGGAAGATTTTGAAGAAGACCTTTGCTGCAAAACCTCCTACTATGGATGGTGTAGAGAAGGATTGGGTGATCTAGGAGTGCATGCATAGGATGTATGAGCATGAATTGTTTGATCCCATATTTGATGCAGTAAATGGAGGAAATCTGTTGTATTGGAAGTTGTTTACCAATTCTGGGGTCTATGAGATAGTTATGGAAGGGGTAAGTGTTTACTTGATCAATCATCGTTACTATCCTTTCAGTCAGGAGACCTTGAAGAAATTAGCACAGGCTGACTTGATTGTAGATGCTAAAGCACCTGTTGCTTATGATCTGGTAAGGATGATGCATAGTCAGCTTTGGCCAGGAACTTTGTAAGCACCCTCATCAGCTAGTATTTATTCAGAAACTTGTGTTTAGGAGAAAGCACAAGTTTAGGGGAGGATTGTTGGGAATAAATATAAGTACATTAGTTACCCCTGCTAGTAGGTCAATGGTTCCCCTGCTAGAGTAAGTTCCCCCTGCTAAATAACAAAGGCATGAGGATTGGTTCCCCTGCTGAAGTCAAAGGCCCTGCCGCTAGAGATAAACTTGGAATAGATTATTACGCGTTTCTGTTACTACTCCAAGATACTTTCCAAGTTTGTTAGTAGTAATCTTGTACGTGAGTCCTTGTGCTATAAAAGGACTCACTAGGTCATCATGCAAAGTGTGTCTTTCTCTATTGTCTTTCATTTCATACTTTAAGGTTTTTGTTACCCTAATACCATTATTGGGTATTCGTATATCTTTGATATATTAAAGTTTAACGTTTGCTTTAATCATTTGTTCTTGTGCTAAACACTACATTCCGCATCTTGTTTAGTTACTTTGTGTTGCAAAGTTTCTCTAGTGTTAGATTGATTATATTCTTTCTATCACAACCCTTAAACAAGCTATAAAGGTTTAAGATCTGAGTTTGGGATCAACATTAAATGGCGTCACTGTCGGTTCTTTACGTGGAGATTGACGATTGAGTGACGGTTACATATTAGATTTTGGGATCCGTTCACTTGTGGACGTTCTTTTTACGTATTATAAATCAAAAATATAAAAAAAATCTAAAAGATAAAAATATTAAAAAATATAAAATCACAAAAATCAATTCTTTCCTAAGAATTGAACCAAAAAAATCAAAAAGTAATTTTTTTCCTAAAAGATTACACGAAAAATATATTGTATATATTGGGTTCACTCGTTTTTACGTACATACCATATTTTCATAAAAAAACAAATAAATACAAAAATATTTTTGATATATTATTATATGTAAATACATATACGTAGATATGAACAACCAATTTACCTACTGCCATAAGTATTGCCTTGGCAATACACCATACTTGGGGGTGTTTCGGTCCCATTTACGTGTATCAATCAAACAAGAATAAAGGCAGAAATAGATAAACACTTTCAATAAGCAACAATTCGAGGAAGACGAACTATCAACTGAATAGAATGGCGGCTTTGCTATAAAATGCAAGCCTAAGGGAAACAGGTACTTAAAAGCTTAGCTCCACCTCATTCCCCTCGTTCACTAGTAAGTATTTCGAGAAGGAAGGCTTGTTGGGGGTTTTGCCGCCCAATTAGTACTACATATGTATTATACTTTCTTGTGGTTTTCACTATTGAACCTCGGAAGAGATAATCTATTCTTTTCCAAAGTCGACCGAGAGCTCTTGTCTCATTCCTCGAGTTGAGTTGCATGCGTACTCGATCGTGTGCACATATACCTATTGGTGTACCACTTCCTCCTAAAAGGAAGATAAACAAGAACAAAACCGTCCATCAAGCCGATCACGAGCATCGTGCTTTCGACAACTTACAAGAAGCCATGGACAATCGAACATTGATTGAGATTCTCCAATCCAACGTAGATGGGAATGCGGATGCCATAGTTATTCACGAGATAGCTGCTAACAATTTTGAGCTTAAGACATGTATGGTTACTATGGTTTCTTCTATCCCCTTCCTAGGGAGACCTATGGATGACCCTCATGACCATATCAAGATATTCATGTCCCTTTGTAATACCATCAAGTATAATGGGGTACCTCCCGAGATAGCCACTAATAATTTTGAGCTTAAGTGATATGAGTAAAATCTCATATCAATTATATCACAAATCACCTTAAAACACAAAGCAAAATACCTAATTTTGATTCATAAAAGCAGTATTATGGGTATGTTTTGTTGTTTGTGCTTGTGTAGGTAAAATGATACAATTATGGAGAAAAAAAAGGAATTCAAGCTTTATTGATAAAGAAAAGACAAAAGGAGGATGAAAAGTGACAAGTCAATCGAAGTCAAAGGACCTTTCTTGACAACTTTCAAAGTTGAAGGACTTAAAGTGCAAATATGAGAAAGTCAAGAATCAAGTCAAACATGGTCAACTATCAAGTCAAATAGTCAAAGGATCAATTGTGTGCAAGTTTGAAGCTTGAAGGATCAGAAATGACAACTTTATGAAGATTTTATCTCAAGTTACAATTCTGCTAATTACAAGGGTTAAAGTTGCCAAAATGAAGAGAAGTTTGTGCTTGATCCGTGTATACACATAATGGACCAATGAGAGGCTTCTATTCTCTTCACATGGATCACCACATAAGCGCCAGCTGGTCACTAACAGCCACCTCTCATAAATAACCAAATCTCCACAGTGTAATACAACTACTTCCATTTCAACCAATCAGATTTAAGTTTTTGGATAATGATCCGAGTGAAAGGTTTTTATCCAATAAACAACCAACACGTGTCATCTTCAAACTACAAACAAGCCCAGAATCGAGATCAAGAAAGAGTGAGTTTCAGATCAAGTGTTCAACATCAAACTTGCTTAAAATCAAGAGAGGAATACACTCCAACCATCCAATTAGTCTGAAAATCACTCAAATGAAAAACCCCAATTGTGTTCATCATCTTCAAATTTCAATTGAGCTATCAAGTTCACGTGTAAGCTGAGGATTGGTTTCAACACGTCACTCATCCCCAACTAACTCTAGAATTCTTCTATAAATATCCTAGTTGTATCTCATTTGTAGTATGTACTTAGTGTGTGAAAAAACACACACTTTATAATTTTCCCTCACTTTCAGTTAGAATTCTAGTTAGCTACTAATCTCAAGTGTCTGACAAACACTTGAGTTAGTTAGATTAGTTGTAACAACCCTGTAACAAACATTCACCATTAATAAAGCTTCAGTTTTCACTTTTCATCTCAAATCACTTCTCAATTCTGCATTCTCTTATCTTCACTGTTACTACTGAGTTCTATTGATCATATAAGATCAATAGAGCTTGTTTGATGTGTTTTGGAAGCTTGTAGCTGAGTTCAGACAGTTCTAGTTCATTACCATAGCCAAACGATCAGAATGTTTCAGGGGTGATGAATTGTAGATGATGGTGATGATTTGATGGTTAATGGTGGTTGATAGTTGATGTTTTTGTTGATATTAGTTGGCTCAACGCCTAATTACTCCACCAAAGGGGGCTTCAAGCTAAAAGGAATCATAACTCTCATTTTTGTTCCACTCAATTGTTCTGCTATGCTTAATTCCTAGATAATTAGCTTATCTACTGAATTGTGTTTGATTTAGTGTTAATATGGTGTGATAGTTATAATCTGATAGTTGCTAGTCAATTGCTTAGTTCCTATATCAGTCTTAGATTTAATTTTGGTCTATATTTGCTTAAATTTCATCAAGTCTGCACATTTCAGTTCCATAGTGTAATGTTGCTAGTTTTTGGTGTTATATCAGTTCATTTGTGTAGTTAAACAAGTCTTGATAAGTCTCAAATGATTTCATGACCTTTTGATCAAAAATCTTTTGAAAAACTTTTCATATCAGTCAAAAACTTGTGTTTGGATCAGAGTTGTTATAGTGATCTAGCTTTTGAAACCTGTTGATTTTAGTTCATACATACTCAATAGGTCATTGCAAGTCACTTTACAAAGTATTGTGGTCAAAGTTTTTGTCAAACAGGCAATTTGCATAGAAAGAGTTTGGGTCATTTTTCACAAGCAAAAACAAGCAATCTTTAATCCTCTCTCATATCCTTGTTAGTGGATGATATTAGCTGATTTTTGTTCCTAGATGTAGTTCAATATATAAGCTTTCAGAATCACTAAGTTAGGTAATACAATTTCAAGATTTGAGTTAGAAATTAGCTTATTAATAAGCTGTTGAGCATTTGCATATCTCTGTGATAAAGGCCAACTGCTTATCCATTTCCCATTATTTCACTTCATAAAACTTGCATTTTTCTTTCACAAACCTGTTCACAAACATGTTTTAAGACCTTTTTGAAAAAATTAAGCTTTTTGAAAAAGTTGTTCAACGAAAGTCAACGATAAACACTTTTTGCTTAATTTGAGATTCCAGCTTATTGGCTTAATCATTTTTCATAATTGTTGACATTCCAGTCTTGTTATCACTAGCTTAATCGTTTTCAGCCAAAAAAAATCCAAGAGTGGATAGTCTTATTCAGCTTATAGCTTAATTTGGGCTTATTGAGATAAGCTATCTTGAGTTTTACTAGCTTTCAGCCAGTTTCCTTTTACAGGCCTAGCTTAAATTGGATTTAAAGTGTTTTGCAAAAAGTTAGAGTTGATTTGTTCAAGAAATAAGCTCAAACGAGCTTATTAAAGTGTTGTTGCCCGTTTTGAAGAAGTTCTTGTTTAATTGCATTTAGGTCCTCAACCTTTAATACTTTGTTAATCAGCTTTTGATAATCAATTTTTTAGGGTTTGCATTTTTAAGTCCTTTTAGTTTGATTTTTTTACAATTCTGTTTGGCAGTTTTGAAAGTTTGTTGATTAGTTATTTTAGTTTGTTACATTTTACACTTTTGGTCCCTTTACTTTCTGAATTTACATAATTAGTCCTTGCACTTTTACTTACTTTACATTTTGGTTAATTTTTACTGTTGTGCATTTAAGACTTGTACTCTTTGCATTAACTGTGGTAATTGCAACTTGTTTTATGGTTAAGTAGCTATACTAATTTTTATCCTTTTTACGTAAAGAGTTGAATTAGACCTAGATACCAAATCCTTATTGAAAACCAAAAACAATTAAAAATTTGAGGTTAATTGAACTTTCAATTTATCGTGAGTTGGGAAATACGAACTTGAAAAGATCACATATTATTAAGACATGCATGATTACTATGGTTTCTTCTATTCCCTTCCTAGGGAGGCCTATGGATGACCCTCATGACCATATCAAGAGATTCATGTCCCTTTATAATACCATTAAGTATAATGGGGTACCTCCTGATGCGGTTAAGATGATCTTATTCCCTTTCTCTTTGGAGTGAAATGCTAGGAATTGGTTAGATAAGCAACCCTCAAATAGCATTTTCACTTGGGATGATTTGAAGAAGAAATTTGTGAATAAGTTCTTCCCCCCTTCACGAACCACCGCATTGAGAAACCAAATCATAGGCTTTCAACAAAAGAAAGACCAAAAGTTTAGTGAAGCTTGGGAAGAGTTCAAAGAGTTGTTAAGAAAGTGACCTAACCATTGTTTTGACTAAGCTCACCAAATTAACACCTTCTACAATGGTTTGAGACCTCACCATCAAGATTCCCTTAACTTGACCGCGGGAGGGAACATTCTTTCAAAGTCCACTCAAGATGCATGGGATATCATTGAAACAAAATCCGTGGTTCAAAGTAATAGGGAGAGAAATGAGGTGGTACATGTTATTCAAGAGAGTGTTCATACATAAATTGATAATCAACTACTCAAGCAACACAATTAAATACTTCAAGAACTTAACAAGAATCAAAAGATGAATCAAGAGATGTTTCAAGCATTTATGAAGGTTTCCTTGAACAATTCTTCTACCAACAATGTCAATGCCATCACCCTATCCTGTGAGACATGTGGAGGCCCTCACTCATACTTGCAATGTGATAAAGTTCAAAACTTTCAAGGAGAATGCTATGCTTATAATGATGATGGAAGAGAACACTTTAAACCCAACATCAATCCTAATCACCTTTCATACAAGTCCAACAATTACCTTGCTCCACCGGGTTTCCCTCCCCAACAACCCACCCAAAACCAACCAAACACTCTACAATTGCTCAATAGAAACCAAGGGCCAAGAGGAAATTATCAAGGGAATAACAACAATAGAGGGCCTAATAACTTTCAAAACCAAAGGAACAACTTTCATGGAAATAACCAAGGGTTTCACCAACCACCTCCAACTTAATATACAAATCAAGGTTTTCATCAAGGAAATATGCAACCTTCTCCCATGGATTTAATTCTACAAAAGCTTAATGCTCATGAGAGGCAAATGAAGGAAATGCAAGAGGAGACTAATAAGAAGTTTATGTTGCTCTTAAATCAAAGACCACAAGGTGCTTTACCCTCCAACACTCATATCAATCCAAGGGCAAATTTAAATGCAATCACTACAAGGAGTGGGAAAACAATCATTGACCCTTGAATTCCTCCTACACCTCCTTTGGTAAATCTGATTGCGGTAAAAATACGATTTTAGGAAAAAGACGTATTATAGGCAAGTATTAATCGATACGGTTTAGGAAAACCGTAAAGACGAAAAGTCCAAGTTCATTCTCCGCGGAGGTGTATGAGTTGTGTGCCAATTAAATAAAAATCAAGTTTAGATTAGTGTCGTTTTTGGTTTAAAGAGAGAAAAAGTAAAGACGAGTTACACTACGATTACACTACGACGTAAAACGTAAAACGATGAAGTAAATACGTAAAACGCGACGACATTAAAAATTAAAGCTAAAAATTAATTAAAAATTAAAACTAAGTTAAAATAATATAAATAAGAATAAAATTTCAATAAATAAATTTTAAAACCTTTTATTAAATAAATATTCAATTTTAAATGCTAATTAAAGCCCTAAAATTAAATATAATTAAGAAAAAGCCCAAAATATTATTTTATCAAACAAATATCTTACATATATTATTTAAACACCAAAAGTATTTTTCTTAAATTTTAGAAGCTAATTTTCTATTCTTTAAAAGATAAAAACAATTTTTAAACAAAAATAATGATTAAAAATAATAAAATAATGTTAAAAATAGACTTACTGCTTCAAAAATCCTATTTTATATTACTAAATAGTAGAAAAATAGAAAATGTTGAAAAAAGTAATTTTTTACACTAAAGGACAAAACAGTTTTAATAAAATCCTATTTAAACTTAAATTAAATCTGAAAATAAGTAAAACGAGTGAACAGTGAACTTTTTTTTGACTAAAAATCTTAAAATATTTTTCTTAAACAAAGAAAATTGGAAAAACTGAAAAATATTAAATTTTTGTACTAAAAGACAAAAGACAATTTAAATAAAACTATTTTAAATTGAATTAATTCTAAAAAAATACAAAATAAACAGTGAAATAAAATTAAACTTAATGAAAAATCTCAAAATAAATAAAAAAATCCATTAGAAAATTAAAATCAATTAAAAATACTCAATATTGCTCAGTAAAGACAAAAAAGTTAATAACTGAAAGGGACAAGTCTGATTTCTTGTCTTTTTCCCCAGCAGTGGGAACTTGTAACTAGCAGTGGGAAACTTCTTCCCACTGCTCTAAGCAAAAAACAGGTCTGGATGCTTTTTGGCTTGGATCTTGCTTGTTACTTAGTTTTACTTGGAACCAAAGGCACCCCTACACTCAATGGAGTGTAGGGAGTCAGATTAAACAAGAAAACACACAGGTTCGATTCAAGAAAAACACATAAAAGGCAAAAACAAGTTACTGTGAAAGGTGTAGGGGTTTGTGAGTGTTTGCTGTTCTGATTGCCCACTTGGGTGAGTTTTGGTTGGCCAAAACTCACTCAATTCACCACCAAATCTCCACAAACAAGTTCTAAACCCTAGATAAACAAGAAATCTAACAGCTACAAAGATTTTATAGCAAAAATCACTAAAACTGACTAGTTTTAAGCCTACTGTATAAGTATGTTGGAAATACGTTTTTCGTATAAAGAAAGTCTCGGTCACTCCAACAATATAGTTATAGGCTCGTAATATTGTTTAAAGTAATGTTTATGTTTAGCCTGACCCATGAGCATGTTCATGGGCCGGAGGCCCAAGTCCACTTAAGGACTTGGGTATATAAACCCCTTTCCACCATGGAAAGGGTTTAAAACCCTAATCTTGATTAAAGCATGATTTAGAGGTTTGCGTGCTATGTTAAGATTAGAATCATAATAAACATAGAGTTAAATAACAGATACCTAGATGGATGGACGAATTTCAAGCAAAAAATCAAGGATGAAGGATTGTTAATGGCGGAGAGGGTTTTATGTCTGTGTTTTGTGATAGAAATGAAAGAGACGGGGAGGGTGGGGGTGTAGCAGTTGACTTGGTCAACTTTGTGCCAAAATAACACATGAGACCCCCCCCCCCATTTGCAAATATTGCAATATCAGTCCCCCAGTTAGTAAGATTTGTTAAGAACATTAGGATTAACCAAATGACTTAACGAAGTACTAACCCGCACACAAACACGAACACTTACACTTAATGCCTAATTTCAAACAACCTATTCCTCAAGTTATATTCCACACAAGGCACACTTAGCATTTAATGATGACGATGAACGGTTTATGTTTTCTGAAAAACCCATTTTGAAGACCAATTTAAGTTTGAAAACATTTTATATTTGCTCCCCCTTAAACACGGACCCATTTTCTATTTAAAGAGCTGTAGTCAATGATTTTTAAAAAAGAAAATATCCATGAAGACATTTTCCGGTTTAGTGATTGGCTGGAAACGATTCTGGTGGCAATAGGATTTCTCTTATTATGAGAACATAAATGCACTGAAGCGTACACTTATTTGTGTTAGACCAAGTTATAAAGTAAACTTGGTCCCTTACAAGGTTTTAAAGTAAACCTTGCCCGAGAAAATTAATTCCCATTGTGAGCCAACGTTTTCAGAAGAAATACGTGACTCTAATGCGAAAGGCGGGTTGCAGTCTAAAATAACTACAAGCCATATGGGCATGTCTTAAAATATGTACAACTTTTATACGGACTCTATTTATGGCGCCGTGTCAATTTTAATCGACATTTCTAAGGCCGTAAATATTACCGTACTAAAAGACATGCCCGTTTTAAAATGAAAAATATTTTTGGATTCTCTTGATTTTATATATTTTATGGTTTTTCTATGTTTTATATTTTTGTATTTTTCTTTTGGTGGTTTAAATATATACGAGAATATACAAGATCACGATCAAAGGATACTCTAGAATAGTTTACCACCACTATTCTGCAGATTCTTCTGCCAACTCCTTAAGTGTCGCTGGTGAGAATGATTTCATGCCTAGCTTTTCGATCAAAAACTCGATACGTCCTCGATCTAAGGCCTTTGTGAATATATCTGCCAGCTGATACTCAGTGTTGACAAAATACAGTTCGATCACTCCATTTTCCACTTGCTCTTTGATGAAGTGGTAGCGTATGTCAATGTGCTTTGCCCGAGAATGTTGAACATAGTTGCAGCAAAGGGCAATTGCACTTTTGTTGTCACAGTACATCGGAATTTTGTTGAATCCAAGACCGTAGTCAGTTAATTGTGATCTCATCCAAAGAACTTGAGCACAACAACCGGACATAGCAATGTATTCAGCCTCTGTACTTGATATCACAACGCTTTTCTGCCTTTTGGATGCCCAACTAACCAGTCTATCTCCAAGAAGTTGCACACTGCCAGAAGTGCTACGTCTAGTATCTTGACACCCAGCATAATCCACATCTGCATATGAGATTAGTGCAATAGAGGAATCCTTCGGATACCACAGAACACGATTAAGTGTTCCTTTAAGATACCGAAAGATCCTTTTCACAACATGTAAGTGCTTTTCGGTAGGCCGAGCCTGATACCGGCACACATGCGTATAGCAAATTGCAAATCAGGCCTGCTAGCAGTCAAATACAGAAGGGTGCCGATCATTCCACGGTAAAGTTTAGGATCGACAGATATCCCTTCCTTATCCTCATCTAACTTGGATCTCTCCGCCATTGGAGTATCCACGGGGTCACAATTTTCAAAATGATACTTCTTTAATGATTCAAGAGCAAATTTGGATTGATTAATGAAGATGCCTCTGAGATTTTGAGAAATTTGCAACCCTAAGAAAAATGAAATTTTCCCAACATCGACATCTTAAAACGTGTGGACATAATTTTCTCAAAATGGTCAGACAGTCTTTGAGTAGTGGCAACAAATATTATATCATCAACATAAATTTGTACCAGTATCATGTCGTTTTCCTCCTTAAGAATAAATAATGTTGGGTCCACTTTGCCTTTGGAGAAGCCTTTCGAGATGAGATATGACGATAGGAGATCGTATCACGCGCGTGGAGCTTGTTTCAACCCGTAAAGAGACTTCTTGAGCTTGTACACGTGATTAGGATACTCCGAGATGACGAATCCATTCGGCTGGCTTACGTAGACATCTTCCCTTAGTTCACCATTAAGAAATGCCGTCTTAACATCCATTTGGTAGACGATCATGTTCATGTGAGTAGCATAAGCAAGGAATAGTCTAATTGCCTCCAATCGTGCTACAGGAGCAAAGGATTCTTCAAAGTCAATACCTAAAGCTTGTTTGTAACCTCTAGCAACCAATCTAGCTTTCTTCTTCAACACTCCACCTAACTCATCGAGTTTAACTTTATATACCCACAACAATGTAAAGATTTCAACGTTGTCGGGTAAAGGAACTAATTCCCACGCTTCAAGACGTTGAAATTCATTAAGTTCCTCTTGCATGGCTTCAATCTAAGACGATTTTGTCATGGCTTGTTGCCAATTTTTAGGTTCAGTATCGGAAAGAAATGCATCAAAGTAGCAATATAATGCATGTTCTTGGAGTTGGTGGCGTGTTAAGACGGGTCGATCGATGTCACCAATAATATTGTGGATTGGGTGATCCTTTGTCCATTTTATGTTGTGAGTTTCAATCCGTGGTGTTCGGGAGTGAACGATTGCAGGAGCTTCCTCTGAGGTAGATGCACTGTTAGGGTTTTCAGGTATTTGTGAACCAAAGAAAGGAAGCTCTTGTAAGTGAGCAATTTCCAAATCGTGATCATAGTGATCCTCTTCAACATCATTAGGAACAAGTGGGGGTGATGATTCAGGTGTAGTTTGTGAATTGGTGGGGGATGCGACATCTGATTCAATAGTAACAGTAGATGCCTCGGACTAATTTCCATTATCTTGAGCAACAACTACAGGAATCAGAGCTACTGTTGCAGGTGCTGGAGAATCATTACTAGGTGGATCATAGAATTCATCAAACATAGGTTGAAATAACTCATCCCACTCGGGCCTTGTAGGTGGTGTAAATGATGGAGAAGTAGGATTGTTAGGAGTTAATCCGGAACTAATCGTACCGGTTCCCATCTCATGAAGTGCGGGTTTAGAGCTGTGTTGCTCAGAAGCCATCGCTGTCAGCTCATCAAAATCGACATCCAAAGTTTCTACTATCTTGCCAAGACGATGGTTATAAATTCGGTAAGCTTTCTTTGCGGGTGAGTAACCAATGAAAATTCCAATATCAGCCTTCGGTTGAAGTTTGCCCAAATTCTCACTATTATTATTTGGATAACAGAGTGCACCAACACATGAAGAAATGAAATATCAGGTGTACGTCCATGAAGTAGCTCATACGGTGTTTTTCCATGAAGCTTACGAATGATGGAGCGGTTTTGGGTATAACATGCGGTTGCCACTGCTTCAACCCATAAAAATAAAGGAGCATTCGAATAAATCAACATAGTTCTAGCAGCTTCCATAAGTGTACGGTTACGTCTTTCCACGACACCATTTTGTGGTGGAGTGTGAGAAACAGAAGTTTCATGTGAAATACCAACCTCTTCATAATAGTCACGTAGAGTTTGATTATCGAACTCAGTTCCATTATCAGTGCGAATGCAGCGAACAGTAGCATTAAGACGTACTTGGATCATCTTTAAGAAAGTAATAATATAATCTGGTGCTTGATCCTTGGTTGCTAAAAACTATACCCATGTAAACCTTGAGAAATCATCCACCATGACGAGGATGTATTTCTACCACGCACACTAGCCGTATGCATTGGCCCGCAAAGATCTATGTGCAAAAGATATAGTGGTTCTTTGTTGGTGTCTTCAGCTTTAGGTTTTTATGATTTCTTGGTGCTTTTCCCCAAAGAACACGCAGAACATAAATGATCCTTGTCGAACTTAAGTTTTGGAAGACCACGAACAAGTTCGTTTTTAGCCAAATGGTTTATAGCATCAAAGTTAAGATGAGATAAACGACGATGCCACAACCATGACTTGGTCTTATATGCTTTGGAAAGAAGGCATACAGGAGAGGCGGCCATCATGTTTTGAATGGACAGTGTGTAGAGATTATCTCCTAAAGAACCCTTTAATAAATCATTTCCTGCAAGATCGCGAATAAAGAAAGTATGTTGTCGAAAAGCAACCTCAAGGTTTGAATCGCAAAATTGTCCCACTGAAAATAAATTGTGACCGAGTCCCTCCACATAATATACCCTTGAAATCGTAACATTCCCAATTTGTTATTCACCATAACCCATGATCTTTGCAATATGGTCGTTTCCGAATTTAACCGTTCCTAGAAACTTGCTGGCGAAATTTCTGAGCATCGAGCGATCTCCAGTCATATGCTTTGAGCATCCAGAGTCCAAGTACCAGAGGATGATTTGTACCACCTGAAAAAATCACCAGACAAAGACGATGTATCAGAATCTAGTAGTTCCTCTGTATTAGCAGGTACATATATAATTATCTTAGATTGCTAACCGAAGAATTATTAGGCTTCCAAATTTGCTTCCTAAATGCCGGCTTAGATTCTAGTTGTCTAAGATCCTGAGGTACTTCTTCACTGTGCGATGGAAACATAAATATTGCGATGACTGTGTGATTGCGATAGGACAGGATTGCGATAGGATTGCGATGGTACACATTGCGATGGTTGTAGGATTACGATGGATGGTTAGATTGAGATGGATTTAGGATTGTGATGCAGTTATAATTCCGATGACTTGAAAGATTGCGATGAGTTGTATTGGTAAACATTGTGATAGCTTATAGTACTATGTGAACACTATAAGATTGTGATGAGTAATAGGATTGTCATGCTAGTATTACGTTAAGTGGCACCTATAGACATGTGTCGTTATCAAGTTATAGTTGTTCAATAAATGTAATGCGCTAATGCTTGTCGTGTGTTACTGCAAATGCTACAGCTTGACATGGATTTAAGATATATATATTTGTGTATATCATTTATGTTTATGTCATCTAAGCAGGAAGATGTCGGTCACAGAAGAACAACAACATCAACGTGATCTCGAACTTGTTTCACTCAGCAACAGGCTACCATATGCTGAGAACAACTCTCGTTTACAAGAGGACTTTGATCCGTCTTTAGCAGCTTTCAAAATTGCCACAGATATTCTTGACATCTCACCTATCAAAGATGCATTCAGACTTACTGCCTTTGTTCCCGAGTCTACATGCACGAGTTCTGGACCACTGCTACACTTTCATAGGGTCAACTGTCTAAAAAGACTGTCTCATTCCAACTAAACAAAACGCCAATGGTAATTAACTTGAGCATCTTTAGGCAACTGTTTAACTTTCCTAAGTTAGCAAAAGGAGAACACTTTGTGGCTAACCCAAACATCGATGAATTGTTTTGAGTTATTCGTGCTCTGAATTATGAAGGTGAAATCCACAACCTATCCCAGTTCAATACATCATACATAGGGCAACCCTGGAAAGCACTTATCACCATCATTGTCAAATGTCTTACTCCAAAGACTCGGGGCTCCGACGTAATGAGACCACCTCAGGCTCACATATTCTGGGGACTTTACATGGCATCTAAAGTGGACTATGCACTACTTATCTGGCAAGAATTTTGTTATCAATTTACTGGAACCAAGAAGAAATCCGTGCATCTTCCATTCCCAAGATTCACCAAGCTCATTATCAATCACTTTATGAAGAGTGACCCAAACATCGATAATCGCGGGAATTTCTTCTACCACACAAATGATGATGACTATGTGGTTCTACAAATGAATGCGGATACTCAATCCACAAAGTATTCATTACGTCCAGCTCTAGTACCTGATACAATGATCAATGAAGGAATCAAGGAAAGTGATAAATATCAAGAGATGCTCCACGATATTGACACATAGTTTCGACGAGCAAATTCACTTCCCTTAGAGAAGCAAAAAGGTAAACGAAAGAAAAGAGTTTCCAAGCGCCAATCGACCGCTTCCTCAAAAGATAAAGGAACAGGGAAAGTGAAATTAGTTGATGAAGATTATGATGAAGATGAGTTGATCCACACTAAGTATGAACAGGAAGAAGTACCACTAAGAAGGCCAAAGAAAGCAAAACAAACCAAAGGTAAAGAAGCACTTGTTGCTTTAGATGAACCAGCTCAACAAACTATTTCTGAAGCCAAACAACTGCGTATTACTCTTCAGCAAAGCAGAGAGGAGGCTTTTGCAGCATCCAAAGGATCAGGTTGAATACTGTTTGAGGACTTAGAGGAATTTGGTAATCCTGATGCCGATATTGCCTTCTATGAAGATCCTAACGATGAAGATGTTGATAACATCCATTTTGAAAGTCGTGAGCAAAGTGAAGAGGGTGCTAGCAGTGAAAACACAGATACAAATTTGATGTATTATGATGTCAATATCACCACATCTTTACCGGAACCAACTAACACTGTGATTAATGACGATGCTCACGCAACTCTCATTCCAGGAACTCAACTTCAAAGTAAGTCTACTTCCGGCTCTGATGATGTTATGAAATATCTTAATTTTGAAGGGAGGGTGTCGAGGTTACAAATACTGATCCATCGACAAATGAAAACATGGTGGATGTTCCTATAACTTATGTTATATCAACTACCATTCCACCACTATCCTCCCCGGTCATCACTAATGT
Organism: Glebionis coronaria; assembly: GCA_025667525.1. Taxonomy (NCBI): domain Eukaryota; kingdom Viridiplantae; phylum Streptophyta; class Magnoliopsida; order Asterales; family Asteraceae; genus Glebionis; species Glebionis coronaria. Next base: position 146,729,954 of record CM046882.1, read on the forward strand.
CATAAAACCAACTATCACACCAGTACCTATTGAACAACCGGTATCAACTACCAACCTAACGACTGAATCTACACCGTCATCAATAGTTGAACAACCTGTATCAACTACCGCCCCAATCACTGAATCTACACCATCACCTATACTTGAACAACCCGTATCATCCACCACCACTTTAACACTCATGGTTACACCTCCACCATCAGTACAACAAGTATCATCCACCTCCAACCCATTCCTCACAGTCAGTGATCCACTGATTCAGTCTCTTCAACAACAGCTGGAGGCTCAAGCTAAACAAATAGCCGAACTAACTGAAAGACTCACCACTCCTGACATACAAACTCTCAAGGAACCGCAACCTGATGAGCCTACACTTAAGAAAATATCCGACAGCGTGTCTAAACTTAAAGATCAACATAAAACATTTCTTGGAGAGAATAAAACTCGTGACAAAAAGAATGCTGCCTTTCTTGGGTCAATTAATGAGAAGATGACCAACATCATTCGACGAGAAGTAAATTCATATGTTGATCAGGAGCTACCAACTCTTTTCAGTACTGGTTTATCTACCCTTCAACTAATGAATTTGTTGCAAACACATCTGAAAGATATGGGGCCTCGTAAATCAAAATATAAACGAAAATTTCTACAATATCTCAACAAAGAAAACATTGAAGATACACCTGCAGACACTAAAGACTCTGAGTCTGAGGATGAAGAAGAGCTCGAGGAGGCAGATAATGAGGGTAACGGTGATTAGGATGATGGTGATGATGATCAAAATGAGGAAGAAGAGGATGAGGAAGAAGAGGATAAGGATAAGGATGAAGATGAAGATGAGGACGAGGATACAGATGAGGATGAGGATGATGATGATTATAATAACGACGGGAATGGAACCAAAGAGGATGATAAGAATGACAAAACGGGTACGAATTCCGATGAGTCAAATAAGGATGAAGGTGATAAGGCAACTGAGAAAGGTATTGAGGAAGCTGAAGAAAGCGTTGCTGAAACCGTAGAAAAGACGGTGGACTCTACTGTACCAGAATCTCAGCATATTGACACAGGTATATCTACTGAACCAGTTTCTACTACTGCTTCTCACAACGAATATGTAGAACCTATGCTAGAAGACGAAATTCCCATGTCTATGTATGAAGAAGAACCCACAGGGTCGATGCTAGAAGACGAGATTCCAGTCTCTATGCACAATGATGATATACCGGTGACACGAGCACAACCTTTGTTAGCCCTATATTTTATATAGCCGAACAAGAATGTAATAGGTCATCTTAGTCGTTAAAAGGTCTTGTATTCTAATAGGTTAGTCGGGAAAACCGGGCTTGGACTTTAAGCTAATATTGTCTAAGTTAGGGGCGTAAGCCCAAGACTAAGCCAAGCCCGGCCCAAGTCACAAACCCACGGCCCATGGAAAGCCCATTGGTTCGTGGGTATATAACCCTCTTTCACATGTGAAAGAGGGTGTTGGTTCATTTTACTTTCTCTCTCTAGTAAACATAAACCTTCCAAATCTCTCTTGTTCCTCTCTCTACTTTTCTTCTCTTTCTCTCTCTAAATATCTCTTCTAAATCTTGTGTTATGGATTGAATGGGAATAACATTTGGTATCAAGAGCCTATAGTGGATAGGTGATTGAAGATTAGTGTGGTGTGTTCTTGATTTTTCGTGGTCATTTTGATCTATATATCACGTCCAAAAATTTTTTCTTGTGTTTTTTATGGTTTTTTTTTATACAAATCTTCTACATAGTTGTGGTAGAGATTTGGTATTGTTACCTTGGCTAAAAACACAAAATTTTTGGGTGTTTTGATCATTTTTTGGCTTAAAATCACGAATTGGTTGAGTTTTGTCCGAGTAAAGGGGGAATTATTCCGATCAGGTCATCAGAAAAGGGCTTTCAGTTATTCCGATTGGTGTAATCGGAATAGGGTTTATACATTCCGATTGGTCATTCCGATTGGACATTCCGATTTAACATTCCAATTGGTCATTCCAATTGGACATTCCGATTTAACATTCCGATTGGTCATTCCGATTTGACATTCCGATTGGGTATTCCGATTAGTATTCCAATTTGGTCATTCCGATTTGACATTCCGATTGGTCATTCCGATTTGCCATTCCGATTGGGTATTCCGATTTGACATTCCGATTGGTCATTCCGACAAGGTTATTCCGATGGGCATTCCGATGGATATTTTGTTTGAGTAATTTTTAGACTTAGCCACTATCTAGACTAGTTTAGGAACATCGTTTACACGAAGATTAAAAAAATAAAAAAAAATTAAAAAAAATTAAAAAAAAATTAAAAAAAAATAAATAAATAAAAAAGAGTTAAAATTTTTAGGTCAAGTAAAATCAAAATTTTTCCCTATTAGTTTTTGGCTATTTCTAACTCAAATTCAAAATTTGGCGATACAAAATTTTTTGGCTTACCGTTTTGTCAGACTGAGGAATTTATTGTCGGACTGAAAAAAAAAAATTCTAGAAATTTCGGAATTTCCATTTTAACCACACATCATCACAACAAATCCACTAAGATCTGCAATTCATCCACAAGTATTCACCATGTCTAACAACAACATCAACATTGCAACTGCCTGTTATACTCAGAATCGTTCTCTCGTAATCCCTAGACATGAAAAGACACCTTACCACATCATCAATGGCAGGAAACCTACTGTAAAATTCTTTCACGTATTTGGATCTTTATGCTACATCCTTAAAGACGGTGAGAATCTCAACAAGATGAAAGAAAAAGGTGATGCATGTATTTTTGTGGGGTATGCTACATTGTCGAAAGGATATCGGGTCTATAACAAGAGAACAAAGATCATTGTCAAAACAATTCATGTGAACTTTGACGAATTGCCACATATGGTACTTGATCACAACAGCTCAAGTCTCGCACCTCAATGTCCAGCAATGGCACCTACACTCAACAGTGTACGTCCCGGGCAAGAATGTCAACAAAGTACTCCTACAGCAGACTCGACGGATACGACACAAATGAATGAGTTGGTTGATTTATATGATCCAATGTGTGATGAATATTACTATGGAAACAATCAAGTTGTGTCAAAGCCTTCCGCTGTCACCACTACTGATGCACCCAAACAAAGTCAAAAAGACACAACTGCATCTACTTCAGCAACCGTTGCTCAAGAGACAATTCCAGTGGATACTCAACAAACTCAAGAAACTGTCATACAACCAACATCACCAACCGTCAATGCTGAAGGAGGAAACAACAATCAAGCAGTCGATGCACAACCTGACGATGAAGAATTTATCAATCCGTTCGGTACACCGGTACACGAAGTCAGAGAGTCTTCTACTCAACATGTTGATGCGTCCAACATGCATACATTCTACCAACCATATCCATCCACTCACCATTGGACACGTGATCATCCATTGGAGCAAGTCATTGGAAATCCTTCACAACCGGTTCGAACACGCAGACAACTCGAAACCGATGGCGATGTGTGTATGTATGCACTCACCGTGAGTTCAACTGTACCTACAAACATCAAACAAGCCATGACTGATCATGCGTGGTTTGAATCAATGCAAGACGAAATTCATTAGTTTGAACGCCTAAATGTTTGGGAACTTGTTGACAAACCCTATGGAATGTCAATTCTAGATTTCAAATGGATCTGGAAAAATAAACTTGATGAAGAACAAACCATCATCAAAAACAAATCTCGTCTTGTGGTTAAGGGATACCGTCAACAAGAAGGCATAGACTACGATGAATCATTCGCTCCAGTCGCTCGTTTGGAAGCAGTCAGGATATTCCTTGCTTATGCTGCACATAAGGGCTTCACGGTTTTTCAGATGGACGTTAAAACTGTTTTTCTCAACGGTCATTTGAAGGAACAAGTGTATGTGAATCAGCCGGAAGGATTCATCGATCCTCATCATCCTGACAAAGTCTATCGTCTCAAGAAGGCTGTATATGGACTTAAACAAGCTCCAAGGGCATGGTACGAAGAACTTTCAAACTTCTTGGTGTCCAAAGGATTCTCCAAAGGTTCTATCGATCCTACTCTCTTTACTAATAAATATGGGGATGACATAATGCTGGTGCAAGTTTATGTTGACGACATTATTTTTGGTTCTACGAACCCAAAACTTTCAAAACGTTTTGAAAAATTAATGCACAGCAGATTTGAAATGTCAATGATGGGGGAGCTAAAATTCTTTTTAGGCCTCCAGATTCATCAATCCCCACGTGGTATCTTCATTAACCAAGCTAAGTATGCTCAAGAGATACTTAAAAAGCATGGTATGACCTCATGTGCTCGCGTTGGTACACCATTGTCGACCACATCCCTAGACGCAGACTTGTACTCATATCCCGTAGATCAAACGCGATATCGCAGTATGATCGGGTCACTTATGTACCTTACAGCCAGCAGGCCTGATATTCATCATGCCACATGCTATTGTGCACGATATCAAGCCAGACCTACTCAAAAGCACCTCAAAGAGGTTAAACGGATCTTTCGGTACCTTAAGAATACCATTCACATGGGACTCTGGTATCCGAGGGAAACCGGTTTTCATCTAACGGCTTTTTCAGATTCTGATCACGCAGGTTGTCTTGATAGTCGTAAAAGCACTTCTGGTAGCATACAATTTCTAGGGGAAGACAAGCTTGTCAGCTGGTCGTCAAAGAAGCAGGATTGCACTTCGCTCTCATCAGCTGAAGCAGAATATGTGGCTCTATCCGCGTGTTGTGCTCAAGTCCTCTGGATGAGAACTCAACTCACGGATTATGGCTTCCACTTTGATAAAATACCTATGTATTGTGACTCAAAGTCGGCCATAGCCATATCTTGCAATCCGGTTCAGCACTCCCGCACCAAGCACATCGATGTCAGATATCACTTCATCAAGGAACAAGTGGAACGCGGCATCGTGGAATTATACTTTGTCAGAACTGAGTACCAGCTGGCAGACTTGTTTACAAAAGCTCTATCGAAAGATAGGTTTGCGTATCTCGTTGGCCGTCTTGGTATGAAGTATATGACTCCAGAAGACTTGGAGGTTTTGGCAAATGAAGCTGCTTGATATTCTCTCATAATGACTTATAGGCGCATCACAGCTTAGAACTCGGACCTCAACTAAGGAAAGTTTATCTCGGACGATAACTTATCCTTCTCAACGAGAAATTCATATTTCTCGGTCATGAGCTTCTCATAAAAACATTCAAAGTTTTTAAGTTCATGAAAACGATTTCTAAGTAAATGTCAGCTTAGAACTCGAACTTCAACTGAAGGAAAGTTTATCACGGATGATAACTTATCCTTCACAACGGGAAATTTATTTTTCTCGGTCATGAGCTAGTCACAAAACAATCAAAGTTTTGAGCTCATGAAAAACGGACCCGAAAGGGGAGTGTACGTTTCAGTGCGCTTTCCCTAAGAAATAGAAGAGAAGTCTTCTATCCTGATTATTTTAAAACCGTTGAACACAATTTTTCAAGAATTTCTCAAAAGGTTTTTCTAAATCTTTCAAAATTGTGTGTTCAACACTCCCTTCCTCATAAGTGGTTTTTATATCTCAAAATTGTCGTATGTTATTTTGATCAATTTTTGAGGGGGAGCGTTTTAAAATCAAGCCTTTTAATGTTGTTGGGTACATCTCTAAAATTGTCATATTTTATGTATCCAACACATTCCGAAAATGATATGAAATTGTCAAATGTAATATATTATATCAGAAAAGGCATCTCAACTCCGTACCTCAACATATTTTGTGGTGTCGTTTTTCTAAAATTTTGTCAAATTTTGTCTCAAGACACACATATATTGTTGAGGGGGAGCGTCCCGACTGAAAATGTTCCATGATTCATGCGTGCACACATGTTTCTCTCCCGTCGATTTTTCAGAAAATGTCGTATTTTAATCAATTGGTATCTCTAATATTATATTTTTATATTAGAGATAGGGGGAGAAAATGTGATTAAAATGTAATATATCGCAACATGTGATCTTAAAGACTCAAGTGCAACTCTTTCCTTCACATTCCAAACTATTTCGTATATCGATGCATGTGTGTAGGGGGAGCTTTTCGGAAATGTAAAACTTTCAAGTGTTAAAAGTTTTGATTTTTATCAAACACTTTGAATGGTTTTCAATGGTTTAATGGTTACGATCTATACCCAAAACAACCTACTATCCACGACGGAACGATGGAGTCAAAAGGTAGTTTAGGATAGGAAACTAAGTCCTATGATCCAACCAGAACCGGAGGGATCTACCCAAGGACATTCCATAGCTAGAAATAGTTGTCCTTAGGAAAGATGGAGTGGAATGAAGCTGAATGCGGACCAATTACTTAAGTTAGCACTAGAACAATCACAACAAGGTGCTAATGATGACGTATTGGTAAACATTGAAGGAGTTGAATATTCTATGCAACTTAGGTAGAAACCGGGTTAACACATCTTTTGAAGACAAGTGTCATGGACCCAGTGATGCGATGCACAACCCTTCCCCAGCCATTCGTGTTTCTCTCAAAAGAAACTTGTCTCATTGTCACGGAGATCAACACATATCTATTGACTTTCTCACTCCGAGTCAGTTAATATTGAAAAGGTGGCAGTCTACTCCAGCCTCCGATTACCAAAATGCACTTATTGAGTCTAGAGCCAAACGAGATCAATTTATCATCTCATTAGGACACAATCGAGTCCTACGCATTATCCTTGTGATATTGCCAGAACATCTGAGTGATACGATTCACAATGAAGACGGAAATCCTTCTTGAGCCAGCATTAAACAAGCTCATGGTAGGTAACTTGTGCGATTCTACACGAATCAAACTTGTGAGAACTGGAAAACAACTAAGTTTCGATTCTTAATTGATTCAAACTTGATTCCAGGTTTCTTCGCAAAATCCATGTGATCTTGCCAGAACATTCAGAGTGACACTCATTAGTGTTCACAGTGACGAATGGAAATCCTTCCAGTGTCAACATCAAACAGCACTGCGGTAGGTAACTCGCAAGATTCTCTATGAATCAAGCTTGTGACAAACTGGAAAGCAACAATGGTGCGATTCTTTTAGAATCAAACTTCTTCCAGGAAATCTGAATTGACGACTCTTATCACACGGATAATTTATCCTTATGATTCACTCTTTACGTTCGCAGTCTGCTTTGAGACGGTCGAGTAAAGAGAACTGGCTACTACCGCCGGGAAACCCTGTCAAGGAGGTTCTTAATCGAATCTATCTGATCACAGGTACGGTATTTAATACCGTTTAACGGTCTTCACCGACCGGAGGTAAAACGCTACCGAGTTAGGGTGAAATGTTCAAAGCCATTTCATCCGTGTCTATATATGTTGCTGCATATCAAGAAGGTGGCGTAGCTGTGCAACCGATGTCGATTCAGAAGTCACAAGAGCACAAGATGGCGATAATCAAGATACCTAAGAATGTAAGAATGTAATAGGTCATCTTAGTCACAAGGAGTACAGATGAAGATCTAAAGCACTCAAAGTCAAATGACAAAGGCTCAAGATAAAGATCACGAAAGCATGAAGGAACAAAGTTGTTACAAACAAGATCAAGACCACGATACAAGACCAAAGCAGGAAGATCTCCTCTACAAGAATGTATTCACTCAACCATCTTATGCTTTTAAGCTTTTTAAGATGACCGATACATTGGGGGAGATTGTTAGCCCTATATTTTATATAGTCGAACAAGAATGTAATAGGTCATCTTAGTCGTTAAAAGGTCTTGTATTGTAATAGGTTAGTCGGGAAAACCGGGCTTGGACTTTAAGCTAATATTGTCAAAGTTAGGGGCGTAAGCCCAAGACTAAGCCAAGCCCGGCCCAAGTCACAAACCCACGGCCCATGGAAAGCCCATTGGTTCGTGGGTATATAACACTCTTTTACATGTGAATGAGGGTGTTGGTTCATTTTACTTTCTCTCTCTAGTAAACATAAACCTTCCAAATCTCAATTGTTTTTCTCTCTACTTTTCTTCTCTTTCTCTCTCTAAATATCTCTTCTAAATCTTGTGTTATGGATTAAATGGGAATAACAACCTTCAACACCAACTGAAGATCAACACAATTCTGATATAGAAGTTGAAGACTTAAATGTGCCAGAACCAACGTTTGTTTAATCTCTTATCATCGATGACACAGTACAGGAGCAACTCTGGCTTACAAATGCAGCACCACAACATCCTTTCGCCACAACAACAAAAATGGAGCTCACTCAATATCTAAACAATCCTATCGATTTCTCGGCCTTTCTAAGGTATCATCATGGGAAACCAACAATGACTCCGGATCTTATCAAAATGGCAGCCGTAGATGTGGACTTCTTTGATACTTTGAAGATCAGCCATAATTAGGCTGAATATCACTTAAATGATCTGACCAATGCCATGAGAGCGACGACTATGGGAATTCAGACTCCAGTGTTACGACCTCTTACACCCACTGTCATCGTCGGTTCTGCAACAATTCCAATAGAACACTTCGTATCTCATGATCTCGAGTATCTTGAAAAAGGCGCGAAGAAATATGCCACATCACTTACTATGCTCAAGGCTGTCAATCTGGAGAACGTACCATGGATCAAAGATAAAGTACCTGATGCGTTATGGAGAAGGAAGTTGCTCAAGTTTTATGATACGTTTGCATCACTTGGCATCTCTCACTGGAATGCAAAGAAAAGGTTAGCTTACAATCACTTCCATCGTCCAAAGAGAGGTTCTTCTATTGTTTCAGCTCATAGAATTAAAAGCATACAATGAGCAACTACTCAGACTGTATTCGGTTATGATTACTTGAATGTAATCGTGTTCAAACGTACTGATGAAAAGGAATACAGAATTGACGAAAGTGATCTCCAGTACCTTCGCCTTGAAGACATCGAAGATCTTATGTTGTTATTGGCTCAGGGAAAAGTCAACCATTTACTACCTGAGATAGTCATTGCGTTGAGCTCCAACCTTCGTCAATATGCAAGAAAAATTGTCATCCAAAACCAGGTGGAAGATTTTCAACTTGGAGTGGAGAGTTATCAAAAGCAGCTAAACTTGCAACGTCCCCATACCACTCCGCTCAGCAATTTCCACAAGAACAAGAAGCCTTACATGGGAACCACGACACCGGAAGCAGGGATATTTTATCCGAATGAGACTGGCGTCATGCAGTTTATGTAGTGTGAAAGTATGATATTTTTCAAGAATTTCTCTCGAGATTCTAAATCTTTCAAACATATCGTACTCGAGCACTACAACTAACCCTCATTAATTTGAGGGGGAGCATTGATATGTTCTTTGGCCAGCATCTAATTTCATTTTATTACCCAAAGACCGGTTAATCTATTCAGTATCCCAAATATTAATGGTTAACATTTTGGATAAGGGGAGAAAATGGGATTAAGGAGACTTAATGATATTTGGCTAAACAATGAAAAAGGCTTAAAAGATAAACCAACTTAATATGTGTAATGCACATGTTAAGGGGGAGCGTTTTTGATGAACAAAACACGTAAGGCACAAAAACTTTGATTATAATATCACAAGTGCTTTAAGTGATTTTCAAGGATTTTTCATGGTGACAATACTTACCCAAAACACACTTAATTCACGACGGATGTGGTGACAAAAGGGTGGTAGGATTAGGTATTAGTCCAATGATTCATCAGAACCGACGGAATCTTCCCAAGGACAATTCCCTAGATAGAATTAGAAGTCTGATAGGTGTGAAAACACCCATCCTTTTACCACTTAATTCTGGCTAAAACGAGACCAAAACGCGTATTTAATATCATTTGTTTGGAATTATGCGTGGTTTTTGTGTTTATTGTGTTTTCAGAGCCAACCGGATGGATAATGGAGAAAACATGGGATTGCACTGGTTTTATCAAGGAAAAAGACTAAAGACGAAGTCTATTGTCCAAGAGCTGCAAAAGATTTGAAGTCAATGGGCCTATTTGAAGATTTATCGAAGAAAAGAACCAAAGATGGAAGATTTGCATATGTCGAAGAAACTCAAGTCTATTAAACGAAGAAATTAAAAGACGAGTTGAATTTAAAAGACGACGAATCCCGAATCAGAATCGAAAACGTCAACTTTTCTGAAAAGACGAGAAGACAAGAAGAAAGGGAGAAAGCCCACTCACCAACCAACCACTCAGCCTATATAAAGGGATCACCCTCACAAAATTTGGCATCAAGTTTTTCTTTCTGTTTCTCTCTTCCTAGTTTGTAGGAAACCATCTCCCTTAAGGAGTGGTTTTTCATCTCTTTGATTTCTTCTTTTAATCTTGTAAGTTTGATCCTTTCCTTTTGTTTTACTGAATCCTAATCATCAATTCAAGTGTTCATTTAATCTTTTCATTCATCTTGTTCTTCATCATCTTTTTATTTCAAGTTCTTAAGTTCTTATTTAGTTGTTTTGATCTTAAAAAGTTGTTGATTTTGTGTTTTTATTGTTGGGATTTGTTGCTTATGGGTATTAAATGATTAGTGGTTAATTTGGTAAAACCCTTTTTGCTATTTGGATCGATTTGGTTTAAGTTCGTGTCTACTGTTTTTTATGTCTGTAACTGTTCTTCATTCCCAGCTATATTCCGAATAGTCAATCTGCTTTGTCCCTTACTCGGAATGTTCAAGCATTCCGAATAGCCTGTTTCTTTTATCCCCTATCCGGAACTTTTATATATTCCGGATAACCCTAGTATTCCGCATGTTTGAATTTTCCGCATAGAGAAAATATTCCGGGTAGATCTGGTTATTCCGCATAGGCCGTTTATTCCGCATAGCACTGATTCCCAATTTATTACGCATAGCCCCAAGATTCCGGATAGCTTTCTTTTCCGCATGGTCTTCTTTATTCCACATAAGCACAATATTCCGAGTAGATTAAACATTCCGCATAGAGCTTTGTTATTCCGCACAGTCTGATTATTCCGAATGGGATTTTATTCCGCATAGCTCTTTTCTTCAGTAAGATTATTTTTCTGTTTTATCATTTAATCTTTTATATTTACTGCAAGTTTAATTTCATTACTTCATTTATTTATCTTTTCAATAGAATAGAAAACCAAATCCACTTTTTGTCACCAAGAACAAATCATTCCACTTTAGGCTGTAATCAATTCGAGAGGATACCGAGAACTATTCCGAACCATTGCAAAACGCTTGTATCAAATGGCGCCGCTGCCGGCTCTTCTCGTTAAGATCAACAGAGAACTTGGATTTTGGGATCCGTTCCCCGTGAACGTTACTTTTTCAGAAAAAATTTCAAAACCCTAAAAAATATAAAATTTTTAAAAAATCCTAAAAATTAAAAAACATAAAAACCAAAAATATTTTTTGCTTTGTTTTTGCCTTGTTAGTTCTTTTGCAGGTGTATGCGCACTCGATCAACGTCTTATCAAGAGCCCGAGCCTCACGATAACTTAGACATGGCCGGTGTACAAAACAACAACAACATACCACCTCAAAACAATAATAACAACAACAACCCACCTTTCAACAACAATAATAACAACAACAACAACAACAATGAGCCTCTGCCGGATAATCGCCCGATAATTGAACTTCTGCAAGCTCATGTAGATGGCAACACTGATCCAATTGTTATACCAGCGATTGCAGCCAACAATTTTGAGCTCAAATCCGGCTTTATCCAGATGTTCTCCGCTCAACCATTCTTGGGGCGTACCATTGATGATCCACATGACCACATCAAGAGATTCTTGCAACTCACCAATACGGTCAAATTCAATGGTGTTCCACAAGAGGTAATCCGGTTACAACTTTTTCCCTTTTCTTTAGAGGGACAAGCCCGACATTGGCTTGCTAAGGAACCGCCACAAAGTATTCTTTCGTGGATGGATTTGGAAACCAAGTTTATCAATTACTTCTTCCCACCCTCTCGTACTACCACTTTGCGGAATGAAATTATCAATTTTGAACAAAAGTACGATGAGTCTTTTAGTGAATCTTGGGATCGTTTTAAAGATCTTTTAAGAAAATGCCCACAACATGGTTTTACCAAAGTGCACCAAATTAACACTTTTTACAATGGTTTAAGCATGAATGACCAAGATTCACTAAACAGTGCCTCGGGGGGTAATCTTTTGGCTAAGACTTCCAATGCTGCTTGGGGTATCATTGAGAATAAGTCTCGTGTGCAAACCAAGAGTGTTCGGACCAATGTCGCCAGTGCTAGTACTAGTGACAGCGACAAGCGACTTTACAAAATCACTGTGCTTCTTGAATCGCTTGCTACCCAAACCGCCAGCAACACCAACAGCATCAACACTAGAAACGCTAAAGACGCTCAAGTCAATGCTGTTAGCCAACCATGTGAGATATGCGGGGGTCCTCACTCTTACACCACTTGTACTGCCACCCAAGACTACCCTTCTGAGAATGTGAATGCAGCATATGGCACCTATCCTCAACCTGCTTATCAAGCTCGACCTCAAGGTGACCGTAACTTGCTTAGCTACCGCTCTAACAACTATCTCTCACCACCCGGTTTTCCTCCTAACAACCCAAACCAACAACAAAACCTCAATCGCCCTCCTCAACAACAACAACAACCTCGTACACCTTACATACCACCTCACAAACAGCAACAACCACCTCAACGAAACAACCAAGTATACCAGCAACCTGCTTATCAACCACCCACATACAATGCTTCTCCCAACCAACCCACCGCTTTACACCAAGAAGTGGAAACCTATATGAGGACTAACGATGTGATCGTGGGAAATCTTCAGCGCGAAGTGCTCAACTTGAAAGCAGATCTGGTCAAACAAGGGAACGATCTGAGAGCTAATATGAGAAACACGTTGGATAGTCAAACAAATGACTTAAAGAACATGATGGCCAGTTTCTTCCAAGGTAATCAACCCTCTTCTTCGGGTACTCTTCCGAGTAACATCGTTGCGAATCCAAGAGGGGAGATGAAAGCAATCACCACTCACAGTGGCAAAGGTACCAAGGAACTCGAGCTTCCAATACCTCCACCGGTGGTTGTGACTAAGGAGAACGAGTCACCTGCTCCTATTCCTCATCCTTCTCCTTCCCCAATTTCTCCACCTCTTACTTCTACCCCTCCTCCACCCAAGGATGTGAGTGATCCTATTCTCCCAAAGCCTTCCTCTTCTTCCGATATACCTTATCCATCTAGGTTGAGGAAAGAGAAGCTCAAAAGCAAGGACGATATTCAGGTTTCGAACTTTCTTAAAATGTTCAAACAATTGAATTTTAACATCTCCTTCGCTGAGGCTTTCGCTCACATGCCTAAGTACGCAAAAAAGTTTGAAGATCTTCTCAGCGACAAGGAGAAGCTTCTTGATGTCGCCAACACCCAACTTAATGAGAATTGCTCTGAAGTGCTCTTAAGGAAATTGCCAACCAAGCTTGGTGATCCGGGTCGTTTCTTAATCCCTTGCAACTTCCCGGGAGTAGAGAATTGCATGGCCCTAGCCGATCTAGGTGCCAGTATTAATCTAATGCCTCTAAGCGTTTAGAAGCAATTATCTCTCCCTGAGCTAGTCCCCACCAAAATGACTTTGGAATTAGCTAACCGTACGGTTGCTTATCCAGTGGGGATAGCCGAAGACGTCTTTGTAGGAGTCGAAAAATTCACTTTTCCTGCCGATTTCGTCGTCGTCGACTACGAGATAGACCCTCGTGTTCCCTTGATCGTGGGTCGTCCATTCCTGAGGACCGGTCGCACTCTTATCGATGTTGAAGCCGGTGAGCTTATCATGAGAGTGGGTGACGATAAAATCGTCTTCAACATGGGAAAGTTGTCTAAACAACCTTATTCATACGAGAGTGTTAATTGTATTGACGTTCTGGATGAGGCTTGTTAAGAACACTTTAATGATGCTTGTAAAAATATTCCTACCTCTCTTCCCAATGTTGAAACCGTTTCCTCTATTGATTCATCACTATCTCTATTTGGAGAAAGTGATTTGTTTTGGAACAATCTTGAGGCCACCATGGGAGATGTGAACTTAGCTAATGATGCTTCTCCCACCGATGGGAATGAAGACATGCATTTCTTTGAAAACCTTCTCAAGGAAGACAATCTTTCTCCACCATCTCCCACGGTTATTGCTATCGATACTCCGATTTTGAATACGCCTCCCGTCGAAAATCCTCCGGATTTAGAACTTAAGGAGTTGCCGCCCCATCTCAAGTATGTGTTCCTTGAAGAAGAGAAGAAGTCGCCAGTTATCATTGCGAAGGACTTGAAAGATGAAGAGAAAACTCGCCTCATAGCCGTGCTTAAAGATCATAAGAAGGCTATTGCTTGGAAAATTTCTGATATTCGCGGAATTGATTCTCACTTCTGCACACACAAAATTCTCATAGAGGACGACTTTAAGCCCACAATTCAAAGCCAACGAAGGGTGAATCCAAAAATCCATGAAGTCATCAAAACAGAGGTTATCAAACTTCTTGATGCGGGTATGATTTACCCTATTTCGGATTCACCATGGGTTAGTCCAGTCCATTGTGTGCCTAAGAAAGGCGGCATCACCGTTGTGCCCAATGCAAACAACGAGTTGATTCCTACCCGTCTCGTTATTGGGTGGAGAGTTTGTATAGACTACCGCAAACTCATTGATGCCACGAGAAAGGATCATTTCCCTCTACCTTTTATGGACCAAATGCTTGAACGTTTAGTGGGTAACGAATATTACTGCTTTCTTGATGGTTTCTCGGGTTATTTCCAAATACCCATCGATCCCCAAGATCAAGAGAAGACAACATTCACTTGTCCCTATGGCACATTTGCTTACAAAAGAATGCCTTTTGGCTTATGCAATGCCCCGGGACTTTCCAAAGGTGCATGTTAGCTATCTTCCATGACATGGTTGAACAAACCATGGAAGTCTTCATGGATGATTTCTCGGTCTTCGGGGATTCCTTCTCTGCTTTCCTTGCCAATTTAGAACGTATGCTAAAGCGGTGTGAAGACACTCGCCTTGTTCTTAAGTGGGAGAAATGCCATTTTATGGTAAAAGAGGGCATCGTGCTAGGACACAAAATTTCCAAAGCCGGTCTTGAAGTAGACCGTGCTAAAGTCGATATTATCGCTAAGTTGCCTCCACCTTCAACTGTGAAGGGTGTGAGAAGTTTCCTGGGTCATGCGGGCTTCTACCGTCGATTCATCAAAGATTTTTCTCAAATCGCTCGGCCGATGACCCACCTCTTGGAAAAAGATACTCCTTTTATCTTCTCCAACGAGTGCCTTGAAGCCTTCAACTCGCTTAGGGATAAGCTAACTAAGGCACCCGTTTTGGTTACCCCTAATTGGGAGCTGCCTTTCGAGTTGATGTGCGATGCTAGTGACTTTGCTATTGGAGCGGTTTTGGGCCAAAGAGTGAACAAACACTTCCAACCAATCCATTACGCTAGCAAGACAATGACGGGGGCCCAATTGCATTATACGACAACCGAAAAAGAGCTTTTAGCTGTCGTCTATGCCTTTGAAAAGTTCCGCCCCTATCTTGTCCTTTCCAAAACAATCGTTTACACCGATCATTCCACGTTGAAGTACTTGTTGACAAAGCAAGATTCCAAACCAAGACTTCTTCGCTGGGTTTTTCTACTCCAAGAATTTAAAATCGAAATTCGCGATAAAAAAGGAGCTGAAAACCTAGTCGCGGATCATCTCAGTAGACTTGAGGATCCTTACCAAGGGGATCATCCGAACAAAGAAATCAATGATTCTTTCCCCTTGGAGACCTTAATGTCTATCAACTCAACTTCCGATGAAACCCCGTGGTTTGCGGACATTGCAAACTACTTGGCGGGTGGAATTCTCTTTGACGGGTTAACATCCCAGCAAAAGAAAAAGTTCTTCAAAGACATCAAGACTTACTTTTGGGATGACCCGTATCTATTCAAACAATGTGCCGACTTGATTATTCGCTGATGTGTTGATGGACCGGCAGCTTTGGAAATCCTTGATGCTTGCCACAAAGGACCCACCAGTGGTCACTTTGGTCCCAACTACACCGCCAAAAAAGTGTTTGATTCGGGATTTTATTGGCCCACCATCTATCGTGATGCTCACGAGATGGTTAAACGATGTGATGCTTGCCAAAAACAAGGCAAGATCACACATAAAGATGAAATGCCTCAGAATTTCATACAAGAATGTGAAATCTTTGATGTTTGGGGTATCGACTTTATGGGGCCATTCCCTTCCTCTAAAGGAAACAAATACATCCTTGTAGCTGTTGACTACGTCTCCAAATGGGTTGAAGCCAAAGCTTTCCCTACTAATGATGCAAGGGTGGTTTGTAACTTTTTGAAATCGCTGTTCGCTAGATTCGGTGTGCCTCGTGCCATTATTAGTGATCGCGGGACTCATTTTTGCAATGACCAATTTGATAGAGTCATGTCTAAGTACGGTGTAAATCATCGTCTTTCCACCGCCTACCACCCACAAACTAATGGGCAAGCCAAGATATCCAACCGTGGATTGAAGCGAATTTTGGAGCGTACTGTGGGAGAGCATCGTGCCGCGTGGGCCGATAAGTTAGATGATGCTCTGTGGGCTTTCCGTACTGCTTATAAGACCCCGATCGGTTGTACACCTTATCGTCTTGTGTACGGGAAAGCGTGCCACCTTCCCATCGAGCTGGAACATAAGGCGCACTGGGCCTTGAAGTGGGCGAACCTCGACATCAACAAAACCGGTGATCATCGCAAGAGTCAACTAAACAAGCTCAATGAACTCCGTAATGTGGCTTATGAAAATTCTTTGATCTATAAGGAGAAGACTAAGCTCATTCACGACTCCAAGATTAAGAACCGAGAGTTCCAAGTTGGAGATAAAGTTTTACTCTTTAACTCTCGGTTAAAAATCTTTTCGGGCAAGCTGAAATCTCGTTGGTCCGACCCATTCACCATTGCCCAAATTTTTCCATATGGTACTCTCGAGCTCGCTCAACCTAATGGACCAAATTTTAAGGTGAATGGCCAACGAGTGAAGCTGTACTTTGGTGAGGACATCTCTCAGGAGTTGATTCCATCCCTCACCACGTTACCCATGAACTAATTTTGGGTCGAGTCAGGCTCGTGACTCGGTTATCAAAAACAAGCGCTCCTCGGGAGGCAACCCGAGTATCTATCCTTTTCTGTTTTAACCTCCTAAGTGTAGGGGGACCTATATAGGTGTTTGTCTTTGTGTGGTGATGTGATTACAGGGATGAATGCACTCTTGGAACCTTTGAAGAACCGTGCTTCTGTGTTATCCGAAATCCGGTTCTATCTCTCAACTATCGTGATTCAATTTTCTTCATGCTCACATTTAAAATTGATCACTTTAGTCGTCTCTTCCTTAACTTGAGTTAACCAACGTGCACAATGTCATAAGTGTAGGGGAGACTTTTCCCACATGCTTAAGCATTGAGGACAATGTTTATCTTAAGTGTAGGGGGGACTTCTATCGAAGTTTTAAGTGGACTTTTCCATGAAAATGCCTTCATTTAACCGGAAAATCATCTTTTTCAACATTTTTCAAATTTTTTATTAACTTTGGCCAATTAGTCGTAATTTTTAAAATTTTTCTCGTTGCTTTCATATGTATATATTCCGCAATAAAGTCAAAAATATTAATAAAGTGGTGTAGCTAGTTTAGAAGTCTTTGACATATTAGGCCCGTTGCGATTATTTGACTCAACCCGAATAGACTTATCCAAGTTTATTCTAGCTAGTATCCTTAACCATGTAGACCTTAATTGGTTTATTAGGCTAAGTGTCCACGAGTCTCATTACTTGAGATTTTAAATTGTGGAGAACGAGAAATGATAGAGTCAATTATAAGTCGGTATTCTTGCACAACCTCACTTGGTGTAATTATTTGCCTATTCTCCCATCACTTGTTAATAATTTATCTGCAATAAGTAAGGTCGTACGATTTGAAAAGTTACTTAGCTTCTAGCCCAAGATCGTTTAAAAGTTGCTCGGTAATGATAAGAGTTTATAGCCAAGGCATAACTTATGAAGCGGGGCGCGAAGATTGGCGAGTCCGAAAAGGCCCTAACAAGGCATGAGGATTGCATTTTATTGCTAAAGATCCAAGGTGATGTGAAAAGCATTATTCCCAAAATAGATATGAAGGATCAAGACTCACGACGAAAAGCAATAAACTCCCATAAAGATCATGGAGAAGTCTATCCGAAAAGACCCTAACAAGGTATGAGGATAAATAGATCCAAGTCCGAAAAGGAGGCGGATCGTTGTATCTCAAAGTCCTAATTAGAGATTTAAGAAATAATCATGAAGTCGTGGTCAACAAAGTTGGAGTACCCATCAAAAGTCTCCAAGTGAAGAAACTTTATTAACGAAGAGAAGACCATTATCTCAAGAACGTCTCTCGAAGATATGAAGTATGAAGTACATGCCAAATATCGGCACGAGAAAGGTCTCAAATCGTGAACCGAGTTATGCCAAGATATGAACTTTTTGATATCCTGAGAAGCAGTTTTAAGATATTTTGTCCTTTAGCTAACTATTGATCAAATCATCCTACTTTGCTTTCAGCCTAAATAAACTATCGAAATAAGTCCAAAAATGCATCATCATGATCATTCTAAGACAAAAATAAAATATAAGAGATACACCTAGGAATAAGGGAGTTTAAGCATTTAATTAAGCCATGTGTGTAAGTGTTTGATTTGCTAACTTATAATAACAATGATCTCGTTTTTAAGCTTAGTTTGGGGAACGTGAAACTTGAGGGTGATAAATCTTCGCAGCACCAAAGCCCTAATGTAAGTCCCTGATCTCTTTGCAAGTTATTTCCACCCTTTTGTTTACTTTAAAAAGTTCTTATTTCTCTTAGTACTTTAATTTCAGTTTAGTAGTATCTTAATAAGGCCAAGGTTGATTAATTATGAGAAAAATGTAAACTTGCTTTAACGCTAAGCATTGCATGAGGGCATGGCAATGGTTATGTGTAGGGGATTTGATAGGTGTGAAAACACCCATCCTTTTACCACTTAATTCTGGCTAAAACGAGACCAAAACGCGTATTTAATATCATTTGTTTGGAATTATGCGTGGTTTTTGTGTTTATTGTGTTTTAAGAGCCAACCGGATGGATAATGGAGAAAACATGGGATTGCACGGGTTTTATCAAGGAAAAAGACTAAAGACGAAGTCTATTGTCCAAGAGATGCAAAAGATTTGAAGTCAATGGGCCTATTTGAAGATTTATCGAAGAAAAGGACCAAAGATGGAAGATTTGCATATGTCGAAGAAACTCAAGTCTATTAAACGAAGAAATTAAAAGACGAGTTGAATTTAAAAGACGACGAATCCCGAATCAGAATCGAAAACGTCAACTTTTCTGAAAAGACGAGAAGACAAGAAGAAAGGGAGAAAGCCCACTCACCAACCAACCACTCAGCCTATATAAAGGGATCACCCTCACAAAATTTGGCATCAAGTTTTTCTTTCTGTTTCTCTCTTCCTAGTTTGTAGGAAACCATCTCCCTTAAGGAGTGGTTTTTCATCTCTTTGATTTCTTCTTTTAATCTTGTAAGTTTGATCCTTTCCTTTTGTTATACTGAATCCTAATCATCAATTCAAGTGTTCATTTAATCTTTTCATTCATCTTGTTCTTCATCATCTTTTTATTTCAAGTTCTTAAGTTCTTATTTAGTTGTTTTGATCTTAAAAAGTTGTTGATTTTGTGTTTTTATTGTTGGGATTTGTTGCTTATGGGTATTAAATGATTAGTGTTTAATTTGGTAAAACCCTTTTTGCTATTTGGATCGATTTGGTTTAAATTCGTGTCTACTGTTTTTTATGTCTGTAACTGTTCTTCATTCCCAGCTATATTCCGAATAGTCAATCTGCTTTGTCCCTTACTCGGAATGTTCAAACATTCCGAATAGCCTGTTTCTTTTATCCCCTATCCGGAACTTTTATATATTCCAGATAACCGTAGTATTCTGCATGTTTGAATTTTCCACATAGAGAAAATATTCCGGGTAGATCTGGTTATTCCGCATAGGCCGTTTATTTCACATAGCACTGATTCCCAATTTATTCCGCATAGCCCCAAGATTCCGGATAGCTTTCTTTTCCGCATGGTCTTCTTTATTCCGCATAAGCACAATATTCCGAGTAGTTTAAACATTCCGCATAGAGCTTTGTTATTCCGCACAGTCTGATTATTCCGAATGGGATTTTATTCCGCATAGCTCTTTTCTTCAGTAAGATTATTTTTCTGTTTTATCATATAATCTTTTATATTTACTGCAAGTTTAATTTCATTACTTCATTTATTTATCTTTTCAATAGAATAGAAAACCAAATCCACTTTTTGTCACCAAGAACAAATCATTCCACTTTAGGCTGTAATCAATTCGAGAGGATACCGAGAACTATTCCGAACCATTGCAAAACGCTTGTATCAAAGTCCTAGGAAAGTTGGAGATGATTGTGAACGTAGCAGAGTACCGACTAATTAGTGATGCTAGCCCTGGAACAATCACAACAAGGTGCTAGTGATGATGTATTGGTAAGTACTGAAGGGGTTGAAGAATGAAAAAGAAATGTAAAGATAAAGGGTGTAAAGAAAGAAGCTCTCCTTACAACTTAGGACAGAAACCGGGTCAACACATCTATTATTGGGATCATTTTTAAATGAATCTCAATATTGAAGACAAGATATCATGGACCCAGTGATGTCATGCACAACCCTCCCAGCTAACTTAAATATCTCTCAAAAGATGTTTGTTTTAATCACATGGATTTCAACACGCTATCTATTGGTTTATTCACTACGAATAGACTGATATTGAATAGGTGGCAATCCTCTCCAGCTATCTCTCACTAAATCAAAACTTACTATCGAGTCTAGAGCCACGAGATCATCAAAAGTCTCATTAGGACACTTTCCATTTATTACGTGCTTCTTCACACACTATGAAAAGTAAGAGATCTTTATGAGTCCTACGCAGTATTATTGTAATATTACCAGAACATTCAAGTGATACGCAAGTATTACAATGAAGATGGAAATCCTGCTTCAGCCAACATCAAACAAGCTCATGGTAGGTGACACGTGCGGTTCTTTAAGAACCAATCTTGTGAAAATTGGAAAGAAACAGTAGTTTAATTCTTATTTGAACTTAAACTCGTTCCAAGCCTCTACGCATTATCGTATGATCTTGCCAGAACACTAAGAGTGACACTCTTTAGTGTTCACAGTGACGAGTGGAAATCCTTCTAGTGTTAACATCAAACAGCACTTGGTAGGTGACGTGCAAGATTCTATATGAATCAAGCTCGTGACAACTGGAAAGCAACAATGGTGAAAATCTTAATTTAAATTCACTTGTTCCAAGTTCATGAATTGACGGCTTCAATCACAAGGATAATTTATCCAAGTGATTCACTCTTTATGTTCGCAGTCAAGCTTAGTGATAGTCAAATAAAGAGAACGGGTTTACCCGTGAAATCCTGTCAGGAAGTTACTTAATTGAAACTATCCGTCACAGGTACGATATCTAATATCGTCCAACGGTCTTCACCAACCGGAGGTAAAATGCTACCGATATAGAATGAAATGTTCTAAGCCATTTCGTTCTCGTCTTGTTATGTTGCGGCATTTGAAGACGGTGGCGTTGCGGTGTACCAGTAGAAGTCGTCCTCACATACTTATTCCTTCTGCATCAAATATTTCTGCGAATTTAAGAAAGTATTACCTAAAAGTCTTCCGTTGTATCAACTCTGAAACTTTCAAGAATTCAACAAAGGATAGGTGTGTGGGACATGAAGTCACGAAGAGGCAAACATCACAAGAAGTTAAAGATTGTACGTGAAAGGCCAAAAGAACATGCTCCAAGCAAAAGCCTGATATGATTCAACACATATTCACAAAAAGAAGAAAAAGTTAAAAAAGAAAAGAGAAAGTGGACTACGAGCTCAAGAACAAGATCTAACATGCTAGATTAGGACTTTGTAAATTTGGAGTGACCTCCCTTTGGGGTAGATTGTTGGAAATACGTTTTTCGTATAAAGAAAGTCTCGGTCACTCCAATAATATAGTTATAGGCTCGTATTATTGTTTAAAGTAATGTTTTTGTTTAGCCCGACCCATGAGCATGTTCAGGGGCCGGAAGCCCAAGTCCACTTAAGGACTTGGGTATATAAACCCCTTTCCACCATGGAAAGGGGTGTTGGTTGTTTTATTTTCTCTAGTAATACACATAGTTTTATCTCACTTCTCTCTCTAGTTTCTCTCTCTAGAAAAACATCAACCCTCTTGAAATACAAAGATTATCACCATTCTACAAAGTATTACTGATTTTTGAGCTAAGCATGCATTTTTCAGTTTCAATGGCGCACACTCAAAACAAAGTGTCAATGTAACCAAGCTACACCTATATGAGTGTGTTTAAACTGGTATTAAATCCACTTGTGTCACCCAAGTCTTCCTAATTCCCAAATCAAAACACCCCTTTAAATGACTGAAATCAAACTTTAACAAAGGACTTGCATCCAAAATCTACCCAAACTGATTTAAGCTTACTCTAACATGCATCAAAACATAAACAAACACTGAATAACCCTAAACAAAACACTAAACATGAGCATAACCAAGAATCACATAAATCACTTAACACATGCAATCTCACAAGTCCAAAGTGACAAATTCAAGCAAAGGGAGGGTTCAAGCCTGTGTAGTACGTTGTGGGACCCACATCGGGGCCCCACTATGGCTGAAAAGCTATCTCCATTAGCTTAATGCTAGCTTAAGGGCCTATGAAGCTTGCTGAATGTAGAGAAATGGTGGTATGGACTACAACAGTCCCAATACCACCTATATACCTTCTTAATGAACTCTGAAAAGAAACAAGGAAAGGAAAAGGGAAAATCCAAGTAAAACAAGCTGTATAAGCTTGTCAAGCTTATACAAGCTTAAGCTATAGTGGAGGTTAGATAAACAGATAACCACAAAGATTTGTGAAAATCTTTTAAAACAACTTTTTGAAAACCAAACTTTTAAAACTCTAAAAATAACCAACAAGATTTAATACAAAACTGAAACCAAAGCACAAGGTCCACTTTCACTTCCCTTGTGCTTGGATTCGGATTTCTAAAAACTTCGAACCAAATTCTTTTTAATGAACATAAACTAAAGTTTATGTAGATGAAACATTACACTATGCAAAAACAGTAAAATGGAACACAATTCTTTGCAATTTTATTAAAATACTTTAAATATTCATTTAGAAAATTTTACAAAGAGACTGGAACAAGGGGATACCACATACTGGTCCTCCTATTTATACTACTAATCAGAACCTTCTAGTGCTACTAAAACATAAGAAACCCTAGCAAACGATTTACCAAGAATGCCCTTGTCTTGAACTTTTGAATTTGGTCAAAGAACCCATGTGGATGATTCTGCTGTTGAGAGTGATGTGCCAGTTGTAACAATATGATATTGTCCATCCAAAGAATATTAGGGAGGAAGGAATTAACATGAATCGTTGATCTTGTCCCCTGCTTTGGTTTGAGGGAAAGTGATGGGCAGGGGACCTCACTTGTGGGTTCTATGTTGAAATGGTGAGTGGTGTAAGGTGTGGGTTTGGGTGAGATAATTGTTAATCAAAGTTCTGGAGGTTATTGGGTAAAAACCCTTTGGTTCGTGGGTTTTAGGATTAGGGTTCGTAGAGTTGAATTAGGGGTGCACTAGGGTGGGGTGATGTACAATATCTGCTTTCCATGCTAATTAAATATATAAAATAGATTTAAAATATGTTAAATTTATTAATTAGGTTAGTGGGGGTGACGTATGAGAGGGGGTGAGGTGGAGTGATGTGGTTGGTTGGTGGGTGTGAAGTGGACGAATGATTGGGTGGAGTGCGTTATAGTGTCTGGAAGAAATAGTCCTTCCTTTCTCTTGTCTTTGTCAATTCAGTTATAAACATCCAACATTGCATTTTCTTTGTATTCAAAGTTTTGGTTTTTCTAATTTGGCCACCAAAACTTTTCTAAACTTGTTTAAAGGGCTAAATATGCATTTTTACCAAATTCCAAGGACCATTCTTGTATTTTCTTGATAATTTAGGGACCCAAATGCAATTAATGAGTTTTACAAGGGTTGATGAGACTACTTTTATACATAGTCTCATAGTCCAAAATGGGCTTAAAATGCATTAAATATCATGAAATATGCCAAATATATGCTTGTATTTGTTCCATGTGTATTTTAGGTACGGATATTGAGAAAATCACAAAAGATCACAAGAATCAAAGAAAAACGAACACGGGAAAAGAAGCCGCACAATGAACTAGACCCAAGTGTTGATTTTCCAAGAAAAACCCTTGAAGATTGAAGATTGTACAAGAGGGGTCCTCCAATATTGAATAATTGACACTTTAAACCCTTGTATATTCATAATTACAAGTTTGGTCCTTAAAGTTTGTCAAATTACAAAAAGGACCCTTAACTTTGAAGAATTGGCAAGAATGGTCCCTCAAAAATGAAGACTTGTCAATATTAGTCCTCCAAGAAGTCAACAAACAAGTCAAGACCTTGAATAATGAAGAAAATGCCATAATCAGTCCTTCAAATATCATGAGTTGGCAAAACAAGTCCTTTAAAAACCCTTTGGAAAGTTTTGTGGCGAATGTGTGAAAAATGAAACTTTAAATACATAGGATTCAGATTTGTTGCAAGTTAAACCTGAAGTGAAAGAAAGAAAGGAATTGAGGGGTTAAACATGGGCGATACTAATACTTACCTAGACCAACCATGGCCTGCCACGTGCCCCACTTACTCTCCACAACCAATCAAAACCCACCCTTGTGCCACCTCACCATCCACTAATACCAAATTTTAAACTTAATATTAATTAAGTTTAATTTGGGCGCCTAAAACTTTTTTAGACCATAACCAAGATCAAATCTGCTCCTATTCACACGAAGAACACAATTAGGGATTTCATAATTACTTGTAATTAAATCCTATAAGCCTCCAGATTTATGATTGATGGTCCACCAATCACAACCCAACTCTCACTTTGCATGCCACATCACCCACAAGTTCACATGATATCTTCCATGCACACGTTTTTGGGGAAGAAGCCAAATGGTGCCAGCAATCCAACGCCCCACAATCCTGCTTTCATAAAGCTTACTAGGGACCCTTGATCAAAATCTCACCACCTCTACACCCTCACAAACAGCCAAGATACTTCACATGATCAAACCAAATTCAAACTACAAGGGCATTTCAGGGACTTCACCATTAGGGTTTACACTTTATTTTCAGCTTTCTTAGTCTCATTGTAGCCTATATAAGGCATTAGGACTGCTACATTAGTTTTTGTTCTTGGTTTTCTTTGGTCAAAAATCTGTAAATCCTTGTTTTCAAGTCAATGAAAAAAGTGTTTGATTTTGTGACGACTTCCAAGTTCCAAACTTTATTTTATCTTGTTATTGTTATATGTTTGTGGATTTGAAGTCTTAAAGTTTGGTTTTAAGGATTGTGCAAGTGTTTGCAAAAGTTTTCAAAATCTGATTTTCTTTCTAATTTTTAGTTCAAACACTTGAAGCTTTTGGGTCATAAGCTGATCATACCACCCTAATAAGGTGCTTATCAAGGTGAGGTGAGACTTTTGGCTTAGGAGGATTCAAGGAGTGGGGAACAAATTTGGAAGAAATCTGCTTGTTTTCATATTTTTTTCATATAATCTGTTTTGTTCTAATCTTGTTGTTCTTAGCAGCCTGTTGGAAGCTTGTGGTTGTTAAGATACCACATAAGCTCAAAATTCGTGAGTGTGGATGTACATTCATGAGGTTTGTCATATTTTCCCCAAAAATCTGATAAAATCTTGGTTCTAAGTGATTCGTGTGATTCTGCTGGTGTATGTGTGTTTTTATGCATGCAACTTGGTTCTTCATTCATATGTTGGATGTTATGATGCTTATTTGGGCCTAAATCAGTCTTGAGAATAGTTTGACTTGTTTAAAATTGGATTTCAAAAGTTAAAAGGGTGTTTGGGATTGTCTGTGGTTCAAGTTTGTATGAATTTGAGTAGTTGTTTAGGCGTGCTTGTTGTTTGTATCTGTTATTAAGGTGTTTGTGTTCTTATATCTGCATGGTTTGTGCTTTGTATTACCTAAATCAAACAATTGGCTATAAAATCTTGAAACCTTGTTGTTTTTGCCTGGGATCTTGTGCACACCTAGTTTGCATGTTAATCTAGGGATAACAAGTATTTAATCATAGTTATTGCAGCCTGAGTAATAGATCTGAGGCTTTGAAATTGGATTTGGTGTCAAGTAGTTCAACAAACATTATTGTTGACTGTTCTTTGTTCATCAGTGACTTGTTTTGCTTGAATCTTGTTCATAACTTGGAATCAGTGCATGATATGAGTTAATTTGTGTGTCATTAAGTTGTATTGAGCTTGTGTATGCATTTGGTGGACTGTGGTCAGCTTATACTAGCTTAAACATTAGCTTATATCACCAGATCTGCTTATTACATGTCTGGACCATATATGTGGACTAATTGATTAAATTGTATCATTTAGCTGTGTGGTTTTGTGTTTTCTTGCTTGATTGTGACTCCCTACAACTCACTGGTTGTAGGAGTGCCTTAATTGTCCAAAGAAACCAAGTAAATAACTCTAAAAAGCTAAGTCAAATAGTCAAAGCAGTGGGAACTCCTTTCCCCTGCTGCTAGCCACTGCTAGTGTAAATTGGTCATCAGCTTAGTTTTAAGTCATTCTAGCTTATTCTAATGTGCAACAACTTATTTTTTGTAATAGGTCTTATTATTTTGAGCTTATAAGTCAGTTTTGAAGTTTACATCTTTTGGTTTTAGCTTTTGACTAGAAAACGACTATTTTGTCCTTTTCAAAAACATCTTATTGCTTATTCCAGCTTATTGAGTGGTTCTTTTTGAAATCCTTTTGATTATTAAGCTTATTTTTGTCATTTGAAACATTTTGCAACTTGAATCAGCCCTTGAAGTGGACTAGAACTCAAAAACGACTATTTTGTCATTTTCTGTAGAGAGCTTTTGCTTATTTCAGGCTTATTTCTTAGGCTTATTCAAAAATTCTTTTTACAAACAGCTTAATTAGGTCAAGAGAAGGGTGTGTGTCAAATTTCAGCTTATGGCATCAGCTTATAGCTTAATGGGCCAAAAAGCCCATTAAGAATAAGCTGCTTTGAAATAAGCTATAATAAGCTCACTTTTAGCTTTTGGACCTTTGGAATTTTGTGTTTAAAATTGAATCTTGAGTCAGATAGGAGATTTTGGGCTTATTTGGTGAACTTTTTCTTATTTGGCCAAAATTCAACCCATTAAGGGGCTGTTTTGTTATTTAGCCCATTTGGAGGCCTAATAGGGGTAGTTTGGTCATTTCAAGTTCATTTCTGTTTAAACTAGGTTAAAATAAACTAGTTTGCAACTTTTTAAATTTTTTAATAAATTTTGAATTTTTAATATTATTTTATTATTAAAATTTAAATTTTGGATTTTTGCAACTTTTTCATCTTTCCTAGTTTAAATACATTAAGTTAGGAATTGTAAAATTTTAGATTAATTTTTTTTTCATTTAATTAATTTTTAGAATTATTTTAAGATTTTATAGTTTTAAATCTTTTTTAAATAGTTTTAATTAGGTTTAAATTTTTCAAAAATTGTTTTTAATTTAGTTAAGTTATTTTAGAGGTTTACAAAGTGAAAAATCTCATTTTGGGCTTTTTGTTAATTAAATTGATTTTTGGGCTTTAATTAGGATTAAAAATTTATTATTTAATTAAATAAAAGGTTTGAGTGAATTTTGATTTTTTTTAAACTCTAATTACATTTTTTAGGATTTATTGCAATTTTCTAGGAATTTTTAGGTTAATTTTTAAATTTAGTCATATTTTACGGTTTTACGTACACGACTTTTCGTCTTAGTTTAATTCATAATCGTAACCGTCATCCTTTTCTCCTTTCTTTTCTCATAATTATAATCACAAACACTTAATCACTTCTTCACACAAACACAAGCCTCCTTGGGAAACGAACTTGAACTTCATTTTGTCATTAGTGCTTGGTTTTCCTAAACCGACACTTAATACTTGCCGCTTTTATGCCTTTTCCCTAAAAGGACGTATTTCACTACCAAGCATTTTGGCGCCGCTTCCGGGGAGGCGTGTTGTGTTATGATTTGAACAATTGTTGTTTTTATATTATCCATAAATATAATTGTATTAGTAGCACTCTACTAATACGTATTATTGGTTTTTCGTTTTTTGTGTGAATATTACTATATTGTATACGTAGAACAATAAATTCACAAGTACTCCAAAAGTGTGAAAACACAACCTTGATTCGGGATTTCATCACTCGATCATTGTATTTGAATCTCAAACAAAGAAAAAAGGCAAAATAGATAATTACTTTCGTGAAGCTTAATTTTGACAAACATAAACTATAAGGTGAGTATAAGACGGGTATTATAAAATATACCCTAAGGAACAGGGCTCTTAAGTGCTTCGCGCCGCCTCGTTTCCCCGCTTGCTTGTGCGTGTTTAGATAAAAAGGGCTAATCGAGGGTTTGCCAACCAAAGTATTATCTAAGTATCTATATATTTTCTTGGTTTGAATTGATTAAACCCTCTTGAACGTTTTGGTGTTCCACCAACGTTCTAAAGTCATCGAAGGCGTTCACTTCACGTGATCGTTTTCATTCCTTGAGGCTCCTTTAGTTGAGAGATTTGATTTGAGGAGAGATTGTAGATTTTTGTCTACGTAATACATCAACAAAATCCAAAAAAAGTAAAAACAATCAAAAACACAAAAAATTTTTTGGAAAAAGTTAAAAACACCAAAAAGAATCTTCTTTGCTCATCCCCACGTTGTACGTGACGTTTATGCTTACTCGTAATCAAGCAAGACGTACACGTAGACGTCGTAATCGAAAGGAAAACACACCAACACCTTCTAGTGAAGAGACTCCAAGTGAGGAACGTATTATAGAACAAGAAGCTATCATGGCTAATCGTACTATGATGGGGTTGCTTCAAGCACCCACCGAGGGTTTTGGAGAGGCCATTGTGATTCCCGCCATCCTTGCTGAGAACTTCGAGATCAAGACGGGTTTAATGTCTATGCTTCAAGCAAACAAGTTTCGCGGACATGAAAAAGACAACCCACATTATCACATTAGGCAATTAAATCGTCTCACCGCGACTAGCAAGTTTAAGGATGTACCCCACGATGCCATTAAGATGATGTTGTTTCCATACTCGTTAGATGGACCCGCCAAGATATGGCTCGAGAAAGAACCCCCAAATTCGATTTTGACATGGGTTGATCTCGTTTCTAAGTTTGTGAATCAATTTTTTCCACCATCTAAAAGAACACATTTGAAAAACGAGATTTCACGATTTACTCAAAGGTCTAATGAGAGTTTTTCTATGGCTTGGGAAAGATTTAAAGAAATGTTACATGAATGTCCTCACCATGATTTTTCTGAATTGCATCAAATTGACACTTTTTACAATGGGCTTAATGATCATGAACGAGATTACTTAAATGCCGCCGCGGGTGGTAATTTTTTGTGCAAAACGACCGATGAGGCTTTAAAAATCATTGAGAATAGGTCTAAGGTTTACAACCCTTGTAACACACCGAGTGTTGCCACTATGGGTTCATCATCGTCGTCTCCTAACATGAGTGCCTTGCAAGATGAAGCAAATGAGGAAAATCGGGTTTTCGATAGGTTTTCGACTCTTATGACTCATTGGAAAGCACAAGATGCTTCCGCATCGGTTAAAGCGATTGGAAAGAGTTGTATTTCGTGTGGTGGAGCTCATGATTTTTCCGAGTGCATTACCGCGGATGATAACACTTCGAGTGCTTATGTAGCCACGGGAACTTATAACCAAAACGGTCAAGGTTCCCGCCCAAATCAAGCTCCACAAAATCAAAATGCTAACAACTATCGAAACAATCAAAATGGTGCTTATCAAGGAAATCAACGTAACTTTAACAAGGGTAATTACCAAAGTGGGAACAATCGGAAAATTTCAAATCAAAACCAAAACCATGATTTCAAAACACCACACAAGGTTTTCAAAATGCTCACACTAAAAATCTTAATGGAGAATTTTTGGATTATGCACAAGCAAACGATGCTAAGTTTGATAACATGCAACGTGAGATGATTAGCTTAAGATCCGAGTTGAAAAAGAGCTTAAAAACGAACTTGCTAATGAATTGAAAACTCATGCTAATAAAATGGAAGGAAATGTTTAATGTCTCCAACAAAATCAACAAAAAATGGAGCATGGTCAACATGAGATTAAGCAAGAGTTGTTAAAAGCAGATGTTAGGCAATCAAAATTTGAAGATCGAATGGTTAAAATGTTTGAAGCTATCATGTGTAAACCCTCTTTTTCGGGTGGTCTTCCTAGTGATACCATCGTAAACCCGAAAGGAGAATTGAAGCTTATTACTACTCGTAGTGGTAAAACTTTCAAAGAACCCATTTCTCATCCAACTACTTCTACAGAGAAGGAAATAGAGAAAGAGCCCGAGGTGCTGGTCGAAGAGGAGAAAATTCCAATCTCACAAAGTACCGCTCATACCACACCTACGGTTGAACCAATACCAATAGTGGAACCCGAGATTCCAAGGCCGATGCCTATGCCCAAACCCACACCACCCTTACCTTACCCATCAAGACGAAACAAGGAAAATGCACAAGAACGCAACAATTATCAATTTGAACTTTTTATGAAAATGTTTCGTGACTTGCATTTTAACATAAGTTTTACCGACGCTTTGGTCATGATACCTCGATTTTCCGCAAACTTCAAAAGTATGTTGAATAACAAAGAGAAATTGCAAAAGTCGTCTAGTTGTTCTTCGGTTTTTCTTAGCCGGATACCTCAAAAAGTCGGTGATCCCGGTAAATTTTTAATCCCATGTGCTATCCAAGATATGGAAGAGTGCTACGCGTTGGCCGATCTTGGTGCTAGTATAAATTTGATGCCTCTTGAGATTTTTAAGTCGCTAAATCTTCCTAATCTCACTCCTTCAAGAATGTTAATCGAGATGGCTGATCATTCTACGATTCTAGCTTATGGAGTAGCCGAAGACGTCTTTGTGAAAGTTGGAAAGTTTTACAATCCCGTGGACTTTATCATTGTAGACATTCCCATCGATCCTAAAGTTCCTCTAATTTTAGGTCGATCATTTTTGGATACGTCGAGAGCACTTATTGATGTTCATGCTAGGAAAATCACTGTACATTTCAATGAGGAGGAACTCGTCATAAATGCAATTCAAAACTCTACGCTTTCTCATGTGTATTCTATCACGTCTTTGAACCATGTTGATTCAATCAAGAACATTTGCAAAGTATTTTCAAAAAGAATTCTAGGAGTTGTTAATGAAAATGATTTTCCATTCCCTCCGTCGGTGGAGGTTAAGAGTGTTGAACCTACGTCTCCAATCACGGAAGATTCTTCGGATGATGAATATGTTGACCCTGATGGGGAGGTGTTCTTTATTTATAAACGTTTTGAGAACTTACCACCACCGAAACGCAATTTAAATGTGAGAATTTTTAGTGTGCCTAACATAGTTTTAGAAACACAAAATATTTTTGACATAATCAAATCGGGTTTTCATAAGAAGTTTTCAAAAGACAAAAAAGGAAAAGATTTTGAATTGGATTTAAAAGATTTTTCTACAATTCTAACTCCGTCATCACCTCGTGTTTTGAGTACTACAAGCTCATCTACTCCCAGTGACGATGCTTTGTGTGGATTTAGTGTGAGGGAAGCCCCTTATGTTCCCTCCCCTTTCTCCACCGAGGACGAGATATTCGATCCCGGAATTACTTATAAAGGGAAATCTCGGTCTTCCACCGATGCAATAAATGGAAAATACTTTCATTTGATTGGTGGAGTCTACCTCGAGTAGCTCAAAAGTTTGTCTTACCAATTGTCCCACCCTTCTACTTCTCATCTCTTTTCTTCAAACTCTTTGAGTTTTTGGCACGTGTTGAAGTGGCGTTGGTTTGTTTATACAATGAAAACGAGGACGCCATCTTCGATCCCGGTATTTTGCATCATCAAAGGACTTAGTCCTTAATATCGGTTGTTTTTTGGCCTTGTTTATCATGTAAGCCCCACCAAATTGACCATATCATGATTATCCCTAAATGATCACATCTATGGGGATTCAAGTCGAGCTTTTGACTCGACTATCAAAAACAAGGTGCTTCGTGGGGGAGTCCCATGCTTATCCATGTACATTTTATCGCTTTCTAATGTAGTAACGTGAGGGGATTTTTTCCCTTCCAGCCTTTGTTTCGTGGTTGTTTGTGCATTGTGGTTTTTAGATGATCACGATCTTCACGATTGGAGCCTATCGTATTCATTTTATGGGAGCACTCGATCGTTTGCTTTGAAGAAGTTTTATCAATATCCACACATGATATATCCTTTGATGTTCTAACCTTAGGTTTTTAGCACACTTCATAAACGGCTATTAATTTAACGGTTACACCCTTTCCATGCTAGAATAAGCATTCGACTACGTCTCTAGTATGGGGGTATCCTACCCTTAGACTCGAAACGTTGAGGACAACGTTTAACTTTAGTATGGGGGGTGAATAGATACTTGCCTTGCCAAACCTTCACGCTTTCCAAAGTTTATCTTTTGTTTATCGTTTTGTTGCAAAATAAAGCTAAAAATGGCCAAATTTTAAATTTTTTCTCATGTTTTATAAGTGTTTGAAGACACGAATGTAGATTTTCCGATGGCGAGAATAAGAGTAATTTTTGACTCGACCGTACGTGTTGAGCACTTATCTTCGATTCCTTAACTTCATTTTGAGCTAAGTCTCTTAAATGAGGACGAGAAATGATAGAGTTAATTATAAGTTACTATGCTAAACGTAGAGTACTCGTATTCTTTCAAAAACTCATGTGTTCTAGTTGTTTGCTTATTCTCCCTTCGCTTGTATATATATTTTGCTTAATAAGTATTGGATTAGCGGTTTAATCTTGATTGTTGGTTTCTAGTCTTTTCTAGTAGCTTCCATGTAATTAAATTGGGAAGACATTAAGGTAACGCCAACGTCACGGTTTTGAAGTATTGGCAACCTAAATAATCAAAAGCTTCACCTAATAATAAGATTTCAAGTGCTCACCTAAATCAAGCAAACAATTTGAAGCTCACAAGGCCGAAAAATCTATGTGAAATTAAAAGTGAATTATGCCTTAATCTTTGAATCTTTAAAGATCCAAAATTCGCTTTTAGCGTGACGATATATGTCTTTGGCCATAATAAACACCTCATGGCGAGGTTCTATAAAAGGCAAGGCAAGACCAAAGTCATAATAAAAGCTTCATGGCGAAGTTGAATAAAAGATGGAGGTAAACCTATGATAATAAGGCCCATCCGTTAGGGGGCGTATAAAAGTCTTAGTAATAAGTCTCATGTTAAAAAACGTGTTTATCGATCCTTCTTGTTGACTTAATTTTTTGACATCGTTGTCTATTAGGGGAGGTTATTAATTTGATGGTCTTGGTTACACCGTTATGACTCTATTTTTAGACCTAAATCTCTATCATCACATAAGTCGAAAATGAATCCTCGTGAACATTCAAGACAAAAATAAAATATAAGAGATACCACTTAGGATAATGGGAGTCTAAGTACGTGATTAGGACATATGAGTAGTGTTAGCATTCCTAACTTATAATGACAATGATCTTGTTGCACGCTTGGCATGGAATTGGGTGAAAATCGAGGACGACGAAATTATTTCTAACGAAGCATTTACGTGTTCTTGTTCTATGAACCTAAACATCCCATTTTGTGATGAAAATCATACATTATGTCTAAAACGCAAGTAGTAGTAGTAGTAGTGTAGCAAGTTTATCATTCAATAAAAGTGCATAAAAATTAATTTTGGAGGTGCTAAGATACTTTATTCTAGCATTGCGTGAGGGCACGACAATGGTTTAGTATGAGGGAATGATGAGACTGCTTTTTTTTGAACGATGAATAACATTAAAAAGAACTTTCTAGCAAGAAGCTAGAAGAGGAATTACAAAGGGTTCATTAATGAATTCCAACTTTGAACTTTACGACCTCTACATTTAAGGCAAGAAAAAGAAAACATACGAATATTATCAAACAAATCACTTTTCCTCATAAGATGAGAATTAAAAGTGATACTATTTCGATACCGCCACAAGATCTATAGAGCCGCCATAAAGATGAGACTGCTTTTATATATAGTCTCATCGTCCAAAATGGGCTTAAAATGCATTAAATATCATGAAATATGCCAAATATATGCTTGTGTTTGTTCCATGTGTATTTTAGGTACGGATATTGAGAAAATCACAAAAGATCATAAGAATCAAAGAAAAACGAACACGGGAAAAGAAACCGCATAATGAACCGGACCCAAGTGTTGATTTTCCAAGAAAAACCCTTGAAGAATTGAAGATTGTACAAGACGGGTCCTCCAATATTGAAGAATTGACACTTTAAACACTTGTATATTCATATTTACAAGTTTGGTCCTTAAAGTTTGTTAAATTACAAAAAGGACCCTCAACTTTGAAGAATTGGCAAGAATGGTCCCTCAAAAATGAAGAATTGTCAATATTAGTCCTCTAAGATGTCAACAAAAAAGTCAAGACCTTGAATAATGAAGAAAATGCCAAAATCAGTCCTTCAAATATAATGAATTGGCAAAACAAGTCCTTTAAAACCCTTTGGAAAGTTTTGTGGCTAATGTGTGAAAAATGAAACTTCAAATACAAAGGATTCAGATTTGTTACAAGTTAAACCAGAAGTGAAAGAAAGAAAGGAATTGAGGGGTTAAACATGGGCGACACTAATACTTACCTAGACCAACCATGGCCTGCCACGTGCCCCAGTTACTCTCCACAACCAATCAAAACCCACCCTTGTGCCACCTCACCATCCACTAATACCATATTTTAAACTTAATATTAAATAAGTTTAATTTGGGCACCTAACACTTTTTTAAACCATAACCAAGATCAAATCTGCTCCTATTCACACGAAGAACACAATTAGGGATTTCATAATTACTTGTAATTAAACCCTATAAGCCTCCAGATTTATGATTGATGGTCCACTAATCACAACCCAACTCTCACTTTGCATGCCACATCATCCACAAGTTCATATGATATCTTCCATGCACACGTTTTTGGGGAAGAAGCCAAATGGTGCCAGCAATCCAACGCCCCACAATCCTGCTTTCATACTAAGCTTACTAGGGACCCTTGATCAAATTCTCACCACCTCTACACCCTCACAAACAGCCAAGATACTTCACATGATCAAACCAAATTTAAACTGCAAAGGCATTTCAGGGACTTCACCATTAGGGTTTTAATAAGTGTGAAAAAACTTATCCTTTTACCACTTATTTCCAATAATAACAAAACCAAAACGTATATTTTATGTCGTAAAAGTCGGAATTATGCGTGGTTTGTGTTTTTATTGTGTTTTACAACCAAAAGATGAAAAAGGAATAAAACACGGGCTTTCACGGGCTTTTATCGGAGAAAAAGACAAAAGACGAAGTCAAAAGATCAAGAGTGCAAAAAGAACGGAAGTCCAAGGCTTATTCTGAAGATTTATCGAAGAACAAGTCTAAAGACGGAAGTTTAATTAAGCCGAAGAACTCAAGTCTAATAAATGAAGAAATTATAAGACGAGTTTAAATTAATCCCGAGACAAAGTCGAAAAAGTCGAAGAACTTAAAAGACGAAAAGACGTGAAGAAAGAAAGAAAGAAAAGAGCAACACAAGCATCCCCTCCTTTCCTATAAATACCCTTCATTTCACCATACGAAATGGTGTTAGTCATTTAGGAGTAGATTAGTTTTAGGAGTAGGAGTAGATTACTTTCTCTCTCTAGATTTCTTTCATGTTCTTAAGCTTCTCTTTCAAGTTTTCTTAATCTTAATCTTTAATCTTGTACTTTTGAATCTTTAATCTTAATCTTATTTCAAGCTTTTTACAATCATTCTCATTCTACCTTTATTGATTTCATTTACCTTTGATTCGATATAATCTTTGATCTTGTTTAGTTTTGATGTTTGATTGATTAAAAAGTTTATCTTTTTATTCATCTATAAGTTTTAATACAAATGAGTTTTGAGCTTGACATGCTTATTGGCTTATTTTGTGTTTAGCTTATTTGATTTTTCTAGTTTTTCTTAAAAGTTTATCTTTTTAAAGTTTATTTTATAAAGTTGTTTATTTTGTGTTTTTAAAAAGTCTTTAAATTCTAGCTTATTAGCTTTTCTTAAACGTGTTTTGATTAGGTTTTTAGGCGTGTGCTTATTTGATTAATAGCTTATTAGATTTAGCTTATTTTATACATTCCTTTTACATCCCGGTCATCTTGATTGGAAAAGGGTTTTACATTCCTTTTATACCTTCCTTTTACATTCTGATCATCTTGATTGGAAAAGGGTTTTACATTCCTTTCAGCATTCCTTTTAGCATTCCTTTCAGCATTCCTTTTAGCATTCCTTTTAGCATTCCTTTCAGCATTCCTTTTAGCATTCCTTTTAGCATTCCTTTTAACATTCCTTTCAGCATTCCTCTTAGCATTCCTTTCAGCATTCCTTTTACATTCCTTTTAGCATTCCTTTCAGCATTCCTTTTAACATGCCTTTCAGCATTCCTTTCAGCATTCCTTTTAGCATTCCTTTCAGCATTCCTTTTAGCATTCCTTTCAGCATTCCTTTTACATTCCTTTTAGCATTCCTTTCAGCATTCCTTTTAACATTCCTTTCAGCATTCCTTTTAGCATTCCTTTTAGCATTCCTTTTAGCATTCCTTTCAGCATTCCTTTTAACATTCCTTTCAGCATTCCTTTTAACATTCCTTTTAGCATTCCTTTCAGCATTCCTTTTACATTTCTTTCAGCATTCCTTTTACATTCCTTTTTTCATTCCTTTCAGCATTCCATTTAGCATTCATTTCATCATTCCTTTTACATTCCTTTTTACATTCCTTTCGCATTCCTTTTAGCATTCCTTTCAGCATTCCTTTTACATTCCTTTTACATTCCTTTTTACATTCCTTTCGCATTCCTTTTGCATTCCTTTTACTTATCGCAATTTACATTTTCATTTTACTTAGTTATAGACAGCGACAACCTTTCTTTTATTCACCAAAAACGACTGAGTCGCACTTTGAACCGGAAATCAATTCGAAAAGATTGGGACGAGAACTTTTTATACTTGGAAAAACCCAGTTATTAAATGGCGCCGCTGCCGGCTCTTTTCGTGAAGATTAACGGTTTATTGTGAGAGACGCATTGGATTTTGGGATCCGTTCACTTTGAACGTTATTTTTCATGTCAAATTTTCAAAAAAAAATAAAATTCAAAAAATCAAAAAAATAAAAAAATAAAAGAATTATAATAAAA
The DNA here is from genome assembly GCA_025667525.1 of Glebionis coronaria. Lineage (NCBI taxonomy): Eukaryota > Viridiplantae > Streptophyta > Magnoliopsida > Asterales > Asteraceae > Glebionis > Glebionis coronaria. Next base: position 146,767,502 of record CM046882.1, read on the forward strand.
AAATTTCAAAAATCCCAAAAACATTTTAAAAAACCATAAAATGTATTACTTTTCTAAGTTTTGCAACCAAAAATATTCCTCTTAACCCTCTATTGTGTTTAATTCTTTTTCTCAACCCCTCTAATTTTAATTCTTCATGGATTCGTCTTGCGTACGGTGTGGGAGACCATGGCATGGTTATCAAACATTTCAATGGTGTACTTGTGAGCGGTGTGGCTCTGATATTGACGATACACAATTTGGATTTTGTCTATTTTGCAATTCAACAAATTCATACTTCTTCTCTTACAATACTTTCTCACCCTCTCCCGTATATGACAATCCTTATCCTAACAATACACCGGGTTTTTCTCCATACCCGTGGTGCAATATTTGTGGGGGCCCTCATGATGCTTCTTCTTGTCAATCGATGAATATCTTTGAGTCAATTCCGTGCTATGATTCCGGTTTGTATAACTTTGAGCCCCCACATCACACCCTCAATCATCAATCCTCTCAGGGAATTAGTCTTGACCAACAACTCACTACTTTGAATGACATTCTTGAAAGTTTAGCTCAACTCAGAGCCGACTTACATCAGGAAAGGCAACCTTTGTTTGATGGTGACCAAATCTTGAAATCCACCTACACCTTTTTGAGCCAATTTGGTCGTTTTCCCTTCTTTTCTACACCAAAATGTTTACTTACAGCATGGGATAGAATGGGTTTAATTGAACATACTCAGGGAGATGATCAACAGAAATTGCTTCATGAGCTTCTTAAAGATGTGGAGGTTATCAAGGAGGAGTTAGTGGACTATATCACTCCTAACTGGAATGGTCCAGTCTATTATGATGATGATGACGAGGATGATATCTATAATCTCAACCCATCTTCTGAGATTACTACTCCTACTCTTGATATCCCTAATGCGCCTAAGGATTGTGATACATTGAGTGAGATTAGTGATTTTGGTCTTGATAAATTTTTTGATGAGGTTTGTGATGCATCGAATTTTGAGGAGCTTACGGAAGAGGTCGCTCTTAATGATGATGACTTTTCTCCATGCTATGAGAATTTCACTTTTGAAATTTCTCCTTCTCCTCCGGGCGATGAAGGCGATGTTGATTTATTCTCTCCGACTTATGAGAAGTTCGCCCCTGAACTTGGTCTTTTTGATGAGGTGGAAGACGTTATTCTTCGCGACAAATTACTGAAAGTTCATCTTCTTATTGCTAAGATTGAAGCGTTGAATTCTGCTCCTATTAAAGAATCTTCACCTCCGTCTATTACTTCAGTTGAGAATAATGATACAGCTATGGAGGAAATCGACATTTACTCAATGCCTCCGGGTATTGATGATGATGACACGGAGGGGGAAATTATTTTTGATAATTTGCTGCAGGAAGGTATTGTCCCAAGTCCCCCTCCCGAACACCTTTCATCCACTCCTTTTAACACCATTACGGAGGATGAGTGCTTTGACACAGGAGGTAACATTGACCATTGCATGATTGACACCTTTACGGATTTGCAGCTTTCTGAGCATCAATTGTCTTTGGGGGATGACAATTTGCTTACTTTACCCACCCCACCTCCCGTGGATCATGACCTCACATACTTCTCGTATGTTGAGCGGACTTTTCTCCCATTCAAGACTTATCATCCTGTCTCTCCTTTATTAATGTCCTCCGGGAACGAGGACAAGGTCTTTGATCCCGGTATTACATTCGAGGCTTCCCCATGGACCATTTAATTCGGGGACGAGTCAGGCTCGTGACTCGGTTAACAAAAACAAGCGCTTCTCGAGAGGCAACCCGATTATCTATCCTTTACCGTTTTCATAATAAGTGTAGGGGAGCCCTGTGTGTGTTTTCTGTCTTGTTTCTTATGTGCAGGGATTCGAGCTTTTAAAGATCCATTATTGATGACTTTTGACGACCCGTGATTCCGTGTACCCGTCTTCCCGGTTCTATCCTAAACTCTTTTGATTCACTATTTTATATTGTTCAATATTAAAATAGGAATCACTTTAGTTGTCTCTTCCTTAGCAAGATTTAAACAAACGTGCACAATGTCTTAAGTGTTGGGGAGTTTACTCCCACATGCTTAAACATTGAGGACAATGTTTATATCAAGTGTAGGGGGGAAGTTAAGTGGGCTTTTCCTTGTATTTGTCCTCATTTTAACCGGAAAATTTGATTTTTCGACATTTTTCAAAAATTTTAATCTATTTTGGCCTAGTAGCATAGTAGTATTTTCCTTTGTTATCGTTATTTACTTTCTGTGTTAGAATAAATTTTTCATAAAGTGGTTTTAATTTTTTAAAGTTGTGAATATTTTGACTCATCCCGATTTTACTTATCTAAGTTTACTCTAACTAGTATCCTTAACGTGTTTAAGTCAAGTTTTGCTAGGATTTTATATAGGGAGCTTTAAAACGTGAAAATCGTAACTCTCACGGGTTAAGAACAAGAACTTTTCGCAAGTTCCTATAATTGATCCTAGAGAGTTGTTTATCAAGGGAACTTTAAAACGCGAATTCTAAAACTTGAAAAAGTTTAAGAAGTTGCAAGATCCTATAGATGACTCGAAAACCCAAAACTTTGATTTAATAGGCTAAGCATCCACTAGTCTCATTCCTTGAGATTTTAAACTGTGGAGAACGAGAGATGATAGAGTCAATTATAAGTTTGGTACTCTTTCATGAATTTATGTGAGTTGATTATGAGCTTTTTCTCCCATCGCTTGTTAATAAATTTAATTGCTATAAATAAGGTTGTATGATTTGAAAAGTTACTTAGCTTCTAGCCCAAGATCGTTTAAAAGTTGCTCGATATTAATTAGAGTTCATAGACAAGGCATAACTTATTGAAGCGGGATGCGAAGATTGGCGAGTCCGAAAAGGCCCTAACAAGGCATGAGGGCTACATTTTGTTGCTAAAGATGATGGATCAATATGATGGATCGAGACACACGACGAAAAGCAAAAACTCCCCAAAAGATCATGGAGAAGTCTATCCAAAAAGGCCCTAACAAGGTATGAGGATAAATAAATCCAAGTCCTAAAAGGAGGCGGATCGTTGTATATCAAAGTCCAAAATAAAGATTGGAGAAAAATGAAGAAGTCGTGGTCCAAATATGAAGAATCTCTCAAAAGTTCAAGAGAAGAAATTCCTAATTTGAAGAGAAGACCATAATTTCAAGAACGTCTCTCAAAGATTTGAAGTATGAAGTTGCTGCCAAATATCGGTCCGAGAAAGGTCTCAAATCGTGAAGCAAGTTATGCCAAGATATGAACTTTAAGAGGTCCCGAGAAACAGTTTTAAAAGATTTTGTCCTTTAGCTAACTATTGATTAAATCGTCCACTTTATTTTCGGCCTAAATAACTATCGAAATAAGTCAAACAATGCATCCTCGTGATCATTCAAGACAAAAAAAAATAAAAAAACTAAAATATAAGAGATACACCTAGGAATAAGGGAGTCTAAGTAAATAATTGGCCCACATGAATTCGTGTTAGTTTGCTAACTTATAATAACAATGATCTCGTTTTTAAGCTTGGTATGGGGAACGTGAAACTTGAGGATGATAAATGTTCAAGGCAACAAAAACCCAATGTAAGTCTTTGATTTCTTTACTTGTTTCTATCTTTTTGTTTTCCTTAAATGTTTAGTATTTAATAAAGGCCAATGTGGGTTATTTATGATGGAAAATGTAAACCGTGCTTTAAAATTAATGCATTGCATGAGGGCATTGCAATGGTCAAGTGTAGGGGATTTAATAAGTGTGAAAACACTTATCCTTTTACCACTTATTTCCAATAATAACAAAACCAAAACGTATATTTTATGTCGTAAAAGTCGGAATTATGCGTGGTTTATGTTTTTATTGTATTTTAGGACCAAAAGATGAAAAAGGAAGAAAACACGGGCTTTCACGGGCTTTTATCGAAGAAAAAGACAAAAGACAAAGTCAAAAGATCAAGAGTGCAAAAAGAACGGAAGTCCAAGGCCTATTCTGAAGATTTATCGAAGAACAAGTCTAAAGACGGAAGTTTAATTAAGCCGAAGAACTCAAGTCTAATAAATGAAGAAATTATAAGACGAGTTTAAATTAATCCCGAGACAAAGTCGAAAAATTCGAAGAACTTAAAAGAAGAAAAGACGTGAAGAAAGAAAGAAAGAAAAGAGCAACACAAGCATCCCCTCCTTTCCTATAAATACCCTTCATTTCACCACATGAAAGGGTGTTAGTCATTTAGGAGTAGATTAGTTTTAGGAGTAGGAGTAGATTACTTTCTCTCTCTAGATTTCTTTCATGTTCTTAAGCTTTTCTTTCAATTTTTCTTAATCTTAATCTTTAATCTTGTACTTTTGAATCTTTAATCTTAATCTTATTTCAAGCTTTTTACAATCATTCTCATTCTACCTTTCTTGATTTCATTTACCTTTGATTCGATATAATCTTTGATCTTGTTTAGTTTTGATGTTTGATTGATTAAAAAGTTTATCTTTTTATTCATCTATAAGTTTTAATACAAATGAGTTTTGAGCGTGACATGCTTATTGGCTTATTTTGTGTTTAGCTTATTTGTTTTTTCTAGTTTTTCTTAAAAGTTTATCTTTTTAAAGTTTATTTTATAAAGTTGTTTATTTTGTGTTTTTAAAAAGTCTTTAAATTCTAGCTTATTAGCTTTTCTTAAACGTGTTTTGATTAGGTTTTTAGGCGTGTGCTTATTTGATTAATAGCTTATTAGATTTAGCTTATTTTATACATTCCTTTTACATCCCGGTCATCTTGATTGGAAAAGGGTTTTACATTCCTTTTGTACCTTCCTTTTACATTCTGATCATCTTGATTGGAAAAGGGTTTTACATTCCTTTCAGCATTCCTTTTAGCATTCCTTTTAGCATTCCTTTTAGCATTCCTTTTAGCATTCCTTTCAGCATTCCTTTTAGCATTCCTTTCAGCATTCCTTTTAGCATTCCTTTCAGCATTCCTTTTAGCATTCCTTTCAGCATTCCTTTTACATTCCTTTTAGCATTCCTTTCAGCATTCCTTTTAACATTCCTTTCAGCATTCCTTTCAGCATTCCTTTTAGCATTCCTTTCAGCATTCCTTTTAGCATTGCTTTCAGCATTCCTTTTACATTCCTTTTAGCATTCCTTTCAGCATTCCTTTTAACATTCCTTTCAGCATTCCTTTTAGCATTCCTTTTAGCATTCCTTTCAGCATTCCTTTTAACATTCCTTTCATCATTCCTTTTAACATTCCTTTTAGCATTCCTTTCAGCATTCCTTTTACATTTCTTTCAGCATTCCTTTTACATTCCTTTTTACATTCCTTTCAGCATTCCTTTTAGCATTCCTTTCAGCATTCCTTTTACATTCCTTTTACATTCCTTTTTACATTCCTTTCGCATTCCTTTTAGCATTCCTTTCAGCATTCCTTTTACATTCCTTTTACATTCCTTTTCACATTCCTTTCGCATTCCTTTTGCATTCCTTTTACTTATCGCAATTTACATTTTCATTTTACTTAGTTATAGACAGCGACAACCTTTCTTTTATTCACCAAAAAGACTGAGTCGCACTTTGAACCGGAAATCAATTCGAAAAGATTGGGACGAGAACTTTTTATACTTGGAAAAACCCAGTTATTAGGTTTACACTTTATTTTCAGCTTTCTTAGTCTCATTGTAGCCTATATAAGGCATTAGGACTGCTACATTAGTTTTTGTTCTTGGTTTTCTTTGGTCAAAAATCTGTAAATCCTTGTTTTCAAATCAATGAAAAAAGTGTTTGATTTTGTGACGAATTCCAAGTTCCAATCTTTATTTTATCTTGTTATTGTTATATGTTTGTGGATTTAAAGTCTCAAAGTTTAGTTTTAAGGATTGTGCAAGTGTTTGCAAAAGTTTTCAAAATCTGATTTTCTTTCCAATTTTTAGTTCAAACACTTGAAGCTTTTGGTTCATAAGCTGATCATACCACCCTGATAAGGTGCTTATCAAGGTGAAGTGAGACTTGTGTCTTGGGAGGATTCAAGGACTGGGGAACAAATTTGTAAGAAATCTGCTTATTTTCATATTTTGTTCATATAATCTGTTTTGTTCTAATCTTGTTGTTCTTAGCAGCTTGTTGGAAGCCTGTGGTTGTTAAGATACCACATAAGCTCAAAATTTGTGAGTGTGGATGTACATTCATGAGGTTTGTCATATTTTCCCCAAAAATCTGATAAAATCTTGGTTCTAAGTGATTCTTGTGATTCTGCTGGTGTATGTGTGTTTTTATGCATGCACCTTGGTTCTTGATTCATATGTTGGATGTTATGATGCTTATTTGGGCCTAAATCAGTCTTGAGAATAGTTTGACTTGTTTAAAATTGGATTTAAAAAGTTAAAAGGGTGTTTGGGATTGTCTGTGGTTCAAGTTTGTATGAATTTGAGTAGTTGTTTAGGCGTGCTTGTTGTTTGTATCTGTTATTAAGGTGTTAGTGTTCTGATATCTGCATGCTTTGTGCTTTGTATCACCTAAATCAAACAATTGGCTATAAAATCTTGAAAACTTGTTGTTTTTGCCTAAGATCTTGTGCACACCTAGTTTGCATGTTAATCTAGGAATAACAAGTTTTTAATCATAGTTATTGCAGCATGAGTAATAGATCTGAGGCTTTGAAATTGGATTTGGTGTCAAGTAGTTCAACAAACATTATTGTTGACTGTTCTTTGTTCATCAGTGACTTGTTTTGCTTGAATCTTGTTCATAAATTGGAATCAGTGCATGATATGAGTTAATTTGTGTGTCATTAAGTTGTATTGAGCTTGTGTATGCATTTGGTGGACTGTGGTCAGCTTATACTAGCTTAAACATTAGCTTATATCACCATATCTGCTTATTACATGTCTGGACCATATCTGTGGACTAATTGATTAAACTGTATCATTTGGCTATGTGGTTTTGTGTTTTCTTGCTTGATTGTGACTCCCTACAACTCACTGATTGTAGGGGTGCCTTGATTGTCCAAAGAAACCAAGTAAATCAATCTAAAAAGCTAAGTCAAATAGTCAAAGCCGTGGGAACTCCTTTCCCCTGCTGCTAGCCACTGCTAGTGTAAATTGGTCATCAGCTTATTTTTTAAGTCATTCTAGCTTATTCTAATGTGCAACAACTTATTTTTTGTAATAGGTCTTATTATATTGAGCTTATAAGCCAGTTTTGAAGTTTACAGCTTTTGGTTTTAGCTTTTGAATAGAAAACGACTGTTTTGTCTTTTTCAAAAACATATTATTGCTTATTCCAGCTTATTGAGTGGTTCTTTTTGAAACCTTTTTGATTATCAAGCTTAGTTTTGTCATTTGAAACATTTTGCAACTTGAATCAGCCTTTGAAGTGGACTAGAACTCAAAAACGACTATTTTGTCGTTTTCTGTAGAGAGCTTTTGCTTATTTCAGGCTTATTTCTTGGGCTTATTCAAAAATTCTTTTTACAAACTGTTTCAGCTTATGGCATCAGCTTATAGCTTAATGGGCCAAAAAGCCCATTAAGAATAAACTGCTTTGAAATAAGCTGTGATAAGCTCACTTTCAGCTTTTGGACCTTTTAAATTTTGTGTTTAAAATTGAATTTTGAGTCAGATAGGAGATTTTGGGCTTATTTGGTGAACTTTTTCTTATTAGGCCAAAATTCAGCCCATTAAGGGACTGTTTTGTTATTTAGCCCATTTGGAGGCCCAATAAGGGTAGTTTGGTCATTTCAAGTTCATTTCTGTTTAAATCATGTTAAAATAAACCAGTTTGCAACTTTTTAGGATTTTTTTATAAATTTTGAATTTTTAATATTATTTTATTATTATTTTATTATTAAAATTAAAATTTTGGATTTTTGCAACTTTTTAATTTTTCCTAGTTTAAATACATTAAGTTAGGAATTTTAAAATTTTAGATTAATTTTGTTGTCATTTAATTAATTTAGAATTATTTTAAGATTTTATAGTTATTCATCATTTTTAAATTGTTTTAATTTTAAATTTTTCAAAAGTAGTTTTTAATTTAGTGAAGTTATTTTAGAGGTTTACAAAGTGAAAAATCTCATTTTGGGCTTTTTGTTAAGTAAATTGATTTTTTTGGGCTTTAGTTAGCATTAAAAGTTATTATTTAATTAAATAAAAGGTTTGAGTGAATTTTGATTTTTTGTAAACTCTAATTACATTTTTTAGGATTTATTGCAATTTTCTAGAAATTTTTAGGTTAATTTTTAAATTTAGTCATATTTTACGGTTTTACGTACACGACTTTTCGTCTTAGTTTAATTCATAATCGTAACCTTCATCCTTTTCTCTTTTCTTTTCTCATAATTATAATCACAAACACTTAATCACTTCTTAACTCAATACACAAGACTCCTTGGGAAACGGACTTGAACTTCATTTGGTCATTATTGCTTTTACGCCTTTTTCCAAAAAGGACGTATTTTACTACCAATCAAGGGTATAAATTTCCAAGTCTTCAAAAGATGAGGGACCAATCTTGACAATCTTCAAATCTTCAAGGGTATTTTCGGAAATTCATTTCTCGGGTTCGGTTCTTTGTGCGGCTTCGTTTCCCGTGTTCGTTTTTGCTTGATTCTTGTGATCTTTTGTTGATTTCACGATATCCGTACCTAAAATACACAATGAACAAACACAAGCATATTTTTGGATATTTTAATGATATTTTAATCGTTTTAAGACCGATTTGGATGACGAGACTATGTATAATTGCAGTTTCATCACTCCCCCATACTGAACCATTGCCGTGTCCCCACGCAATGCTAGAATTAAGTATCATAGCACTTCCAAAATTCATTTTTATGTGACATTTATTGAAAACATAAACTTAAATAAACTACTACATGTGTTTTAGACATAATGTATCGTTTTCATCACGATTAAGTGACTTTTAGGGTCAAAGAATAAGAACACATGAATCCCTCATAGAGATAAGTTCGTCATCCTCGATTTACACCCAATTCCATGCTAAGCGTGTTAGGATATCATTGTCATTATAAGTTAGCAACACAATCATTACTCATGAGTGTTAATCACGTACTTAGACTCCCTTATTCCTAATTGGTATCTCTTATATTTTATTTTTGTCTTAATGATCACGAGGATCCATCATTGACTTATTTCGACATTTTATTAAGGCCGAAAATAAAGTAGCACGATTTAATCGATAGTTAGCCGAAGGACACGATCTTTAAAAATGGCTTCTCGTAATCTCCTTAAGTTCATATCCTGGCATAACTCGTTTCACGATTTGAGACCTTTCTCGGATCGATATTTGGCATGTGTTTCTAACTTCAAATCTTGGAAGACGTTCTTGAAATAATGGTCTTCTCTTCATATATGGAATTTCTTCAAACTTGGACCACGACTTCATCATTTTTCTTTAATCTTTATTTAGGATTTTGATATACAACGATCCGGCTCCTTTTCGGACTTGGATATATTTATCCTCATACTTTGTTAGGGTCTTTTTGGATAGACTTCTCCATGATCTTTAGGGGAGTATTGCTTTTTGTCGTGTGTCTCGATCCTTCATATTGATTTTGGAACAATGATACTTCACATCATCTTGGATCTTTAGCAACAAAATAGAGTTCCTCATGCCTTGTGAGGGCCTTTTTGGAACTTGCCAATCTTCGCATCCCGCTTCAATAAGTTATGCCTTGGCTATGAACTCTATTCGAACACGAGCAACTTTTAAACGATCTTGGGCTAGAAGCTAAGTAACCTTTTAAATCGTACGACCTTACTTATTGCATTATTTAAACAAAAGCGTTGGGAGAATAAGCTAATAATTACTACACATGAGATCGTGAAATATTACGTAACTTATAATTAACTCTATCATTTCTCGTCCTCATTTAAAAGACTTAGCCTAAAAAAGTTAAGGAATCGAAGCTAAGTGCACAACACGCACGGTCGAGTAAAAAACTACTCTTATTCTCACCATCCGAAAACCTACATTCGTGTCTTAAACACTTATGAAAAACAAGAAAAACTTTAAAATTTGGCCATTTTTAGCCTTATTTTGCATAAACGAACAAAAAGATGAATATTGGATTACGTGGTGACGTAAGCAAGGTGAAGTATCTACTCACCCCCCCATACTAAAACTAAACATTGTCCTCAATGTTTCGAGTCTAGGGGTGAAACACCCCCATACTAAAGACGAAGTCGAATAATTAATCTCGAGCATGGAAAGGGTAAAACGAATAACCTAAAAGCCGTTTATGAATTATGCTAATAAGATAAACGTTAGAACATAAAAGGATATCATCGGATATCAGAATCTCCAAAGCCAACGATCGAAGCTCGAGTGATCCGTAAAACGAACACGAGAGGCTTCAATGATGACGATGAACCTAATAAATCACAATCACAAACAACCACGGAACAAAGGTTGGAAGAGCACAAGTCGCCTCGTTACACTATTAGAAAATGATAATATTCACAAGGATAAGCATGAGAATCCCCCACGACGCACCTTGTTTTTGATAACCGAGTCAAAAGCTCGACTCAAATCCCCATAAATGTGATCATTTAGGGATAATCATGGTTTGGTCATTTTTGTGGGGCTTACATAATAAACAATGCCCAAAAGTACATGGAGTACTTTAAAAACCCGACACACGTATATCGGAGTCAAAGATAGCGTCCTCGTTTGCGGATGAAAGATGAAACAACTCTACTTCAACCAATAGTGGAACCTCAAAGAGGTTAAAGAAAATAGACGAGAAGTAGAAAGGCGGGGCAATGGGTAAAACAAACTTATGAGCTACTCGAGGTAGACTCACACCAAGCAAATGAATATATTTTCCATTTATTACATCAGTGACAGACCGAGATATCCCTTTACAAGCAATTCTGGGATCGAATATCTCGTCCTCGGTGGAGAAATGTGAGGGAACATAAGGGGCTTCCCCCACACTAAAACCACACCAACCGTCGTCAATAGGAGTAGACGAGGTGTTAGCACTCAAATAACGATGTGATCACGGAGTTAGACATGTAGAAAATTCTCTTAAATCAATTTTAAAATACTTTCCTTTTTCATCGTTCAAAAACTCTCAATGAAAACCCGATTTGATGATGTCGAAAATATTTGGCGTTACAAACTCAACATTAGTCACGCTAAAAATCCTCACATTTAAGTCGCGGTTAGGGGGTGGTGGATTGTATAAAATCTCAAAACGTCGATCAACAAAGAACACCGCCCCCTCGAGGTCAACATATTCGTCATCCGCATGAACGTCGATCTCATCGATTTCTTCATCATAGATGGGTTTGTCAAACCAAGGCTTTTCATTCCCCTCATGTAAGATTTTAGAAACTATCTTGAAGAGATCACGATCAAGCATAAAACCATCATTCTTTTATGGGGATCGTTGATAAGTTAGATCCTCACGAATGTGGTAAACGTCATTCTTAAAATGAGGAGTGTTGATTAGGTAACTCCTCAAGAATGGGATTTTTGGTCACGTGAGTTGGTTCGTCATTAAAAATAAGTCGTTCCAACTCATCAAGTTCATCGTCGATCTTGGAAAAATCAACCTCACTCGTAGGTGGGAGTGGAGGCAAAAGAGCTAGCTCTCGTTCTATAATTTCCTCAATCTCGGGATCGAGCTCGTAATCATCGTACGTACCACATTTAGAATTCTTTTTAGGAGAATAAAAGATGGCATGTGGAGTTTTAAGCACGTGATCAATCTCGAAAAAATCGCCATCGTCATCATCAAAGAAAGAGTCGATGTGAGCACTCACAACCATGCTCTTACAAGCCCTAGGGCTATGCTTAGGTGACTTTTCTATGACGAGAGGATCGATGCCGATGAAACCATTAGCCTCAACATTTTTTGGGCTAGGAAATGGAGGCACTTCGATGGAGTTAGAAGTTGAAGCCTCAAAGACGTGGTTCTTCGAAGGTAGTGAAGACGAGTCCATTTTGGTCATTGTCGTGATGGCACTAACGTCGCCCTTCGGCATTGGTTGTTCACTTCTTTCGCCAAATACATCCCAAAGTGATTTTTCATCCATAAATCGACGAATACCCTTTTGAATTAGGTACACGTGTTCTTTATCATTAAAATCGTCATCTTTAAAACCGTTCATTTTAATTCTTTCAAAACATGCATCAAGCCTCATATTTTCCTCTAAAGTTAACATTTTGAAATCATTAGAATTTGAAACATCGGGTTTTGCAACCTCGGTTACGATCATTAGAAACTTGGGATTTATTTGCGATAAAGTCCATTGGTTCTTAGCCATATCTCATAGTAAGTCTCCCCTCGTGGACGTCAATTACGGTTTGAGCCGTTGATAAAAATGGTCGACCTAAAATAATGGGACATTTAGGGTCACACTCGTAATCGGATATGACGAAATCCACGGGAAAAACAAACTTTCCAACTCTAACATAGACATCCTCGGCTATTCCAATTGGTATAAGTGGTGTACAATTTGCAAGCTCGATTGTCATGTTCGTGGGGATAAGTCTAGGCAATCTCATCAATTTCCAAAGAGAATTAGGCATGAGATTGATGCTAGCACCTAAATCGACAAGGGCTAAACATCCCTCAATCTTGAAAAATCAGAAGGTAACAGAAATTAGCCCGGATCCTCTTCCTTTCTCGGCATTTGCCTTTTGGGTTTTTTTTAGAAGGATCGATGCACAAGTTTCTTCAAGGGTTACTTGGGTAAGGTCGACAAAACTCTCTTTTTGAACCGTGGATGGAATTCGAGGTACACGAGGGTGTGCACTCTTTTCCTTGTTCACCATGTTCATCCCCTCGCCTTTAGAACATGAAGGCGTCTTAGAAGTCGAGGGTTGAGAAGAAGGAACAACTTGAAATCCATCAAGGGTAGGGGTAATCAGACGACTTTTCTCACGAGACGAGGCGGCTTTACATTGTTCCTTCGGATTTGCAACGGTGTCACTAGGTAACTAACTCGATGACGCACCCGAGGCCTTGTTCATAATAGCCATAAACATCTTTTTTATATCAACTGTCCTTACTCAATCTTCGTGTTTTGATTTTTCAAAGTATTAGCCTCATTCGTTTCATATTAGCCTCATTCGTTTTCATGTATTCTTGAAAATCGTTTGACGAACTATTTTGATTTGAATTAAAGTTCCCTTGGTTTTGATTACTTCTTTTAAAATTTTTTTGATTACCACTCGAAAAATTGTTTCCTTGATTGTTGTTGTTTGAAAAATTCGAGTTTTGATTGTTGTCTCGATTTTGCCAGCTCAAATTATGACCTTGATTATGAAAATTTCCTTGTTGATTTTGAAAATTGTTTCCACGATTATAATTATTGCCTTGATAATTTCCTTTTGATGAACCCGCGTTATTTTGATTTTGAAAATTGTTGTTTAACGCGTTAACACTCGACGTTTGGCCATCCGTATCCGCACACTCATAATAATTATGAGGTCCACCACAAAACGTACACGATGCCTCAACCGCTTTCACCGTAGCGGGATCGTATTTCTTTTGCATCTCGATTAAGAACGACGTAAACACATTCGTCAACTTATCGACTTTCACATCAACCCTCTTAATGTCGCGATTAGGATTACTAACATTGGCAACATTGGCAACACTCTGTGCATTGCGGAGTTGGTAAACATTGGATCGATTCTCGATAATCATTAATGCATCTTTCGGAGTTTTACACAAAAAGTTGCCACCGGCGGCGGAATTCAACGAATCTTGTTCTTGATAACTAAGACCGTTGTAAAACGTATCGATTTGGTGCAACTCGGAAAATCCATGGTGAGGACATTGCCTAAGAAATTCCTTAAAACGATCCCACACGTCTCTACAAGATTCATTCTGTTTTTGCTCAAATCTCGTAATCTTGTTTTTGAAAAACGTCGTCTTAGACGGTGGGAAAAAATAATTAACGAATTTGGAAACGAGATCCTTCTACGTAATTATGGGATTAGGTGGCTCTTTCTCGTACCAATCCTTGGCGGCACCATCGAGCGAGTACGAAAAAGCATAAGCTTGACGACATCGGTGTCGACGTTCTTAAACTTGCTCGTGGCGAAAAGACGATCATAAATTCGAATGTGATCGTGAGGATTATCTGCCTCACGACCTCGAAACTTCGTAGCTTGAATTAACGATAGCATTCCGCTCTTAATCTCAAAATTCTCTACTTCGATAGCGGGAATTACGATCGCGTCTCTATAACCCTCGGTGGGCGCTTGGAGCAATTCCATCATCAAACGATTGTCGGCCATATTGTCTACGGTCTCTTCAACAACGATATTAGGAACGTCGGTTTCTAACTCTCGTCTACGTCGTCGATTTTCTTCTATTTCGATTGCGTCGATTCGAAGCGTCGCTAGAATTAGAATAATCCTTCGATCGAGTGCGCATGCACTAACCGTAGAATGGAGGGTAGCAAAGAAGATTCTTTTTGCGGTTTTTCAATTTTTCAATTTTTTTGGTTTTTGATTGTTTTTTAATTTTTTTGGATTTTCTGTGTATTACGTAGACTCAAATCTACAAATCTCTCCTCGAATCGATTTGTCGATTAAAGGTGCCTCAAAAAATGAAGACGATCACATGGAGTGAACGCCTTCGATGACTTTAGAACGTTGGTGGAACACCAAAACGTTCCAGAGGGTTTAATCTTGAAAACAAGCAAATATATATATGATACGTAGATAATACTTGGGCGACAAACCCTCGATTAGCCCTCTTTCTCAAAACACGCACAAGCAAGCGGGGGAAACGAGGCGGCGCTAAGCACTTAAGAGCCTTTTTTCCCTTAGGTCGTGAAATACAACCGCCTTATACCCACCTTATAGTTTGTGTTAATCAAAATTAAGCCTCACGAAACTATTTATCTATTTTGCCTTTAAACTTTTGCTTTGGATTCGAATACAATAATTGAGTGATGAAATCCCAATTAAGGTTGCGTTTTCACGCTTTTGGAGATATTGTAAATTTATTGTGATACGTAAATACAATATATTAATAATATTCACAAAGAAAAACGAAAACCAATATATCTACAATATAGTAAAAAGATTGTTTTGTGTTTAGTTTAGGAAAACAAACACGATTTATTTGGATACTATAGTATAATAGAGAAAAATAACAAAAATGAGTATGTACGTTATATACGCTTTCCAAAAATTGAAAAGCAAAAAAAACGCACTACTCACACAAACACGATATATATAAGGCTAACACACCTCCCCAGCAGCGGCGCCAAAATGATTGCAGTAAAAATACGCTTTTTGGAAAAAGACGTATTATAGGCAAGTATTAATCGATACGGTTTAGGATAACCGTAAAGACGAAAAGTCCAAGTTCGTTCTCGGATGAGGTGTATGATTTGTGTGCCAATTATATAAAAATCAAGTTTGGATTAGTGTCGTTTATGGTTTAAAGAGAGAAAGAGTAAAGACGAGTTACACTACGATTGCACTACGACGTAAAACGTAATACGATGACGTAAATACGTAATACCCGACGAAATTAAAAGTTAAAGCTAAAAATTAATTAAAAATTAAAACTAAGATTAAAATAATATAAATAACAATAAAAATTCAATAAATAAATTTTAAAACCTTCTATTAATTAAATTATCAATTTTAAATGCTAATTAAAGCCCTAAAATTAAATATAATTAAGAAAAAGCCCAAAATATTATTTTATCAAACAAATATCTTACTTATATTATTTAAACACAAAAAAGTAATTTTCCTAAATTTTAGAAACTATTTTTCTATTTTTTAAAAGCTAAAAACAATTTTTAAACTAAAATAATGATTAAAAATAATAAAATAATGCTAAAAATAAACTTATTGTTTCAAAAATCCTATTTTATATTACTTTTTTTTCAAAAATCCTATTATATATTACTAAACAGTAGAAAAATAGAAAATGTTGAAAAAAGTAATTTTTTACACTAAAGGACAAAACAGTTTTAATAAAATCATATTTAAACTTAAATTAAATCTAAAAAATAAGTAAAAAGAGTGAATAGTGATTTTTTTTAACTAGAAATCTTAAAATATTTTTCTGAAACTAAGAAAATTGGAAAAACTGAAAAATATTAACTTTTTGCACTAAAAGACAAAAGACAATTTAAATAAAACTATTTTAAATTGAATTATTTCTAGAAAATACAAAATGAACAGTAAAATAAAATTAAAATTAATGAAAAAAATCAAAATAAATAAAAAATCCAAGAAAATTAAAATCAATTAAAAATACTCAATATTGCTCACTAAAGACAAAAAAGTTAATAACTGAAAGGGACAAGTCTGATTTCTTGTCTTTTTACCCAGCAGTGCGAACTTGTAACTAGTAGTGGGAAACTTCTTCACACTGCTCTAAGCAGAAAAAAACGTCTGGATGCTTTTTGGCTTGGATCTTGCTTGTTACTTAGTTTTACTTGGAACCAAAGGCACCCCTACACTCAGTGGAGTGTAGGGAGTCAGATTAAACAAGAAAACACACAGGTTCAATTCAAGGAAAACACATAAAAAGGCAAAAACAAGTTACTGTGAAGGGTGTAGGGGTCTGTGAGTGTTTGTTGGTCTGATTGACCACTTGGGTGAGTTTTTGTGACAACCATGATTTTGGGGTTCGTCACTTAGAATATAGTTTAGGGTGTTTTGTGCTATGTGCTTTTATGTGCTTATGTGTTTATTTTGTGTGTTTGGAGTGAGGTTCGGATATCGTTTATGGGTATATGGTACTCATAAGTAAATTGAGGAACGGTTATTTCATGTTCATGAGCTCACAAGGTAGTGACTATGAATGAGATGGTGTTGTTTCGTGGTTTTACGTATACGTATATGTATTATAGAAAATCGTATTTTTACGATTTAAGGTTTAGCATTAAGAGGTCTCAGATGAGGTAATTAGTCACGAGAATAATTTACGGGATGGTTTTAAGTCATTTAGAACTTATTTGTATAGTTTATTTCATATTCTAAGAGTTTTTATAAAACTGTATATTTTTACGTCTTTTACGGTATACGCGTAAATTGACTAGTTTTACGGTTTTGGAGGTTTTGGAGCTGAAATAAATTAAGCAAATTTAAGGTAATGATAATTAATAGTTAATATACAGTCTATATCTCCTAATAAAATGAAATAATTTACAAGTATTCTAAGCTTAAAACATTAAAATTGTCATTAAAACAATACCATAAATAACCATTTGTACAATGGCCTAATGCATCATTCTTTACATACCCGTATGAAAAACATTACAACATGTTTAAGCTTCCCACATTAAAAATGCAATCAATATGATACCATAATTAACTACATTCGTACAAACTCGCATTGCACTAATCTTCCTCTACACAACTCATTATTCTATTTAAGTAAACCAAAATAACTCTCTATCAAACCAGTGTAATTTTGGTTCAAGTTATTATGATAATCTCTTTAATCCGATCATATCATAACGAATATTCCACTAATTTACAGACGCTCCTCCCGATAAATAAGACTCTGCATTTTACTATATAAAGTGGCAAAATTAGCCTTAATTTTTGCACAATTTCCTGAATCCATGTACAAATCACACAAACCCTAATCAACACTCTCTCTTCTTGATCTACATTCTCTGAAAAAGTTGTGCAAGTGCTTAGATAAAAAAAACTATCTTCTTAATATCCATTCTTTGTTTTCTTGGCATTAAACGAATGGATTGATTCGTGTCAAGATACATCAATGATCTAAGCGCTCAAAAGGATAATGTGATCCTACGGGTCACATATCCTAAGCACATGAATGCAGTAGGCTCAATTGATGCACAAGTCTCTCTTCTTGATCTGCATTCTTTGACAAAATTGTTTCTATCTTTAAGATCGGTAAGTGGCGCATAATTTATTTATATAAGCTATTTATATTTTTTGGTTATGGTTAGTGGTCCATATTTATGTTTGGTTTAACTTTTTTTGATGTGATAATCTATTTGATTAATGATTGATGAAAGGAAATAATGGACAAAAGGATCAATTAAACGAGTAAGATCAATCACATACAGTGAATAGTTTATAAGTTTTTTTATTTTTGAGTTTCTATCATTTTGTCCCGATTCATTCTAAGAGTAATATAAATCTTTGTTTTAATATTTTCTTTATTTGATGTTAGTGTTGATTTCATATAATTGATTTGATTTTTTTTTAATTTTTCAGTGCACGGAGGAGTACCAAGTTCACAGAGGAGTATCAAGGCAGTGCATCAAAAATCAGAGATCTTCGAGGTCTCTGTTTTTTAAACATGTAATTTCCAATTAATCCATTTTAGGACCTGATTAATTTTTGTTTTGGGGTTTTTAAGCCGATGCTCTTACTCCGTAACACATAAAGATGAGAATATTTAGTTATAGTGAAGTAACAATCATCACTAATAGCGTTATCATTCCTGTTTGAAATTATTTAGGGGTTGTTCGAGTAAGTTTAATTTGTGTTTTGCAAATTGCAATACAAAAATTATAGTTAAAGATGCACCAGTTAAAGGGGGTCCTTACGTAATTTTTTTAGTCCTAAAGTGATTGTAAACAAAAGGAGTCAAGTGTGCGTTTTTTATGTCAATAAATATTCTATGAATGAAAGTCTTTTGTTGTCTTTTGTGTTTGGCTACCAAAATTGTCTTTTTTGGTCCATAAACCAAGTGATTATAAAAGGCTGATTTTGGCAATATTATTAAAACAGTCTTCCTACAGAAACAGCCTCCAACTATTTGGTCAAGGAACAAATTGATTAATAACAGATGTTTGGTTTATCAACATTATACAAACATTTGTTATGATGCCTTAGTGGAATAAGTATAGGATATAATGAAATTAAGATGGTTTCTAAAATAAGAAAAAACTGGAAAGTATTATAATGTTTTAAGGTGGTTTCTAAATATAGGATTGGATGTTTAGATGTCGTACATGATTGATGAGATATAACCAATTATACCATTACGTATAAGAGATGTTTGGACAACGGGTGCTAATTTACTAATAAGGGACTCTGTTTTGCTTATCGATTCCTTTTTAGTTTAGAATCGAGTAGTGAGCCTAACGAGTATTGGAAACTGTTTGCTATTGCTTGCATTCATACTGTTTTGACTATGTTTACTTTTTGAAATTTATATTATGGCAACCGAAACAACCTGTAGGGTTTTGAACATCACATCATCTTTCCAACAAAATTAGAGTTTTCATAGCATTGAATTTAGGTTGATGATTTTAAGTACGGGTCCAAATGGGTCACCTTGGGTCATGTTCTCTATTCTAAACAATAAAAATCTAATATATGTTCTATAAGCATACGTTCTCATTATATACAAATAATCTAAATTCGTGTTCTTTGGACTGTGCTTTTATGTAAATAGGAAAAGAAAATCTAATTTAAACCCTTGAAAACTGTCTTTCAGACATAAGTGGTTATTCAGTCTGTTATAAATAAAAGGAAAATGTGTGCAGTTTAAACGGTACAACACTTACTATCAACTTTCATTTTACCCTGCAGATAATTATGAGTTTTGAGTCAAGAGTGTTTCAAGTTCTCCTCATAAACTTCAAGTACTACTTCAAGTTCTCCTCATAAACTGCAGATCGATAAAAGTGCATCAGACCTGGACCTATGAAACAGTGAGTGTTCAAATCTAAGAAGGCAAAGTTGTGGATGTTATGATTGAGAAAGAAACTTAGTTTTGTGTTTGAAACATGAACTAATCAACTATTCTACAAACATTGGGATGAGGCAGCTGAAGACGCTCAAAAGGAAGCCTTATTTGGCTACACATGGTGCTGCAAGTAGGATGGCCAGGGAAAGGAAAATCCCTTTTACTATAATTCTATAGCTATAATTTATACAATTAGTGTATACCTTTTCTCCAACTTATATGTAACTTTATATGTCCTTAAGTAAAAAAGATAGCATTAAATTACAACATTAAGAATTTAGTTTTCAGCTATAGTTTCAAGGCTTGCAATATTGTTACATCACTGGGTATTAGTTCAACAAACACCCATTTACTTTACCTTTATGATTTAATTAATGTGTCATTAGTTTACCTTCTCATTCCAAACAACAATCTTAATTCATGTATTCATAAATTAACATGTGCTGAAAAAATCATCAACAAAATGCAGGGCCTATGAACTTTTTTTGTTCGATGGTGTGTTCGTGGATTGCGAACATGGAATGATGAAAAAATTGTTGACAAAATGTAAAGCCTGCTTCAAGTACATCTATGCAGATACTTAGCATCACACAACATGTATGTCTAAATCTTTTTTTTTATCAGTGGTTTAGCTTATTGAATGGGGTCATCAGGTTCGGGTGGTATTCGATCATGTTATAGAATAATTGGTGATTGGCTTATCGGGTTTGATTTCTTCATTCTTAAATACATATTTCGGCAATGAAACTAAGAAAGAAACTTTATAAAAACCACAACCATAGTAGCCTTCGTGTAAAAAATGAAATGATGCAGCAATGATAGTCAAAATTTTAGTTTCACACATTTGATTATTTAATTCTCAAAGACATATTCAACAGATATAGCAGGTTTAGGACACAAGTACAAAATTATTAATACATAAACGGGGATTGCAGAATTACAGCCACCTTAACTTTACCTAAAACTCATTTGGGAGTTACATATGTCATATAATGTTGTACATCTTATCTTACAAATACATGGTATGAGATCAAACAAGTACTACATGTAAACTTTTCTTTTAGGAATCATTTGATGTTTAGATTACTTTTGGCTATATAAATGGGTCTCTCCTCATTTGAAAGCCGGTCTACAATATGAAAATCCAAAAATAAATGTTATGATCGTGTTATGGTTGTGCTCATCAAATTACAGTTAGCTAAGTTGACTAAAATGTTCGCATTAGTGTGATAGCATAATGCTACGTATGGTTTTTACATCTCTTAGGAAGTTATAAGCTATTTTCAAATAAAACACATTTATTATCTGACTTATGTAACTACCTTTACATGTGAAAAAGCTTAACATTTGTGCATTAGAGGTTTCGAATATATAATGCTTCGTTGATTAGTCACTATTGTACAAACCTTAATTATCCTGTTTCAAATCATTATATATACAACATATTACTTTAAATCTGCATGTAACTACCTAATTAAGAATTTTTATGTTTTAATCATTTTTATTTGAGTTCATTTTTAACTTTTAGGTTTTCACGGAATAGACATTAGCAATTGCCTTGATAAGCACTCGCAAGTGTCCTTTGACGTTTAAGACCGTACAGGCGGGAGACCAAGACACATCGATGTTGTTTATAATTATTGTTACAACTCAAATGTTAGGGAATAATTCATGTATTATATGATTATTTTTTTTTCATATGAACATACCGTGTTTACATACGTTGTTTCCTTACTTTATACATATAACATCTTACAAGAAAATTCTTTAAAATATATCCGACGTTAGACGGGTTTTTAAGCTAGTAAATAATAAAAAAATAAAGAAAAAGGCTATTTGGGTCGGTTATGGGCCAATTTGGTGGAAGGGGGTTAGAAAATATGGAAAGTTTTGATTTTAGCCTTAAATTTGGATTAGGAAAGGTGTTTTAATATAAATTAAGACCCCTAAAGGCCATGAACGACTTATCAGCTATAGGGTCGAAAATACATCAATGGAGGTTAGGGTTTCAAGAAAAATCAATCCCTTGAAGATTAGAGGTAAAAATCATGTTCTAATTATGTTTTTATTAACTAAATCATGTTTCTAATTCATGTAAACATCAATTACGATGGATTTAGGGTTAGGGAAAAATTAAAATCTGAGAATTAATGTTATTGTAATGATTAGATAAGTTAGGGCTTGTGATTAAATAAATTATGAATAATTAATTAGGTTAATTCAATTAAATTCGTAATTAAAAACTAGGCAGAATTTTTGGTGCATTGTTTTGATCATATCTAGAGTTATACAAAATTTTAATTTTCGAATCTTATATCCCTAAAAATATGATTGAATTGGCTTTCAAATGTAAGAAACTAGAATTGAATTAGAGGTATGGAAGTGGGTCAAAAACAGGTTACAATAGTCGGAGGTCAAAGCAGTTTTGAAATCAGTCGTGTTTAAATTAATACTTTAAGATGTTTAGGGTACTTAGGAGTATAATTGGACCTTCAAACGAACATGAGACTTAGATTATATATTAAATAAAAGATCTGGAGGAGGGATAAACAAATGGGTAAGGGTAAGACTCTCTGATCATAACAAACTTTTCATATGTTCAAAATCAGTAAATTCTGGATAGGTAAAAGTATATATATATATATATATGGAGGTCTTAACAGTAGCTTTAAGGTTGCGTCCAAAGGGGAAAATTAGCTAACACATGTAAGGTCATAGGGTGTCGTTTACAGGGCATGTTATTTTTGTTAAGGGGGTGTTCGACCAATAGTGTGAAGTATGAAAAACGCGACTATTTTGGGTTAAATGTTAACGGGACGAGTTATGAACTAAACTAAGTTAAGGGCTTTATATAGGGGTGTAATGAGATTCATATGGCATATAAATGGGGTTAAGTTGTAGGAGAAGGTTAGATATCCATTATAGATTGATGAGCGATTTTGGTATGTGGTTCATGTCTTGATTGTATACGTTTGTGTGTTTAGATTTGTGCTAGAGTGTGGATATTTGGAGAAGCTTGTTCAGGTGAGTTTCATAGTCCCATGTATTTTTATGATTTGATTTCCAGATGGGATGGAAGAGACACTGTATGGGTTTGTGAAGAATGATGTGAATGTTTTTATGGTTTGTGATGATTTTTATCGTGGGACACGTACCGTCTCAGTTATTGTGGTTTGACTTTATACCAAGGGGATGTTGACAAGGCGGGTCCTTGGGATTGGTTCATAGGTGTATGGGCGCCTATGGGACCATGGTTATTGGTAAGGCTTGGATCTTTGGAATTATGGTTATTGGTAAGGCTTGGATCTTTGGAATTATGGTTATTGGTAAGGCTTGGAGCCTTGGATTTGTGGTGATTGGTTAATCTTGAATGCTAGTTGTTAATACATAATTATAGCACATTGTCCATATGTTCTTTTGTTAGTGGTTGTTATTCACGGCTTATAATTGACTTGGAGTTGAAGTCTAAACCTATGACTCTCACCAACTTTATGTTGACGTGTTTTAGTGTCTCTTTCAGGTGAGAATGTGGTTAAGCGCGAGAATAGGAGTGGCTAGCTGGAAGGCTTAGGATTGCATTTGGAGGAACCCCCTTTCCTCTTAGTATTTATTTTATGTTTGACTAAGTGATACATGTGGAGACCTATATGTTGATGTGTGTATTTGTATGTCTTTGGTAAGGGGTAGACCTGTTACCTACTTACCTAGACGCCTACATTGTTTGTGATATTGTCATGACATTGTGTCACCCATTTATGATATTTCCATTTCATTTAGTTATCTCCATAGACACGCTATTGTTGTGATGATATCCATACGTCGCGCCCCATATTCCGCCATGGTGGGATGTGACAGAATGGTATCAGAGGCAATGGTTATAGAGAATTAGGTTGCCTAGTCTAGTAGCCTAATCTATAGCTTAAGGATCCCTGCATATAGGCATCATAGGAATATGTGTGCATGGTTTTAATTGTATAACCTGAGTATTGTTGATTCGTTTTCTGTGAGTTTTGACTAGTATGGATTGAACTATAGTCGTTAATACTTAGTCACATGTTAATTTCTGTTTTGCTTTTGATATATAAATTACTTTCACCATATTAAGTTATTTGGTGTACCTAATGTATAGTATTTTTCTTTTGATGTTTAAGTCATGTTCCCTAAGAATCATGTGGTGATTCGAGTTACTAGAAGTAGGTGGATAGGAAGGATTTTAAGTTGTTTCCACTCTTATGGGCGACATGACTTATAACTGATTATGATGTTGTGTTGGAGTTTGTCTATGCTGTTTTAGCTAGACTATGGATTTATGTATTCCAAGAGTTTTACTATGTTATTTTAATAGATGGAGTTTTGGACCTTATTGTTTATGTGGTTATGAGCTTATGTGAGTAGATGGATTATGAGTTATATTGTGACAATCCGTCAATCTATGGTTGATATTATATGTAACACCCCATTTTGATAATGAAATGTCACGCGTAATTATGGCGTGTCATCAAGCATACAAGGATAAATGTATAAAACATTACATGACCATAGGGATAACCGGAATCAAACATCGGTTCCCAAACATAAGCCCAAAACACAATAAAGCAAAAGAAATGAATGAAAGACTAAACAAGCATAAGTATATGAAGGCAAAAAGGAAAATAAGTCTCTGGCAGCTTCCATCCTATGCACGTCCTCCAATTGCTCGAGTCTTTCCTAGGGTACCTACCGTTTTGGGACATGGAAAGGAAAGTAACGGCTAAGCAAAACGCTCAGTGCACGGATATAGACATAGTATAAGTGACTAGAACATAATAGAGACTTAATAGCAGCGTAAATGTATAAGTCCTGGAAAACCTAGAACATGTTCATAAAATTGGTTTAATAGTTTGAAAAGCCTTATGTTTATCTTATGAAAACTGTTTAACGTATTTTACCATTAGCAATTATAGGTCATGAAAATCCACCGTGCATGAATACTTGGAGGGGTGACCTCATCATGCAAATTAGAGGGGCTGCCTCTAATTTAATATACTGGTTTTTGGGTAGGAGGGATCAGCTCCTTGTGAAGGATGCAAGGCACACACCACATTCACCATGAAATCCTGAATAAAACATGTAACTAGGATGCACCCATACGCCCCACATGATAAATATAAATAAATGGCCAAAAGCTGAAGGGACGCCACGAGTAATCACTCCGCCGTGGTGAAGTCATAACATCAGTGCCTCTAATGTTATGGTTATGGTACCTCCATAACTAGGTGAAACTGGTCATGCATGTATATGGCTATAGGTAATCTTAATTTAAACATAAGCAATCAAACACGTAACTTATACTACGGGAAAACAGTTGGCTGCATACGGGGAATCCTAATAAGGAAAGAATGTCCATACTGAATGGACGGGAATCCGTACCTTATGTCCAGTGAAAGAGAAAGACGAACTGCGAGAAATCCTACTTCAGAATCACTAGTGCTACATAAATACGTACATGAATAAGTATTTGCTTACTAAATACATAGCTGATTTTATGTCATGTCTTAGCTTATTTTATGTGTTCTTACCATGTTTTACTGTTTCTAAGTGGTAAGGTCCTTGACTCTCAAAGGAGAGGTCAAGGGTTCAAACCTCACTAGGTGTGTACACTTGGGGGTGGCCACGGAGGTTCACCTGCGACGACTCCGGGCTATCCAAAAGGGTAGCCGCCCTGGGATTAGTCGGCTCGCAATGTCGAGTCGGAAACCTAGGTATACCCAAAAAAAAAACTGTGTTTTATCTTATATTATGTTTAATCTGATTAAGCATTTATGGTATTTCATGTGTTATTATACTTACTGTGTAATAATAAGTAACTTTCCTAAAATAGCAGGTTTCCTAAAATAGAAAATTTACAAAAATAGAAAGTTTCCAAAAATAGAAAGTTTCCAAAAATAGAAAGTTTCCAAAAATAGAAAGTTTCCAACAATAGATTTACTGCTTAAAATAGATAAGTTTCTAAAAATAGAAAGTTTCCATAAATAGATTAGCTGCCTTAATTAAATAAGTTTCCATAAATAGATTAGCTGCCTGAAATAAATAAGTTTCTAAACATAACTGGTTTCCATAAATAGATTAGCTGCCTTATTTAATTAAGTTTCTAAAAATAGAAAGTTTCCATAATTAGAAATAAGCTGGTTAAATAAGCTAAGTATATAAGCCTAAGTGTTTTCATGATTATTTTCTAAGTCATAATATATAGTGTATAGTTTAATAATTATTTCATGTAATTTAATTAAACTATAGGTTATAATATTTAATTAAAGTATAACATGTTTTTAATTAAATAAGTTAAATACTTAGGTTAAAATATGTATTATTATATATTAATAATATAACCTAAGTCATGTTAATTAATTAATTATATCCATGGTTTTAAAATAATTAATTAATTATAAGTCTTAAATATATAAATGCTTAGGTTAAAATAATTCCATGATCATTAATAATTAAATAACCTAAGTCATGTTATTAAATTAATCACATCATTTTATTAATTTAATTTTAACCTAAGATCATAAACATAAAAAAACTAAACATAAACCATGAACCGGATCTAGACTAAAAAGCATGAACCGGACATGAAATCAACACCGTACCCCGAACCAACTCGGGGTACCCCGTGTTTCCTTGCTGCCGTGGGACCCACACGCACCAACCAAGACCATATGGTCTTGGTGGTGGTCGGCTTGGCAAGCCGAAACCCATTCGGGTTCGGTTGCAGCTTGCGGCCAAACAAACACCCCTTAAAAACAACCTTCTGATTTTATTTAACACCAAAACATGTTAGATCTATGCTTAATTATTATGTTTTTGTAATAACCTTACATGTTCATAATTTATGAAAAGATTAAATCAAAAGAAAAGGTTTAAAAAGCTTTTACCAAATTCGTGGATCAAGAGGACGAAGAACAAACACGATAAATCACTAGAATTCCGAGATCCAAGATCAAAATCACCTTCTATGGTGGTTGTAGGGTGGCGGAACAAGGGAGAAGGAGAAGGAGGGTTTTTAGGTTTTCTTAAAAATCTTCTGTAAAGATTAAATGAGTAGTGAAAAATCCCTTAAACCCTTTTAGTAAAATTTTGATGGGCTAAGCCCATCCTCCCTCCTAAATTTCGTGGAAATGGGGCCCACAAGGGGTAACCCGAATGTTTTCCGTGTCTAATTAATAAGTTACACGTTCGTGATTATTTGTGTTCGCATTTTAAGTGTTCTCGTTGCGTAAATATCGTGATCTAATATATTTAATTACGCTCGTAATAAATATATATACGTAATTAATAATAGTTCGTGTTTTAATTACGTTCATGATTTCATGATCGCATGCTCGTAATTAATTATCGTCAAATAATTATTACGTGATCGTGCGTAGTAAATACTTATCGTGTTCTAACACGTACGTAATACGTAATCATGCTATATTAAGAAAGTTTTAATCTAGTACGTACGATCTTAAGGGTACTATTCATGGTAAAAGCATGCGGGTTTTACAACTCTTCCCCCCTAAAAAGAATAATTTGTCCCCGAATTATAGATAACGTAACTGAAGGAGAAACATACCCGAATCAAACTAAGAGGGTATGTAAGGTAAATGAACGTACAGGTGACCTGGTAGAAGGAACGCGGAACGTGACATGTCTTGAAAGGACATGAAACCTGACGTGACTGAAAGGACATATCTAATTGATAAGTGAAAACGGATAAGAAGTTCGGATGAACTTGTCCGCTTCCAAGTGGCCTCCCTCTTGTAACGGTTCCTTCAGAAGATCTTGACGCTAAAGATAAATCTTGGTCCTCCTGACCTTGACTTGGAATCCGAAGAAATTCTTGGTTATCTACGGAAGGTAGATCCCCTAAATTCGATCGAGGAAAATAAGAGTTAACGTGCAAGGGTAACTGAAACGTTACTATGCAAGACAATCTGACTTAACAGGTAATTAGAAACGATGCGCGAGACATAAAGAAACGTAGTACGTGAAAATTTTTGAACGTGATACGTGAAAAATTTTGAACGTGCTACGTGGAGATATGGCGAGTGTAGTATGAGTAAGCATATAGTGATCCATGATATGTGTAACATATCTTGATCCTAATATGAGGAACGTGGAAAGAACATGACATGTGAAACATATCGTGATCATAGAATACAATGGCGGTAACGCCAAACGCTACAAGGTGAGACATAGAATATGACGAGAAACGTCTATCTAAGGATAGGGAGTTATACTAAACTTGGGTCTGGTCTCTCAAGTTCTTGCAAAACTTCCCCAGAATGAACAAAATGAACGTAAAACCGTAAGCCAAGATACGATCTTGAACGTGAATAGTGTCATGAGCGCGAGCGCGAAAGCAAGACGTGGAATTAGAATGAAGACGTGAAGTAAATAAGGAGTACAATTGCGAATCTTTGTCTGACCCGATAGCTGATGGATTACCAAGTGGTCAGATGAGCCTTGGCTGGAACATGTCCAATCAATCTGTTGGTTCTGCGATCCTTGCGGATGTAAGGATTCTGCAGACTTGATCAAACTGTTTGCAATAACCCAGATAGCATCATGCTTCTTCTGAGTTTGCATTAATCTGGTAACCAAAATCCATGGAGATCTTGTCCCATTTAATTTCACAATTTCAGATGATGAAAAACATCCCAGTCTGTTGGTGTCCTATCTTAACCTGTCGGTATGTCAGGTACTTAGATATGAACGTAAGTGTATCTTGCTTCGTAGAACTTGATACATAGGAGTTGCGAAACTCCGAGTCTCTGAATCTAGACTTCTCCTAGCGTAGGATCTTCTAGAACACCTAATGTAGTGTAGGGTTCTCTCCTTTACGCATAAGCTGAGTCATGGTAAGATTAACCGTAGAAACCCATGTGATTCAGCGTGTCACTCTAATCAAATAGAATTGATATTGGACAATTCCTAGGGTAAAATTTCTCTTGTCATAGAATTTGTAACATAGTGCAGATATGGTCTTCCCGTTCTTCTCTGGGCTTAAAGGAAATCAGGTTATCCTTAATGAAAACACTGATGAATTTGCTATGAGTTCATGGAAACTCATTCCTATAATGCCGTTGGAGCATTGATGAGACTAAATCAAAATCATAAATCTAGCATGACCGAGTCGTGTACGAATAGCAGTCATGGACATGTCCTGCTTTTTCACTCGTCACTGTTGGCAGCGTGATCATGAGTTCGATCTTGGAAAAGTGATTAACACTATAAGGTCGATTGGACATGTTGTCAATACGTGGAGGAGAATAACGGTCATGAATGGTGATTTGTTTACGCCGACAGTAGTCGACACATAATCTCATGGTACCGTCCTTCTCCTTGTAAGTTCTTCTGGAATGTATGGGAAGATTTTGGAATAATCAACTGGCTATGCGTCAAAGACTTAAGTGGTCGTGTTTTACTGATAGCTATAAAATTTTAGCGACCATGGCTAACAACGCACATGCTTGTAAGCATAGATAATTTGTACCGATTTTCCCGATGGAAAATCAAGCTGAAAGTATTCAGAAGCCTGAACATTACTGTACATAATTATGAATCGTAGCATGGTGTGCTGTTCATAGTACATAATTAGGATAAAATTCATCTCGTGTCTATCCGAGGAAATGCGTTAGCAACTTCATCATTAAGCAAAAGGAAAGCCTTCGTATACGTGGGAATACGAAAGGCGTCCTTCATGGTCTTGAATATATGAAATATGGTGAAAGAAATGAAAGTGACATCGGCAACGTGACAGTTCTCACTGATGTGCCGGTAATGGTATTGAAATTCTTGTGGCCTGATTAATACATGGCACAACCAAATGGATATACCCTTGGAGGATACCCTTAATTTCTTAGACATGTTCCATAGTTGGACGTGAGTCATGTGTCTTGACTCGTGTCTTGGAACTATAAGCATGACATATGTCTTGACTAGTGTCTTGACATGTGTCTTCAGAAAGTATACGTGAGACATGTGTCTTGACTGATGTCTTGACATGTGTCTCGAGACGTAACTCAATAGAACTACAATATTAGGTTATTATGCCAGACTTGGCGGATCGGTTGGACTACTAATCCTTGTATTTCTGGTCACGTCCGTGGCCAGAGTTTCGGTTGCGATTTCTTGGATAGTTGTTGTCATAGTAGTGGTTACTATCGTCCTGTCTGTCAGTTCCATGATGGTCATTCTCATGACCGTGATTCATGTAACTATTCAGCTGAGTGGCCGGCTGGTACCGGTTTGCACTCATATGGCTGAAATGACAGCCGAATGACGTGTGACATGTAACTATGAATTAGGGACAATGATTGATGGGAATCGTCTGATGGTGAAGCATCTTCTCGTCCCATTGCTTTGCTCCGACGCCTTTGTCTTCGTCTTGTAGGATCTCTAGGTTGTGAACAGCATCCGTATCTTGTAGCGTCTCCGAACGTCAGCAGCATCATCCTTTAGTAACATTTCCAAGTTATGAGCGGCATCAGCAATTTGTAGAGTATTAGCAAGTGGATAAATGCCTGAGATGATTCAGAATCGACTAACGAATACTCGTGCAGTATTGCAAGTGAAATACACATGGATTTAGGTACGTGTAATACACCTGGAACATGGTACATGGAGTACACGTTGAATGCACATGAAATGATCGGTATGGGGTCGATCATTTGTCATGATTTAAGGAAAGTATACCGGTTAAACGGTTAGGAAAACCATCATGATAACCTGGCAGTATTAGCATAGACATCATTCTGGTTGTAACAGAAACGTTAAAGTGTGGTTACACAAAATTTAACGATGATTTGCCTGACAGCATGATCAATGAAGACCAACCATGACTATCATGAAAGCAGGATTCAATGAAATCTAACAATGTCTTGCAGGACAGCGTAAATAACAAAAGAGGCGTAAAACATAATCAACATGAAGACGGAATTATCATGAAGAAACATGAAACCATCTATCACGAAGAAGTGTATCACATAATCAGCATGAAACTGAAGTTAACCATGACAGTATGAAAACATACTTGACATAAAAACATAATAACTTATGAGGGGACATGAAAAAAATTTATGCCAATTTAAATCATGAGAAAATTTTTATGCATGAAAACAGTGCATGAATGCGTAATGTAGTTTATAAAACCTTTATATGTGCGAGGGAACGCCTATGGGTCGGTTCCAAAACAAAAGACATGGCGAGGGGACGCCTATGGGTCGGTCCCAAAGTTAAAAGTTTCGATAAAAGCACATGCGACTAAATAGGGCCAGTCCTGTACCAACCATTACTTAGTCATAATCCATGCAACAATGATACATGAAACATAAATAAATGAAACTCATATGTCAAAACTTATCAGAAAAAAAATTTATGTGACTAATTATGAACTATTGGGGTTCAGTCCACATAGCCACTGTTCACGAGGAACATTATGCATGAAACAATGACACATAACAAAATATGAATGACGGTTTTCCATCCATATTAGCAAAACAATATCGATGAAAACATCAAGGTTAAAACCTCAAGGTGCTGAAAACATCATGGTTAAAACAACAATGCGCTGAAAACATCAATACGTAGAATAACAGACGTTGGCTTAGGAAGCTCCTGGTGACTACCCACTAGTCACAGGTCGAGTTTTAGAGCCTACAGGTCGAAGCCTTGGCTCTGATACCATAATTGTAACACCCCATTTTGATAATGAAATGTCACGCGTAATTATGACGTGTCATCAAGCATACAAGGATAAATGTATAAAACATTACATGACCATAGGGATAACCGGAATCAAACATCGGTTCCCAAACATAAGCCCAAAACACAATAAAGCAAAAGAAATGAATGAAAGACTAAACAAGCATAAGTATATGAAGGTAAAAAGGAAAAGAAGTCTCTGGCAGCTTCCATCCTATGCACGTCCTCCAATTGCTCGAGTCTTTCCTAGGGTACCTACCATTTTGGGACATGGAAAGGAAAGTAACGGCTGAGCAAAACGCTTAGTGCACGGATATAGACATAGTATAAGTGACTAGAACATAATAGAGACTTAATAGCAGCGAAAATGTATAAGTCCTGGAAAACCTGGAACATGTTCATAAAACTGGTTTAATAGTTTGAAAAGCCTTATGTTTATCTTATGAAAACTGTTTAACGTATTTTACCATTATCCAATATAGGTCATGAAAATCCACCGTGCATGAATACTTGGAGGGGTGACCTCATCATGCAAATTAGAGGGGCTGCCTCTAATTTAATATACTGGTTTTTGGGTAGGAGGGATCAGCTCCTTGTGAAGGATGCAAGGCACACACCACATTCACCATGAAATCCTGAATAAAACATGTAACTAGGATGCACCCATACGCCCCACATGATAAATATAAATAAATGGACAAAAGCTGAAGGGACGCCACGAGCAATCACTCCGTCGTGGTGAAGTCATAACATCAGTGCCTCTAATGTTATGGTTATGGTACCTCCATAACTAGGTGAAACTGGTCAAGCATGTATATGGCTATAGGTAATCTTAATTTAAACATAAGCAATCAAACATGTAACTTATACTACGAGAAACAGTTGGCTGCATACGGGGAATCCTAATAAGGAAAGAATGTCCATACTGAAAGGACGGGAATCCGTACCTTATGTCCAGTGAACGAGAAAGACGAACTGCGAGAAATCCTACTTCCGAATCACTAGTGCTACATAAATACGTACGTGAATAAGTATCTGCTTACTAAATACATAGCTGATTTTATGTCATGTCTTAGCTTATTTTATGTGTTCTTACCATGTTTTACTGTTTCTAAGCCTTAAACTGTGTTTTATCTTATATTCTGTTTAATCTGATTAAGTATTTATGGTATTTCATGTGTTATTATACTTACTGTGTAATAATAAGTAACTTTCCTAAAATAGTAGGTTTCCTAAAATAGAAAGTTTCCAAAAATAGAAAGTTTCCAAAAATAGAAAGTTTCCAAAAATAGAAAGTTTCCAAAAATAGAAAGTTTATAAAAATAGAAAGTTTCCAAAAATAGATTTACTGCTTAAAATAGATAAGCTTCTAAAAATAGAAAGTTTCCATAAATAGATTAGCTGCCTTAATTAAATATGTTTCCATATATAGATTAGCTGTCTCAAATAAATAAGTTTCTAAAAATAGCTGGTTTCTATAAATAGATTAGCTGCCTTATTTAAATAAGTTTCTAAAAATAGAAAGTTTCATTAATTAGAAATAAGCTGGTTAAATAAGCTAAGTATATAAGCCTAAGTGTTTTCATGATTATTTTCTAAGTCATAATATATAGTGTATAGTTTAATAATTATTTCATGTAATTTAATTAAACTATAGGTTATAATATTTAATTAAATTATAACATGTTTTAATTAAATAAGTTAAATACTTAGGTTAAAATATGTATTATTATATATTAATAATATAACCTAAGTCATGTTAATTAATTAATTATATCCATGGTTTTAAAATAATTAATTAATTATAAGTCTTAAATATATAAATACTTAGGTTAAAATAATTCCATGATCATTAATAATTAAATAACCTAAGTCATGTTATTAAATTAATCACATCATTTTATTAATTTAATTTTAACCTAAGATCATAAACATAAAAAAAACTAAACATAAACCATGAACCGGATCTAGACTAAAAAGCATGAACCGGACATGAAATCAACACCGTACCCTGAACCAAATCGGGGTACCCCGTGTTTCCTTGCTGCCGTGGGACCCACACCCACCAACCAAGACCATATGGTCTTGGTGGTGGTCGGCTTGGCAAGCCGAAACCCATTCGGGTTCGGTTGCAGCTTGCGGCCAAACAAACACCCCTTAAAAACAACCTTTTGATTTTATTTAAAACCAAAACATGTTAGATCTATGCTTAATTATTATGTTTTTGTAAAAACCTTACATGTTCATAATTTATGAAAAGATTAAATCAAAAGAAAAGGTTTAAAAAGCTTTTACCGAATTCGTGGATCAAGAGGACGAAGAACAAACACGATAAATCACTAGAATTCCGAGATCCAAGATCAAAATCACCTTCTATGGTGGTTGTAGGGTGGCGGAACAAAGGAGAAGGAGAAGGAGGGTTTTTAGGTTTTCTTAAAAATCTTCTGTAAAGATTAAATGAGTAGTGAAAAATCCCTTAAACCCTTTTAGTAAAATTTTGATGGGCTAAGCCCATCCTCCCTCCTAAATTTCGTGGAAATGGGGCCCAAAACGGGTAACCTGAATGTTTTCCGTGTCTAATTAATAAGTTACACGTTCGTGATTATTTGTGTTCGCGTTTTAAGTGTTCTCGTTGTGTAAATATCGTGATCTAATATATTTAATTACGCTCGTAATAAATATATATACGTAATTAATAATAGTTCGTGTTTTAATTACGTTCATGATTTCATGATCGCATGCTCGTGATTAATTATCGTCAAATAATTATTATGTGATCGTGCGTAGTAAATACTTATCGTGTTCTAACACGTACGTAATACGTAAAATCCTAACACGTAATCGTAATCATGCTATATTAAGAAAGTTTTAATCTAGTACGTACGATCTTAAGGGTACTATTCATGGTAAAAGCATGCGGGTTTTACATTATATTCTCAAGTATTATTTAAAAACATCATTTTAATGTTATATTATGAACTCACTCATTTTTGGGAAGAAATTTGGGTTTACATCTTAAAGTAGCATCGACTACGTCTAAACCGGAGGACTCTACGTTACGTGCTTACGTTTACATACACCGTTTTTGGTGACAGTCCGACACTTCAGGAAATAAATTTATCCTTGAATATTATTTTGGAATTTTAAATTTGTGTTGGTTCATAAACTCACAAATTTACGAGAAGAGATTAGGACTTACATGCATAATTTAACGTTCTTTACGACTAAACCGGAAACCCTAGGTTTACATATTTACGTTTTTGAACTCCGTTTTTGATGAGACAATTTTTATTAGATTCGTTTTGTGCCGGTGATTCATAATTTATAAAAACGTTTTTCGTAAAACGACCCGAGGGCACGCAAATCGAGGAAACTTGTGACAATCCGTCAATTTATGGTTGATATTTTATTCTCAAGTATTATTTGAAAACATTATTTTGATGTTATATTATGAACTCACTTATCTTGGGAAGAAATTTGGGTTTATGTCTTGAAGTAGCATCGACTACGTTTAAACTGGAGGACTCTACGTTACGTGCTTACGCTTACATACGCCGTTTTTTGTGCCAGACCGACATTTCAGGAAATAAATTTATCCGTGAATATTATTTTGGAGTTTTAAATTTGTGTTGGTTCATAAACTCACAAATTTACGAGAAGAGATTAGGACTTCCGTGAATAATTTAACGTCTTTTACGACTAAACCGAAAACCTTAGGATTACGTATTTACGTTTTTGAACTCCATTTTTGATGAGACAATTTTTATTAGATTCGTTTTGTGCCGTTGATTCATAATTTATAAAAACGTTTTTCGTAAAACGACCCGAGGGCACGCAAATCGAGGAAACTAGAATCGAGGAATACCCATAAATTAATGGGATGAGACAAAACAAGTTTTGCCTCACGCCACACATGGTATGGCTAATTAGCTAACACCACACCCTTTGAGGTGTTAAGTAGTAATTAAATACTACTACACTTGTCATGTAAAGCTTAATAAACAAGCCAACCTTACACAAAACCACTCAAACCACTTCACACAAACCATTTACAAATTCATACATGCAAAACCACCTATTCTCCCTCTCCTCTTTCTCTAAATTTCGTCCAAGAACCACCCCTAAACACCCTCATTTGATCAAATTTAACCATGAAATCATATGTTATTCACACATATGATGAAGCCCTTTTCAAGCTCTATTGATTGGTGGCGATTTTAACATCCAAGGAGAAGATTTGGTGATGTCCAAGTGCTGATTTCTACATGAAATTTACAAGTATTGGTGGCCTTTAAGATTGGTGTTGATCTACCACAAGTTTTGCCATAAAAAATACAAGCCTTGATCATAAACTACACAACCTTGGTGGTATAGAGATTGTTCTTCCTATTCTCTTGTTATTTTGATTATGTAATCTTGTATTTTCTTTATTTATGTATATGTATATGATGATGAATGATGATTAAAAATATTATTTGGGGATTTGGTGTTGATAGATTTGATAAACATGGGTAAAAAGATGGAAAACCCACATGTAAAAATGGTTAAATCTTGCTTAATAAGATGGCAATATAAAAACAGTAAGTAACCAAATGATAAATTGATAAAATGGTAAAGTGGAATCAATATACAGTAAGTATTATGTGTTATACACATGTGAGAGTTCTCCATACAATGGAATCATCAAAATGAGTGAGATATGATCAAAACAAGATGAGTGCACCAATCTGAATAGTCTGTTTTGTAGGGACTGTTAATGATAGTTAAACATGGAATGAGCAGTAGCTATAACTAACTTATTTGTAGAACATAATATGAAGTTTATGCCATCCAAAAATGAGCTTCTATCTCCTTATAGAACTCAAGATATGATAAAAATGGTGAAGATGAAACTAAAAATCAGATTTTGAAGAATTAATGTTTAATAGTATTATATAAGCACTCAAACTAATATCGTATAAAATGTGAATTAAAACCCACTAACTTATAAATTTCATTTATATAAATATGTATAAGGTTAAATAAATGTACACTGAATAAAAATGGTAGTTGAATAAGATTTATAAGTTATAAAAACTATAAACATGATTTTTACGACTTTTTCGGCTATTACCGTAAAATTAACGTTTTTCGCCAATTAAAACTTAGACGATCAAACCCGTCTAATGTAAAGTTTTTAAAAGTCATATAATGATATATAAGTACTTAATACAAGTAAAAACCGATAAAAGCCGAACTATATAACATACGGATATTAACGGGCTAAGTTAGCATTATTGGACTAATAATCCAACTAAATGGACTAAACACTTATAAATTTACTTATTGGGATTAACCCACTTGGGCCCAACATGAAAAGTATAATACTGATAATAAAGGTGTAAAATGGACTAATATAAAATATTGGGCTTGTAAAAGGCTTATTGGACGTAAAACATGTAAATAGGTAAAACTAGTAAACTAATATAAAAGTTGTCAACACATAACACTAAGATGAGTAAATGGGAATGTATAAACCTACTTGATCATCATATATATAAAATCATCATATGTATACATAATTGTTATTTTTATAAAGTCATTGGACAAAAGTCTAAGACGAGTATTATTTGTCTAGGTTTCCGTGATTGAAGCACGTACCGTACATCCGAATCGCCGATAACCCGCCTTTCCCAATCAACGTGAGTTCATAGCCTCACACTCTTTTAAATGTTTTTATGAAATTTTTTATAAACCCGCGAGGGAGATAACATGTTAGTTTTGATAAAATAGGACACCATTTGTCCCGATTGTCTGTTTATTGATTTGGACCCGAATGATTGTATGACCCGATGAATGATTAAATGACCCGATAGATGAAATGAAATGGATTATTAAAGTTAGGTTATGTCACTAAAAGTCCCATTAGCATGAATTGTGAACTACCGGGATTTGGTAGACGCTTATGCATATAATAGTACTATTTGGGGACGATCACCCCAGTTCGCGCCTTGACGGTTGATCCCCGTCGTGCCACATTGATTGGTAAACGAATTTATGTATGAGAAGATTTACACAAGCGTGATTATTGTGATGACACGCTAATTTAGATGGGCAAATTGAGTTTCAGGCTAGCTACCCGTTGTTTATTGTAGTAAGGTAACAATGTCATGCGGCTTATAATAATCCAAATAATGAAATACTGCTATACGCACTAAATTACGATATATTGCCTGACTAGCAATACGGGGTCTTATTATTGATGTTATGTTCGTGTTTTGGTTTTACATAACCATATTCATATAACGGTTTTTATTTAACTTTATACAACCTTATGAAACGTATTGTATGATGTTTTTTATAACACTGATTCGTATAATAATTTTGAAGGCGAAAGCCTATATTATGATTTTGATAAGGATTTGTATAAAATGACTTTGGCGATTTTATGGCCTATTACAAAGATTTGTACGAAATGATTTTCGGTAATAATTTTATACCGATGTTATATTGATGAATTTTATTAAACTCTATGAATTCACTTGGCGTTATCGCTGACCTTTTCTTTTAAAATGTTTTATCTCAGGTACTTGAAGGTAATTCTCGGGAAGACAACAAGAATTCATGGCCCGCACTTAAATAACAATTTCCATTCAAATCTTTTGTAAAATTGTATGAAATGACCATGACTTGGGACCTATGTAAACTTGATATTTATGAATGGAAATGCTTTATTATTAAACGACGCGATTTTTAAGCGTTGTCTATGATGTGAGTAATGTGCTATCCCGTAACACCAACGAGTCTTCCCGCTGTATTAAATTGTGTATATTTGGGGGTGTTACAGTTTGGTACCAGAGCTCTCGTTATAGAGAACGAAAGATTTTTAAAACAAAGGTTTTGAAGAAAACATTTCAAAATCTTTTAACTATAAACATTTTTCTAAAAATGTCTAAAAATCTTTTGACTATAACGGTGCCAAAGAACTCCCGAGTTACCGACAAGGCCAGACTGAGAAGTGTTATTTTAGTATATATATATCACTTGGATTATATATATATGATGTAATTTTATTACATGATTGTTTGATGATTATTTTGATATTTATACGAGGTATTTATACGACGTAGATTGTCACAAGGAACCCTAAATCCCCTAGTAAATTAATCTAAGCTATTCCTGTAGGAAATCTAGCTATTCTAGATCTAAACCAAGTGGTGGATATTTATGGTCCCAACAAAATGGTTGATATTCGTAGAAATGTAGATATTAGTTGATTGTGATATTGAAGAAGAATTGGCGAGATTAAAACTGATATCCATGTCATGACGATCTTTCCTTATAGAGTGAAGTTTGACAAAATGTTACCACCTGGAAAGGTGTCATCTGATTCGTTGTCACTCAATTCTTAAATTTGAAGTCAAAAGGGTGAATGTTGCACTTGAGGCTGTCATTGGAACCATTACCCAAAAGCCTCATGCCACAAGTACCTTTCCGAGAAGTCAAATTGGATGATCGAGTCATTTCATACTAGTGACTCATTTGGTAACTATTGATGTAAGAGATATAGGATTGGAAATTAACTGTTGATTCATATCGAGCTTTTATTGCCCTATTAAGGTCTAAGAATAAGGATTGAAAGTATTGGCGAATGAGGTAGGATATCACATTGAGTATGATTTGGTTGAAACTTGAATAACGTAAAATTTAACTCGTATGGAATAAGAAATTGTTAAGAGGAATTTGTTGAGTCCTGTGATTGAATTATAAGGTTTTAAATGATCGTTAGTTCATGTTAAGGGTTGTTCCTAGACCATTGTCCAATGATGAGGATGCCCAGTGTCCAATAAATAAATTGAAGAAATCTTCTTCCGAATTGGGACAGATGGATCTTCCCGGACAGGTGGGACACCTAATGACTCTTGTAGATTAGTATTCATTGTGGTATCTTTTAAAAATATCCCTAACTTAACTGAGACATCAGTTGGTAGGATGAGTTCTTGGAATTGTATGACATAGTGACACGTAATGTGTTACGATACAATTTTGACTTGTTTGTGACTAATGAAAAGACTACCATTGATTGCTAAATTCTACATGTATCGATGTTATCTATCCTTTATTGCTTCATCCTAATGTTCGCATTAGTGATGCAACCATTGAACAAGTACTCATCTTGATTTGAGTTACGTTGTGGATTATTATTTTCGAGCACCAGCAAGGTCATGAACCTCATGATTATTTGGCTAAAGCTCATTTCCTATCGTATTGTAGTTAGTCCTTGGTGAACAAGCTTTCATCACTCTTTGGAAGATCACTCATTGTTTTTATAAGATAAAACAGTATCCCTTGAGAAAAATTGAATTTTCATCACTATAAGGATTATTCAAAGTAAGATTTATAAGTGATTGTTATCGAAATGAAGTTGTTTATAAAACACCTTGGAAAACTTAATTGTTTTCATAACAAAGAAAATCTTTGTAAATTTAATTTTTATTCTTA
This sequence comes from Glebionis coronaria, assembly GCA_025667525.1. Classification (NCBI taxonomy): domain Eukaryota; kingdom Viridiplantae; phylum Streptophyta; class Magnoliopsida; order Asterales; family Asteraceae; genus Glebionis; species Glebionis coronaria. The sequence goes on from CM046882.1 coordinate 146,807,406, forward strand.
TTTAAGAATTAAGCATGAAAATGTTTTTATTATAAACATGATGATAAAATTTTGACGAACTGAGTATTGCATCGTTAATCTTGAAATTGTATATAGTTGCGCGCCTACATACAATTTGGAAGTGACCATGCAAGGCTGATTAGTAGTCACCATGAAATTATTAATAAACACTAAATTTTCTATGAAGATTGTGAAAGATTAAATTTTATGAGATCTGCAAGAAGTGAAAAATAAGGACATATTGATAGGGACACCTACATATGTGCCCGTACTATATATTCTTCTGAGTCGAATTTACTCATCTGTGGAAATTGTCTTATTTGACAATTGACAATTCTTTCTTGTCCAATTCTCCCGTAGTGAGATTCTTAGGAAAAGTATTTGATTACCGAATGTTGATACCCGACTGGATGTGTCGACGTTCCTATCATTTCTTTTGATTAAGATTTCATTTGAATGACCTGGGTAACAATCCGAGGAGCTTTCGAATGCGTACTCAAATTAATGAAAACATGGGATATATTCATATTCGTTAATGTTTTCGTCTGTATCTGATTTGAAATTCTCTCGCGTAGATTATTCGTTGACCTTACTCTTTTAAGGTTAGTTATGTCTCCAGATATCCTTGAATTGTGAAGGATTATGAGTTATTATTAGTCTTTTGAGAAGTTCACATCTTATCAATGGTAATGAAACTGGAAAGTTGATAGTGCCAGTAGAATGGATTGATTGATTATGACATGACGACATTGTCTTAATTGATGGGAACTCGAGTAGAATTCCCTTAAAAGATAAGATGTTGATTATCAAAAGTGATCTCAATAATTCTTGTTGGATGACCATATCCTGCATTTAGACTTGAAATTATACCATGAATGGTTGTGAATTAGTCATAGATATTATAATCTAGAAGGAACCTAATATGAATTTATTAAAAGATGTTTCTGTTATCTGAAACTTTAGGAGGTATTTATTGGTGAATTACCTAGACTTTCGCAATTAAGGCAAGTTGAAATTGGTATTGATAATATTCTCGGTGCTGCACCTGTGACATGTGCACTGTACTTCAACACCATCTGAATCGAAAGTGTTACCGTACAACTGAGAGAGTTGTCAGAGACAGCTCTTATTCTACCAAGCTCGTCATCATGAAGAGCTATGGTGTTATCATTCCTTATATTTATTAATTACCGTAAACTAAGTAAATTGACGATTAAAATCTATATCCACTACCCAAGATGATAGATTTGTTCGATCATTTACAAGGTTCTAGCGTATGATCATTTACAAGGTTCTAGGCATGGTTATCATCTACTTTGCATCTGCGAAAAAGATTATCTATTCCAATCACTACATCCAGAACTTGTAATGAATATTATGAGTTTCATTTTATGTCGTTTGGATTGACTAATGCACATGTAGCATCCATAAATTAGGTGAATCACGTGTGTAGGCCGTAAATTGATAAATTCATGCTTGCGATCATTAGACTGCCCTAAATTGGCCAAACAATGAAAACTTGTACCTTGAGTATTTAACATGTGATTAAAGACTTAATCAACATTATTTGACCGTGTGATTAATAAGATAATAGAATCTATATTGACTCTTCAAAAATTTAGAGCCCTTTTAAGACTTTGGGTTTTACCAAAAAGAAAGTGCAAATGTGTTTTGACAAATGTTTTATCAAAAAGAACTTTTGAGGAATTATTCCCTTATACCCTGAACATTTAACTAAACTCCTGTTTAGGGGTAAATGTTCGTGTATACCTCAAGACAACCTAAGAGGGACTGAGGAAACCGTTAAACCATGACTTAAAAAAAAATTGAAACGACAATTTTTGCTAATTGTCTTTTCAACTAAGAAAATTTTGACCAAAGTATAAACAAATATTTTTCGAACATTTACGGATCTTATTAATTATTTTAATTATTTTCGATAAATCAACAAAAATCTTGTTAATTAAATTCAAATTTAATTTGAACATTTTTATATAATTGGTCGAACTAAGAAATTTAAAATTTTTACGTTTACGTTTCATGAAATTTAATATTTATTATTTAATTACTTGTAATAATTATCGACGCTTTAGACGTCAGATTGAGCAAAACTGATAAAAATGATAGTTGAGACGAAACTAAAACTTAGAAAATATGAAGAAATAATTTCTGAGTAAATTGTAGACATGATAATTATTTCATCAGGAAAGATGAATATAAATGCTGGTGCATTATATAGAAAGGATAAAGAATCAATTAGAATGTGTTTCTTAATAATGTCGGTGCAAAGTAATTTGCTGAAAAATTTAAAATATAAACAATGCTTGTAAGAAGGATAATATAAATAATAAAGGGGTTCGCGGCTAATATGAACCATTAGAATTGAGGAGCCGATGGCGTTAAATGTATAAAAGGCCACTTGCGGTTGCCTAAATATGGAGATTTGAGATGTAGTCATGTTGGAGTCTCGTAAGTATAATTATTCTATTCATGTCATTTCTGACTAAATGTATCTTTATCTGAAGAAGTTGTACTAATGGCAAATTATGAAGGCAGACATCGCCCCATACATTAGTAAACGTCTAACTATTGCAAAGGTCATCATCTGAATTTGATTCGATTTAGGTCATTGTCGACAGACTGACCAAATCTACTAATATCATTCCTGTTAATGATAGATTATTGATGAAGAAATTGACTCTTTTGTATTTAAAGGAGTTATGTAAAGCATGGTGTGCCTGTATCGATCATCTATATCAAGATCCTAGCTTCGCATCGAATTTCTATAGATTTGCTCAGAAGTCATTGAGAACGAATCTTGATTAGGGTACTGTACCACCCCAATCAAAGGGACGAGGTAAAGTAACGATACAAAATACTATAAGTGTTGTTTTATGTTTGAATGATTGACCTTTGGTAATAAACCATTTAATCATTTTCATTTGGAGAGATTATCATTGAAAACTATCGTATTAGGATCGAGATCGAATCTTGTGAGGATATATATTAGAGCATCTGTAAGCAGGAGTTGGGATGAAGACACCCGACATACACCCCTTTGTGAGTTGGACATGTCTTTTAGGTTTAAGGTTTCCTATGATGGCGAACCTAACCTTACAAAATACTCGACCCGCGAGACATGAATTAATTGTTGAAATTAGGATCTGATTATTGACTGCCGGTAGTGGGCAGAAGGTTATGTGAATATGAAATGTAGATCTTGAAGTGCCGGATGGGTAGCGAAGTTATGCCAAAAATTTTACTTTGGAGAAACGAATAGATGATCTAAAAGATCATGGGAAATAAGTCCCCGTTGAATGGGACCATTGAGATGATGTAAAAGTTGGTTTGAAAGGCATATAAGCTGGATCTACCCTAGGACTTCAAGGGCTTCGTGAATTATGATTCGTATATCTAACTTGATGAAATGTCTATCAAGTGAAAATCTGATTACTTCTTGATGAAGTTTAGATCGGCGAAAAGTTGCATTCATCAAAAACCCGTAAACATCATGGATAGAGAAAGTAAGTCAACATTAAGCCTGATCTTATTCCTGTAGTTATGTTTGATGAAACTCGCGTATTGTAATGAATTACACTTGTGAGAAAAGACCGAATGTGGAGGAAATACCCACATGGCTTTAAATCTATAAGAAGCGAGTAGTAAGGTAAAATGATCTTTGAGGACAAAGATCCTGTTTAGGGGTAAATGATGTGACAATCAGTCAATTTATGGTTGATATTTTATTCTCAAGTATTATTTGAAAACATTATTTTGATGTTATATTATGAACTCACTTATCTTGGGAAGAAATTTGGGTGTACGTCTTGAAGTAGCATCGACTACGTTTAAACCGGAGGACTCTACGTTACGTGCTTACGCTTACATACGCCGGTTTTTGTGCCAGACCGACATTTCAGAAAATAAATTTATCCGTGAATATTATTTTGGAGTTTTAAATTTGTGTTGGTTCATAAACTCACAAATTTACGAGAAGAGATTAGGACTAACGTGAATAAGTTAACGTCCTTTACGACTAAACCGGAAACCTTAGGATTACGTATTTATGTTTTTGAACTCCGTTTTTGATGAGACAATTTTTATTAGATTCGTTTTGTGCCGTTGATTCATAATTTATAAAAACGTTTTTCGTAAAACGACCCGAGGGCACGCAAATCGAGGAAACTAGAATCGAGGAATACCCATAAATTAATGGGATGAGACAAAACAAGTTTTGCCTCGCCCCACACATGGTATGGCTAATTAGCTAACACCACACCCTTTGAGGTGTCAAGTTGTAGTTAAATACTACTACACTTGTCATGTAAAGCTTAATAAACAAGCTAACCTTACACAAAACCACTCAAACCACTTCACACAAACCATTTACAAATTCATACATGCAAAACCACCTATTTCTCTAAATTTCGTCCAAGAACCACCCCTAAACACCCTCATTTGATCAAATTTAACCATGAAATCATATGTTATTCACACATATGATGAAGCCCTTTTCAAGCTCTATTGATTGGTGGTGATTTTAACATCCAAGGAGAAGATTTGGTGATGTCCAAGGGCTGATTTTTACATGAAGTTTACTAGTATTGGTGGCCTTGAAGATTGGTGTTGATCTACCACAAGTTTTGCCATCAAAAATCCAAGCCTTGATCATAAACTACACAACCTTGGTGGTATAGAGATTGTTCTTCCTATACTCTTGTTATTTTGATTATGTAATCTTGTATTTTCTTTATTTATGTATATGTATATGATGATGAATGATGCTTAAAAATATTATGTGGGGATTCGGTGTTGATAGATTTGATAAACATAGGTAAAAAGATGGAAAACCCACATGTAAAAATGGTTAAATCATGCTTAATAAGATGGCAGTATAAAAACAGTAAGTAACCAAATGATAAACTGATAAAATGGTAAAGTGGAATCAATATAAAGTAAGTATTAGGTGTTATACACATGTGAGAGTTGTCCATACAATGAAATCATCAAAATGAGTGAGATATGATCAAAACAAGATGAGTGCACCAATCTGAATAGTCTGTTTTGTAGAGACTGTTAATGATAGCTAAACATGGAATGAGCAGTAGCTATAACTAACTTATTTGTATCACATAATATGAAGTTTATGCCATCCAAAAATGAGCTTCTATTTCCTTATAGAACTCAAGATATGATAAAAATGGTGAAGATGAAACTAAAAATCAGATTTTGAAGAATTAATGTTTAATAGTATTATATAAGCACTCAAACTAATATAATATAAAATGTGAACTAAAACCCACTAACTTATAAATTTCATTTATATAAATATGTATAAGGTTAAATAAATGTACACTTTATAAAGATGGTAGTTGAATAAGATTTATAAGTTATAATAACTATAAACATGATTTTTACGACTTTTTCGGCTATTACCGCAAAATTAACGTTTTTCGCCAATTAAAACTTAGAAGATCAAACCCGTCTAATGTGTTGATCCCAAAATTAGATTGATTTAGCTTTATGTATACGAGATTAGGTCAAGTAATACAGTTAGAGAAACCTTTGTATATGTTTATGACAATCTAAGTGTTATGCGGAATTAACACTTAAACAAGAACACACAAGATATAAACAAACTTTCACTTTGATTAATGATATCAAACTTGCTTACAATGAAAGTAGTTTATGAACGAAAAACTTATATCAAACATTAACCTAAAGGTCTACTTTATAGACATAAGAAGCCTTGTACAATAATCTACGTATCAGCTATTCTAGGTAAAGATAAATATAGAAAATACATTGTTGTTCCTATCTTTACTAGAAGTAATCTAGAAAACAATAAACACGTAGAGTATATCTTCCCATCAGTGCTTGTCTTCAATGTATCAACGCTTGACTTTATCTTGTCAACGCTTGAGCTGTCAGCGTTTGTTTTGCTCCTGTCAACGCTTGTTTTACTCTTGTCAGCGCTCAAGTAGATTGGCTATAATTTATTCCCAACAATCCTCCCCTAAACTTGATATCCACTCTAATGATCAAGTTTCTGAATAAACATTAAGGACTAGGAGGAATCTTACAAACCTTCTCATATTGGTAATAAATAAATCTGATCAAGTCTTTTGCCACATCACTTGAATATTCAATTTCCAACTGAGTGTTCTTCATCTTCTCCAAGATATCCTTGGATATGAAATACTGACCATCCATAAGTAGATACTCAACAAACTTTGTAGCACTCAAGTAATGTACACCAGCAGCTGAATATAATCTCCATTGAAGACCACTGAGGTCATCTTCAAGATCCTTCCAAATAGCAGGATCCTCATCTTTTGGTCCACGCATTCTCTTGAATGTGGACCACAGTTTTATTCCATTAGCCGAAGTTGGTACTTCAGCCTCATACTTGGCCTCTAATAACCTCCATAGGTCTACCAAGTCTTCTCTGTCAAAACTTGCAAACAAAGATATAAGGGTGGTAAAAGTGTGAACCTCTTTGCCATACCTGCCAATCTTCCAAAATCCACATTCATCTTCTTCATAGCTCACAATTGGATTTCTGGAATCTAGTGGTAACACTTGTACCATATCTGAAGCTTCTAATGGTGAGAGCTTGAGGCTCTTTCTTATGACTGCTTCACTTGGATATAATGGATCCATATCTTTAGGAAACTCAAGAGGAACTCCCTTTTTCACTGGCCTGGGAACAATCATGGCTTTCTTGAGCTCCATTTCCTCTACAAGTTCTTATTTTCTTTCATCAGAAAGAAGTCTTAGAGTGTTTGCTTCCTACACTCTAACCCAGATGGGATAAGCTTTGCATTCCAACTCATCAAATGTCAATGCCCTCAATTTTTGATAAGTCCATCCTACTCCATGACATCTGAGCAACATGCAGTATAACTCCCTTCTATCCCTTTTCAATTCTGAGAGAATATTGCTTGCCTTGTGTTTCAAAATAACCTGGCAATCTTTTTGTACTCTGAGGAGAATCTCCAAACCCCATATCTGATCTGAAATGGTCAAGTTTGGATTCTCCATACATCTTTCTTCCCAAGCATGATACATTTGAACCACCTCTGGCATATCAAAGTCAACCTGCAATTTCAACTCTCTTAATTTCTCCTTGGCCAACTCATGTCCATACTCAAGTCTTTCTGGCTGTTTTATGATCATAACACTTGAGTCTGAGCTAGCTTCATCACTTCCTTCTTTCTCTTCTGAAGTGACAACAAATGGTGACTCTTTCACCTCCTTCTTATCTTGTTCCATGATTTGTGCAGCCAACCTTCTATCAAACTCAATTTGAGTTGCATTCTTTGGAACAACCTCTTCTACTATAATACCCTTACCCTTATCTAATGGATCAAGTGTTGGTAAGGTAGATGGTGATACCTGTGAAGAAACCTCCTTGATGATGGATGATGACTGGGATACATCACCCTCATGTGCAGGTCTGTCAACGCCCAATTTTGCTGTGCCAGCGCCCAAAATATTTCTGTCAGCATCCAAATTCTCTTTGTCAACGCCCAAAGTTCCTGCCTCAACGCCTTTTGCAATTTCCTCCAACATAGCTGTAAATGATAAATTTAAGTTTGTAGGAGAGACCAAGGACGCATCAAAACCTGTATGTTTCTTCAAACTTGTAAGGGCCTCAGCAACATCCAAAGATTGACCATCATGGCTGCCCTTATCACTCACATTTATTTGATCTTCCTCCCCTTTGGAAGATTCCTCCATCCCTCTCCTTGCACCAGCAGTCTCCAAAATAACAATCCTCTCCCTCAATTGCTTGAGTTCAAGGCCTTGTGAGCTGACAACTTGTACCAAGTCTGCATTTTGCTTTTGCAAGCTCATATAGACTGCCGTCAATTCCATTAGGGTCATTGGTTCTAGTCTACCCTCTTCTAAAATGGGTATTTGACCTCCCAAGTCAGATTCATTGGGCATGGATGAGGTCTTAATGATGTTAGGACTGTCTTAGCCAGCTACTAAGCCAGAACCAATAGTCCCAGCCTCATCCATATCACCAACCACACTTGTGGTGGTGGTTCTCTCTGCTACATGGCTAGGACCACCAGAGGAGAACACTCCAGTAGTCCTTTGGCGTTTTTGTAACCTATATTGTGGTAGAGTAGATGATGATGTGGATTGGGTGGATGTGGGTTGGTTAAGGGGTGTTTGGGTCTGTGAAGGTTGTGTGTCAACGTTGGAAATAGGCACATCAACGCCAACATTTAACGTGTCAGCGTCGAAGGGTTCTTGGTCAATTTGCATATGTTCAGGTGAAGGTAATGGTTCAGGTATTGGGTCAATTTGAGGTTGAGGGTCTGGTTGGGGTTGTGCTGCTGCAATGACAGCAAGCATAGCTTGAGTTAAGGGTAGGTCACGATGTGGGGGTGAATTCATCTTTATAAAAATTGCTTTCTTTTGCACAGGGATCTCATAAAAATCATTATGATCCCTTGTGCAGTATCCTTGAACATCAAAAACCATTTGTAAAAATCAGGGATTAGCTAAAGTCATTCCCCTTATTTTTACACATGCCCTCAAAAATCATTTTAGAATAATTAAATTTTTGCCCAGTTGCAATGCACACAATAGCACTAGCAATAGATCTATTGATCTCATTGTGTGCAGTACATTTGGGACTCAAACATTGTAGGAGGACATATAAGAGGTACTTCCAGGCTGGGGGAAACTCCTGTTTATGATATTTGTTTAAAGTTCCTTCATCAGGAAAAGGATAACCCAAAGCCCTTAGTCCTTGTTCTATTTCACTAATGGGAAGGGTGGTTATACCATCAGCATCATCAAGATGCAAGGCTTGGCGTAACAGTGTTCCAAAGCTGTTTAATATGTGTGACAGGAATGAGTGGTGCATGAGAAAGAGCATACCTAAAAGGAGATGCGTTCAAATACGCCACCATTTGTGTGTATTGGGGAAACAGAGCATCATCAACTTCAAGATACGCGATCATGTTGTGTTGGCTTCTGAACCCCAATTCCAATTCTGATGGTTTAAACTTTGGTGCCATTGTTGAAAGCTGTTTAAAGTGATTAATGAAGATGAAGTTGATAAGAGAAAAATGTGTTAGACAAGAATAATAGGTACCCTGTTTGAAAGTAGGAGCCAAATATATAGGAGAAGAAAATGCATGTGATTGGCCTAAAAATAGGCAAGTATTTTCAAAATACAATCATGAAAATATTGAAAAAGAATAAGTTTATCTCATGCATTAAATGTAAGTTATCAACTCCCAAAATTACGGCCTAAAAATATGTCAAAAAGTAACAACTGGGTAGGACCCATTGAGTGTCAACGGTCAAAAATAACCTATCAACGCCCAACGGCTATAATCTTGTCAACGTTTGCCTATAGCCATGTCAGCATCTAAATTGGTCACAACAACGCATGGAAATATACTTGTCAGCGTCCAAAAAAAAATGTTTAAAAATGAAAAATGACCTTAACAAAGTAATTTATCCTAGAAAAGATAACAAAAAAGCTGATAATTATTATAGGGCGGCAATCACTGTCCAGTTATGCACACTTGCTTATGCAAGATAGACATAACAGTCCTCTAGTGTCCCTTGCTAACCAAAACTCTTAGCAACTAAGTTACCTTATAAAATTCTTTGTTACTCCCAGGTAAATCCCATAACAAAATTATTCCCAAGTCTCCCAACAGACCACAACCAATTCTAAGCCAAAAATGTCTTGGCAGCATGCATAGTATATCAACTATGCATGCTACAGTGCCTCATGATTTAGTAAAACTAACTCATACTCACCTGTGGACACAATCTAGAATTGTGATAAGAGTATCATATGGATACCCAAACATCCTAAAGGTTCCTAAAACCTCCCCTTAAACTATGATACATAAGTTGCTAAAAACATGCATGAACATAAAAATTTATGTCAAGATAGGAATTAAAAATTCCAACCATCATCCATAAATAAAAACTTGTCCAAATGCTTCTTCAATGATCCATAAGCAACTCTGTATCCAATGGTATACTGCTAACATCACCTGCACATTTAGATTGAAAACCACAAAACTAACATTGTTGCTGACAACGCCCCGATAACACATAACAGCGTTGAGGGAAGCTTTGTCAGCGTTAGACAATTATTTTGCTGACAACGTTACAAAAACACTTATCAGCGTTCAAGCAACCTTTGTCAGTGTTAGAATAATATAGTGGAAAATCTAAATCATCAATAAGGCTAATAACAATGCATCATCCTGTACACACTTTTACAAAAAGACTCCAAAACACATATTATGTGAGATTGATCATTCCAATACTTGTTACCAAGTATTGAAACATCCCATCATCAAAAGGTTTAGTTAGTAAATCTGACACATTTTCTTCTGTGTCAACCCTATCTGGTTGTATTAAACCCTTTTCAAAACAATCTCTTATAAAATGGTGTCTAATTTCTATGTGTTTAGTTTTAGAATGATGTACAGGATTCTTAATGATGCATAAAGTGCTGTTATTGTCAACAAATATCTTGGTATGCATGAAATTATACCCATAGTCCAACAGCTGGTTCTGAATCCACAAAACTTGTCCATAACAAGTAGCTGCAGCCACATACTCAGCTTCAGTTGTAGAATTAGCCACCACTGTTTGTTTCTTGCATTGCCAAGATATCAACCTGCTCCCAAGAAACTGAGATCCACCAGTTGTGGATTTTCTATCAAATTTATCACCTCCATAGTCACTATCTGAATATGCAATCAGCTCCAATGGGGAATCCTTTGGGTACCACAAACCAAGACTAGGATAGCATCTTAGGTACCTAAAGATCCTCTTCACAACATAAAGGTGGCAGTCTTTGGGAGTCACTTGATGGCGTGCACAAGCACACACAACAAACATGATGTCAGGCCTGGAGGCAGTAAGGTACATCAATGATCCAATCATGGATCTATAGTGCCGGACATCAACATCTTTCCCATCTCCAATCTTTCCCCAAGGATGTCCTCTATCCATAGGAGTAGTAGCCCTCTTTTCATGTGGAGAAAAGCCAAACTTCTTCAAGATCTCAGCCACATATTTATCCTGGGAGATGAAGATACCATCTTCTTTCTGCTAAACTTGTAAACCAAGAAAGAAGTTCATCTCCCCCATAGCACTCATCTTGAATTTGTCTGTCATAAGCTTGGAGAAATCCTCACTCATCTTTGGATCAGTATACCCAAAAATGATGTCATCAACATAGACCTGGACAAGCAACACATCCTTGCCTTTCTTCTTTGTAAATAGTGTCTGATCTATGGTGCCCCTTTTGAACCTATTGTCCACTAAATAAGTAGACAAAGTACCATACCATGCTCTAGGGGCTTGATGAAGTCCATACATAGCCTTTTTGACTCTATACACCTTGTCTGGATTCTCTGGATCCTCAAAACCAGGAGGCTGCATCACATATACCTCCTCAACAATTGTTCCATAGAGGAAGGCACTCTTGACATCCATTTGATAGACAGTGAAGCCCATGCAGGATGCATAGGCTAAAAAGATCCTAATAGCTTCAATCCTTGCAACTTGTGCAAAGACCTCCTCATAGTCTATCCCCTCCTCTTGTGTATATCCCTGAGCCACTAACCTTGCCTTGTTTCTGACCACAATACCTCTTTCATATCTCTTGTTTCTTAGAACCCATCTTGTCCCTATAGGTCTGACATATCTAGGACAATCAACCAGCTCCCAAACATCCTGAATTGCAAATTGGTGAAGCTCATCCTGCATTGCTTCCACCCAACTTGGTTCTTTGAGAGCATCAAATATTTTCTTGGGTTCCTGTTGTGACAGAAAACAGGCAAACAAACATGCTTGCACAAGAGGGGTATCAACCTTCTTGTGTATATTGGCAATAAACCCACCAAGACCTTGATGAGATCTTCTAGTCTGAACTGGAGTCATAATATCACCAATGATTTGAGAAGTGGGGTGATTCTTCATAGTGGAAGTGAGAACTCCTTCTTCAAAAAGTCTGGTGTCCTCAACCTCATTCTCCATGTTGCCAATGTCTTCTTCATCAGACTCTCTTACATCAACATGAGGATGACCTTCTTCATATAAATTGGAAGGTTCACCTTGTTCAAAAATGGAAGAGAAAAGATGTGCAGAAGTGTTGTCAACGCCTGAACCTTGTTTCTCAGCGCTTGGGCTAACAACGCTTGAACTGTTGTTGTCAACGTCTGAGCCATCAACGTCTGAATCGGTCTTGTCAGCACTAGATTTGCCTTTGTCAGCGCCTGAAGGACCATGCATGTTTGTATCTGGTGGTACTTGGAGACCACCATTATCTTTACCAGCAGCAAAAGCATCTGTCCAAATGGGAATTGTAACATATTCTTGAATAGGAGATGACTTCTCTGCTTGTGATCCAACCTTCTCATGAACCTGTGTACCTGAAACATCAACAACTTGTTCTTCCACAACATTTGAAGTTACCTTCACAATGTCTGGATTAGTGACAAGCATATAATTTAAAGTTCTAGATAAAGGTTCCAAGTCAAACAACCAATTAGGACCACTTTCAAGAGTAAAACAAGCGCTGACAAGAGATAATAGCCAATCTACTTGAGCGCTGACAAGAGTAAAACAAGCGTTGACAGGAGCAAAACAAAGCTGACAGCTCAAGCGTTGACAAGATAAAGTCAAGCGTTGATACATTGAAGACAAGCACTGATGGGAAGATATACTCTACGTGTTTATTGTATTCTAGATTACTTATAGTAAAGATAGGAACAACAATGTATTTTCTATATTTATCTTTACCTAGAATAGCTGATACGTAGATTATTGTACAAGGCTTCTTATGTCTATAAAAGAAGACCTTTAGGTTAATGTTTGATATAAGTTTTTCGTTCGTAAACTACTTTCATTGTAAGCAAGTTTGATATCATTAATCAAAGTGAAAGTTTGTTTATATCTTGTGTGTTCTTGTTTAAGTGTTAATTCCGCATAACACTTAGATTGTCATAAACATATACAAAGGTTTCTCTAAGTGTATTACTTGATCTAATCTCGTATACATAAAGCTAAATCGATCTAAGTTTGGGATCAACAAGTGGTATCAGAGCTTGTTGAGGAACTTTTGATCTTAAAGAACACAAAAACCCTAATAATCACCAAAACCCTAATTTTCTCAAAAACCCTAACAACACCATGTCAGAAATAACCTCCTCCTCCTCACCTTTACCAAACATCAAGATTCCCATGCTTGATGCAACCAACTTTGAATTGTGGAAATTCAACTTTGAGCAATATCTAGGGATCTATGACTACACACTCTGGGAGATCATTGAATATGGAAACACATTCGATAAAGCCCAAAAGATTGCTGATGCTATTTCTCAAAGATCAGCTGTTGTTGGATGTTTTGAAGAAGATAAGAAAGAAAAACCTGAAGATGGTAGAGTTGTGGCTGCTGAAGACATAGCAAAGAAAAGGGTTGACATGAAAACCCTAAATATTATGAAAGTCTCTTTGGGACAAGAGAACCATCATAAATACAGAGATTATGATTCTGCTAAAGACCTTTGGGCAGCTCTTGAAGTTGCATATGGTGGCAATGCAGATACCAGGGAAGAAAAGAAGAAACAACTCATGCATGATTATGCTGTTTTCAAAGCTCAACCCAATGAGAAGCCGAGTAGTGTGAGAAGCAGATTGCTTGACATTACAAGCAAATTGTCCTTCATGGGGACACAACTTGGTGATGTTGAAATTAATGCTACCTTTCTTAAAAGTCTTGGTGAGGCGTAGAAGATTTAGGCAAGATCTATTCTTGCCAATAATACTTACAAAAGTTCCACGTTTGATGACATTTACAACAAACTGAGGCTGTTGGAAGATGAAACTCTTTTAGAGCATGGAAGTAAGTCTACCAACAGTAACATGGCCTTCTTCTCTCATAGTGAAGGTCAATTCAATTAGAAGGACTCTTACATGCATCCAGTTACTGGATCATCATGTGTCAGCGCTGGAACAAGTCCTGTCAACGTCTCCTTTTCAGACGCTGACACATTCAAAAGTGACTCCCCAAGAGTTAAACCTGCTGGTTTGGATTTGGATACTGTATGTGCTTATATTGCTTCTTTGCCTAATGGTTTAGTGATTACATATGAGGACCTTGAGCAGATAAGTGATGAGCACTTGGAAAAGATGGACACTAAGTGGAACATGGCTCTTTGATGAGATGGCTTTTATACATGATCTCATCATCGAAAACGGCCTTTAAATGCATTAAAAATCATGAAATATGCCAAATATATGCTCGTGTTTGTTACTTGTGTATTTTTAGGTACGGATATTGTGGAATTGGCAAAAGAACACAAGAATCATTCAAAAACGAACACGGGAAACGAAGTCGCACAATGAACCGGGCCCAAGTTTGGAAATTTGCAAAAAGACCCTTGAAGAATTGAAGATTGGCAAAAGTAGTCCCTCATCTTTGAAGAACTTGTCACATTTGACCCTCAAAATATCAAATGTACAAGTATAATCCTTGAATGTTTGAAGATATTACAAGTACAGCCCTTGGGAATCAAGTTTATACAAGTTAATACCCTTGGAAAAGTTTTTGAAGAAGTTGTGCCAAATTTGACAACTTATCCAAAGTTGTCAAAGGCAATTTAGGCGCTGTTGGGGTTTATTTACAAAATGAAGAAATGTTGAAAGCTTGGGGACTCAAACTATCAAAACACCAAACTCCCACAACCACTCAGAAGACGACACCTCAGCCCTACCCACTTTATTTACCCAATACCCTACCCGCACCCACCACCCAACCCAGCCCAAACCTTAAATACCCGGGTTATTAATTAAACCCAAGTCAGACCTGGTCAAACCCACCCACTAAATTCCTTTTCCCCCCATAACACTTTATTTAAAAAGTGTTTAACCCAAAACAAATCAAAACCTGTTCTTAACCCACCAAGAACCCTAAACCACCCAGATTAATTAAGCTTCAACTCAAAGGGTTTTTCCCCCAAATGGTGCAGATCCCTAATTACCCGTCTCCTAAACCTAACCCACCTCACAAAACCAACCCACGTGTCCTCTGGTCCCCTCCCCGTACCTCCCCTGCACCCATCCTTTTCCCACAACCCAATGCCCCGACCAGATTAACGTGTAAGATGCACTACTTGGCCTCCAAGATTGATCCTACGTCCACAATGCATTCAACAAGCTGTCAATCACATGTATCCAACTTTTTGACCAAGATTCGTCAACAAGAAGAGGGCTTTTTGGAGATTTTCCACATTAGGGTTTCATCTTTGTATTTTTTTAATTCAATAGCCTAGAATGTTCTATTAGATAGTATAAAATGATGAGCCTGTTCATCATTTTGCTTTGTTCCAGTTTTCTTAGCATTTTTCTCTTGTAATCCCTTTTTTTAAATTAATAAAGTTTGGTGTTTGTTTTTACAATTATAATTCCTTTTATTGAATTTAAAAAAGTTTGTGTATTGAGTATAAGCTAAGAAACTGAGTTCCATTAAATTGTGAAGGTTTGAGAAAATTGAGTTTTAAAAAGGTTGTTTTAAAAGAAAGTTTTTAAGGTTCTGAAATCAAGGTTTTTGAAGTGAAAGTGGAAAAATTCTTTGATTTTTGGACTTGAGACTTGATTTTAAAACGTGTTTGAAGTATTAAAAGGTTTTGATAAAAGTTTTTAAGAAGAAAAATTTAAAACAGAATATATCACATGCTTTGTATTTGTTTTGCTTTTTTTCTGAATTTTCAGGTTAAGAAGGTTGTTGATTATAGTTCTGCTCCAACCCGAGTTGGAAGGAGGTGGATTTCACATCCACAAAGATCCTTGGAAGTAAGGATCTTGGGTAATTTTTCTTTTACCCTTTTAAAATTTCAGAAAAATGGTGTTGTAAGTGATTCGCATGATTACTTGATTAAGTGTGTTAATCTGTTCTATTTTGTGTTCTTGTGAGTCATTATGCATGTTAGATGTTACTAGGGTTGGATTGGATTAGTTTTTAAGTAATTTTGTTTGATAAAAAACGTTTTCAAGAAGTTAAAGGACTGTTTGGATCTCTGTTTAAGCAGGGTAGAAATCTTAATTGGTGATTTAAAAAGTGTTTAGATAGGGGTGTTAGGACTGAGATAGGTTGCATGATAGTGGTAGCTTAGATTAGAACTAGTTTGAGCATAGTTTGTGTGTCAAAAAGTTAAAAAGTGAGTTTGAAATCTGCTTATGCCATAACCTTCTTGTTTTTCCAAATTTTGTGAATGATTTTGTGAATTCTGTTGAGAACTAGGTTAAATCAGGTTTGTAGGTTTATTGTGTACCATTTTGTGAGATTGTGTGCCAAGTTTGAGCTTTTGAAGTTGAGTTTAGTGCACCTAGAAGCTAAACATAACCACCAGACCCTTATTTTCATCTCAGAAACTTGTAGTGTTCTTGTGTGCTTTGATCTTTGATTTTTATGAGCTTGGGTGTGGTAATCTGCTTGATTGTGACTCCCTTCACTCAGAAAGAGTGAAGGGGTGCCTTGTGTTCCAAATACAACACCAAAAAGGGTGCACAGCCAAGTCCTCTTGGCATCAAAATTTGCACAAAGCAAGAAAAAAAGGGCATGAGTTCTTGAAAGCTTAAACCTGGATACAATTTGGACCTAATCTTGATTTAAATCTGGTAAAAAGTGTTTTTGGATTGGATTACAAGTTAAAAAGTGTGTCAGTTTGGTTTGAAGTTAAAAAGAAAAAAAAAATATAAAAGCAAAAAAGGGGTTAGCACACCTCGAACCCACGACCTCTCGCTCACAACACACACCTCTTACCGCTGCCCTAGGGACTTTGACTGGTAAGAGGTTGTGTGGTTTTAAATATAAGGGGATCAATTTTCTAGCTTATTAAAGCTAACTGTAGCTTATTTTGAACTTTTCCAGCTTATTTGTTAACTTTTTGTTTCCCTTTTATTTTTCCTAGAACCTTTTTAGGATTATAGACTTTTCTAGCTTTGTTTCAAATTTTTCCGTTTATTAAATTAATTTCTAGGATTTATTTTAGAGCCGGTTTTTGAAAAATCATTAAAAATTAGAAAAAAGATTTTAAATTTTTAGAAAAAATAGTTTTTAGGTTTTTATTTGTATTTTTGAGGTTTACATATAAAAAAGTTTTCAAAAACTTTAATTTTTGATTTTATTTAATTTTAGGGTTTTTTAGGCAACTTTAAAAATTAATATAAAATTAATTAAGAGGTTTTAGAAACTTTAATTTACATTTTCTTCTTAGTTAGAATATTTAGGATTTTTGAGAATTTTTTAGAATTTATTTAAGAACTTTTAATTTTTTAGAATATTTTATTATTATTTTATTCATTAAAATAAAAAGTTTTATTTTTATTTCTTTTTCATTTTTCCTAGGTTCTTTATCATTAATTAGGACTTTTGTCACTTTCCATTTAATTTTTAGGCTTTTCAATAAATTTTTAGAATTAATTTAAGATTTAATACATTTTAATAGTTTTTAGGAGTTTAAAAATAGTTTAATTTGGTTTTAAAATTTTTAAAAATAGTTTTTAGCTTAATTAGGTCATTTTTGAGGTTTACAAACTATAAAATCTTGTTTAGGGCTTTTTAATATTTAAAAGTGATTTTTAGGGCTTTAATTAGCATTAAAAAGTCATTATTAAATTAATTAAAAGGTTTTGGCAAGTTTGAATTTTTTGTAAACTCTTAGAATATTATTTGGGATTTTTTTTAGTAATTTTTAGGAATTTTTAGATTAAAATTTTAAATTTTGTGTTTTTCACGTTCTACGTCGTAACTTTCTAATAGTGTTTTTGCCTTATTTTTCTAATTTTTTCGTCTTCGTCATTTTCTCTTCTTTTCTTCTCATTAATAATCAAAAACATAATCAATCATTCATTACACAACACACGTGCCTCCTCGAGAGAACGATTCCCATCAAGGGTACACTTAATACTTACCGCTTTTTGTGTTGCTTTGTTTTTCCTAAAATAAAGTATATACAAAATCTACTACATCATTTTTGGCGCCGCTGCCGGGGAGGCGTGTTGTGTTTTGATTGAACCATTGTTGTTTTTCTATATTAGCCATAATAGTAATTGTATTAATAGCACTCTATTAATACGTGTTATCGTTTTTCGGTTTTTGTGTGAATACTATTACTATATTGTATACGTATAACAATAAATACACAAGTACTCCAAATACGTGAGCAATCACAACCTTGATTCGGGATTTCATCACTCGATCATTGTATTTGAATCTCAAACCAAAGAAAAAGGCAAAAATAGATAAATACTTTCGTGAAGCTTAATCTTGATAATACAAACTATAAGGTGGGTATAAGGCGGTTGTATTTCACAACCTAAAGGAAAAAGGCTCTTAAGTGCTTCGCGCCGCCTCGTTTCCTCCGCTTGCTTGTGCGTATTTGATTTTGAGAGTGAATCGAGGGTTTTGCCGCCCAAAGTATTACTACATATCATATATATTTTCTTGGTTTTCATTTGATTAAACCCTCTTGAACGATTTGGTGTTCCACCATCGTTCTAAAGTCATCGAAGGCGTTCACTCCACGTGATCGTTTTCATTCCTTGAGGCCTTTTTAATCAAGAGATTTGATTAGTGAGGAGATTTGTGGACTTGTTGTCTACTTAATACATTCACCAATTTCCAAAAAAGTTAATACAATCAAAAACCAAAAAAAAAATTGAAAAAACACAAAATACCAAAAAGAATCTTCTTTGCTCGCCTTCTCGTTGTACGTGACGTTTATGCAAACTCGCTCTAAAGCTAGACGTGCTCGTAAACGAAGAAACAAATCACTACTCCTTCTAGTGAGGAGACTCCAATTGAGGAACCTATTGTAGAACAAGAAGCTATCATGGCTAATCGTACTATGATGGAGTTGCTTCAAGCACCCACCGAGGGTTTTGGAGAGGCCATTGTGATTCCCGCCATCCTTGCGGAGAACTTTGAGATCAAAACGGGTTTAATGTCTATGTTGCAAGCAAACAAGTTTCGCGGTCACGAAAAAGACAACCCACATTATCACATTAGGCAATTTAATCGTCTCACCGCGACAAGCATGTTTAAGGATGTACCACACGATGCCATTAAGATGATGTTGTTTCCTTACTCGTTAGATGGACCCGCCAAGATTTGGCTTGAGAAAGAACCGCCGAATTCGATTTTGACATGGGCCGATCTCGTGTCTAAATTTGTGAATCAATTTTTTCCACCATCTAAGACAACACATTTGAAAAACGAGATTTCACGTTTTACACAAAGACCAAATGAAAGTTTTTCAATGGCTTGGGAGAGATTTAAAGAAATGTTGCATGAATGTCCGGACCATGATTTTTCCGAATTGCATCAAATTGACACTTTTTATAATGGGCTTAATGAACATGAACGAGATTATTTAAATGCCGCCGCGGGTGGTAATTTTTTGTGCAAAACGACCAATGAGGCTTTGAAAATCATAGAAAATAGGTCTAAGGTCTATAGCCCTCGTAACACACCGAGTGTTGCCAATTTGGGCTCGTCATCATCTCGTTCCATTAATGCCTTGCAAGATGAAGCAAATGAGGAGAATCGGTTTTTCGATAGGTTTTCGACTCTTATGTCTCATTGGAAAGCTCAAGAATCTTCAAACACCGCTTCGGTTAAAGCGGTTGCTAAGAGTTGTATTTCGTGTGGTGGAGCTCATGATTTTTCCGAGTGCATTACCGCGGATGGTAACACTTCGAATGCTTTTGTAGCCACGGGAACTTATAACCAAATCGGTCAAGGTTCACGTTCAAATCAAGCTCCACAAAATCAAAATGCTAATAACTATCGAAACAACAATCAAGGTGGAAATTACCAAGGAAATCAAAGGAATTATAACAAGGGTAATTACCAAAGTGGAAATGGGCAAATTTCTAATCAAAACCAAAACCGTGATTTTCAAACTCCTACTCAAGGTTTTCAAAATGCTCACACTAAAAATTTGCAAGGAGAATTTTTAGACTATGCTAAGGCTAATGATGCTAAGTTTGACAACATGCAACGTGAGATGATTAGCTTAAGGTCCGAGTTGAAAAACGAGCTTAAAACCGAACTTGCTAATGAACTTAAAACTCATGCTAATAAAATGGAAGGAAATGTCACACGACTCCAACAAAATCAACAAAAAATGGAGCAAGGACAACATGAGATTAAGCAAGAGTTGTTGAAAGCGGATGCTAGGCAATCTAAGTTTGAAGACCGAATGGCTAAAATGTTTGAAGCTATCATGTGTAAGCCCTCTTCTTCGGGTGGTCTTACTAGTGATACCATCGTGAACCCGAAAGGAGAATTGAAGGTTATTACCACTCGTAGTGGTAAAACTTTCAAGGAACCAATCTCTCGTCCAAGTACTTCTATGGAGAAGGAAAAAGAGAAAGAACCCGAGGTCGTGGTTGAAAAGGAGCACATTACAAGCCCACGAAGTACCGCTCAAACCACACCTACGGTTGAACCAATACCCATTATGGAACCCGAGATTCCAAGGTCGATGCCTATGCCTAATTTGCCCCAACCCACACCACCTTTACCCTACCCTTCAAGACGAGACAAGGAAAAGGCACAAGAACGAAATAATTATCAATTTGAACTCTTTATGAAAATGTTTCGTGACTTGCATTTTAATATAAGTTTTGCCGACGCCTTAGTCATGATGCCTCGATTTGCCGCGAACTTCAAAAGTATGTTGAATAACAAAGAAAAATTGCAAAAATCGTCTAGTTGTTCATCGGTTTTTCTAAGCCGCATACCTCAAAAAGTCGGTGATCCTGGAAAGTTTTTAATCCCATGTGCTATCCAAGACATGGAAGAATGCTACGCCTTGGCCGATCTTGGTGCTAGTATTAATTTGATGCCTCTCGAGATTTTTAAGTCGCTAAATCTTCCAAATCTCACTCCTTCAAGAATGTCAATCGAAATGGCCGATCATTCTACGATTCTAGCTTGTGGAGTTGCCGAGGACGTCTTTGTGAAAGTTGGGAAATTCTATTATCCCGTGGACTTCATAGTTGTTGATATTCCCATCGATCCTAAAGTTTCATTAATTTTAGGTCGATCTTTTTTGGATACCTCGAGAGCACTTATCGATGTGCATGCAAGAAAAATCACTCTTCGTTTCAATGAGGAAGAACTCGTCATTAATGCAACCCAAAACTCCACTCTTTCTCATGTTTATTCGATCACATCTTTGTACAATGTCGATTCCACCAAAAACATGTGTCAAAAGATTTCAAATAGAGTTTTAGTTGTTGATAAAAATGAAGTTCCGTCCCCTCCGCCGATGGAGGTTAAGAGTGTTAAGCCTATGATACCAATCTCGAGTGATTCTTCGGATGATGAATACATTGATCCCGATGGGGAGGTTTTCTTTGTTGACAAAAGATTTGAAAACTTGCCACCACCTAAACCAAAACGTTTTCAAAATGTGAGAATTTTTAGTGTGACTAACATTGTTTTAGATACACCAAATATTTTTGACATAATTAAATCGGGTTTTCACAAGGAGAGTGTTAAAGATGAAAAAGGAAAAGATTTTGAATCTAATTTAAAAGATTTTTCTACCATTCTAACTCCGTCATCACCGCGTTTATTGAGTACTACAAGCTCGTCTTCTCCTTTTGACGATGCTTTGTGTGGACCTAGTGTGGGGGAAGCCCCATATGTTCCCTCCCCTTTCTCCACCGAGGACGAGATATTTGATCCTGGAATTGCTTTTATAGGGAAATCTCGGTCTTCCACCGATGCAATAAATGGAAAATCTTTTCATTTGATTGGTGCGAGTCTACCTCGAGTAGCTCAATGTTTTGCCTTACCCATTGTCCCACCCTTCTATTTCTTCTCTCCTATTTTCTTCTATCCCATTGGGATTTGTGTTGGAGTTGTGTTGTCTCGTCTTTCATCCGAAAACGAGGACGCTATCTTTGACCCCGGTATACGTTTATCGGATTTTTAAAGTACTCCACGTACTTTTGGGCCTTGTTTATCATGTAAGCCCCACCAAAAATTGACCATACCATGATTATCCCTAAATGATCACATTTATGGGGATTCGAGTCGAGCTTTTGACTCGGTTATCAAAAACAAGGTGCCTCGTGGGGGAGACCCATGCTTATCCATGTACATATTATTGCTTTCTAATTAGTTTAATGTGAGGGGATTTGTGCCCTTCCAACCTTTGTTCCGTGGTTGTTTGTGCATTGTGTCTTTTAGATCATCATCTTCACGATTGGAGCCTCTCGTGTTCGTTTCATGGGAGCACTCGATCATTTGCTTTGGAGGCCTTTCCCAATATCCATCATGATATATCCTTTTATGTTCTAACCTTAGGTTTATAGCACACTTCATAAACGGCTTTTAACTTAATGGTTACACCCTTTCCATGCTAGATTAGGCATTCGACTACGTCTCTAGTATGGGGGTGTTTGCACCCCTAGACTCGAAACATTGAGGACAATGTTTAACTTTAGTATGGGGGGGTGAATAGATACTTGCCTTGCCAAACCTTCACGCTTTCCAAAGTTTATCGTTTTGTTTATCGTTTTCTTGCAAAATAAGGCTAAAAATGGCCAAATTTTAAAAATTTTTCTCATGTTTTATAAGTGTTTGAAGACACGAATGTAGATTTTCCGATGGCGAGAATAAGAGTAATTTTTGACTCGACCGTGCGTGTTGAGCACTTAGCTTTGATTCCTTAACTACATATTAGGCTAAGTCTCTTAAATGAGGACGAGAAATGATAGAGTTAATTATAAGTTACTATGCTAAACGTAGAGTACTCGTATTCTTTCAAAAACTCATGTGTTCTCGTTGTTTGCTTATTCTCCCTTCGCTTGTAAATATTTTTTGCTTAATAAATATTGATTTAGCGGTTTAGTTTTGATTGTTGGGTTTCTAGTCTTTTCTAGTAGCTTCCGTGTAATTAAATTGGGAAGACATTAAGGTATCGCCAGCGTCACGGTTTTGAAGTATTGGCACCCTAATAATCGAAAGCTTCACCTAATAATAAGATTTCAAGTGCTCACCAAAATCTAGCAAACAATTTGAAGCCCCACAAGGCCTAAAATCTATGCAAAATTGAAAGTGAATCAAGCCTTAATCTTCGAAGCTTTAAAGATCCAAAATTCGCTTTAGCGTGAGGATATACGTCTTTGGCTAATAAAACCACCGATGATGGCGGATAATAAAAGGCAAGGCAAGACCGAAGTCATAATAAAAGCTTCATGGCGAAGTTGTATAAAAGATGGAGGTAAACCAAAGATAATAAGGTCCTTCCGTTAGGGGGCGTATAAAAGTCTTGGTAATAAGTCTCATGTTCAAAACCGTTATAAAACCGTGTTTATCGATTCTTCTTGTCAACTTAATTTTTTAACATCGTTGTCTATTAGGAGAGGTTATTGATTTGATGGTCTTAGTTACACCGTTAGGACTCTATTTTTAGACCTAAATCTCTAGTATCGCATAAGTCAACAATGTATCCTCGTGATCATTAAGACAAAATAAAATATAAGAGATACAACTTAGGAATAATGGGAGAATAAGTACGTGATTAGGTCATATGAGTAGTGTTAGCATTACTAACTTATAATGACAATGATCTCGTTTCACGCTTGGCATGGAATTAAGGTGAAAATCGAGGACGACGAAATTATTTCTAACGAAGCATTCACGTGTTCTTATTCTATGAACCTAAACGTCCCATTTTGCGATGAGAATCATACATTATGTCTAAAACGTAAGTAGTAGCAATAGTGTAATGTAGCTAGTTTATCATTTCAATAAAGTCATAAAATTAAATTCTGGAGATGCTTTGATACTTTATTCTAGCATTGCGTGAGGGCACGGCAATGGTTTAGTATGGGGGAGTGATGAGATGGCTTTTATACATGATCTCATCATCGAAAACGGCCTTTAAATGCATTAAAAATCATGAAATATGCCAAATATATGCTCGTGTTTGTTACTTGTGTATTTTTAGGTACGGATATTGTGGAATTGGCAAAAGAACACAAGAATCATTCAAAAACGAACACGGGAAACGAAGTCGCACAATGAACCGGGCCCAAGTTTGGAAATTTGCAAAAAGACCCTTGAAGAATTGAAGATTGGCAAAAGTAGTCCCTCATCTTTGAAGAACTTGTCACATTTGACCCTCAAAATATCAAATGTACAAGTATAATCCTTGAATGTTTGAAGATATTACAAGTACAGCCCTTGGGAATCAAGTTTATACAAGTTAATACCCTTGGAAAAGTTTTTGAAGAAGTTGTGCCAAATTTGACAACTTATCCAAAGTTGTCAAAGGCAATTTAGGCGCTGTTGGGGTTTATTTACAAAATGAAGAAATGTTGAAAGCTTGGGGACTCAAACTATCAAAACACCAAACTCCCACAACCACTCAGAAGACGACACCTCAGCCCTACCCACTTTATTTACCCAATACCCTACCCGCACCCACCACCCAACCCAGCCCAAACCTTAAATACCCGGGTTATTAATTAAACCCAAGTCAGACCTGGTCAAACCCACCCACTAAATTCCTTTTCCCCCCATAACACTTTATTTAAAAAGTGTTTAACCCAAAACAAATCAAAACCTGTTCTTAACCCACCAAGAACCCTAAACCACCCAGATTAATTAAGCTTCAACTCAAAGGGTTTTTCCCCCAAATGGTGCAGATCCCTAATTACCCGTCTCCTAAACCTAACCCACCTCACAAAACCAACCCACGTGTCCTCTGGTCCCCTCCCCGTACCTCCCCTGCACCCATCCTTTTCCCACAACCCAATGCCCCGACCAGATTAACGTGTAAGATGCACTACCTGGCCTCCAAGATTGATCCTACGTCCACAATGCATTCAACAAGCTGTCAATCACATGTATCCAACTTTTTGACCAAGATTCGTCAACAAGAAGAGGGCTTTTTGGAGATTTTCCACATTAGGGTTTCATCTTTGTATTTTTTTAATTCAATAGCCTAGAATGTTCTATTAGATAGTATAAAATGATGAGCCTGTTCATCATTTTGCTTTGTTCCAGTTTTCTTAGCATTTTTCTCTTGTAATCCCTTTTTTTAAATTAATAAAGTTTGGTGTTTGTTTTTACAATTATAATTCCTTTTATTGAATTTAAAAAAGTTTGTGTATTGAGTATAAGCTAAGAAACTGAGTTCCATTAAATTGTGAAGGTTTGAGAAAATTGAGTTTTAAAAAGGTTGTTTTAAAAGAAAGTTTTTAAGGTTCTGAAATCAAGGTTTTTGAAGTGAAAGTGGAAAAATTCTTTGATTTTTGGACTTGAGACTTGATTTTAAAACGTGTTTGAAGTATTAAAAGGTTTTGATAAAAGTTTTTAAGAAGAAAAATTTAAAACTGAATATATCACATGCTTTGTATTTGTTTTGCTTTTTTTCTGAATTTTCAGGTTAAGAAGGTTGTTGATTATAGTTCTGCTCCAACCCGAGTTGGAAGGAGGTGGATTTCACATCCACAAAGATCCTTGGAAGTAAGGATCTTGGGTAATTTTTCTTTTACCCTTTTAAAATTTCAGAAAAATGGTGTTGTAAGTGATTAGCATGATTACTTGATTAAGTGTGTTAATCTGTTCTATTTTGTGTTCTTGTGAGTCATTATGCATGTTAGATGTTACTAGGGTTGGATTGGATTAGTTTTTAAGTAATTTTGTTTGATAAAAAACGTTTTCAAGAAGTTAAAGGACTGTTTGGATCTCTGTTTAAGCAGGGTAGAAATCTTAATTGGTGATTTAAAAAGTGTTTAGATAGGGGTGTTAGGACTGAGATAGGTTGCATGATAGTGGTAGCTTAGATTAGAACTAGTTTGAGCATAGTTTGTGTGTCAAAAAGTTAAAAAGTGAGTTTGAAATCTGCTTATGCCATAACCTTCTTGTTTTTCCAAATTTTGTGAATGATTTTGTGAATTCTGTTGAGAACTAGGTTAAATCAGGTTTGTAGGTTTATTGTGTACCATTTTGTGAGATTGTCTGCCAAGTTTGAGCTTTTGAAGTTGAGTTTAGTGCACCTAGAAGCTAAACATAACCACCAGACCCTTATTTTCATCTCAGAAACTTGTAGTGTTCTTGTGTGCTTTGATCTTTGATTTTTATGAGCTTGGGTGTGGTAATCTGCTTGATTGTGACTCCCTTCACTCAGAAAGAGTGAAGGGGTGCCTTGTGTTCCAAATACAACACCAAAAAGGGTGCACAGCCAAGTCCTCTTGGCATCAAAATTTGCACAAAGCAAGAAAAAAAGGGCATGAGTTCTTGAAAGCTTAAACCTGGATACAATTTGGACCTAATCTTGATTTAAATCTGGTAAAAAGTGTTTTTGGATTGGATTACAAGTTAAAAAGTGTGTCAGTTTGGTTTGAAGTTAAAAAGAAAAAAAAAATATAAAAGCAAAAAAGGGGTTAGCACACCTCGAACCCACGACCTCTCGCTCACAACACACACCTCTTACCGCTGCCCTAGGGACTTTGACTGGTAAGAGGTTGTGTGGTTTTAAATATAAGGGGATCAATTTTCTAGCTTATTAAAGCTAACCGTAGCTTATTTTGAACTTTTCCAGCTTATTTGTTAACTTTTTGTTTCCCTTTTATTTTTCCTAGAACCTTTTTAGGATTATAGACTTTTCTAGCTTTGTTTCAAATTTTTCCGTTTATTAAATTAATTTCTAGGATTTATTTTAGAGCCGGTTTTTGAAAAATCATTAAAAAATAGAAAAAAGATTTTAAATTTTTAGAAAAAATAGTTTTTAGGTTTTTATTTGTATTTTTGAGGTTTACATATAAAAAAGTTTTCAAAAACTTTAATTTTTGATTTTATTTAATTTTAGGGTTTTTTAGGCAACTTTAAAAATTAATATAAAATTAATTAAGAGGTTTTAGAAACTTTAATTTACATTTTCTTCTTAGTTAGAATATTTAGGATTTTTGAGAATTTTTTAGAATTTATTTAAGAACTTTTAATTTTTTAGAATATTTTATTATTATTTTATTCATTAAAATAAAAAGTTTTATTTTTATTTCTTTTTCATTTTTCCTAGGTTCTTTATCATTAATTAGGACTTTTGTCACTTTCCATTTAATTTTTAGGCTTTTCAATAAATTTTTAGAATTAATTTAAGATTTAATACATTTTAATAGTTTTTAGGAGTTTAAAAATAGTTTAATTTGGTTTTAAAATTTTTAAAAATAGTTTTTAGCTTAATTAGGTCATTTTTGAGGTTTACAAACTATAAAATCTTGTTTAGGGCTTTTTAATATTTAAAAGTGATTTTTAGGGCTTTAATTAGCATTAAAAAGTCATTATTAAATTAATTAAAAGGTTTTGGCAAGTTTGAATTTTTTGTAAACTCTTAGAATATTATTTGGGATTTTTTTAGTAATTTTTAGGAATTTTTAGATTAAAATTTTAAATTTTGTGTTTTTCACGTTCTACGTCGTAACTTTCTAATAGTGTTTTTGCCTTATTTTTCTAATTTTTTCGTCTTCGTCATTTTCTCTTCTTTTCTTCTCATTAATAATCAAAAACATAATCAATCATTCATTACACAACACACGTGCCTCCTCGAGAGAACGATCCCTTGGTCATAAGTGCTTGGTTTTCCTAAACCGACGCTTAACGCTTACCACTTTGTTGCCTCTTTTTCCTAAAAGGGTATACAAAAATACTACATCACTCTTGCTAGTATAAGAGCAAACAGGTGGAACAGAAGGTTTAAGAAGAAGATGACCTTCAATGCAAAAGACACAGCTGAATTTGATAAATCCAAAGTTGAATGCTACAACTGTCATCGTATGGGGCACTTCATGAGGGAATGCAGATCTCCTAGAAGATCTGATGCTGGTAAACCCTCAAGTCAAACTGTTAAAGCTCAGGATCCTAAAGCCATGGTTGCAATTCAAGGAATTGATGGTGTGGGATGGGATTGGAGCTATCTGACTAAGGATGTAGAAGAGGATAAAGCTTTGGTTGCTGAAATTGAAGAAGAAGAGCATGTTGAATATGCTCTCATGGCACACTCCTCCTCTTCATCTGATAATGAGGTATACAATGATGCTTTTTGTAGTAAAGGTTGTAGGTTAAACACTGAGAAACTTAACAAAGAGGTGTTAAGATTATTAAGTGATGTGAGTACTGAAAAGTGCAAACTGTCTAATTACCAGCTAGCTCTCACTCAAACTGAGAAGACAGTTTCTGAATACAAGAAAATGGAATTTGACTTAAAAGATAAAATAAATATCTTAAAACATGAGTTAAATGCTAGTATGGATATTAGAAACATTATGGAAAGGGTTAATGGTGAGTTACAGGCTAAATTAGATGAAGCCATTAAAAACAAAGATAATGTTGGCCTTAAAATCCAGAGATTTAATAAGGCAACACAAACCCTAGGAGAATATGTGGGAAAACAAAGGGATCCTAAGGACATGACTGGGATTAGGATGAAAGACTACTCTGTGGTTCCACCACCAGCTGGTGACTTCTATGGTGTCCAACAAAAGGACCTATCTTGGACTGGTTTGCCAGAACTCCAAGAGGAGGAATTCATTCCTCCACCAAGAGTTGTCACTCCAGTTGAAGAGTATCAACAAAAGTTAACTGGCCTAAATGAATGGAAGAAAGCTAACCCTACATTATTTGTTAAGGGTGGCTTGCTATGTGAAAGTCCTAATGAGTCAACTCCCATTAAGGTTACTAACCCAATCACTGGTAAAGCTGTTGTCCTAGGCTCAAACACTGTTAGAAAACCTAGCATTAAGTATGCAGAGATGTATAGGAATACTAGGTCACCTAAGAGCCAAGTTAGCAATGATGGAACAGGCTTCTTCTCTTCTAGACCTAGGGTTGTGTCCAGAAAAGCCTGTTACACTTGTGGTAGCTTTTCACACTTAGCATATAGGTGTGTCAATGCTCCCAAAGTCAGCGCTGACAGGAACAAATTCAGCGCTGACAGGAACAAAGTCAACGTTGTTAGGAAGTCAAACGTTGTCAGACCCAAACCTTGTGTGGAGCAAAGTCCACAAGTTGTTAGACCTGCCCCATTCTTCACTAGAGGGTCTAACACTCATGGACAAAGACCATTTCAAAAGACAAACACCTGGTCGAATAGGCAATGGGTTTCTGTAGCAAACCCTAGGTTCAACGCTGAGAAGGGTAACTTCAGCGTTGACAAGACCAATTCAAACGCTGACAGAAACGTAACCAGACCTAAATATTTGCAACCACAAGGAAAGGGGTCTAAAGCTTCTTCAAGCTTAACATGGAGACCCAAGAAAGATCAAAACTCTAATGATAATGGGATTTCAATGACCTGCAACAGATTTAACTACATTTCAAAGGTCATTACAAAACCTATTGGGGTTAACTGGGTATTTCATCCTAAGAAGGATGAAAATGGGGTTGTTATGAGAACTAAGTCTGTTCTTATTGAACAACCAGATGAATCCAAGTCTTCTAAGGCTTGGGTTCCCAAAGAAAACTAATTTTTTTCTTTATGTGCAGGGCATTCAAAAACAGGTCAATGATTATGGATATTGGGACAGTGGATGCTCAAGGCACATGACAGGGAAGGAAGATTATCTTACAAACTTCACTCCCATTAAGGATGGTGATAAGGTTTACTTTGCAGGCGGATATGGTACTATCACAGGCAAAGGAACCCTTCTCACTAAGAATTTGCGTTTTGAGAACGTATTTTTGGTAAAGGAACTTGATTACAATCTTTTTAGTGTATCACAAGTTTGTGATAACAAAAATAAAGTTCTATTTACTGATACTGAATGTTTGGTGTTAAGCAAGGATTATAAGATCCCTGATGAGAAATATATTGAATATAGAACACCTAGGCATAAAGACATATATAATGTGAATCTGAATGGGATTAGAATGAATAATAATATGTCTTGTTTTTATGCTAAAGCTTCAGTAGATGAGAGTAATTTGTGGCACAGGAGACTAGGGTACATAAATTTTAAGAATATAAATAGGCTTGTGAGACTTGGCTTGGTTGATGGTTTGCCTGAGAAGGCCTTCCACAATGACCACTCTTGTGTTACATGTCTTAAAGGCAAGCAGCACAAGGTCTCATTCAAGTCCAGACAGGTGCATTCTAGTTCTAGACCTCTTCATTTGCTTCACATGGACCTTTTTGGTCCAACCAATAAAGAAAGTTTGAATGGTAAGTCATATTGCTTTGTTATAACATATGACTTTTCTAGGTTTACTTGGACATTCTTTCTAGCTATGAAGAGTGACACAGCTGATATTCTAATTGATTTTATCACTCAGATTGAGAAGAAGTCTGGCAATGAAGTTAAAATGCTTAGGAGTGATAATGGTGGTGAATTTAGGAATAAGAAGCTAGATGATTTATGTGCCAGGAAAGGAATTACTAGGCAATTTAGTATTGCAAGAACCCCACAGCAAAATGGGGTTGCTGAGAGGAAAAATAGAACCCTAATTGAAGCAGCCAGAACTATGTTTGCTGATGCTCATTTTCCTATAGCCTTCTGGGCTGAGGCTGTTAATACAGCTTGTGATGTTCAAAATAGAGCATTGGTTAACAAAATTCAGAACAAAACACCTTATGAGTTACTTTGGGGAAGAAAACCTAATATTGGTTTTCTCAGACCTTTTGGCTGTCATGTAGTAGTGTTAGACACTAGTGATGCCTTAGGTAAATTTAGTGCAAAAGGTGATGAAGGCTACTTCATGGGGTATTCAGTGCAGAGCAAGGGATATAGGGTTTATCTTAAAGAGGAAAAACGTATACTTGAAAGAGTACATGTTAGGTTTTTAGAAAATAAACCTAGTGATCCTAAAAGTAGTCCTTGTCTTCTTATTTTGTTGTTTTTGACGCATCAACTCATAATTTTGACCCAACAATCTTCCCCTAGTTGATGGTGCCAAAAACACTTCCCCATAAGCTCGCATTCTTTGTAAAACATATAACACCAAGGATAAACAGATTGCATGCATTGTGTAGACTTCTTCCCCTTTTTGACATGATCCAAATAGGGGTCTTGTATGTAAGCAACCATGATTTCGACCACTGCTTAAATAATACCACACCACTAGTACAAGTTTTCTATGTCTCAAATTACCCTCCATGAAGAACAGCAGGATGAAATTAAATGAATTTGAGCTATAGAAACTCATACAAGTTGTAGTAAAACTAATGAGCAGTAGTAAACACCTTCACCTTAATGTTACATGTAAATGATTAACACATGAACAATTTAGCTTCCCCTTAAATTGTGTTAATCATTCTTGAATCTTCAAAATCTGTAGGCTATATGTAATGATCACATATGAAGAAATCTAATTACGACTTACTTGATGATGATGTAGAATAACCCGAACTTGCATTCCATGTCTTGTACTAAACATGTGACTCCAAAACTCACGGCTATAATGAGTAGACTATAAAACTCACGGCTATAATGAGTAGTCTCTTGACAAAAAGATTTCTCTAGCAAATATGAGCATAGAGCGTCTTAAGTAAAATCTCATACCTTTGCTACCTTTTTATCAAGTCCGTTGTCACAACTTAAAGCACCTACAAGTTACCTTCAAACGCTGACAAAATTTGAAGATATGATAGAACATCAATCCGCGAAAATCTACTTCGTCATCAAACAAGTAATAAAAACTTTTCTTCGTAATCAATGAAAATAAAACGATCCTTTATACCTTTAAGAACTAGTTGCTGTGAATAAATCAAATTCCAAACCAAAATATATCCAAAACTTTCCGTCAGTGGCTGCGAACAATGTTGTCAACGGCTAAATTATAAGTGTCAGCGGATAAATCAATCCACCGTCATCTTGTCAGTGGCTAAATAATATGTGACAGCGGTTACGAATTATACCTTCTGTATCTTTTGCTCATACCATAACTGACATACTCCATAATGCTTCTGACCAATGGTATCTTACCATTTTCACTTTGTACATATATGAAACCCACGATCCAATATACTTGAGATATATCGTGAACTGTTGTAACATCACTATCACTTTTATCACAACCACCATACGTTACTGTATACTTTCATCACGTTTTGTACACGTGAACCATTTTTCGGTTTTTATTCTATCATCCAATCACAATGCCCATATGTTATCAAACCTAGCCAATAACAATTTAATATAGACGCAATGTTTGACCACTTTGTGCTTGGCATACTGTGTCCATAAACTTGTGCATACTTTCTTGAACAAAACATAACATCACGTTTAACTTGGACCACTGCTGAATATTACCGAGTGTAACACCCCCAAATTTATACAACTCAATACAGCGGAAGACTAGTTGGTGTTACGGGATAGCACATTACTCACATCATAGACAACGCATAAAAATCGCGTCGTTTAATATTAAATCATTTCCATTCATAATATCAAAGTTACATCGGTCCCAAGTCATTATATTTCATACAAAGTTTTACAAAGTATTTGAAAGGAAAATATTGTTTAAGTGCGGGCCATGAATTCTTGTCGTCTTCCCGAGAATTACCTTCAAGTACCTGAGATAAAACATGTTAAAAGAAAAGGTCAGCGATAACGCCGAGTGAATTCATAGAGTTTAATAAAATCCATCAATATAATATCAGTATAAAATTATTACTGAAAATCATTTTGTACAAATCATTTTGATAGGCCATAAAATAGCCAAAGTCATTTTATACAAATCCTCATCGAAAATCATAATATAGGCATTTGCCTTAAAAATCAGTATACGAGCCAATGTCGTAAAAGCATCATACGATACGTCTTATGACGTCGTATAAAATCAAATAAAAACCGTTATATGAATATGGTTTTGAAAACCAAAACACAAACATTATATCATTAGTATGACCCTGTATTGCTAGTCAGGCAATACCTCGTAATTCGAAGCGTCTAGTAGTATTTCGTTAGTTTTGGATTATTATAAGCCGCATGACATTGTTACCTTACTAAACCAAAACGGGTAGCTAACCCGATACCAATTTTGCCCATCTAAAGTAGCGTGTCGTCACAAAGGTCACGCTATGGAAATCTTCTCATACATAAATTCGCTTACCAATCAATGTGGCACGACGGGGATCAACCGTCAAGGCGCGAACTGGGGTGATCGTCCCCAAATAGTACTATTAAATGCATAAGCGTCTACCAACTCCCGGTAGTTCACAATTCATGCTA
The DNA here is from genome assembly GCA_025667525.1 of Glebionis coronaria. Classification (NCBI taxonomy): domain Eukaryota; kingdom Viridiplantae; phylum Streptophyta; class Magnoliopsida; order Asterales; family Asteraceae; genus Glebionis; species Glebionis coronaria. The sequence goes on from CM046882.1 coordinate 146,840,667, forward strand.
ATGGGACTTTGAGTGACATAACCTAACTTTAATAATCCATTTAATTTCATCTATCGGGTCCTTTAATCATTTATCGGGTCATACAATCGGGTCATTCAATCATTCGGGTCCAAAATCAATAAACAAACAATCGGGACAAATGGTGTCCTATTTTATAAAAACTAACATGTTATCTCCCTCGCGGGTTTATAAAACATTTCATAAAAACATTTAAAAGAGTGCGATGCTATGAACTCACGTTGATATGGGAAGGCGGGTTATCGGCAATTCGGACGTACGGTACGTGCTTCAATCACGGAAACCTAGACAAATAATACTCGGTCTTAGACGTTTGTCCAATGACTTTGTAAAAATATCAATTATGTATACATATGATGATTATATATATATGATGATCAAGTGGGTTTACATATTCTCGTTTACTCATTTTAGAGTTATGTGTCGATAACTTTTATACTAGTTTTAACTATTTTCACGTTTTAAGTCCAATAAGCCTTTTATAGGTTCTTTAATTTGTTTTAATCCATTTTGTACTTATATTATCAGTACTTAAACTTTACAAGTTGAGCCTAAATGGGTTAAGCCCAATAAGTTCTTTTTACAAGTTTTTATCTTATTTAGTCCAATTATTAGTCCAATATGCTTAATTAGCTCGTAAATGTTCGTATTTCTTATAGTTCGGGTTTTATCGGTTTTTACTTGTTATACATGTCTATATATCAGTATATAAGTTTTATAAAGTTTTCATTAGACGGGTCCAACCATCTAAGTTTTATTTAACAAAAAGGTTAATTTTTACGGTATTAGCCAAAAAAGTCGTAAAAACAATGTTTATAGTTTTATAACTTATAAGTATTATTTCACTACCATTTATATAATTTATTCATTCATTTACCCTTTTACATATTTATAAAAATAAGTTTTATAAGTTAGTGGGTTTTCATTTATATTTTATACTATTAAATTTTGAGTGCTTATATAATAGTATTATTCCTTAATTTCCAAAAATCTGATTTTTATCTTCACTTTCACCAAAAATGCCATATCTTGAGTTCTATATGGAGATAGAAGCTCAAATTTTTATCACATAAACTACATGTTATGTGCTACATTTAACTCTCCTATAGCTACTGTTGAATCATCTTCTAAATATTTTCTAAAAATCGTCCAAAACAGTGAACTCAGATTTATACCTTAAACTTGTTTTGATCATATCTCACTCATTACTTTGATTCCATTGCATGGCCAACTCTCACATGTGTACAAGACCCATAGCTTACTGTAAATGGATTCTACTTCATCACTTTATCAATTCACAACATGTTTCTTTACTGTTTTATACAGCCATGTAAATTAAGCAAGATTTTAAGCTTGTTTCTTATAGTTTTTCACCTTTTTAATCATATTTATCAACAACAAATCCCCACATAACATTTTTATCATCATATAATCATCATATACATATACAATAGCAAATAAAATACATGTTTACATAATCAAAATAATAAAAAGATGAGGAGGACAATCTTTATACCACCATGATGATGTGGGTTGATCAAAACACGGATTTGATGGAGATACTTGTGATGCACCAAGACCATCTTCAAGACCACCATTCTTCATAAACACCTTGTGGAAAATCATCCTCAAGACATCATAAAAACTCCTCCATGGATGTTATAATCACCACCATTCAAGAGAGCTTCAAGAGGACTACAACATATGTAGAAATAACACATGATTTTGTGGTTGATTTTTGATCAAATGAGGGTGTTCTTGGTGAGGATGGGACGAAATCCTAGAGAGAGGAAGAGAGGATTTAGTGGTTTTTGCATGTAACAAATGAAACTAGGTGTGTTGTGTTGGTGGTTTTAGTTAGTGGAAGGCTTACATTGTAAGCTTGTTACATGTGTCTTAGCTTATTAGCTAAGCTTGGCACATAAAAGGGGTGAGGTGTAGCTAATGTAGCCGGTTTGAGTGGGGGTGGGACAAGTGTCCCACTTGTCTCATCCCCATTTAATTACGGGTACTCCTCGATTCTAGTTTCCTCGATTTGCGTGCCCTCGGGTCGTTTTACGAAAAACGTCTTTATAAATTATGAATCACCGCCACAAAACGGATCCAATAAAAATTGTCTCATTAAAAACGGAGTTCAAAAACGTAAATACGTAATCCTAGGGTTTCCGGTTTAGTCGTAAAGGACGTTAAAATAAAATCGTAAGTCCTAATCTCTTCTCGTAAATTTGTGAGTTTATGAACTAACACAAATTTAAAACTCCAAAATAATATTCTCAGATAAATTTATTTTTTGAAATGTCGGACTGTCACCAAAGACGGTGTATGTAAACGTAAGCACGTAACGTAGAATCCTCCGGTTTAAACGTAGTCGATGCTACTTCAAGACGTAAATCCAAATTTCTTCCCAAAAATAAGTGAGTTCATATTGTAACATTAAAATAATGTTTTTAAATAATATTCGAGAATAAAATATCAACCATAAATTGACGGATTGTCACAGCATTTACCCCTAAACAGGATCTTTGTCCTCAAAGATCATTTTACCTTACTACTCGCTTCTTATAGAGTTAAAGCCATGTGGGTATTTCCTCCACACTCGGTCTTTTCTCACAAGTGCAATTCATTATAATACGCGAGTTTCATCAAACATGACTACGGAAATAAGATCAGGCTAAATGTTGACTTACTTTCTCTATCCATGATGTTCACGGGTTTCTGATGAATGCAACTTTTCGCCGATCTAAGCTTTACTAAGAAGAATTCAGATTTTAACTTGATAGATATTCCATCAAGTTCGATATACGAAACATAATTCACGCAGTCGTTGAAGTCCTAGGGTAGATCCAGCTTATATGCCTTTCAAACCAATCTTTTACATCATCTCAATGGTCCCAAACAACGGGGACTTACATCCCATGATTTGTCAGATCATGAATTCATTTTTCCAAGGTTAAAAATTGTGGCATAACTTCGCTACCCATTTGACACTTCAAGGTCTACATTTCACATTCACATAACCTCTTGCACACTATCGGCAGTCAGTAATCAGATCCTAATTTCAACAATCATTTCAGATCTCGCGGGTCGGGTATTTTGCAAGGATAGGTTCGCCATCATAGGAAACCTTAAACCTAAGAGACATGTCGAACTCACAGTGGGTGTATGTCGGATGTCTTTATCTCAACTCCTGCTTACAGATGCTCTAAGATTTAGATCCTAACAAGATTCGATCTCGATCCTAGTACGATGACTATCAATAATAATCTCTCCAAAGAAAAACGATTATATGGTCTATTACCAAAGGTCAATCATTCAAACATAAAACAACACTTATATTACTTTGTATCGTTACTTTACCTCGTCCCTTCGATTTGGGATGGTACATAGTACTCTCATCAAGGTTCGTTCTTATTGATTTCTGAGAAAATCTCTAGAAATTCGATGCGAAGCGAGGATCTTGATAAAGATGTTTGATACAAGCACACTATGTTTACATAACTCTTTTGCATTTATCATTAACGGGAATGATATTAGCAGATTTGGTCAGTCTGTCGACGATTACCCAAATCAAATCAAATTCAGATGATGACCTTTGCAATAGCTAGACGTTTACTAATGTATGAGGCGATGTCTGCCTTCATAATTGCCATCAGTACAACTTCTTCAGACAAAGATACTTTTAGTCATAAATTACATAAATAGAATACTTATACTTACAAATTCCAACATACTATATCTCACAATCTCCATATTTAGGCAACCACAAGTGGCCTTTAAAACATTCAGCGCTATCGGCTTCTCAATTCTAATGGTTCACATTAGCCGCGAACCCCTTTTTATTATCTATATTATCCTTTTTACAAGTATTGTTTATTTATTTATTTATTTATTTTATTTTTATCGTTCGGCAATTTATTTTTGCACCTTCATTATTAAGGAACACGTCCTAACTGGTTCTTTATCTTTTCTACAAAATGCGTTGGTATCTATATTCATTTCTCATGATGATATAATTATCATGTCCACAATTCACTCAGATATTCTTTCTATATTATGCGTTAGTAATTACGTTCACTTTCTCCTGATGAAATAAATATCATAACTGTATTTATTCAAAATTCTTTCTTTATATCTTTTATGTTTCAGTTTCGTCTCAACTATCATTTTTATCAGTTTTTCTCAATCCGGCGTCTAAAGCGTCGATAATTATTATATGTAAATTAACAATAATTATTTAATTTTTATGAAACGTAAACGTAAAAATTTTAAATTTCTTAGTTCGACCAATTATATAAAATGTTCAAAAATAAATTTGAATTTAATTAACAAGATTTTTGTTGATTTATCGAAAATATTTAATAAGATTCGTAAACGTTCGAAAAACCTTTGTTTATACTTTGGTCAAAGTTTTCTTAGTTAAAAAGAAACAAAAATTATCGTTTCAGATTTCAAGTCATGGTTTAAATGGTTTCCTCAATCCCTCTTAGGTTATCTTGAGGTATACACAAACATTTACCCCTAAACAGAAGTTTAGTTAAATGGTTTGTGTATAAGGGAATAATCCCTTTAAAAATCCTTTGTTAAAACATTTGTCAAAGCATATTTCCATTTCTTTTTGGTAAAATCCAAAGTCTTAAAAGGGCTCTTAATTTTTGAAGAGTCTATATGCATACATCTTACTATTATTAATCCAACGGTCATTTTATGTAAAGGATTAAGTTTTAAATCCCTAAGCGTTAATGGTTCTAATCTTTGAAAAGTCAATATAGCTTCCATTATCTATTAATCATACGGTTAAATCATGTAAAGGTTCAAGTCTTTAATCACGTGTCAATTATTCAAGGTTCAGGTTTTCATTGTTCGGCCAATTCAGGGCAATCTATAAATAATTATTAACTCATTCTTACACTTATAAACAAATAAATAGTCCTGAATGATCACGAGTATGAATTTATCAAATTACAGCCTACACACGTGATTCACCAAATTTATGAATACTACATGTGCATTGGTCAATCCATACGACATCACGTGAAACTCATAATGTTCATTACAAGTACCGGATGTAGTGATTGGAATAGATAATCTTCTTTGCAGATGCGAAGTTGATGATAACCATGCTATGGATCAAATTTGCTAGAACCTTGTAAATGATCGAACAATTCTTCCATTTCGAGTTATGGATATCGTTTTCGATTGTCAATTTACTCAGTCACAGTAATCTATAAATATAAGGAAAGATAACACCATAGCTCTTCAGGATGACAGGCTTGGTATAATAAAATCTTTCTCCGACAACTTTCTCAGTTGTACGGTAATTCCTTAAATTCAGATGGTGCTGACGTACAGTGCACAAGCCACAAGTGCAGCACCGGAAATATAACTTGCCTTAATGGCAAAAGTCTAGGTAAACCATCAACAAATACTTACTAAAGTTTCAAGTAACAGAAACATCTTTTAATAATTCAATATTAGGTTCTTCTAGATTACAAGGTCTATGACTAATTCACAATCAATCACAATATAATCTCAAGTCTAAATGCAGGATATGGTCATCCGTCAAGAATTATTTATATCACTTTTGATAATCAACATCATATCTTTTAGGGGAATTCTACTCGAGTTCCCATCAATTAAGACAATGTCATCATGTCATAATCAATCAATCCATTCTACTGGCACTGTCAACTTTCCAGTTTTATTGCCGTTGATAAGATGTGAACTTCTCAAAAGACTAATAATAACTCATGATCTTCACAATTTCAAGGATATATGGAGACACAACTAATCTTAAAAGAGTAAGGTCAACGCATAATCTACGCGAGATAATTTCAAATCAGATACAGACGAAAACACTTAACGAATATGAATATATCCGATGTTTTCATGATTCGAGTACGCATTCGAAAGCTCCTCGGATCGTTACCCAGGTCATTCAAATGAAATCAAATCAAAAGAAATGATATGAACGTCGATAATCCAGTTGGGTATCAACACTCGATAATCAAATACTTTTCCTAAGAATCTCACTATGGGAGAATTGGACAAGAAAGAATTGTCAATTGTCAAATAAGACAATTTCCACAGATGAGTAAATTCGACTTAGAAGAATAGATGCTACAGGCACATATGTAGGTGTCCCTAACATTATGTCCATTCCAAATTGTATGTAGGCGCGCAACTATATACAATTTCAAGATTAACGATGCAATACTCAGTTCGTCAAAATTTTATCATCCATGTTTGTAGTAAAACCATTTTCATACTTAATTCTTAAATAAGAATCAAAATATATTTACAAAGACTTTCCTTGTTATGAAAACAATTAGTTTTTCCAAGATGTTTTATAAACAATTTCCTTTCGATAACAATCACTTATAAATCTCACTTTGAATAATCCTCATAGTGATAAAAATTCAATTTTTCTCAAGGGATACTGTTTTATCTTATAAAAACAATGTGTGATCTGCAAAAGAGTGATGAAAAGTTGTTCACCAAGAACTAACTACGATATGATAGGAAATGAGCTTAGCCAAATAATCATGAGGTTCATGACCTCGATGGCACTCACGAAGAATGATTCACAACGTAACTCAAATCAGGATGAGTACTTGTTCAATGGTTTCATCACTAATGCGAACATTAGGATGAAGCAATAAAGGATAATAACATCGATACATGTAGAATTAGCAATCAAAGGTAGTCTTTTCATTAATCACAAACAAGTCGAAATTGTACCGTATCACATTACGTGTCACTATGTCATACAATTCTCAGAACTCATCCTACCAACTGATATCTCAGTTAAGTTAGGGATTTTAAAAGATACCACAATGAATACTAATCTACAAGAGTCATTAGGTGTTCCACATGTCCTAGAAGATCCATCGGTCTCAATTCAGAAGAAGATTTCTTCAATTCATTTCCTGGACACTGGGCATCCTCGTTAGTGGACAATGGTCTAGGAACAACCCTTAACACGAATCAACAATCAATTAAATCCTTATAATTCAATCACAAAACTTAACGACTTCCTCTTAACAATCTTATATCCCATACAAGTTAAATTTTACTTTATTCAAGTTTCAATCAATTTTATACTCAATTCGATATCCTACCTCATTATCCAATACTTACAACCTTATTCTTCGGCCTTGTAAAGGCAATAGAAGCTCAATATGATCAACACTCAATTTCAATCTTATAGCTCTTACAACAACAATTATCAAATGAGTCATTAATATGAAATGACTTGATCATTCAACTAGACTTCTCGGAAAGGTATTAGTGGCATGAGGCTTTTGGGTAATGGTTCCAATAACAGCCTCAAGTGCAACATTCACCCTTTCGATTTCAAATTTAAGAATTGGATGATAACGAATCAGATGACATCTTCCCAGGTGGTAATGTTTTGTCAAACTCCACTCTATAAGAAAGATCGTCATGACATCGATATCAGATTTAATCTCGCCAATTCCTCTTTCAATTTCACAATCAACTAATATCTACATTTCTACGAGTATCAACCATTTGCTGGGATCATAATTATCCACAACTTGGTTTAGATCTAGGATAACTAGAATTCCTACGAGAATAGCTTCGATTAATTTACTAGGGGAGTTAGGGTTTCTTGTGACAATCTACGTCGTATAAATACCTCGTATAAAAATCAAAATAATCATCAAACAATCATGTAATAAAATTACATCATATATATATATATATATATATATATATATATAATCCAAGTTATATATATATTAAAATAACACTTCTCAGTCTTGGCCTTGTCGGTAACTCGGGAATTCTTCGGCACCGTTATAGTCAAAAGATTTTTAGACATTTTTAGAAAAATGTTTATAGTTAAAATATTTTGAAATGTTTTATTCAAAACCTTAGTTTTAAAAATCTTTCGTTCTCTATAACGAGAGCTCTGGTACCAAACTGTAACACCCCCAAATTTATACAACTCAATACAGCGGAAGACTAGTTGGTGTTACGGGATAGCACATTACTCACATCATAGACGACGCATAAAAATCGTGTCGTTTAATATTAAATCATTTCCATTCATAATATCAAAGTTACATTGGTCCCAAGTCATTATATTTCATACAAAGTTTTACAAAGTATTTGAATGGAAAATATTGTTTAAGTGCGGGCCATGAATTCTTGTCGTCTTCCCGAGAATTACCTTCAAGTACCTGAGATAAAACATGTTAAAAGAAAAGGTCAGCGATAAGGCCGAGTGAATTCATAGAGTTTAATAAAATCCATCAATATAATATCAGTATAAAATTATTACTGATAATCATTTTGTACAAATCATTTTGATAGGCCATAAAATAGCCAAAGTCATTTTATACAAATCCTCATCGAAAATCATAATATAGGCATTTGCCTTAAAAATCAGTATACGAGCCAATGTCGTAAAAGCATCATACGATACGTCTTATGACGTCGTATAAAATCAAATAAAAACCGTTATATGAATATGGTTTTGAAAACCAAAACACAAACATAATATCATTAGTATGACCCTGTATTGCTAGTCAGGCAATACCTCGTAATTCGAAGCGTCTAGTAGTATTTCGTTAGTTTTGGATTATTATAAGCCGCATGACATTGTTACCTTACTAAACCAAAACGGGTAGCTAACCCGATACCAATTTTGCCCATCTAAAGTAGCGTGTCGTCACAAAGGTCACGCTATGGAAATCTTCTCATACATAAATTCGCTTACCAATCAATGTGGCACGACGGGGATCAACCGTCAAGGCGCGAACTGGGGTGATCGTCCCCAAATAGTACTATTAAATGCATAAGCGTCTACCAACTCCCGGTAGTTCACAAGTCATGCTAATGGGACTTTGAGTGACATAACCTAACTTTAATAATCCATTTAATTTCATCTATCGGGTCCTTTAATCATTTATCGGGTCATACAATTGGGTCATTCAATCATTCGGGTCCAAAATCAATAAACAAACAATCGGGACAAATGGTGTCCTATTTTATAAAAACTAACATGTTATCTCCCTCGCGGGTTTATAAAACATTTCATAAAAACATTTAAAAAAGTGCGAGGCTATGAACTCACGTTGATATGGGAAGGCGGGTTATCGGCAATTCGGACGTACGGTACGTGCTTCAATCACGGAAACCTAGACAAATAATACTCGGTCTTAGACGTTTGTCCAATGACTTTATAAAAATATCAATTATGTATACATATGATGATTATATATATATGATGATCAAGTGGGTTTACATATTCTCGTTTACTCATTTTAGAGTTATGTGTCGATAACTTTTATACTAGTTTTAACTATTTTCACGTTTTAAGTCCAATAATCCTTTTATAGGTTCTTTAATTTGTTTTAATCCATTTTGTACTTATATTATCAGTACTTAAACTTTACAAGTTGAGCCTAAATGGGTTAAGCCCAATAAGTTCTTTTTACAAGTTTTTATCTTATTTAGTCCAATTATTAGTCCAATATGCTTAATTAGCTCGTAAATGTTCGTATTTCTTATAGTTCGGGTTTTATCGGTTTTTACTTGTTATACATGTCTATATATCAGTATATAAGTTTTATTAAGTTTTCATTAGACGGGTCCAACCATCTAAGTTTTATTTAACAAAAACGTTAATTTTTACGGTATTAGCCGAAAAAGTCGTAAAAACAATGTTTATAGTTTTATAACTTATAAGTATTATTTCACTACCATTTATATAATTTATTCATTCATTTACCCTTTTAAATATTTATAAAAATAAGTTTTATAAGTTAGTGGGTTTTCATTTATATTTTATACTATTAAATTTTGAGTGCTTATATAATAGTATTATTCTTTAATTTCCAAAAATCTGATTTTTATCTTCACTTTCACCAAAAATGCCATATCTTGAGTTATATATGGAGATAGAAGCTCAAATTTTTATCACATAAACTACATGCTATGTGCTACATTTAACTCTTCTATAGCTACTGTTGAATCATCTTCTAAATATTTTTTAAAAATCGTCCAAAACAGTGAACTCAGATTTATACCTTAAACTTGTTTTGATCATATCTCACTCATTACTTTGATTCCATTGCATGGCCAACTCTCACATGTGTACAAGACCCATAGCTTACTTTAAATGGATTCTACTTCATCACTTTATCAGTTCACAACATGTTTCTTTACTGTTTTATACAGCCATGTAAATTAAGCAAGATTTTAAGCTTGTTTCTTATAGTTTTTCACCTTTTTAATCATATTTATCAACAACAAATCCCCACATAACATTTTTATCATCATATAATCATCATATACATATACAATAGCAAATAAAATACATGTTTACATAATCAAAATAATAAAAAGATGAGGAGGACAATCTTTATACCACCATGATGATGTGGGTTGATCAAAACATGGATTTTGATGGAGATACTTGTGATGCACCAAGACCATCTTCAAGACCACCATTCTTCATAAACACCTTGTGGAAAATCAGCCTCAAGACATCATAAAAACTCCTCCATGGATGTTATAATCACCACCATTCAAGAGAGCTTCAAGAGGGCTTCAACATATGTAGAAATAACACATGATTTTGTGGTTGATTTTTGATCAAATGAGGGTGTTCTTGGTGAGGATGGGACGAAATCCTAGAGAGAGGAAGAGAGGATTTAGTGGTTTTTGCATGTAACAAATGAAACTAGGTGTGTTGTGTTGGTGGTTTTAGTTAGTGGAAGGCTTACATTGTAAGCTTGTTACATGTGTCTTAGCTTATTAGCTAAGCTTGGCACATAAAAGGGGTGAGGTGTAGCTAATGTAGCCGGTTTGAGTGGGGGTGGGACAAGTGTCCCAATTGTCTCATCCCCATTTAATTACGGGTACTCCTCGATTCTAGTTTCCTCGATTTGCGTGCCCTCGGGTCGTTTTACGAAAAACGTTTTTATAAATTATGAATCACCGCCACAAAATGAATCCAATAAAAATTGTCTCATTAAAAACGGAGTTCGAAAACGTAAATACGTAATCCTAGGGTTTCCGGTTTAGTCGTAAAGGACGTTAAAATAAAATCGTAAGTCCTAATCTCTTCTCGTAAATTTGTGAGTTTATGAACTAACACAAATTTAAAACTCCAAAATAATATTCTCAGATAAATTTATTTTCTGAAATGTCGGACTGTCACCAAAGACGGTGTATGTAAACGTAAGCACGTAACGTAGAATCCTCCGGTTTAAACGTAGTCGATGCTACTTCAAGACGTAAATCCAAATTTCTTCCCAAAAATAAGTGAGTTCATATTGTAACATTAAAATAATGTTTTTAAATAATATTCGAGAATAAAATATCAACCATAAATTGACGGATTGTCACACCGAGTATATTACGAGTGCAATTACTTCTATCAAAACAAACGTACCTTCATTTTATGCACACGTTTTCTTGAGACCTCCTAAAAATCAGCCAACATAATCTCGTCCAAGAATATATGGCAGTTTCCTTTAAAATAAATCTCCTAAAACTTAGCCAAGCTTTATCACTCCCCTCGTTTGAGAATAATAAACAAAACTAAAAATCAGGGATACTTATGACTTTGTCAAATATTCAAAACCGTGTATAAGCAAACCATAATCCCTGTAAACTCGGAATTCAATAATCTTATTTCTTAAAACAAAACACACCATTCGTACCTTAACTGGTCCATAATATGTGCATCATAACCAACTGCTGTTGCAATATCAAAGATCATGAATCACCATCAACCTTTGCCTTCTTCTTTAAAACAGATCAAACCCTAGACGATTTTATTAGCACACGTCATTATCAGCCATCAATTACTCCAAATATCACAGCGAATAAGATCCCTAAAAACGAATTGGATTCTAATCCGATCTGCTGCATCTTTTTGAGATCTAGAGTTTAAAACGAAAACCTTTTCAAGTCTCCATACCCGACCACAGATATCATAATCAATGATCTACTCATACCTTATTCTTCATCTTAGAATATCCAATGACAACAAACAGCAGTATAAATCCTAGGGTTTTAACATAGATTATATGTGTTTAACCACATACTACGAATCAACTTCGATAAACCCTAAGTTCGTCTTTAGATACATATTTAGGGTTCACAAATAAAGGAACCCTACATAATCATCTTCACAGCACCACAAATCACCAATCTAGGGTTTGTTGACGAAACCCTAAAAATCAGAACTTTAGCGACACTATATATGTCGCAGATCTGTCACAGATCTTGCAAACCGTCGCTAATTTGTCACTAAAATTGTCACGAATCCTGGATAGCGGCTTCACAGCAACGAACACGAACGTAACACCTTGTATCTCCTAGATATCACGAGCCTTAAGCTCTGATACCAATTGTAGAGTCCATTGATCATTAGACTCAATGGTAAAAACCATTTATATAGGATTATATCAAGTTCTTATGTAATCAAACATAGCGGAATTAGAACAAGATATAAGAACAAGATGTTATGAACAAGATGAATTCTCACAAAGTGCTTGTATTAATAATTAACACAAATAACTCTAGGTGTGTATACATTGAATCCCACACCTAGAGATCAAAGCTTATTGTAGGTTACATTGTAAAAGATGAAGTGAATGTAAAACCTACGTATGTTTTCTTTATAAAGTAGAAAACATAGCTTACAAAGAAAGCTATTAAATTAATAAAAAGACTCCACCAGCTTGTAGTAGTTAACTTTGGCAAAAGTAGTCCTTGTCTTCTTATTTTGCTATTTTTGACGCATCAACTCATAATTTTGACCCAACATAATGTAAAGTTTTTAAAAGTCATATACTGATATATAAGTACTTAATACAAGTAAAAACCGATAAAAGCCGAACTATATAACATGCGGACATTAACGGGCTAAGTTAGCATTATTGGACTAATAATCCAACTAAATGGACTAAACACTTATAAATTTACTTATTGGGATTAACCCACTTGGGCCCAACATGAAAAGTATAATACTGATAATAAAGGTGTAAAATGGACTAATATAAAGTATTGGGCTTGTAAAAGGCTTATTGGACGTAAAACATATAAATAGGTAAAACTAGTAAACTAATATAAAAGTTGTCAACACATAACACTAAGATGAGTAAATGAGAATGTATAAACCTACTTGATCATCATATGTATACATAATTGTTATTTTTATAAAGTCATTGGACAAAAGTCTAAGACGAGTATTATTTGTCTAGGTTTCCGTGATTGAAGCACGTACCGTACATCCGAATCGCCGATAACCCGCCTTTCCCAATCAACGTGAGTTCATAGCCTCACACTCTTTTAAATGTTTTTATGAAATGTTTTATAAACCCGCGAGGGAGATAACATGTTAGTTTTGATAAAATAGGACAACATTTGTCCCGATTGTCTGTTTATTGATTTGGACCCGAATGATTGTATGACCTGATGAATGATTAAATGACCCGATAGATGAAATGAAATGGATTATTAAAGTTAGGTTATGTCACTAAAAGTCCCATTAGCATGAATTGTGAACTACCGGGATTTGGTAGACGCTTATGCATATAATAGTACTATTTGGGGACGATCACCCCAGTTCGCGCCTTGACGGTTGATCCCCGTCTTGCCACATTGATTGGTAAGCGAATTTATGTATGAGAAGATTTACACAAGTGTGATTATTGTGACGACACGCTTTTAGATGGGCAAATTGAGTTTCGGGCTAGCTACCCGTTGTTTATTGTAGTAAGGTAACAATGTCATGCGACTTATAATAATCCAAATAACGAAATACTGCTATACGCACTAAATTACGATATATTGCCTGACTAGCAATACGGGGTCTTATTATTGATGTTATGTTCGTGTTTTGGTTTTACATAACCATATTCATATAACGGTTTTTATTTAACTTTATACAACGTTATGAAACGTATTGTATGATGTTTTTATGACAATGATTCGTATAATAATTTTGAAGGCGAAAGCCTATATTATGATTTTGATAAGGATTTGTATAAAATGACTTTGGCGATTTTATGGCCTATTACAACGATTTGTACGAAATGATTTTCTGTAATAATTGTATACCGATGTTATACTGATGGATTTTATTAAACTCTATGAATTCACTCGGCGTTATCGCTGACCTTTTCTTTTAAAATGTTTTATCTCAGGTACTTGAAGGTAATTCTCGGGAAGACAACAAGAATTCATGGCCCACACTTAAATAACAATTTCCATTCAAATCTTTTGTAAAATTGTGTGAAATGACCATGACTTGGGACCTATGTAAACTTGATATTTATGAATGGAAATGCTTTATTATTAAACGACGCGATTTTTAAGCGTTGTCTATAATGTGAGTAATGTGCTATCCCGTAACACCAACGAGTCTTCCACTGTATTAAATTGTGTATATTTGGGGGTGTTACAAAACTAGAATCGAGGAATACCCGTAAATAAATGGGGATAAGACAAGATAACTCTTTTCCCATCCCCACTAAATAAAATGGCAAGCTTCACCAACACACTTTGAGGTGTCAACTTTATATCAAAACTAAGACACTTGTCTTAGTTTTGCACCAAAACCATGTATACATCAAAACTAGCAACATAAACCACTTCTCTCATAAACTAACATGAAAACCACTCCATTTTTCTCTCTACTCTCTCCTTGAACGTCCCATATACACCAAAAACACCACCATTGATAAAAAATCTTAACCATAAATCATATATATAACTTTCATATGATGATAACCCATTGAAGACATGATGATTTGAGGTGATCTTAACAACTAAAAAGGAGTTTTCATGAGGTTTAAGGGATGATTTCATGGAGGTGTTCATCCATATGAAGATCTCAAGAAGTTCATTTGCCAAGTTGAAGATTTGGTAATAAGGAACAAGCCTTGTTCATCAAAATCCCATCTTTTCATCACCTTGATTGGTATAGGGAGCAATCTCTTCCTATCATCTTGTTATATTGAATATGTAATCTTGTATTTTCTTCATTTATCTATATGTATATGATGATATATGATGATAAAAGTATTATGTGGGGATCATGTGTTGATAAACTTGGTTAAAAAGATTGAAAACTACATGTAAAAATGTTAAAATCATGTTTAAAATAGTAGGCTGTATAAAACAATAAAGACCCATATGATAAATTGTTAAAATGACTTGGATAAATTAATATACTGTAAGATATGTGACTTGTACATATGTGAGATTTGGCCACACAATAGAATCCATAAAATAAGTGAGATATGATCAAAACATTATTGAAGTCCAAATCTGTATAGTCTGTTTTGGACGAACTGACATTTAGAGGAGGATTGAGCAGTAGCTAAAAAGGAGTTAATTGTAGCACATATTATTTAGTTTATTCTATCCAAAAATGAGCTTCTATCTCCTTGTAGAACTCAAGATATGGTAAAAATGGTGAAAGTGAAATCCATCAGATTTGTAAAATAAAAGTATATATTATAAAATTAGCACTCAAGTAAAACTAATATAAAATGTATAACTAAAACCCACTAACTTATATATTACTTATAAATAAGTATATACTTTGATAAATAAATGGGACATTCTATAAAAATGGCAATTTGATAAGTTTTATAAGTTATAAAACTATATACATACGTTTTACGTCTTTTCGGCTAAAACCGAAAGATTAACGTTTTCGTCAATTAAAACTTAGACGGTCGGACCCGTCTAATGTAAACTTTTTATAACTCATATACTGATGTATAAGTACCTTTGACAAGTGAAAACCGATAAAACCCGAGCTTTATAACTTATGGACATTAACGGGCCAAAGTAGCCTTATTGGACTATTAGCCCAACTAGATTGGCTAAACACTAATAGACTTACTCATGGGCTTAACCGACTTGGGCCCAACATATGAGTATAGTTCTGGTCTTAAAAATATAAATGGACTAATAAAATGATATTGGACTTTAATGGGCTTATTGGGCCTTAATATATAAATAAGTGAAACTAGTATAACTAGTCAAAATTTGACTAACACATAACACTATAATGTGTATGAAGAGATAAAATCCCACTTGATCATCATCATACTTATAATATCATCATATATACATAAAAATTATTTTTATAAAGTCATTGGACAAGAGTCTAAGACGAGTATTATTTGTCTAGGTTTCCGTGATTGAAGCACGTACCGTACATCCAAATCACCGATAACCGCCTTTCCCAATCAACGTGATTTCATAGCCTCGCACTCTTTTAAATGTTTTATGAAATGTTTTATAAACCCAAGAGGGAGATAACATGTTAGTTTTAATAAAATAAGACACCAGTTGTCCCATTTGTTTATTTATTGATACGGACCCGAATGATTATATGACCCGATGAATGATTATATGACTTGATGAATGAAATGAAATGGCTTATTATAGTTAGGTTACGTCACTAAAAGTCCCATTAGCATGAATTGTGAACTACCGGGATTTGGTAGACGCTTATGCATATAATAGTACTATTTGGGGAAGATCACCCCAGTTCGCGCCTTGACGGTTGATCCCTGTCGTGCCACATTGATTGGTAAGTGAATTTATGTATGAGAATATTTATATAAGCGTGATTATTGTGATGACACGTTGTTTTAGATGGGCAAAGGAATTTCGGGTTAGCTACCCGTTGTTTGTTATAGTAAGGTAGCAATGTATGCGGCTTATAATAATCTAATATTGAAACTACTGATGTACGAATTGATTTATAATATATTGCTTGACTAGCAATACGGGGTCTTATTATTGATATTATGTTCGTGTTTTGGTTTTACATAACCCTTATCATATAATGGTTTTTATTAAACTTTATACAACGTTATAAAACGTATTGTATGATGTTTTTACGACAATGGTTCGTATAATGGTTTTCAAGGAAGAAGCCTATATTATGATTTACGACTAAGAGTTGTATAAAATGTCTTTGGCCTATTTTATGGCCTATTACAAAGATTTGTACAAAATGATTTTCGGTAATATCATATACCGATGATATATTAATGGTTTTTATTAAACTCTATGAATTCACTCGGCGTTATCGCTGACCTTTTAAACATGTTTTATCTTAGGTACTTGAAGGTAATTCTCGGGAAGACGACAAGAATTTATGGCCCGCATTCAAATAAAATTTCTATTCAAATGTTTTTGTAAAATTGTATGAAATAATATGACTTGGGACCTATGTAATTTGATGTTTATGAATGGAAAATCCTTTATTATTAAACGACGCAATTTTTAAGTGTTGTCTATGATTTGAGTAATGTGCTATCCCGTAACACCAACGACTCTTCCGCTGAACTAAAGTATGATTATTTGGGGGTGTTACATATATGTTGTATTAATTCTTATAAGTGTCATCATAGGAGGGAGTGCATTGAGGAAAGGGTAATTGTATAATTATGGTGGCCAACATACTTATACAAGTACCACAACTTCAATGGGTTCTCAAGTATGATTGCATGAAAGAGAGTTAGTACATGCTTGTATATGATGAGATGTGGATTTTTGGGTATATGTATAATATATGGGTTTATGTAATGTTTGCCTACGATATGGCTATTTTTTAGTGTGTTATATGTTTTGGGTTATAGTCATGTTGTGTGATTATGGGGTCACACGATATGGACTAGTTTTAGTGATGGGTTTTATGCCTTGTTGTAAGATGGTGATTACTCGTATGGAAAAACGAGTGTATGACGCGATTGATTGATCTAACTTGTATGGTAACGAGTATGTTTTGGGTGATTTAATAGGTATATATATATGCGGATGTATATATACTAGTATGTGTTAAGTTATGATATATGGTCGTTCGGTAGTTATTATAACTTGAATGTACCTTGTGTTTGCTCGTGTTTTATGGTGCTGGAGTTTGATGGAGGTCCAACGACGTTTTGAGTCTTTTGATGTGTGTCTACATTCGGGTATGTATTTTAATTAATGAGAAATACTAAATTTTCTTACAAATAAGTGTGGCTAATTATAGGAAAACGGTTTTGAAAAAAATTTGTAAGTGTATGGTATGATATCGTGACTTACATATTTTTTTTAAAGTTTGTGGTAGTAAGCTATAAAAAAAATTCGTCTTGAAAATAATTGGATTAGTTTTCTATGTAACATGTGATAATACATTTTAAAGGGGTAAAAAAATTTTACAAAAGTTTTCTTAAGTGGAGTTAAAATTTTAGAAGTATTTAACTAGACGGAAAGAGTAAAAAGGGAGATTTTATTATAGTAATGATAAAAAAATCACACCTTATAAACGTGTAGTAGTTTAGTTATAACCAGCCTAAATGGATTTTATAAAATAATAATAATAATAATATAGAATAAAATGAAAATAAAACACTGTATTTTATAAACATGTATTGGTTTCATAATAACAAGTGAAATAAGTTTAATATGGGTAAACAAGATAATGGTTAGAATAAGATTGTAGTGTACTAACTAGTTGATATCTTTGATAAAATAATGAAGATAAAAGATGAGTTTATTATTCAAAACGAGTATGATTGGTTTTAGTAGTATTGAAGTTTGGTTCTTATGAGGAGTAACTAAGTGGGGCGAAAGTTTAAAATTTTCTGAGGTATCGAAATTTGGTAATACTAACCGTGACGAGTCTAATTTTTCGTTGTTGGTGCACTCCATTGAATCTTTAAGATTACATTGTTTCGTTTTCAGTTGTTTTGGCTAGGGTTCATTATGGTTGATCTTTCGGTTTACCCTATATTTAATATGGGACGCGATCGTTTGGAATTCTTTTGGTACACGTCATGGTTGATTTAGTTATGCGGTTGTGGAAACGTTAGGATGAGAGGATAGAGTTGGGTAGTATTACTTATGGTTAGATATTAGAATGGAGAGATGTATTTTGGTTTAAAGGTTGTGTTGAAGGAATGATTAAGATTTGTGGAGTTTTGAAACTTAGATTGGTTACGGGAATAAGGAATAAGTAAAGTTAGTTGACTGGTCGTGGGAACGAGATGTCATGCTATGAGAAGTTGGTTGAAGTACCATTAGGAGATTGATGCAAGTACTAGCGGATGTGAGGGTAGAGTAGAAAGTTTCTACTAATGGAAGGATTAACACACAAGGGAATTGGTATAGTTATGGAGGCAAGGTAGTAGTAGACACGTGAAGGAAAACATGGATGTGAAAGAATGATTGGTAGGAGGCTGATTAATGCTGAAGTACAACAAGTAAGGAATAGTGAGCCATTGAGGGGTTGAAGTAACTTTAGAAATATTGTGGTAGATAAGTTGATGTTAGAGGCTACTGGGTAGTGTGAAGTTCCTAGGTAACATCATAGAGACGAGAAGGAAGCGTGAAGAGCTACATCGTGAATCAAGGAGCTGAAAGGACTACATGCCGGCTGCTAGAAGGAAGCAAGATATTTCGAAGGAGTCACAGAAGTTACAAGGGCTGGAAAGGTGACAAGCACTATGATGGGAATCTCCGTATGGTTCGTGACGAAGAAGGATAGATCGAGTACCGGAGTGGAGTTACAAAGAGCTGAACTAGTGGATCGTGATGAATTGAATACATACCATGGGAGATTAAGAACTCGTGGAGGTAACAAGGGGAGTCGAGTGACTACGCGGATAGAGTTTTTGTGGCAATCAATATCGAGGGATGAGTAGTGAAGCTGAGCTGAATAAGTTCATGGAGAAGTGATTAGAGAGTCGGTTTTGTGAAGGTGTTATGAAAGATCTTTGGAAGAGACAGTGATGCGTTATCTAATGCACTAGCGATTTACATAGATTTGATGAATGAGGTATGGAATTCCTGTTGGACGGGATAGTGTAGAAATTAGGGAGAACCATGGAAGGAGAGAACCAAGTATTCCTAGAAGATGATGATTGAAAGTACCTCATGTTGGGTGCAAGATCAAAATAGAAGTATGAGATTCGAATAAGAATTTAAAATATGGCTTAGTTTAGTCAAATGAAAACTAATATGGGTATAAGATGAGAGTGTGATCCGCATGGGATCACATAAAACTCTAGTCTGTCCCTATTAGGAGGGAGTAGGAGAACAGATTGTACGGAAAAACAAGTGAAGCTACTTGGAAAAATTTTGAGGTATAGATGACTTGAAAGACGGGAAGCATAACATCGTGATGTATGTCATGAGCTGAGGGAAGAAGAAGGAAGTGTGGATAGATGCGAAACATGAATGAAATATGTCGAGATAGGAACCGAAGGTAAAACTTTGGTATAGCCTAATGAGTAGACTAAGGCATTAATCATGCTAATGGTACTGACCTATACTGTTTGATTGGAAGGCTTAGTATCGATAATCGAATGGTTGAGGAGTTATAGATGTGATGTGTCATGAGAGATGAAGGGCATGGTCTAACTGAGATAACCGTCCTTTTGGTGATGTGTATAGATCATAATTTTATTTGGATTGGAAGAGCCTCTTTGTGATAAACTAAGCAATATGTGAAATATCGTCATAGGTCACTTGTGTAAGGAAATTGGAATTTTTAAGTAGTTTGCGATATGGACTAAAGGGAGTTGATGAACATGATTGGATATGAGTATATCCAGCTAATTGGAAAATGATGGACGAAGTGGAAAATTGATACTTGTATAGGAGTCGTGTTGAGAGCTTGGGTGAATGATTTAGAGGGATGTGGAAAACTCGTTAGCGATGTCTGAGTTTTCATATAATGATAGTTACCATACTAGAAGTCGATGAATGCCATTTGAGGCACTATATGGAAGGATAGGGTGAGTTGTCCTTATGGTGGACTAAAATTCGTGAAAGAGACTACTAAAGTGGAAATGGTGTTTGTGGAAAGGATGAGAGTAACAAGAGATGATATATTGAAAAAGAGGAAATCACTAGAGTTTAGTGACAAAGTTATGTAGGAAGTTTCACCCATAGTAACGGGCGCCATGTTTAGGAAAAAGGGAAAAGTTGATGTCGAGTTTTGTAAGTCTATTTATGATCTTTTGAAAGATTGGACCAGTAGTTTATGGGTATATAATCACCTGGGGAATTGAGTGGTGTACATGATATATTTCATGTATTGAGATTTGGGAAATGTGGTTTGAGAATGCATATTTGCATGTATGGTTATTCGGGATTTGTGTTAATAAGAGTCTTCATTCTATCAAAGAGTCATTTGTGAGATTTATGGGCTGTGAGGTCAATAGTTTGGGAATGAATTTAAATATTGTTGGTTAGTATATGTGGTATATTGAGTCATGAACTAAGGTACACATGGACATGAGAAGAGTTCATTTTGAACAAGTATCCTCATGTGATTTGTTGTTTGTGTATTTGATCATAAGGAGTAAATCTCGGGACGAGATTTCTATTAGGAGGGAGTGATGTGACAACCATGGTTTTGGGGTTCGTCACTTAGAATATAGTTTAGGGTGTTTTGTGCAAATATGTGCTTTTATGTGCTTATATGTTTATTTTGTGTGTTTGGAGTGAGGTTTGGATATCGTTTATGGGTATATGGTACTCATAAGTAAACCGAGGAACGGTTATTTCATGTTCATGAGCTCATAAGGTAGTGACTATGAAATGAGATGGTGTTATTTCGTGGTTTTACGTATACGTATATGTATTATAGAAAATCGTATTTTTACGATTTAAGGTTTAGCATTAAGAGGTCTCGCATGAGGTAATTAGTCACAGGAATAATTTATGGGATGGTTTTAAGTCATTTAGAACTTATTTGTATAGTTTATTTCATATTCGAAGAGTTTTTGTAAAACTGTATATTTTTACATCTTTTACGGTATACGCGTAAATTGACTAGTTTTACGGTTTAGCGGTTTTGGAGGTTTTAGGAGCTGAAATAAATTAAGGAAATTTAAGGTAATGATAATTAATAGTTAATTTACAGTAAATAATAAAAAAATAAAGAAAAAGGCTATTTGGGTCGGTTATGGGCCAATTTGGTGGAAGGAGGTTAGAAAATATGGAAAATTTTGGTTTTAGCCTTAAATTTGGATTAGGAAAGGTGTTTTAATATAAATTAAGACCCCTAAGATGCCATGAACGAATTATATCAGCTATAGGGTCGAAAATAAATCAATGGAGGTTAGGGTTTTCAAGAAAAATCAATCCCTTGAAGATTAGAGGTAAAAATCATGTTCTATTTACGTTTTTATTAAATAAATCATGTTTCTTATTCATTTAAACATCAATTATGATGGATTTAGGGCTAGGGAAAAATTAAAATCTGAGAATTAATGTTATTATAATGATTAGATAAGTTAGGGCTTCTGATTAAATAAATTATGAATAATTAATTAGTTAATTCAATTAAATTCGTAATTAAAAACTGGGCAGAACTTTTGGTGCGTTGTTTTGATCATATCTAGAGTTCTACAAACTTTTAATTTTCGAAACTTATATCCCTGAAAAGGTAATTGAATTGGCTCTCAAATGCAAGAAACTTGAATTGAATTGGAGGTCGGGAAGTGGGTCCAAAACAGGTTACAACAGTCGGAGGTAAAAGCAGTTTTGAAATCAGTCGGGTTTAAATTAATGTTTTAAGATGTTTAGGGTACTTAGGAGTATAATTGGACCTTCAAACGAACATGAGACTTAGATTATATATTAAATAAAAGATCTGGAGGAGGGCTAAACAAATGGGTTAGGTTAAGACCCTCGGATCATAACACACTTTTCATATGTTCAAAATCAGTAAATTCTGGATAGGTAAAAGTATATATATATATATATATATATATATATATATATATATATATATATATATATATATATATATATATATATATATATATATATATATATATATATATATATATATATATATATATATATATATATATATATATATATATATATATATATATATATATATATATATATATATATATATATATATATATATATATATATATATATATATATATATATATATATATATATATATATATATATATATATATATATATATATATATATATATATATATATATATATATATATGTGTGTGTGTGTGTGTGTGTGTGGAGGCCTTAACAGTAGCTTTAAGGCTGCGTCCAAAGGGGAGAGTTAGTTAACACATGTAAGGGCATAGGGTTTCTTTTACAGGGCATGTTATTTTTTTAAGGGGGTGTTCGACCAATAGTTTGAAGTATGAAAAAAGGGGACTGTTTTGGGTTAAATGTTAACGGGACGAGTTATGAACTAAACTAAGTTAAGGGCTTTATATAGGGGTGTAATGAGATTCATATGGCATATAAATGGAGTTAAGTTGTAGGAGAAGGTTAGATATCCATCATAGATTGATGAGCCATTTTGGTATGTGGTTCATGTCTTGATTGTATACGTTTGTGTGTTTAGATTTATGATAGAGCGCGGATACTTGGAGAAGCTTGTTCAGGTAAGTTTCATAGTCCCATGTCTTTTTATGATTTGATTTCTAGATGGGATGGAAGAGACACTGTATGGTTTTGTGAAGAATGATGTGAATGTTTTTATGGTTTGTGATGGACTTGTGTGTACACTTATATGATTAACTGCTATGTAATTCTTGATTGTGTTTATGATTTTGATCGTGGGACACGTATCGTCTCAGTTATTGTGGTTTGACTTGGTACCAAGGGGATGTTGACAAGGCGGGGCCTTGGGATTGGTTCATAGGTGTATGGGCGCCTATGGGGGACCATGGTTATTGGTAATGCTTGGAGCCTTGGAATTATGGTTATTGGTAAGGCTTGGAGCCTTGGATTTATGGTGATTGGTTAATCTTGAATGCTAGTTGTTAATACATAATTGTAGCACATTGTCCATATCTTCTTTTGTTAGTGGTTGTTATTCACGGCTTATAATTGATTTGGAGTTGGAGTCTAAACCTATGAATCTCACCAACTTTATGTTGACGTGTTTTAGTGTCTCTTTCAGGTGAGAATGTGGTTAAGCGTGAGAATATGAGTGGCTAGCTGGAAGGCTTAGGATTGCATTTGGAGGAACCCCCATTCCTCTTAGTCTTTAGTTTATGTTTGAGTAAGTGATACATTGTGGACACCTATATGTTGATGTGTGTATTTGTATGTCTTTGGTAAGGGGTAGACCTGTTACCTACTTACCTAGACGCCTACATTGTTTGTGATATTGTCATGACATTGTGTCACCCATTTATGATATTTCTATTTCATTTAGTTATCTCTATAGACACGCTATTGTTGTGATGATATCCATACGTCACGCTTCATATTTCGCCATGGTGGGGTGTGACAGTTTTGGTTGGCCAAAACTCACTCAAGTCACCACCAAATCTCACAAACAAGTTCTAAACCCTAGATAAACAAGAACTCTAACAGATAAAAAGATTTTATAGCAAAAATCACTAAAACTGACTAGTTTTAAGCCTACTGTATAAGTATTACTAATTTTTGAGCTAAGCATGCATTTTTCAGTTCCAATGGTGCAAACTCAAAACAAAGTGTCAATGTAACCAAACTACACCTATATGAGTGTGTTTAAACTGGTATTAAATCTACTTGTGTCACCAAAGCCTTCCTAATTCCCAAATCCAAACACCCCTTTAAATGACTGAAATCAAACTTTAACAAAGGACTTGCATCCAAAATCTACCCAAACTGATTTAAGCTTACTCTAACATGCATCAAAACATAAACAAACACTAAATAACCCTAAACAAAACACTAAACATGAGCATAACCAAGAATCACATACATCACTTAACACATGCAATCTCACAAGTCCAAAGTGACAGATTCAAGCAAAGGGAGGGTTCAAGCCTGTGTAGTACCTTGTGGGACCCACATCCGGGCCCCACTATGGCTGAAAAGCCATCTCCATTAGCTTAATGCTAGCTTAAGGGCTTGTGAAGCTTGCTGAATGTAGAGAAATGATGGTATGGACTACAACAGTCCTAATACCACCTATATGCCTTCTTAATGGACCCTGAAAAGAAACAAGGCAAGGAAAAGGGAAAATCCAAGTAACACAAGCTGTATAAGCTTGTCAAGCTTATACAAGCTTAAGCTACAGTGGATTTTAGATAAACAGATAACCACAAAGATTTGTGAAAATCTTTGAAAACAACTTTTTGAAAACCAAACTTTTAAAACTCTAAAAATAACCAACAGGATTTAATACAAAATTGAAACCAAAGCACAAGGTCCACTTTCACTTCCCTTGTGCTTGGATTCAGATTTCTAAAAACTTTGAACCAAATTCTTTTTAATGAACATAAACTAAAGTTTCTGTAGATGAAACATTACACTATATAAAACGTAAAATGGAACACAATTATTTGCAATTTTATCAAAATACTTTAAGTATTCATTTAGAAAATTTTACAAAGAGATTGGAACAGGGGATACCACATACTGGTCCTCCTATTTATACTACTAATCAGAATCTTCTAGTGCTACTAAAACATAAGAAACCCTAGCAAACGATTTACCAAGAATGCCCTTGTCTTGAACTTTTGAATTTGGTCAAAGAACCCATGTGGATGCTTCTGCTGTTGAGAGTGATGTGCCAGTTGTAATAATATGATCTTGTCCATCCAAAGAACAATATGGAGGAAGGAATTAACATGAATCGTTGATCTGTCCCCTGCTTTGGTTTTGAGGGAAAGTGATGGGCAGGGGACCTTACGTGTGGGGTCTATGTTGAAGTGGTGAGTGGTTTAAGGTGTGGGTTTGGGTGAGATAATTGTTAATCAAAGTTCTGGAGGTTATTGGGTAAAAACCCTTTGGTTCGTGGGTTTTAGGATTAGGGTTCGTAGAGTTGAATTAGGCGTGGATTAGGGTAGGGGTGATGTACACTATCTGTTTCCCACGCTAATTAA
The DNA here is from genome assembly GCA_025667525.1 of Glebionis coronaria. NCBI lineage: Eukaryota > Viridiplantae > Streptophyta > Magnoliopsida > Asterales > Asteraceae > Glebionis > Glebionis coronaria. The sequence goes on from CM046882.1 coordinate 146,866,567, forward strand.
ATATATAAAACAGATTTAAAATATGTTAAATATATTAATTAGGTTAGTGGGGGTGACGTGTGAGAGGGGGTGAGGTGGAGTGATGTGGTTGGCTGGTGGGTGTGAAGTGGACGAATGATTGGGTGGGGTGAGTTATAGTGTCTGGCAGAAATAGTCCTTCCTTTCTCTTGTCTTTGTCAATTTAGTTATAAACAGCCAACATTGCATTTCCTTTGTATTCAAAGTTTTGGTTTTTCTAATTTGGCCACCAAAACTTTTCCAAACTTGTTTAAAGGGCTAAATATGCATTTTGACCAAATTCCAAGGACCATTATTGTATTGTCTTGACAATTTAGGGACCCAAGTACAATTAATGAGTTTTGCAAGGGTATAAATTGCCAAGTCTTCAAAAGATGAGGGACCAATCTTGACAATATTCAAATCTTCAAGGGTATTTTTGGAAATTCATTTCTCGGGTCCGGTTCTTTGTGTGGCTTCGTTTCCCGTGTTCGTTTTTGCTTGATTCTTGTGATCTTTTGTTGATTTCACGATATCCGTACCTAAAATACACAATGAACAAACACAAGCATATTTTTGGGTATTTTAATGATATTTTAAGCGTTTTAAGCCCGATTTGGATGATGAGAATATGTATATTTGCAGTCTCATCAAAATCCTACCACGGTTCCTCCTTGTGAAAAGCCTACACCTTCTAAGCCTACATCTTCCACTCCTACACCTACTAATCCTTCACCTTTTACACCTATGATTGAAGAAACCCAAAAAGAGAGTCCTTCAACAACTACCACTCAACCTTTACCAAAACCAAATCTTCCATATCCTTCTAGATTGAGAAAAGAGAAGCTTAAGACCAAGGATGACATTTAAGTGTCCAACTTTTTAAGGATGTTTAAGCAATTGAATATCAACATATCTTTTGCGGAGGCTTTAACTTACATGCCCAAGTTTGCCAAGATGTCTAAGGACCTTCTCTCCAACAAAGAAAAGTTGATTGATATGCCTAAAACTTCATTGAACGAAAATTTTTCTGCGGTGTTGTTGAAAACTTTACCAACTAAACTTGGTGATCCGGGCTAGTTCTTGATTCCTTGTAATTTAACGGGGGTTGAGAATTGCATGGCACTCGCGGACCTTGGTGCAAGTATAAATTTGATTCCTTTGTCGGTTTGGAAACAACTCTCTCTTCCCGAGCTTACACCTACTAGGATGACACTTGAGTTACCAAACCGTTCAATAGCTTATCTGATGGGGATTGCGGAAGATGTTTTTGTACGGGTTGATAAGTTCACATTCCCCACGGATTTTGTAGTTTTTGACTATGACATGGACCCTAGAGTTCCCCTCATTGTAGGAAGGCCCTTCTTAAGGACCGGTCGCACTCTTATTGATGTGGCGGAAAGTGAACTAATTATGAGGGTAGAGGATGAGAAAGTAGTGTTTAAGTTGGGGAAAGTAACTAAGAAATCTCAAAGTTGTGAAACTGTTAACATTGTGGATGTTCTTGATGAGGTTTGTAATGAACACTTTCATGAGGCTTGCAAATGTGATAATGAGAACATTCCAAATGTTGAGACCGTTGCCTCAATTTCTTCCCCTTTAACACCATTTGGAGAGAGTGATTTTCTCTTAGAGGAATTTGAGTCTAACTTTCTTGGAAATGAAGATTCTCCCATCAATTGGGAAGAAGATATTCTTACTATCCAAAAGTTAATCAATGAGGATCCTATTCCTTCACCTACTCCACAAGAGGTTACTAATGATGATCCCACATTAGTTTAACCTTCTATTGAGAGTCCACCTTCCCTAGAGCTTAAGGATCTTCCATCACACCTTGAGTATGCTTTCTTTGAGGGAGAGGATAAATTACCCGTTATCATAGCCAAAGACTTGAAAGATGATGAGAAGGAAAAGCTTATAGAAGTTCTTAAGAAGAAAAAAAAGGCTATAGCTTGGAAAATATCGGACATATTGGGGATTGATCCTAACTTTTGTACGCATAAAATCCTTATGGAGGATGATTACAAACCCGCCATCCAAAACCAAAGAAGGGTTAACCCAAAAATCCATGAAGTCATCAAAAAGGAAGTTATCAAACTCCTTGATGCGGGTATGATTTACCCAATTTCCGACTCACCATGGCTTAGCCCAGTGCATTCTGTGCCTAAAAAAGGTGGAATCACTGTTCATACAAAAGTTGGATGATCCTTGCTAGACCCGAATTAGGCTTAATTCTGGTTGGCTGGGCTCTGGCTCCTGCACCAAGTGAAATATTTAGTTGGGATCCTGCACACTAAAACAACACGCGTTAGGATTACCGTGGGAATGTATCCCACGATTAGACTCCAGCGTGAGAGTAAGTAATTGGTTAGGGTTTAAGAATCGGATGAGAGTTGAGAGTGTGTAGAATGTAATACCCTTATGGAACCCTTGGGGGTTCCTTATATAGGCGGTGAAACCCTAATGGGCTGTCACCGATGCTTCGGCACCAAGCAAAGGATAAGTACCATAATTAGCATGATTATTATCTTCTAATTATGGTGAGTGTATATCCTCTACTTTGGGGTATATCCTAATCATAATAAGATTATGATTCTGTCTAACCCTGTACCAGCCGTAATGGGCCGTGGGCCGCACACATGTATGCGGCTACTATTCATTCGAATCTCATAAGCTTTAAATGATATTAATCCAACCCATTATTAATAGGCCGGATGCGGGTAGTACCCGTGGGCCAGGTTTATGACCCGGCTGGGAACTATACGTCATCATGTCCCCCCAGTCTAGTTGTTACCGCCATAGGCGGAATATCTAGACTAACAAGATGATCCCCGGACGTACCAAGAAAGGTCATTAGGGAATGATGAATTTTGAAAAGTTTATTTCGGCCGCACGTGGCAACCTTATTAGGAATTTATTCCTATGGTACCTTAGCCGCACTTGACGACCGAGACAAATTAAATGCAGCATTGAATATGGTCTTACGTATGACCGCATATCCCGACACAATTGACTGTTCACCTGCCATTTGACTGACAAAGTGCAAACAGTCAGAACCTCGAGCGGCGCAACCTTCTAAGTCAGAAGTGACCCGTGGGTCCCACCTGACTTTTCACTTGCCACTTGCTTCCCAACCATACGATTTTGGATAGGGAAAACACGTGTCATGAATCCAACGAAGCATGACTATCAAGGCAACCCTATAAATAAGTCGCCCATACGGCTGTGTGTGACACACATTCTTTTCCTTCATTTCTGCCATTAATACTTTCCTTCATATCACCACCTTCATTACGCACGGATCCTTCCCTACGCAGGTTAGAATACCACGCCCTCATCTTTTTTAATTAATAATGGCTCAAACAAACAACCCTTCTAGTGGATCCGTGCTCAACGTAATGACAGAGGAGAAATTGGGGCACTTTTGCTCTGATTTCTTTATTCCTAACAAACTTCACCCCTCTCTCCCTGGTGCAGGGGACCTCATAACTGAGGCACCCCAGGGAAAGATTGTCCTATACACCCCTCTGTTTGACGCGGCCAACTACCGCATTCCTTTCACTCGTTCCCTCGTAGATCTCTTAGGTTATTATGACGTACATATCACCCAATTGCAATGTATAAGCGCATGTAAGATTAGCCAGTTTGAAATCCTTTGTCGTTTTATTCCCCCAATTTAGTAAATGGGTGGCTTTCTTTCAAGAAACGATCCCCAAACAGACCCACAGCCCACAATAAATCCATAGACTCGCTAAAAAATTGGTACTACCATTACTTTTTTATCGACTCAATAGTGTGGCCGACCGATTTCGTTTTTAAACATAGATTATCTCCTGACCCTCCTCCGCGTGATGGTACATATAATCCCCAACATTCCCAAAAAATAGATAGGAATAGAACAGGGTTCCATAGGAATCTACCCGAGTCATTCCTTTGTCTGATAGGGATTAGCCGCAACTACTTCGGCCCGTCCAACAGATATCCTGTATTCTGGAGGAGGCGTGGTGAAGGTAGGTATAGTATCCGCACATCAAAGACATGCATAAACCTGTTGTCCATAACTAACATACTTTGTTTTCTTGACAGAAATGAACTTCTTTGGGATCCTTCGTCAGGGTGATCCAAAACTTATTCCAGAGGGAGCCCGTCCTAGACGTGAGAATGAGCTACCCCTTCTCGAGCATACCTGAAACGTGACAATTGCCTTAGCAGCCATACCAGAACCCCAATACGACGAAGAATATACAACACTCATGATGACCCCCATGGATTTTGACAACAAGGACGGGGACAACCTGATGCTGGAGGATGAAGCCGGGCCCTCCTCTCCACCTAGGACTGCCACCCCCGCCCACCAGGAGGAGCAGGGTGATAACATAGAGATGACCACTTCCAGCCTTCGCCAAATGTTAGGCGATGACGAGGAGGAAGTGCAACATGTAGAAGAGGAGGAAGAAGAAGCCCATCCCGTCCCCAAGCGTACCCATAGGAAGAACAAGCGGGTAAGAAGAGTTGCTCAGGCTGAGATCGGGGAACACAATGCCCCTGTGAAGAGACTACGCGAGGATCACCCCTGTTATCAATCTGTTGAGAGCACCACCCAAGCCTCTGAGACGACGCATGCTGCACCCGTGGATCCGGGTGTGCCGTTAAAAAATGTCGAGCCAGTCACTCAAGTTCCCCCCACTACATCAGAACTAGGAAGAACCAACATGTAAGTCTACCGTATTCGTTTGTCAAAATATCCATTGTCCAAGTAAAAGGTACGTCCTTCCACAGACAATATTTAATGTCTATTCCAATTGTCGTCGTAGGGATGAACAAGCTAGTGTCGCACCTGCTCAAGAGGCATGGAAGGAGAAGAAGAAAGAGAAGGAGAAGGATAAGGAACTTGCCCCGCATACTTCCGCGACCAGATCTGGCCCCGCCTTTGAGGAAGGTACCCCCACGGCTTCACAAGAGGTACCGTTGCCCGGTCCCCATACACAATTCAACCCTGATTGGAAGATCTCCACCGCTTCACGGATGAGACAGGCTGAAGAATGTCGTGACTATCTGAACAACTGCATCCCTTCCGGTCTGGTAAAGGATGTAAATGCACTACGCCATGTGGACTTGGTGGACGAGTACAATCGTGCCTTGGTTCATCAGATGGCAATGGGTACTTCCATGCGGGTAAGATTTGAGGCCGCCTTAGAGCATGTTGACTCCTTGAAGAGAAAAGTTGGCCGAAGAGAGAAGATGATTGAAGACAATGAGGCCCAGATTACCGCCCTTGTAACACTCTCAATTTTCGTATCGGTACAGCCAATGGGGTCTTTCAGAGTGTTACGGGATAGCACAATAACTCCAATCATAGACAACACATAAAAATGGTTGTACAAGGTTTAACATACATTCATTCGATAAAAAGTTTTAAAGTGTACAACAGGTCCCAAATTATACAGGTCATTAAGTTTACAAAACATAGATCGAATGAACATTTTTAATATTATGTGGGCCATCAGAGTCGATCTCCATCCGGATTACCTGTAAGCACCTAAGATAAAAACATGCAAAAATCATATCAGCGAATGCCGAGTGAATTCATAGAGTTTAATAAAAAACCGTTATATAAAACAATCGTTAAAATCAGAACACAAGTATAATATCGGAAGTAAGTCCTCGTATTGCTAGTCAGGCAATATATAAATCAAGCATACATCTTAAACCGTCCATGAGACCGTAGTCTCAATATTACCATTATAGGTAATATTATTATCGTTATTGGCATCGTTGTCTTATTGTATATAGGATACATTTGGATTATTATTAGTCGCATGACATTGTTACCTTACTGTGAAAACAACGGGCCGCGAACCCGACAAACAATTTGCCCATCTAAGTTAGCGTGTTGTCACAAAAATCACGCTATGTAATCTTCTCATACATAAATTCGCTTACCAATCAATGTGGTACGACGGGGATCAACCGTCAAGGCGCGAACTGGGATGATCGTCCCCAAATAGTACTATCAAATGCATAAGCGTCTACCAAATCCCGGTAGTTCAGAATTCATGCTAATGGGACTTTTAAGTGACATAACCTAACTACTAATAATCCCTTTTGTCTCGTGTATAGGGTCATAGCATCATTCGGGTCCATATCATTAAGCATACCATCGGGACTACTTGTGTTCTATTTTTATCAAAAACTAGCATGTTATCTCCCTCGCGGATTTACAAATCATTTTATAAAACATTTAAAAGAGTGTGAGGCTATGAACTCACGTTGATAATGAAAGGCGGATTATCAGCTACGGGCGTGCTTCGGTCACGGAAACCTATATAAATAATAATCGGTCTTAGACTTTTGTCCAATGACTTTATCAAATTAACAAATATACACATGATGATTTTTGTACATATGATGATGATCAAGTGGGTTTATATATCCTTGTTTACTCATTTTAGTGTTTACGTATTGGTAACTTTTTACTAGTTTACTAGTTTTACCTATTTACCTATTTTAAGTCCAATAAGCTTATTATAAGTTCTTTAACTTGTTTTAATTCATTTTATACTTATATTATCAGTATCCACACTTTACATGTTGGGCTCAAATGGGTTAAGCCCAATAATTACTTTTTATAAGTGTTTAACTTATTTAGTCCAATTATTAGTCCAATATGCTTACTTAGCTCGTTAATGTCCGTATGTCCTATAGTTCGGGTTTTATCGGTTTTTACTTGTATTAGATACTTATATATCAGTATATGACTATTAAAAACTTTACATTAGACGGGTTTGATCGTCTAAGTTTTAATTGGCGAAAAACGTTAATTTTACGGTAATAGCCGAAAAAGTCGTAAAAATCAAGTTTATAGTTTTTATAACTTATAAATATTATTCAACTACCATTTTTATAAATTGTTCATTTATTTAACCTTATACATATTTATATAAATGTAATTCATAAGTTAGTGGGTTTTAATTTCACATTTTATACTATATAATTTGAGTGCTTATATAATAGTAATAAACATTAATTCTTCAAAATCTGATTTTTATTTTCATCTTCACCATTTTTATCATATCTAGAGTTCTATAATGAATTAGAAGCTCAGTTTTGGATGACATGAACTTCATATTGTGTGCTACAATTAACTTAGATATATCTACTTCTCATTTTAAGTTTAACTAGCCTTAACAGTCCCTACAAAACAGCTTATTCAGATTAGCACACTCATCTTGTTTTGATCATATCTCACTCATTTTAATGATTCCATTGCATGGCCAACTATCACATGTGTATGAAATCTTGTACTTACTGTAAATGGATTCCACCATGCAAGTTTATCAGTTTAAGGTTTGGTTACATACTGTTTTTATACAGCCAACAAATTAAGCATGATTTTAGCCTTGTTTCTTATGGTTATTAATCTTTTTAAGCATATTTATCAACACTTGATTCCCACACAATATTTTTATCATCATATATTCTTCATATACATATACAACAAGAAAGAAAATACATTTGTTCTTTACAAAAATAACAAGAGAAAATGGAGAGGATGATCTTCTTTACCAACCAAGAGTATATCTTGTTTTTGGAAGACAAGAACTTGATGAACACCAAATGTAATCCCAAGATCATCAAACACCAAGAAAGTAAGTTGAGAAATCAGCCCTAGTACACAAGCAAATCACCTCCTTTGTTGTTAAAATGGCCACCAAGTGATCAAGGCTTCAAGGTAACTCCATGATATAGCTAGATAACAAGTATTTTGTGGCTAGAAAAGATCAAAAGGGGTGTTTGTTCTTGAAGTGGGACGGCAATGGTGGTGATGTTGAGAGAGTTTTTAGTTGGTTTTGCATGAGAGAAATGGTGGTATGTGTTAGCTAGTGGTTTTTGTGGTATGAGTGGAAGGAAGTAAGCTTAAGTGTTAAGCTAATGCTTACACTTGTAAGCTTATAGTTAACATGATGCCACATCTTTGATGTGGTGTCATGTTTGGCCGTCCCATGCTATAGTGGGGTGGGATAAATTATTTTGTCACATCCCGCTAATTTACAGGTACTCATCGATTCTAGTTTCCTCGATTTGCGTGCCCTCGGGTCGTTTCACGAAAAATGTTTTTATAAATTATGAATCAATGACATAAACGAATCCAATAAAAATTGTCTCATCAAAAACGGAGTTCAAAAACGTAAATACGTAATCCTAAGGTTTCTGGTTTAATCGTAAAGGACGCTAAATTATGCACGTAAGCCCAAATTTAAATCCGTAAATTGTGAGTTCATCAACCAACACAAAAATAAGTTTCAAAATATTATACGAGAAAATAATTCACTACCTGAAAATGTTAGATTGTCACAACTTTTCCTTCTAAAAGGGATCAACGTCCTCGTGATCCATTTCATTTGGATGTCCGTTTCTTATTGAAGTCGAAGAGGTGCGGATATTTCTTCCACATTTCATCCTCTCGTTCCCAAGTATATTCCGGTCCATGCTTTGAATTCCATCGGATCTTGACAATAGGTATCCGACTTTGTTTCAGTTGATTTACCTCACGATCCATAACCTCTTCGGGCTCTTCGATAAAATGCAACTTCCCATCTTTTCGAACCTATCTAACGAAATTTTCTCATTACTCACTGCTAGACATTTCTTCAGATTAGATACATGGAATGTGTTGTGAACACCATGAAGTTCTGGGGGTAACTCTAGTTTGTAAGCCACCGGACCTACTCTAGATAAAATCTTAAAGGGTCCAATATAACGGGGATTCAATTTCCCTCGCTTTCTAAATCTTATAACGCCTTTCCATGGCGATACTTTCAACATTACTTGGTCACCCACTTTAAACTCCATTGGCTTCCGCCGCACATCCGCGTAACTTTTCTGTCTACTACGGGCATTCAACAACCTATTCTTAATCTAAACTATCATTTCCGTAGTCTCCCGGATCAATTCCGGTCCCGTGAGCTGGGTATCCCCAACTTCACTCCAACATACAAGAGATCTACACTTCCTACCATACAAAGCTTCAAACGGTGCAGCCTTAATACTAGAATGGTAACTATTGTTATACGAAAACTCTGCTAACGGCAAATGTTTATCCCAATTCTTACCAAAATCTAACACACAAGCTCTCAACATATCTTCTAGTGTTTGTATCGTCCTTTCACTCTGCCCATCAGTTTGGGGGTGATAAGCAGTGCTCATGTCGAGATTCGTTCCCAAAGATCTTTGGAGAGATTTCCAAAAATTCGATGCGAATCTAGGATCTCGATCTGAAATGATCGATACAGGCACTCCATGCTTGCATACAACATTCTCAAGGTATATACGAGTCAGCTTCTCCAGTGAGAACTGCTCTTTAACCGGAATGAAGTGTGTTGATTTGGTCAGTCTGTCGACAATAACCCAAATCGAGTTCTTTCCAGAGGATGTTCTAGGAAGCTTGGTGATAAAGTCCATCGTAATTCGCTCCCACTTCCATTCAGGAATCTTTGGCTGTTGAAGTAGTCATGATGGCTTTTGATGTTCAGCTTTAACTCTAGCACAAGTCAAGCATTAAAGAACATACATAGCAATATCAGCTTTCATATTTGGCCACCAGTACAACTTCTTCAAACCATGGTACATCTTATCAGATCCCAGATGAATGGAATACTTAGATTTATAGGATTCTAACATAATCAAATCTCTTAAGCCTCCAAACTTAGGTATCCACATACGACCTCTTAAGCATTTCACTCCATCAGCTCTAACCTCTAAAGGATCTCCTTCTCCTCGGAACCCTTCATTAACAAAATTTTCCTTCTTACAAGCTTCTATTTGCGCATTTCTAATTTGCTCAGGCAAATTATTGTGCACGGTCAAGACTAGAGAACGTACCCTGATAGGCTCTCTATCTTTCCTACTTAACGCATCGGCAACAACATTGGCTTTTCCTGGGTGATATTTTATATCACAATCATAATCACTTAACAACTCTATCCATCTTCGTTGCCTCATGTTCAATTCCTTCTTGTCGAGAATATACTGTAGGATTTTGTGATCGGTGAATACCGTACACTTGGTGCCATACAGATAATGTCTCCACAACCTAAGAGCAAAAACTACAGCTCCTAACTCGAGATCATGAGTAGTATAATTCTCCTCATTCTTCCTTAATTGCCTAGAAGCATAAGCTATCACTTTCTCTCGTTGCATCAAAACAGCTCCATAGCCTCTAAGAGATGCATCACAATACACTACAAAATCTTCACTCCCGTCGGGTAATGATAAGATTGGCGCACTACATAATTTTTGCTTCAATGTCTGAAATGCTCCATCTTCATCACTTCCCCAAACAAAAGGTTTATTCTTCTGGGTAAGCTTAGTAAAGGGTTTAGCTATCAAAGAAAATTCTTTAATGAATCGCCTATAATAGCCAGCCAATCCTAAGAACTGTCGCACTTCCGTTGGCGTTGTCGGTGCAGACCAATTCTTAATGGCTTCAACCTTTGCAGGATCAACATGAATTCCATCTTTGTTAATAACATGACCAAGAAATTGCACAGAATCTAACCAGAAATCACATTTCAAAAACTTAGCATACAACTTTTCATCCTTCAACAAATTCAAAACAATCCTTAAATGCTCTCTATGTTCATCTTCATTCTTAGAATAGATTAGAATATCGTCAATAAACACAATCACAAATTTGTCCAAGTAGGGCTTGCACACTCGATTCATTAAATCCATGAAAACCGCAGGTGCGTTAGTTAACCCAAATGACATTGCTTGAAATTCATAGTGTCCATAACGAGTTCTAAATGCAGTTATAGGAATATCTTCTTCACGGACGCGAAGTTGGTGATATCCTGACCGCAAATCTATCTTAGAATACACACTAGATCCTTGTAGTTGATCAAACAAGTCATCAATCCTAGGTAAAGGATATCGATTTTTAATTGTCAACTTATTCAGTTCCCTATAATCAATGCATATATGGAAAGATCCATCCTTCTTCTTAACGAACAAGACTGGAGCTCCCCAAGGCGACGAGCTCGGTCGAATAAAACCTTTATCAGACAACTCCTTAAGTTGCTCAGATAACTCCTTTAATTCAGAAGGGGCTGATCGGTAAGGCGCACGTGCCACCGGTGCAGCACCAGGAATTAAATCGATTCGAAACTCTACTTGCCTTATCGGTGGAAGTCCGGGTAAATCTTTAGGAAATACCTCAGGAAATTCACAAATAATAGGTACATCTTCCAATCGTTTCTCCCTAGACTCATTCCCTGTCACTTGAGCTAAGAATAACTCACAACCGTTCCTGATGTACTTTTGGACTTTAATACATGAAACGATTTTCAAACGGGATTCACCTCGATTACCATCAATTACTAACGTCCTATTCTTAAGAGGAATCTTAACTTTCTTTTCTCCACATAAAATAGTAGCATTATTCAACGACAACCAATCCATACCAATAATAATATCAAAACTACCTAATTCTATCAACATAAAATCAATCGGAAAGGAATAGTTTAGGAGATTTAGAGAGCATCCTTCTAATAGCTTATTAGTTTTCACTAATTTACCATTAGCCAATTCCACCTCGTAACTGGTATTTATCTCAACAGGTTCAATGTCAATAAGGGCACTAAATTTAGTGGATACAAAGCTCCTATCAGCACCCGAATCAAATAAAGCAACAGCATAATGATTGTTGAGTAAAAACGTACCGGTAACGACATTCGGATCCTCTTTCTTCACCTCAATTGTTCCAAGTTGATAGACACCACCCTGGGGTTTTCTTCCAGGTACAATCGCTTTCAACTTGGGGCATTCCGATTTCCTATGACCTTCCTCGTTATAGTTGAAGCAAATGGTTCCCTTCTTACACCTTTCAACCTTGTGTCCAAGCTTTCCGCAATTTCAGCACTTCCAGCAGTCGCCAGCATGCCTCTTGTTGCCACACTTAGGACATCTATCATCGTTGCGTGGTGTATTGTTGGTAAGAGCATTTGCATTCCCCTTTCTCTGGTTCTGACGGCGATTGAAATTCTTCCTATTATCACCTCTATCTACACGATCACCGTCTCCCTTTCTTTTCTCACCAACACGGGCTTCATCTTCCCTATCCTGAATTATCTGTCCAATGAGTTGGTAAGCCATTCCAACAGCATCATCAATGGTCAGTGGTTTAGATGATGTCACGTCCCCCCGGATATTCCTGGTCAACCCTTTAATATGTTGCTCAATTCGGATCTCTTCGGGTTCCACCAATCGAGGACATAGCAAGGCCAACTCATGGAATCAGTTTGTGTAACTATCAATGTCCACACCTTTCATTCTCAAATGAATCAAATCTTGTTCTAACCTAATAATCACACTACGAGGACAAAACTCCAAAGTCATCCACTTCTTAATTTCAGCCCAAGGAGTAGCATTAACAGCATCAAGACCCATGAAAGCAATTCTCCCATTCCACCAAGTCAACGCACGACCTTTAAGAGTAGCCATAGCAAAAGTCTCCTTATCTTCCTCCTTAGACTTACTAATCCGAAACACCGACTCAATCTTCTCAACCCACTGGCTTAATCCTACAGCACCTTCAGTTCCATTAAAAGGTAGAGGTTCACACTTCATGAACGTCACATAAGTACAGCCACCAACTTCAGGTGCATTAGTTCCAAGTCCTCCTACATTTCCTCCAGCATTAGCATTCACATTATTAGCATTCACATTCACATTAGTACCGCCAATTCCACTACCGCCAGCTCCACTACCGCCAGCTTCATTTCTAGCATTTGCCATAAATTTAGTCATAGATGCGGTAACTTGCTCCGTAATAATCCTACGTACATCATCCTCAGTCACAACCTTCTTGGGCGGCATAGTTCTATAATTTCACAATTTCAAAGTATTAAGCATTCACCCAACAAAGGATTCATATAATATGGATTGAATTCATAATCAAAATACAAATAAGGCACAATTTGTAATTCAAGACAAGATACATATTTCATTCGATTTGAAACAAAAGCATTGTCTTAGTTACATCCCATATCAAAGTTCTAGCACTATATATATACTCAAAATTCGTGCCAAGCCTACTACTAACAAGTCGGTTTAGTCAAAGCTACGAAAGTACAAAAGATACAAAGGTCACTACTAAATACAGACTCGTCTACTGAGAACCGCCAGATGGTCCATCATCCATCGTCTTCTGTATCTTCGTCGGACGATCACTAGACACATCTTCAGCTGGGCGCTTACGGATCACTCCTCTTTCAACCATGTCAGCGTAAAATCGACTATTCCATCCCACAGATATATTCAACTCCTTTTCAGCTTTCTCATGCATCGCACGAGCTACACTCAACTGAATCTCCATAGAATTCACCTTTTCTTCATAGCAGCAAACTCACCACTTTCTAACACCGATAACCTCCTAAAAGCCTCATTCAAACCACGCTCTACATCAGTCAAATCCAAACTAAGCAGTTCCCGCTCTTTCTCGCCAACCTTAGTCTTCGACTCCAAATAAGCAACTTGAGTATGAACAACACCTAATCCAATCTCTGTCATACTACTCTTAACACGAGAAGCATCTAGATCACGTCTCAAGGCCCATGGTGCAAGACCATCAATATGAGTAGCCTCTCGAGTACTAGACGACTCTCCTATCACACGTCTACGAGTAGCAATACCATCAGTACCGTCAGGTGCATTGTCATCCTCATCCTCCTCTGATTCAGAATCAGATTCAGACGATTCAGACATTTCATCTCTAGGTATCTCAATCTCAGAATCAGACAAATAAACTGGTGGGGGTAAAGGCTCGCCCTCTGGAACATCATAAGGGTAAATAAGCTCAGCTTCCTCATCGTCATCAATCTCATCGTCTATACCTACATCCTCCTCAACATCCTCGTCGTCAATCTCATCGTCTATACCTACATCCTCCTCGACATCCTCGTCGTCAATCTCATCATCTAAATTAGCTATCCCAATCTCATCATCATTCTCTATATCAACATTATCAATCTCATTTTCAACCATATCAACCTGAGGGGCAATCTGATCTCCAAGTCCTATCACGGGCTCGGGATCCTCAAATGGTTCCTCCTCATCATCCATATCATAATCTACTAAGTCTAAATAAGGATAATCATCTACATTAGGTTCGAGAATAGCATGGTTCTCTATAGGAATATTAGGGTCAGCCATGACAATCTGCATTTATATATATATCTCGTATTAGGATAACATACTATTTAAACAATTACATACTGAAACCACGATATATACATATATATAAATTAAATTATATATATCAAAATATATATCTTCTCAATGGGGCTTGTTGGTAACGTCAGAGATTTCTGGCACCGTTATAGTCAAAAGATTTTTCAAATATTTTCTCAAATGTTCATTGTCAAAAGATTTTGAAAAGTTTTGTTCAAAACCTTGGTTTTTAAAATCTTTTGTTCTCTATAACGAGAGCTCTGGTACCAAACTGTAACACTCTCAATTTTTGTATCGGTACAGCGGAAGGGTCTTTCAGAGTGTTACGGGATAGCACAATAACTCCAATCATAGACAACACATAAAAATGGTTGTACAAGGTTTAACATACATTCATTCGATAAAAAGTTTTAAAGTGTACAACAGGTCCCAAATTATACAGGTCATTAAGTTTACAAAACATAGATCGAATGAACATTTTTAATATTATGTGGGCCATCAGAGTCGATCTCCATCCGGATTACCTTCAAGCACCTGAGATAAAAACATGCAAAAATCATATCAGCGAATGTCGAGTGAATTCATAGAGTTTAATAAAAACCGTTGTATAAAACAATCGTTAAAATCAGAACACAAGTATAATATCGGAAGTAAGTCCTCGTATTGCTAGTCAGGCAATATATAAATCAAGCATACCTCTTAAACCGTCCATGAGACCGTAGTCTCAATATTACCATTATAGGTAATATTATTATCGTTATTGGCATCGTTGTCTTATTGTATATAGGATACATTTGGATTATTATTAGCCGCATGACATTGTTACCTTACTATGAAAACAACAGGCCGTGAACCCGACAAACAATTTGCCCATCTAAGTTAGCGTGTCGTCACAAAAATCACGTTATGTAATCTTCTCATACATAAATTCGCTTACCAATCAATGTGGTACGACGGGGATCAACCGTCAAGGCGCGAACTGGGGTGATCGTCCCCAAATAGTACTATCAAATGCATAAGCATCTACCAAATCCCAGTAGTTCACAATTCATGCTAATGGGACTTTTAAGTGACATAACCTAACTACTAATAATCCTTTTTGTCTCGTGTATAGGGTCATAGCATCATTCGGGTCCATATCATGAAGCATACCATCGGGACTACTTGTGTTCTATTTTTATCAAAAACTAGCATGTTATCTCCCTCGCGGGTTTACAAATCATTTTATAAAACATTTAAAAGAGTGCGAGGCTATGAACTCACGTTGATAATGAAAGACGGATTATCGGCTACGGGCGTGCTTCGGTCACGGAAACCTATATAAATAATAATCGGTCTTAGACTTTTGTCCAATGACTTTATCAAAATAACAAATATACATATGATGATTTTTGTACATATGATGATGATCAAGTGGGTTTATATATCCTTGTTTACTCATTTTAGTGTTTACATATTGGTAACTTTTTACTAGTTTACTAGTTTTACCTATTTACCTATTTCAAGTCCAATAAGCTTATTATAAGTTCTTTAACTTGTTTTAATCCATTTTATACTTATATTATCAGTATCCACACTTTACATGTTGGACCCAAATGGGTTAAGCCCAATAAGTACTTTTTATAAGTGTTTAACTTATTTAGTCCAGTTATTAGTCCAATATGCTTACTTAGCTCGTTAATGTCCGTGTGTCCTATAGTTCGGATTTTATCGGTTTTTACTTGTATTAGATACTTATATATCAGTATATGAATTTTAAAAACTTTACATTAGACGGGTTTGATCGTCTAAGTTTTAATTGGCGAAAAACGTTAATTTTACGGTAATGGCCGAAAAAGTCGTAAAAATCAAGTTTATAGTTTTTATAACTTATAAATATTATTCAACTAGCATTTTTATAAATTGTCCATTTATTTAACCTTATACATATTTATATAAATGTAATTCATAAGTTATTGGGTTTTAATTTCACATTTTATACTATATAATTTGAGTGCTTATATAATAGTAATAAACATTCATTCTTCAAAATCTGATTCTTATTTTCATCTTCACCATTTTTATCATATCTAGATTTCTACAATGAATATAAGCACATTTTTGGATGGCATGAACTTCATATTATGTGCTACAATTAACTTAGTTATAGCTACTGCTCATTTTAAGTTTAACTAGCCTTAACAGTCTCTACAAAACAGCTTATTCAGATTAGCACACTCATCTTGTTTTGATCATATCTCACTCATTTTAATGATTCCATTGCATGGCCAACTATCACATGTGTATGACATCTTGTACTTACTGTAAATGGATTCCACCATGCAAATTTATCAGTTTAAGTTTTGGTTACATACTGTTTTTATACAGCCAACAAATTAAGCATGATTTTAGCCTTGTTTCTTATGGTTATTAATCTTTTTAAGCATATTTATCAACACTTGATCCCCACACAACATTTTTATCATCATATATTCATCATATACATATACAACAAGAAAGAAAATACATTTGTTTTTTACAAAAATAACAAGAGAAAATGGAGAGGATGATCTTCTTTACCAACCAAGAGTATATCTTGTTTTTAGAAGACAAGAACTTGATGAACACCAAATGTAACCCCAAGATCATCAAACACCAAGAAAGTAAGTTGAGAAATCAGACCTAGGACACAAGCAAATCACCTCCTTTGTTGTTAAAATGGCCACCAAGTGATCAAGGCTTCAAGGTAACTCCATGATATAGCTAGATAACAAGTATTTTGTGGCTAGAAAATATCAAAAGGGGTGTTTGTTCTTGAAGTGGGACGGCAATGGTGGTATCATATGCAGTACTGCATCATGCCTACGTCACACTATCCTGCATTCTAATACTTGATGTATCATATACAGGTGACCGCGGCAGAAGCCTTGGCCAAGTCCTCCTCTGACCAAGTGTCCATCCTTACAAAAGATCTTAAAGACGCACATGCGTTGATCCAGGGTGAGGAGAGACTGAAGGAGGAGCTTGCCCATGAAAGGGTCGTGGCGGAACAATTGAAGGAGACTTCCACACAAAAAGACACACTGGTGAATGCTCTTACCTCAGAGCGTGATGATGTGTTGTATCCCCAACTACTAGCAGCCATTGTCGGCCGCAGGTGGATGGTGGGTCAACGGACGCGCCTGGCTGTCACGAAAGTGTTGGAGGCCCCACAATTCGTTCAACAGTTTGCAGATCTCGTATCGGATGGCATCGACCACGGTCGTCATGAGGGAATGGTCATGGCTGCCGATCTGATAAGGAAAAAGCAAAACTTCACAAAACATGCTTTCTTCAACACTAGAGCCGCTGAGAAGATGACCGCCTCTATGGCCGCTATGCGAGATCTCAACTACCCCTTCTTGGCTGAGCTGGAGGCTACAAAATATGCATCCAATAAGGAGATTATGGAGAAGCTAAGCCTTGGTGCCTTTTCTCAGGACGAGGGACACTCCCGTACCCACTTCACTCCCTCCCCCAACCAACTCACTCTTCCTATTTATGAAGACGTCACCAGGATCGTAGTTGGTGGACAGCTATTATATCAGGCGCTAGAAGTGAATGCGGCTCAAGCTCTGTAACAAAAAGAACGTGGTGAGGTATTGCCCCGCCTAGCTGAAGAGAAGTGGGAGATAGGTAGGTTTCTCCCCCCCCCCATGTAGGGCGCTCCCAAATTTGTTGTAACTCCTGAATAATCTGGTCTGTAACCTAAACATTCGTCCGTGGATGTCCACGGCATTTTATCCTTTTGTAACATTCTCGTGAACATTTAGAATAATATTTATAAGTCCGTGGTGGTCACGGCTATTTTGATAGTTGGAAACTTGCTTATATTCTTTTAGATATCATATACCTGTGTCGCATGACGTGTCACGTCTTACCTAGAATAAAACCAAGTCTATATTTTACTAGACGTGTGGCGTGCGTCTTTACCATGCAGAGCACTATGTAAGTGCGGCATATGGAAACTTACCACAACGTCTTGTGAATAAGGTGTCTAGTAAGGATACATGATCCACGTCACTGGGGTTGCATCCCTCTTACGTGACAAGTTGAATTATTAGGTTCACTCAATGCTCTTACCCCACCTGGAGGCGAATAGTACATGTACGGTTTTGAATAAATGCATATGAATAAGAGATAGCACATGATAGAAATAATAATTAAATCTATAAGACAGTAAGTTGCACATGGAATCTAAAAGACATGTCAATAATTTGCACAAGAACAAGTCGTGGAGCTAGCTAGGCACCACGACATTTTATTAGAACATTTACGATTTTTTTTACAAGAATCAAAAAATCCTAAAAACAAATAGAACCTAGAAAGCATGAAAGACACGCACAAAAGAGAATACATGGATCTTCATTGAAGCCAACTATAGCGAAGTGTCCATGCGGAAGTCGTAGCCTTTCAAAGGTAGCATTTTTTAAGATTGCAGATATTCCATGTGCGTTCCAGGTCACGGTCATCCATATCACGTAACTTGTACGCGCTCCATCCTAAAGCTTCCGTAACCTCATACGGCCCTTCCCACTTGGGGCCCAGCTTTCTTGTATTCTCCGCTCGACTTGCCTTGTTAGCACGATAAACAAATTCTCCCGGTCGAAAGGAAACACCTTTAACCTTCGCGTCGTAATAAGCCTTCATACGTGCTTTGGACTTGGCCTCATTGATGGCCGCTATTTCTCTTTTTTCCTCCAACAAGTCCGGATTAATCCGGAGTTATTCGTCGTTCGTGACGACATTAACCTCCGCTGTGCGGATAGTCGGCATTCCAATTTTTGCTGGTATAACAGCTTCAGTCCCGTAGGCTAGCGCAGATGGAGTGTCCCCATTGGTTGTTTTAATCATAGTCCTATGTGCCATAGAACATGTGGCAGCTCGTCCACCCATTTGGCACTTTGTTCATCCAAGCGTGCATTGATGCCTTCACCTAAGCTTCTATTTGCTCGTTCCACAAGACCATTTGTCTGCGGGTGTTTAACAGATGCGAAGCGCCGCGTGATATTCAATGCTACGAACCAATCTTTGAATGGGTTATCCGCAAACTGCTTCCCGTTGTCCGAGATGATTTCTCCTGGCAAGCCAAAATGGCACACGATGTTTTCCCATACAAACTTTTTAACCTGCTTGCCCGTAATGGATTTGACCGCTTTAGCTTCTATCCATCTTGTGAAGTAGTCCATTGCGACAATCAAGAACTTAACTCCCCCTGCAGCCACGGGAAAAGGTCCTGCAATGTCTATCCCCCACTTATAAAATGGCCATAGGGACGTGATAGGTGTCAGTTCCTGCTGCGGATGTCGCGGTACTGGTCTGTGCACTTGGCAATCACTGCATTTACGAATCATGTCGCGTGCATCCCTATGCATAGTAGGCCAATAATATCCTGTGCGTAGAGCTCGTGCCACTACAGATCGGGGACCTGCGTGCATACCGCATAACCCTTTATGTATCTCACTTATCACATAAGTAGCCTGGCGTGGCCCAACACACCGCAACCACGGCTGTAAGAAAGAGCGCTTGTAAAGAATACCTTCTCAAAGCTCAAAGTGCTACGACTTCCTTCTGATACGTCGTGCTGCCTTTTCCTCATCCGGAAGGGTTTCGTCAGTTAAATAGCTGATGATCAGGGTCATCCATGTAGGTCCATCTTCCTCTACTATAGCTGCGACTTCCCCTTCCGTTTTAGACTTTTCCTTTCGTATTTCTACCAAGACTTGCTTGGATAAGTGGGCGAAACTTGTAGACGTAATCTTGCTAAGAGCGTCCGCCTTCTTGTTTTCACCTCTTGGTACCTGTTTGATAGAAAACTTGCTGAAAGTAGCGATGAGTGACTTGACTTTCTCCAAGTATCGAACCATGTTATCCTCCTTGGCTATGTAACCCCCTAGAATGTGGTTCGCGACAAAACGTGAGTCTACGTAAGCCTCAAGGTTGCGGACTCCCATTCTTGCGGCGATTTTTAAACCCGCAATTAACGCTTCATATTCTGCCTCATTATTGGTGGTTGTGAACTCAAAGCGCAGGGCGTATGTAAACTCCATTCCTTCCGGATTCGTAAGGATGAGACCAGCTCCTGATCCGTCTGTGCACGAGGATCCGTCAATGAATAACACCCATGGTTCTGCTGGAGCTTCCTCTCATTGTATTACTGGTCCGTCCTCATCTGGCTTCTCAACCAAGAAGTCTGCCAAGATTTGGCCTTTGACCGCGGTCCTTGGTCTGTATGAGATGTTATGCTCTCCTAGCAGAATGCTCCACTTCTGTAGCCTGCCGGCCACGTCTGGTTTTGAGATGATTTGTTTTATTGGTTGATCAGTAATAACCACAATTGGGTGCGCCTGGAAGTATTGGCGTAACCGTTTTATGGCGAATACTAATGCTAAAACCATTTTCTCCATAGAAGAATAATTCAACTTCGGCCCTTGTAGTGTTATACTTATGAAGTAGACCGGATTCTGGATGTGTCCCTATCCATCATAAGTACTGCACTTATTGCTCCGTGTGTAGCCGACAGATACATGATGAGCTCTTCCTTAGGTCGGGGCGCCACTAGCATGGGAAGAGCTGCGAGGTGTTGTTTAAGCTGACCAAAAGCTTCCTCAGCTTCCTTTGTCCAACGAAAATCTCCCTTCTTGATGCAATTCTTGAGTGTTTTGAATAGGGGGAGTGACTTCTCCGCGGACTTCGACAAGAACCTGTTTAGCCCGGCCAGCTTTCTATTTAATGATTGTACCTCTTTTCACGTCTGAGGAGACGGTAACTGTATCACCACGTCCGTCTTTTCCGGACAAGGCTTGATGCCGTTTGGATCAATCATATATCCAAGGAACATCCCTTCAGTTGCCCCAAACGTGCATTTTTTGATTCAGTTTCATATTAATCCTCCTCAATGTGTCAAACGTCTCTTGGACGTCACGGAGAAGTGCCTCCTCCGTATGACTTTTGATGACTAGATCGTCAACATAGACCTCAAGGTTGCGGCCTATCTATGAGTCGAAGGCTTTATCAACAAGTCGTTGATATGTTGCCCCGGCGTTCTTTAGTCCAAATGGCATTTTTGTATAACAGTATACGCCTTGACTAGTATGAAACGCCGTCTTCTCCGCGTCCTCTTCCGCCATCTGGATCTGGTGGTAACCTTTGTATGCGTCTAAGAAGCACTTAAAGGGGTATCCACATAGGTATTCCACTTTCCAATCGATCTCTGGTAACGGATAGTAGTCCTGTGGACAGGCTTTGTTCAGGTCTGTGAAGTCCACACACATGCGCCAGCTCCCGTCATGCTTCTTGACCATGACCGGGTTGGATAACCACTCGTGGTAGTATACCTCGCGCAAATCTACTGCATCCACTAATTTTCGTACTTCATCCAATATTACTTGGCTGCGTTATGGTGCTTGACCACACTTCTTTTGCTTAACGGGAGGATATCCCTGGCGGATTTGGAGTTTATGTTCTGCTATCGCATGCGGCACACCTGTCATATGCTTGGGCTCCCATGCGAATACATCCAAGTTTGTTTTCAGAAGAGATCACATGGCCCTCATGCCGCTATCCGAGAGCGTTCCTCCAATGGACACCTCTTGTTCCAGATAATCAAGATGGATTGCCACCCTCCAGTTGGGGGGTGGTGATCCTTCCTTGGTGGGGACCGGTAGGACTGGTGTTGCCACGGCATGATATTCGGATGCTGGCATGATTGAATTATAGATGGTGACAATTCCTCCTTCCACATGGAATTTAATCATTCCGTGAGCTGTGGAGGGTACTGCTCATATGGCCAGGATACCTGGTCTTTCTATTATCCCATTGTATGGATAGTGTGAGCGTATCACCATAAAGTTCATCCACGCCGTGGTGGAATGCTCTTCATTCCCAATGGTTACTAGCAGACGCAGCTGTCCTATTGGCCAGATGGTATCTCCACTAAAGTCGATGAGCGGCGACATGGCCGGTACTAATTGGCTTCTTATTTCTGGTTGTAGCTGTACGAAACAGTGTTCGTATAGTACTTCCACCGATGACCCTCCATCCACATACATACGGAGAACATTGTGCGTTCCAATGCATACCTCAATCGTGAGAGGTGCATCGGTCACGTCGCTTGCCGTGATGGGAGGGAATGAGATTTCTCTGCCGCTTGAAATTTTTTGACTAATTTTCTGCTTTGTGCGGCGCTGCCAGGATTGGATCATGTATATGGTCGAAGGTTTGTCCTTTTGGGGATCCTTCTTATCGTGCTTCTTGTTATCCTTTCCGTCCTTCCAATCCTTGACCAAATGTTTGAGTTTGCCTGACTTGATCAGTGACTCAATGTGCTTCTTGAGCTGGATACATTCCTCCGTGCCGTGGCCCTTGTCGTTGTGGAATTCGCAGAAGCGATTTCCCTGACGACGGTCCACCGGAGTCGTCATTGGGGGAGGTCTCGAGAAGTTGGCCCCTTCTGTCAGCAGGATCTCCCGGTAAGACATCTTCAAGGGGCTGAGCTTGTCCTCCGACCGCCCTCCTTTGTTTTGGCTCTTGTAGTCCGAGCCCCTTCCACTGCTCTGGTTGTTTTGACCACCTGACTCTCTCCTGGACTGGTCGTTTGATCGATAGTTGTTTCCCTTTGTAGGATAGGCTGCGGCTACCGTGGTTTCTCCTTCTATAAAGTTCCTGACCCTTTCCATGAGGTCGTCATATTTCTCTGGTCGCTTGTCGTTGAGGCGTCTAATTAATTCCCTGTCTGTTATGGCATGCATATAATCAGAAATTTTTAGGAGTTCCGGCATTGTCTTTGTGCGCGTGCACCCGTCAAAGAAGCGTTCAGTGAAGGCCTCCGTAGATTCCCCAGGCCGTTGCTTGACGGTTGCCAATGAAACCGGGTCCCTATTATACTTCTTTCGCTAAGTACAATTGTTTTTTAACGCAGTACGCAGTTCAGTGAAGCTATCAATGCTTCGGGGAGGAAGTCCCTCAAACCAATCACGAGCATTGCCGATCAAGGTTGAATTGAACATCTGGCACTGTTCGTGTATGTGTCCGGAACACATGACACGATCCGGAACAGGCTAAAGGATCCATAACGCACGAACTCTTCTAGAAGGAATCAGCTCTAGTCAACGAAGAAGTCAACAGACACATTTCCTATAAAATAGGAAGTGTGTCCCCAATCGGGCCAACCAAGGCCCATCACCATTCCCGGACTTCTAGGGATTTGACTAGTATAAATACCCCCTTTGGGTTCAAGTTTTAGGTTAACTCTTTTACCGTTATCACTTTTTACTTATATTATTATGCTTTCATTCCTCTTCGGATTTTTACCCTTTACTTACTTTCACGCCAGAGCTTGGTCTGGGTTCTCACACCCGGACGAGGCTAACGCGTTTCTTTGGTTTCAGGTTATCCGAGCATACATCATACCGGATCCGAACCGGTCGTACCATTCGGATCCTCGCAAGAAATTGCACGAACATTTGGCGCCATCCGTGGGACTTGATATTTTATCTACCAGTTGTTTCGAATGGCATGTCCTACTCCTCCTGTCACTCCGACATGTCCTAACCTTCTGATCGACTTGACCTCACCGAACAATCAGAATCTCACAAAGGAACAACTCGAACAGCACATCTCAACCTTGCGGCTACTAGTCAAGGAGCATAATCGGAACGTCGTGGAGCCTGTTCGTTTAAGTTTCAATGAGGAAGACGAAGGAAGCAGCAACACTAAGATAGTAAGAGGCAAGGTGGTGTCCGATGCGGATTTAAAGAAACCTTTCAAAGAAGCAGTCAAATCTCCACTCACTCAAAGGATCATTGACTTCTCCGGACCCGAGTACAAGATGCCTGCCACTGTAAAGACATATGACGGAACAGGAGGAGGATCATTTGAACCGCTTTACCGGAGCAGCCAATTCTGGTGAATGGCCAATGCTGGTTTGGTGCAGGATGTTCCAGCAGACATTAGAAGGGGGAGCTAGGGGATGGCTTGAAAGCTTGGATACCGACAGCATTGATGAATGGGCCGATCTAAGGAAAGCATTCGTCAAGAGATACTCGATCCGAAAACTATGTCATAAGGGCCCGCATGAGATAACCAAGATTGTAAGAAAAGAAAATGAATCACTAACAGATTTTAAAGAGCGATGGACAGTCGAAGTAGGTCTTATCCATGGAGTTCCGGAAGTCATGAATATTTCGGCTTTTATGGATTCGGTTAAAAGTCTGGAGCTGGCAAAAAGGTATTCAGACAAAGTTCCTGAATCGGTGGACGAAATGATGGAAAGGTTGGATGACTTTGTTCGATCCGAAGAAGCATTCGCCAACACTGAACTGCCAAAAGGGGAAGGAACGGAGCCATACTGAAAGCCCAACCCTCCCACCCAAAGAAGGGATGATTGCAACCAAAAATACCACAGCTGGAACAACAATCGAAGAAATGATGGGTGAGATCCATATAAGGGAAGAGATTTCTTCAACAACAGAAACAGGGATAGAGACAACAGGGCACCATACCCACCACCTCGAAATGACAATTAACACAGGAATGATTACAAACGAAACAATTATCATGACCGAAACCGAGTGGCCCCGATTTTAAGTATTAATTCCTTGAAAAAGAATCTAAAAGAAATCCTAGAAACCGAAACACAGCTTCGTCTACCTCCTCCCCGTCCAATGAAAAATCCGGCAAGAGGTAGAAACATGGATCGTTATTGTGATTATCATTAGGACAAGGGGCACTTCACCAACGACTGCATCCACTTGAGAAAGCAAATTGAGCTAGCCCTAGAATCTGGAAAGCTGAATTACCTTGTCCGGGATGTACGCCAGAGAGGACGAGATAATCGAAGAGAAGAAGCTCCAAGGCAAGACAAGATAATTAACATGGTCCGAACAATACCGGAAAGGGAGAAAAGGAAGGCTAGAGAAGCAACCGAAAGCTTGATGAGAGCCCCAAATACCTTTCCACCATTGGAAGAAGATGAGATGTCTGATGATCCAATCATCATAGAGGCCGAATTGGGAGGTTACTTAGTAAGAAGAGTATATGTTGATGAGGGAGCGTCGGTGGAGATTATGTTCGAACAATGTTTCGAGAAACTGCCAATAAGCATCAAGTCAAAGCTGAGAAACACGTAAACTGATCTTGTCGGATTCGCTAGAGAGGTGGTCAAGCTGATAGGAAAGATCGAGTTGGAAGTCAATTTCGGATCAGATGGCTTAGTTTGAAGAACTCACATGAAATTCATGGTGATTAGCGCCCCGTCACCGTACAATGTGATCCTAGGGAGAACAGGCATCCGGATCCTCCGGGCTATACCGTCAACCATTTATGCCATGATGAAGTTTCCTACTCCAAGAGGAGTAGCCTCGCTAGTCTCTCAATCAGTCATCGTCTTGGAATGCAGGCAAATAGCAAAAAGACAAGCGCGAACGCCCACAACCAAAGATAAGGCCGTGATGGCTGAGTTACCATCCGGTACGGAAAGCATCATGATTAACCCTGCTTATCCGGAACAGCTTACCACCATCGGTGGCGGATTAACTAAAGCTTGCCAAACCGCACTAAAGAACCTTTTAAAAGATAACTTGGATGTCTTCGCATGGGAACCATCAGACATGACAAGAGTACCGAGATGAATCATGAGTATAATTTGAATGTTAATGAGATCTTAGACCCGGTATGTCAGAAGAGACGAATGCTAGGGGCCGAAAAGAGCAAGGCCGTAACCAAAGAAGTGGAAGAACTAGTGGCGGCAGGAATACTCAGACCAGTAAAGTACCCAACATACATTTCCAATCCGGTCATGGTCAAAAAGAGTGATGGGTCGTGGAGGATGTGCGTGGATTTCAAATATCTTAATTCAGCATGTCCGAAGGACTACTACTCACCACCGGACATTGAGGAAAAAATTGAGTCCATAGTAGAATCTCGCTTTAAGTGTTTCTTGGACGCATATAAGGGTTACCATCAAATTCAAATGGCCCCGGAAGATGAAGAGAAAACAGCCTTTTATACGGATCAAGGCACGTTTTGCTACACCAAGATGCCCTTCGGATTAAAAAATGCCGGAGCAACATACCAAAGGCTAGTTGACTCAACTTTTCAAAGTCATATACGGTGAAATATGGAGGCATACATTGATGATATGGTGATAAAATGTAAGGATGAAAGGAGCATGTTAGCAGACGTGGCAGAAAACTTTGACAACCTCAGACAAATCAATGATAGGTGTGAAACTTCCTTTTACCACTTAATTATAATAATAACTAAGCCAAAACGTGTATTTTATGTCGTAAATGTCGGAATTATGCGTGGTTTGTGTTTTTGTTGTGATTTAGGACCAAAATGTGAAAAGGGAAGAAAACACGGGATTTCACGGGCTTTTATTGAAGAAAACGAGAAAAGACGAAGTCAAAAGATCAAGAGTGCAAGAAGAACGGAAGTCGAACGCCTATTCTAAAGATTTATCAAAGAAAAAGTCTGAAGACGAAAGTTTGACAAAGTCGAAGAACCAAGTCTACTAAAAGAACAAAATTAGAAGACGAGTTCGTTTTATCACTCGACTAATCCCGAGACAAAGTCGAGAAAGACGAGAAATTAAAAGACGAGAAAAAAGGAAGCAACACATGCATTTTCCACCTCCTATATATAGTTTAGAAAATAGAGTTTTTAAGAGTTAGCTAGTTCATTTTTCATTTTGTAGTTTTTAATTTTAGAGAGAGAAAGTGTTTAACTTTCTCTCACTAGGAACTTGATCTTTTATCTTCCTTTCTTGTTTTAATCTAATCTTTACTTTTAATAGCTTAAATCTTGTTTAATCTTCATCTTTTTCTACCTTTCTTGATTTTTATTTTATCTTTGATTCGATATAATCTTTGATCTTGTTTAGTTTTAAGGTTTGATTGATTAAAAAGTTCATCTTTTTTATTAATCACTAAGTTTTGATACGAATTGAGCTTTGAGCTTATCATGCTTATTGGCTTATTTTGTATTTAGCTTATTTGCTTTTTTAGTTTTCTTAAAAAGTTTTGTTTTTTTTTAAGTTTGTTTATTAAAGTTTGCGTATTTAGTATTTCGTGTATTAAAAGTTTTCAAATTTGTGCTTATTTAGTTGGTTAAGTTCTTGTTTAGTGTTCTTTTTAGAAGTGCTTATTGATTTATTAGCTTATGCTCTTCCATCCGAATATTGTTTCATTTCCATCACAATAGGGCTTCCATATTGCGACGAGTATTCCGATCCAGCTTTGCGATCATTATTCAGATTGTGTATTCAGATCCCTTATTCCGATCGTGATTGCGATCGCTCATTGCGGTCGTATATTGCGACGGGTCTTAAGGTTATATTAAGACGAAACGCTGCCCAATTTTTGTTAGCCATATTCAGATAGAATTATTCAGATAGAACTATTTAGATAAAATTATTCAGATAGAATTATTCAGATAGAATTATTCAGATAGAATTATTCAGATAGAACTATTCAGATAGAAGTTTTTAATTTTTCGTCATTTACTTTTAAGTATTAATTTTTAGTTTAAAATTTCAAGCTTCCACTTTTACTTAACGACATTTACATTTGTTTTTACATTCTCATTTAAATTTACATTTTCATTTTACCTTAGTTTAAAATAGATAACCTTTCCCCTTTATATTCCACCAAGAACGACTGAGTCGCACATTCAACCACGATCAATTCGAATCGAGACGAGACCATAACTTTTCATACTTGGCAAAATCCTTATATTAAATGGCGCCGCTGCCGGCTTTTTTCGTGAATATTAACGGATTATTGTGAGAGACGCGTTGGATTTTGGGATCCGTTCACTCTTGAACGTTATTTTTCTTGTCTAATTTTCAAAAAATTTCAAAAATTCTAAAAAATATAAAACTTTCAAAAAATCCAAAAAACTAGAAAACCATAAAAAACCAAAAATATTTCTTGTCTATTTTTCTTTTCCTTTTGTAGGTGTGTATGCGTACCCGTGCTCGTAAGAAGAAAGCAATTCAAGCCGAAGTCGAAACTCCACCTACTGTCACCATGGACAATCGACCAATGATCGAGCTTTTGCAATCACACGTAGAGGGCAACACCGATGCTATTGTCATACCCGAGATTGGAGCCAACAACTTTGAGCTCAAATCCGGCTTCATTCAAATGGTCTCTGCTCAACCATTCTTGGGGTGTACACTTGATGATCGTCATGACCATATCAAAAGGTTTCTTCAACTCACTAATACGGTCAAGTTTAATGGGGTTTAACAAGAGGTAATTCGCTTGCAACTTTTTCCTTTCTCCTTAGAGGGACAAGCCTGGCATTGGCTTGATAAGAAACCGCCACAAAGTATTCTTACGTGGTCGGATTTAGAGACCAAATTCATTAACTACTTTTTCCCACCATCACGTACTACCGCTTTGCGGAATGAAATCATTAACTTTGAACAAAAGTACAGTGAGACATTTAGTGAATCTTGGGACTGTTTTAAGGAACTTTTAAGAAAGTGTCCACAACATGGTTTCACAAAAGTGCATCAAATTAATACTTTTTACAATGGTTTAAGCATGAATGACCAAGATTCACTAAATAGTGCCTCGGGGGGTAACATTTTGGTTAAGTCTTCTAATGCCGCGTGGGATATTATTGAGAATAAATCTAAAGTGCAAACTGAAAGTGTTCGAGGTAATGTGGCTAGTGCTAGCACTAGTGACACCAACAAGAGACTTGATAAGCTTACTACGGTTGTTGAAGCACTTGCTTTACAAGCCGTTAACAATGCCAAAAACAACAATGCTCTTAATATCACTTGTGAAACTTGTGGTGGGCCACACTCTTATGCTAATTGTGATAAAGCTTATGATCAATCTCACGGGGAAGTGTATGCTTACAACAACACCGAGCGAGTTCATTTCAAGCCTAATGTCGATGTTAATCACTTGTCTTACAACTTGACAAATTACTTGGCTCCACCCGGTTTTCAGCAAAGACCACCACCACCCACCCATAACAACCAAGGGCCACCAAGAGCAAATGTTCCACAAAATGCTAATGTGAGGGGCTCCAATGCAAACCAGGGAAACTATCACATGCAAAACCAAGGTTTTCAACACCAAGGTTTCAGTCCTCAAGGTTTTCCACCTTATAACCAATACCCAAACCAAGTTTTTCAACAACAAGGTTTCAATTTACCTCATCCGCCAATGGACTTGATTTTGCAAAAATTGAATGAACATGAGAAAATAATGCAAGCAATGCAAGAATCTACTAGACAAGTGCAAGAGTCTGCGGATAGGAAATTCATCCAAATGTTACAAACCCTTTGTCCCCAAGATGCTCTTCCTTCTACCACCGAAACAAACCCTAGAGCTAATGTGAGTGCTATTACTACTCGAAGTGGAGCAACTCTAGTAGGACCTTCTATCCCTCCTCAAGTTACTCCATCTACACCTCCTCCACCTCTATTTATCCCTCCTACTACCACACCTCGTACTGGTTCTCCATTACCGTCTCCACCTCTCACGGAAGAAGTACCTAAACAAAACCCTCCACCAACCCCACCTACCACCTCTAAACCTTCTACTTCTCACCCTTCAACATCCCAACCTTTACCTGCTACACCCATACCACCTAAACCCAACATCCCTTATCCTTCTCCGTTAGACAAGTGAAAATTGCTCACAAAAGAGGATTCTCAAGTTAATTCCTATTTGAAGATGATCTCTCAAATGAATTTCAACATCAGCCTTGTTGAAGCACTTGTCCAAATGCCAAAATTCGTCAAAGCATTAAAGGAACTGCTTAACAAGAATGAAAAGATGGCTGAGTTTGTCAACACACGCTTAAATGAAAACTGTTCTGTGGTTATTCTTAAAGAACTTCCGGAAAAACTTGGAGATCCCGGTCGTTTTGTGTTGCCTTGAATTTTCAACAAAACCGAAGAATTTACTGCCTTAGCCGATCTAGGGGCAAGTATTAATTTAATGCCATTAAGTGTGTGGAAAAAGCTATCATTACTCGACCTTACACCGACAAAGATGACTCTTGAGCTAGCAAATCGCACTCTCGTTTACCCCGTTGGTATTGCCGAAGATGTGTTTATTAAAGTTGGTACCTTCACTTTTCCGGTCGATTTTTTTGTTGTTGATTATGAAATGGACCCTCGTATTCCGTTAATACTTGGACGACCATTTTTGAGAACCGGAAAAGCTCTAGTCGATGTTGCCGAAGGTGAATTAATCTTAAGGGTTGGGAATGATGCTCAAGTTTTTAAGATGGGGAAGATTACAAGTAAGTCAAATGGAAAATAATCCGCGAAAATGATTAATGTGCTTCAAGAAGAGCTTACTTATACTTTGGAAAGTTTTAAGCTTGAGGACTTTGTTGTATATGATAATCCTCTTTTCGAGTCTTCCCATTATAATCCACTTTTCCAAGACGATGTGGATGATGCTGATGATTCTTTCTCAAAATTGGATCCCCCACCAATCTATGATTCTCCATCGATCTATGATGATACTAGTTCCGATGGGGATGATTCTGCTGCTTTTGTTTCAGAGTATCCAGACATGCCCACTTATGATGATTTTGATGATTTTGATGATGTTGATACTCTCTCGAGTGATTCTTCTCATGATGACCTTAATCCTACTTTTGATGAAGATCCTCCACCAAACACTATTGATACTTTGGATAATTACTCATTTGAGGAAGATTTTGCTACTTTTCTCAATACCTACTTCCCAAATGAGAATGATTCTCCTCCTTTGGACTTTGATGATGCTCTTTATCCTCCTTTGGAAATGAAGAAACCTGTTTCAAAGGAGAAGAAGCCGGCCGACACCGATATCCGTAGTACCTATGTCTTGACACCTCTCTATCCACCCTCTAAGGATGAGATTGTGCGATTTATGAGCGGATCTTCTTCAAGGACCACTGAGCCTGAGTGTTATTTTCCCCTAAAGGAAAAGGTGTTCGATCCCGATATTGCAATTTTGAAGCCATCTCAGTATCCATCTGATGAAATAAAAGGGAAAGATTTTTGTAACTTATGGAGATATGCTTACACCTCATCACACTCTCTACCACCGTGCTCAACAACTTCTTAAGGGAACCTTGCCTACTCTTCTTTGGCTTGCCTTGTTTGCCTTAAGCTTGTGCTAATTGATGGATGAAAACCATGTATTTGATCCCGGTGGATATGTTCTTTAAGCTTCTTCCTATGCTAATCAAGGTCGAGTCAGGCTCACGACTCGGTGAACAAAAACAAGCGCTTCTCGGGAGGCAACCCGTAGTATCTATCCTTTTTATCCGTTTTTATAATAAGTGTAGGGGGAGACCCTAGTATGTGTTTGTTGTTTTCTTTCTTATCATGTGCAGGGATTCGAGCTTTCAAAGATCTATTCTTGATGACTTTTGACTACCCATGATTCCGTGTCTCCGTCTTCCCGGTTTTATCCTAAACTTTTTTGATTCTCTATTTTATATTTTCCAATATTAAAATAGGACTCACTTTAGTTGTCTCTTCCTTAGCAAGATTTAAACAACGTGCACAATGTCCAAAGTGTAGGGGAGTTTACTCCCACATGCTTAAACATTGAGGACAATGTTTATATTAAGTGTAGGGGGACTTCTATCGAAGTTAAGTGGTCTTTTCCATGAATTTGTCCTCATTTTAACCGGAAAATTTAATTTTCGACATTTTTCAAAATTTTTAATCTATTTTGGCCTAGTAGTATAGTAGTATTTTCATTTGCTATCGTTATTTACTTTCTTTGCTAGAATAAATTTTGAATAAAGTGGTTTTAGTTTTTCAGACGTCGTGAATCTTTTGACTCAACCCGAGTTTACTTATCTAAGTTTACTCTAGCTAGTATCCTTAACGTGTTTAAGTCAAGTTTTGCTAGGCTTTTATATAGGGAACTTTAAAACACGAAAGTCTTAACTCTTACGGGTTAAGAACAAGAACTTTTCGCAAGTTCATGTAATTGATCCTAGAAAGTCGTTTATCAAGGGAACTTTAAAATGCGAATTCTAAACTTGAAAGAGTCTAAGAGTTCGCAAGATCTTATAGATGACTTGAAAACCCAAAACTTTGATTTAATTGGCTAAGCATCCACGAGTCTCATTCCTTGAGATTTTAAATTGTGGAGAACCAGAGATGATAGAGTCAATTATAAGTTTCGTATTCTTTCATAAATTTATGTGAGTTGATTATGAGCTTTTTCTCCGATCGCTTGCTAATAAATTTAATTGCAATAAGTAAGGTTGTACGATTTGAAAAGTTACTTAGCTTCTAGCCCAAGATCGTTTAAAAGTTGCTTGGTATTAATTAGAGTTCATAGCCAAGGCATAACTTATTGAAGCGGGATGCAAAGATTGGCGAGTCCGAAAAGGCCCTAACAAGGCATGAGGGCTACATTTTGTTGCTAAAGATCCAAAGTGATGTGAAGAATCATTTATCAAAAATCAATATGAAGGATCGAGACATACGACGAAAAGCAAATACTCCCCAAAAGATCATGGAGAAGTCTCTCCGAAAAGACCCTAGCAAGGTATGAGGATAAATAGATCCAAGTCCTAAAAGGAGGCGGATCGTTGTATATCAAAATCCCAAATAAAGATTGGAGAAAAATGAAGAAGTCATGATCCAAATATGAAGAATCTCTCAAAAAGTTCAAGTGAAGAAAATCCTATTATGAAGAGAAGACCATTATTTCATGAACATCTCTCAAGATTTGAAATATGAAGTAGCTACCAAATATCGACGAGAAAGCTCTCAAATCGTGAAGCGAGTTATGCCAAGATATGAACTTTATGAGGTCCCGAGAAGCAGTTTCAAAAGATTTTGTCCTTTAGCTAACTATTGATCAAATCGTCCTTACTTTATTTTCAGCCTAAATAACTATCGAAATAAGTCAACAATGCATCTCGTGATCATTCAAGACAATCATAAAATATAAGAGATACACCTAGGAATAAGGGAGTCTAAGTGAATAGTTGGGCCACATGAATTTGTGCTAGTTTGCAAACTTATAATAACAATGATCTCGTTTTTAAGCATGGTATGGGGAACGTGAAACTTGAGGGTGATAATCATTCATGACATTCCAAAATCCTAAGGTAAGTTTTTGATCTTTTTACTTGTTTTACTTCCTTTGAATATTTTATAATTTTCTATCTTAATGTCTTATGTTTAATAAAGGCCAAGGTGGATTGATTATGATGGAAAATGTAAACTTGCTTTGTAATTAATGCATTGCATGAGGGCAATGCAATGGTCAAGTGTAGGGGATTTGATAGGTGTGAAAACACCCTTCCTTTTACCACTTAATTATAATAATAACCAAGCCAAAACATGTATTTTATGTCGTAAATGTCGGAATTATACGTGGTTTGTGTTTTTGTTGTGATTTAGGACCAAAATGTGAAAAGGGAAGAAAACACGGGATTTCACGGGCTTTTATCGAAGAAAACGAGAAAAGACGAAGTCAAAAGATCAAGAGTGCAAGAAGATCGGAAGTCGAAGGCCTATTCTGAAGATTTATCGAAGAAAAAGTCTGAAGACGAAAGTTTGACAAAGTCGAAGAACCAAGTCTACTAAAAGAAGAAAATTAGAAGACGAGTTCGTTTTATCACTCGACTAATCCCGAGACAAAGTAGAGAAAGACGAGAAATTAAAAGACGAGAAAAAAGGAAGCAACACATGCATTTTCCACCTCCTATATATAGTTTAGAAAATAGAGTTTTTAAGAGTTAGCTAGTTCATTTTTCATTTTGTAGTTTTTAATTTTAGAGAGAGAAAGTGTTTAACTTTCTCTCACTAGGAACTTGATCTTTTATCTTCCTTTCTTTTTTTAATCTAATCTTTACTTTTAATAGCTAAATCTTGTTTAAATCTTCATCTTTTTCTACCTTTCTTGATTTTTATTTTATCTTTGATTCGATATAATCTTTGATCTTGTT
Source organism: Glebionis coronaria (assembly GCA_025667525.1). Lineage (NCBI taxonomy): Eukaryota > Viridiplantae > Streptophyta > Magnoliopsida > Asterales > Asteraceae > Glebionis > Glebionis coronaria. The sequence goes on from CM046882.1 coordinate 146,900,761, forward strand.
TAGTTTTGAAGTTTGATTGATTAAAAAATTCATCTTTTTTATTAATCACTAAGTTTTGATACGAATTGAGCTTTGAGCTTATCATGCTTATTGGCTTATTTTGTATTTAGCTTATTTGCTATTTTAGTTTTCTTAAAAAGTTTCGGCTTTTTTAAGTTTGTTTATTAAAGTTTGCGTATTTAGTATTTCGTGTATTAAAAGTTTTCAAATTTGTGCTAATTTAGTTGGTTAAGTTCTTGTTTAGTGTTCTTTTTAGAAGTGCTTATTGATTTATTAACTTATGCTCTTCCATCTGAATATTGTTTCATTTCCATCACAATAGGGCTTCCATATTGCGACGAGTATTCCGATCCAGCTTTGCGATCATTATTCAGATTGTGTATTCAGATCCCTTATTCCGATCGTGATCGTATATTGCGACGGGTCTTAAGGTTATATTAAGACGAAACGCTGCCCAATTTTTGTTAGCCATATACAGATAGAATTATTCAGATAGAATTATTCAGATAGAATTATTCAGATAGAATTATTCAGATAGAATTATTCAGATAGAAGTTTTTAATTTTTCGTCATTTACTTTTAAGTATTAATTTTTAGTTTAAATTTTCAAGCTTCCACTTTTACTTAATGACATTTACATTTGTTTTTACATTCTCATTTAAATTTACATTTTCGTTTTACGTTAGTTTAAAATAGATAACATTTCCCCTTTATATTTCACCAAGAACGACTGAGTCGCACATTCAACCATGATCAATTCGAATCGAGACGAGACGATAACTTTTCATACTTCGCAAAATCCTTGTATTAATCAACATGAAGTTAAATCCGGTTAAGTGCTCGTTTGGGGTAGAAGAAGGCAAATTCTTGGGGTACATCATTACTCTGGAAGGTATACAAGCCAATCCGAAGAACACCAGGGCCATTGTCGACATCCAATCACTGAAAACATGGAAGGAAATGCAATTGTTAAGTGGCAAGTTAGCAGCTTTGAACCGATTCTTATCACGATCTGCCTAAAGGGCACTCCCATTCTTTAACACACTAAAGAACATCACAAAGGAGAACAAGCATGAGTACAAACGGACCGCGGAGGCGGAAGAGGCGTTCCAGCAAATGAAGAAGTTGATCATGAACTTGCCAACCCTTACTACCCCAAGACCAAAGGAACCCCTATACATGTATTTGGCAGCATCACAAGAATCAATCAGTGTAGTACTACTTACTGAAAGGAATGGAAGACAGTGTCCGATTCATTATATTGGCCAAACACTCAGTGATGCGGAAAAGAACTATTCTCCTATGGAAAAACTGGCTTTAGCCTTGCTAAAAGCGTCAAGGAGACTTAGAAGATATTTCGAAGGTCATGAGATAAATGTAATCACAGACCAACCAATCAAGAAAATATTAAGCAAGGCAGATGCATCTGGAAAGCTAGCTAAGTACACAATTGAGTTGGGGGCTTACAAGATAGTATACAAACCAAGGAACGCAATCAAGGGGCAAGTCCTGGCAGATTTCCTAACCGAAGCACCTATAGGTCAGGCATCAGAAGAATTTTTCCAGATGCCCATTCCGAAACCGGGAAAGGACGAAACAAAAATATGGACCCTCTTTACAGAGGGAGCATCCAGTGCCCGAGGTGCAGGAGCCGGATTGGTTCTCATCAGCCCAACCGGAACCAAATACACTTACGCTCTCCGGTTGAATTTTGAAACCACCAACAATGAGGCAGAATACGAAGCCCTTCTAGCGGGTTTGAGAATTACAATACAAATGAAAGTAGGAAAGATTGAGGTTCGAGTAGACTCAAAGTTGGTAGAAAACCAGATCAACGGAACATACAAAGCGAGCTGTGACAGAATGTTAAAATACCTAGCCGAAGAAAATAGCTTAATACAAAAGTTTTCCCATTTTGCAATCATAAACATACCAAGGAGTAAGAATCAGAAGGCTGACGTCCTAAGCAAACTGGCAACGTTGGCATTCGACCACTTAACAAAAGAAGTACTAGTAGAGGTCTTAAACGAAAGGTCCACCGATCGGGACGAATAAAACACCATAGTGGAAGAAGTGGGTGAAAATTGGATGACTCCCATTGTTAAATGCCTCCGGGGCAGAATTTGGCCAACCGATAAGAATGAAGCATGATGTTTAATGCTGAAGCTACACCAATATGAAATGGTTGATGGAGTCCTGTTCAAAAAAGGATACCTAGAACCAATGCTTCGGTGTGTGGGTCCATTGCAAGCCAATTATGTCCTTCGATAGATACACATGGGCTTGTGTAGCATGCATTTAAAGCCAAGATCGATAGTAGCACAAGCTTTAAGATCTGGGTATTACTGGCCAACCATACACACAAATGCAAGGGAGGAACTAGAGAAATGTGATTCATGCCAAATTCAGGCACCGGTAGCAAGATTGCCAAAGACATTGATGAAATCTATCATGGCACCATGGCAATTTTACCAATGGGGAATGGACATCTTGGGTCCCTTACCAGCCTTATCCGGAAATGTAAAATACATAATTGTCGCCATTGATTATTTCACCAAGTGGATGGAGGCTAAGCCTTTGGTGAAAATATCTGGAAAGGAAGTTATCAAGTTCTTCTGGGACAATGTTGTTTGTCGATTCGGAATTCCAAAGATAATAGTCACAGACAATGCTAAGCAGTTCATCAATGAACCATTCAAGAGTTGGTGTTCGGATTTGGAGATTAAGCAGATCAATACGGCCGTAGCCCATCCCTAAGCAAATGGTTTAGTTGAAAGGGCTTATAAGACCCTCATGGAAGGCATTAAGACAAGACTTGGCCGAATCAGGAATGGATGGGTAGAGGAGTTACCGCACATATTGTGGGCCCACCGGACGTCACTAAAGAAAAGCAATGGCAAAACTCCTTTCAGCCTTACGTATGGTTTGGAAGCAGTTATCCCGGCTGAGATAGGAATGCCCACCTATCGGACAATGATGATCAATGAAAAGGATAATGATGATGCCTTGCGCATAAACTTGGACCTACTACAAGAGAAAAAAGAGATGGTAGCTATCCAAGAAGCAAAGTACAAGACGAAGGTGGAACAATACTACAACAAGCGAATTCGCCAAGGCACATTCCGCCCAGAAGATTTTGTGTTCCGAAAGAATGAAGCAAGCAGGGTGCAAAAGGAAGGAAAACTTCCTCCTACATGGGAAGGCCCATACCGTGTCAATGAAGCATACCAGAATGGCTCATACAAGATCCTTACCATGAAAGACAAGGAAGTCCCAAGGGTGTGGCATGCAATGAACCTTAGGAAGTGTTATTTGTAATTTCATTTCTATCATGTAACGACTCTTTCTCCCTTCAGCAAGGGAAGAGTCCAGTTTATTACTTTATCTATATTTTATTTCGAAATGTATCAACCTTCACTCCCGCCAGAAGGGAAAGGTCATGTCTTTTATTTTGAATGAAAAAGCTTATCATCTCGTTATTAAAGGAGAAAGCACTTTTGCAGCAATTATGAGTAACATGAATAATATGGCATTGCACTTAGATTACGCACTAGCAATGGAAACTCAATTCTTTCTTCCTTCGGCAAGGGAAGAATTTAGTTATTTATTCTAAGTCCTATCCGAAACGGAAGGCATACGCGCACTCAATTCTTTCTCCCTTCGGCAAGGGAAGAATTTAGTTATTTATTCTAAGCCCTATCCGAGACAGAAGGCATACGCGCACTCAATTCTTTCTCCCTTCGGCAAGGGAAGAATTTAGTTATTTATTCTAAGTCCTATCCGAGACGAAAGGCATACGCGCACTCAATTTTTTCTCCCTTCGGCAAGGGAAGAATTTAGTTATTTATTCGAAGTCCTATCCGAAACGGAAGGCATACGAGCACTCAATTCTTTCTCCCTTCGGCAAGGGAATAATTTAGTTATTTATTCTAAGTCCTATCCGAAACGGAAGGCATACGTGCACTCAATTCTTTCTCCCTTCGGCAAGGGAAGAATTTAGTTATTTTTATTAAAGTCCTATCCGAAAAGGAAGGCATATCCGCACCCAATTCTTTCTCCCTTCGGCAAGGGAAGAATTCGGCTATTTTAAATAAGTCTTATCCGAAAAGGAAGGCCTATCCGTAATCTTGACCAGTTTTATCTTGAGTCCTAAGCCGAAAGGTAATGTCTATTCGTATTCAATTATTCCTTCAACAAACATGAACTTCAAAAGAGACATATATTCACAAAATATAAAGGCAAGCGTACGAAAGCATAGTGTAATCATTAATAAGTGTGAAAACACTTATCCTTTTACCACTTATTTCCAATAATAACAAGACCAAAACGTGTGATTTATGTCGTAAAAGTCGGAATTATGCGTGGTTTGTGTTTTTATTGTGTTTTAGGACCAAAATATGGAAAAGGAAGAAAACACGGGCTTTCACGGGATTTTATTGAAGTAAACGGGAAAAGACGAAGTCAAAAGATCAAGAGTGCAAAAAGAACGGAAGTCCAAGGCCTATTCTGAAGATTTATCGAAGAAAAAGTCAAAAGACAGAAGTTTAACGAAGTCGAAGAACTTTAGTCTAATAGAAGAAGAAAATTAAAAGACAAGTTCAAATCCCGAGACGACAAAGTCGAAGAATTAAAGTCGAGTCGAGAAGAAAGCAAGAAAGAAGATGCAACACATGCACTCCTTCCACCTTCCCTATAAATACCCTCCTAATAGTCATTAGGAGGGGAGTTAGAGTTTTTAGTTAATTTTTTACTTTTTAGTTTTTTCTAGTTTTTAGAGAGAGAAAGTCTTAAACTTTCTCTCACTAGATCATCTTTTTCTTTTAATCTTTCAAGATTAAACACTTTGTATTGCTTATTTTTATTAATCAAGTTCATTTTAAGCTTTTATTCCTTAATATCATTCTACTTTTCTTTGATTTTAGATTGATTTTGGTTCGTATATCATAAGATCCGTGTTGTTCTAATTGATTTCGTGCTTAAAAGTTAATCTTTTGATCGTTTTATAAGTTTTCATTTGATTAAGCTTTAAGACTTTTGTGCTATTTGGCTTATTTTTATGATTAGCTTATTTTTCTTATTAAAAAGTTTTATTAAAAAGTTTATGTTTTTATTGTTTAATCTAAAAAGTTGTTTGATTTCGAGTTAGATAAGTTGATTAAAGTGCTTATTTGATTCGATTAAGTATTTGGATTGATAAGTTTCGGGTATTAGCTTATAACTTTAGCTTATTACCTAGCTTTTCCGATTTCCACAATTTTAGGAAAGGGTTCAAAACCCCTTTCCGATCGGCACTCATTCCGAGCAGACTCCCACCCTTTTTCCGATCGATCCAATCGGAAAAGGGTTTGTGAATTCTGACTGGCATCACCAAACATTCCAATTGGTGGCTTCGCTCATATTCCGACGGTAAGGTTTTTACTTGTTCCGATTGGGATTTGTCCCGTATTCCGATTGGTAGTTTTGTTCAGCATCCCGATTTGGTCAAAGTTTACATATTCCGATTGTAGGCATCATCCCACATTCCGATCACAAGTCTTACCATCTTTCCGATCAACCGATCGGAATACATTCCGATCGGGTTACCTTTTGGGGTTTAGTCCGATTGTTTTGTTTTGTTAAACTCCGTTCTTACTTTCTTTTAGTACTTTTCAACCAAGTTTTTATTTTTAGTAAATTTTCCAAGTGTTAGTTTTATTTAGTGTGCTAGTACTTTCCCATTGTTACCTTTAAGTTTTCAAGCTTTTATGTTTACTAGTCATTTTAGTATTAATCTTAATTCTTCCATTTACGCAACGACACTTTAATTATTTGCTATTAGTTTAAAACAAACAAACCAAACCATTATCTTGATTCACCAAAAGACGATTGAGTCGTACTTCAGACCGGTTTTCAATTCGAAAAGATCGGAACAACGAAATTATTTTATACTAGGGTAAAACCGAGTATTAAATGGCGCCGCTGCCGGCTCTTTTCGTTAAGATAAACGGTTTCTAGTGAGAGACGCATTGAATTTTGGGATCCGTTCTTTGAACGTTATTTTCATTGCTATAAAAATTTCCAAAAATCCAAAAAAATATATAACTCTTCAAAAATACAAAAACATTGAAAAATCATTAAAAGCAATTCTTTTCATAAGGTTTTGCACCAAAAAGATTATATAGATATTCTTTGTGTATATTTTTCTTCTGCAGGTGTATGCGTACTAGATCTTCCAACTATTCTGAGCCCGAGATTCTTGAAGATTTAGATATGGCTGGTGTGAATAACAACAATAATCACCCACCTCAACAAAATTTGAATAACAACAACAACAACAATGTTCTTCTACCTGATTTACGAACCATGGAGGAATTGTGCCAACCCACCATGAACGGACGCGGAGGCCCGATTGCGCCAATGCATGTCACGGCTCAGGAGTTTTCGTTGAAGCATCACATGATACAACAAGTGCAAACAAACCCATTTCGTGGAATTCCGGATGATGATGCCAACAAACACCTCGACAAATTCATTACCATGACCCAAAGCATGAAGTGCTCCGGTGTTTCTATGGATGACCTTCGCCTCCAACTTTTTCCACACTCGCTTTCTCACCATGCCAAAAAATGGTTTGACCGTCTTCCTAAGAATTCTATTCATACGTGGAACGACATGACTCAACGCTTTTTATCGCGCTACTTTCCCCCATCCATGGTCACTAGCCTTCGTAACCAAATCAGTGGATTTATGCAAGAGAATGATGAATCGCTTTTCGATGCTTGGGAAAGGTATAATGATTTGATCGACCGCTGTCCTAATCACAATATGCTCCCTGTCACTCTCATTCACACCTTCTACAATGGTCTCACTTTTCGTGATCGTGACACGATCAATGCCGCCGCCGGTGGTACTTTTATGAAAAGGAGACCGGAGGAGTGTCGAGAGTTGATCGAAAACATGACTACTCACCATAAGAATTGGGATTCATCCGCATCCTCAAGATCTAACTCGAGAGTCAATGTTTCATCTACTACCTCCAATCCTGAAATGTCTGAAATTTCTCGATAACTCGCTGAAATGAACAAGAATTTCATGGCCATGGCCACAAACCACTTTCAACAAGCTAAAGCCGTTGCTATTTCTTGTGACACATGTGGTGGCCCTCACTCTTATAATGATTGTCCTTCTACCCAAGGCAATTATTCTGAAAACGTTAACGCAGCTTACGGCACTTATCCCACGGGAGGCTATCAAGCCCGCCCTCAAGGAGACCGTGGCTTGCTAAGTTATCATTCCAACAATTATCTTGCTCCTCCTGGTTTCCCTCCTGCAAACCAAAACCAACAACAAAGCTACAACCGAAACAACCAATCCCAACCTCGTGCTCAAAATCAATATCAATCCCAAAGAAACCCATACCCAACTCAAGGAAATTCTCAAGCTCCACCTCTCAATCAACCGATGGCCGTAAACCAAGACGTCGAGACGTTCATGAAGACTAATCGTGAGATGGTGACGAATCTTCAGAGTCAATTTGTCAACTTGAAGAATGACATGGTGAAACAAGGGAGCGATATTCGAGCCGAGCTAAGGAATGACATGGCCAAACACAGCAATGATATTAATGCAAACATGCAAAACTCTTTTAACAATCAAGCTCTTCACCTTCGTGATATGATTGGTTCGCTCATCCAAAGTAATCAACCCTCTTCTTCGGGTACTCTTCCGAGTATTATCGTTGCGAATCCAAGGGGGAGATGAAAGCAATCACCACTCGTAGTGGAAAAGTTTATATGGAACCCGAGCTTCCTACACCTCCACCCGTGATTGTGAACAAGGAAACCGAGCAAATTTCATCACCTCCTTCACCTTCTATCCCCATTTCCCCACCACCCGTGGTTGTGAGTGATCCTATTCCCTTAAAGCCTTCTTCTTCATCCAACATACCTTATCCTTCAAGGTTGAGGAAAGAGAAGCAAAAGAGCAAGGACGATATTCAGGTTTCAAACTTTCTAAAAATGTTTAAACAATTGAATTTTAACATCTCCTTTGCCGAGGCTCTCGCTCACATGCCCAAATACGCTAAGATGTTTAAAGATCTTCTAAGTAATAAGGAAAAGCTTCTTGACATTGCTCAGACCCACCTTAATGAGAATTGCTTCGCAGTGCTCTTAAGGCAATTGCCCACCAAACTTGGTGATCCGGGTCGCTTCTTGATTCCTTGCAACTTCCCGGGAGTAGAGAATTGCATGGCCCTAGCCGATCTAGGTGCCAGTATAAACTTAATGCCTTTAAGTGTTTGGAAGCAATTATCTCTCCCCGAGCTAGTCCCTACCAAAATGACTTTGGAATTAGCCAACCGTACGGTTGCTTATCCAGTGGGGATAGCCGAAGATGTCTTTGTTGGCGTCGACAAATTCACCTTCCCGGTGGATTTTGTTGTTGTTGAATACGAGATGGATCCCCGTGTTCCATTAATCGTTGGACGTCCATTTCTGAGGACCGGTCGCACTCTCATTGATGTAGCCGCAGGTGAAATAATCATGAGAGTTGGTGACGATAAAATTGTCTTCAACATGGGTAAGATTTCTAAGCAACCTTATTCGTATGAGAGCGTTAATGCTATTGATGTTCTCGATGAGGCTTGTGAAGAACATTTTCATGATGCTTGCAAAAGTACTCCTTCTTCTCTACCCAATGTTGAGACCGTTGCCTCAATTGCTCCAGCATTGACTCCTTTTGGAGAAAGTGACTTGGATGATTTCGAAGCTAGCTTGGGTCCTCTCAATATTAAGTATGATAATTTGACCACCAATTGGGATGAAGATATTCGTACTATTGAGAGACTTCTCAATGAGGACCCGTTGTCTCCTCCTGCTCCTAAAGAGGTGACTAATGATGATCCATCGTTAGTTTCACCATCTATTGAGGATCCTCCTACTCTCGAGCTTAAGGACTTACCTCCTCATCTTGAGTACGTTTTTCTGGAAGACGACGAGAAGCTACCGGTCATCATCGCAAAGGATCTGAAAGAAGACGAAAAAGCCCGACTTGTCGCTGTGTTGAAGAAGCATAAACGAGCTATCGCTTGGAAAATCTCCGACATCCGCGGAATTTATCCTCACTTTTGCACACATAAAATTCTCATGGAGGATGACTTTAAGCCCACAATTCAAATTCAACGAAGGGTGAATCCTAAAATCCATGAAGTCATAAAAAAAGAGGTTATCAAACTTCTTGATGCGGGTATGATTTACCCTATTTCGGATTCACCATGGGTTAGTCCAGTCCATTGTGTGCCTAAGAAAGGCGGAATCACCGTTGTGCCCAATGGAAACAACGAGTTAATTCCTACCCGTCTCGTTACTGGGTGGAGAGTTTGTATAGACTACCGCAAACTCAATGATGCCACGAGAAAGGATCATTTCCCCCTACCTTTTATGGACCAAATGCTTGAACATTTAGCTGGTAATGAATATTACTGCTTTCTTGATGGTTTCTCGGCTTATTTTAAAATACCCATCGATCCCCAAGATCAAGAAAAGACAACATTCACTTGTCCCTATGACACATTTGCTTATAAAAGAATGCCTTTTGGCTTATGCAATGCCCCCGGGACTTTCCAAAGGTGCATGTTGGCTATCTTCCATGACATGGTTGAGCAAACCATGGAAGTCTTCATGGATGATTTCTCGGTCTTCGGGGATTCCTTCTCTTCTTGCCTTGCCAATTTGGAACGTATGCTTAAGCGGTGCGAAGACACTCGCCTTGTTCTAAATTGGGAAAAATGCCATTTTATGGTAAAAGAAGGCATTGTGCTAGGACACAAAATCTCTAAAGCCGGTCTTGAAGTCGACCGTGCTAAAGTAGATGTCATAGCCAAATTACCTCCACCTTCAACCGTGAAGGGTGTGAGAAGTTTTCTGGGTCATGCGGGCTTCTATCGTCGATTCATTCAAGATTTCTCTAAAATCGCTCACCCGATGACCCACCTCTTGGAAAAAGATACTCCTTTTATCTTTTCTAAAGAGTGTCTCGAAGCCTTCAATCTTCTCAAGGATAAGCTAACTAAGGCACCGGTCTTGGTTACCCCTAATTGGGAGCTGCCTTTTGAATTGATGTGCGATGCTAGCGACTTTGCTATTGGTGCGGTTCTGGGCCAAAGTGTGAATAAACACTTCCAACCAATCCACTATGCTAGCAAAACAATGACGGGGGCTCAATTGCATTATACGACAACCGAAAAAGAGCTTTTAGCTGTTTTCTATGCTTTTGAGAAATTTCGCCCCTATCTTGTTTTATCCACCACCATCGTATACACGGACCATTCCGCGTTGAAGTACTTGATGACTAAGAACGATTCTAAGCCAAGACTTCTTCGCTGGGTTTTGCTCCTTCAAGAATTCAACATTGAAATTCGTGACAATAAGGGAGCCGAAAACCTGGCCGCGGATCATCTGAGCAGACTTGAGGATCCATATCAAGGGGATCATCCGAACAAAGAGATAAATGACTCTTTCCCCCTTGAGACCTTAATGTCTATAAATCTCAATCTTGATGGCACCCCGTGGTTTGCAGACATTGCAAACTACTTAGCGGGTGGTATTCTCATCCAAGGGTTAACATCCCAACAAAAGAAGAAGTTCTTGAATGATGTTAAGACTTACTTTTGGGATGACCCTTATCTATTCAAACAGTATGCTGATCTGATTATTCGTCGATGTGTTGACGGACCGACAGCTTTTGACATCCTCCAAGCTTGCCACAAAGGACCCACCGGTGGTCACTTTGGTCCCAACTACACCGCTAAGAAAGTGTTTGATTCCGGATTCTATTGGCCCACCATTTATCGTGACGCTCACGAAATGGTTAAGCATTGTGATGCTTGCCAACGTCAAGGCAAGATCACACATAAGGATGAGATGCCTCAAAATTTCATACAGGAATGTGAAATCTTTGATGTATGGGGCATCGACTTTATGGGGCCATTTCCATCCTCCAAAGGGAACAAGTACATCCTCGTCGCCATCGACTACGTCTCTAAATGGGTTGAAGCTAAGGCTCTTCCTACGAATGATGCGAGGGTGGTTGTGAACTTTTTGAAGCAGCTTTTCGCTCGATTTGGCGTTCCTCGTGCTATCATCAGTGAACGCGGGACTCATTTTTGCAACGATTAATTTGCAAGAGTCATGGCTAAGTATGGTGTCAATCACCGTCTTTCCACCGCCTATCATCCCCAAACCAATGGGCAAGCCGAGATATCCAACCGTGGCTTGAAGCGAATTTTGGAGCGAACTGTGGGAGAGCATCGTGCCGCATGGGCCGATAAGTTAGATGATGCTCTGTGGGCTTTTCGTACTGCTTACAAGACCCCGATCGGTTGTACACCTTATCGTCTTGTGTACGGGAAAGCCTGCCACCTACCCATCGAGCTGGAACATAAGGCGCACTGGGCCTTGAAGTGGGCTAACTTCGACATCATCAAAGCCGGTGATCATCGCAAGGTTCAACTCAACGAGCTAAATGAACTGAGGAATGAAGCTTATGAGAACTCGCTGATCTACAAGGAGAAGACGAAGATGATCCACGATGCTAAAATCAAGAACCGAGAGTTCCACGTTGGTGATCAAGTCTTACTTTTTAACTCTCGGTTGAAGATCTTCTCTGGCAAGTTGAAGAGCCGCTGGACTGGTCCATTCACCGTCGCCAAAGTCTTTCCGTATGGGACCATTGAGCTTTCTCAGCCGAATGGGCCCAATTTCAAGGTGAATGGCCAGCGTTTGAAGCTGTACTTTGGTGAGGACATCTCTCAGGAGATGATTCCATCCCTCACCACGTTCCCCATGAACTAAAATTGGGTCGAGTCAGGCTCATGACTCGGTGAACAAAAACAAGCGCTTCTCGGGAGGCAACCCGTGTTCTATCCTTTACTGCTTTCATAATACGTGTAGGGGGAGCCCCGCATATGTTTGTTGTCTTGTTTCTTGTGCTATGCACGGATTAAAGATTCAAAGATCCACCTTGATGACTTTTGACGAACCGTGATACCGTGTTTCCATCTTCCCGGTTCTATCCTAAACTCTTGTGATTCAATATTTCATATTTTATATGTTCACATTGAATTCACTTTAGTTGTCCTTTCCTTAGCAAGATTTAAACAAAGTGCACAATGTCCTAAGTGTAGGGGAGTTTACTCCCACATGCTTAAACATTGAGGACAATGTTTATCTCAAGTGTAGGGGGGACTTCTATCGAAGTAAGTGGTCTTTTCCATGAAATTGCCCTCATTTTAACCGGAAAATTTGATTTTTCGACATTTTTCAAAATTTTAAATCTATTTTGGCCGAGTTGTATAGTTGTATTTGCCTTTGTTATTTTTCCTTTGCTAGAAATAAATTTTTAATAAAGTGATTTTAGATTTTTCTTAGTCGTGAACATTTTGACTCAACCCGAGTTTACTTACCTGAGTTTACTCTAGCTAGTATCCTTAACGTGTTTAAGTCAAGTTTTGCTAGGCTTTTATATAGGGAGCTATAAAACGCGAAAGTCTTAACTCTCACGGGTTAAGAACAAGAACTTTTCGCAAGTTCCTATAATTGACCCTAGAGAGTCGTTTATCAAGGGAACTTTAAAATGCAATTTCTAAACTTGAAAAAGTCCAAGAATCTGCAAGATCCTATAGGCGACTCGAAAACCCAAAACTTTGATTTAATAGGCTAAGCATCCACGAGTCTCATTCCTTGAGATTTTAAACTGTGGAGAACGAGAGATGATAGAGTCAATTATAAGTCCGGTATTCTTTCGTGAATTTATGTGAGTTAATTATGAGCCTATTCTCCCTCCGCTTGTTAATAAATTAATCTGCTAATAAATAAGGTTGTACGATTTAAGAGGTTACTTAGCTTCTAGCCCCAGATCGTTTAAAAGTTGCTCGGTAATGACGAGAGTTCATAGCCAAGGCATAACTTATGAAGCGGGGCGCGAAGATTGGCGAGTCCGAAAAGGCCCTAACAAGGCATGAGGGCTACATTTTGTTGCTAAAGATCCAAAAGTGATGTGAAGAATCATTTATCAAAAATCAATATGAAGGATCGAGACACACGACGAAAAGCAAGAACTCCCCAAAAGTCATGGAGAAGTCTATCCGAAAAGACCCTAACAAGGTATGAGGATAAATAGATCCAAGTCCTAAAAGGAGGCGGATCGTTGTATATCAAAGTCCAAAATAAAGATTAGAGAAAAATGAAGAAGTCGTGGTCCAAAGATGAAGAATCTCTCAAAAACTTCAAGTGAAGAAATTCCTATTATGAAGAGAAGACCATAATTTCAAGAACGTCTCTCGAAGATTCGAAGTATGAAGTCGCTGCCAAATATCGGCCCGAGAAAGGTCTCAAATCGCGAACCAAGTTATGCCAAGATATGAACTTTTTGATATCCCGAGAAGCAGTTTTAAAAGATTTGGTCCTTTAGCTAACTATTGATTAAATCGTTCACCTTATTTTCGGACTAAATAACTATCGAAATAAGTCAAACAATGCATCCTCGTGATCATTCAAGACAAAAATAAAATATAAGAGATACACCTAGGAATAAGGGAGTCTAAGTGAATAATTGGCCCACATGAGTTCGTGATAGCTTGCTAACTTATAATAACAATGATCTCGTTTTTAAGCTTGGTATGGGGAACGTGAAACTTGAGGATGATAAACGTTCATGGCCGCCAAAACCCAATGTAAGTTTTTAATTTCTTTACTTATTTCCATCTTTTATGTTTAGTATTTAATAAAGGCCAAGGTGGGTTATTTATGATGGAAAATGTAAACCGTGCTTTAAAATTAATGCATTGCATGAGGGCATTGCAATGGTCAAGTGTAGGGGATTTAATAAGTGTGAAAACACTTATCCTTTTACCACTTATTTCCAATAATAACAAGACCAAAACGTGTGATTTATGTCGTAAAAGTCGGAATTATGCGTGGTTTGTGTTTTTATTGTGTTTTAGGACCAAAATATGGAAAAGGAAGAAAACACGGGCTTTCACGGGCTTTTATTGAAGAAAACGGGAAAAGACGAAGTCAAAAGATCAAGAGTGCAAAAAGAACGGAAGTCCAAGGCCTATTCTGAAGATTTATCGAAGAAAAAGTCAAAAGACGGAACTTTAACGAAGTCGAAGAACTTTAGTCTAATAGAAGAAGAAAATTAAAAGACAAGTTCAAATCCCGAGACGACAAAGTCGAAGAATTAAAGTCGAGTCGAGAAGAAAGCAAGAAAGAAGATGCAACACATGCACTCCTTCCACCTTCCCTATAAATACCCTCCTAATAGTCATTAGGAGTGGAGTTAGAGTTTTTAGTTAATTTTTCACTTTTTAGTTTTTTCTAGTTTTTAGAGAGAGAAAGTCTTAAACTTTCTCTCACTAGATCATCTTTTTCTTTTAATCTTTCAAGATTAAACACTTTGTATTGCTTATTTTTATTAATCAAGTTCATTTTAAGCTTTTATTCCTTAATCTCATTCTACTTTTCTTTGATTTTAGATTGATTTTGGTGCGTATATCATAAGATCCGTGTTGTTCTAATTGATTTCGTGCTTAAAAGTTAATCTTTTGATCGTTTTATAAGTTTTCATTTGATTAAGCTTTAAGACTTTTGTGCTATTTGGCTTATTTTTATGATTAGCTTATTTTTCTTATTAAAAAGTTTTATTAAAAAGTTTATGTTTTTATTGTTTAATCTAAAAAGTTGTTTGATTTCGATTTAGATAAGTTGATTAAAGTGCTTATTTGATTCGATTAAGTATTTGGATTGATAAGTTTCGGGTATTAGCTTATAACTTTAGCTTATTACCTAGCTTTTCCGATTTCCACAATTTTAGGAAAGGGTTCAAAACCCCTTTCCGATCGGCACTCATTCCGAGCAGACTCCCACCCTTTTTCCGATCGATCCAATCGGAAAAGGGTTTGTGAATTCCGACTGGCATCACCAAACATTCCGATTGGTGGCTTCGCTCATATTCCGACGGTAAGGTTTTTACTTGTTCCGATTGGGATTTGTCCCGTATTCCGATTGGTAGTTTTGTTCAGCATCCCGATTTGGTCAAAGTTTACATATTCCGATTGTAGGCATCATCCCACATTCCGATCACAAGTCTTACCATCTTTCCGATCAACCGATCGGAATACATTCCGATCGGGTTACCTTTTGGGGTTTAGTCCGATTGTTTTGTTTTGTTAAACTCCGTTCTTACTTTCTTTTAGTACTTTTCAACCAAGTTTTTATTTTTAGTAAATTTTCCAAGTGTTAGTTTTATTTAGTGTGCTAGTACTTTCCCATTGTTACCTTTAAGTTTTCAAGCTTTTATGTTTACTAGTCATTTTAGTATTAATCTTAATTCTTCCATTTACGCAACGACACTTTAATTATTTGCTATTAGTTTAAAACAAACAAACCAAACCATTATCTTGATTCACCAAAAGACGATTGAGTCGCACTTCAGACCGGTTTTCAATTCGAAAAGATCGGAACAATGAAATTATTTTATACTAGGGTAAAACCGAGTATTAATCATTACATTTATCCGAATAAAAAAAGACATAAAAATAGGTAAAGATATTCTGCAAGTGTTACATTCATCCAAATAAAAATTAAGAACAACTGTTTTTGACGGATCACAAACAAGTTAGGCCGCAGGGGTGTCCGTGCTTCTAGAGGCATCGTCATGAGGGGACACTATGTCTTCATCATTGGGGATCTCGCCCGAGGGGTCCACAACCTTTGGAGGAGCCGGAGCAGGTTCAATTTCCATCAAACGCTCAATGGGCAGGTAAAAGTTGGTGGCGACCTCATGAATATAAGGATATTTAGCAGACGGAAGGGCATCAACCATTGGTCCCATCTTCTTCTCATAATACAAGTCAAAACCCGGAGTGGCAGCAACAATGGCAAACTGCTCTTCAACAGGCCTCCAAACCTTAATACCCTCGGCCCAGCCAGCCTCAATGGCTTTGTTGAAACAATATGTTATATTCTTTTTGTGCTCATGGCTGTTAAGAAGTTTGGAGACAACAGCAGGAAGTAGCGTCCGGACGGCATTGTACCTTCCCATCTCTGAAGTATTACACTTGCTTTGAAGTTCTTCCTTCTCGGCCTTCAACACCTTGACTTCCTCGGCATACCTATCCTTATCAGCATTAACCACATGCAAAGTCTCCTCGAGATCAGCAATCCGGGCATCACGACCTTTATGCCTTTCGGACAAATCCCACTTCTCACCAACGATAGCAGCAAGCTCTGAATCTTTGGAAGCACAAGTCTTTTCCGAATTTTGAAGTTGGGACGAAAGGTGAGAATTAGCTTGAATCTGCTTTGACAGCTTCAGCTCCGTCTCCCGAAGGAGAACTTTGTATTGCTCACATGATGCCAAAAGATCACCTTGGTCCTTCGACTCTTCTTCCAAACGGCAAAGTGAATCGACCATCCCCATCGTACATCGAGCAAGCTGATACCAGCTCCGGCTCACAGCAAGCGAAGGCGGGTATGAACTTAACTCCCGTTGCACCGCAGGAGGAGTCATATGCATCATCAAATCTCGACATTCAGCAAGAGTAGCCACTCGGCTAGCAACATTTACACCCTAATCTGGGACGTACCTGGTACTACGGCCAGACATCTCCACATCAATAGTGAACACACCTGTTTCGGAGAAGCAAGGAAGATTAAAAATCAGAATAAGTAAGAAGACACAAGTAAAAGACAAAGGGGAAAACACATACGATTGGAGCGAAGATGATTCGGACTAGCTTCCTTTTTACCAACCCTTTGCTTAACATATTCCTCACCATCATTGGAAAATACACCTTTAGAACTCCCACCATCCAAATAAGAGTGACCAAGGGGAGAAAATTCAGGAGGAGGACTTTTATCCTTTTGAAGTTCTGAAGTAGTATCATTGACCTTCTCAGATTTTGGCTCAAGAGTTTCCTTCACTTGATCATCAAGAGGTCCGGAAGAACCATCGTCAACATGAACAGATACATTCACGGACTGGAGTGGTTGGGGACTCAAGATGGTTCTATCTTCAAATATCTCATCCCCACTGTCAGCCGCACCTTCGGCCACTTGTACGCGTCTCTTTTTTGCCTAACCAGCAGAGGTTGTAGGCTTCTCAACGGTCATACGTTTCATACTTCGATGAAGATCACTAACTGCTTTGCTTGTCTTGGGAGGAGCTCTGGAGGAACCACCCCTCTCGGAAACTTTCTTCTTTCCCCTAGTTTTTCAACCTCCTCACCTTCCCCCTCCTTCTTCTTTCTCTCCTCAGCAGCACGAAGAGAAGCCAACCGTTTCTTCTCACGAGCAGCCTTAACAGCTTCACTCTCATTCATTGCTACTATCTGCTCTGCAGTAGGGGCACTCAACTGCTCTCCGGCAGCTAAAGCATGGGCAACATGAGGAGTGATTCGATTAGCATCAGTCAAACGATCACCCTTAGAGATCTTGCCAGGAGCAGTGATGGGGAACCGGAGGTACTCCAACATGCTGATAGCTGCAAAAAGGGAAAAGAGTACAACAACGATACAAACTTATAACCATGAATGCAAAAGGACGACATATAAAAAAAGAGAGGTGGCAGTAATAGGGGTCAATACCATTCCCTTGCGGATCTAGAAAACGAGGTAGAAACTTCGGACACTCCCAAGTCAATGACACCCCAGCCATATACAAGACACTCTCCGGAATGTACGACAAGTCTATAACATGTTCTTCAAGATGTCGAGCGTCCGATTCGTTAAACCCATCCTGAGGAATATAGTCATTCAACTCCGAATCAATGTGTCTCCAAGACATAAAATCCGGAATGGCCCGGCGATCTATCACAAAGAATTCCCACTTCCATTTCTTTAAGCAAGACAGGGTGTCATGAAAAATTTGCTTCCGCGAACCGTTTCCGGATCTTTTCTCAAAAGAGAACCAATGGCCTTGCTTACTAAGTCTGTAATAAAGACAAAATAGGACCGTAGTAGGATCAATAGAGAGGATCCGGCAATAAACTTCAAAGGTGGTTACCTGATTCAGTCCAAGTGGAACCATTTGGGAGATATGGACGGCAAAGTCCTTCAAAACGGCTAAGAGGAAGGAGGAAAAGGGGACTCGCACCCCAGACAACTTGAAGAACTGTTCATACATACCTATGCAATGCGCCGGAAGCTTGTCCATCATCATTCCCTCCGGAGCAGCTTGAGGGTTAAAACTTTTAGGAATGTGATAAGTCTTGACCAAGTAATTAACATACTCGTCACCAAGGGTGGAAGTGTACTTGGGCATGTCAAACTTAGGAGCATAACGAGTAGAACCGGGAGGACCGGGAAGCTCTTTATCTGCCATTTCATTTAGGAGGAGATCCAGAAAGGAAGGAAGTTAAGTAAAAGAAGGTACCTGAAAAGCCTGGAAGATCCGGATCGGTAGAGAGAAGAAAAATTCGAGAGCAAAGTAAAAAACACACACTAATAATAAACGAAATGGGAGGTATTTATAGGCACGGTAAAAATACGGGGAAGCGTGAGAGGTACAGTAAAAAGACACGTGTCCATCATCCGAGCATATTAAGGCCACGTGTTCGGCATCGCAAGAGGATAGGGTGAAAGTGGTTGGGCCCTGATGGGCCTAAACTGAAATGTGGGTTGTTGTAATAAGTTCGGCCCACCCTAGTCAAAGAGAAAAAGGGAAATTAAGTATTGACTCGGCCAAACGGTTTCAGATGGATTATCCTAATCAACACTTGGGGGGGAATTGTTCATGTATGTGTCCGGAACACATGACACGATCCGGAACAGGCTAAAGCATCCGGAACGCACGAACTCTTCTAGAAGGAATCAGCTCTAGTCAACGAAGAAGTCAACAGACACACTTCCTATAAAATAGGAAGTGTGTCCCCAATCGGGCCAACCAAGTCCTATCACCATTCCCGGTCTTTTAGGGATTTGACTAGTATAAATACCCCCTTTGGGTTCAAGGTTTAGGTTAACTCTTTTACCCTTATCACTTTTTACTTATATTATTTTACTTTCATTCCTCTTCGGACTTTTACCCTTTACTTACTTTCACGTCGGAGCTTGGTCTGGGTTCTCACACCCGGACGAGGCTAACGTGTTGCTTTGGTTTCAGGTTATCCGAAGCATACATCATACCGGATCCGAACCGGTCGTACCATTCGGATCCTCGCAAGAAATTGCATGAACAGGCACCAAATAGGCATGGGCCATCGTTCGATTTTCGTCTGCGTGTCAAATATCTTTAAGTGATCATCCGAATCACCAGACCCATCATAAGTCTTGACGCACGCTGGCGTGCGATGATTTTTATCCTTGGAGTAATTTCGTATGCGGAGAGTAAAAGGATCTTCCCTGGGATCACACCATGGGCGAGTGAGATTAGGATCACACCATGGGCGGGAGAGATCTTCCTCTTCTGTCTCACGATAATAGGGGCCACCGTAGTACCCCTCATCGTCTGACGGTAGTGGATGAGTACGCCTAGATCGGCGACGCTTGGGTGGATGGTCATCCGAATCCTCTCCTGATGGACCGGGGGAAGGGGCGGTGCCCCACTCATTTGCTGGGGATCGCTCTTGTGAGAAGAGCTAGGAGCCTTCTTCCCGGTATTCATCCTATGCCACACGCTTGTGCGGCGATTAGTTCTGGTTAGCTCCAGATCTAGCCGTTCGGCTGAATGGTCGGACCTATCTCCCTCTTCACGAGATTGTAGTAGTTCCTGCATAACACGATCCCCTATACGTTCGAACACATTCCTAGGTTGAGGGGTTTCCTCTAAGAGATTTCGTTCTTGGGGTGGTGCCATCTTCTTCTTTTGAGTCTGAGGAGAGGTGTCGGGTCCGGCTCTGCCAAAGTTGAGCCTAGATTGGAGGTTCCTCTCTAGGTTCAGCCTGGACGCGATTCCCGGGACGATCCTCTCAAAGTTCTGTGTGAGAACTCGAGTGAGGTCTTCCTCACTAAGTGGTTCAACTTCCACTTCTTCTTCATTCGATGACCTGCGCGGCTCCTTGTTAGGGGGCTTAGGCGTACTCCCTGGATAAGGGTTGTCCAAGGTCGAGGTTGGTGGTGGGGTGATAGCGGACGTGCCTACTCCACCCACGGACTAAAAAACGCTCCGGTTATTCGGTCCACCGGTTTGGTTGTCGGGGGACTGAGTGGGGATGAGTACCCCGTCTCATGTGGACTTCCGGTTCGCAGGATTCGTGTTCCTGGGATTTCCTTGCGGATTTCCTTTCGTCATTGAGAGAGATCGAGATGAGATTTTCTCTAGCTTAGTGTATGGGTCCCACGGATGGAGCCAACTTGTTGATACAAAAGTTGGATGATCCTTGCTAGACCGGAATTAGGCTTAATTCGGGTTGGATGGGCTCCGGCTCCTGCACCAAGTGAAATATTTGGTTGGGATCCTGCACACTAGAACAACATGCGTTAGGCTTACCGTGGGAATGTATTCCACGATTAGACTCCAGCGTGAGAGTAAGTAATCGGTTAGGGTTTAATAATCGGATGAGAGTTGAGAGTGTGTAAAATGTAATACCCTTGTGGAACCCCTGGGGGTTCCTTATATAGGCGGTGAAACCCTAATGGGCTGTCACCGATGCTTCGGCCCCAAGCAAAGGATAAGTACCATAATTAGCTTGACTGTTATCTTCTAATTATGGTGAGTGTATATCCTCTACTTTGGGGTAAATCCTAATCATAATAAGATTATGATTTTGTCTAACCCTGTACCGGCCGTAATGGGTCGTGGGCCGCACACATGTATGCGGCTACTATTCATTCGAAGCCCATAAGCTTTAAATGATATTAATCCAACCCATTAGTAATAGGCCGGATGCGGGTAGTACCCATGGGCCGGGTTTATGACCCGACTGGGGACTATACGTCATCAATCACCATTGTTCTAAATGAAAAAAATGAGTTGATTCCCACTAGACTTGTCACGGGTTGGGGAGTTTGTATTGATTATAGAAAGCTTAATGATGCAACTAGGAAAGACCATTTCCCATTACCTTTCATGGACCAAATGCTAGAACGCTTAGCGAGAAATGAATACTATTGCTTTCAAGATGGATTTTCGGGTTATTTCCAAATACCCATTGATCCAAAAGATCAAGAAAAGGTCACATTCACTTGTCCCTATGGCACATTTTCTTACAAGAGAATGCCTTTTGGCTTGTGCAATGCCCCGGGGACATTCCAAAGGTGTATGATGGCAATCTTTCATGACATGATAGAGCACACAATGGAAGTGTTTATGGATAATTTCTCGGTTTTTGGAGATTCATTCACTTCTTGTCTCTTTCATTTAGAATGTATGCTAAAAAGGTGTGAAGAAACACGTCTTGTTTTAAATTGAGAGAAGTGCCATTTCATGGTCAAAGAAGGGATAGTTTTAGGGCATAAGATATCTAACAAAGATTTAGAAGTGGATCGTGCTAAGATAGATATTATTGCCAAACTTCCCCCACCTACCACGGTGAAAGAAGTTAGGATCTTTTTGGGACATGCGGGTTTCTATAGACGTTTTATCCAAGACTTTTCTAAAATAGCTAGACCCATGAACCACCTCTTAGAAAAAGAGGCTCCTTTCATATTCACACAAGAGTGTTTAGAGTCTTTTAAGATCCTTAAAGGAAAATTGATTAAGGCTCCCGTTTTAGTTTCACCAAATTGGGATTTGCCTTTTGAACTCATGTTTGATGCTAGTGATTATGCCGTAGGGACTGTTTTGGGGCAAAGAGTTAATAAGCATTTTCAACCTATACACTATGCTAGTAAGACAATGACGGGTGCTCAATTGCATTATACTACCACGGAAAAAGAATTGCTAGCCATTGTATATGCTTTTGAGAAATTTAGACCCTATCTTGTGCTTTCGAAGACCATAGTGTATTCGGACCATTCCGCTCTCAAATACCTTATGACAAAGCAAGATGCTAAGCCTAGTTTATTGAGATGGGTTTTGTTTCTTCAAGGGTTTTCCATAGAAATTCGTGATAATAAAGGAGCAGAGAATTTAGCGGCGGATCATTTTAGTAGACTTGAGCATCCTTTTCAAGGAGAATTACCTCTTAAGGAAATCAATGAATCCTTTCCACTTGAGTAACTCATGTCTATCTCTTCATAAGAGGATGCCACCCCTTGGTTTGCGGATATTCCAAACTATCTTGTGGGGGATGTGCTAATTAAGGGTCTCACTTCCCAACAAAAGAAAAAGTTTCTCAAGGAAGCTCAATATTACTTTTGGGATGACCCTTACCTCTTTAGGCAATGTGCGGACCAAATCATAAGACGTTGTGTAGATGGGCCCGAAACATTTAAAATCTTAGAAGCTTGCCATAAGGGACCCACGGGGGGCCATTTTGGGCCTAACTATACGGCTATAAAAGTCTTTGATTCGGGTTACTATTGGCCTTCCATTTACAAAGATGCCTAAGAAATGGTGAAATATTGTGATGTTTGTCAAAGACAAGGAAAGATTAATCAAAGAGATGAGATACCATAAAATTTCATACAAGAATGTGAGATATTTGATGTATGGGGCATAGATTTTATGGGACCTTTTCCATCTTCAAAGGGGAATAAGTACATACTCGTAGCGGTGGATTATGTTTCTAAGTGGGTTGAGGCTAAGGCCTTGCCTACTAATGATGCTCCAGTTGTAGTAAAGTTCTTGAAGCAATTATTTGCTAGATTTGGTGTACCTCGTGCAATCATAAGTGATCGTGGGACTCATTTTTGTAATGATCAATTTACAAGAGTCATGAAGAAGTATGGTGTTAACCATAGACTTTCTACCGCGTATCACCCTCAAACCAATGGCAAAACCAAGGTCACAAATCGTGGTTTAAAGCGGATTTTAGAACGTACGGTGGGAGAGCATCAAGCTTCTTGGTAGGATAAGCTTGATGATGCTTTGTGGTCTTTTAGAACAGCTTTTAAGACACCAATAGGTAGTACACCTTATCGACTTGTTTATGGAAAAGCATGCCACCTCCCATTCGAGTTAGAACATAAGGCTTCATGGGATCTTAAATGGGCTAACTTTGATCTAAACCAAGTCAGTTCATATAGGAAAGACAAACTTAAAGAGATGAATGAGCTTAGAACCGATGCTTATGAAAACTCATTGCTTTATAAGGAAAAGACTAAGCAATTTCATAATGATAAGATTAAGAACTGTGAGTTCAAAGTTGGAGAGTCGGTTTTACTCTTTAACTCACGGTTGAAACTTTTTGCGGGCAAGCTTAAGTCACGATGGTCCGGTCCATTCTCTACTGCTCAAGTATTTCCATATGGGACTATTGAGTTGTCTCAACCAAATGGCCCAAATTTCAAAGTGAATGGTCATCGTGTCAAGCATTACTTTGGGGAGGAAATTTCTGTTGAAATGGTCCAAGAGATCCCGGTTTTCCCCATGAATTAATTCATTATGGGAAGAGTCAAGCTAGAGACTCCTTAAATCAAGCTTAAATAACTAGGATTAGATCATTTAGACTAGAGTGTGATTGGATAGGAATAAAAGAGTATATAGTTGAGATGAAGTTTAGGGGTGCCTATCTTTTGTCTTCTTGGTGTTTGTAGGGCTGCTCTCTCTCATTCCATGCATTGGAGCTTATGGAGGAGGCCCTTGTATCGGGTTCACTTCGTTACTTTTGTGATTCAAAATTGACTCTTAATAATGTCTAAAATGAATTCACTTTAGTAGACCTTTCCTTAGCTCGAGTTAAGCAAAGTTATCAATGTCATAAGTGTAGGGGAATTTACTCCAATACTCTTAATCATTGAGGACAATGTTTATATTAAGTGTAGGGGGGTCTTCTTTCGAAGTGACCCCACCTAGAACATTGCCTTACCTTCATGATAATTGGGATAATTAATTTTTCAACATTTTCAAATTTTTTATCTACTTTGGCCACCAAAAATATGCATTCATAAATTTTGCATTAATCATTTTTCATTTGCATAATACATTTGCATTGTATACATTTCTTCTTTTATTTTTCATCAAAAATATATAAAAAGGAAAAATAATATAATAAAGGATATGGTTTAACAAGTTTAGAAGTCTTTGACATATTAGGCCCGCCATGAATATTTTGAATCAACCCGAGTTTGCTTACCCAAGCTTACTCTAGCTAGTATCCTTAACCATGTAGACCTTTATTGGTTTATTAGGCTAAGCATCCACTAGTCTCATTATTTGAGATTTTAAACTGTGGAGAACGAGAGATGATAGAGTTTGAAGTAAGTGTAAAGGGCTAGATAAACCTCATATTAATTAATTGTGGCTTTTATATCCCCTTTCATAACCTTTACTTTCTTGTCAACGCATGTATATTGATTGTGGTAAAATACGACCTTTTAGGAAAAAGGCGTAAAAGCGGTAAGTATTAAACAAATGATTTAGGAAAATCAAGTGTTAATGACCCAAAGGTGAAAGTTCGTTTTCCCAAGGAGGTATATGTGTGTGAAAAACTTGTTAAAGATTTGAGATTAATATTGAAAGAAAGAAGGGGTGAGAAAAGAGAATGACGGCTACGTTAAAATTATACTATGACGACTAAATTAAAAACCATAAAAAGTAATAAAATAAAAATTAATTCTAAAAATTCCTAAAAATTACTAAAAATCAAATAAAATAAACCAAGAGTTTACAAATGATCAAAACTTTTTCAAACCTTTTAATTAATTAAATATTAACTTTTAAAAGCTAATTAAAGCCCTAAAAATCCAAATAATTATTAAAAAGCCCCAATAAATATTTTTCACTTTGTAAACCTCTTAAATGACTGAATTAAAATAAAAACTATTTTTATGAATTTTTAAACTAAGGAAATCTATTTTTAAATGATTAAAAACTATTAAAATATTAAGATAATTCTAAAAATTAAGAAAATGATGCTAAAATTAATCTAAGAGTTTTAAAAATCCTAACTTAATGTATTTGACCTAAGAAAAATGTAAAATTTGCAAAAATGTGAAAAATGAAATTTAATAATAAAATAATATTAAAATATTATTTAAAAATCCAAAAATTATAAAAATTCTAAAAACTTGCAAACTAGTTTATTTTAACCTAAATAATCAGAAAAAGAAAGTGAAATTACCAAAATACCCCTATTGGGCCCCCAAATGGGCTAAAATAAAAAACAGACCAAATGAAATGGGCTTTTTGGCCCAATAAGATGAAACTTAACCAAATAAGCTGAAAATCACTAGTCTAGCTTAAAATTCAATTCTAAACACAAAAGTCTGAAGGCCCAAAATCTTAATGTGAGCTTATCACAACTTAATAGAACAACAGCTTATTCTTAATGGGCTTTTTGGCCCATTAAGCTATAAGCCAATGTCGTAAGCTCTAATTTGACACACAACCTTCTTTTGAGATGCCTAAGAGATCTGTGAAAAGAAATTTCAAATAAGCTCAACCAATAAGTCAGAAATAAGCAAAGTAAAATTTCACTAAAACACAAAATAGTCGACTTGGAGTTCTAGACCACCTCAGACCTTGATTTAAGTTGCAAAAGACTCTAAATGACTTAATTAAGACAAATCAACAAGGAAAAGTTGAATAAGCTGAATAAGCTGATAAGCACTTATGTAAAAGTCAAAGTAATTGGTTTTCTAGTCAAAGCTCAAAGTCAACCCCTCAAATGCTCCAGAATGAACAAATGGGTCAATTAAGGAACACCTATTACAAAATTAAAGTTGTTGCGGGTTTAAATAAGCTAGAACAGCTTATTGATAAGCTATCCCAAAAATAACACTAGCAGTGGCTAGCAGTAGGGGAAAGCAGTTCCCACTGCTTTGACTATTTGACTTGATGATTCTGAGAGATCCAGTTGGATTCAATGGAAAACAAAGGCACCCTTACAACCAGTGAGTTATAAGGAGTCAATATCAAGCAAGAAATCACAAATTGATCCAGCCAATAAGCACAGAATAAGCAAACAGTCACCAGATATTGCACAGACCTTGAAATAAGTAGTTATGAACTAAAAAGCAGTTTAAGCATGAATAAGCCAACCAAAATGAACCATATGCATACACAAGCTATAATAAAGTCCAATAAGCACAAATAAACTTGTTTCAAGCACTGGATCAAAGATTAGAAGCAGATTCAAGCACAAGTAGTTGACTGATGAACAAAGTGAAATCCAAAATCCCTTTTGCTGATCTAATTGACCATAAATCCAATTTTAAACCTTCAAATCCCTTTCCCTGGTTGAGTTAACTAAAACTTAGCACTTGTTAACCCTAGTCTACCCTTAGATATAGGTGTCCCAAAATTTTAGCCAATTTCTACAAGTTAATCATATTTTATAGCCCTTTGTTGGATTTAGGTGATTCAAACCACAAAATATGTAGATAAACACCTGATAACACTTATGAAACAATAACAAACACAATACACCAACAAACACCTACTCAAATCAACCAAAGCTTAGCTTATGCAGTTAACCCAAACACCCCTTTGTAAACTGATTTCTCAAATTTTCAAAGGACTTGTGTGATTTAACCCACAAATCAAGCTCCAATCAACTTAATATCAACACACAATCCTCAATACACAAGATCCAACAACAATATCACAAATTCATAGACAAATAATCAAATTCATCAAAAATCATGCAATATTCAGAAAAATAAAAGGGTCTAGAGATTCAAACCTACAAGATGTACATCCACACCTTGGATTGTTTGAGCTTAGGTGCTAGCAAAACAAGCATCAACTTTCTTGTACCTGCTAAGAACAACAAACACCAAAGATGAACACAAAACTATGAAAACTGATTTTTTTTAAAACAAGGATTTAAACCATAAAACCTTTCCTCAAAAACAATCAAAACAGATTATGGAACTCAGACTTTAGCTAATCAATCACCAAATTTTTACAAAAACATAAAAGGAAAATCACAATTTGAGAAATTCAAACTTTTTTTTTATAAAAAGGAATTACAAAGCATTAGCTAAAATCTAGAATAAAGGGGCTCTCACATGTTAAGGACTCCTTTTATAGACGACTAAGATGATTCTAGAAGGGAAAATACATCAGAAACCCTAGCTATGAATTCTCAAAATTGCCCTTGGCCTTCTAGACGCGTTTGATGTGTATGAGCTGTCCAATTTGATCTTGGCTGTTCATTTTATGCTTGGGGGCCAAGTAGTAAGCTAAAAGCGTTGATCTTGCCACCTAGGATTTCTTGGAGAGGAAGGTGTCATATGATTGGGTAACGGGTTGAATGGTGGGGTCCTTTGGTGAGTGGGGATTGGGAATTTTGGTGTGGGATGAGTTTGTGTGTGTGTGAATTAAGCGTGGGACAGGGTAATTTCACTTTACCCTTTGTTTTAAGTGATGGGGTAACTGGGTTCTTGGGGTAAACAGTAACAAGTTTTGATCCGATATTAGCGGAAGTGTTTGTGTTTGGCGCAATAAACATTCAAATGTTTATTTTGTGGCAACTATGGTCCTCAGTCTTTGGAAAAACTTGTATAACAAGTTTATTTTCTTTGTAAACTCGTTTCCTTTGTATTTTGAAGTTTCTGAACTTCAGTCCTTTTGATATTTAAACCATATTTAAAGGACTAGAAATGTAATATTCTTGAACATTAAGGGCTTCTTTGGATCTTGGACTTAATGAAGGACCATTCTTGACATTTTGGATTTATTGAAGGACTAATCTTACCAATTCTTTAAACTTGGAGGACCTTTTTGTAATTTTGAAAAACTTAAGGGACCAAACTTGTAATTATGAATATACAAGGGTATTAAGTGTCATTTCTTCATAAATTAGGGCTCAATCTTGTACATCTTCAAGTCTTCAAGGGTTTTTCTTTGATAATACACAAACTAGGGCCCGGTTCATTGTGCGGCTTCGTTTCTCGTGTTCGTTTTTCCTTGTTTCTTATGATATTTTGTCTTTTTCACGATATCCATACCTAAAATACACAAGTAAACAAACACAAGCATATATATGGTATTTAATGACATTTTTATGCATTTAAAGCCCGAAAAGAACATTTAGATCATGTATAAATGTCATCTCATCATATATATTGATAATAAATAATCAAGAACGGTTTTAATTGGGTTGTAGTCTCTTATGCATTTTTGACTAATCATTCGTGGTTGGTATAAGTACGTCTTAAGATTCTAAGTTAGAATGTTTTATATGTACTATACTTATGTCATGCTTAATACTTAGCGTGTGTTTTTCTTTTTATTCTTTTCATTTTATTTAGGAATAAAGAAAAATAAGAGCGGCTTATAAAAAATGAGTGGCTAGAAAAAAAAGAAAAAAAAAAGAAAAAATAATAATTATACAAGACTCCCAAGAGGGACAGTGAAGTGTTAATTATAGTAGCTATTAAATTCCAATATTACTCTCACAAGAATTGCGTGGATTTAATAGTTGCCCCAATCCAATATTACCTTGACGGTTGCGGGATTGAAGATCCAAGGTCTCAAAAAGGCGGCAGATATAAATTATTTCGTGAGTTTTATTTTTCTTTTCTTAGCGAGTGAGTAGTTACTTATTAATGCATGACATAAGGATCTTACACATAATGCGAATGACTTATTATTTTGGGTCGGACTTATATTAATTATGGGCGGTTTTTTGAGTAATGGATAAGATGGTTACTTAGGATTAAAACTGTGCTTCCTGATTTTCAGATATTACACTTCTTATATTTTACGCTTTAAATAATGACAAATTTGATCTCAAGCAATTTTCTCAAATAATAACTGGTCTTAGAGGTATAATAAGTGGGGGTATAATAGTAACACAATTAATTTGTATGAATAAGTCGATGCACTTTCACTTATGAATAACAATGATCTCGTTTTTTAGCTTGGTATGGGGAAAGTGAAACTTGAGGATGATAAGTGTTCATGGTACCAAAGCCCTAATTAAAGTTATTGATTTCTTTATGAGTTATTTCCATCAAAACCATTTCAAGAAAAGTCAAAAATATATAAATAGAATTCTTTTTGTTGCATTGCATTGTAAAAATTGAAATCATGCATCATATAGTGTAGTGTGGTGTAAAAGCATTTCATCATGGCCAAGGTGGGTTAATTATGAGAAAAATGTAACTTAGAGCTTTGAAATATGGCATTGCATGAGGCCATGGAAATGATCAAGTGTAGGGGATTTGATATGAGTGAAATCTCATATCAATTATATCATACTTAACCCTAAAACACAAAGAAAAATACCAGATTTTATGTGTAAAAGCAGTATTATGGGGTATTCTTTGTTGTTTGTGCTTTTGTAGGTAAAAAGATACAAATTTGATGCAAACACGGATTCCAAGGAACTTATATTGAAGAAAAGACAAGAGAAGGACTCAAGATTACAAGGCAACAAAAGAAAAAGGACCTTTCTTGACAAGCTGCAAACTTAAGGGACTAAAAGTGTAAATTTGATAAAGTCAAGAACAAAGTCAAAAGACCTCAAGCTCAAAGTCAACAAGTCAAAGGGTCAAATCTGGTCAAATACAAAGTCAAAGGGCCAAGAATGACAAGTTTTTGAAGTTTAGAGCTCAAGTTACAAATCTGCTAATCAAAAGGACTAAAATTGCCATGTTTGGAAAGATAACAAGACATGATTCGTGTGCTATGGCTAAGAACCAATCAGAGTGGAGTATTTTGGGTGAGTGGATCACCACGTCAGTCTTATTAATGAGGAGAGAAGTGAAGCACTCGTATCTTAGCAGTAATGAGAACTAACCCATGTCTACCAATAGTAAGCCTCCACTTCAACCATCCTCATTGTTTAAACGGATAATGATCCGTGTCAAAATTAATGGACCAATCCTGGCACGCCACGTAGAAAGTTCTTCCCCATATCGTATCATAAGCTAGAGTGGATTTCAGAAAGAGTGCCTAACATGAAAAATGATCATTGGAATGAGACGAGCCCAATCCAAGCATTTAATTAAACTTTAATTCACTCAGTTAAAAAAGCCCAATTCATGAAGAACATTGGATCATCCCATTTCCAGATTAAAGACACATGGCACTTGGCTAGTGGTCGCAACACGTCATCAACATCACTAACACTCTGTTTTAGCTCTATAAATGCACCATTGTATTCTTCATTTTCAGTTAGTTGTTAGAGTGTGAGACTCACACACACTCTTAATTTTCCTCTCAATCCTGTTTTCACTTAGTTAAAACTTCTCAAAGTGATTGACAACCACTTTGAGATAGTTTGTTAGTTTGTTATAACCTCTTGTAACCAACTTCCATTAATGTAAGCTCAGTTTCACCAAATTCACTCTTATTCTCTCAAATTCATACCTACATTCTACTCATTGCCTGAATTCATGAATTCTGTTGTTCTAACTTGAACAATGGAGTTATTTTGATTGTTTTGGAAGCTACTGTTAGTGATCATCAATAGTTGCAGTACAAGTCACTTGCCATTTCTTGCCAAAGACCATGTGCAGAGTTCTTGTTACAAAGAAGGATGATTATGGTGATTGGTGATAGATTGGTGGATGATTTGTGGTTGATTGGTGGTGTTTAGTGTAAAAGTGAGCTCATCACTCCACTTCTTCATCAAAGGAGCCTTCAATTGTACTCTTACGTCCTATTTTACATTTTCCCCTAAATTTACAAGTCTGCATGCTAATTCTTTGTCTTAGTGTAATTATACCTGCTTGTTAATTGATCATCTGAGTTCATTGATATGTTTTGATAGTTCTTAGTCTTAATTTGTTTGTTTTGAGTAATTCTCTTAGCTTAATTTTGTCCTAATCAGTAACAAGTGTTTGGTATAAGTCTCATTCTTTGATTCAGCTAGTTAAAGTTTGTGATAAGTTTTTGTTTCTACTCACTAGCTAGTCACAAGTGAATTTGCAAAGTTTTGAGGTCAAACCTCCAGTCAAACAGGCAAAAGGATTTCAAAAACATTGGGTAAGATTTATAGTCCTTAATATGCCTATTTCAAACATGTCTCAAATCTTCATTTCTGGGAATTAGAGCTTGAATTTTAGTTCTAGTTGAAGCTTAACATCCAAGTTTCTAAACATATAAGCTAGAGTATACAGTATTAGGATTTGAGAGAAAAATAAGCCAAGGAAACTCTAAGTGATAAGTTAAGTTTTTGTGATAACTGATTTCCATTTATGGCTTATCCTTTTCATAAACTTGCTTATTTTCTTCTACAAACCAGTTTAATAAGCCTAGAAAATAAGTTTGGAACTTGGTCAAATTTGGTCAACAAAAGTCAACGTTGGTCAAAATAAGCTCAAAATAGCTTATTGGATTTTCTAGCTTATTTCTTGGTTGTTTTTGGAAATTTCTTGGATAGGTGTCCCTTATTTGGGCTTTTGAATAGATTTTGAGAAGAACAGGTCATGTGCTTATTCCAATAAGTTAGACTCATAAAAGTGGCTTATTTTAAAAGAGCTCATTGGAGTTTAAATGCATTTCAGCTTATGTCCTTAAAACTAGCTAGGTCAAATTGAATTTACAAACTTTTGTTACAAGAATCAGCTTATTTGGTGGCTTAAAACTCAAGTTACAGCTTATTAATCTCTATAAGCCCGTTTTTGAGTATTAGTGTTAAAAATTGCTAAAAGGTCCCTGGAAATTAGGCATTGTTTCAAACTGTTTCAATTGGCTATAAGTTTCTAGGTTTTGCACATCAATCCTTAGTTTTGATAATTAGTTACATTTTCAGTTACAAAGTTTGGTATTTTGTTACAAATTGGTTAGTAGTTGTTATAATTTTCATTTTTAGTCCTTACACTTTATGCATTTACATTTCCAGTCCCTTATCTTTCATATACTTTACATTTTTAGCATTTTTACATATTGTGCATTACTTACTTGTACATTTGGCTTTAAATGTGGTATGTGCATGATGTTTTTAGCTTAGTATGGATACGTAGTGATACAATTTTTACCGTTTTACGTGGTTTGTGATAATTAGACTTAGATTTCCAAAATATTAACAACCAAATACCAAAAACAATTAGTTAACTTGATTTCTTTTGATTAATAAATTTGTGAGGATACCGAGAAATAAACGAACTTGAAAAATACAAATATCAATAAGGTAGCATTTCTCGGCCACATCGTTTCAGCAGAAGGGATTATCATGGATCCTGCAAAGGTTGAGGCAAAATAGTATGAGAAGTAAGAGAAAAATTACCTTCCACCCGCGTCACCTTTCCAGTAGAGTCAAATCTCTCCACCTCTGCGATAGAAGGGGGCATGGCTAACAAAGTATGCTCATCAATAGCAAGAGAATCAGAGCTATCAATGTCCTCAATCCCTTCGTCAAAGAGAGGATTCACCTTACTAGATATGTAAGCGTCATCAAAATCAAATAAAGGGTTCGAATAAATCTTGAAAGTTTCCTTCGGAACGTCTTCATCGGATAGTGACTCGTCATCACTAGAAGTAAAATCATCATCTTGATCAAAAAGAGGATTAGAGAAAGCCAAAGAACCCTCTCCCAAAGTGTTGGTGGAAGGAACATCATCAGAAGAAAGTGCATCATACTCATCGTCACTGTCGGATGTCAACTCAGATTCACTAGGAATTGGGACAAGGTTATTAGCGCTAGACTTTATGAATTCGTCGGATTCCTTTGTAGGAATTTTGCTAAGATCCTCATCCCCTAGGATGGGTGAATCCTTAGGCTCTAGAGCCGGCAAGTCGGGAGAAGGAACAGAATTCCCATCGTTCCAAGAAATAGGACTCTCATCGTCATCATCATCATAATAATATGGAGGCACCAGAGGAGGAGTATAAGCACTAAGGTTAGATACTTGCTCTTGTTGCTGATCCGCTTGACATTTTTCGATGATCTTGTTGCAAGCTTCTTGAACTTTTTGAAAGTTGTCAAAAAGTGTGGCAATTTGCTTAGGAGGAAATGCACAAAAGGGTTGATGATTGACGGTGTGACGTGGGGGCTCAAAATTATACACACTGGGATGATAGCACGGAATTTTCTCAAAGACCTTCGACGGATCACAAGAAGAAGCATCATGAGGGCCCCCACAAATATAGCACCACGGGTATGGAGAAAAACCCGGTGCATCTTGAGGATAAGGATTGTCATAGACGGGAGAGGGTGAGAAAGTATTGTAAGAGGAGAAGTACGAATTTGTTGAATTACAAAATGGATAAAATCCAAATTGTGTATCGTCGATATTAAAACCACACCGCTCACAAGTACACCATTGACATGTTTGAAAACCATGCCATGGTCTCCCACACCGTACGCAAGACGAATCCATGAAGAATTATAAATAAGAGGGGTAAAGAAAAGAATTAAACATAATAGAGGATAAAGAGGAATATTTTTGGTGCAAAACTTTGAAAAAGAAATGCTTTTTATGAGTTTTCAAATGTTTTTGGGATTTTTTGAAAATTTTTGACACGAAAAATAAAGTTCATGAGTGAACGGATCCCAAAAAGCAACGTGTCTCTCACAGAAAACCGTTAATCTTCACGAAAAGAGCCGGCAGCGGCGCCATTTTAATGTTAGGAAAATTGTTCTTTGTCGTATGTCTAATCGAATTGATAACTGGTTAACTATGCGACTCAGTCGTTCTTTGGTGGAAACAAATGTTGTGTCGTTGTAGTAAAATTAAAGGTGCAAAAACTTTAAAGTAAAGGGCTGGTAAAGTAAATCTAAATCTAATTTAAAATAAATGACAAGAAATTAAAAGCGTGACGAGAAATTAAAAGGCACTTAAAGTAAATGACGCAAACTTAAAACTATCTAAGGCAAACTTAAAACGCAACTAAAACTTAAACTAAGGCAAGGCTAAAATAAATCTAAGGCAATTAAACTTAAAGTGCAACTAAGGAAAAAGGCGGGAAAAATAAAGCTTGAAAAACAGAAACTTAAAATAACCTGAAAACAGCTCATCCGGAATAAACCTTCGTTCGGAATAATCATTCGTTCGGAATGTCACCTTCGTTCGGAATAATTGTTCTTCACTCGGAATATTTACCAAAACCCTTGATCCGGAATGTTTGCTTCACTCGGAATAATGGTTCATCCGGAATATGTCACTTATCCGGAATATTCACTATTCTGAATGAACACCTTTGATTCGGAACAAATAGCTTGATTCGGAATGTTGCTTAATCGGAATAAATCCTCCCTTCGTTCGGAATGTTCCGAATGAATCCTTGATCCGGAATATTAATTATTCCGAATGAGTTCCCTTGATCCAGAATATCTTCTTGGTTCGGAACTTCCACTGATCCGGAATAAATCCTCAAGAACCTTCGTTCGGAATGTTCCGAATGAAGACCCTTGATCCGGAATGTTTGGTATTCCGAATGAAAGGCTTTGATCCGGAATGTTTAGCTTGATTCGGAATAATAAATTATTCCGAATAAACACCACTGATCCGGAATGTTTTGCTTGATCCGGAATAAAAGCTTTATCCGGAATATGTCACCTATCCTGAATATTTGCTTTGCCTTGATTCGGAACAAATGCTTAGCTGGTCCTTGATTCGGAATATTCCAGGGAAACAGAAACAATAACGAAGAACAAGGGATACAAAAAGAATACGAATCTAAACAAAGTCAATCAAAATCAAACAAAAGATTAAATAAGACTAACCAAAAATGATCAACTAATGATTACTAATCAATCCAAATCAATAAAACTAACAATAATGATCAAAATAATCAAAACCCACTTTAATCAAATCAATAAAACATCAAAAACATAAACATGAACAATAAAGCATAAATATTAATGATCAAATAAGAAAGGAAGATAGGAGATCAAACAATAAAAGTAAAGATTGAAAATAATTAAAAGGAAACTTACTTGAATATAAAGGTATTTAAGGTGCAAGACAATTAAGTAAATGACATGTATTTAAATGTGCAAAAATTAAAATGGTGGAAGAACTAGTGTCACTCTAGCCAACAAAATGAAAATGAAATCCTAATGATCTATTTATAGGAGGATTAGGGAGGTGCTTAGGAAGCTTCCTCCCCTCTTTCTTCTTTCTTTAATTGCATGATTAAGTCCTTGTCTTCTTAATTCTTTGACTTTAATGACTTTGTCTCGGGATTTCTTTAAACTCGTCTTGTAATTCTTCAATAAATTAGACTTGAGTTCTTCGGCTTTTAGTAAACTTCCGTCTTTTGACTTTTTCTTCGATAAATCTTCAAAATTGGTCTTGGACTTCCGTTCTTTTTGCACTCTTGATTTCTTGACTTCGTCTTTTGTCTTTTTCTTCGATAAAAGCCCGTGAATGCCCGTGTTTTCTCCCCTTTTCACATTTTCGTCCTAAATCACAACAAAACACAAACCACGCATAATTCCGACATTTATGACATAAAATACACGTTTTGGCTTGGTTATTATTGTAATTAAGTGGTAAAAAGGATGGGTGTTTACACACCTATCAAATCCCCTACACTTGACCATTGCAATGTCCTCATGCAATGCATTAATTACAAAGCAAGGTTACATTTTTCATCACAATCAATCCATATTGGCCTTTATTAAAGAGATAGAAAATAACAAAACAAGTAAAGAAATCAAAAATATACCTTCGGGTTTTGGAAATGTCATGAATGATCATCATCCTCAAGTTTTCACTTTCTCAAAACCAAGCTAAAAATGAGATCATTGTTATTATAAGTTAGCAAACTAACACGAACTCATGTGGACCAATTATTCACTTAGACTCCCTTATTCCTAGGTGTATCTCTTATATTTTATTATTGTCTTGAATGATCACGAGGATGCATTGTTGACTTATTTCGATTGTTATTTAGGCTGAAAATAAAGTGGGACGATTTAATCAATAGTTAGCTAAAGGACAAAATCTTTTAAAACTGCTTCTCGGGACCTCATAAAGTTCAGATCTTGGCATAACTCGCTTCGCGATTTGAGACCTTTCTCGGACCGATATTTGGCAGCGACTTCATACTTCAAATCTTGAGAGACGTTCATGAAATAATGGCCTTCTCTTCATAATAGGAATTTCTTCACTTGAAGTTTTGAGAGATTCTTCATACTTGGACCACGACTTCTTTATTTTTCTCCAATCTTTATTCTGGACTTTGATATACAACGATCCGCCTCCTTTTTGGACTTGGATCTATTTATCCTCATACCTTGTTAGGGCCTTTTTGGATAGACTTCTCCATGATCTTTACGGGAGTATTTGCTTTTCGTCGTGTGTCTCGATCCTTCATATTGATTTTTGATAAATGATTCTTCACATCACTTTTGGATCTTTAGCAACAAAATGTAGCCCTCATGCTTTGTTAGGGCCTTTTCGGACTCGCCAATCTTCGCATCCCGCTTCAATAAGTTATGCCTTGCTATGAACTCTAATCCATACCGAGCAACTTTTAAACGATCTTGGGCTAGAAGCTAAGTAACTTTTCAAATCGTACAACCTTATTTATTGCAGATTAATTTATTAGCAAGCGATGGGAGAATAGGCTTATAATTAACTCACATAAATTCACGAAAGAATACCAAACTTATAATTGACTCTATCATCTCTCGTTCTCCACAATTTAAAATCTCAAGGAATGAGACTCGTGGATGCTTAGCCTATTAAATCAAAGTTTTGGGTTTTCGAGTCGTCTATAGGATCTTGCAAATTCTTATACTTTTTCAAGTTTAGAAATCGCATTTTAAAGTTCCCTTGATAAACGACTCTCTAGGATCAATTATAGGAACTTGCGAAAAGTTCTTGTTCTTAACCCGTGAGAGTTAAGACTTTCGCGTTTTATAGCTCCCTATATAAAAGCCTAGCAAAACTTGACTTAAACACGTTAAGGATACTAGCTAGAGTAAACTTAGATAAGTAAACTCGGGTTGAGTCAAAAGATTAACAACGTTTGAAAATTAAAACCACTTTATTAAAATTTTATTCTAGTAAAGAAAGGAAAATAACTATAACAAAGGTAAAACTACTAGGCCAAAATAGATCAAAAATTTTGAAAAATGTTAAAAAATTGATTTTCCGGTTAAAATGAGGACAAATACAAGGAAAAGGCCACTTAACTTCGATAGAAGTCCCCCCTAAACTTAATATAAACATTGTCCTCAATGTTTAAGCATGTGGGAGTAAACTCCCCTACACTTAGGACATTGTGCACGCTGATTAAATCTTGCTAAGGAAAAGACAACTAACGAGATTCCTATTTTAATATTGGAAAATATAAAATAGTGAATCGAAAAGAGTTTAGGATAGAACCGGGAAGAAGGGAACACGGAATCACGGTTCGTCAAAAGTCATCAAGAGTGTGTATTTGAAGCTCTAATCCCTGCACATGATAAGAAAGAAAACAAGAAACACCACGGGGCTCCCCCTACACTTATGGTGAAAACAGGTAAAGATAAATAGATAATTGGGTTGCCTCCCAAAAAGCGCTTGTTTTTGTTAACCGAGTCACGAGCCTGACTCGTCCCCGAATTAAATGGTCCATGGGGAAGCCTCAAATGTAATACCGGGATCAAAGACATTGTCCTCGTTCCCGGAGGAATATAATAAAGGAGAGGCAGGAGGATAAGTCTTGAATGGTAGGAAGGTCCTTTCAACATACGAGAAGTATGTGAAATTTTGATCCACGGGAGGTGGGGTGGGTAAAGGAATCACATTGTCATCCTCCAAAGACAATGGATGCTGACCAATTGGCAAAGTCGTAAGTTTATCAATCATAGAATGGTCATTGTCACCTCTCGGGTCAAAGCACTCATCCTCATTTCCCGGAGAGTGAAATTGATACATCACCCGCTTGGGCGTGCACGCAGTAGGATGAGGTGGCAATATAGTATGAGAAGTAAGAGAAAAATTACCTTCCACCCGCGTCACCTTTCTAGTAGAGTCAAATCTCTCCACCTCTGTGATAGAAGGGGGCATGGCTAACAAAGTATGCTCATCAATAGCAAGAGAATCAGAGCTATCAATGTCCTCAATCCCTTCGTCAAAGAGAGGATTCACCTCACTAGATATGTAAGCGTCATCAAAATCAAATAAAGGGTTCGAATAAATCTTGAAAGTTTCCTTCGGAACGTCTTCATCGGATAGTGACTCGTCATCACTAGAAGTAAAATCATCATCTTGATCAAAAAGAGGATTAGAGAAAGCCAAAGAATCCTCTCCCAAAGTGTTGGTGGAAGGAACATCATCAGAAGAAAGTGCATCATACTCATCGTCACTGTCGGATGTCAACTCAGATTCACTAGGAATTAGGACAAGGTTATTA
Organism: Glebionis coronaria; assembly: GCA_025667525.1. NCBI lineage: Eukaryota > Viridiplantae > Streptophyta > Magnoliopsida > Asterales > Asteraceae > Glebionis > Glebionis coronaria. Next base: position 146,939,031 of record CM046882.1, read on the forward strand.
GCGCTAGACTTTATGAATTCGTCGGATTCCTTTGCAGGAATTGTGCTAAGATCCTCATCCCCTAGGATGGGTGAATCCTTAGGCTCCAGAGCCGGCAAGTCGGGAGAAGGAATAGAATTCCCATCGTTCCAAGAAATAGGACTCTCATCGTCATCATCATCATAATAATATGGAGGCACCAGAGGAGGAGTATAAGCACTAAGGTTATATACTTGCTCTTGTTGCTGATCCGCTTGAAATTTTTCGATGATCTTGTTTCAAGCTTCTTGAACTTTTTGAAAGTTGTCAAAAAGTGTGGCAATTTGCTCAGGAGGAAATGCACAAAGGGTTGATGATTGACGGTGTGACGTGGGGGCTCAAAATTATACACACTGGGATGATAGCACGGAATTTTCTCAAAGACCTTCGACGGATCACAAGAAGAAGCATCGTGAGGGCCCCACAAATATAGCACCATGGGTATGGAGAAAAACCCGATGCATCTTGAGGATAAGGATTGTCATAGTCGGGAGAGGGTGAGAAAGTATTGTAAGAGGAGAAGTACGAATTTGTTGAATTACAAAATGGACAAAATCCAAATTGTGTATTGTCGATATTAAAACCACACCGCTCACAAGTACACCATTGACATGTTTGAAAACCATGCCATGGTCTCCCACACCGTACGCAAGACGAATCCATGAAGAATTATAAATAAGAGGGGTAAAGAAAAGAATTAAACATAATAGAGGATAAAGAGGAATATTTTTGGTGCAAAACTTTGAAAAAGAAATGCTTTTTATGATTTTTCAAATGTTTTTGGGATTTTTTGAAAATTTTTGACACGAAAAATAACGTTCACGAGTGAACGGATCCCAAAAAGCAACGCGTCTCTGATAGGTGTGAAAACACCCATCCTTTTTACCACTTAATTACAATAATAACTGAGCCAAAACGTGTATTTTATGTCATTTATGTCGGAATTATGCGTGGTTTGTGTTTTTGTTGTGATTTAGGACGAAATTGTGAAAAGTGGAGAAAACACGGGATTTCACGGGCTTTTATCGAAGAAAAAGATGAAAGACGAAGTCGAAAGATCAAGAGTGCAAAAAGAGCGGAAGTCCAAGACCAATTCTGAAGATTTATCGAAGAAAAAGTCAAAAGACGGAAGTTTACCAAAAGCCGAAGAACTCAAGTCTAATTTATTGAAGAATTACAAGACGAGTTCAAAGAAATCCCGAGACAAAGTCATTAAAGTCCAAGATTTAAGAAGATTAAATAAAGCAAGGACCTAATGACGCAATTAAGGAAAAGATGAAAGAGGGAGGAAGATTCCTAAGCTCCTCCCTAATCTCCCTATATATAGCTTTCTATGTTTTCATTTCATAGTTGTTGGGTGGATTGACAACCCACCTCTTCCACCACTTTCATACTTTGCACAATTTAATTTCTTGCACTTTAATTTTCCTTGTATCGCACCTTTTAATTCCTTTTAAATTCCAAGTAAGTTTTCTATTATTGTTCTTGAATCTTTACTTTTCTTGTTTAATCTCTCATCTTCCTTTCTTGATTTTAGTTTACTTTTGGTGCGAAATATATTTGATCCGTGTTGATCTTGATGTTTTCATGCTTAAAGAGTTCATCTTTTTATTCATCCATGAGTTTTTTTATGGATTAAGCTTTGAGCTTGACATGCTTATTGGCTTAATTTGTGTTTAGCTTATTTACTTTTTAAAAGTTTTCTTAAAAAGTTTCATTTTTTTATGGTTTCATTTAAAAGTTTGATTATTTTAAGTTGGAAAAGTTGTTATTTGTGCTTATTTAGTCTTTTTCATATTGGATTCGTTCAAGTTTAAGTGTTAGCTTATCACCCTAGCTTATAACTTTGCTTATTATTCGAATCAAAAGGCAATCGGAAAGGGTAAACCCCTTTCCGATTACATATTCCGATTATCCCCCTCATTCCGAGCACCAAATCGGAAAAGTGTTTATAAACATTCCGATTGGATTCGTTTTATGACATTCCGATTGAACTTGGTTGTTACTTATTCCGATTGCATTCTTTTCAGCTATTCCGATTGCACCTCCCTATTCCGATCACCTAATCGGAATAGGGTTTTAAGATATTCCAATTGTGGGTATTTTGTGATATTCCGATTGGAGTCTTGCATAGCATTCCGATCAGCTTTCCTTTTGCACATTCTGATTAGAATCTTTCCGATGGGGATTCCGACATGGATTCTGATTGGACTTTCTGATTGGATGAGTTTTGTTTTTCTAGTTTTTATTTTTAGAGAAAAAGTGACAGTTTTTCTCGTTTTGATTTTAGTCTATTTTAATTACGTTTTGAATTTTTATTTGATTGTTAATTTGCTTTTCGTCAAGTTTTAATTTTACGTCATTTACTTTTAAAGTTCTAAATATTGCACCATTTACGTCTTAACTAGTTGTAGTTTTAATTACCCGTCATTTATTTTAAAGTCTTGCACATTTACTTTACCAAAACCAAAAATATTATTCGTTACCAAAAACGACTGAGTCACACTTTAAACCGGAAATCAATTCGTTAAGATACCGAGAAAACGAACTTTTTCAACTAGCAAAATCTTAATTTCAAATGGCGCCACTGCCGGCTCTTTTCGTGAGGATTAACAGTTTTTTGTGAGAGACGCGTTGGCTTTTGGGATCCCTTCACTTGTGAACGTTTTTTTTCGTATCAAAAATCTTCAAAAAATCCCAAAAACATTTGAAAAATCATAAAAAGCATTTCTTTTTCAAAGTTTTGCACCAAAAATATTCTTCTTGCTTATCTATTTTTCTTTATGGATTCTTATGTCCATTGCGTCGGGTGTGGGACGATTATACGGGAACGACTCTTGTCAATGGTGTACATGTGAGCGGTGCGGAAACGATATCGACAACACACAATTCGGATTTTGTCCTTTGTGCAACTCGACTAATTCGTCCTTTTTGAATCCACCTCCTGTTCCCCCGTGCATCTATTGTGGAAGCGATTCTCATTGGCATGTTTCGTGCCCGGTTCAATACCCGTATGGTCACGAGCAAGAACCGGGTTACAATTATGACAATGGTAATAGCTATCCACAAGAAGCACCCAGTTTCTCTCCTTACCCATGGTGCTATATTTGTGGGGGCCCTCACGATGCTTCTTTTTGTGATCCGTCGCAAGTCTTTGAGAAAGTTCCGTGCTATCATCCTAGTGTCTATAACTTTGAGCCCCCACATCACACCCTCAATCATCAATCCTCTCAGCAAATTAGTCTTAATCAACAACTCACTACTTTGAATGGCATTCTAGAAAGTCTAGCTCAACTTCGAGCTGACTTGCATCAGGAAAGGCAACCGTTGCTTGATGTGGACGAAACCTTGAAAACCACCGACACCTTTTTGAACCAATTTAGTCGTTTTCCCTTCTTTTCTACACCAAAATGTTTAATTACAGCGTGGGATAGAATTGGTGAAATTGAACATACTCGGGGAGATGAACAACAAACGTTGATGCATGAGCTTCTTAAAGATGTGGAGGTTATCAAGGAAGAGTTAGCCGACTACGTCACTCCTAACTGGACTCGTCCCATCTATTATGATGATGATGACGACGATGATGTCTACACTTTTAACCAATCTTCTGAAGTTGCTGCTCCTACTCTCGATGTTCCTATTGCGTCTAAGGATCTAGATTCGTTGCATGAGCTTAGGGATGTTGGTCTCGACAAATTATTGGATGATGAGGTTTGTGACTTACCTGCTATGGAGCCTAAGGACGACGTTGCTCTTACGGAAGAGGTCGATCCTAGTGATGACGATTCTTCTCTCAGCTATGAGAATTTCACTTTTGAAATTTCTCAATCTCCACCGGGAGATGCGGGTGATGACGATTTATTCTCTTCGGCTTACGAGAAGTTCACCGATGAACTTGATCTTGTGAATGAGGTGGAAGACGTGCTTCTTCGCGATAGATTACGGAAAGTGCACCTTCTTATTGCTCAAATCGAAGAGTTGACTTCTCCTTCTCTTTCCGAGTCTTTACCTCCATCTATTCCTCCCGTTGAAGATAATGACCCATTGCTGGAAGAAATCGATATCCACTCCATCCCTCCAGGTATTGATGATTATGACACGGATGGGGACATTATTTTTGATAATTTGCTGCAGGAGGGTATTGTCCCAAGTTCCCCTCCCGAGCATCTTTCATCCACTCCGTTAGAGACCATCACGGAGGATGAGTGCTTTGACCCGGGAGGTGACATTGATTATGCTATGATTTATAACAATACGGCTTTGCCGCTTGCTCAGCATCCATTGTATTTGGGGGAGGACAATGTGCTTACTTTACCCACGCCACCTCCCGTGGACCTTGATTTCACATACTTTTCGTATGTTGAAAGAACCTTTCACCCATACAAGACTTATTCCCCCGCCTCTCCTTTGTTGATGTCAACCGGGAATGAGGACAAGGTCTTTGATCCCGGTATCACATTCGAGGCTTACCCATGGACCATTTAATTCGGGGACGAGTCAGGCTCGTGACTCGGTTAATATAAACAAGCGCTTTTTGGGAGGCAACCCAATTATCTATCTATCTTTACCATAAGTGTAGGGGGAGCCCCGGTGGTGTTTCTTGTTTTCTTTCTTATCATGTGCAGGGATTAGAGCTTCAAAAAGACACTCTTGATGACTTTTGACGAACCGTGATTCCGTGTTCCCTTCTTCCCGGTTCTATCCTAAACTCTCTTCGATTCACTATTTTATATTTCTCAATATTAAAATAGGAATCTCTTTAGTTGTCTCTTCCTTAGCGAGATTTAAACAACGTGCACAATGTCCTAAGTATAGGGGAGTTTACTCCCACATGCTTAACCATTGAGGACAATGTTTATATTAAGTGTAGGGGGACTTCTATCGAAGTTAAGTGGCCTTTTCCTTGTATTTGTCCTCATTTTAACCGGAAAATCAATTTTTTTGACATTTTTCAAAATTTTTGATCTATTTTGGCCTATTAGTTTTTCCCTTTGTATAGTTATTTTCTTTCTTTGCTAGAACAAACTTTAATAAAGTGGTTTTAATTTTCAAACGGTGTGAATCTTTTGACTCAACCCGAGTTTACTTGTCTAAGTTTACTCTAGCTAGTATCCTTAACGTGTTTAAGTCAAGTTTTGCTAGGCTTTTATGTAGGGAGCTATAAAACACGAAAGTCTTAACTCTCACGGGTTAAGAACAAGAACTTTTCGCAAGTTCCTATAGTTGATCCTAGAGAGTCGTTTATCAAGGGAACTTTAAAATGCGATTTCTAAACTTGAAAAAGTCTAAGAATTTGCAAGATCCTATAGATGACTCGAAAACCTAAAACTTTGATTTAATAGGCTAAGCATCCACGAGTCTCATTCCTTGAGATTTTAAATTGTGAGAACGAGAAATGATAGAGCCAATTATAAGTTCGGTATTCTTTCGTGAATTTATGTGAGTTAATTATAATCCTATTCTCCCATCGCTTGTTAATAAATTTATCTGCAATAAATAAGGTTGTACGATTTGAAAAGTTACTTAGCTTCTAGCCCAAGATCGTTTAAAAGTTGCTCGGTATTAATTAGAGTTCATAGCCAAGGCATAACTTATTGAAGCGGGATGCGAAGATTGACGAGTCCGAAAAGGCCCTAACAAGGCATGAGGGCTATATTTTGTTGCTAAAGATCCCAAGTGATGTGAAGAATCATTTATCAAAGATCAATATGAAGGATCGAGACACAAGACGAAAATCAAAAACTCCCCAAAAGTCATGGAGAAGACTATCCGAAAAAGCCCTAACAAGGTATGAGGATAAATAGATCCAAGTCCAAAAAGGAGGCGGATCGTTGTATATCAAAATCCAAAATAAAGATTGGAGAAAAATGAAGAAGTCGTGGTCCAAGTATGAAGAATCTCTCAAAACTTCAAGTGAAGAAATTCCTATTATGAAGAGAAGACCATTATTTCATGAACGTCTCTCAAGGTTTGAAGTATGAAGTCGCTGACAAATATCGGTCCGAGAAAGGTCTCAAATCGCGAAGCGAGTTATGCCAAGATATGAACTTTATGAGGTCCCGAGAAGCAGTTTTAAAAGATTTTGTCCTTTAGCTAACTATTGATTAAATCGTTCACTTTATTTTCGGCCTAAATAACTATCGAAATAAGTCAACAATGTATCCTCGTGATCATTCAAGACAACAATAAAATATAAGAGATACACCTAGCAATAAGGTAGTCTAAGTAAATAATTGGCCCACATGAATTCGTGTTAGTTTGCTAACTTATAATAACAATGATCTCGTTTTTAAGCTTGGTTTGGAGAAAGTGAAAACTTGAGGATGATGATCATTCACAACATTTCCAAAACCCAAGGTATGGTTTTGATTTCTTCCTTTGAATGTTTATAATTTTCTATCTCTTTAATAAAGGCCAGCGTGGATTAATTGTGATGAAAAATGTAAACGTGCTTTGTAACTAATGCATTGCATGAGGACATTGCAATGGTTAAGTGTAGGGGATTTGATAGGTGTGAAAACAACCATACTTTTTACCACTTAATTACAATAATAAGTGAGCCAAAACGTGTATTTTATGTCATTTATGTCGGAATTATGCGTGGTTTGGTTTTTTGTTGTGATTTAGGACGAAATTGTGGAAAGTGGAGAAAACACGGGATTTCACGGGCTTTTATCGAAGAAAAAGACGAAAGAAGAAGTCGAAAAATCAAGAGTGCAAAAAGAGCGGAATTCCAAGACCAATTCTGAAGATTTATCGAAGAAAAAGTCAAAAGACGGAAGTTTACCAAAAGCCGAAGAACTCAAGTCTAATTTATTGAAGAATTACAAGACGAGTTCAAAGAAATCCCGAGCCAAAGTCATTAAAGTCCAAGATTTAAGAAGATTAAATAAAGCAAGGACCTAATGAAGCAATTAAGGAAAAGATGAAAGAGGGAGGAAGCTTCCTAAGCTCCTCCTAATCTCCCTATATATAGCTTTCTATGTTTTCATTTCATAGTTGTTGGGTGGATTGACAACCCACCTCTTCCACCATTTTCATACTTTGCACAATTTAATTTCTTTCACTTTAATTTTCCTTGTATCGCACCTTTTAATTCCTTTTAATTTCCAAGTAAGTTTTCTATTATTGTTATTGAATCTTTACTTTTCTTGTTTAATCTCTCATCTTCCTTTCTTGATTTTAGTTTACTTTTGGTGCGAAATATATTTGATCCGTGTTGATCTTGATGTTTTCATGCTTAAAGAGTTCAGCTTTTATTCATCCATGAGTTTTTATATGGATTAAGCTTTGAGCTTGACATGCTTATTGGCTTAATTTGTGTTTAGCTTATTTACTTTTTAAAAGTTTTCTTAAAAAGTTTCATTTTTTTATGGTTTGATTTAAAAGTTTGATTATTCTAAGTTGGAAAAGTTGTTGTTTGTGCTTATTTAGTCTTTTTCATATTGGATTCGTTCAAGTTTAAGTGTTAGCTTAACACCCTAGCTTATAACTTTGCTTATTATTCGAATCAAAAGGCAATCGGAAAGGGTAAACCCCTTTCCGATCACATATTCCGATTATCCCCCTCATTCCGAGCACCAAATCGGAAAAGGGTTTATAAACATTCCGATTGGATTCGTTTTATGACATTCCGATTGAACTTGGTTGTTACTTATTCCGATTGCATTCTTTTCAGCTATTCCGATTGCACCTCCCTATTCCGATCACCTAATCGGAATAGGGTTTTAAGATATTCCGATTGTGGGTATTTTGTGATATTCCGATTGGAGTCTTGCATAGCATTCCGATCAGCTTTCCTTTTGCACATTCCGATTAGAATCTTTCCGATGGGGATTCCGACATGGATTCTGATTGGACTTTCCGATTGGATGAGTTTATTTTCTAGTTTTTATTTTTAGAGAAAAAGTGACAGTTTTTCTCGTTTTGATATTAGTCTATTTTAATTACGTTTTGAATTTTTATTTGATTGTTAATTTGCTTTTTGTCAAGTTTTAATTTTACGTCATTTAATTTCTCGTCATTTACTTTTAAAGTTTTAAATATTGCACCATTTACGTCTTAACTAGTTATATTTTTATTACCCGTCATTTATTTTAAAGTCTTGCACATTTATTTTACCAAAACCAAAAATATTATTCTTTACCAAAAACGACTGAGTCACACTTTAAACCGGAAATCAATTCGTTAAGATACCGAGAAAACGAACTTTTTCAACTAGCAAAATCTTAATTTCAAATGGCGTCGCTGCCGGCTCTTTTCGTGAGGATTAACGGTTTTTTGTGAGAGACGCGTTGGCTTTTGGGATCCCTTCACTTGTGAACGTTATTTTTCGTATCAAAAATTTTCAAAAAATACCAAAAACATTTGAAAAATCATAAAAAGCATTTCTTTTTCAAAGTTTTGCACCAAAAATATTCTTCTTGCTTATCTATTTTTCTTTATGGATTCTTATGTCCATTGCGTCGGGTGTGGGAGACGATTATACGGGAACGACTCTTGTCAATGGTGTACATGTGAGCGGTGCGGAAACGATATCGACAACACACAATTCGGATTTTGTCCTTTGTGCAACTCGATTAATTCGTCCTTTTTGAATCCACCTCCTGTTCCCCCGTGCATCTATTGTGGAAGCGATTCTCATTGGCATGTTTCGTGCCCGGTTCAATACCCGTATGGTCACGAGCAAGAACCGGGTTACAATTATGACAATGGTAATAGCTATCCACAAGAAGCACCCAGTTTCTCTCCTTACCCATGGTGCTATATTTGTGGGGGCCCTCACGATGCTTCTTTTTGTGATCCGTCGCAAGTCTTTGAGAAAGTTTCGTGCTATCATCCTAGTGTCTATAACTTTGAGCCCCCACATCACACCCTCAATCATCAATCCTCTCAGCAAATTAGTCTTGATCAACAACTCACTACTTTGAATGGCATTCTAGAAAGTCTAGCTCAACTTCGAGCTGACTTGCATCAGGAAAGGCAACCGTTTCTTGATGTGGACGAAACCTTGAAAACCACCGACACCTTTTTGAACCAATTTAGTCGTTTTCCCTTCTTTTCTACACCAAAATGTTTAATTACAGCGTGGGATAGAATTGGTGAAATTGAACATACTCGGGGAGATGAACAACAAAAGTTGCTGCATGAGCTTCTTAAAGATGTGGAGGTTATCAAGGAAGAGTTAGCCGACTACGTCACTCCTAACTGGACTCGTCCCATGAAACTCGGGTTTTTAGTCCTTTTTAATGAATGTTCGTTTTTCCTCGATTCGACTCGAATTTGATTTCCGCTTTAACGTTTTGACTTAACTTGTTTTTGGTAAAATCTATTTTTGGGTATTTTTAAACTAACTTAAATCTATTTAATTAAATGAAAACTATTTTAATTAACTATTTAAACTATTAATTTGAAAATAGACTTTAACTAATTAATAAAACCTAAAACTTTTAATGAAAATCTATTTTTAAACAAAACTTAATAAATTGAAAACTTATTTTAAATCTAAAATTTAATTGATAATTGAAAACTACTTTTAATTCTATATAAAAAAACTATTTAAATTATAAAAGAAATATAAAACTAATGTAAATTTATAAAAGTAATAATTAAAATATTTTTTATCCTTTTTATATTTTATAAAAAAAACTAAATTTAAATAAAACTATTTAATTATTATAAATAAAACTAAACTTTAATTAAACTAATTTTAATTAAAACTAAACTGCCAAATTAAAACTATCCTATATCAATCTAATGTTGCAAAACATAAACATAAAAAGACTACTGGCAAACTGGTTGGGACGTAGGGCTTGTATGCGAGAGGTCACTGGTTCGAATCCAACCAGTGACAATATTTTGTTAATATTTTTGGGCACTTTTTATTTGGACAATGAAACCCTCAGACTAATTGAGTCTGAGGATTATGCAGTAAAACAATAAGCAATATAGCCAAATAAGCAGAATACTAGTTAAGCAGAAACAAATAAGCTAATTAAAACTGAATAAGCTAATATTAAATAAGCACAAGCAAATAATCAGATGAGCATAAAATGAAATAGATTAAATAATTCTAAACAAACTTAACAAGTAACCAATTAAGCTGATAATCCAAACAAACTAACAGATAATTACCCTAAATAAATTTAAACTTCTCAAAAATAAACTAAATAGCCAACTAACGTTAAGCAGATCAAATTATACTACGAAATAAACGATAAGCAGTAAGCTGGATCAAATAAGCAGTTTACAAAAAAAAACTAAATAGCAATCTAACTATAACACAAATAAGCCAAGACCTAATAAGCAATCTATCAAATAATAAGCAACACTAATGCAACATTCATAAGCAAAATTAAATTAAGCAAATCCAAACTAACCGAATGACAAAAAAAAAACAAGCAGAATAACAACAATAAAAATAAACCAAACTCAACAGATATTACCAAATCAACAAACCGAATACCAAATAAATTCAAACAGCAGATAATTCCAAATCCTAAAACTGAATACCAGATAAATTCAAACCATAGAAGGTTATCAATAAACTAAATAAACATAAAACTTAACACAAAATCTAAAAGAAGATCAAACCCGATGTCGAAACCTTTGAGAAGAAGTGTCGCGCTGAGCGAACTTAATACCGAAACCAAACGAACAAACCAAACACCACCTACTTACCCAGAAAACATCATCTCCTCGAACTTTTTACTCGGATGAACAGTAACTTTAACATATATTTCCCAGTAGGGGAAATATGGATATCACTTTTCTTTATATATATATATATATTTTTAATATTAATAATAATAGCCAATAATAACAGTAATAAAATGGATTAAAGAAAAATGATTCGAAGTTTCAACAGAAAGATACATTAAGAACAGATTAAAATTAAACTAATTTTTTCATTAATTAAAAAGAGATATTACAATACTGGAAATAAAAATATTACAAGATTAAAACCTATCAATCTATTTTCTGAAAATAAAAAAATAAAGAAAAGGCACACTGATTACATGATATGAAGGGGTTTTTATAGATGAACCCCAAGAAACCCTAATTCTTGGCTTCATTTGTAAGCATCCAAATCCCACCGTTGATTTGATCATTCATCTTCTCTTTCTTCTTTTCTTCTAATCTACGGTTGAAAACTGTCCTTGTAGCCACGGATTGCCAGCATGGCGGGATGTGTGTTAGTTGTGTTTGTTGCAAGGTGAGGTGGCAAGATGTAATTGGTTGGATTGGATATGGAGGGGTGTTTCCTCCAATCAAAGGTGGAGATTTAGGCCACGTTGGATTGATCAGTGAGTGGATGATGCGGTGTTCTTGGGGTTTTGATACCTTTGGGTGTGAATTACCCAATAAGGGTAAAAGCCCCAAATTTGGGTGAGTTAATTTTAACAGTAAAATTAGGGTTTGTGAGGGAAGGGTGCGATTTTTAGGGGAAGGAGATGATGGAGTGGTGGGTGAGAGAGAGGACCTTGTTTGTAACGTAAATAAAAGTGGGGAAGGGTAAAATATTCGTTTATTTATTTGGGGTGTGGGTAATAGTGGAAAACACGTGTGTAAGGGAGAGTAAAGGTTAAATGTATTTGTGTGTTGAGAGTTGACTGTGATGAAAGTATGACCGGTCAAATTGACCAAAACGTCCCATATCATACTTCTGTTTAAACACTTTGGATAAATGGGCTTGGGCCCGATTATGTTTCGTCCCTATATTTATTTTTTTTCAATCAAATGGGCTTGAAATGGGCTTATAAACCGTTGGGTCATTTTAGTTTAATTCTCCAAATGGGCTTGTGGGCCCAATAAGCAATGTGGGACCCACAAGGCCCATTAAACTCAAATGAAATTAAATCCACTAAGTACGAGCTCGATTTCGGTCTTCTTTGATCATTTCTCCAAAACCGTGTCGGTTTTGTCGGGTTTCGTGACCGTCGGCACACTCTTGACCTTTTGACTTTGTCTTCGTTTCTTTTTTGGATTTTTCTTCAACATTTGACCGTGAAATCCCGTTTTTTCTTTCCTTTTGGTCATTTGTACCTATTTCACATAAAAACACAAAACCACGCGTAATTCCGACTTTTAAGACATTAAACACATGATTAGGTCTTGATTTTCCTTGATTTTAGTGGCAAAAGGATAAGTGTTTACACACTTATTAAATCCCCTACACTTGACCATTGCAATGACCCCATGCAATGCATAGTTTTAAAGCATAAAGTTACGTTTTTCTCATAATCAATCCATAATGGCCTTTACTATTACCACTAATACTACGACGAAAAGATAAAAACTTTAAAGGAAAAAAATTAAATGATTTATTTCTAAGAAATTATTTGATGGAAGAAACTCGTAAAGAAATCTAAGACTTAGATTAGGGCTTTGGTGTCATGAATATTAATCACCCTCAAGTTTCACGTTTCCCATACCAAGCTTAAAAATGAGATCATTGTTATTACAAGTTAGCACAACTAACACTTGCTCATGTGGTTTAGTTAATCACTTAGACCCCCTTATCCCTAAGGTGTATCTCTTGTATTTTATTTTTGTCTTGAATGATCACGAGGATGCATTTTTGACTTATTTCGATAATTATTAAGGCCGAAAATAAAGTGGGACGATTTAATCAATAGTTAGCTAAAGGACAAAATCTTTTAAAACGGCTTCTCGAAACCTCATAAAGTTCATATCTTGGCATAACTGGTTTCATGATTTGAGACCTTTCTCGGACCGATATTTGGCTTGTACTTCAAACTTCAAATCTTGAGAGACGATCTTGAAATTATGGTCTTCTCTTCATTTTGGTATACATCTTCATTAGAATTGAAAGATGCTTCAAACGTTGACCACGACTTCTTCATTTATCCTCTTCTTTATTTAGGATTTTGATATACAACGATCCGCCTCCTTTTCGGACTTGGATCTATTTATCCTCATACCTTGTTAGGGTCTTTTTGGATAGACTTCTCCATGATCTTTAGGGGAGTAATTGCTTCTCGTCGTGTGTCTTGATCCATCATATCGATTTGGATTAATGATCTTCACGTCATCTTTGGATCTTTAGCAAAAAAAGTGAATCCTCATGCCTTGTTAGGGCCTTTTTGGACTCGGGTATCCTCGTGCCTTGTTAGGGCCTTTTTGGATAAGCCAATATTCGCGTCCCGCTTCAATAAGTTATGCCTTGGCTATGAACTCTAATTAATACCGAGAAACTTTTAAACGATCTTGTGCTAGAAGCTAAGTAACCTTTTAAATCGTACAACTTTATTTATTGCAAATATATTTATTAACAAGCGATGGGAGAAAAAGCTCATAACTAACTCACATAAGTTAATGAAAGAATACCAAACTTATAATTAACTCTATCATCTCTCGTTCTCCACAATTTAAAATCTCAAGGAATGAGACTCGTGGATGCTTAGCCTAATAAACCAATTAAGGTCCATATGGTTAAGGATACTAGCTATAGTAAACTTGGATAAGCAAACTCGGGTTGAGTCAAAATATTCACGACGGACCTAATATATCTAAGACATCTAAACTTGTTAAAACCATTTTATTTATTTATTTCATTTTTGACTTTATTCTTGAAATGGAAATTATTACGATGCAATAATAAAAGGAAATAAAATAAATAAAAATACTACTAGGCCAAAATAGATCAAAAATTTGAAAAACGTTGAAAATGTTTTAAATTTTCCGGTTAAATGGGGTCAAATTCATGGAAAAGCACACTAAAATTCGATAGAAGGCCCCCCTATACTTAATATAAACATTGTCCTCAATGCTTAAGCATGTGGGAGAATAAACTCCCCTACACTTAGGACATTGAGTATGTTGTTTAAAATCGAGCTAAGGAAGGGACAACTAAAGTGATTACATTTATTCGTTTTATTTATAGACAAGTATGAATCACAATAGTTTTGATAGAACCGGGTACACGGGAACACGGGATCACGGGTCGTGTCAAGAGTACCAAAAGTGGATCATCAAAGCACATGTCCCTGCACACAATCACAACACACAAACAACCTACTTGGCTCCCCCCTACACTTATTGGTGGACAATGGATGAAGGTGAAAATGGGTGGAAAGGATGGAAAAGGTAAAAATCTAACCTAGTTATACGATGCTTGATTTATTTATCACGAGTCTCTAGCTCGACTCGATTTCCCGAATTAATTCAAGGGAAATGTGGAGAGGGATGGAATCATCTCGTGAGAGATGTCCTCTCCATAGTACAACTTAACCCGTTGGCCATTCACCTTAAAGTTGGGCCCATTTGGTTGGGATAACTCAATGGTGCCATAAGGGAAGACATGGGCCACGGTGAATGGACCGGACCAACGGCTCTTAAGTTTACCCGAAAATATTTTCAACCGAGAGTTAAAGAGTAAAACTTGATCACCAACATGGAACTCTCGGTTTTTAATCTTGGAATCATGAATGAGCTTAGTTTTCTCCTTGTAGATTAATGAATTTTCATAAGCCTCATTCCTAAGTTCATTGAGTTCATTGAGTTGGATTTTCCTATGATCACCGTCTTTGTTAATGTCAAAATTAGCCCATTTCAAGGCCCAATAAGTCTTATGCTCAAACTCAATGGGGAGGTGGCACGCCTTTCCGTACACAAGGCGATAAGGGGTACAACCTATAGGTGTCTTATAAGCGGTACGGAAAGCCCACAAAGCATCATCTAATTTATCGGCCCATGAGGCACGATGCTCTCCCACGGTTCGCTCTAAGATTCTCTTAAGACCACGGTTAGAAACCTCGGCTTGTCCATTAGTTTGAGGATGATACGCGGTGGAAAGTCGGTGATTGACACCATACTTAGCCATGACTCGTGCAAATTGATCATTACAAAAATGAGTCCCGCGATCACTAATAATAGCACGAGGCACACCGAATCGAGCAAACAATTGTTTCAAGAAGTTAACAACCACCCTCGCATCATTAGTAGGTAAAGCCTTTGCTTTAACCCATTTGGATACGTAGTCAACGGCTACGAGGATGTACTTGTTTCCCTTTGATGATGGAAACGGCCCCATAAAGTCGATGCCCCATACGTCAAAGATTTCACACTCTTGGATGAAATTTTGAGGCATCTCATCTTTATGTGTGATCTTGCCTTGCCTTTGGCAAGCATCACAATGTTTAACCATTTCATGTGCATCACGATAAATGGAGGGCCAATAGAATCCGGAGTCGAAAACTTTTTTAGCGGTGTAATTAGGACCAAAGTGACCACCGGTAGGTCCTTTATGGCAAGCTTCAAGGATTTGTAAAGCCGCCGGCCCATCAACACATCTACGAATGATTAAATCCGCACATTGCTTGAAAAGATAAGGGTCGTCCCAATAGTACGTTTTAACGTCCTTGAAGAATTTTTTCTTTTGTTGGGACGTTAACCCTTCGATAAGAACACCACCCGCCAAATAGTTTGCAATGTCGGCAAACCATGGGGTATCATCAAGATTGGAATTGATACATGGTTTTTGTATGGGTTCAGATTTTATGTCTCAGTCCTCTCGAATTGATCTCGGCTCTAAGTGGAATGATTTGTTCTTGGTTATTAAAAAGTGGTTGGTTTGTTTATCTATTTTAAACTAATGATAAGAAATTAAGTGTCGAAGAGTAAAATTAAAGACTTGAAAGATTAAAGTAAGAAACGAGTTTAAAAATAAATGCTTGAAAACTTAAAATTTATATTAGAAAAATTAAGGAGCATTCAATAAAAACTAACACTTGGAAAACTTTATAAAAATATGACTTGATTGGAAAAGACTAAAAGAAAGTAAGATCGGAACAAAACAAAACAAGTGAATCGGACTAATGGGAAAACTGCCTTCAATCGGAATATATTCCGATCACTTTGATCGGAATGTTGAGGAGTTGACCGATCGGAATACTGAAAAAGAAGGACAATCGGAATATGCCAAAAAGTGCCAGTCGGAATGTGGAAATGACCCCAATCGGAATATGCCAAAACAATACCAATCGGAATATGGGAGAACTTTGCTACAATCGGAATGTGGTAAAAGGTCCACGATCGGAATACACAAACTAGGCTCGGTCGGAATCTCAAAACCCTTTTCCGATCAGCCCGATCGGAAAAAGGGTGCTGCCTGGTCGGAATACAAGGTCGGAAAAGGGCTTTGCCCTTTCCGAAAATGGTGCAAGTTCGAATCTTAGCAAGGGAAATAAGCTTATGGAATAAGCTAACTCCCAAAACAAACTCGAATCCAATAGTAAGCTGATCAAATAAGCACTTTAGAACAACTTATCTAACTTCAAATAAACAACTTTTAAATCAAATCAATAAAAAGATGAACTTTTCATAAATATCTTAAAAAGTAAAATAAGCTAAATCAACCAATAAGCCAAAAAGAACAAGGATCTTAAAGCTTATTAATGTATAGACTTAAGGAAACATAAAAAGAAATCAACTTTTTAAGCACAAATCATTGATGAACAACACGGATCATACGAGATTTGTACCAAAATCAATAAAAGTAAAAGAAAGGAAGGATGAGAGTAAAGATTAAAAGATAAAAACTTGAACTTGATTAATGAAAAATACTACAAAGTTTTGATCTTGAAATAGAAAAAGATGAAATCTAGTGAGAGAAAGTTTAGAACTTTCTCTCTCTAAAACTAGAGAGAAAAAATGAAAACTACAAAATACCTAAAAGAACTAAGTCTCTTAAAATTTGTGAGGTAAGGCCTTTATATAGGCGTGTGTAATGGTGGTGGGCTTTGTGATTGGGCTTTAATTTGGGCTCCTTTTTCTTCTTTCTTCTTTAGTCTTCATGCGTCTTAAATAAACGTTTCCGACTTGGATCTGAGAAGTGTCGGTGAATAATTCCAACTCGTCTTATAATCTATTGTTTTATAGACTCGAGTTCTTCGACATATATGAATCTTCCATCTTTGACTCTATTCTTCGATAAATCTTCAAATAGGCACAATGACTTTGAATCTTTTGCATCTCTTGGACAATAGACTTCATCTTGAGTCTTTTTCCTTGATAAAACCCGTGCAATCCCATGTTTTCTTCAATATTCATGCGGTTGCCTCTGAAAACACAATAAACACAAAAACCACGCGTAATTCCAAACAAATGATATTAAATACGTGTTTTGGTCTTGTTTTAGCCAGAATTAAGTGGTAAAAGGATGGGTGTTTTCACACCTATCAAATCCCCTACACTTAACCATTGCCATGCCCTCATGCAATGCTTAGTGATAAAGCAAAATTACATTCTCCTCATAATCAATCAACCATGGCCTTATTAATATACTACTAAACGAAAATGAAAATACTAAGAGAAATTAAAACTTTTAGAATAAACAGAAGGATGGAAATAACTTGCAAAGAGATCGAGGACTTACATTAGGGCTTCGGTGCTGCGAAGATTTATCACCCTCAAGTTTCACGTTCCCTAAACTAAGCTTAAAAACGAGATCATTGTTATTATAAGTTAGCAATTCAAACACTTACACACATGGCTTAATTAAATGCTTAGACTCCCTTATTCCTAGGTGTATCTCATATATTTTATTTTTGTCTAAGAATGATCATGAAGATGCATTTTTGGACTTATTTCGATAGTTAATTAGGCTGAAAGCAAAGTGGAACGATTTGATCAATAGTTAGCTAAAGGACAAAATCTTTTAAAACTGCTTCTCTGGATATCAAAAAGTTCATATCTTGGCATAACTTGGTTCACGATTTGAGACCTTTCTCGGGCCGATATTTGGCATGTACTTCATACTTCATATCTTGAGAGACGTTCTTGAGATAATGGTCTTCTCATCGTAATAGAGTTTCTTCACTTGGAGACTTTTGAGGGGTACTCCAACTTTGTTGACCACGACTTCATGATTATTCTTCAATCTCTAATTAGGATTTTGAGATACAACGATCCGCCTCCTTTTCGGACTTGGATCTATTTATCCTCATACCTTGTTAGGGTCTTTTCGGATAGACTTCTCCATGATCTTTATAGGAGTTGATTGCTTTTCGTCGTGAGTCTTGATCCTTCATATTGATTTTGGGAATAATGCTTTTCACATCACTTTTGGATCTTCAGCAATAAAATGGAATCCTCATGCCTTGTTAGGGCCTTTTCGGACTCGCCAATCTCCGCGCCCCGCTTCATAAGTTATGCCTTGGCTATGAACTCTTATCATTACCGAGCAACTTTTAAACGATCTTGGGCTAGAAGCTAAGTAACTTTTCAAATCGTACGACCTTACTTATTGCAAATAAATTATTATCAAGTGATGGGAGAATAGGCAAATAATTACACCAAGTGAGCTTGCGCAAGAATACCGACTTATAATTGACTCTATCATTTCTCGTCCTCCACAATTTAAAATCTCAAGTAATGAGATTCGTGGATGCTTAGCCTAATAAACCAATTAAGGTCTACATGGTTAAGGATACTAGCTAGAATAAACTTAAAAAAGTCTATTCGGGTTGAGTCAAAATAAACGCAATGGGCCTAATATGTCAAAGATTTCTAAACTAGCTACACCACTTTATTAATATTTTTGACTTTATTACGGGATATAAACATATGAAAGCAACGATTAAAATTTAAAAATTACGACAAAATGGCCAAAGTTAATAAAAAATTTGAAAAATGTTGAAAAAGATGATTTTCCGGTTTAATGAAGGCATTTTCATGGAAAAGTCCACTTAAAACTTCGATAGAAGTCCCCCCTACACTTAAGATAAACATTGTCCTCAATGTTAAGCATGTGGGAAAAGTTTCCCCTACACTTATGACATTGTGCACCTTGGTTAACTCGAGTTAAGGAAGAGACGAATAAAGTGATCAATTTCAATTGTGAGTATGAAGAAAATTGAATCACGATAGTTGAGAGATAGAACCGGATTTCGGATAGCACGGGAGCACGGTTCTTCAGAGATTCCACGAGTGCACTAATCCCTGTAATCACATCACCACACAAAGACAAACACCCTATAGAGGTCCCCCTACTCTTAGGAGGTTAAAACATAAAAGGATAGATATTCGGGCTGCCTTCCGAGGAGCGCTTGTTTTTGATAACCGAGTCACGAGCCTGACTCGACCCAAATTCAGTTCATGGGGAACGTGGTGAGGGATGGAATCATCTCCTGAGAGATGTCCTCACCAAAGTACAGCTTCAGATGTGACAATCCGTCAATTTATGGTTGATATTTTATTCTCGAATATTATTTAAAAACATTATTTTAATGTTACAATATGAACTCACATATTTTTGGGAAGAAATTTGGATTTACGTCTTGGAGTAGCATCGACTACGTCTAAACCGGAGGATTCAACGTTACGTGCTTACGTTTATATACACCGTCTTTGGTGACAGTCCGACATTTCAGAAAATAAATTTATCCGTGAATACTATTTTGGAGTTTTAAATTTGTGTTGGTTCATAAACTCACAAATTTACGAGAAGAGACTAGGACTTACGATTTTATTTTAACGTCCTTTACGACTAAACCGGAAACCTTAGGATTACGTATTTACGTTTTCGAACTCCGTTTTTGATGAAACAATTTTTATTGGATTCGTTTTGTGACGTCGATTCATAATTTATAAAAACGTTTTTCGTAAAACGACCCGAGGGCACGCAAATCGAGGAAACTAGAATCGAGGAGTACCCGTAACTAAATGGGATGAGACAAGTGGGACACTTGTCCCACCCCACTTCAAAACCGGCCCAAACCACACCACCACACCACATTTTGCTAGCTAAGACAACACTTGTCATCTTAAGCTTACTTGGTAAGCTAACTACATATCAAAACCACCAAACCAAACTAACAAACTCATTTACATACATGCAAACTACTCCAAACTCTCCTTTCTCTCTCTAGATTGCCGTCCATATCCACCCCAAAAACACCCAAATTGATCTTGATTCAACCATGAAACCATATGTTATACTTACATATGTTGAAGCCCTTTCAAAACCCTATTGATTGGTGGTACTTATAACATTCAAGGATAAGTTTTCATGGAGTAGGAGGGCTGATTTTCCACAAGTTTTCTAGGAAGAATGGTGGTCATGAAGGTGGTCTTGGTGCATCATAAGTTTCTCCATCAAAAACCATGTCAAAATCATAACCTACAACAACTTGGTGGTATAAAGATTGTCCTCCTCAACCTCTTGTTATTTTGATTATGTACACATGTATTTTATTTCCTATTGTATATATTTATGATGATTATATGATGATAAAAATGTTATGTGGGGATTTGTTGTTGATAAACATGATTAAAAAGGTGAAAAACCATATGAAACAAGGTTAAAATCTTGATTAATTTACATGGCTGTATAAAACAGTAAAGAAACATGTTATGAACTGATGAAATAATGAAGTAGGATCCATTTACAGTAAGCTAAATGTCTTGTACACATGTGAGAGTTGGCCATGCAATGGAATCAAAATAATGAGTGAGATATGATCAAAACAAGTTTAGGGTATAAATCTGAAGTTACTGTTTTGGACGATTTTTAGAAAATACTTAAAAGATGATTCAACAGTAGCTATAGAAGAGTTAAATATAGCACATATCATGTAGTTTATGTGATACAAATTTGAGCTTCTATCTCCATGTAGAACTCAAGATATGGCAGTTTTGGTGAAGATGAAGTTAAAAATCAGATTTTTGGAAATTAAAGAATAATACTATTATATAAGCACTCACATTTTAATATATAAAATGTAAAATAAAAACCCACTAGCTTATAAAACTTATTTATATAAATATATATATAAGGTTAATCAAATGGATAAATTATATAAATAGTGGTGAAATAATGTTTATAAGTAATAAAAACTATAAACTTGATTTTTACGACTTTTTCGGCTATCGCCGTAAAATTAACGTTTTTCGCCAAATAAAACTTAGACGACCAAACCCGTCTAATGTAAAGTTTATAAAAGTCATATACTGATGTTTAAGTAACTAATACAAGTGAAAACCGATAAAACCCGAACTATAGGGCATACGGACATTAACAAGTTAAATAAACATATTGGACTAATAAATGGACTAAATAGGATAAGAACTTGTAAAAAGAATCTATTGGGCTTAACCTATTTAGGCCCAACTTGGAAAGTATACATACTGATAATATAGGTACAAAATGGATTAAAATAAGTTAAATAACTTATAATAAGCTTATTGGACTTAAGACACGTGAACGGGTAAAACTAGTAAACTAGTATGAACGTTATCGACACATAACACAAAAATGAGTAAATGAGGATATGTAAACCCACTTGATCATCATATATATATAATTATCATATGTATACATAATTGATATTTTTATAAAGTCATTGGACATGATTCTAAGACGAGTATTATTTGTCTAGGTTTCCGTGATTGAAGCACGTACCGTACGTCCGAATTGCCGACAACCCGCCTTCCCACATCAACGTGAGTTCATAGCCTCGCACTCTTTTAAATGTTTATAAATGCTTTATAAACCCGCGAGGGAGATAACATGTTAGTTTTTATAAAAGTTTGGACACCATTTGTCCCGATTGTTTGTTTATTGATTTTGGACCCGAATGATTGAATGACCCGATTGTATGACCCGATAAATGATTAATGGACCCGATAGATGAAATAAAATGGATTATTAAAGTTAGGTTATGTCACTAAAACTCCCATTAGCATCAATTGTGAACTACCGGGAGTTGGTAGACGCTTATGCATTTAATAGTACTATTTGGGGACGATCACCCCAGTTCGCGCCTTGACGGTTGATCCCCGTCGTGCCACATTGATTGGTAAGCGAATTTATGTATGAGAAGATTCAATAGCGTGACCTTTGTGACGACACGCTACTTTAGATGGGCAAAATTGGTATCGGGTTAGCTACCCGTTTTGGTTTAGTAAGGTAACAATGTCATGCGGCTTGTAATAATCCAAAACTAACGAAATACTATTAGACGCTTCGAATTACGATGTATTGCCTGACTAGCAATACAGGGTCATACTATTGATATTATGTTCGTGTTTTGGTTTTCATAACCATATTCATATAACGGATTTTATTTGAATTTATACGACGTCATAAGACGTATTGTATGATGTTTTTACGACATTGGCTCGTATAATAATTTTTAAGGCAAATGCCTATATTATGATTTTCGATAAGGATTTATATAAAATGACTTTGGCTATTTTATGGCCTATTACAAAGATTTGTATAAAATGATTTTTGGCTATTTTACGGCCTATTACAATGATTTGTACGATTTGATTTTTGGTACTAATTTTATACCAAAGTTATATTGATGGAATTTATTAAACTCTATGAATTCACTCGGCGTTATCGCTGACCTTTTCTTTTAACATGTTTTATCTCAGGTACTTGAAGGTAATTCTCGGGAAGACGACAAGAATTCATGGCCCGCACCTAAACTATATTTTCCATTCAAATACTTTGTAAAAACTTTGTATGAAATATAATGACTTGGGACCGATGTAACTTTGATGTTTATGAATGGAAATGCTTTATTAATAAACGACGCGATTTTTATGCGTTATCTATGATGTGAGTAATGTGCTATCCCGTAACACCAACTAGTCTTCCGCTGTACTGAGTTGTATAAATTTGGGGGTGTTACAGTTTGGTATCAGAGCTCTCGTTATAGAGAACGAAAGATTTTTAAAACTAAGGTTTTGAATAAAACTTTTCAAAATCTTTTAACTAAAAACATTTTTCTAAAAATGTATAAAAATCTTTTGACTATAACGGTGCCAAAGAATTCCCGAGTTACCGACAAGGCCAAGACTGAGAAGTGTTATTTTAATATATATATATATATAACTTGGATTATATATGTATATATGATGTAATTTTATTACATGATTGTTTGATGATTAATTTGATTTTTATACGAGGTATTTATACGACGTAGATTGTCACAAGTAACCCTAATTCCCCTAGTAAATTAATCGAAGCTATTCTCGTAGGAATTCTAGCTATCCTAGATCTAAACCAAGTTGTGGATATTTATGATCCCAACAAATGGTTGATATTCGTAGAAATGTAGATATTGGTTGATTATGATATTGAAAAAGAATTGGCGAGATTAAATCTGATATCGATGTCATGACGATCTTTCCCTATAGAGTGGAGTTTGACAAAACGTTATCACCTGGAAAGATGTCATCTGATTCGTTGTCATCCAATTCTTAAATTGAAATCGAAAGGGTGAATGTTGCACTTGAGGCTGTGATTGGAACCATTACCCAAAAGCCTCATGCCACTAATACCTTTCCGAGAAGCCTAGTTGAATGATCAAGTCATTTCATACTAGTGACTTATTTGATAATTATTGATAAAGGAGTTATAGGATTGGAAATTAAGTGTTGATTCATATTGAGATTGTATTGCCTTTACAAGGCCGAAGAATAAGATTGAAAGTATTGGAAAATGAGGTAGGATATCGAATTGAGTATAAAATTGATTGAAACTTGAATAAAGTGAAATTTAACCCATATGGAATAAGAAATTGTTAAGAGGAAATTGTTAAGTTTTGTGATTGAATTATAAGGTTTTAATTGATTGTTAGTTTGTGTTAAGGGCTGTTCCTAGGCCATTGTCTACTAACGAGGATGCCATTGTCCAAGAAATAAATTGAAGAAATCTTCTTCTGAATTGAGACCGATGGATCTTCCGAGACATGTGGAACACCTAATGACTCTTGTAGATTAGTATTCATTGTGGTATCCTTTAAAAATAATCCCTAACTTAACTGTGACATCACTTGGTAGGATGAGTTCTGAGAATTGTATGACATAGTGACACGTAATATGTTACGGTACAATTTTGACTTGTTTGTGATTAATGAAAAGACTACCTTTTATTGCTAAATTCTACATGTATCGATGTTATCCATCTTTTATTTGCTTCATCCAAATGTTCACATTAGTGATGTAACCATTGAACGAGTACTCATCTTGAATTGAGTTACGTTGTGAATTATTCTTTTAGAGTGCCATCGAGATCATGAACCTCATGATTGTTTGGCTAAGCTCATTTCCTATCATATCATAGTTAATTCTTGGTGAACAAGCTTTCATCACTCTTTTGCAGATCACTCATTGTTTTTATAAAGTTAAAACGGTATCCTTTGAGAAAATTTAATTTTCATCACTATAAGGATTATTCAAAGTGAGATTTATAAGTGATTGTTATCGAAATGAAGTTGTTTATAAAACACTTTGGAAAACCTTATTGTTTTCATAACAAAGAAAATCTTTGTAAATTTATTCTTGATTCTTATCTAAGAATTAAGCATGAAAATGATTTACTGTAAACATGGATGATAAAATTTTGACGAACTGAGTATTGCATCGTTAATCTTGAAATTGTATATAGTTGCGCGCCTACATACAATTTGGAATGGACTATGCAAGACTGATTAGTAGTCACCATAAAACTAATGAATAAACACTACATTTTCTTTGAAGATTGTGAAAGATTAAAATTTTAATGAGATCTGCAAGAAGTGAAAAATAAGGATATAATGTTAGGGTCACCTACATATTTGCCTGTATCATCCATTCTTCTGAGTCGAATTTACTCATCTGTGGAAATTGTCTTACTTGACAATTGACAATTCTTTCTTGTCCAATTCTCCCGTAGTGAGATTCTTAGGAAAAGTATATGATTACCGAGTGTTGATACCCGACTGGATGTATTGACGTTCTTATCATTTCTTATGATTTGATTTCATTTGAATGACCTGGGTAACGATCCGAGGAGCTTTCGAATGCGTACTCAAATTATGAAAACATGGGATATATTCATATTCGTTAAATGTTTTCGTCTGTATCTGACTTGAAATTCTCTCGTGTAGATTATGCGTTGACCTTACTCTTTAGATGGTAGTTGTGTCTCCATATATCCTTGAATTTGTGAAGGATTATGAGTTATTATTAGTCTTTTGAGAAGTTCACATCTTATCGACGGCAATGAAACTGAAAAGTTGATAATGCCGGTAGAATGGATTGATTGATTATGACATGACGACATTGTCTTAATTGATGGGAACTCGAGTAGAATTCCCCTAAATGTTAAGATGTTGATTATCAAAAGTGATCTAAATAATTCTTGATGGATGACCATATCCTGTATTAAGACTTGAAATATTACCATGAATGGTTGTGAATTAGTCATAGATATTATAATCTAGAGGAACCTAATATGTATTTATTAACAGATGTTTATGTTATCTGAACTTTAGGAGGTATTTGTTGACGAATTACCTAGACTTTTGCCATTAAGGCAAGAAGAAATTGGTATTTATTATATTCCCGGTGCTGCACTTGTGGCTTGTGCACTGTACGTCAGCACCATCTAAATTTAAGAAATTACCGTACAACTGAGAAAGTTGTCGGAGAAAGATTTTATTATACCAAGCCTGTCATCCTGAAGAGCTATGGTGTTATCATTCCTTATATTTATAGATTACTGTAACTGAGTAAATTGACAATCGAAAACGATATCCATAACTCGAAATGGAAGAATTGTTCGATCATTTACAAGGTTTTAGCGTACGTTTTAAAGATTTGATCCATAGCATGGTTATCATCAACTTCGCATCTGCGGAAAAGATTATGTATTCCAATCACTACATCCGGTACTTGTAATGAACATTATGAGTTTCACGTGATGTCGTTTGGATTGACTAACACACATGTAGCATTCATAAATTTAATGAATCACGTGTGTAGGCTGTAATTTGATAAAATCATGCTCGTGATCATTAAGGACCATTTGTTTGTTTGTAAGTATAAGAATGAGTTAATAATTAGTACTAGACTGCCCTAAATTGGCCGAACGATAAAAACCTGTACCTTGAATAACTAACACGTGATTAAAGACTTGAATCTTTACATGATTTAACCATGTGATTAATAGATAATGGAATATAAATTGACTCTTCAAAAATTAAGAGCCTTTTAAGACTTTGGATTTTATCAAAAAGAAATGGAAATATGTTTTGACAAATGTGTTAACAAAGGATTTTTAAAGGGATTATTCCCTTATACACAAACCATTTAACTAAACTTCCGTTTAGGGGTAAATGTTTGTGTATACCTCAAGATAACTTAAGAAAGAGTGAGTAAAACCATTTATGCCATAACCTGAAAACTTAAAACGATAATTTACGCTTTTCAAACTAAGGAAATTTTGACCAAAGTATAAACAAAGGTTTTTCAAACATTTACGAATCTTATTAATTATTTTCGACAAATCAACAAAAATCTTGTTAAATTAAATTCAAATTTATTTTTGAACATTGTATATAATTGGTCGAACTAAGAAATTTAAAATTTTTACGTTTACGTATCATAAAAATTAAATATTTAATATTTAATTAATTATAATAATTATCGACGCTTTAGACGTCAGATTGAGTAAAACAGATAAAAATGATAGTAAAGACGAAACTAAAACATAGAAGATATGAAGAAAGAATTTTGAATAAATACGGTTGTGATATTTATTTCATCAGGAAGGTGAACGTAATTACTGACGTATAATATAGAAAGGATATCTGAGTGAATTGTGGACATGATAATTACATCATCATGAGAATAATATAGATACTGACATATTATAAAAAGGATAAAGAACCAATTAGGATATATTTCTTAATAATGAACGTGCAAAATAAAGTGCCGAACAATATAAAAATAAACGATGTTTGTAAGAAGGATAATGTAAATAATAAAAAGAGGTTCGCGGCTAA
The DNA here is from genome assembly GCA_025667525.1 of Glebionis coronaria. NCBI lineage: Eukaryota > Viridiplantae > Streptophyta > Magnoliopsida > Asterales > Asteraceae > Glebionis > Glebionis coronaria. The sequence goes on from CM046882.1 coordinate 146,965,856, forward strand.
TGTGAACCCTTAGAATTAAGAAGCCAATAACGTTAAATGTTTTAAAGGCCACTTGTGGTTGCCTAAAGATTGTGAGATATAGTTATGTTAGAATTTGTAAGTATAAGTATTATATGTATGTCATTTTATGACTAAAAGTATCTTTGTCTGAAGAAGTTGTACTAATGGCAATTATGAGGGCAGACATCGCCTCATACATTAGTAAAAGTCTAGCTATTGCAAATGTCATCATCTGAATTTGATTCGATTTGGGTCATCGTCGACAGACTGACCAAATCTGTTAATATCATTCTTGTTAATGATAAATGCAAAAGAGTTATGTAAACATAGCATGCCTTTATCGATCATCTATATCAAGATCCTCGCTTCGCATCGAATTTCTAGGGATTTGCTCAGAAATCATTGAGAACGAACCTTGATGAGAGTACTATGTACCACCCCAAATCGAAGGGACGAGGTAAAGTAACGATACAAAGTAATATAAGTGCTGTTTTATGTTTGAATAATTGACCTTTGGTAATAGGCCGTATAATCGTTTTCCATTGAAGAGATTATCATTGATAATTATCGTATTAGGATCGAGATCTAATCTTGTTAGGATCTAAATCTTAGAGCATCTGTAAGCAGGAGTTGAGATAAAGACATCCGACATACACCCATTGTGAGTTGGACATGTCTTTTAAGTTTAAGGTTCCTATGATGGCGAACCTATCCTTACAAAATACCCGACCCGCGAGATCTGAAATGATTGTTGAAATTAGGATTTGATTATTAACAGCCGGTAGTGGGCAAGAGGTTATGTGAATGTGAAATGTAGATCTTGAAGTGCCAAATGGGTAGCGAAGTTATGCCACAATTTTTAACCTTGGAAAAATGAATTCATGATCTGACAAATCATGGGATATAAGTCCCCGATTGTATGGGACCATTGAGATGATGTAAAAGTTGGGATTGAAAGGCATATAAGCTAGATCTACCCTAGGACTTCAAAGACTGCGTGAATTATGTTTTGTATATCGAACTTGATGGAATATCTATCAAGTGAGAATCCGATTATTCTTAGTAGAGTTTAGATCGGCGAAAAGTTGCATTCATCAGAAACCCGTGAACATCATGGATAGAGAAAGTAAGTCAACATTTAGCCTGATCTTATTCCCGTAGTTATGTTTGATGAAACTCGCGTATTGTAATGAATTGCACTTGTGAGAAAAGACCGAATGTGGAGGAAATACCCACATGGCTTTAACTCTATAAGAAGCAAGTAGTAAGATGATCTTTGAGGACAAAGATCCTGTTTAGGGGTAAATGCTGTGACAATCCGTCAATTTATGGTTGATATTTTATTCTCGAATATTATTTAAAAACATTATTTTAATGTTACAATATGAACTCACATATTTTTGGGAAGAAATTTGGATTTACGTCTTGGAGTAGCATCGACTACGTCTAAACCGGAGGATTCAACGTTACGTGCTTACGTTTATATACACCGTCTTTGGTGACAGTCCGACATTTCAGAAAATAAATTTATCCGTGAATACTATTTTGGAGTTTTAAATTTGTGTTGGTTCATAAACTCACAAATTTACGAGAAGAGACTAGGACTTACGATTTTATTTTAACGTCCTTTACGACTAAACCGGAAACCTTAGGATTACGTATTTACGTTTTCGAACTCCGTTTTTGATGAAACAATTTTTATTGGATTCGTTTTGTGACGTCGATTCATAATTTATAAAAACGTTTTTCGTAAAACGACCCGAGGGCACGCAAATCGAGGAAACTAGAATCGAGGAGTACCCGTAACTAAATGGGATGAGACAAGTGCGACACTTGTCCCACCCCACTTCAAAACCGGCCCAAACCACACCACCACACCACATTTTGCTAGCTAAGACAACACTTGTCATCTTAAGCTTACTTGGTAAGCTAACTACATATCAAAACCACCAAACCAAACTAACAAACTCATTTACATACATGCAAACTACTCCAAACTCTCCTCTCTCTCTCTCTAGATTGCCGTCCATATCCACCCCAAAAACACCCAAATTGATCTTGATTCAACCATGAAACCATATGTTATACTTACATATGTTGAAGCCCTTTCAAAACCCTATTGATTGGTGGTACTTATAACATTCAAGGAGAAGTTTTCATGGAGTAGGAGGGCTGATTTTCCACAAGTTTTCTAGGAAGAATGGTGGTCATGAAGGTGTTCTTGGTGCATCATAAGTTTCTCCATCAAAAACCATGTCAAAATCATAACCTACAACAACTTGGTGGTATAAAGATTGTCCTCCTCAACCTCTTGTTATTTTGATTATGTACACATGTATTTTATTTCCTATTGTATATATTTATGATGATTATATGATGATAAAAATGTTATGTGGGGATTTGTTGTTGATAAACATGATTAAAAAGGTGAAAAACCATATGAAACAAGGTTAAAATCTTGATTAATTTACATGGCTGTATAAAACAGTAAAGAAACATATTATGAACTGATGAAATAATGAAGTAGGATCCATTTACAGTAAGCTAAATGTCTTGTACACATGTGAGAGTTGGCCATGCAATGGAATCAAAATAATGAGTGAGATATGATCAAAACAAGTTTAGGGTATAAATCTGAAGTTACTGTTTTGGACGATTTTTAGAAAATACTTAAAGGATGATTCAACAGTAGCTATAATAGATTTAAATATAGCACATATCATGTAGTTTATGTGATAAAAATTTGAGCTTCTATCTCCATGTAGAACTCAAGATATGGCAGTTTTGGTGAAGATGAAGTTAAAAATCAGATTTTTGGAAATTAAAGAATAATACTATTATATAAGCACTCACATTTTAATATATAAAATGTAAAGTAAAAACCCACTAACTTATAAAACTTATTTATATAAATATATATATAAGGTTAATCAAATGGATAAATTATATAAATAGTGGTGAAATAATGTTTATAAGTAATAAAAACTATAAACTTGATTTTTACGACTTTTTCGGCTATCGCCGTAAAATTAACGTTTTTCGCCAAATAAAACTTAGACGACCAAACCCGTCTAATGTAAAGTTTATAAAAGTCATATACTGATGTTTAAGTAACTAATACAAGTGAAAACCGATAAAACCCGAACTATAGGGCATACGGACATTAACAAGTTAAATAAACATATTGGACTAATAAATGGACTAAATAGGATAAAAACTTGTAAAAAGAATCTATTGGGCTTAACCCATTTAGGCCCAACTTGGAAAGTATACATACTGATAATATAGGTACAAAATGGATTAAAATAAGTTAAATAACTTATAATAAGCTTATTGGACTTAAGACACGTGAACGGGTAAAACTAGTAAACTAGTATGAACGTTGTCGACACATAACACAAAAATGAGTAAATGAGGATATGTAAACCCACTTGATCATCATATATATATATAATCATCATATGTATACATAAATGATATTTTATAAAGTCATTGGACATGAGTCTAAGACGAGTATTATTTGTCTAGGTTTCCGTGATTGAAGCACGTACCGTACGTCCGAATTGCCGACAACCCGCCTTCCCACATCAACGTGAGTTCATAGCCTCGCACTCTTTTAAATGTTTATAAATGCTTTATAAACCCGCGAGGGAGATAACATGTTAGTTTTTATAAAAGTTTGGACACCATTTGTCCCGATTGTTTGTTTATTGATTTTGGACCCGAATGATTGAATGACCCGATTGTATGACCCGATAAATGATTAATGGACCCGATAGATGAAATAAAATGGATTATTAAAGTTAGGTTATGTCACTAAAAGTCCCATTAGCATGAATTGTGAACTACCGGGAGTTGGTAGACGCTTATGCATTTAATAGTACTATTTGGGGACGATCACCCCAGTTCGCGCCTTGACGGTTGATCCCCGGCGTGCCACATTGATTGGTAAGCGAATTAATGTATGAGAAGATTTCAATAGCGTGACCTTTGTGACGACACGCTACTTTATTTGGGCAAAATTGGTATCGGGTTAGCTACCCGTTTTGGTTTAGTAAGGTAACAATGTCATGCGGCTTGTAATAATCCAAAACTAACGAAATACTATTAGACGCTTCGAATTACGATGTATTGCCTGACTAGCAATACAGGGTCATACTATTGATATTATGTTCGTGTTTTGGTTTTCATAACCATATTCATATAACGGATTTTATTTGAATTTATACGACGTCATAAGACGTATTGTATGATGTTTTTACGACATTGGCTCGTATAATAATTTTTAAGGCAAATGCCTATATTATGATTTTCGATAAGGATTTATATAAAATGACTTTGGCTATTTTATGGCCTATTACAAAGATTTGTATAAAATGATTTTTGGATATTTTACGGCCTATTACAATGATTTGTACGATTTGATTTTTGGTACTAATTTTATACCAAAGTTATATTGATGGAATTTATTAAACTCTATGAATTCACTCGGCGTTATCGCTGACCTTTTCTTTTAACATGTTTTATCTCAGGTACTTGAAGGTAATTCTCGGGAAGACGAAAAGAATTCATGGACGCACCTAAACTATATTTTCCATTCAAATACTTTGTAAAAACTTTGTATGAAATATAATGACTTGGGACCGATGTAACTTTGATGTTTATGAATGGAAATGCTTTATTAATAAACGACACGATTTTTATGCGTTATCTATGATGTGAGTAATGTGCTATCCCGTAACACCAACTAGTCTTCCGCTGTACTGAGTTGTATAAATTTGGGGGTGTTACATCAGACGCTGGCCATTCACTTTGAAATTGGGCCCATTTGGCTGAGAAAGCTCAATGGTCCCATAAGGAAAGACGTTGGCGACGGTGAATGGACCAGACCAGCGGCTCTTCAACTTGCCAGAGAAGATCTTCAACCGAGAGTTAAAAAGTAAGACTTGATCACCAACGTGGAACTCTCGGTTCTTGATTTTTGCGTCATGAAGGATCTTCGTCTTCTCTTTGTAGATCAGCGAGTTCTCATAAGCTTCATTCCTCAGTTCGTTGAGCTCGTTGAGTTGAATCTTACGGTGATCACCGGCTTTGTTGATGTCGAAGTTAGCCCACTTCAAGGCCCAGTGCGCCTTATGTTCCAGCTCGATGGGAAGGTGGCATGCTTTTCCGTACACAAGACGATAAGGTGTACAACCGATCAGGGTCTTGTAAGCAGTACGGAAAGCCCACAGAGCATCATCTAACTTATCGGCCCACGCGGCACAATGCTCTCCCACAGTACGCTCCAAAATTCGCTTCAATCCACGGTTGGATATCTCGGCTTGCCCATTGGTTTGGGGATGATAGGCGGTGGAAAGACGGTGATTGACACCATACTTAGCCATGACTCTTGCAAATTGATCGTTGTAAAAATGAGTCCCGCGGTCACTGATAATAGCACGAGGAACGCCGAATCGAGCGAACAGCGATTTCAAAAAGTTACAAACCACCCTTGCATCATTAGTAGGTAAAGCTTTGGCTTCAACCCACTTGGAGACGTAGTCAACGGCAACAAGGATGTATTTGTTTCCTTTAGATGAAGGGAATGGCCCCATAAAGTCGATACCCCAAACATCAAAGATTTCACACTCTTGAATGAAATTCTGAGGCATCTCGTCTTTATGTGTAATCGTGCCTTGTTTTTGGCAAGCATCACATCGTTTAACCATCTCGTGAGCATCACGATAAATGGTGGGCCAATAAAATCCCGAATCAAACACTTTTTGGCGGTGTAGTTGGGACCAAAGTGACCACCAGTGGGTCCTTTGTGGCAAGCATCAAGGATTTCTAAGGCTGCCGGTCCATCAACACATCAGCGAATAATCAAGTCAGCACATTGTTTGAAAAGATACGGGTCATCCCAGAAGTAAGTCTTTATGTCTTTGAAGAACTTCTTCTTTTGCTGGGATGTTAACCCGTCGACGAGGATTCCACCCGTTAAGTAGTTTGCAATGTCTGCAAACCACGGGGTTTCGTCAGCAGTCGAGTTGATAGACATTAAGGTCTCCAAGGGAAAAGAATCATTGATTTCTTTGTTCGGATGATCCCCTTGGTAAGGATCCTCAAGTCTACTGAGATGATCCGCGGCTAGGTTTTCAGCTCCTTTTTTATCGCGAATTTCGATTTCAAATTCTTGGAGTAACAAAACCCAGCGAAGAAGTCTTGGTTTGGAATCTTGCTTTGTCAACAAGTACTTCAGCGCGGAATGATCGATATACACAATTGTGGAAAGGACAAGATAGGGGCGGAATTTTTCAAAAGCATAGACAACAGCTAAAAACTCTTTTTCGGTTGTCGTATAATGCAATTGTTCCCCCGTCATTGTCTTGCTAGCGTAATGGATCGGTTGGAAGTGTTTGTTCACTCTTTGTCCCAGAACCGCTCCAATAGCAAAATCACTAGCATCACACATCAACTCAAAAGGCAGCTCCCAATTAGGTCCTTAGCAATGATGACAGGCGACTTCTTCTCTTCTTCAAGGAATACATACTCGAGATGGGGCGGCAACTCCTTAAGTTCTAAATCCGGAGGATTTTTGACGGGAGGCGTATTTAAAGTCGGAGTATCAATAGCGATGACCGTGGGAGATGGAGGCGAAGGATTGTCTTCGGTGAGAAGATTGTCAAAGAAATTCATGTCGTCATCTCCATCGATAGGAGAGTCATTAGGAGCTAAATTCACATCTCCCATGGTGTCTTCAAGATTGTTCCAAAATAACTCACTATCTCCAAATAGAGACAATGATGAATCAATAGAGGACACGGTCTCAACATTGGGAAGAGAGGTAGGAATACTTTTGCAAGCATCATTAAAGTGTTCTTCACAAGCCTCATCAAGAACGTCAATACAATTAACACTCTCATATGAATAAGGTTGTTTAGACAACTTTCCCATGTTGAAGACTACTTTATCGTCACCCACTCTCATGATAAGCTCACCGGCTTCAACATCAATGAGAGTGCGACCGGTCCTTAGGAATGGACGACCAACAATTAGTGGCACACGGGGGTCCATCTCGTAGTCGACGACAACGAAATCAGCAGGAAAAGTGAATTTGTCGACTCCTACAAAGACGTCTTCGGCTATCCCCACTGGATAAGCAACCGTACGGTTAGCTAACTCCAAAGTCATTTTGGTGGGGACTAGCTCTGGGAGAGATAATTGCTTCCAAACGCTTAGAGGCATAAGATTAATACTGGCACCTAGATCGGCTAGGGCCATGCAATTCTCTACTCCCGGGAAACTGCAAGGGATAAGAAAACGACCCGGATCACCAAGCTTTGTTGGCAATTTCCTTAAGAGCACTGCAGAGCAATTCTCATTAAGTTGGGTGTTGGCAATATCGATGAGCTTTTCCTTGTCGCTCAGAAGATCTTTAAACATTTTCGCGTATTTGGGCATGTGAGCGAGAGCCTCAGCGAAGGAGATATTGAAATTCAATTGTTTAAACATCTTAAGAAAGTTAGAAACCTAAATATCGTCCTTGCTTTTGAGCTTCTCTTTCCTCAACCTAGATCGATAAGGTATATTGGAAGAAGAGGAAGGCTTTGGGAGAATAGGATCACTCACATCCTTGGGTGGAGGAGGGGTAGAAAGAAGAGGTGGAGAAATTGGGGAAGGAGAAGGATGAGGAATAGGAGCAGGTGACTCGTTCTCCTTAGTCACAACCACCGATGAAGGTATAGGAAGCTCGGGTTCCTTGGTACCTTTACCACTTCGAGTAGTGATTGCTTTCATCTCTCCTCTTGGATTCGCAACGGTGTTACTCGGAAGAGTACCCGAAGAAGAGGGTTGATTACCTTGGAAGAAACTAGCCATCATGTTCCTCAAGTCATTCGTTTGACTATCCATAGTATTTCTCATGTCGGCTCTCAAATCGTTTCCTTGCTTGACCAAGTCTGCTTTCAAGTTACGCACTTCCTATTGGAGATTTTCCACGATCACATCATTGGTCCTCATGTAGGTTGCAACCTCTTGGTGTAATGCGGGGGTTTGGCTTGGAGGAGCATTGTATGTGGGTGGTTGATAAGCAGGTTGTTGGTAAACTTGGTTGTTACGTTGAGGTGGTTGTTGCTGCTTGTGAGGAGGGATGTATGGTGTACGAGGTTGTTGTTGTTGTTGAGGAGGGCGATTAAGGTTTTGTTGTTGGTTTGGGTTGTTTGGAGGAAAACCAGGTGGTGAAAGATAGTTGTTGCTACGGTAGCTAAGCAAATTACGGTCACCTTGAGGTCTAGCTTGATAAGCAGGTTGAGGATAGGTGCCATATGCCGTATTCACATTCTCAGCAGGGTAGTCTTGGGTGGCAGTACAAGTAGTGTAAGAGTGAGGACCACTGCATATCTCACAAGGTTGGCTGACAGCACTAACTTGAGCGTTTTTAGCGTTGTTGCTGTTGTTGCTGACGGTGTGGGTGACAAGCGATTCAAGAAGCGTAGTGATTTTGTCTAGTCGCTTGTTGCTTTCATTAGTGCTAGCACTAGCGACATTGGTCCTAACACTCTTGGTTTGCACACGAGACTTATTCTCAATGATATCCCAAGCAGCATTAGAAGTCTTAGCCAATAGATTACCCCCCCGAGGCACTATTCAGTGAATCTTGGTCACTCATGCTTAAACCATTGTAAAAAGTATTAATTTGATGTACTTTGGTAAAACCATGTTGTGGGCATTTTCTTAAAAGATCTTTAAAACGATCCAAAAATTCACTGGACGACTCATCGTACTTTTGTTCAAAATTTATGATTTCATTCCGCAAAGCGGTAGTACGAGAGGGTGGGAAAAAGTAATTTATAAACTTTGTTTCCAAATCCGTCCACGAGAGAATACTCTGTGGCGGTTCCTTAGCAAGCCAATGTCGGGCTTGTCCCTCTAAAGAAAAGGGAAAAAGTTGTAACCTGATAACCTCTTGTGGAACACCATTGAATTTGACCGTGTTGGTTAGTTGCAAAAATCTCTTGATATGGTCATGTGGGTCATCAATGGTACGTCCCAAGAATGGTTGAGCGGAGACCATCTGGATAAAGCCTGATTTTAGCTCAAAGTTGTTGGCGGCAATTGGTGGTATAACAATTGGGTCAGTGTTGCCATCTACATGAGCTTGCAGCAATTCAATCATCGGGCGATTATCCGGAAGGGGCTCATTGTTGTTGTTATTGTTCATGTTGTTGAAAGGCGGGTTGTTGTTGTTATTATTGTTTGGAGGTGGTACACCGGGCATGTCTAAGTGATCGAGAGGCTCGGGCTCTTGATAAGACGTGGATCGAGTGCGCATACACCTGCAAAAGAACGAACAAAGAAAAACAAAGCAAAAATATTTTTGGTTTTTATGTTTTTTTTTTTTTTTTGTATTTTTGAAAATTTTATATTTTTTATGATTTTTGAAAATTTTATGAAACAGTAACGTTCACGGGGAACGGATCCCAAAATCCAAGTTCTCACAAAAAACTTTTGATCTTAACGAGAAGAGCCGGCAGCGGCGCCATTTGATACATGGTTTTTGTATGGGTTCAGATTTTATGTCTCAGTCCTCTCGAATTGATCTCGGCTCTAAGTGGAATGATTTGTTCTTGGTTATTAAAAAGTGGTTGGTTTGTTTATCTATTTTAAACTAATGATAAGAAATTAAGTGTCGAAGAGTAAAATTAAAGACTTGAAAGATTAAAGTAAGAAACGAGTTTAAAAATAAATGCTTGAAAACTTAAAGTTTATATTAGAAAAATTAAGGAGCATTCAATAAAAACTAACACTTGGAAAACTTTGTAAAAATATGACTTGATTGGAAAAGACTAAAAGAAAGTAAGATCGGAACAAAACAAAACAAGTGAATCGGACTAATGGGAAAACTGCCTTCAATCGGAATATATTCCGATCACTTTGATCGGAATGTTGAGGAGTTGACCGATCGGAATACTGAAAAAGAAGGAAAATCGGAATATGCCAAAAAGTGCCAGTCGGAATGTGGAAATGACCCCAATCAGAATATGCCAAAACAATACCAATCGGAATATGGGAGAACTTTGCTACAATCGGAATGTGGTAAAAGGTCCACGATCGGAATACACAAACTAGGCTCGGTCGGAATCTCAAAACCCTTTTCCGATCAGCCCGATCGGAAAAAGGGTGCTGCCTGGTCGGAATACAAGGTCGGAAAAGGGCTTTGCCCTTTCCGAAAATGGTGCAAGTTCGAATCTTAGCAAGGGAAATAAGCTTATGGAATAAGCTAACTCCCAAAACAAACTCGAATCCAATAGTAAGCTGATCAAATAAGCACTTTAGAACAACTTATCTAACTTCAAATAAACAACTTTTAAATCAAATCAATAAAAAGATGAACTTTTCATAAATATCTTAAAAAGTAAAATAAGCTAAATCAACCAATAAGCCAAAAAGAACAAGGATCTTAAAGCTTATTAATGTATAGACTTAAGGAAACATAAAAAGAAATCAACTTTTTAAGCACAAATCATTGATGAACAACACGGATCATACGAGATTTGTACCAAAATCAATAAAAATAAAAGAAAGGAAGGATGAGAGTAAAGATTAAAAGATAAAAACTTGAACTTGATTAATGAAAAATACTACAAAGTTTTGATCTTGAAATAGAAAAAGATGAAATCTAGTGAGAGAAAGATTAGAACTTTCTCTCTCTAAAACTAGAGAGAAAAAAATGAAAACTACAAACTACCTAAAAGAACTAAGTCTCTCAAAATTTGTGAGGTAAGGCCTTTATATAGGCGTGTGTAATGGTGGTGGGCTTTGTGATTGGGCTTTAATTTGGGCTCCTTTTTCTTCTTTCTTCTTTAGTCTTCATGCGTCTTAAATAAACGTTTCCGACTTGGATCTGAGAAGTGTCGGTGAATAATTCCAACTTGTCTTATAATCTATTGTTTTATAGACTCGAGTTCTTCGACAAATATGAATCTTCCATCTTTGACTCTATTCTTCGATAAATCTTCAAATAGGCACAATGACTTCGAATCTTTTGCATCTCTTGGACAATAGACTTCATCTTGAGTCTTTTTCCTTGATAAAACCCGTGCAATCCCATGTTTTCTTCAATATTCATCCGGTTGCCTCTGAAAACACAATAAACACAAAAACCACGCGTAATTCCAAACAAATGATATTAAATACGTGTTTTGGTCTTGTTTTAGCCAGAATTAAGTGGTAAAAGGATGGGTGTTTTCACACCTATCAGGAATTAATAGACATTAAGGTCTCAAGGGGAAAGGATTCATTAATCTCTTGATTTGGAGATTCCCCTTGATAAGGATCCTCAAGTCTACTAAGGTGATCCGCGGATAGGTTTTCCGCTCCTTTTTTATCACGAATTTCGATTTTAAATTCTTGTAGGAGCAAAACCCAACGAAGGAGTCTCGGTTTAGCTTCTTGCTTGGTCAACAAGTATTTCAAGGCGGAATGGTCGGTGTAAACAATGGTGGTGGAAAGCACAAGATAGGGGCGGAATTTCTCAAAAGCATACACTACAGCTAAAAGCTCTTTTTCGATAGTGGTATAATGCAATTGAGCCCCCGTCATTGTCTTACTAGCATAATGAATGGGTTGGAAATGTTTGTTAACTCGTTGACCTAAAACCGCTCCTACCGCGAAATCACTAGCATCGCACATGAGCTCGAAAGTTAACTCCCAATTTGGAGAAACTAAGACCGGTGCCTTAGTTAATTTACCTTTAAGAAGTTCGAAAGAGTCGAGACATTCTTGAGAGAAGATGAAAGGAGCATCCTTTTCTAAGAGATGAGTCATTGGACGAGCTATTTTCGAGAAATCTTGGATGAAACGTCGATAAAATCCCGCATGGCCTAAAAAACTTCTAACTCCTTTGACGGTGGTAGGTGGAGGTAACTTAGAAATGACGTCAACTTTAGCACGGTCGACTTCGATACCGGCTTTGGAAATTTTATGACCGAGGACGATGCCTTCTTTTACCATAAAATGGCATTTTTCCCAATTAAGAACGAGACGAGTGTCTTCACACCGTTGGAGCATACGTTCTAAATTAGCAAGGCAAGAAGAGAAAGAATCACCATAGACCGAGAAATCGTCCATAAAGACTTCCATAGTTTCTTCAACCATGTCATGAAATATCGCCATCATACACCTTTGGAAAGTCCCGGGATCATTGCATAAGCCGAAAGGCATTCTTTTGTAAGCAAATGTTCCATAGGAACAAGTGAATGTGGTTTTCTCTTGGTATTTTGGATCGATAGGGATTTGAAAATATCCAGAAAAACCATCTAAGAAACAATAGAAATCATTACCCGCTAAACGCTCGAGCATTTGATCCATGAAAGGAAGAGGGAAATGATCCTTACGAGTGGCATCATTGAGCTTACAATAATCAATGCAAACTCGTGAACCCGTTACGGGTCGAGTAGGAATCAACTCGTTGTTTTCGTTGGGAACAACGGTGATTCCGCCTTTCTTAGGCACACAATGGACGGGACTAACCCATGGTGAATCCGAGATAGGGTAAATCATTCCGGCATCGAGAAGTTTGATAACTTCTTTCTTAATGACTTCGTGAATTTTTGGATTAACCCTTCTTTGATTTTGGATTGCGGGTTTAAAGTCATCTTCCATGAGACTTTTATGAGTACAAAAATTAGGATCAATTTCGCGAATGTCGGAGATTTTCCAAGCAATTGCTTTCTTATGATTCTTGAGCACATCGATAAGTCGGGATTTTTCATCTTCTTAGTCCTTAGCAATAATGACGGGCAACTTATTATCCTCCTCTAAGAAAACGTACTCTAGATGAGACGGTAAATCTTTAAGCTCTAAATCCGGCGGATTGTCAATGGAAGGCTTAGTCAAAGTAGGATCATCGTTTATAACTTCTTTAGGAGTAGGTGGAGAGATATTGTCCTCATTGAGAAGTCTCTCAATGGTACGAATGTCTTCATCCCAATTGGTGGGAGAATTATCATAGTTAATCTCGAGAGGACCCAAGCTAGCTTCAAACTCATCTAAGTCACTTTCTCCAAATGGAGTCAATGAAGGAGCAATAGAAGCAATGGTCTCAACATGAGGTAAAGGAGAAATCCCGCTCTTACAAGCCTCGTGAAAATGTTCTTCGCATGCTTCGTCGAGCACATCGATGAAATTCACGGATTCGGGCTCATCGGGAAGTTTGGAAAGTTTACCCATGTTAAAGACGATTTTGTCATCCCTGACCCTCATGATAAGTTCACCCGCGGCTACATCGATTAATGTACGCCCGGTTCTCAAGAAAGGTCGTCCCACAATTAAGGGAACACGGGGATCCATTTCATAGTCGACTACGACGAAATCGGCGGGGAAAGTGAATTTGTCGACTCCTACAAAAACATCCTCGGCTATCCCCACCGGATAAGCAACCGTACGGTTAGCTAATTCCAATGTCATACGAGTGGGGACTAGCTCGGGTAAAGATAATTGTTTCCACACGGACAATGGCATAAGATTGATACTCGCTCCGAGATCCGCCAAGGCCATACAATTCTCAACACCCGGAAAATTACAAGGAATAAGGAATCGACCGGGATCTCCTAACTTAACCGGTAATTTTCTCAAAAGAACCGCGGAACAATTCTCATTCAATTGGGTATTGGCAATATCAAGCAACTTTTCCTTATCACTTAAAAGATCCTTAAACATCTTAGCGTACTTAGGCATGTGAGCGAGCGCCTCGGCAAAGGTGATATTAAAATTCAATTGTTTAAACATTTTTAGGATGTTCGAAACTTGAATATCATCCTTATTCTTCAATTTCTCTTTCCGCAACCTTGAGGGATAAGGTATATTGGGTTGAGATGAAGGCTTTGGAGTGGATTGCTCACTCATATCCTTTGGAGGAGGAGGAGGAGTAGAAATAGAAGGTGAAGGAACCGGTTTGGGAACCGAAGGTGTGGTAGAAAATTTGGGTATCGGTGGAACATAAGGTGTAGACGAATGCATAACGGGAGGTATGTCACAAGTGGAAGACGAAGGAGGTTGTGTCGAAGAAGAAGGTATCTCGGGTCCTTGGTTAGGTGGGGAAGGTTCAACGGTGGTCTTACCGCTCCTAGTAGTGATAGCATTAACATTAGCCCTAGGATTGGTCACGGTGTTCGAGGGAAGGGTACCTTGGGGACGAAAGGTTTGAATCATAGTCAAAAACTTCTTATCGTTCGATTCTTGCATTTGTCGATTATGTTCTTGCATCTCTCTCATGATTCGTTCATGGTCGGATAATTTTTGTAAAACCAAGTCCATTTGAGGATTATGCATGTTCATTTGATTATAACCTTGATTAGGAAAACCTTGGTTTTGATATTGATTAGAACCTTGATTAAATCCTTGATTTTGAAAACTTTGGTTATTATATCCTTGATTATTTAACCCTTGGTTTTGCCCTTGAAAATTCCCTTGATTTTGATTAAAACCCCGTTGATTAGTATTTCCTTGAAAATTACCCCGTTGAGGACCTTGGTTCCTATTTTGGGCGGGTGGGGGTGGTCTTTGTGGTGCTACAAAACCCGAGGGAGCCAAATAGTTATTAGACTTGTAAGACAAATGGTTAACATCAACATTTGGTTTGAATTGAATCCGATCAATTTCATTGTTATTATAAGCATAAACTTCTTGTTGATCATTGTAAACCTTGTCACAATTATAGTATGAATGTGGTCCACCACAAGTCTCACACGTTTCACTTTTTTCTTTCACGGCATGCACATGTGTAGTGAGGGCGTCGGTTCTTAGAGCAAGGTTTTTCACAATTGAAGTAAGCTCCTTAATTTGATCATTCACCTCATTATTACTCGTACTAGCACTTGCCATATTAGCCCTAACACTTTTGGTTTGCACTTTTGCCTTGTTCTCAATAATGGCCCAAGCCTCGTTCATTGTTTTCACAAGAATATTGCCCCCCGCGGCTAAATTAAGTGAGTCTTGGTCGTTTAGAGTTAAACCATTATAAAACGTGTTGATTTGATGAACTTTATTAAAACCGTGTTGTGGACATTTTCTCAAAAGATCTTTAAATCGATCCCAAGACTCACTAAACGTTTCCCCATATTGTTGCTCAAAGTTGATTATTTCATTCCTTAAGGAAGTGGTCCGTGATGGTGGGAAAAAGTAGTTAATGAACTTGGTCTCTAAGTCGATCCATGTGGTAATACTTTGGGGTGGTTCCTTGTCAAGCCAAATCCGGGCTTGTCCCTCGAGGGAAAAAGGAAAAAGTTGGAGGCGAACGGCCTCTTGAGGAACCCCATTGTATTTGACGGTATTAGCTAATTGGATGAAACGTTTGATATGAGCGTGTAGGTCATCATTAGTACGGCCTAAAAATGGTGTAGCGGGAACCATTTGAATAAAACCCGATTTAAGTTCGAAATGATTAGCTCCAATATTCGGCACCACAATCGCGTCATCGTTTCCTTCAACGTGAGATTGTAGAATCTCAATCATTGGTCGATTATCCGTTGCCATCGTATTGTCGAAAGCTCGATTCTCGGGATCGGCTTTAATGACGGTCTTTTTGTTTTTCTTCTTCTTCTTTTTAGAAGAATTAGAAGTATTTGGTACACCAATCGGTATGTATGTATGCGCGCGAGTGCGCATACAATTAAAACTTTGGAATGAGGTAGGTGACCTCGGTCGACTTTGAGAGGAAAAGGATTTTCCCTCTAGAGGAGCAATATGAAAAAGCTACAAAAATATATACGTAAATACTACTTGAGTTGTCAAACCAATAATCGGTCGTCCCTCTCAATATTCGCACAAGCAAGCGGGAAAACGAGGTGGCACAAAGCACTTAAAAACCTTTTTCCTTAGACGGCCTTTTATAGCGCGTCGCCTTATACCCACCTTATAGTTTGTATATGTCGAGTTCAAACGTCTTACTAGTATTTATCTATTTTGCCCTTTTTTCTCGTTATGGATTCGAATACAATAGTTAGGTGATGAAATCCCAACTAAGGCCTTATTTGATAAGTAGGTAATTTTATTGTGCTACGTAATATAATATAATAAAATGAAAAATCATTTTGTATTTTTTAGAAAAATATATATTCACAAGAAAAATCAAAAGAAATCGAAATAAAAATTAACACTAATACGTAATATTTTTGGTGTAATACATTTAGGAAAAAGTATTACTTTTGTATTTTTTAATTTTTTTGTTGCAATTCTTAGGAAAGAAATTGCTTTTGTGATTTTTTAATTTTTTTGTATTTTTTAAGTTTTTGATTTTTTTGTATTTTTGATTTTGTTGCAAGAAACGTAACGTTCAAAGGATGAACGGATCCCAAAATCCAAACGTCTTCACGAAAAAATCGTCAATCGTACGAGCGAAGCGGCAGCGGCGCCAATTTGAAACTCGGGTTTTTAGTCCTTTTTAATGAATGTTCGTTTTTCCTCGATTCGACTCGAATTTGATTTCCGGTTTAACGTTTTGACTTAACTTGTTTTTGGTAAAATCTATTTTTGGGTATTTTTAAACTAACTTAAATCTATTTAATTAAATGAAAATTATTTTAATTAACTATTTAAACTATTAATTTGAAAATAGACTTTAACTAATTAATAAAACCTAAAACTTTTAATGAAAATCTATTTTTAAACAAAACTTAATAAATTGAAAACTTATTTTAAATCTAAAATTTAATTGATAATTGAAAACTACTTTTAATTCTATATAAAAAACTATTTAAATTATAAAAGAAATATAAAACTAATGTAAATTTATAAAAGTAATAATTAAAATATTTTTTATCCTTTTTATATTTTATAAAAAAAACTGAATTTAAATAAAACTATTTAATTAATATAAATAAAACTAAACTTTAATTAAACTAATTTTAATTAAAACTAAACTGCCAAATTAAAACTATCCTATATCAATCTAATGTTGCAAAACATAAACATAAAAAGACTACTGGCAAACTGGTTGGGACGTAGGGCTTGTATGCAAGAGGTCACTGGTTCGAATCCAACCAATGACAATATTTTGTTAATATTTTTGGGCACTTTTTATTTGGACAATGAAACCCTCAGACTAATTGAGTCTGAGGATTATGCAGTAAAACAATAAGCAATATATCCAAATAAGCAGAATACTAGTTAATCAGAAACAAATAAGCTAATTAAAACTGAATAAGCTAATATTAAATAAGCAAAAGCAAATAATCAAATGAGCATAAAATGAAATAGATTAAATAATTCTAAACAACTTAACAAGTAACCAATTAAGCTGATAATCCAAACAAACTAACAGATAATTACCCTAAATAAATTTAAACTTCTCAAAAATAAACTAAATAGCCAACTAACGTTAAGCAGATCAAATTATACTACGAAATAAACGATAAGCAGTAAGCTGGATCAAATAAGCAGTTTACAAAAAAAAACTAAATAGCAATCTAACTATAACTCAAATAAGCCAAGACCTAATAAGCAATCTAACAAATAATAAGCAACACTAATGCAACATTCATAAGCAAAATTAAATTAAGCAAATCCAAACTAACCGAATGACAAAAAAAACAAGCAGAATAAAAACAATAAAAATAAACCAAACTCAACAGATATTACCAAATCAACAAACCGAATACCAAATAAATTCAAACAGCAGATAATTCCAAATCCTAAAACTGAATACCAGATAAATTCAAACCATAGCAGGTTATCAATAAACTAAATAAACATAAAACTTAACACAAAATCTAAAAGAAGATCAAACCCGATGTCGAAACCTTTGAGAAGAAGTGTCGCGCTGAGCGAACTTAATACCGAAACCAAACGAACAAAACAAACACCACCTTCTTACCCAGAAAACATCATCTCCTCGAACTTTTTACTCGGACGAACAGTAACTTTAACATATATTTCCCAGTAGGGGAAATATGGATATCACTTTTCTTTATATATATATATGTATTATTTTTTTTTTAATATTAATAATAATAGCCAATAATAACAGTAATAAAATGGATTAAAGAAAAATGATTCGAAGTTTCAACAGAAAGATAAATTGAGAACAGATTAAAATTAAACTAATTTTTTCATTAATTAAAAAGAGATATTACAATACTGGAAATAAAAATATTACAAGATTAAAACCTATCAATCTATTTTCAGAAAATAAAAAAATAAAGAAAAGGCACACTGATTACATGATATGAAGGGGTTTTTATAGAGGAACCCCAAGAAACCCTAATTCTTGGCTTCATTTGTAAGCATCCAAATCCCACCGTTGATTTGATCATTCATCTTCTCTTTCTTCTTTTCTTCTAATCTACGGTTGAAAACTGTCCTTGTAGCCACGGATTGCCAGCATGACGGGATGTGTGTTAGTTGTGTTTGTTGCAAGGTTAGGTGGCAAGATGTAATTGGTTGGATTGGATATGGAGGGGTGTTTCCTCCAATCAAAGGTGGAGATTTAGGCCACGTTGGATTGATCAGTGAGTGGATGATGTGATTTTCTTGGGGGTTTGATACCTTTGGGTGTGAATTACCCAATAAGGGTAAAATCCCCAAATTTGGGTGAGTTAATTTTAACAATAAAATTAGGGTTTGTGAGGGAAGGGTGCGATTTTTAGGGGAAGGAGATGATGGAGTGGTGGGTGAGAGAGAGGACCTTGTTTGTAACGTAAATAAAAGTGGGGAAGGGTAAAATATTCGTTTATTTATTTGGGGTGTGGGTAATAGTGGAAAACACGTGTGTAAGGGAGAGTAAAGGTTAAATGTATTTGTGTGTTGAGAGTTGACTGTGATGAAAGTATGACCGGTCAAATTGACCAAAACGTCCCATATCATACTTCTGTTTAAACACTTTGGATAAATGGGCTTGGGCCCGATTATGTTTCGTCCCTATATTTTTTTTTCAAATCAAATGGGCTTGAAATGGGTTTATAAACCGTTGGGTCATTTTAGTTTAATTCTCCAAATGGGCTTGTGGGCCCAATAAGCAATGTGGGACCCACAAGGCCCATTAAACTCAAATGAAATTAAATCCACTAAGTACGAGCTCGATTTCGGTCTTCTTTGATCATTTCTCCAAAACCGTGTCGGTTTTGTCGGGTTTCGTGACCGTCGGCACACTCTTGACCTTTTGACTTTGTCTTCGTTTCTTTTTTGGATTTTTCTTCAACATTTGACCGTGAAATCCCGTGTTTTCTTTCCTTTTGGTCATTTGTACCTATTTCACATAAAAACACAAAACCACGCGCAATTCCGACTTTTAAGACATTAAACACATGATTAGGTCTTGATTTTCCTTGATTTTAGTGGCAAAAGGATAAGTGTTTACACACTTATTATCCCATCTATTATGATGATGACGACGACGATGATGTCTACACTTTCAACCAATCTTCTGAAGTTGCTGCTCCTACTCTCGATGTTCCTATTGCGTCTAAGGATCTAGATTCGTTGCATGAGCTTAGGGATGTTGGTCTCGACAAATTATTGGATGATGAGGTTTGTGACTTACCTGCTATGGAGCCTAAGGACGACGTTGCTCTTACGGAAGAGGTCGATCCTAGTGATGACGATTCTTCTCTCAGCTATGAGAATTTCACTTTTGAAATTTCTCAATCTCCACCGGGAGATGCGGGTGATGACAATTTATTCTCTTCGGCTTACGAGAAGTTCACCGATGAACTTGATCTTGTGAATGAGGTGGAAGACGTGCTTCTTCGCGATAGATTACGAAAAGTGCACCTTCTTATTGCTCAAATCGAAGAGTTGACTTCTCCTTCTCTTTCTGAGTCTTTACCTCCATCTATTCCTCCCGTTGAAGATAATGACCCAGCTGGAAGAAATCGATATCCACTCCATCCCTCCAGGTATTGATGATTATGACACGGAGGGGGACATTATTTTTGATAATTTGCTGCAGGAGGGTAATTTCCCAAGTTCCCCTCCCGAGCATCTTTCATCCACTCCGTTAGAGACCATCACGGAGGATGAGTGCTTTGACCCGGGAGGTGACATTAATTATGCTATGATTGATAACAATACGGCTTTGCCGCTTGCTCAGCATCCATTGTCTTTGGGGGAGGACAATGTGCTTACTTTACCCACCCCGCCTCCCGTGGACCTTGATTTCACATACTTTTCGTATGTTGAAAGAACCTTTCTCCCATACAAGACTTATTCCCCCGCCTCTCCTTTGTTGATGTCAACCGGGAACGAGGACAAGGTCTTTGATCCCGGTATCACATTCGAGGCTTACCCATGGACCATTTAATTCGGGGACGAGTCGGGCTCGTGACTCGGTTAATATAAACAAGCGCTTTTTGGGAGGCAACCCAATTATCTATCTATCTTTACCATAGGTGTAGGGGGAGCCCCGGTGGTGTTTCTTGTTTTCTTTCTTATCATGTGCAGGGATTAGAGCTTCAAAGACACACTCTTGATGACTTTTGACGAACCGTGATTCCGTGTTCCCTTCTTCCCGGTTCTATCCTAAATTCTCTTCGATTCACTATTTTATATTTCTCAATATTAAAATAGGAATCTCTTTAGTTGTCTCTTCCTTAGCGAGATTTAAACAACTTGCACAATGTCCTAAGTATAGGGGAGTTTACTCCTACATGCTTAACCATTGAGGACAATGTTTATATTAAGTGTAGAGGGGACTTCTATCGAAGTTAAGTGGCCTTTTCCTTGTATTTGTCCTCATTTTAACCGGAAAATCAATTTTTTCGACATTTTTCAAAAATTTTGATCTATTTTGGCCTATTAGTTTTTCCCTTTGTATAGTTATTTTCTTTCTTTGCTATAACAAACTTTAATAAAGTGGTTTTAATTTTCAAACGGTGTGAATCTTTTGACTCAACCTGAGTTTACTTGTCTAAGTTTACTCTAGCTAGTATCCTTAACGTGTTTAAGTCAAGTTTTGCTAGGCTTTTATGTAGGGAGCTATAAAACGCGAAAGTCTTAACTCTCACGGGTTAAGAACAAGAACTTTTCGCAAGTTCCTATAATTGATCCTAGAGAGTCGTTTATCAAGGGAACTTTAAAATGCGATTTCTAAACTTGAAAAAGTCTAAGAATTTGCAAGATCCTATAGATGACTCGAAAACCCAAAACTTTGATTTAATAGGCTAAGCATCCACGAGTCTCATTCCTTGAGATTTTAAATTGTGGAGAACGAGAAATGATAGAGCCAATTATAAGTTCGGTATTCTTTCATGAATTTATGTGAGTTAATTATAAGCCTATTCTCCCATCGCTTGTTAATAAACTTATCTGCAATAAATAAGGTTGTACGATTTGAAAAGTTACTTAGCTTCTAGCCCAAGATCGTTTAAAAGTTGCTCGGTATTAATTAGAGTTCATAGCCAAGGCATAACTTATTGAAGCGGGATGCGAAGATTGGCGAGTCCGAAAAGGCCCTAACAAGGCATGAGGGCTATATTTTGTTGCTAAAGATCCCAAGTGATGTGAAGAATCATTTATCAAAGATCAATATGAAGGATCGAGACACACGACGAAAAGCAAAAACTCCCCAAAAGTCATGGAGAAGTCTATCCGAAAAAGCCCTAACAAGGTATGAGGATAAATAGATCCAAGTCCAAAAAGGAGGCGGATCGTTGTATATCAAAATCCAAAATAAAGATTGGAGAAAAATGAAGAAGTCGTGGTCCAAGTATGAAGAATCTCTCAAAACTTCAAGTGAAGAAATTCCTATTATGAAGAGAAGACCATTATTTCATGAACGTCTCTCAAGGTTTGAAGTATGAAGTCGCTGACAAATATCGGTCCGAGAAAGGTCTCAAATCGCGAAGCGAGTTATGCCAAGATATGAACTTTATGAGGTCCCGAGAAGCAGTTTTAAAAGATTTTGTCCTTTAGCTAACTATTGATTAAATCATTCACTTTATTTTCGGCCTAAATAACTATCGAAATAAGTCAACAATGTATCCTCGTGATCATTCAAGACAACAATAAAATATAAGAGATACACCTAGCAATAAGGTAGTCTAAGTAAATAATTGGCCCACATGAATTCGTGTTAGTTTGCTAACTTATAATTACAATGATCTCGTTTTTAAGCTTGGTTTGGAGAAAGTGAAAACTTGAGGATGATGATCATTCACAACATTTCCAAAACCCAAGGTATGTTTTTGATTTCTTCCTTTGAATGTTTATAATTTTCTATCTCTTTAATAAAGGCCAGCGTGGATTAATTGTGATGAAAAATGTAAACGTGCTTTGTAACTAATGCATTGCATGAGGACATTGCAATGGTTAAGTGTAGGGGATTTGATAGGTGTGAAAACAGCCATCCTTTTTACCACTTAATTACAATAATAAGTGAGCCAAAACGTGTATTTTATGTCATTTATGTCGGAATTATGCGTGGTTTGGTTTTTTGTTGTGATTTAGGACGAAATTGTGGAAAGTGGAGAAAACACGGGATTTCACGGGCTTTTATCGAAGAAAAAGACGAAAGACGAAGTCGAAAAATCAAGAGTGCAAAAAGAGCGGAATTCCAAGACCAATTCTGAAGATTTATCGAAGAAAAAGTCAAAAGACGGAAGTTTACCAAAAGCCGAAGAACTCAAGTCTAATTTATTGAAGAATTACAAGACGAGTTCAAAGAAATCCCGAGCCAAAGTCATTAAAGTCCAAGATTTAAGAAGATTAAATAAAGCAAGGACCTAATGAAGCAATTAAGGAAAAGATGAAAGAGGGAGGAAGCTTCCTAAGCTCCTCCTAATCTCCCTATATATAGCTTTCTATGTTTTCATTTCATAGTTGTTGGGTGGATTGACAACCCACCTCTTCCACCATTTTCATACTTTGCACAATTTAATTTCTTTCACTTTAATTTTCCTTGTATCGCACCTTTTAATTCCTTTTAATTTCCAAGTAAGTTTTCTATTATTGTTATTGAATCTTTACTTTTCTTGTTTAATCTCTCATCTTCCTTTCTTGATTTTAGTTTACTTTTGGTGCAAAATATATTTGATCCGTGTTGATCTTGATGTTTTCATGCTTAAAGAGTTCAGCTTTTATTCATCCATGAGTTTTTATATGGATTAAGCTTTGAGCTTGACATGCTTATTGGCTTAATTTTTGTTTAGCTTATTTACTTTTTAAAAGTTTTCTTAAAAAGTTTCATTTTTTTATGGTTTGATTTAAAAGTTTGATTATTTTAAGTTGGAAAAGTTGTTGTTTGTGCTTATTTAGTCTTTTTCATATTGGATTCGTTCAAGTTTAAGTGTTAGCTTATCACCCTAGCTTATAACTTTGCTTATTATTCGAATCAAAAGGCAATCGGAAAGGGTAAACCCCTTTCCGATCACATATTCCGATTATCCCCCTCATTCCGAGCACCAAATCGGAAAAGGGTTTATAAACATTCCGATTGGATTCGTTTTATGACATTCCGATTGAACTTGGTTGTTACTTATTCCGATTGCATTCTTTTCAGCTATTCCGATTGCACCTCCCTATTCCGATCACCTAATCGGAATAGGGTTTTAAGATATTCCGAGTGTGGGTATTTTGTGATATTCCGATTGGAGTCTTGCATAGCATTCCGATCAGCTTTCCTTTTGCACATTCCGATTAGAATCTTTCCGATTGGGATTCCGACATGGATTCTGATTGGACTTTCCGATTGGATGAGTTTATTTTTCTAGTTTTTATTTTTAATGAAAAAGTGACAGTTTTTCTCGTTTTGATATTAGTCTATTTTAATTACGTTTTGAATTTTTATTTGATTGTTAATTTGCTTTTTGTCAAGTTTTAATTTTACGTCATTTAATTTCTCGTCATTTAATTTTAAAGTTTTAAATATTGCACCATTTACGTCTTAACTAGTTGTAGTTTTAATTACCCGTCATTTATTTTAAAGTCTTGCACATTTATTTTACCAAAACCAAAAATATTATTCTTTACCAAAAACGACTGAGTCACACTTTAAACCGGAAATCAATTCGTTAAGATACCGAGAAACCGAACTTTTTCAACTAGCAAAATCTTAATTTCAAATGGCGCCGCTGCCGGCTCTTTTCGTGAGGATTAACGGTTTTTTGTGAGAGACGCGTTGGCTTTTGGGATCCCTTCACTTGTGAACGTTATTTTTCGTATCAAAAATTTTCAAAAAATACCAAAAACATTTGAAAAATCATAAAAAGCATTTCTTTTTCAAAGTTTTGCACCAAAAATATTCTTCTTGATTATCTATTTTTCTTTATGGATTCTTATGTCCATTGCGTCGGGTGTGGGAGACGATTATACGGGAACGACTCTTGTCAATGGTATACATGTGAGCGGTGCGGAAACGATATCGACAACACACAATTCGGATTTTGTCCTTTGTGCAACTCGACTAATTCGTCCTTTTTGAATCCACCTCCTGTTCCCCCGTGCATCTGTTGTGGAAGCGATTCTCATTGGCATGTTTCATGCCCGGTTCAATACCCGTATGGTCACGAGCAAGAACCGGGTTACAATTATGACAATGGTAATAGCTATCCACAAGAAGCACCCAGTTTCTCTCCTTACCCATGGTGCTATATTTGTGGGGGCCCTCACGATGCTTCTTTTTGTGATCCGTCGCAAGTCTTTGAGAAAGTTTCGTGCTATCATCCTAGTGTCTATAACTTTGAGCCCCCACATCACAACCTCAATCATCAATCCTCTCAGCAAATTAGTCTTGATCAACAACTCACTACTTTGAATGGCATTCTAGAAAGTCTAGCTCAACTTCGAGCTGACTTGCATCAGGAAAGGCAACCGTTTCTTGATGTGGACGAAACCTTGAAAACCACCGACACCTTTTTGAACCAATTTAGTCGTTTTCCCTTCTTTTCTACACCAAAATGTTTAATTACAGCGTGGGATAGAATTGGTGAAATTGAACATACTCGGGGAGATGAACAACAAAAGTTGCTGCATGAGCTTCTTAAAGATGTGGAGGTTATCAAGGAAGAGTTAGCCGACTACGTCACTCCTAACTGGACTCGTCCCATGAAACTCGGGTTTTTAGTCCTTTTTAATGAATGTTCGTTTTTCCTCGATTCGACTCGAATTTGATTTCCGCTTTAACGTTTTGACTTAACTTGTTTTTGGTAAAATCTATTTTTGGGTATTTTTAAACTAACTTAAATCTATTTAATTAAATGAAAACTATTTTAATTAACTATTTAAACTATTAATTTGAAAGACTTTAACTAATTAATAAAACCTAAAACTTTTAATGAAAATCTATTTTTAAACAAAACTTAATAAATTGAAAACTTATTTTAAATCTAAAATTTAATTGATAATTGAAAACTACTTTTAATTCTATATAAAAAGACTATTTAAATTATAAAAGAAATATAAAACTAATGTAAATTTATAAAAGTAATAATTAAAATATTTTTTATCCTTTTTATATTTTATAAAAAAAACTGAATTTAAATAAAACTATTTAATTATATAAATAAAACTAAACTTTAATTAAACTAATTTTAATTAAAACTAAACTGCCAAATTAAAACTATCCTATACCAATCTAATGTTGCAAAACATAAACATAAAAAGACTACTGGCAAACTGGTTGGGACGTAGGGCTTGTATGCGAGAGGTCACTGGTTCGAATCCAACCAGTGACAATATTTTGTTAATATTTTTGGGCACTTTTTATTTGGACAATGAAACCCTCAGACTAATTGAGTCTGAGGATTATGCAGTAAAACAATAAGCAATATAGCCAAATAAGCAGAATACTAGTTAAGCAGAAACAAATAAGCTAATTAAAACTGAATAAGCTAATATTAAATAAGCACAAGCAAATAAACAAATGAGCATAAAATGAAATAGATTAAATAATTCTAAACAAACTTAACAAGTAACCAATTAAGCTGATAATCCAAACAAACTAACAGATAATTACCCTAAATAAATTTAAACTTCTCAAAAATAAACTAAATAGCCAACTAACGTTAAGCAGATCAAATTATACTACGAAATAAACGATAAGCAGTAAGCTGGATCAAATAAGCAGTTTACAAAAAAAACTGTTGTCCCTAATATGTGATTGTTATAATCACACGAATTAAGAAAGAAAGGTAGATATGAGAAGAATTCTAGAGAGAGAAAGTAGTGAGAGAAAGTGGTTGGTGAAACTTTTGGAATATTAGATTGAGAAGTGAGAATACAAATGAACCAACACCCTTCCTAACATGCTAGGAAGGGTATATATAGTCCACCCACTTGCGGGCTTCTTTATGGACTATATGGTTTGAGCCGGGCTTTCCTTTTGGGCTTTAGTTACTTATTAATGAACTTTAGCCTAAAGTTAAGCCCGTATAACACGACTAATATACTACCTATTACAACGTTCTAAAATACGATACATAATAAACATATGACCGAGCATTCTTGTTTGGCTCAATATTTTGAGGCTAACAATCTCCCGCAATGAGAGGTCATAAACCTTAGTCATTTAGGAAATTTGTAGAGATTACTAATCTCGCCATAAATGAGTCTTGAACGTGTAATCGTAGTCTTGTTCCTTCATGCTGTGATCTTTGAGCCTTTGTCGTTGTCTTTCGACTTTGTCTTTAAGCTTGAGATCTTCAAATCATCCTTGACTTGTCTTTTCCATCTTGCGATCTTGTGTCTTCATCCACATGCTCACACTATTAATTGTTGAATATGTCTTTAGGTATGAGTATGTGGTTTTGAATCTTTGACTTTGCTGTGTACACCGTGAAGCCACCTTCTCGAGACAAAATATAGACACGGACTGAATGGCTTTGACATTCGTCCTAAATCGGTAGCGTTTTACCTCCGGTCGGTGAAGACCGTTATACGATATTAAATATCGTACCTGTGATCAGGTAGATTCAATTAAGAATCTCCTTGACAGGGTTTCGCGGCTGTACTAGCCGTTCTCTTTACTCGACCGTCTCAAAGCAAGACTGCGAACATAAAGAGTGAATCAATTGGATAAATATCCGCTTGATTAAAGTCGTCAATTCAAATTCCTGGAACAAGTTTGATTCATTAAGAATCTTACCATTGTTTCTTTCCAGTTGACACAAGCTTGATTCAAAAGAATCTCGCAAGTTACCTACCGTAGCGCTGTTTGATGTTGACGCTAGAAGGATTTCCATTCGTCACTGTGAATATTAATAAATATCACTCTGAACGTTCTGGCAAGACCATAAAGATATTGCGTAGAAACCTGAAACGAGTTTGAATCAATTCAGAATCAAACCACTGTTGCTTTTCAGTTTTACATATGTTCAATTCATAAAGAATCTTACATATGACCTACCGCAGTGCTGTTTGATGTTAACACTGGAAGGATTTCCACTCATCATTGTAAATACTAAGTAGTATCACTCTGAGTGTTCTAGCAATATCACAAGGATATAGCGTAGGACTCTGTTGATCTTCATCCGTGTGTCCTAACGAGATTTGATTGATCTCTTGGCTCTAGACTCTATTTGTGCACTTTTAGTGGTCGGAGGCTGGAGCAGATGCCACCTATTCAATATCAACTATCTCGGAGTGAGAAAGTCAATAGAAGTCGTGTTGATCTCCGTGACAATAAAACAAACTTCTTTTGAGAGAAGCCTGAGTAGCTAGGAAAGGGTTGTGCTTCACATCACTGGGTCCATGATGAGTTTGTCTTCATGATGAGTTGACCCGGTTTCTGCCTAGGTTGTATGGAGGGCTTCTTTCTTTAGACCCTTTATCCTTACATTTCTTTTTCATTCTTCAACCCCTTCAATGCTTACCAAGACATCATTACTAGCACCTTGTTGTGATTGTTCCAGTGCTAGCATCAGTACTTAGTCGGCATTCAGCTACGTTCACATTCTACTCCATCTTTCCTAAGGACTTCTAATAATCTATTGGATTGTCCCTGGGAAGATCCCTCCGGCTCTGGTTGGATCATAGGACTTAAACCTAACCACCCTTTTGACACCAATAACGTCGTGAATTAAAGATGTTGTGGGTATTTGATCATAACCATGAAAACCACTTTAAATTCTAACAAAGTGTTTGAAAAACATTTAACACCTTGCTAGTTTTGTCGTTTCAGAAATGCTCCCCCTTCACATGTGCATCGATAATCGAAAGTGTTTCGCACATGTAGGTAAGAGTTTAAGTGCTTGAGTCTTATATTAGATCACATTTTAATCACATTTTCTCCCCCTATCTCTAATATATAAAATCCTTTGATATTAGAGATACCAAATTTGATTAAAATATATTTTGAAAAATAGTCTTGAAAATCTCCGGGAGAAAGATGTGTCAATCTTTGCATGAAGTTAAAATACTCCCCCTCAAAAATTGATCCAATTGAATTGTCATTGTGAGAATATGATCCACATTTCGCTTTTTGAGGATGGGAGTTGTTGAACACACAATTTTTGAAAGATTTTGAATATCATTGAAAAATTCTTGAAAAAAAAACTTGTGTTCAATGCTTTTTGAAAAATCAATTCTTTTCGTCGAAAGGTTTTTCTAAAGCATAAACTTGAGTTCATAGACTTTGAATGTCTTGACGAATCCACTCAAGTGTAAAAAGATTTCTCTTCTTTTGCTAAGGGTAAGGGTACTAAATCGTACACTCCCCCGTGAATATCGATCCGGGTTGCAATCTGAAAGTGATTACAAGCCATTGTGTTGAGCTCAAAACGTTGAATGTTTTGTGACAAGCTCAACCCGTGATAGATTGCTCTACCCGTTTGTTAGGATATGGTATCTTTAAAGATACACTTTCCTTTATTTGAGGTCCGAGTTACAGTCTGACATTTAACTGTAAGTCGTTTACATGAGCTTAAAAACTTTGAATGTTTTTAATGAGAGCTCATGACCGAGAAAATTTATTTTCCCGTTGTTAAGGATAAGTTATCATTCATGATCAACTTTCCTTTCTTGGAAGTACGAGTCACAATCTGAGGTAATTGTAAATCATTGAAATGACATGTTTTGAAAAATATTTACAACTTTCATTCGAGCTTTATGTACACACCCGTGTCGTTATTGAGCGACATTTCTAGGTACGTCCATATTATCGATACTGAAAGACATGTCGAAAAGAATATTTTTGGTCTTTTGAAAGTTTTTCCATATTTTATTTTGTTTTTCTAATGATATTTACATTTTGTTATATTTTTGTGTTTTCTCAATTTTTTTCGAAAATAATCCAAAATAGACTTTTGTACAGCAGAAGAAGGTGATATTGAATATACAGAATTGGAACCCTTTGAAGAAGGAGAAGTGGGTTCAGAATCCGCTGTTGTACCTGCAATCACAGAAGAAGAATTTGCACAAATACTAGAATTAGGAGTAACAAATTCCTTTTCAGCGTGTAGAACAGTAGCATTAGTGCTGGTGCAGGTGTCATCACTCTTCTCTATTGGAATCCACTTAAGACCAACTTCTGTGAAGATCTGACCCGTTGGTTTCCACTGAAGACTAGATTTAGGAGTAGCTTTCTCTTGCACAGCGGAAGACTTCTTTGGAGAGAAACTATGTCCTTGTTGAATCCACGTTTCAGATTTGGTGTGGTTGCTTTTCTTTACGACGGGTTTGTATCTCCTTGTTGTCTTATGGGATTCTGTATTCGATCTCCGTTCAAAGGAACGAGATTTGACCTCATAGAGGTATTGCAAAATGCAATGGTCATGATTTCCATTTTGAATGCCCTTTTTGCAAGTGGGACATACAGGGAATTTGGGATTCACGAAAGTACTTGTATTCCTTTGTTTTCCAAATCGTTCAGGCGTAGTGTTTGAAACACGACTATTCATGGATGGTTTCCAATTCCTAGATTGCTGAAGAGGGATCCTAGGTTTTGGTTGACGACCATTAGGAGTGTGTGGAACTCTAGCGGGATTTGGGGAACTAGGTTTTTCATACACTGGTTTGTCTTTCTGAATCTTCCCTTTTTGTTTCGCATCCTCTAGGTTGTGGGTATGAACGAGGTCATTTGAACCTACAGATTCCTTTGTGGACGTGAATGTCACACGTTTTGGAGGAGTCCTAGAAGTGCTAGGTGCATTCACATGGTTGGGTTTAGCAACAGTATGCTTTCTAAATGGGGGAACATAGGGTGATATGGATGGTTTTGGAACACTTGGTTGCATATCAGTCTTAGGGGGTAGCCTAGATTTCATATGAGAATAATTGGAGAACGGAGTCGGTTTTCCTAAGATAGACGGCTTTGGATCCTTGTAGGCATTGGGTTGTCGAACAACAGGTTTCACAACTTTTGGTTCCACGATTTTCCCACCCATTTTAGCAACGAGTTTCTACAACTCTGCTATCGCTCTGTCCCTGTCTTGTAATTGAGCTTTCAACCCTTTAATTTCCAAATTCTGTTCATTCATTTCCCGAAACGTTTGGGAAAGTTTTTCTTGCAATTTATTATCATGTGGAAAACTACCAACGTCTTTTTGTAAAGCAAGTTCAAGAGAATGACAATGTTTTTGAAGGAAATCAGTTTTGTGTTGAAGTAACTCAAACGCCTTTTTGTCAACATTTTCTTTACGTTTCGAAAGCTCAATTTCAAGACGTTCACATTCTTTGCTCTTATCAAGATATTGGCATGCAATTTCAGAATATTCATCAATATCAGCACAAGATGTGAAATAAGCACACATAACATCTTTAGAAACGCATTCTTGCAAGAGTAAATCATATTCATCTGAGAAATCAGACTTCTCCATTTGAAGATCATCAATGTATTTCTCAAGAGATTCAACATATTTTAAGTCATCAAACATTTCAGTCCGAATGAACTCCTCAAGTTGAAGGACAGTTTCTTTAATCAATGCCGTGTTTGGAATTAAGAGTTCTTTCACAAGCAAAGTAATATCTTGAGGAATCGGACGTGTCCACTCAGCATTTTCACGTTTTACCCAGTCTCTTTCAACAATAGATTTAACATTATCTATGTGGTGTTTAAGAATACCTAATGTTTTCCTACTTTTGCTTTTAGATTCATCTAGAGGAAGGTAGTTTATGTATTTGTAAACATTAGATTTCTTAGGGGCAAATGCTTTCTTCCATTGAATTCTCTTTTGTTTGCATTCTAGAAACACTTCCTCTCGAGTTTTCTGAGTTTGTTTGTTGAAAAGACCATAAAGACTATTCTCATAAGCATAATTATATGGTTTCACGAACTCCTTATTGACAAGTGGTTGACTATCATCATCCCAAAGGGCAGTCTCTTCACTATTGGCACTAACAGGCATGCAATCAAGATCTGTCCTTTCAGTCTCATCAAGATAGAGACACGGGTTCGCAGCTTGAGCTTTTGCAAGGTACTCAGGACTTGCAAAGCTAGCTTGAACCTTAAACATCGATGGAGGTGCTAGCATTCTTACGGATTGAATAGAATCATGCGTTTTATAAACAACGTTCTTCAAAAAGTCGACTTGTGCTTCTAATTTCGTAACCTTTTCGGTTTCTTTATCATATCTACTTTTGAAGTCTTGTTTTAACGCATCTACCTCTTGTTTCTTATCCTCAAGAATTTTAGCAGAATCTGTAGTGGTCATAGAGAGCTTTTGTTCAAGTTCATTAACTTTGGTATTGGCAAGGTACGTTTTTTGACGTTCATCCATTAAGAAAACATTATATTGACGCTTCTCTTTGGCTAATAACTCAAGAGTTGTATTATATTTGTTTTCAAAATCGTCCTTTTGATTTTTTAACGCACTTCCCTTGTACCCCTCAAGCTCTTTGGTTTTCTGAAGAAGCTCA
Organism: Glebionis coronaria; assembly: GCA_025667525.1. Classification (NCBI taxonomy): domain Eukaryota; kingdom Viridiplantae; phylum Streptophyta; class Magnoliopsida; order Asterales; family Asteraceae; genus Glebionis; species Glebionis coronaria. The sequence continues at coordinate 146,997,620 of CM046882.1, forward strand.
GCCCTATTAGTTTCAAGGGTCTCATTAGATTTAATTAGAGCGGCTTTGCATTCTTCAAAGTTTTGAGTGAGTGTTGCGTTTGCCTTCTTTAATTGATTTTGACTCTTTCTAGTTTCATTGACATCTTTTTGTAAACTAGCAATTAAATTAGCAAGCGCGACACGCTCCTCATCATCATACTCATTTGCATGTTGATCATCCTCAAACTCATTATTACACATGGCTGATGAATTGGGTGTGGTATTGCTATCAACCTTTTCCGTCATACATGTGTCAATAAGGTTTGTTGTTTGATCACTATGCTCATGCGTATTGGCATTGGCAAACACATTAAATTCAGCATTGTGCACCTCTTCCAATGGCTCAGAATCGTAAACAGGACCATTATCATAGGAAGGTGTATTGCTGATGACATTCTCAGAGTCGATGTGTTGTTTGTCAGAGTTGCTGTTGTCTTTCCCAGAGCTGTTATGGTCATTCTGCTCACCATGCGTTGTTTTCCCTGTTCTGCAGCTGTCAGTTGCATTACTCGATATTGTCTCGTTACTTACAGTTGAAACTGGACTCGTATCCATTACATGAATCTTTACAACCGTGCACTCTTGCATTTTCAGCCTTTTGTCAATCATCTTATTGATCATGTCTTTTGCATGAAGTAGGCGTTCATCCAAAAGCCTCTCAATTGATTCCATGTTTCCAAATATCAAATCTCTGAATGATTTTGCTTCCATTGTAGTGTAGTCTTTGAAGTGTTGATTTGCATCTCGAACTTCTGACTCAAAGTTGGGATTCTTGAATAGCTGTGAAGCAAAGAATGGTTGAAACGATGTTCTTAGTATTTTGAAGGCATTCTTGGAGTTTGTCTCATGAAGGTTTTTGTTGAGTAATTCATTCTCAAGATTCTTCAAGTGGTCTCTTAAGTCATAAGTGAACGTGCGATGATCATTTCCGAAAAGGAATGAAAAGCACGCATATACAAAGGATTGTACGAGAAGGTCTCTCTTTCTAGACGTTTTAGATTCGTTTTAAGATCACTGAAAGCTTGCATACAACGTTGTTTAAGGACTTGTTCTTGTAGTTGCATCTCTCGTTCTTCTCTGTCTGAACACGCATTGCTCGTTTCCATGATGATGGTGTCTCAGTTGATGAAGTGAAAATGGATCTTAAGTAGATTTGTTGTGATTGTGTTGTTGTTGAAATTCCGAAAATTTGAAATTTTTCTCAGTCCGACTATAAATTCCTCAGTCCGACTAAAACGGAAAACCGAAAAATTTTGAATAACCAAATTTTGAAAACGAGTTAGAAATAGCCAATAACTAGTAGGGAAAAAGTTTGAAAAATGAAAATTTTAACGAAAAATAAAACCTAAAAATGCCCTAAAAATTTGAATTTTGGTCCGAAAATTTGAATTTTTGGTCAAAAATTTTTTCACATCGCCAAAATTTGAAATTAAAGCTTAAATGGCCTAAAAATGGTATAGGAAAAAATAAATTTTACTTGGGTTTTCCCGCCAAAAAACTCTTTTTTTTTTTTTTTGATCTTCGTGTAAACAATATTCCGAAACTAGTCTAGATAGTGGCTAAGTCTAAAAAATACTCAAACAAAAATTTAGCAAAAACATGTCATCGGAATGTGCCATCGGAATGCCCATCGGAATGTTGCTTAGATCGGAATGTCCTTTAGATCGCAATGTGCACCTGTCGGAATCCTTAGATCGGAATGTGTACCTATCGAAATCCCAGATCGGAATGTGTACCTATCAAAATCCCAGATCGGAATATTCAGATCGCAATGTGTACCTATCAGAATCCTTAGATCGGAATGTGTACCTATCGAAATCCCAGATCGGAATATTCAGATCGCAATGTGTACCTATCGAAATCCTAGATCGCAAAGTGGCTGTCGCAATGTGGGCAGAGTAACGTTTCAAGATTGCCTTAAATCCGTCGCAATCCACGATCGCAATAACGATCGCAATAAGCGTCGGAATAAGGGGGCTATCGCAATACTGATCGCAAAGTAAAACCCTAGGTTTATTGCGATCGAAACCGTACTTACCTTTTCCGAAATTCAAGCTGTCGCAATAAGGGACCTTTTTTCCAACTTTTTAGGCAACGAGTTTAGCAACTTTTAGGCAACAAATTTAGCAACTTTTAGGCAACAAGATCGTGTTTTTAACCAAACCAAAACAACCAAATCTCTACAACAAGATTAAAGAAGTTATACGATTAAGAAACACAATCAAACACAAAAAAAATCTTGAATTCGAGGAAGAAATATGGATCAAATCAAACGGATCATATGAAAACACAACAACCAATCACAAAACTACCCCATGGCGATTGATACCAATTGTTGTCCCTAATATATGATTGTTATAATCACACGAATTAAAGAAAGAAAGGTAGATATGAGAAGAATTCTAGAGAGAGAAAGTAGTGAGAGAAAGTAGAGAGAAAGTGGTTGGTGAAACTTGTGGAATATTAGATTGAGAAGTGAGAATACAAATGAACCAACACCCTTCCTAACATGCTAGGAAGGGTATATATAGTCCACCCACATGCGGGCTTCTTTATGGACTATATGGTTTGAGTCGGGCTTTCCTTTTGGGCTTTAGTTACTTATTAATGAACTTTAGCCTAAAGTTAAGCCCGTATAACACGACTAATATACTACCTATTACAACGTTCTAAAATACGATACATAATAAACATATGACCGAGCATTCTTGTTTGGCTCAATATTTTGAGGCTAACAAAAACTAAATAGGAATCTAACTATAACTCAAATAAGCCAAGACCTAATAAGCAATCTAACAAATAATAAGCAACACTAATGCAACATTCATAAGCAAAATTAAATTAAGCAAATCCAAACTAACCGAATGACAAAAAAAAACAAGCAGAATAACAACAATAAAAATAAACCAAACTCAACAGATATTACCAAATCAACAAACCGAATACCAAATAAATTCAAACAGCAGATAATTCCAAATCCTAAAACTGAATACCAGATAAATTCAAACCATAGCAGGTTATCAATAAACTAAATAAACATAAAACTTAACACAAAATCTAAAAGAAGATCAAACCCGATGTCGAAACCTTTGAGAAGAAGTGTCGCGCTGAGCGAACTTAATACCGAAACCAAACGAACAAAACAAACACCACCTACTTACCCAGAAAACATCATCTCCTCGAACTTTTTACTCGGATGAACAGTAACTTTAACATATATTTCCCAGTAGGGGAAATAAGGATATCACTTTTCTTTATATATATATATTTTTTTTTAATATTAATAATAATAGCCAATAATAACAGTAATAAAATGGATTAAAGAAAAATGATTCGAAGTTTCAACAGAAAGATACATTAAGAACAGATTAAAATTAAACTAATTTTTTCATTAATTAAAAAGAGATATTACAATACTGGAAATAAAAATATTACAAGATTAAAACCTATCAATCTATTTTCTGAAAATAAAAAAATAAAGAAAAGGCACACTGATTACATGATATGAAGGGGTTTTTATAGAGGAACCCCAAGAAACCCTAATTCTTGGCTTCATTTGTAAGCATCCAAATCCCACCGTTGATTTGATCATTCATCTTCTCTTTCTTCTTTTCTTCTAATCTACGGTTGAAAACTGTCCTTGTAGCCACGGATTGCCAGCATGGCGGGATGTGTGTTAGTTGTGTTTGTTGCAAGGTGAGGTGGCAAGATGTAATTGGTTGGATTGGATATGGAGGGGTGTTTCCTCCAATCAAAGGTGGAGATTTAGGCCACGTTGGATTGATCAGTGAGTGGATGATGCGGTGTTCTTGGGGTTTTGATACCTTTGGGTGTGAATTACCCAATAAGGGTAAAAGCCCCAAATTTGGGTGAGTTAATTTTAACAGTAAAATTAGGGTTTGTGAGGGAAGGGTGCGATTTTTAGGGGAAGGAGATGATGGAGTGGTGGGTGAGAGAGAGGACCTTGTTTGTAACGTAAATAAAAGTGGGGAAGGGTAAAATATTCGTTTATTTATTTGGGGTGTGGGTAATAGTGGAAAACACGTGTGTAAGGGAGAGTAAAGGTTAAATGTATTTGTGTGTTGAGAGTTGACTGTGATGAAAGTATGACCGGTCAAATTGACCAAAACGTCCCATATCATACTTCTGTTAAAACACTTTGGATAAATGGGCTTGGGCCCGATTATGTTTCGTCCCTATATTTATTTTTTTTCAATCAAATGGGCTTGAAATGGGCTTATAAACCGTTGGGTCATTTTAGTTTAATTCTCCAAATGGGCTTGTGGGCCCAATAAGCAATGTGGGACCCCCAAGGCCCATTAAACTCAAATGAAATTAAATCCACTAAGTACGAGCTCGATTTCGGTCTTCTTTGATCATTTCTCCAAAACCGTGTCGGTTTTGTCGGGTTTCGTGACCGTCGGCACACTCTTGACCTTTTGACTTTGTCTTCGTTTCTTTTTTGGATTTTTCTTCAACATTTGACCGTGAAATCCCGTTTTTTCTTTCCTTTTGGTCATTTGTACCTATTTCACATAAAAACACAAAACCACGCGTAATTCCGACTTTTAAGACATTAAACACATGATTAGGTCTTGATTTTCCTTGATTTTAGTGGCAAAAGGATAAGTGTTTACACACTTATTAAATCCCCTACACTTGACCATTGCAATGACCCCATGCAATGCATAGTTTTAAAGCATAAAGTTACGTTTTTCTCATAATCAATCCATAATGGCCTTTACTATTACCACTAATACTACGACGAAAAGATAAAAACTTTAAAGGAAAAAAATTAAATGATTTATTTCTAAGAAATTATTTGATGGAAGAAACTCGTAAAGAAATCTAAGACTTAGATTAGGGCTTTGGTGTCATGAATATTAATCACCCTCAAGTTTCACGCCCATACCAAGCTTAAAAATGAGATCATTGTTATTACAAGTTAGCACAACTAACACTTGCTCATGTGGTTTAGTTAATCACTTAGACCCCCTTATCCCTAAGGTGTATCTCTTGTATTTTATTTTTGTCTTGAATGATCACGAGGATGCATTTTTGACTTATTTCGATAATTATTAAGGCCGAAAATAAAGTGGGACGATTTAATCAATAGTTAGCTAAAGGACAAAATCTTTTAAAACGGCTTCTCGAAACCTCATAAAGTTCATATCTTGGCATAACTCGTTTCACGATTTGAGACCTTTCTCGGACCGATATTTGGCTTGTACTTCAAACTTCAAATCTTGAGAGACGATCTTGAAATTATGGTCTTCTCTTCATTTTGGTATACATCTTCATTAGGATTGAAAGATGCTTCAAACGTTGACCACGACTTCTTCATTTATCCTCTTCTTTATTTAGGATTTTGATATACAACGATCCGCCTCCTTTTCGGACTTGGATCTATTTATCCTCATACCTTGTTAGGGTCTTTTTGGATAGACTTCTCCATGATCTTTAGGGGAGTAATTGCTTCTCGTCGTGTGTCTTGATCCATCATATTGATTTAGATTAATGATCTTCACGTCATCTTTGGATCTTTATCAAAAAAAGTGAATCCTCATGCCTTGTTAGGGCCTTTTTGGACTCGGGTATCCTCATGCCTTGTTAGGGCCTTTTTGGATAAGCCAATATTCGCGTCCCGCTTCAATAAGTTATGCCTTGGCTCTGAACTCTAATTAATACCGAGCAACTTTTAAACGATCTTGTGCTAGAAGCTAAGTAACCTTTTAAATCGTACAACTTTATTTATTGCAAATATATTTATTAACAAGCGATGGGAGAAAAAGCTCATAACTAACTCACATAAGTTAATGAAAGAATACCAAACTTATAATTAACTCTATCATCTCTCGTTCTCCACAATTTAAAATCTCAAGGAATGAGACTCGTGGATGCTTAGCCTAATAAACCAATTAAGGTCCATATGGTTAAGGATACTAGCTAGAGTAAACTTGGATAAGCAAACTCGGGTTGAGTCAAAATATTCACGACGGACCTAATATATCTAAGACATCTAAACTTGTTAAAACCATTTTATTTATTTATTTCATTTTTGACTTTATTCTTGAAATGGAAATTATTACGATGCAATAATAAAAGGAAATAAAATAAATAAAAATACTACTAGGCCAAAATAGATCAAAAATTTGAAAAATGTTGAAAAGTTTTTAAATTTTCCGGTTAAATGGGGTCAAATTCATGGAAAAGCCCACTAAAATTCGATAGAAGGCCCCCCTACACTTAATATAAACATTGTCCTCAATGCTTAAGCATGTGGGAGAATAAACTCCCCTACACTTAGGACATTGAGTATGTTGTTTAAAATCGAGCTAAGGAAGGGACAACTAAAGTGATTACATTTATTCGTTTTATTTATATACAAGTATGAATCACAATAGTTTTGATAGAACCGGGTACACGGGAACACGGGATCACGGGTTGTGTCAAGAGTACCAAAAGTGGATCATCAAAGCACATGTCCCTGCACACAATCACAACACACAAACAACCTACTTGGCTCCCCCCTACACTTATTGGTGGACAATGGATGAAGGTGAAAATGGGTGGAAAGGATGGAAAAGGTAAAAATCTAACCTAGTTATACGATGCTTGATTTATTTATCACGAGTCTCTAGCTCGACTCGATTTCTCGAATTAATTCAAGGGAAATGTGGAGAGGGATGGAATCATCTCGTGAGAGATGTCCTCTCCATAGTACAACTTAACCCGTTGGCCATTCACCTTAAAGTTGGGCCCATTTGGTTGGGATAACTCAATGGTGCCATAAGGGAAGACATGGGCCACGGTGAATGGACCGGACCAACGGCTCTTAAGTTTACCCGAAAATATTTTCAACCGAGAGTTAAAGAGTAAAACTTGATCACCAACATGGAACTCTCGGTTTTTAATCTTGGAATCATGAATGAGCTTAGTTTTCTCCTTGTAGATTAATGAATTTTCATAAGCCTCATTCCTAAGTTCATTGAGTTCATTGAGTTGGATTTTCCTATGATCACCGTCTTTGTTAATGTCAAAATTAGCCCATTTCAAGGCCCAATAAGCCTTATGCTCAAACTCAATGGGGAGGTGGCACGCCTTTCCGTACACAAGGCGATAAGGGGTACAACCTATAGGTGTCTTATAAGCGGTACGGAAAGCCCATAAAGCATCATCTAATTTATCGGCCCATGAGGCACGATGCTCTCCCACGGTGGCAAAAGGATAAGTGTTTACACACTTATTATCCCATCTATTATGATGATGACGACGACGATGATGTCTACACTTTCAACCAATCTTCTGAAGTTGTTGCTCCTACTCTCGATGTTCCTATTGCGTCTAAGGATCTAGATTCGTTGCATGAGCTTAGGGATGTTGGTCTCGACAAATTATTGGATGATGAGGTTTGTGACTTACCTGCTATGGAGCCTAAGGACGACGTTGCTCTTACGGAAGAGGTCGATCCTAGTGATGACGATTCTTCTCTCAGCTATGAGAATTTCACTTTTGAAATTTCTCAATCTCCACCGGGAGATGCGGGTGATGACGATTTATTCTCTTCGGCTTACGAGAAGTTCACCGATGAACTTGATCTTGTGAATGAGGTGGAAGACGTGCTTCTTCGCGATAGATTACGAAAAGTGCACCTTCTTATTGCTCAAATCGAAGAGTTGACTTCTCCTTCTCTTTCCGAGTCTTTACCTCCATCTATTCCTCCCGTTGAAGATAATGACCCAGCTGGAAGAAATCGATATCCACTCCATCCCTCCAGGTATTGATGATTATGACACGGAGGGGGACATTATTTTGATAATTTGCTGCGAGAGGGTATTGTCCCAAGTTCCCCTCCCGAGCATCTTTCATCCACTCCGTTAGAGACCATCATGGAGGATGAGTGCTTTGACCCGGGAGGTGACATTAATTATGCTATGATTGATAACAATACGGCTTTGCCGCTTACTCAGCATCCATTGTCTTTGGGGGAGGACAATGTGCTTACTTTACCCACCCCTCCTCCCGTGTACTTTTCGTATGTTGAAAGAACCTTTCTCCCATAAAAGACTTATTCCCCCGCCTCTCCTTTGTTGATGTCAACCGGGAACGAGGACAAGGTCTTTGATCCCGGTATCACATTCGAGGCTTACCCATGGACCATTTAATTCGGGGACGAGTCGGGCTCGTGACTCGGTTAATATAAACAAGCGCTTTTTGGGAGGCAACCCAATTATCTATCTATCTTTACCATAGGTGTAGGGGGAGCCCCGGTGGTGTTTCTTGTTTTCTTTCTTATCATGTGCAGGGATTAGAGCTTCAAAGACACACTCTTGATGACTTTTGACGAACCGTGATTCCGTGTTCCCTTCTTCCCGGTTCTATCCTAAACTCTCTTCGATTCACTATTTTATATTTCTCAATATTAAAATAGGAATCTCTTTAGTTATCTCTTCCTTAGCGAGATTTAAACAACGTGCACAATGTCCTAAGTATAGGGGAGTTTACTCCCACATGCTTAACCATTGAGGACAATGTTTATATTAAGTGTAGGGGGGACTTCTATCGAAGTTAAGTGGCCTTTTCCTTGTATTTGTCCTCATTTTAACCGGAAAATCAATTTTTTCGACATTTTTCAAAAATTTTGATCTATTTTGGCCTATTAGTTTTTCCCTTTGTATAGTTATTTTCTTTCTTTGCTAGAACAAACTTTAATAAAGTGGTTTTAATTTTCAAACGGTGTGAATCTTTTGACTCAACCTGAGTTTACTTGTCTAAGTTTACTCTAGCTAGTATCCTTAACGTGTTTAAGTCAAGTTTTGCTAGGCTTTTATGTAGGGAGCTATAAAACGCGAAAGTCTTAACTCTCACGGGTTAAGAACAAGAACTTTTCGCAAGTTCCTATAATTGATCCTAGAGAGTCGTTTATCAAGGGAACTTTAAAATGCGATTTCTAAACTTGAAAAAGTCTAAGAATTTGCAAGATCCTATAGATGACTCGAAAACCCAAAACTTTGATTTAATAGGCTAAGCATCCACGAGTCTCATTCCTTGAGATTTTAAATTATGGAGAACGAGAAATGATAGAGCCAATTATAAGTTCGGTATTCTTTCGTGAATTTATGTGAGTTAATTATAAGCCTATTCTCCCATCGCTTGTTAATAAATTTATCTGCAATAAATAAGGTTGTACGATTTGAAAAGTTACTTAGCTTCTAGCCCAAGATCGTTTAAAAGTTGCTCGGTATTAATTAGAGTTCATAGCCAAGGCATAACTTATTGAAGCGGGATGCGAAGATTGGCGAGTCCGAAAAGGCCCTAACAAGGCATGAGGGCTATATTTTGTTGCTAAAGATCCCAAGTGATGTGAAGAATCATTTATCAAAGATCAATATGAAGGATCGAGACACACGACGAAAAGCAAAAACTCCCCAAAAGTCATGGAGAAGTCTATCCGAAAAAGCCCTAACAAGGTATGAGGATAAATAGATCCAAGTCCAAAAAGGAGGCGGATCGTTGTATATCAAATTCCAAAATAAAGATTGGAGAAAAATGAAGAAGTCGTGGTCCAAGTATGAAGAATCTCTCAAAACTTCAAGTGAAGAAATTCCTATTATGAAGAGAAGACTATTATTTCATGAACGTCTCTCAAGGTTTGAAGTATGAAGTCGCTGACAAATATCGGTCCGAGAAAGGTCTCAAATCGCGAAGCGAGTTATGCCAAGATATGAACTTTATGAGGTCCCGAGAAGCAGTTTTAAAAGATTTTGTCCTTTAGCTAACTATTGATTAAATCGTTCACTTTATTTTCGGCCTAAATAACTATCGAAATAAGTCAACAATGTATCCTCGTGATCATTCAAGACAACAATAAAATATAAGAGATACACCTAGGAATAAGGGAGTCTAAGTGAATAATTGGCCCACATGAATTCGTGTTAGTTTGCTAACTTATAATAACAATGATCTCATTTTTAAGCTTGGTTTGGAGAAAGTGAAAACTTGAGGATGATGATCATTCACAACATTTCCAAAACCCAAGGTATGTTTTTGATTTCTTCCTTTGAATGTTTATAATTTTCTATCTCTTTAATAAAGGCCAACGTGGATTAATTGTGATGAAAAATGTAAACGTGCTTTGTAACTAATGCATTGCATGAGGACATTACAATGGTTAAGTGTAGGGGATTTGATAGGTGTGAAAACACCCATCCTTTTTACCACTTAATTACAATAATAACTGAGCCAAAACGTGTATTTTATGTCATTTATGTCAGAATTATGCGTGGTTTGTGTTTTTGTTGTGATTTAGGATGAAATTGTGAAATGTGGAGAAAACACGGGATTTCACGGGCTTTTATCGAAGAAAAAGACGAAAGACGAAGTCGAAAGATCAAGAGTGCAAAAAGAGCGGAAGTCCAAGACCAATTCTGAAGATTTATCGAAGAAAAAGTCAAAAGACGGAAGTTTACCAAAAGCCGAAGAACTCAAGTCTAATTTATTGAAGAATTACAAGACGAGTTCAAAGAAATCCCGAGCCAAAGTCATTAAAGTCCAAGATTTAAGAAGATTAAATAAAGCAAGGACCTAATGACGCAATTAAGGAAAAGATGAAAGAGGGAGGAAGCTTCCTAAGCTCCTCCCTAATCTCCCTATATATAGCTTTCTATGTTTTCATTTCATAGTTGTTGGGTGTATTGACAACCCACCTCTTCCACCATTTTCATACTTTGCACAATTTAATTTCTTGCACTTTAATTTTCCTTGTATCGCACCTTTTAATTCCTTTTAATTTCTAAGTAAGTTTTCTATTATTGTTCTTGAATCTTTACTTTTCTTGTTTAATCTCTCATCTTCCTTTCTTGATTTTAGTTTACTTTTGGTGCGAAATATATTTGATCCGTGTTGATCTTGATGTTTTCATGCTTAAAGAGTTCATCTTTTTATTCATCCATGAGTTTTTATATGGATTAAGCTTTGAGCTTGACATGCTTATTGGCTTAATTTGTGTTTAGCTTATTTACTTTTTAAACGTTTTCTTAAAAAGTTTCATTTTTTTATGGTTTGATTTAAAAGTTTGATTATTTTAAGTTGGAAAAGTTGTTATTTGTGCTTATTTAGTCTTTTTCATATTGGATTCGTTCAAGTTTAAGTGTTAGCTTATCACCCTAGCTTATAACTTTGCTTATTATTCGAATCAAAAGGCAAATGGAAAGGGTAAACCCCTTTCCTATCACATATTCCGATTATCCCCCTCATTCCGAGCACCAAATCGGAAAAGGGTTTATAAACATTCCGATTGGATTCGTTTTATGACATTCCGATTGAACTTGGTTGTTACTTATTCCGATTGCATTCTTTTCAGCTATTCCGATTGCACCTCCCTATTCCGATCACCTAATCGGAATAGGGTTTTAAGATATTCCGATTGTGGGTATTTTGTGATATTTCGATTGGAGTCTTGCATAGCATTCCGATCAGCTTTCCTTTTGCACATTCCGATTAGAATCTTTCCGATGGGGATTCCGACATGGATTCTGATTGGACTTTCCGATTGGATGAGTTTTGTTTTTCTAGTTTTTATTTTTAGATAAAAAGTGACAGTTTTTCTCGTTTTGATTTTAGTCTATTTTAATTACGTTTTGAATTTTTATTTGATTGTTAATTTGCTTTTCGTCAAGTTTTAATTTTACGTCATTTAATTTCTCGTCATTTACTTTTAAAGTTTTAAATATTGCACCATTTACGTCTTAACTAGTTGTAGTTTTAATTACCCGTCATTTATTTTAAAGTCTTGCACATTTATTTTACCAAAACCAAAAATATTATTCTTTACCAAAAACGACTGAGTCACACTTTAAACCGGAAATCAATTCGTTAAGATACCGAGAAAACGAACTTTTTCAACTAGCAAAATCTTAATTTCAGTCTCTCACAGAAAACCGTTAATCTTCACGAAAAGAGCCGGCAGCGGCGCCATTTTAATGTTAGGAAAATTGTTCTTTGTCGTATGTCTAATCGAATTGATAACTGGTTAACTATGCGACTCAGTCGTTCTTTGGTGGAAACAAATGTTGTGTCGTTGTAGTAAAATTAAAGGTGCAAAAACTTTAAAGTAAAGGGCTGGTAAAGTAAATCTAAATCTGATTTAAAATAAATGACAAGAAATTAAAAGCGTGACGAGAAATTAAAAGGCACTTAAAGTAAATGACGCAAACTTAAAACTATCTAAGGCAAACTTAAAACGCAACTAAAACTTAAACTAAGGCAAGGCTAAAATAAATCTAAGGCAATTAAACTTAAAGTGCAACTAAGGAAAAAGGCGGGAAAAATAAAGCTTGAAAAACAGAAACTTAAAATAACCTGAAAACAGCTCATCCGGAATAAACCTTCGTTCGGAATAATCATTCGTTCGGAATGTCACCTTCGTTCGGAATAATTGTTCTTCACTCGGAATATTTACCAAAATCCTTGATCCGGAATGTTTGCTTCACTCGGAATAATGGTTCATCCGGAATATGTCACTTATCCGGAATATTCACTATTCCGAATGAACACCTTTGATTCGGAACAAATAGCTTGATTCGGAATGTTGCTTAATCATGGAGGATGAGTGCTTTGACCCGGGAGGTGACATTAATTATGCTATGATTGATAACAATACGGCTTTGCCGCTTACTCAGCATCCATTGTCTTTGGGGGAGGACAATGTGCTTACTTTACCCACCCCTCCTCCCGTGTACTTTTCGTATGTTGAAAGAACCTTTCTCCCATAAAAGACTTATTCCCCCGCCTCTCCTTTGTTGATGTCAACCGGGAACGAGGACAAGGTCTTTGATCCCGGTATCACATTCGAGGCTTACCCATGGACCATTTAATTCGGGGACGAGTCGGGCTCGTGACTCGGTTAATATAAACAAGCGCTTTTTGGGAGGCAACCCAATTATCTATCTATCTTTACCATAGGTGTAGGGGGAGCCCCGGTGGTGTTTCTTGTTTTCTTTCTTATCATGTGCAGGAATTAGAGCTTCAAAGACACACTCTTGATGACTTTTGACGAACCGTGATTCCGTGTTCCCTTCTTCCCGGTTCTATCCTAAACTCTCTTCGATTCACTATTTTATATTTCTCAATATTAAAATAGGAATCTCTTTAGTTGTCTCTTCCTTAGCGAGATTTAAACAACGTGCACAATGTCCTAAGTATAGGGGAGTTTACTCCCACATGCTTAACCATTGAGGACAATGTTTATATTAAGTGTAGGGGGGACTTCTATCGAAGTTAAGTGGCCTTTTCCTTGTATTTGTCCTCATTTTAACCGGAAAATCAATTTTTTCGACATTTTTCAAAAATTTTGATCTATTTTGGCCTATTAGTTTTTCCCTTTGTATAGTTATTTTCTTTCTTTGCTAGAACAAACTTTAATAAAGTGGTTTTAATTTTCAAACGGTGTGAATCTTTTGACTCAACCTGAGTTTACTTGTCTAAGTTTACTCTAGCTAGTATCCTTAACGTGTTTAAGTCAAGTTTTGCTAGGCTTTTATGTAGGGAGCTATAAAACGCGAAAGTCTTAACTCTCACGGGTTAAGAACAAGAACTTTTCGCAAGTTCCTATAATTGATCCTAGAGAGTCGTTTATCAAGGGAACTTTAAAATGCGATTTCTAAACTTGAAAAAGTCTAAGAATTTGCAAGATCCTATAGATGACTCGAAAACCCAAAACTTTGATTTAATAGGCTAAGCATCCACGAGTCTCATTCCTTGAGATTTTAAATTATGGAGAACGAGAAATGATAGAGCCAATTATAAGTTTGGTATTCTTTCGTGAATTTATGTGAGTTAATTATAAGCCTATTCTCCCATCGCTTGTTAATAAATTTATCTGCAATAAATAAGGTTGTACGATTTGAAAAGTTACTTAGCTTCTAGCCCAAGATCGTTTAAAAGTTGCTCGGTATTAATTAGAGTTCATAGCCAAGGCATAACTTATTGAAGCGGGATGCGAAGATTGGCGAGTCCGAAAAGGCCCTAACAAGGCATGAGGGCTATATTTTGTTGCTAAAGATCCCAAGTGATGTGAAGAATCATTTATCAAAGATCAATATGAAGGATCGAGACACACGACGAAAAGCAAAAACTCCCCAAAAGTCATGGAGAAGTCTATCCGAAAAAGCCCTAACAAGGTATGAGGATAAATAGATCCAAGTCCAAAAAGGAGGCGGATCGTTGTATATCAAATTCCAAAATAAAGATTGGAGAAAAATGAAGAAGTCGTGGTCCAAGTATGAAGAATCTCTCAAAACTTCAAGTGAAGAAATTCCTATTATGAAGAGAAGACTATTATTTCATGAACGTCTCTCAAGGTTTGAAGTATGAAGTCGCTGACAAATATCGGTCCAAGAAAGGTCTCAAATCGCGAAGCGAGTTATGCCAAGATATGAACTTTATGAGGTCCCGAGAAGCAGCTTTAAAAGATTTTGTCCTTTAGCTAACTATTGATTAAATCGTTCACTTTATTTTCGGCCTAAATAACTATCGAAATAAGTCAACAATGTATCCTCGTGATCATTCAAGACAACAATAAAATATAAGAGATACACCTAGGAATAAGGGAGTCTAAGTGAATAATTGGCCCACATGAATTCGTGTTAGTTTGCTAACTTATAATAACAATGATCTCGTTTTTAAGCTTGGTTTGGAGAAAGTGAAAACTTGAGGATGATGATCATTCACAACATTTCCAAAACCCAAGGTATGTTTTTGATTTCTTCCTTTGAATGTTTATAATTTTCTATCTCTTTAATAAAGGCCAACGTGGATTAATTGTGATGAAAAATGTAAACGTGCTTTGTAACTAATGCATTGCATGAGGACATTGCAATGGTTAAGTGTAGGGGATTTGATAGGTGTGAAAACACCCATCCTTTTTACCACTTAATTACAATAATAACTGAGCTAAAACGTGTATTTTATGTCATTTATGTCAGAATTATGCGTGGTTTGTGTTTTTGTTGTGATTTAGGATGAAATTGTGAAAAGTGGAGAAAACACGGGATTTCACGGGCTTTTATCGAAGAAAAAGACGAAAGACGAAGTCGAAAGATCAAGAGTGCAAAAAGAGCGGAAGTCCAAGACCAATTCTGAAGATTTATCGAAGAAAAAGTCAAAAGACGGAAGTTTACCAAAAGCCGAAGAACTCAAGTCTAATTTATTGAAGAATTACAAGACGAGTTCAAAGAAATCCCGAGCCAAAGTCATTAAAGTCCAAGATTTAAGAAGATTAAATAAAGCAAGGACCTAATGACGCAATTAAGGAAAAGATGAAAGAGGGAGGAAGCTTCCTAAGCTCCTCCCTAATCTCCCTATATATAGCTTTCTATGTTTTCATTTCATAGTTGTTGGGTGTATTGACAACCCACCTCTTCCACCATTTTCATACTTTGCACAATTTAATTTCTTGCACTTTAATTTTCCTTGTATCGCACCTTTTAATTCCTTTTAATTTCTAAGTAAGTTTTCTATTATTGTTCTTGAATCTTTACTTTTCTTGTTTAATCTCTCATCTTCCTTTCTTGATTTTAGTTTACTTTTGGTGCGAAATATATTTGATCCGTGTTGATCTTGATGTTTTCATGCTTAAAGAGTTCATCTTTTTATTCATCCATGAGTTTTTATATGGATTAAGCTTTGAGCTTGACATGCTTATTGGCTTAATTTGTGTTTAGCTTATTTACTTTTTAAACGTTTTCTTAAAAAGTTTCATTTTTTTATGGTTTGATTTAAAAGTTTGATTATTTTAAGTTGGAAAAGTTGTTATTTGTGCTTATTTAGTCTTTTTCATATTGGATTCGTTCAAGTTTAAGTGTTAGCTTATCACCCTAGCTTATAACTTTGCTTATTATTCGAATCAAAAGGCAAGCGGAAAGGGTAAACCCCTTTCCGATCACATATTCCGATTATCCCCCTCATTCCGAGCACCAAATCGGAAAAGGGTTTATAAACATTCCGATTGGATTCGTTTTATGACATTCCGATTGAACTTGGTTGTTACTTATTCCGATTGCATTCTTTTCAGCTATTCCGATTGCACCTCCCTATTCCGATCACCTAATCGGAATAGGGTTTTAAGATATTCCGATTGTGGGTATTTTGTGATATTTCGATTGGAGTCTTGCATAGCATTCCGATCAGCTTTCCTTTTGCACATTCCGATTAGAATCTTTCCGATGGGGATTCCGACATGGATTCTGATTGGACTTTCCGATTGGATGAGTTTTGTTTTTCTAGTTTTTATTTTTAGAGAAAAAGTGACAGTTTTTCTCGTTTTGATTTTAGTCTATTTTAATTACCTTTTGAATTTTTATTTGATTGTTAATTTGCTTTTCGTCAAGTTTTAATTTTACGTCATTTAATTTCTCGTCATTTACTTTTAAAGTTTTAAATATTGCACTATTTACGTCTTAACTAGTTGTAGTTTTAATTACCCGTCATTTATTTTAAAGTCTTGCACATTTATTTTACCAAAACCAAAAATATTATTCTTTACCAAAAACGACTGAGTCACACTTTAAACCGGAAATCAATTCGTTAAGATACCGAGAAAACGAACTTTTTCAACTAGCAAAATCTTAATTTCAGTCTCTCACAGAAAACCGTTAATCTTCACAAAAAGAGCCGGCAGCGGCGCCATTTTAATGTTAGGAAAATTGTTCTTTGTCGTATGTCTAATCGAATTGATAACTGGTTAACTATGCGACTCAGTCGTTCTTTGGTGGAAACAAATGTTGTGTCGTTGTAGTAAAATTAAAGGTGCAAAAACTTTAAAGTAAAGGGCTGGTAAAGTAAATCTAAATCTAATTTAAAATAAATGACAAGAAATTAAAAGCGTGACGAGAAATTAAAAGGCACTTAAAGTAAATGACGCAAACTTAAAACTATCTAAGGCAAACTTAAAACACAACTAAAACTTAAACTAAGGCAAGGCTAAAATAAATCTAAGGCAATTAAACTTAAAGTGCAACTAAGGAAAAAGGCGGGAAAAATAAAGCTTGAAAAACAGAAACTTAAAATAACCTGAAAACAGCTCATCCGGAATAAACCTTCGTTCGGAATAATCATTCGTTCGGAATGTCACCTTCGTTCGGAATAATTGTTCTTCACTCGGAATATTTACCAAAACCCTTGATCCGGAATGTTTGCTTCACTCGGAATAATGGTTCATCCGGAATATGTCACTTATCCGGAATATTCACTATTCCGAATGAACACCTTTGATTCAGAACAAATAGCTTGATTCGGAATGTTGCTTAATCGGAATAAATCCTCCCTTCGTTCGGAATGTTCCGAATGAATCCTTGATCCGGAATATTAATTATTCCGAATGAGTTCCCTTGATCCGGAATATCTTTGTTGGAAATACGTTTTACGTATTTATGAAGGATCGGTCGCTCCAATGATAATTATGTATTGGGCTCGTGATCCACTTTGTAAGTGTATAGTCCATATAGCCCACATGTAGGGTGGGCTATATATATACCCCTCCTAGCATGTTAGGAGGGGGTTGGTTAATTCATTCATAACATTTTTCATTTAATCAAATCTCACTTTCTCTCTCTACTTTTCTTTCCTCTCCTTTCTCTCTCTACACCTAATCTCCTTCTTCCCCATCTTCTCCATCAAATCAATAGATCCATTCCATCATTTACCAAATCCTTAGAATTCGTAGGCCTTCAATTGGTATCAAGAGCCATGGTTGAATCTTAGGATTTGCATTTTTTTTTTTATCTTTTGATTTGGTGGTTACAATCCTTTCTTTTCCAATTTTTTTATCAATTTTTATAACTTTTATCAATTTCCATTTTTTTATCAGTTTTATTTTTTACGTGTTTTTTTATAATCAGTTTTTATTATCAGTTTTATCAATTTTTAAATCATCTAGTTTTATTAAATTTTTTTTTTTTTTTTTTTTTAAATTAATCAGTTTTTCTTTTTCAATAATCAGTTTTTTATAATCACATTGTTTTAATCATTTTTTATCAGTCATTTTTTTTAATCAATTTTTTTTTTTTTTTTTTAATCAGTCTTCTTTTTAATTTTTTGTCCATTGGTCCAAACTGTCTAAAATCATCGATCTGTCTACTGTCCAAACATATCCTTAGAAAGTTATCAGTTCTCGGATCAGATCTCCGTCTTTCCGCATAGGTTTTCCGAATGGTCATTTTTTCCGAATGGTCATTTTTTCCGAATAGTCATTCTTTCCGCATAAGCAAAACTTTCCGAATTGACACAACTTTCCGAATAGACAAAACATTCCGTATAGAAAACTTTCCGTATAGACAAAACATTCCGTATAGAAAACTTTCCGAATAGACAAAAAATTCCGCATAGAAAACTTTCCGATTAGACAAAAAGTTCCGCATAGAAAACTTTCCGCATAGGGATTCCGTGTAGACTCGATTTATTCCGAATAGACGTGACTCACTCTCGACTGACACCAAAAAGATTTAGAACCCAAACCAAATATCCCCAGACTCGATTTATCAAAACTGACACCAAACAAAATTCAAACTCTCGGACACTCACTCCCCCCTAAAACCATCTAGTCTCTCGACTCACCCACATCCGACTCCCTCGACCCTCGACTCGACACCCACTCTTTTTCACCCAGAACAAAAACACCACTCAAACACCCACACCCTCGACCCAAATTCAAACAAAAACTACCCATCCCTACTCTCGTCTCTCACACCTCTCGACACCTCACACCCTTCTACATCCTCGACTCCCTCAAAACTCACCCTCGACTAGATCTCACAGCCCCTCTAAAACAAACACAAACACAAACAAACAACCTCACACCCATCACTCACAAAACTCACCCTCGACTCGATTAACAAACAAACCAAACTCTCGACTCAAGCAACTAACTCTCGAAGACCCACCCTCGGAAACCTCTCGTCTCACCTTTCACCCTCGGAAACCCCTCTCACCCCAACCACCCATCTCACCGACATCCATTCTCACCCTCACGACAGACTCAAGAAACCAACAACACCTCAAACCCTCCAACCCTCTCTCACTCTCGAACCACTCAACACCCAGACACAAAATAAAAAGATCTCAGTCACCAGAAACAACATCATCGATCGACTCAAACCCTCAACACCAAACCTAAACTGATTCGACTCACATTAACACTCAAAACTAGATTTTTCGACAGAAAGACTCGTACAGTAGATAGAAAGAATCATCAAAACAAAAAGTTAGAGACACCTACCCGAGACCTTTTGCAAGATCTTGAAGACCTCTTCATTCTGGTTAATCATCCAAGTGGGATTCGGCTTATTCTTGTATTTGGTTGTGTTGGTTAATCATCCAAGGAGGCGGAGAAACTAGAGAGATTGGGGGCGGCTGTTTTGAAGTATCTGTGTGAGGAAGAGAGAGTTTCTAGGCTTCTGATTTGATTGTTTTAAGAGAGAGAGATAAATAGGGGGTCTGAGTAGAAACAACTGGCGGTGTTTACAAAGTGAGGAGAGAGAGTTATTAAGTTTTGTAGACGGAGGAACCGAGACAGAGAGATAATCGAGTGAGATATTGACTTTTTTTTATATTTTTTTTGGGGCCACGTGTTGCCAGGCGGAGTAAACAAGGATTTGGAATATCATTATAATATTTAGTTTTTTTTTTTTTTTTTTTTTTTTTTAGAAAACGTAATAAATTTTCGTTACATTTATTTTTTTAAATTTTGGTTACATTTTCTTTTAAGTATATTTAAGATTAAATCTAAATTTTTATTTTTAGTTACATTTATTTTGTCTTTTTGTCATTTTTTAAAATTTTAGTTTTATAAATTTTTTTGGCTTATTATTTTTTTTTGGCAAATCGTGTTAAGGCGGGTATTTTTTAAAGTTACCGTGACAAATTTTTGACGGGTTCTATTTTTAGCGACTACGGATTTTTGATCAGATTTTATTCATAATCTTTTGAGCCGATAACAATTTTTAAGCCGAGTCGTCTTGTTCAAACCCGACAACAACAACAGCCACATCATTTTTCCTCGATTACCAATGGAATCGTTAAAATCGACACTTAAAGAGGGAGAATCGCATCAAGTGCAAGCCAACGCTAGGGGAAGTGGTATAACTTCATTTCGAATGCTTCAGTATCATCTAGTTAATCTTTCACGGATTCAAGGAGGGAGCTAATTTGTGACAATCTTTGGACAAGATCGTCATATATTCATCGACTCAATTTTCACCACTTTGACCCAACTCGCCGAGCAACTCAACCATAACAACTTTAATCACTCTGCATCAGCACTTGCATATAAGGCTCTTGTGACACACCTCACGCCTTTCCTCCAATTTAATATCATCAAGCCTGAAAGTTCAATGATTTGCCAATCGTTTCTTCGAGATACACATACCGAGCTTCGAGTTTTCCGTGATACGATTTTGAAACTCATGTCATCGGTCTCGTCTTCGATTTATGAAAGATCTCGACTTCAGCAAACGTATGATAATGGAGTGCAAGAATCAATGCCGCAGATGCAAGAGGAGAATTGTCATACGGTTGAAAAATTGGAGCCTAAAGATGGCAAGAGCACGGAATCAGGAGCACAACATGATACCAGTGGTACGTCAGGGATTGTTCACGAGATCACTCTTGATGACACCTTACCCGTTTATGACGAAGAGCCTGCAAACATGGTACAATGTGATGTTAATTATGATGTATATGCTGATGACATACCGCATATTGAGCATTCGAAACCTAATTATGACAAACATGGGATGGAAAAGAGTGATAGAAATACCACTTCTGATTCATCCGATGTGAGTCATAATGGGGGAGAAAGTATTCAAAATGCTAAACATCATGATAATTGTCCCATAACTGCTTTATTGATTGCTTCTGATTCCAAGATTAGAGAGCTCGAAATGATTGTAGCTCAACAATTAAAAGATCTTGAGGATGCCAAACTTGAATTTTCTAAGAAAACGGTCAAATTTGAAACATACTTTGAAAAACTTGAAAAATCAAACGTTGTTCTTGAAAGAAAATTAGATCAAACTGTTTTAGATTCTAAAGCTGAAAAGGATAATCTTTTGAAACAAATTCAACTGCTTGAATCTAAGTTGGCATCCCAAGATAACTTGCTCAAAGAAAATGAAACGTTAAAAGCCCAAGTTCAGGAAAAGGAATTTGCTATAGCTGCGTTGAAAAACGAGTTAAGGAAAAATAGAGGACCTAGTGTAGACACTACGCTTGAAAAACCATCAATCTTGGGGAAACCGCCTACAAATCAGTTCGTCAGACAACCGATTGTCAGACAACCTACTGCATTTAGATCCGAGCGACCACAATCCTCGAGACCGCGGTTTGCCTCCCAAGTTGATTTGGTTCATCTTTTTAGACCAGTCACTCCAGCAACTAGGCCCAATGTGATCACTCCAGCTTTAGCAAGACCAAATCATATGATTGCCTCTAGTTTCCCTAAACATACCAAGACCACGTCTAGAACTAGTTCAAATGACGTTTGCCATAAATCTGGTCTTGGGGAAGCTAAGCAAAAGACACATGCAAGAGATAACAATGTCCAACCTAGTCAGATGCCTTCTAGATTACCCAACACTGCTAACCGTAGCATGTCCAATCCTAGGAGCATCAATCAATCATCTAGGAATTATTCAGACATTAAATATGCTACTTGTAAAACATGTAGAAAATGTGTCTTTACGGTAAATCATGATGCTTGTGTCAAGAAATTACTTGACGAGGTGAACTCCCGTGCTAGAATTAAGTCCCAGTGGATAGCTAAAATCAAACCCTTTGGTAAAGTTTGGCGCCCCACTGGTAGAACTTTTACTCTTGTAGGAAACGAGTGCCCTTTAACTAGGATAGTCTCTGATTCTACGAAGACTACTAGGGAGGAAATTGCAAAGGATGATACATCACTTAAGCCTGAACTTAAGATTTTCTATAAAAGGAAACGTTTGCCAACTAAGACAAGTGAATCATCCCCTCAGGCCACCTCTGACACAAGAAAAGAAAACCGTGAACCCCCACGTGCTTCCAAAATAGATATCTCTAACCCATGCAAAAGTATACAAACTCCTAATGAGAATGCAGGTACCAAAGTTGATGTTCCAAAAGAACGAAGCGGTCCAATCATTGTATACCGTTCAACTAAGGACACTCTCAGAGTTTGGTTGCTGAAGAAGCAGATATCAGAGAAACTAGTATCTCAGGGGATTCATGGTTAAAGCTTATGCAGGACTTACAGTCACATAACAGACTGTAACTCGATCTTCAAAGACAGGAAAGTTCATCCCGATGATGACTTATCCTAAAAACGAGAAATTCATTTTTCTCGGGCATGAGCTTATGTTAAAAACATTCCACGTTTTTACGCTCATGCACAAGGACTTATAGTCATATCACAGACTATAACTCGATCTTCAAAGAAAGGAAAGTTTATCGCCGATGGTAAACTTATCCTAACAACGAGAAATTCATTTTTCTCGGGCATGAGCTTATATAAAAAAAAAACATTCCAAGTTTTTAAGCTCATGCATTATGGCTTATCATTAAATATCAGATGGTAACCCGTGCTTCAAATAAAGGAAAGTTTATCGCCGATGATAAACTTATCCTTACAACGAGAAATTAAATTTTCTCGGACACGAGCTTACATTTAAAACCATTCAAAGGTTTTAAGCTCGTGTACACGATTTCTAAGTAAATGTCAGCTTAGGACTCGTTCTTCAGATAAAAGGAAAGTTTATCGCCGATGATAAACTTATCCTTAACAACGGGAAGTTTACAACTTCTCGGACTTGAGCTCGTTTTATAAGATATTCAACATCTTAAGCTCAAGTAATTGGTTTTTCAAAACTTTGAACACAATTTTTCGAGAATTTCTCAAAAGGTTTTTCTAAATCTTTCAAAATTGTGTGTTCAAAAATGTTTTTGATAAAAAGAGCATGTCTTCTGGAATCGATAATATTTACGAACCTAGAAATGTCATTCAATAATGACACGGGGTTGTAAATAAAGTTCGAGCAGAAGTTCAAACTTTTAAAACATGCTCAAAATGGTTTGCTATTATTTCAGATAGCAACCCGTTTTTCATAATCAAGTCAAGCATTTCACCGGAAAGCTTTGACTCAACAACGAGAATTAATTTTCTCGGGGACGTGATGAGGTGACCATCATTCGTGAACAAGAACCATGTGCTTCTTTCATATGTTGTTCTCCATTATTCAGGTCCAACCTCGTACATTGCTAATCTTGTGAATTCATTATTATATCTGATCTTTGCACGTAATAAATACCTTACACTTGTGTTTAAAGGGTATTTAATTTACGTTTCAAGTACACCCTCATTAATTTGAGGGGGAGCTTGTTAATATCACGAAGATAATTGGACTTGCATTTTTCTTCCCAAATTTTCTTAAAAAGCTATTAAATCAATTGATATTAAAAACATCGATTGGGTTAATATTTTTAATATGGGGGAGAAAATGTGATTTAATATGGGAAATGATTAATCACAAATGGTTTGACTTAACGTGTTAGCTCATCCCGACATGTGCAAAATGTTTTCGAATATCGTCGCATATGTTAAGGGGGAGCAAAATGGATTTGCACTTCAAAATGGATTTCATGGTGACATACACTTACCCAAAACATCTCTATTCACGACGGTGAAGATTGTGGTGACATAAGGATGGTAGGATAGGTTAAAGTCCAATGATTTCTCTAGAACTGGAGGGATCTTCCCAAGGACATTCCATAGCTAGAAATAGTAGTCCTTAGGAAAGATGGAGAAAGATTGTGAACGTAGCTGAATGCCGACCAAGTACTTAAGTTAGCACTGGAACAATCACAACAAGGTGCTAGTTATGACGTATTGGTAAGCATTGAAGGGGTTGAAGAATGAAAAAGAATTGTAAAGATAAAGGGTGTAAAGAAAGAAGCCCTCCTTACAACCTTAGGCAGAAACCGGGTCAATTCATATGCTATTGAGATCATTTTAATGATTCTTGATATTGAAGATAGACATCATGGACCCAGTGATGCAAGGCACAACCCATCCCAGCTAACTCAGATATCTCTTAAAAGATATTTGTTTTAATCACACGGAGACAACACATTATCTACTGGTTTATTCACTCCGAATAAATTGGTATTGAAAAGGTGGCACTCCTCTCCAGCCTCCGATCACTAAAAATCCAAAATGCACGATCGAGTCTAGAGCCATTTGAGATCATCAAATATCTCATTAGGACACACTTTCATATTTACTTGCTTCTTCACACACTGTGAAAAGTAAGAAAGTTCTTAAGAGTCCTACGCAAAATCTTCATGATCTTGCCTGTACATCTGAGTAATACGAAAGTATTTACAATGAAGATGGAAATCCTTCTTGAGCGAATATCAAAAAGCTCATGGTAGGTGACTTGTGCGATTCTTTATGAATCAAACTTGTGATAACTGGAAAGCAACAGTGGTTTAATTCTTAAATGAATTTAAACACGTTCCAGGCCTCTACGCATTATCATATGATCTTGCCAGAACACTCAGAGTGACTCTTTATTGATTACAGTGACGAGTGGAAATCCTTCTAGTGTTAACATCAAACAGCACTTGGTAGGTAACTTGCAAGATTCTATACGAATCAAGCTAGTGACAACTGGAAAGCAACGATGGTGCGGTTCTTAATTGAACTTCACTTGTTCCAGGAACATGAATTGACGGCTTCAAATCATGCGGATAATATTATCCAAATGATTCACTCTTTACGTTCGCAGTCAGCTTTGGACGGTCGAGTAAAGAGAACGGGTTTACCCGCGAAATCTTGTCAAGGAGGTTCTTAATTGAAACTACCTGCCACAAGTACGATATTTAATATCGTCCAACGGTCTTCACCGACCGGAGGTAAAATGCTACCGAATTAGAATGAAATGTTCAAGGCCATTTCATCCGTGTATATTGTTTGTTGCTAACTGTCTTATGCAGCGTAACAAGAAGGTGGCATTGCGGTGTACAATCCAGAAGAAGTCGTCACCACATGCTTATACTACATACACTTAGTACTTCAACAAATTCAAGAAAGTCTGAAGGTCAAGTCTTCCGCTGTATCAAACTCTGAAGCTTTCAAGAATTTAAAGGTATAAGTATGTGGAACATGAAGTCACAAAGAGGCAAATTTCACAAGTGATGAATGCACAAGGTCAAGGCAAGGAAACATGCTCAAGACTAAAGTCAAAGATCACATCAAGCATATTCACAAGAACAAGATCGAAGACTCAAGCATAGTATGCTAGGTTTAAGATTTTGTAAAATGGTGTGACCTCCCTTAGGGGGAGATTGTTGGAAATGTGTTTTCCCAAAGAAAGTCTCGGTCACATCATTATTAGCATAGATCACGAGCTATAGAATATTTAGAACTTTGTAACTTGGAGCGACCTCCCTTAGGGGGAGATTGTTGGAAATACGTTTTACGTATTTATGAAGGATCGGTCGCTCCAATGATAATTATGTATTGGGCTCGTGATCCACTTTGTAAGTGTATAGTCCATATAGCCCACATGTAGGGTGGGCTATATATATACCCCTCCTAGCATGTTAGGAGGGGGTTGGTTAATTCATTCATAACATTTTTCATTTAATCAAATCTCACTTTCTCTCTCTACTTTTCTTTCCTCTCCTTTCTCTCTCTACACCTAATCTCCTTCTTCCCCATCTTCTCCATCAAATCAATAGATCCATTCCATCATTTACCAAATCCTTAGAATTCGTAGGCCTTCAATCTTCTTGGTTTGGAACTTCCACTGATCCGGAACAAATCCTCAAGACCCTTCGTTCGGAATGTTCCGAATGAAGACCCTTGATCCGGAATGTTTGGTATTCCGAATGAAAGGCTTTGATCCGGAATGTTTAGCTTGATCCGGAATAATAAATTATTCCGAATAAACACCACTGATCCGGAATGTTTTGCTTGATCCGGAATAAAAGCTTTATCCGGAATATGTCACCTATCCTGAATATTTGCTTTGTTCGGAACAATCACAACACCACCTTGATTCGGAACAAATGCTTAGTTGGTCCTTGATTCGGAATATTCCTGGGAAACAGAAACAGTAACGAAGAACAAGGGATACAAAAAGAATACGAATCTAAACAAAGTCAATCAAAATCAAACAAAAGTTTAAATAAGACTAACCAAAAATGATCAACTAATGAATATTAATCAATCCAAATCAATAACACTAACAATAATGATCAAAATAATCAAAACCCACTTTAATCAAATCAATAAAACATCAAAAACATAAACATGAACAATAAAGCATAAAGATTAATGATCAAATAAGAAAGGAAGATAGGAGATCAAACAATAAAAGTAAAGATTGACATTAAATAAAAGGAAACTTACTTGAAATTAAAGGTATTTAAGGTGCAAGACAATTAAGTAAATGACATGTATTTAAATGTGCAAATATTAAAATGGTGGAAGAACTAGTGTCACTCTAGCCAACAAAATGAAAATGAAATCCTAGGGATATATTTATAGGAGGATTAGGGAGGTGATTAGGAAGCTTCCTCCCCTCTTTCTTCTTTCTTTAATTGCATGATTAAGTCCTTGTCTTCTTAATTCTTTGACTTTAATGACTTTGTCTCGGTATTTCTTTAAACTCGTCTTGTAATTCTTCAATAAATTAGACTTGAGTTCTTCGGCTTTTAGTAAACTTCTGTCTTTTGACTTTTTCTTCGATAAATCTTCATAATTGGTCTTGGCTTCCGTTCTTTTTGCACTCTTGATTTCTTGACTTCGTCTTTTGTCTTTTTCTTCGATAAAAGCCCGTGAATGCCCGTGTTTTCTCGCCTTTTCACATTTTCGTCCTAAATCACAACAAAAACACAAACCACGCATAATTCCGACATTTACGACATAAAATACACGTTTTGGCTTGGTTATTATTGTAATTAAGTGGTAAAAAGGATGGGTGTTTACACACCTATCAACCGACGTCTGCAACCTGTAGTTTTCTGGGATTAGCTGGATATTATCACAGGTTTGTGGAGAAATTTTCACGGTTGACCTTGCCTTTGACTAAGCTGATGCGTGAGGGAGAGAAATTCGTCTTGACTGATGAGTGGGAGAAGAGCTTTGAAGAACTTAAGCAATGTTTGGTTTCTGCACCTATTCTTACTCACCATCTGCTCAGGTGGATTTCAGATTTATAGCGATGCTTCGGGAAAAGGATTTGGCTGTGTACTCATGTAACATGGGAAGGTGATTGCCTATGCATTACGACAACTTTAGCCATATGAAGAAAATTATCCCACTCATGATATGGAATTAGCAGCAGTTGTTCGCACTCAAGATCTGGAGGCACTATCTTTATGGTGAGTCATGTGACATCATCACCGATCATAAGAGCCTCAAATACATATTCACTCAACGAGAACTAAACATGAGACAGATATGGTGGTTAGAGCTACTAAAGGATTATGACACCAACATTCAGTACCATCCTGGTAAAGCTAATATGGTGGCCGATGCTTTAAGCAGGAAATCAGGCATGACCGCTGGCATCAAGGTTGAAGAGGAGATTATTCGTGGTCTAGAGCATTTAGACATTGAGCTTTTTGTACGTACACATCATGGTTACTAGGCTAATCTGACGGTTGACTAGACTTAATCTCTCGGATCAAGGCAAGGTCAGAGGGATGACGATGAGATATGGGCGATTATTTAGAATATTGATCAGAAGACTGAATTCCGTGTAGATGACGATGGCATAGTATGGCAGGGTACCAAGTTATGTGTTCCAGATGATCTTACACTCAGAGAGGCCTTAGTGACCGAGGCTCACAGCTCTCCATTCTCCATTCATCCAGGTTCTACCAAAATGTATCATGATCTTAAACAGCATTTTTGGTGGAGCGGCATGAAAGAAGATGTTGCTACTTTCGTTTCTAAATGTCTGACCTGCCAGCAGGTTAAGATAGAACATCAGCGAGCTAGTGGTTTACTAAAACCATTAGAAATTCCCGAATGGAAGTGGGACAAGATTTCCATGGATTTTGTTACCGGACTACTGCGGACTCAGAAGAAGCATGATGTTATTTGGGTCGTTGTCGATCGTTTGACCAAATCTGCACATTTCCTTCCAATCTGCAAGGATTACCCAGTTAGCAGATTGGCAGAAATATTCCAGCAGGAGATCATGCGACTACATGGTACTCCATCAGATATCATATCAGATAGAGATCCACGATTTACATCTCGTTTCTGGAGAGGTTTGAAGAAAGCTTGGGGCACCCGACTCAAGCTTAACACAACTTTCCATCCTCAGACCGACGGTCAGTCAGAGCGTACTATTCAGAATTTAGAAGACATGTTGCGTGCTTGTGCGTTAGAGTGGACAGGAAATTGGGATGACTACATCTGTTTGGTTGAGTTTGCTTACAACAACAGTTGGCTCGCAAGTATCAAGTGTGCACCATTTGAGATGTTGTATGGCAGAAAGCGTCGTGCTCCAATCTGCTGGGATCAGGTTGGTGAATGAATCATTGAGGGTCTAGAGATGATTGAGGTGACCAACGAGAAGTTCGCCATTGCCAAGGCGAAGCTTCAAGAAGCTCGTGCTCGTCAGAAGAGCTATGCTGACAAACATCGCAGATCATTAGAATTTTAGCCTGGTGATCATGTTTTCTTGAAGGTATCACCAGCACGTGGAGTCAAGCATTTTGGTATTAAGGGAAAGCTCAGTCCTCGTTTCATCAGACCGTTCGAGATCCTCGAACATGTCGGTGAGGTATCGTATCGTTTGGCATTAACTCCTCATCTATCTCATGTGCACAATGTGTTCCACGTGTCCTTACGTAGAGGCTATAATTTTCATCATTTGCACATTGCCACGTATCCACTCGATCAAATTCGAGAGGATCTATCCTATGTTGAGGAACCCGAGGCAGTTCTCGATCGTCAGGATCAGGTCATGAGGAGAAAAACTATTCCATTTGTCAAGATTCTTTGGAGGGACCATCCCGAGCGGGAAGCCACTTGGGAAACGGAGGAGTCTATCCGGAATTCTTACCCTCATTTTTGTATATGATTCAGGTATGTCCTTTTCAGATTATCGTATCTCTAATTCGAGGACAAATTATTCTTTTTAGAGGGGAAGAGTTGTAAAACCCGCATAAAATACATGAAGCATTAAATACACGAAAACATGGATTAATTAAAACTTTATAATTAATCAGTACACGACAAGTATCATCAACGTTAAATGAATAAATACAAGTATTACGTATATTATTTATTTATCATTCACAAGTATTTACGTATAATAAATAATGTACGACAAGAATTAACACAAGTTTAAAACACGAACACACGTCACGAATAATAATACACGAGATTAAATAAAACAAGAAAACGAAATACTATATAAAATTGGGCGTTTGGCGGCCTAAAGAGAAAAGAAATAAGACGGGCCAAGCCCAACCCGTTTACCATTTTATTAGCAAAAAAAACATTCCAGGGAATTTCATTTAACAAGTTTTAACAAAAATTAAACAAACACTAGCCTCCCTAGTATTTGTGGCCGCCGGTTTCTGCAAGGAAAAAGGGGAAGAAAAAGGCTTTTGATCTTTGATTCAATTCGGGTATAGATCGTTTGTTCATCATTCATTCAATCCTTTTTGGTATCCCTAAATCTTTAATCTTTTCTTTTATTACTTTCTTTGATCATGAATTAATGAAAATTAAATAAAAAAACATGATGTTAAATGAATAAAACATGTATTAGACAAGATTGAATTTGGGTTTTGGTTTGGTGGTACACGAAAATCGAGTCCACAAGGGTCTCAGTGGGGGTTTATTCGGCCACCCAAGCCCCTAAAGGGGTTTTGGTGGTTGTTTCCTTCGGGCAACCGTAACACCAAACAACCCCACAGTAGGGTGTTTGGCTTATCAGTGGAAACCGAGAGCTCACAGCTCTCGGTGGGGGGTTTTGCGTCGGTAGTGGGAACCGGCAACAACCGGTAGCTGTTCGGCCGAACAGTGGCGAAGCCACAGCCGGGGGGACTGTGGTGTTTGGGTGTTGGTGCTGCCGAGACATAGGTCTCGGTGAGGCTTTGGTTCGGGCTTCGGATACCAAACACAAGGTTGTTTTGATCATAAAGTTTGCTAATTAATTTCCAGACATATGATATAATTATTTAATTAATTATTTATAAAATTAACATGGCCCCATTTAATTAAATTAACTTAGACTTATAATAATTATTTGATATAATTATACATGAAATTAACATGACACATTTAATTAATTTAAATAAGGACTTAGCTTAATTATTTAATTACATCTTAATCATGGTTTAATTAAATTAATTACTCACTTTAATTTAATGATACAATTATCAAGTTATGGTAAAGTTTTATTATTATAAAATTATGTTATATTATTAATTAATAATCACTTATCAATCATGTATTATATAATTAATTAATATTTATTATGTTAGACTAAAGTATTTATTTATTAATAAACTTTACTATATGACAATTAATTAATCATGACTTCTAAAATATGTTCATTAAGCTTTAGCTTATATCATATGCTTATTAAACAAGCTTCTTACTATTTATGGAAACATGTTATTTATGGAAACATACTATGTATGAAAACTTACTATTTATGGAAACATACGAATTATGGAAACTTTATATTTTTAGAAACTTACTAATTATGGAAACTTTCTGTTTTTGGAAACTTACTATTTATGGAAACTTACTATTTTCGAAAAGTTGCTATATATGGAAACCTGCTTTTTTGGAAAGTTACTATATATAGAAACCTGCTATTTATAGAAAGTTACTCATTATGGAAACATCAAGTATAATAACACATGAAACATGAAATACGTTAATCAAGAACATATGAAACACTAAGAAATACATGATAAAACATGAAGCAGTACAACAAGCCAAGAACACGTAAGCAAGTTAAGAACAAGTAAAACAAGTCAAGAATAAGTAAAGTAAATTGAGAATCAGTAAGTTATACATGAACATACAACTCATTCACGTCCTTTATTATGCAGCACTCGTGAATTCGGAGTAGTTACTTTTTACATTTCATCTTCATTCGTTACTAGACATAAGGTACGGATATTCCGTTCTTCAGTAAGGAAATTCTCTTTCTATGCATGATTAGGATTCCCCGTTCGCTGCCATCTGTTTTCTCCAGTAGTTACATGTTATAAAACTTTTCAGTAATTACCATGCTATCATTTTAAATTGCCTGAGCTATATATACATGCATGACCATGTCGACCTAGTCATGGAGGTACCATAACCATGACACTTGAGGCACCGGTGTTATGACTCTTCCGCGACGCCAGTGATTTCTCACGGCGTCCCTTTCAGTTATTTAGCCATTATTATTATTATCATGTGGGGCGTATGAGTGCATCCTAGTACATGTTTTGCAGGTTTACAAGGTGACTGTGGTGTGTGCTCTACATCCGTCACATTGGAGCTGATCCCTCCACCCAGACTTATATAATTAGAGGTCACCCCTCTAACTGCATTTTATGACCTATATGAGCTCTTTGGCATTTAAATTACATTTTCATGAATAAACACACGACTTTTCAGATATAAACTAGTTTATAAAACATGTTCCAGGTTTTCCGGACCTACACATATTCCGCTGCATTTCATACTTTACTTATGTTTCAGTCATTCATATCATGTCATTATATCCGTTCACTGAGCGTATTGCTCAGCCGTATTTTCTTTCCATGTCCTATACGGAGGGTACATAGGGACGAACTTGAGCAACTGAGAGTACGCCCATATGATGGAAGCTACCCTATACTTCTTTCCCTTTTGCATTTTATATACTTATGCTTGCTTGGACATTGTTTAGTTCTTTTCTACATTCTTTACTTTATGCATATGTGAGCTTATGTTTAGGGACCGATGTTTGATTCCAGTTTTCCTTTATGGTCAAGGCATTTACCTTGCATGCTTTAATGACACGCCATAATTATCATGTAACGGTCTACTTATCAAAGTGGGGTGTTACACTAACGCTCAGTGAACATATATAATATAAAGGCTATAAAGAAGAAAAGGTATAACGGATATATGCGAATCATAGATCGTATGAGGTAAATGAAATGGAGTAATAAGAGATATCAAGTAAAGGATAACGGAAGTGAAACAGAAATGCCCACAAGCTTACACATATATCACGTGCAGTTGCACGGTTCTCCCAAATATATCACATGTAGTTGCATGGTTCTCCCAAATGTACATAGGTGGCTCAGACCTAATGTACCAAAAGCGATATGGGGTGTATTGTACACACACGCCAATCACTAAATCACATATCATAGCATATTACCAATGATGCATCCATACGCCCCCTGCAAAACAAAATCATATATGTACACTAGCTCGATGACTAGTGCACATACACATAATATAGCATAATGGCCATCGGAAAGGAACGCTGTAGATTAATCACACCATCACAGATAACGTCGCGTCATTGGTGTATCAATGACGTGGTCATGTTACCTCCATGACTAGTTACAATAAGCTCGGGCAAAGGGAAACATAACAACAAATTCCAAATAGATCATAAAGCAACCAACAAAAGGAAAATAGAAGCATATGAATCACAACTAATCAAAGGGAATGAGGTAGCAATGGAATACAACAACCAAATATGAGGAACATATCAATGGAATCAAGAGATCATACTAAAAAGGCTAAAAGCGAAGAAGAAGGTCCCTACGAAAAAGGACGGAATATATGTACCTTAACGAATGCGTAAAACGAAGCCGTACACAAACGCTAACGAAATTAAACACATGTCAAAGGATCTACAAAAACTTATTTCCATATATAATACTTACCATAAATAGACTCTCACCACTCAAGTTTCTAAAAATAGGTGGTTGACACTACTTAAAACAAATGTTTCTTTATTACTGATTTTAAGGTAAGTTTTACTACTTGAATACCCCATCATTAAGTTTCCATATTTTTTAATAGAATTTATAGAGGTTCCCATATGGGTCTAAAATGCCTCTGTAATTTAGCTTAAGCCCATTCATTGACTAACCCATGCTATGACACACAAACCTACAACAAGACCAAAACAGTCCTGGCAGAAACATATAGAAAATATTGACTTATTTGACCCACTTAGACAACTCCATAATTCATTAAAAAAAGAGATATCCCAACATATGAAAAACATCTCCCTGAAGCGGCTTTCAATTAAACATCATATTTTAGGAGATATAATGTTTATATCTTAATAAATATTTTCAGTCTAAAAATCTGATTTTGATACTTAATCTTATAACAGAAGTTACATAGACTTCTCGACTTCGTAAAACTAAAAGTAGACCAGATCCATAAACTAGATTCAAAGTACATGATGTTAGGCACTTGAATCAATCAAAAAGCTTTTATAATACTTTATTTATTCCCGTGTTAATCCAACCCATTTTTAAACTGCCCAAACACCCTTAATTAAATCAAGTGTTTTACCCAACCAAATCGTCCTAAGGCTTCTAAATCTTATTAATTATAATTGATTAACATGTTTAAGAACCCTTAGGGTTATTTTTAACATAAAAATCAGTATATAAATTATAAGAAAACCCTAACCACCATTTACATGTTTTTAGGGTTTATATAAAACCCTAATCAGAAATACATAGAAAATAAAAGATACATTGTGACACATGGAACTAAAAGACCATGAACTTACTTATAGAAGATCAATATAACGATGGTATCACCATCAGCAAGTCACCAATAAACGCCAAAAAGAAAGAAATATGCAAGAAAACCAAGGTTTCACCAAAAATCTTTCAGGTTCTTCAATGCACGATAAGGGAAAGAAAAGCTTGAAAAATTAACAATGGAGGTTGTAGGAGAATAGAATGGATGGATTAATAAAGATAATAATGGAGAGGAAGACAAAATATAAATTTTCTAAGAAAATAAAAGATATTGTCTCATATTCTTACACTTTTTACTTAAAATAAACAAAATTTCAAAAATAAAATACTATGTATAAAACCTTTTACACTTCATTCCTTAAATAAATTTAGCTTTTAAAAAAGAAAAGAATTTGGAGTAAAAAAACACCCTAAAACCAGATTTCTATTTATGGAAAGTTTTTACTTTATTTTTTTACTTTATGTTATTATTTTCATAATTTCCAAAAATCATAACATAAGGTTTAATTATTCAAATTTCTCTATTAATTCAAAAATATACTTTACATTATATAAAATGAAACGAGAACCATATTTACAAAATGAAATGAAATGACAATTTCACATTTTCAAAATTCGGGTTTTACACCACCATTCAGCAATGACGATGATGAAGAACCACCACCCAAGAAAACCAAATCCACTGAAAACCCTACACCTAAATCTGAACCTAAACCTTACAAACCAAAAGTACCATAACCTCAACGCTTACGAAAACAAAATATGGAAGCCAAACATGGTAAATTTCTCGACTTAATTCAAAAAGTTAGAATCAACATGCCTCTAGTCGATGTTTTGGCTGGTATGCCAAACTATGGCAAATTCCTTAAGGATCTTATCAAGAACAAACATAAGTTCAAAGATATTTCTTCAGCATTTCTTAATGCTGAATGCTCTGTCATCATTCAAAACAAAGTACCACCTAAACTTGGAGATCTTGGAAGTTTCCTAATTCCTTGTACTTTCCACCACTCATTCTCATGCAACGCCTTGGCCGATCTTGGCGCAAGAATTAATATCATGCCATATTCTCTCTATGATAATCTTTCAAAAGATAATATCAAACCCACCAAAATGAGCGTTCTCCTTGCCGATCGATCTTTTCAATATCCTGTGGGTATAGCTGAAAACATGTTAGTGGAAGTCAGAAAATTCATTTTTCCCGTAGACTTTGTTATTCTAGAGATGGAAGAAGACAACAAAGTACCACTAATTCTTGGAAGACTTTCTTGCATACATCCGATGTTGTAATTCGAGTCAAACAAAATCAACTCAACCTTGGAGTTGGAGATGATAGAATCACGTTTTCCATTGACGAAGCAATGAAACACTCATATTCGAATGACAAAACTTGATTTAGTATCGATGTCATTGACGAAGTCGTTAAAGCCGATTTCGACGCTCTTCTTGATAAAGGAAGCCAATTTATTTATTCTTCGAAGGAACCGTCCTTGAAGATGAACTCTTTGCCGAATTTGACGCTTTCATAGCCGTTCACACCACCGAACCTATTGAGTTACCTGAGGAAGAAAAGGAAATACCTTTTGAACGTATAACGTTTGAGAGCGATTTCAACGTTGAGAAATATATTAAAGAACCTCCTACAGATGTAGAACTCGAACCTCTTTCTGAACATCTGGAATATGCATTTCTTCACGAAGAAAATACACTCCTAGTAATGATCTCATATAAGCTTTCTAAAGAAAACAAATTTGAACTAATCAACATTCTCAAAAAGCATAAACAAACTTTTTCTTGGAAAACCACAGATATTCCTCGCATATGTCTATCGTTCTGTAAACATAAAATCCAACTTTTGGAAGATAAGAAACCAGTTGTGCAAAAACAACGAAGACTTCATCCTAACATGAAAGATGTTGTTAAGAAAGAAATAGTCAAACTTCTCGACTCTGGAATTATTTATCCAATTGCCGATAGCCTATGGGTTAGTCCTATTCATTGTTTGTTCTACTGTTTTTTTGCTTTGTTATTGCTTTTGCTGCTGCAGATGAAGATTGTCCCCGTTTGCTGGCGAAGATCATCATCACCAATACTATTATTGCTTTAATGTTTATTTAGTTTTCTCATCCAATTCGAGCTTTCGCGATTTCGCCGCTTGAGTTGCGGGAGAGTATTAGATGATAGATGGTCCCAGCCCGATGTGTGAGTTATGAGCTATTAGGGTTTGCATGTCATTATAAATATGCTATCAATAATCAAATAACCGTTTGCCTTGTCATAATATTTAAATGCTTGTAGAAAAAAACTGCATACACAACCCAAAATAAGCCTAAAAAATCTATACTATTTTATAAAGCTCTCATCTCAAAACTTGAAAAAAATTTAAAAATTCAACAATTCCTTATATACATTTGTTAAAAACCGTGTATTTAAGATCACAAACAATATATAAGAATTGTGGTTGAAACGTGAAATGCACAAAATTTCAAGTAGAAGGAAATGATTTTGTGAAACAATACACATAACATAAATATAAAAACAGTATACTTTAGTTGACATTCCCTAAAGATAATTCTCCTCTATGACAAGTCTTGAATAAATATAGCAACACACTAATGAAACTTATATGTAGTAAATATACGTAGGGATGTGATATTTACACATAGAAAATTGATTCATACACATACACTTATTTTGTGTGGATTGTTATGCTCTTATTTCTTTACCCTAACATCTGATGCCTCCCTCTTTCATTGTCGATCATTTAATTTCCGTCGTAGAAATTAATAAGTCGCATACTCACACGTATATATGCCTATGATTTACTTGTCAGTTTATATGAGAGTATAAAGTATAAACTTTTACTACCGTAGTTAATTAAACATATATGGCTAAGCAAAATTGTGACTTCTCTGTTTAATTTGGTTGAAGGATATTTCAGGTGAGGCACACTCTTATTCATCTAGGAATCACAAGTGCCAGAAATTGTAGCATATTCATCTAGAGATATTTTCATACAGAAAATTTTAGCTTATACATGGCATAAATTATATACGAGCCTACAGTTCAATGCTACAAGCTTTTAAGTCAATACGAGCGTGTGATTATTACAAATTGCTAAAACAGCATCACAGTGAACTTAAGGCGATCGAAGGAGAGTAGGGGTGGACATACACTTTGGGTACGGGGTGGCTGCACCCCATGGCTAAACCAGAAATACAAAGTTATACAGTATTTTTTCTTTAATTTTGAGCGTTTTTTATTAAGTGACTTTCATTCGAAACTTAAATTGCCTTTCACTCACACATTAAAATCCAATATTTAACACTCTAAAACCTAAAAATATCCTATTTTTAAGTTACAATACTCGATTTTTTATTCGAATTTTAGTTTTTTTTCTTGCTATTGTAAAAAAAAATAAAAAAAAATTCCCCCCATGATACAATTTCTCGCATCCACTACTGAAGAGAATGATGGTTGAATATGAAGGTCGTTAAATTGAGATGGTTGGAAATATATAGTGACGATAATATAATTGAGGCACTGTCAGTGAAATAGGAAGGTAGTATATGCAACTGACTTGATGCGGAAACAAGCAGGGGATGACATGCTAAAATAAAGGGTGGGTTTGCTGCAAATATTTTAGATGAAAAGGCCAAATGAGATAAATATAAAAGAGGGTACAAAAGTCTATTTACAATTATTGTTATGTGTATGAATCAAATTCTCATGTGTACATATCAACTCCCATATACGTATCAATCAAATATTGTTTAAAATCACTGATTCAAAACATTGATTTAGTTTCCTTTCATTCATCAAACTTGTGTCATACTCTTATTCAGAATAAGTACCTGGATACTCATCCATTTGTAAACAAACGCTATATCAAACCCACAACAAAAGCGCAACACAAAGTCTGTTCATCTTTTGACAATTAGGTTTTTTTTATTTTCCTATGCTTTTGTTTTATATGTATATTATTGGTGGCAATTTTCTTTATAATTTTAAGATATGTTCTTCAACTTTTGTGGTAGCCTGGTAGGTACATGGTCCTCGACAGACATTGACACATTGTGTGGTGGGCGATCGAGATGTGAGGTCAGCCCGGGGGATTCTCGACATTAATTTATCGTTTTATTATCACTGTAGGGAGACTTCTTGTTTTTTCTCACGAGATGTTCATGAAGATCAAGGAAGTTACTGAACTTCAACTAGTTCCACGTGGCCATCTACCGGTTATGAAATTATAATAGGACATAATATCTATTGATCTTCTTTATGCTAGCATTTCCCGTTTCCTAGATGTAAGTTATCCCATTTATATCATGTTTTTTTTACTATCATCTATTTTGTGGTATCTTTACACTCTAGCTTCATCAAACATTTTCACATCTGATGCACGAGTTTAACTTCAAGCATTTCCTATCATTTCTTTTTTAATAGTTTACGATTCACTTGTTCAGTTTAGGTTGTTGCTATCCACTTGTGGATGTTTCTCCACGAGAATACTCACAAT
Organism: Glebionis coronaria; assembly: GCA_025667525.1. Classification (NCBI taxonomy): domain Eukaryota; kingdom Viridiplantae; phylum Streptophyta; class Magnoliopsida; order Asterales; family Asteraceae; genus Glebionis; species Glebionis coronaria. The sequence continues at coordinate 147,035,948 of CM046882.1, forward strand.
GCCCATATTAATGATTTACACGAAGAGAAAGGAATTTATGCACCCCTCAAATTTACACGAATAGAGAATGCAGAAATCAACAGGTTTTATTATATTTCAAAAACAAGTTACATGTTCAGATTTTTTTCGGGTTACTTCAATCACTTATATGATTCACCAATATTACCAGGTGTATTTATTCTTCTTCATTTTAAGTTATTTTTTTTTTATTGTACACATGCATGTTAGTGCTCGAACAATGATATTAATTGATGGCGTTTTCGTTCTTTACCTATATGAAATGGGTTTTGTGATTAATTATGAATCACTCGTTATTATTACTTTTTTCGTTTAATATCATGAAATCAATGTATGTGGAGGATCACTTAGCTTATTTGAGTGTTTACTTATGGGCTTTCAGAAAAAAATTCCCACACGGGTGTCATAAATTCACTCAAACTTGTATTGTTGCTTGGATACCATGAATAACTTGATAACTTTTTCCTTCATTGATATGTTGTGCATGCTATATGTTCTTATGGTCCTCGACTCGGGGGCGTCCAGATGCATCTTTTAAAAGCAAGTGTATGGTTTCTATGGTTTCTATACTTCAACCAGTAATCAGTCATTTTATTATTTTATTTCCTACTTTTGTGTAGGACAAGTACTAGGTGTTACGGTATTGCATCTTAAGTTCTATCCCGTCTTTAGACTCCGTGTGAAAATAAAGTACTATACATTAACTTGGAGTTTTCTCGGGTCTTATCAATGTTTGAGTTAATATTGTAAGATTTAATTCTTTTAAACAACTATTAAACTCTCAAATGAAGAGGTGATTCAGAAGACATGTAAGAGGAGCGCTAAGTCATTAACGGTTGTAACGAGGAGAGATTGTATTACATGCTTCATTTTAAGTTCATTTATGGGAGCGCTCCATTCACTAATATAGTTATTTTTTTGAAGGGATTGACATCGTTATTTCTACCATACGTAATTTATTTTTACAAAAATCAATACATGTAAACTTCAAATAAACTTACTGCTTAGGTATTTCCTTCACTATATTTTACCAGTGATGGTTACATGTTGAAATACTAAACTTACCTCTTACTAATAAACTAATATAGTTATTTTAAACTTTTGTTTTGTCAAACTAATAAGTTAGTTATGCAGTCTTCATCCAATTTACAATTACTAATAAGCTTTATGTTATGACTTGTGTAACTTCTTAACTTTTTTTATAAATACTAATAAAGTTTTATTTTTATATCGAATACTTATTATTCCACACCTTCACATGAGATGTAAGCAATGTATATCTTAATTCTTATAGGATTGAACTGACTTCTTTTAAAAGTTAAAGTAGTTCACATACTATTTGTATACACATATCCCTTAGGTTTGCTGTGTACAACAACAGGACCCTTGCAACAATAACAATTGCTCAACAAGGGTGTTTTAGTTTTTAAAAATCCTTGCAACAACAACAATTCTTAATGCTTCTTAAGACATATTTCGTTTCATGTTCCTCTTCCTGTTAATAATACCATTTGTTGCCTTTTTTTTTAAAATTTATAACAACGTCTTCAATTTAGTATGAGCCATGCTTTATAAAAATTTATAAGAAAAAAATTATTGGCAATGACAAGGGTGATTATGGAACATTATGCCTAACTTGATGGTTTATTTGGCAATTACAATTTTGAAAATTTCACGGAACACTTTCCGCAATATCATATATCCTTAATTATCCGTCGTTATGAATTTCCGGCGCTATTCGCGGGTAATCATCTAGTATATAAAAAAAACACACACAAATATGATTTGCTCGATGAGACCAAACAAATGAAAATAATTTCACCAAGAAGTAAAAGAAACCCAAAACAAAAGCCCAGAAGAGGCCCATTAGAAAACCTTATTTAATACAGTATTAATTACAAAGTTTATAAATTCCAATTCAAATCCCTTAAAAACCCACAACAAATAATATTTCTTGTTAGTATTTCTTTTATGAACAATTGTTGGCACCCTGCTCATAACACGCATCCGGTATAAGTAAATTTTTCCAAACTTTCCTTTCAACTTAATATATTTTTACTTCAGATTCTAGGCTTTTATTTTGATTTTTTTTTTTTTACTTTTTTTTGGTGTTGTTCGTACAAGTTATTTGAGAACTGGGTTTCATCACGATAATGTCCGTACAGTTTTTTTATTAAATATATTTTTTTGGTGTTGATACAAGTTATATTTTGTTTGTTTTGTGTATGAAAGGAGCTTTTCTTGTCCGAAAACATTTTTTTCGTCTGTCTTTAGTGGTTTTCGGCTTTTCACGTTGTAGGGTACTCTCTTCTAGGTTTACTTTTAGTACTAAGGGTATGTTTGGCGTGAAGCGTATTGGAATGTTTACGAGCGGTTAACGTTTAGCATCTATTAAAAAGAAAACTTGTTTGGTGGCCAAACGATTACAACCATTAAGTCGCCATGCCAACCTTCTGAAATAGGGGAGGGCTTTACTTGGTTTGAGTCCGTGTCGCGGTGGGTATTGGTGGGCCAAAAGGTTAGAAACCATGGTTAACCACCACCACCCCCCCCCCCCCCCCCCCCCCCCCACCCCCCCCTCCCAAGGAAGAAAAAAAAAAATAAAAATTGTTTGGCTACGTATTGTTTACCTTAGCAAAAGTTCTATAAAATAACACAACCGTTACTTTATGGGCAAGGTATGTTTGGTGTGAAGCATATTGGAATATATATGATACGTTAGCGTTTAGCATCTAGCGTTTTTTATATATAGGATACGTTAGCGTTTAACATCTAGCGTTTTTGATAAATAAATAAAAACTTGTTTGGCAACAAGAGGTTACTTATTTTTTACATCTACCTTCTCAAACATAATCTAAGTAACTCCGGTGTACATATTTGACTATGCTTTTAGGTATAGACAATCATTTCTGTTTATATCTACAAGTTTTTTGCGTCCTTTGTAAATAGACTTATATGAGTAAATACTACATAGGCACATTTATCATATGCTTTCATGGTCTTATTCGTTTAGGCCCATATATGCTTGTTTGTTAACCTAAAGAGACTTGAACCGGATTATTAAGATGAGGTGTTAACCACGATACTATCTCTTCTTATAAATATGATTTGATTCTTGTTTTTTTTATCATATTGTCTTTACCCTTATATTGCAGACAATGACACATCCATGAAAACCTTATATGTTTGTAACCATACCAAACATAATGAATAACAATTAGAAAAAAGCCCTGTGGGGTACAGACTAGTTAATCTACAAAAGTCAAAAGTACCAGTAAAATATTTATTAAAATTATTTATCCTAAACCCAAATTATGGTTGGTGTACTCATCAGGTGCTATCGTCAACTAGACAGACATCGTTCAAGCCATTATAGTACAGATTGCTGACATGGCGTTGAACAGCAAGTTTGCTCATGTGAAAAAGTTTGAAATCCAAGATGAGTTGAAGTATGGATGCTTTGTTGTAGTTAAAATTCAGTGTAGCAACTTTGCAAGGTAAACCAACTTACATGCCATGCAACCGTAATCTAATTGTTATCTGTTTTTAATATTTAAGTATAGGCGATATACATGTTTACACGTGGCAACTTGGCATAATAAACAGTTAAACACCATGTGAACATGTACCCAAGTTATAATATTTTGTTTATTGTAATTATGGTTTTGCTAATGGCTTTGTTTACAAAGTTTTACTACTTTGCTGGTTATAATCAACTTACTCGATTATAGCTTTAGATGACTGAAAGGCCGTGCTTAGCCAACTGACAAAAAACAATATAAAGTTTTGAGGTTAAATTATAAAAATGGTACATTGATAATTTCCATTTACTTATGCGTGTTATCATCATGTGAAGTTTTGTTTAGTGTAATTATGTTAATTATCAGCTACCTTTAGTTCGTTTACATATGCACGGTTTTTTTTTTTTTATATAATTTTTAACTGTGTACCAAATTTGGCAGATTTTCTGAACTTAATGGGTTTGAAAAACCCAGTGACATACAAGCGCAAAATCTGATAAACGCGTGTGCTGTTGCGGTCTGTAAGGACTGCCCGGATATAATCTTGGCTTATGGTTTTGGATATGAGTACAGGTCAGACCTTTAATCCATCGTCAAAAATAGAAAATGTATGACTGTTTAATTATTAGTTTATAACATATTAACTTAATGTGCTCTGCAGCTTCATTTTTAAAAAGGATACCGATCATTATAATAGACGTGCCAGGTAATGTGCATATATAGCTATTTTTATGTACACTTCCATTTGTTTTTTTATAAGTTCATGATTTTAATGATGAAGTTCACACTGCAGCAAATTGTTATCGGTGCTCGTGTCATTCTTCACTTCATCATTTCGGATGAAATGGATAGAATACTTTCCACACAAGGACATGATATCAAGTGCCTTGTTTGAAGGAGAGGTCTTATGTTTAAAAGCATCAACAGATATTCAGGCGTATCTTGCATACAAACAAGAAGAATGTGAGTAAACTGCCAACAGATAACTCAACTAGAGGTGGCAAGTTAGCCTTTTTATGAGTGGGGCGGGTTACCAGATACACTTTGTTTCCAAATATCTATCAATGGTTCGGGTTACCAGATAACTAAATAAGTTAGTTTTCTGATTAAATAATTAACGTTCAACCCATTTTATCCTTTTCCTTTTGACTTTATTTATGTATTTTGTTATACGTGTTTGACAGATCAAACAATAAAGAACCATTTATAAGTTATAAATAACTGCGCTGAATTGCTACTTATAGATACTTAGCTGGCTTGTTTGATATTAACAATGGTATTTCTTGTATATTATTTCCAGGCGATGAAAAAAACTTGTACAATACATGCTTTTGGAAGTTGGTTGAAAGTGGAAAATCAGACCAAGAAGCACAAGAGATATTGGAGGTGTGTATGATTTCACTTTTTACGCTTAGAGACATAAGTTCTTTAAAAAAAGGTTTGTTTCAAACCTATTATGACATTTCCCTTTATGTCTCTAGGAATCAGAAAAAGGCAATGGAAAGCGAGCAAAAACTGAGATTCTATTCCAACAATTCGGTATCAACTACAAAAACCTTCAAGACATATTTCGCCAAGGTTCTTGCATTCTCAGGACAGAGATTGAGGATAAGCGGAAAGTCATAACTGTACAAGCAAAAAATATAGCCTCAAAAAATTTCTTGAATGGCTATTCCTGTCTTTCTGAGGAGCTAACTGGTTTGAAGCAGAATGGCTCCAGTATTGGTGAAAATCATCTGAATAAGTGGCGGGTTGAGCGCCAAATGGAGCAAGATCATTGGATTGTCATAAGAATAGATGGGTGTTCTTTTAGCAGGTAACACATATTACTGTAAAGGGATTTTTATGAATGAACGAAACTTTTATATTCGGTAACTCAAGTACTTCTTTCTTCTGTTACACGTATGGAACCACAGACGTGACCGAATGGGTCAAAATGGGTAATAATATTGTGCTGGTCATAATTGGTCAGATTGACCCCAAAAGCATTCTTTCTGAAATCTTTTATTTTTTCTGCAAGTGTGATTAGTGTCTCAATCATGATTTTCATTGTTAATTTAGATCATATTTTTTAATTTGATTGTTAGTAATTAGTAATTCGTAATTGCCGTCAAATACATAAGTGTCAGTTTTGAAATAAAAAGTGAAGAGGTTTTCTGCCAACAATGTATACTTTGGGGGTTTGGGCAACTTTTGACCCGTTCGACTTGTCCCGTCTTAGATGAGGCATAGCCTCAACTTACCAGTTCACAAGTAAATAGGGAGAAACTGGCCTGCAGTTGCGTTTGTGCTGTCAAGAAATGCTAAAACTTCTTATTAACTTCTTATTTTGTTTTCCTCTAGATTTACTGAGGTTCATGAATTTGACAAGCCTACAGACGAGGAGGCTCTTACACTTATGAACTCATGTGCAATGGCTGTATTTGAAGAATTTAAGGAGATTGTATACGGATATGGAGCGAGTGATGAATACAGGTAAGTTTGTTATATCAATTTTTTATTGGTTAATCTTGGTTTATAATGCTATCTTTGGTTTTCAGCTTCGTGTTGGAGAAAAATACTGAACTTCATCAAAGGGGTGTCAGGTCCGTATTTGTTTCTGAATACCCTACTGAATACTTACATATATAGTTATAATTTCATTTGCAAAGAAATTGTCGTGATTACTACTTAGTGATTTGCATCCAAATTAAAGTTCAGACGTTGATGAGTTTCTTTCCATATTTTAGTTGTTGCCAAACATTTTTGACCAAACAAGAGATAACTTGGGCAGCCACAAACATTTAACAATACTTAGTTGTGGTATTTTATTATCGTTATTATAGAGTGTATAAAACATTGACAGAGCTACCTTTTGATTCTTGCAGTAAATTAGTATCTGCAATTTGCTCATTGTTCACAGATGCATATGTGAGCAAGTGGAAAGAATTCTTCCCTAGAAAAGAGTTGCAGTACGCTCCACGTTTTAATGGAAGGGCTGTTAGCTATGAATCGTACAAGCTGATTCGTGATTATCTGTCTTGGAGACAAGTCGACTGTGAGTATATATTCCACCTCATCTCTTTAAATAAATATATTTTAATTTCATGCTATTAACTTTTAGTTATGATATAAATGCACCTGCTTTTGACACTTCACACAAGAATCTCCTCGATTGAACTTCTGTGATATTCAAATGATTGTTTATACATTAGGATGTATAAATATAGATTTGACATGTAACATATGATGATATTTTCGAACATGAACCATAATGGCATTCACTTTAAACTATTGAATAAGCGAACCGTGCTTATTAGCTATCCTTATCATTATGCACGTCGCATGCCCATTTCTTCAAACAAGATTACATGATTAATATAATTGTATAGATTCATTGCGACTGCCTAGATCTTAATCTCTAAAACAGAGTGTATAGTTTATTTATTTCTTGTAGTAACCTTTTATGTGCATAATTTTCTGTAGGTCACGTAAACAATCGTCATAATACATGCTTTTGGGCGCTGGTCAAGTCTGGCAAAAGTAGAAAGGAAGCTCAGACCCTCTTACAGGTGCCATCTTTATAAATCCATAAAGCTTGGGGAGGGGGTTTGGTCATGGGTTCAAGTCTTGCAAGAGACAAAAACCCATGATTTTCCTCCTTAGTGCGAAGCCGTGAGTTCTAGGGGTTTCCCCTAGTGGTTCGGGTCCCGGGGCCTGCCCGTTATGGATGGTATAACTCGGGGGTCGGATTTCAGTGAGATTAAGGTGCCGTTCAAAAAAAATAAATAAATCCATAATTTTCTCTTGATTTTTTTATCTCTCCAAGCATTTGATGGTAAACATAAGATAAGTTAATTTGCATTACATAGTGTGTGGGGATGGTTTGGAGAGCTTACATTGAATTAGTTGCACATACATACTGCCGTTAATATTACTTGTAAACTGTATAGTATTCTCTCCATTTGTATTTTCACAAGATGGATCATTTGCATGAAACAGTATGATGGTTTTGACAAGTAAACCAAATATGACATGACGTCTGCAGAATATCATTTTCACTCGTAGGTAAATTATGTGTGTCAGTAGGGCAGTCAAGAATATCATTTTCACTCGTAGGTAAACTATGTATCAGTAGGGCAGTCACTTGTTTCTCATTCAACCTTTTACTGTATAGTCGCTCTCCAAAAATTATTGGTGAACGTAAAAAAATGTCTACACTTAACTCCTTTAGTATCTAGGTATAAGCACACTAACAAATAATAGAACCCAATCAATCAACCCATTTTTTTGGTAAAATGGGTCAAAATTACCACCTCTAATATATCTGTTACATGGAAGTTAGCCTTGACCGGTTCTTGCTATGGGTAGTTCACGAGGAATGAAAAGATGGAAAGTGAGATAGATTGTCAACTTCAGTCTAAATTTTTAGTGTTTCATACTTTCATCACAGCGACATGGTTTTGTAGATAGTTTATTCTCTAAGGCTATGAATTGCAATTTGAGTAGTGCCTATTTTAACATGAGAATGTTTGTTTGTTATACATTGGGTACTTCAACAAAGGAAAAGTATCAGATGCTCTCGCAGGAGTTTGGTATTGATTACAATCAGTTGCCACTCAAATTTCTCAACGGCTCTTCAGTTTTTTGGGACGACAAGGTAACTCTCACAAACTACTGTAATTCTATTGTTGTGTTTGCGAGCTTGTGAAAACAACTTTTGGTTCATACAGCATTCCTTTTTTCCAAATTGTAATTTTTAACATTACTCAATTTTATACTACTTGTAACGGTTTTTGAAAGTTTGATGACTTTAATAGTAACATCTGATTTCCAGTGTCAATATATAAATTCAAGTGAAATTAGCTTGTTGGCATGTCACAATCTGCGTCAACATTTTTGGAAGTAACAAGTATGTTCTAAACACAATCTAAATTTTGTTTACACGCAGGAGGTGAACGGAGTGAAGAAACTAGTGGTGGAATATCCGAATATAATTAAAGATGACTTCTGGCACGAACACCCACAGATAATCAAGAATACAGACTCGATGTTCACTACTCAGGAATACGTTTTCTTCTTTACTGCACCTCTTAGTCTCTGTCTTCTTACTCGTCTTTTCTTATAAGTACTAGTATAAGGAGGGGGTTTGTGGTACATTGTAAACCATTGCAAGAAAATACAGTAGTATGTTATGATCCCTGCCTTTGAATTAATGTAGGCTTGTTTTTCTTTACTTGATTGAGCTAACTTGCCAAACCTGTAATGGAAACGAAATTTTGCGCCATACGGATTTACCACTGTAGTTTCAGTTATCAAGTACTCGAAATGTCATTTTGTATTGCATTTCTCATCTAATTTCATTCTCCTTGTCTTATTTTATTTAGTATATTTTAAAGACAAAGTCGATTTTCTTTTATATGGCTTCAAGACCAACTTCTGGCGCCTATTCCAATCCAAATAGTTACAAGTTGAACCTGAAAACCAAATAATTACGTAGTAGTAGTTGATAGAGGTGGGCAAACCGGATCGGTTTTTATCCGGTTTGGTTTTAGTCAACTGGTCAACAAACAGGTTTGACTTAAACCGGATCGGATTAAGACCGGTTTTTGGTTAGATTTTAATCGGTTTTGTAACCGGATCGGATCAGTTTTAACAAGATTGATTTGGTTTTAACCGGATTTTCACCGGTTTTTAATCCGATCCTTGTCATTTTATTAAACCGGTTACGAACCACCGGATCGGATTGTGAGAAACCGGTTTTAAAAAATCCAGTTTTTTTAAAAACCGGTTTCATTTTTTTCCCCGGATCTGATCATAAACCGGTTTTTTGCCCACCTCTAGTAGTTGATAGTTAGAACCGACCCAAACCGACAAAAGCCCGAAACTGAAAATGAGATACTTTTCAAGTTTCAACTGAGAACAGAACCGAATATGCACGATATAAACCGAACCGAATAAGGTCGGTCCGGTTCCGTTTATGTAATAGGAACCGAATAAGGTCGGTTTTGATCCGAATCGAACAAAAATCGAACCAACCAAACCGAAATAACTATTAAACCAAAAACCGAACGGAACAAGCTGGGTTCGGAACAGTTTCGGTTGGTTAAATATACTAGTTCTCATCTCAAACCCACATGTAGATGATAAAAAACACAGGCGCTTGAGCTTAAAAATTAGAATGAGGAAATTCGATCCATGGAGTGTATTTTTCAGGAGAGAATTCAACAGTAACTGGCCAATCCTTGTCGGATTTTCTGTCACTGGAAACAATTGGCACTAAATTCTCTTTGGGTCTTAGAAACATTAAACAAAAAAAAAACTATGGGCGATCTCTTTGATTTAATTTGATCCCTTCTCCTTACCTCTTTTGATTCAATCTGTTTGTTACCTCTCATTAATTAACAATCTTATTACTATTATCATCCTGGTATCGTGTGGATCTCGCTGCTGTTATTTTTTGAGGATATATAGGCTTGTGATCTATTGATACCCCTATATATTCCTGTGATCTAATAATTACCGGAGATTCGTGTGTTCTAGGATTGATTGATGTATAAGTTTTTTAATTGTTTGATGTAATTTACGTTTTGATGATATTGATGTTTTAGGGTTGTTAGGTCTGATCCCCATTTCTTTGTTTTTGTTTTAATTTCTTCACTTTTTGAACTCCCTTCAATCCAAATCTGAGGATATATTCAGTTGTTCTCAATTTTCGAATTCTTTTCAAGATGTTTAGATCTCATTCCAAAGAGGATGATCTTTCCAAAATCTCCACATCTATTTTTGTCACGAATGTTCCCGAGACATTCATGGCGAAAGATTTGTTTTCTTTATGCAAAACATACGGTCATGTCGTTGACTCTTTCATACCGTTTAATAAGACGAAGGGTGGTAAGCGTTTCGGGTTTGTACGATTTATTAATGTTTTTAGTGTGGATCGGTTAGTGGATAATTTAAACACTATGTGGGTGGGTCGTCTTAGATTGCAAGCGAATGTGGCTAGGTTTCAAAGACCTTCGGTGCAGGTTAGGATCTCGCAGGAAAAAAAGGAGGTTAACAGCGGCAGTGGCATCAAAAAAACCATGTGTCTTATGCGCAAGTTGTTGATGGTGGAATTCCACAGAAGGAAGCTGGTTGTGGGAAAGGTAGTATGGTTTTGGATGAATCTTGTATGAATACAGAAGATCTATCGATGAGTTTATTGGGCAAAGTAAAAATTTTTGCATCACTAAATAACATGAAGTCTGTTTTGGCGACTGAAGGATTCATGGATATTGTGGTTAAGTATATGGGTGGTTTTTTGATTATGGTAGTATTTCAAGATGTGGAGACCAAGAATAGGTTTAAACTGAATAAAACGGCGAGTTCATGGTTTTCAAATGTTATTCAAGCATCGTCTGATTTCCAGATAGTTGATAGAGTTGCTTGGGTAGATGTGGAATGGGTACCGTGTAAATGGTGGTCAAAGAATACATTCAGGAAAATTGCTAATAGGTGGGGTGTGTTGCTGAATGAAGATGAGTGGGGGGAGGATGGTTTTCATAGTACCAGGTTATGCATTCGTACTAATATACATCAATTACTCAATGAAACATTTGAATTGATGTATCGAGGGAAGAAGTGTGTTGTACGGGCTACGGAGGTTACTGGATGGATACCGGAATTTGAAGAGGATAAAGAAGAGGAGGAGGAGTTGGTATACGATTTAAGTCAAGGCGATCTACATGCTGACATGACGAAACAACAAAGTGATATACAAGTAGACAATGATGAGGAAGCGGTTCCAGACACTGTCTTTGAGGAGGGTGACAGTAGCCACACAAAGGAGAGTAATGATAACGTTGGTAACAATAATGATGGGGGTACTAACTCTGAAGATCCCTTCGGGTTATATGAGCAGCTGAATAACACAAAGAAGGTGGATATCAAGGCGACGAATGAGGGGAGTAGTAAAGAATTTCCACCAAGTTATACTCCAGATAAGGAGGGGTGTTAGTATTAAGAGAGAATTACATAAATCGTCCTTTAAGTTTAGTCATTTTGCATGTTTCGTCCTAAATATTATAAAAGTGTTGATATCGTCCTAAAATCAAACTATTTGGCAAATTTTCATCCTTAATGTTTTGTCATTTTGCAGGTTTCGTCCCAAAAGTTTTGGCTATTTTGCAGGTTTCGTCCTAATAATTTTTCTCATAAGGACGATGCTTGCATTAAAGTTTCCCCACAGGGATGATCTTTGCACTTTTGTAACGTTTAGGACGAAACATGAAATTTAGCCAAACATTAGGGACGATTTATGCAATTTACTCTAGTATTAATGAGGGGGAAAACCTTGTGGAGATGAGCAAAGATGCAAATGAAAATAAGGAGGGAGAAGGTAGTACTAATAAGGGGGAAAAACATGTGGAGACGAGTAAAGTTGTAAATGGTGAACATGGGGGAGTTGAGGGAAGTAAAAGAGGATACGAAGATATTAATGATGCTTATAATTTTATAGGTTCGAAACAGTTTAAGAAATCAAAGATTAGTAAGACAGAGGGTCAATTATACAGTTATTTGAGGACTTGGTGTCTGTTGGACAAACTATGGGGCATGATATGAATGGGTGTATCAAAAATTTAGAAGACATTATTGGATCGCAAGGAGTGGAAGTAGTTGATCGATGAATTTTATGTCCTTAAACATCCAAGGCCTAGCCCAAAAGGCCAAACAGAATTGGGTCAAGGAGTTGTGTATTTCTAATAAGGTGAATTTTATGTCGTTACAGGAAACAAAAATGGAGAATATTGATCTTCGGTGTATTAAACGGTGTTGGGGGAATTTATCATTTGATTATGTGATTAGTGAAGTTGTGGGAAACTCTGGAGGCATTATGTGTGTTTGGGACACAAGGGTGTATCAAAAATTAAATGTCACTATTTCAGATTACTTTGTCATTGTTCGGGGTCTGTGGATTCCGAGTGGGAAGAATATGATTATTATTTCAGTTTATGCTCCGCAGGAGGCTAGTGAGAAGAAGACGTTGTGGGATTATATAGTTTCGGTTGTGTGCAATTAGAGGGGAGACGTGGTGGTAATAGGGGATTTTAATGAAGTTAGGAATTCTAGTGAAAGGTATGGTTCGGTGTTTAATAAACAGGGTGCCCGTATGTTTAATCAGTTTATTTCGGATGCGGGTCTTGTGGAGGTCAATCTGGGGGGAGTATGTTTACTTGGTGCCATAAAAATGCTACAAAAATGAGTAAATTGGATCGTTTTCTTATTTTGGATGAGCTTATGGGTAGATGTCCAAGTATTTATGCCATTGCTCTGGACAGATTTTTGTCTGATCATCGTCCAATATTACCGAGGGAGAGATATTTTGATTTCGGCCCGACTCCTTTTAAATTTTTTCATGCTTGGCTTGATATAGATGGTTTTGATCAGATGGTTGAAGAATCTTGGCATGCGGATAAGGTTAGTCATGGTAATAATTATTCCAAATTTATGTCTAAACTTCGATTGTTGAAAGATAAGATTAGAGTGTGGATTAAGCAGCACAAGGATAAGACTAAAAGCAGTTTGTGTAGTCTTACAGAGGAACTTAGTAAGTTAGACAGTATTATTGATAGAGGAGGTGCTGAAGATGATATTATTAATTAGAGAGGAGTAGTTTTTAATAGTATTGTAGAGATGAAAAAAGTTGTTACTTTGGAGATTGCTCAAAAAGCTAAAATTAAATGGGCCATTGAAGGGGACGAAAATACTAAATATTATCATGGTGTTCTTAATAAGAAACGTAATCAACTTGCAATCAGTGGGGTATTAGTTGAAGGCGAATGGATTGAATCTCCGCATGCCGTTAAGGTTGGATTTTATGATTATTTTCGTAGCAGATTTAAACCAGTTCATCATCCAAGTTTAAAGCTTAGTATGGAGTTTGATAGACGATTGAATGCTGATCAGAATGAATTTTGGGTGGGTGAAGTTTCTGATGAGGAATAAAGAAGGCTGTGTGGGATTGTGGTGTTGATAAAGCTCCGGGACCGGATGGGTTTACGTTTGGATTCTATAGAAGGTATTGGAAAATTATCGAATTAGATGTGGTTAATGCAGTGAAACACGTTTTTGAAGAGGGTCAGATTCCTAAGGGAGGTAACTCGTCATTCATCACTCTTATTCCTAAGATATCAAATGCTAATATGGTTAAAGATTTTTGGCCGATAAGCTTAGCTGGTAGTTTGTATAATATTGTTGCTAAGATTCTTGCTAACAGACTTGCCGGGGTTGTTGGTGATTTAGTCAATGAAATTTAGTCTGCGTTTGTGGCGGATAGACAAATTTTAGATGGGCCATTTATCCTTAATGAACTTGTCAATTGGTGTAAGAAGAGAAATACAAAAACTATGGTTTTCAAAGTTGGTTTTGAAAAAGCATATGATTCTGTCAGATGGGAGTTTCTTGATGAGATTTTAGGTAACTTTGGTTTTGGTGACAAATGGAGACGTTGGATTCGAACCTGCTTAAGTTCGTCAAGGGGATCGGTTTTGGTAAACGGGAGTCCTACTAAAGAGTTTCAATTATGTAGAGTCTTAAGCAAGGAGATCCGTTATCATCGTTTTTATTTATTCTGGTTATGGAAAGTCTTCACGTTTCTTTTCAAAGGGTTGTGGATGCAGGTCTGTTTTCGGAATTAAGATTAGGGCGGATATTCAACTGTCTCATATGTTCTACGCGGATGATGCTCTTTTATTGGAAGGTGGTGTACGAGTAATATTAGTATTATAACAAAGGTTCTTTGTGTGTTTTATTATGCTTCGGGTCTTCATATTAACATGACAAAAAGCAAGTTGATGGGAATTTCGGTGGGGAATTCTTTAGTTCAGCAAGCTGCAAATACTATTGGGTGTACTATTCTGAAAAAGACGTTCAGGTATCTTGGTTCGAAAGTGGGGGGTCTCATGTCTCGTGTTAATGAATGGAAGGATACGATTGATGGTATGGAGCGGAGATTATCGAGGTGGAAGTTAAAGACTCTATCGATAGGAGGTCATTTAACGCTGCTCAAATCAGTGTTAGGGGCAATAAATATTTACCAAATGTCTTTGTTTAAAGTTCCAATGCAGGTGTTAAACAAGTTAGAGGCAATTCGGGCAAGATTTTTTAATGGAGCTGATGTTAAATCTAATAAACCGAGTTGGGTAAGTTGGTAACAAGTTCTGAGGTCTAAAGATCGAGGAGGTTTGGGAGTATCGAGGTTTTATGCTCTGAATAGAACGCTTATGGCTAAATGGTTATGGAAATTCAAAACGCAAGGGAAGTCTCTATGGGCGCGAGTTATAAAGGGTTTGCATGGTGAAGATGGTAAGATTGGCACGAAACCTGGTATGATATATCCGTCTATTTGGCTTAATATTGTTCGTAAACTGGAGGTTCTAAAAAATCAAGATATCGATATTTTGTCCTTATATACTCGCAAGATAGGTAATGGAGATGATACACTATTTTGGGAGGACCGATGGAGAGGTGATATGAAGTTCAGAGATTTAGCTCCTCATGTGTATGCATTGGAAACTAGGAAGGATATTTCTATATATGATAAATTTGCTCATGGGAGTTTGCTGCAATCGTTAAGGCACTATCCAAGGGAGGAGCGGAATTGACACAACTAAATTTGCTTCAAGAAATCATACAGGGAGTCACTCTTAGTAACAGTTTCGATAGGTGGGCATGGAGATTAACAGGCGATGGTGAGTTTTCTGTAGCATCTCTTCGTAACATGATTGATGAAAAGTATTTGCCGGTGTCTGATGAAAAGACTAGATGGGTAAAAGTAGTCCCGATTAAGATTAACATTCACGCATGGAAAGTGGTTCATGATGGCCTACCGACTAGGCTACGGATGTCTCGAAGAGGTATAGAACTAGACTCGATTATGTGTCATGTATGTGAAGAATCAGTGGAATCAAATGGTCACTTGTTCTTTTCGTGTAGACTAGTAAAAGGAATGATGAAAAAGTTTATGAGATGGTGGGAAGTAGAGCCTGCTGAGTGGTCTTCATATGACGAATGGAAGGTGTGGTTGGAAACTAGAAAACTGAAATTGGCAGCTAAGACAATTCTTGGAAGGTATTTGTTACGTTGTGTGGTGGTCGGTTTGGAATTTGAGGAATAAGAAGATTTTTAGTGATCAAGGTGTCTGAGAGGAGAATGTAAGTTGGATTAGCTCTAGATATAAATCTAAGATTAGTTGGATAGAATGGCTAAAGAATCCTAGTTTAATTGTGTAACTCTAGCATCTTGCTAGTTTTTGTTTTATTTAATAATAATCGCCGTTCAAAAAAAATTATCTTTGGGTCTTATTGGTTCGTTCCTACCAACTTTCTATTATTACATCTTCATTTTTATTTTATTTTGTTTTTTTAAATCTTTTATTTGTAGAGGAAGATGGAAAAAACTCGGTTTTTGCTCAAAGACACAAGAGGCACAATTTATTTATTAATTAGATGTTTATCATGTTAAGTGGGACAAAAGAAACACTAATTAGCTATTGAACAAACGCTTTTTTTCCGTATGATGGTAACCACACTAAATTAGGAAAAATAAAAACCGATCATCGCATTGTCACCTTCCGCGGAGATGTGCAAGCAAGTGACATTTACTCTGCTTACAAATCGTAATAAGCGTAACTTTGTTGCTCTTTTCTGTATTCGGTTTGTTACAGTGGGGTGGTTGGTTTCTGTTTTGTGTATGCTTTTAATCTGGCAGGCAGTTAATATAAGAAATAAGTGTTGTTTGTTTCTCTGTAGAGTTTCCGCATTGGGTTTGGCTTGCAAAGTATAATGTACTACTTTTGTATCTTCATAAGATGTATTAACGGGTGTTTCCGTATATTACATTAGGGTTAGCCTTTAGCAATGTGTCAAGGATTTTCAGTATGCTTTTTCTATGTTGCCCGCATATATTTTGATACAAAACAACAAACATTATTGTAATTTTAAAAGTGGAGTAGTAGTAATGTATGAAAAATAAGAAATTGAAAGATCTAGCTTCTGTTTGAAGATTTTAGAAAAGATACTTATTGGTTTATTTACAATGCATCGGCTAGTTTGGCCAAGCATACCCAATATCATGATCAGCGGGTTTGAGTTGCTATATTTTTCAAATGTGGTTGCCACAATCAACACGGAATTGAATGAAAACTTTTTCCGGATTAAGGTTAGTCGGTTACCAACGTAAAAATAGGAAAATAGAAACCAATAATCTCTTTATGTACCATCCTTTAGAAACCATGTTAGATTTTCAGATTACAAGTGCTAATAAAATCAAATTTGGTTGCTACAGTTGGTTATAGAAGGTCAGTTGGTAGCAAATATTGTAGGAAATTTGTGTGTGTGAATGGTTATAATATGGATATCAATCTGAATCGTGTAATTACTTTCAGATCAAAGTATTTCGACCCTATATGCCTCGGGTTCACGAAATCTTCAATCGGATAAGACAGATTGCAATTGAAATCTAAGGCACCTTAGAATATTTATGAATATTCTGTTTTGTGGAAGAGACCAAACTGGTTGGAAATAACCAGATATCAGATCAAAGTATTTGTATTTCGGCCCCCTTGACCCCCGCATCTTGGTTGTGGCGATATCAAGCTAACTTTGACGAGCGTGCACTTCGCACCTCCTAACCCATCTTTAGCTAAACTTGTCTAAGGCCATTGGTCTCTAAATAAAACACAATTACATAAAATACATGTGATAACACTAAAATTACCAACAAATATCAGAAAATGTGTTTTTTATTTCTTCTTGGTGTTTGCGCTTAGGTTGGGTTTTGAAGATGATTAGTAATGAGTTAATGTACTAATTTTGCCTATCGGTTTCTTGAGATAGGAATGTGTCATAAGGATTCAGTATAGGCTCTTTTGTTGTAGTGCATGTAAAGTAAGAAACGCGAAGGTATATCATGTGTTTGGAAATTTTTGGAAGATATAATTGTAGGTTCTGTTACAATGCATAGGTCAGGATCCAATCTGGTATAGTGTAAGAAATTAGCCAATTTACTCTGGAATTGAGATTTCAACCAAATTTTTAAAGGGATCGTATTTTTCTTGCGGGATAGGTTGTTAACTTGTTTCACTAGACTAGTAGTGGTGGTAGTATGTTAGTGACACATGCTAAAAGAAGATATTGAAGGATTTCACTGAATATCTTTGCTTGGAGAGGTCTCACAAAGCTATCATTATGTTCCAAATGCTACAGAATTTACGAGTACTCACAGATTAGTGGATGTTTCCTAGAATTGAATTTGGGCAAATTCTTATGCGCACAAACCTAATTTTGTTTTTAACTCATTCACAAGCCTAATTTTATTTTCAACTCATTCACAAGCCTATTAAGAACCCGTGTGTCGTGAATATAATTTTATTCAAGTTTTCCTATCGCTCTTTTGTGAAACTCGAGTTAAAGGCCTTTTGACATGATCGTGATAAAAATAATTTCAATTAAACTATCACTTAATCAGTATTTGGTGTGTCGTTCTTTTATCTACTTGGCATGTGGCGTTGTTATGATATTTAGGACTAACTCCCGGTCTAAGTTTTCTCTGTTTTGCAGTTAAATGACAGAATAGGCCAACATGACTATATCTTGCAGCACTAACTCAAGGTTTTGGGTATTGGTTTATGTTGTTTTTAATGGTAATAAAAAGATATAAGCTGAGATTATAATGTGGAACGTGCATCAGCATGTGACAATTCTCTTTAATTTGAGCGAATGCATTGGGATGGCTGTTGGATTAACCGATTAACAGTTTCGGTATTCTTTTATTTTGAATGGAATTCTAAAAGAAGAGATGATCCATCTGCATGATAAAAGTTTTAGATACAATTCTCACTTTGCATGTTTAATTGCTGAAAAATGAAGGGAAACACATCTCTCCTTTACACTTAAAACTTAAAAGCAATGCGCATGTTTTATGTGTTTTGTCATAAGAATGTGTTAAGGAATATAGAGGCATCAAAACCCCACACAAATTCTGTACACATGGTTTTAATCTGTGCATCAAGTAGGTGACAAAAATATTGTATAGACTTCTCGGTAGATATGGTAGTAAACTGAGCAGGTTGAGCGACATATTAAAAAGAATAATACAGTAATAACCTTATGCACGAGGCCAATCAAGCTGGTTGAATTTATTCGTCAACTCTGTGTTGTCCAAAATTACAAGTTTTTCTTTAATTAGCTAGTATGTTTATTGTTGAAACAAAATTCCCCGGATAGCTTACCCCGATTGAATTCGCTTCGGTCGCAGTGAGAATGTTGCTTGAGTCTCGGTGAAAAACCTACGAACACAAAGCAACACACGTTAGCCTCGCCCCAGGTGTGACCCTGAGACCAAGCTCCGGTGTGAAAGTAAGTAACTTTCTCTTGAATGGTGTCCGGTGTGGAATACCGGAGTGCACTAGGAGTATTTAGGAGTAACAATGGTGAGTATGTATGTTAGATTAATTGCCTGTGTATTAAATGTGGGGAGTATTTATACTACTCCACCAAGTGTACCTGGCTGTCTAGTCACATCACTAGATTAGGCTCCAAGTCCAAGGCAAGATCTTTTCCCCAAATCAAGAGATTTGTTCCCCAGGCGGCGGTGGAGCTCTTTACCCGCTGGGTTGGTACATGCATGCTAGTTAATACATTAAGGGCTAATTTAAAAAATGTCTCATAAGGTGTTTGGTTTTTGTCAAATGTCCCAAAATTGAAACAATTAGTTAATTACCCCTATTCGACCTTATTCGACTCTATTCTACTATATTCTACTATATTCTACTATATTCGACTAATTCGACCAATTCGACTCGCACAAGAGCTTGACACGTGGCACTATGATTTTTTCTATAATTGTACACGTGGGACCCACAAGTACAAAAATTACATTTCTTGTAAGTGTACTTGTTATTCGAGTTTGACCCAAAATTATTCGACCCGTACTTTTTAAGAATAAAAAAATTATAAAAAATTATAAAAAAGTTATAAATATTTAAAAAAATTCGTAAAAAGTTTTAAAAATTAATAAAAAAAAATTATAAAAACTTTAATAAAATTTTATAAAAAAAACGTAAAAAATTTATAAATATTTTATAAGAATTTTATAAAAAATTTAAAAAATTTATAAAAAACTTATAAAATTAAAAAAAAATATATAAATATTTATAAAAAAAATTTAAAAATAAATTCTATAAAAAACTTATAAAAATTAAAAAAAATTTTTATAAAAAACTTATAAAAAGTTTTATAAAAATTAATAAAAAAAATATTTTATAAAAAAATTAAAATTTTTTATAAAAAAGTTTTAAAATCTTTAAAAAATTCGTAAAAAGTTTTAAAATTTTATAAAAAATTTATTAAAATTTTATAAAAAATTTATTAAAATTTTATTAAAAATTCGTAAAAAAATTTATAAAATTTTTTATATAAATTTATAAAAAAAATTTATAAAAAAAATTTTAAAACTTTTTTTATAAAAAATTTTTATAACAAAAAATTATAAAAAATTCATAAAAAATTTTAAGTTTTTTTGGGCTTGTTGGGTATACACACCTTCATCTTAGGATACAAACCCCCGGTTACTACAAACTGAAACGTTTTCAATACCCAAACATATTCAAACCAATCAGAAGGTGGCAGTCCATTTTTTATATAGTACAATTTTTTGGTTTTTTAAAAAGTGAACATAAAAAAGACTCTCTCTTACACATTAATCTTTTTTCTTCAGATTTGCATCATTTTCATTTTCTCAGATATTCTATCTTTCATTTTCCTTTCTACTGCTTTTTCTCAGATCTTCTATCTTTCATTTTTCCAAATCTTTCACTGGATCTTCTATCTTTCATTTTCTCAGATCTTCTATCTTTCATTTTCTCAGATCTTCTTTCTCAACACTAAATGTGAACGAGGATTTACAACATTAGCGAGATCTAGAAAAAAAATATGTTTTGAACTAAATCTGAACGAGGACCTCCGGTTTAATTGTGCTTCAGATCCAATCGTTTGTATGAATTCACCAACAGATTTTTACGGTAACTGGATTCAATCAGTTTATCACCGGATCTAACGGTTTCGTCTGGTGGTGGTGAACCACCGGATCTAACCGGATCGAACCAGTAACCACCGGATCTAACCGGTTTTGTTATGTTGACGGCGGTAGTTTGTTTCGACGGTGGGTGGTACCATGAAAAAGTGAAATGGCGTCTGGTGGTGGTGAAGGGTGGTTGTGTAGGTGGCTGTGGGTGGTGGTGAATTGATAAATCACAGATTTTTTTTTTATTCTCAAAGAATGTAAGAGAGAAAGAGAGAAAAAGAAGAATGAGAAATAATTTATTATTACTTGAGTAGTACAAATAAAAAAGTTAGTATACAACTTGAGATAGCGACTGAAATAATAAAGTGTACGGTGTTTGAAATAATAACGATTTTTTTATAATTTTTTAAAAAAAAATTAATTTAAAAAAAAATTATAAATTTTTTATAAAAAAAAATTTTATAAATATTTTTTTTTATAAAATTTTTTTTTATTAATTTTTATAAAAAATTTTATAAGTTTTTTATAAATTTTTATAAAACTTTTTTTTATAAATTTTTATATTTTTTTATAAATTTATAAGTTTTTAATAAAATTTATTTTTATAATTTTCTTATAAAAGTTTTTTTATAAATTTTTATATATTTTTTTAAATTTTATAAGTTTTTTATAAGTTTTTATAAAATTTTAATAAATTTTTTTTATAAGTTTTTTATAAATTTTTTAAAATTCTTATAAAATATTTATAAATTTTTTTATGATTTTTTTATAAATTTTTAATAAAGTTTTTATAAAATTTTTTAATTAATTTTTAATACTTTTTACAAATTTTTTTAAATTTCTAAAACTTTTTTATAATTTTTTTATTTTTAAAAAGTACGGGTCGAAGAATTTTAGGTCAAAGTCGAATAACAAGTACACTTACAAGAAGTGTACTTGTTTGTACTTGCGGGTCCCACGTGTATAATCCTAGAAAAAATAAAAGTGTCACGTGTCAAGCTTTTTTGTGAGTCGAATTAGTCGAATATAGTAGAATATAGTAGAATAGAGTAGAATAGGGTCGAATAAGGTCGAATAGGGCTAATTAACTAATTATTTTAATTTTGGGACATTTAACCAAAACCAAACACCTCATGGGACATTTTTTAAATTAGCCCATACATTAAACCCCTTTTGCTTTTCTCTTTCTCCCAGTTTGTGGCATTAAATACTAGCCGCCTTTGTCGGTTCATTGATTGCTGAACCCGCGACGCGTATCCGATACATAGCGTGAAGTCCGGAGGCCCTTGGCCGGAGACATACGCGAACATTTATGCTTAAAGTATATTAGTGCAATAATAACTTGTTAGATTAACATGATAATTTTGTGCGTAAACAATATATACCTTTGCCGGTGGCACCCGAATTAGGGTATTCCTCCACATCTTTTTGTGGGCATTAAGGGGGAGCCTTTGTAAGTTGTTACATCTCACATTTTGCTTAGAAATTCATGTGATCAACCTACGGTATGAAGGTTTGTATTGATTTCATTTGCTAGGAAAGAAATTTTCAGAAATTTGGAAATTGGTAAATTTGAAGTAAATGTAGATGTGGTGGACTGTCATTTACCTTCGGATGGATGGATTTGTGTTATGTATTTTTCCCAACTTTTAGATGCGTTACAATACATTCAAAACGGGACAAATGCTTCTAGAGTTGTATCAATGAGCTGTACTTGAAACTTGAAAGTGTTACGATCATACATCAACAATGTATGGGATTGGTTGGTGGCTTATAAAGTCCAGATGTCTCATACTCCTTTGAGCTAGCCTTTTTATGTGAGTTCCACACATAGCTTTGTGGCTTGATGCGACATAGTATCAGAAAGCAGGCCTATTGATTACCGAGTATTTCATAATACATTTCGCAACCTAAGAATTCACTTGAGAACCACTAAATACAAGAAGCAACCACGTACATAAGATGACTGTTGGCAAACACAAATTTGACGAAGCAAAACATATTAGTGAAACAGAGATTTACATCTTGTCGGCATGTGGTACCAAAATTAGTTGTCAATCCAAACAAAAAAAGCAAACAAAAACACAAGTATCTGAAGCCGTACATAAGCATATAATTAAGCATCATGCAATGGCCTCTTTACCGACGGCAGCTCACCAGCATATCGGCCACAATCATACAAAACTTGAAATCTGTTCATCACATAATCATTAGTTTAAAATAAGTCAACACAAAAAGAGAGACCCATTAATTTTTGGAAAATTATATTTTCTTTCCTTTATGTTTTTCGAGGGTCAAAACCGAACTGCGCCGACTAAAATCGAATGAATCCGGAAACTGATTTTGAGTAAAACATGAACCGGGGTCCGAGACAAACCGAAACCGAACCCGAACCCGAACCGGTAACGGTTTAGGTGTCCTTTTCTCGCTTTTTCCCCAAACCAAACCGAGCCAAACTTAAATGGAAAACAATAAATATATAAAACCGAGCCGAGTGTGGTAAAACGTGGTCGAGGGAGTCATTTCATATAACCAGATCTAAGCTATTCGGTATTAGACTTTATACTATAAGGCTAGAAACATTTATGATATATGGAACCACATTGATATGCACTAAGGTATAATAGCCATTAGACGAGTTTATGTATGATTCAAAGAATTGTATACATTTGGCCTTTACGAGTGAAACAATAGCATTGGATCCTGGGTGCTATATAATAGGCAATAAAACTTTCAAACAAATATGATTACTAGACAACTTGTTTTTGGTGTGGAATATTTTTGTCAAAAAGTCAAATTATTATAATTAACCTGAAGCAAGGCCCCATTTCTATATTCAGCTTCTGCACACTTGAAACATTACATTCCAGAAATGAAGACACAACACTGTCTATCTCATATTCTCCTAATTTGGCTGCTATTGCTGCCACCATTCCACAATGCATTGCCATCCGCAGTTTATGAAACTAAATCAGGTAATAAAGGGCTGTCCTTTGACTTATGAAGGGTTATATCCATGACCTTCCGAGTTCAATTTTGATACGTTCAATTTTCAGTTATTGGTATTTTCTGTAGAATGTAGATACGAGTTTAACTCCATAAGTCAGACCTACGTAATTATGTAGAACTATATGTTATGATTCTTACTTTCTTAATTGCTACACCTATTTTGTAGCCCATTTTAAGGTTCGGACAGCACAACATAACTCAAAGCCAGACGGCATATACAGCTCTACTCCTCAGGTAAGTATGAAGAGAAGAGGTTTATTAAAGATAGCAATTTCGACCCATTTATGGGTATATGGGTCGATTTGATCTATATACATATCTAACGGGTCAAATGAATAAATTAAAACTTTATCTAATATGAAAAGACGCCCGACATCTATTGAAAAATAGCAATACTCTAATCCCTATTATATTAGACGAATACAAGTGACATTTACACTTTCACTACTTATAAATTCAAGAAGGATACAAGTGTAAGCAGGTCGGCCCAACCCAGAGCGTTTCAACCTGCTTTATAAAATTACCCTTTCTAACCCGTTTTGCCTCCTCCCTGCCCACCACCCCTGATCCTGTTTTTTCTTTTCACCACTGACTGTATATCATCTATCAGGAAGAGAAAAAGGTATATAAACAGCCATCTGGACCGAACCCAGTTGGGAACAATCATCCACCAACTAGGAGATTAGTCGAAGTGACGCGAAGTTAGAGAAATCAAGGTCATTCCAGGTGTATAAAGACGATAAGTTAACATGAAAGCTTTGTATTTCCTTAAGTCTGTTTTGTATGGGTAATATAGCATTGGGTGGGGTTGGGTTATTGTCTCTATTGTAACAGCATTTAGTCAGTTCTCTCATGATTCTAAATAAGTTCCGGAATAAAGCACACTTCTTGGGTTCTTGTTAGGGGTGTTTGTACTTTGAATATGAATTTTGGAACTGTTTATCAGTAATTGTGATTTAATCAGTTTATAAAGTTAGTAATAAACATAATCTGACTCTCACGTTAAATAATCAGTTTTGGATTAAAAATTTAATATTAGATGCAAAAAAAACCTGATTATCTAGCTTGACATTGCATTTTGAAGTGATTGACTGATATAGATTCTCAAAAACCAATAGTAACAGGCTGCAGGAGATGGTGTCTGGAGTTGAATGTGCTTTTGCTGTTTGATGTTCTGATAACTACATAATCAGGTTAAGTGTTCAAAAATAGTTTAATCATACCTAACACTAGAAACTGATTATGTATTACCCAAAACTCCAATAACTAGATAATAACTTTCAAAATGTGATGCCGGATTAAACATAAAATAAAGTAACCACTTTACTTTGAACCTAATTTGTGATTCTTACTGCCATTTCAAAAGGGTGTCTACATTCTTTTCACAAAAAAGTGTATTTTTCTTTGGGAAATTTATTTACGGATTCCTTAGATAATTAGAATATGTCAGAGCACCCAACATCTGATTTTAATAATTACAGGTTCAGCAACCGTAGCATTTCCAATTCCAAACACCATACTAACCGCCAGTTTAATTACAAAGTACTGATTCGATTGTACAAATCACTTTCATAGTGCATTTCAAAACACCCCCCTTTACTAAGGATATGCAGATGCAGACTTTTCCAATCTAACAAAATTATGATTTTCTGCTAGTAGACAATGTACATCAGCCGGCAGAAAATGACAGCTATATATTAACTAAAATATGGATTTTACAGAATAGAGGGTTCAAAAATAGAACTACACACATATTTTGTATCATACCGAACGCTTTCGCTTTGATCTCTTACTCCTTCCTGGAACTACTGGTTTAGTGGTGCTAGACGCATAGGCTTCTTCAAGCACCTCCTGAATGTTTGAAAATTCTCAATCAGTTCTTTGAACTTATAATACATAAAAGAAAGCTTAGCTTCTTTAAGTTCAACATCTGAGACTATATATTCAAAATAGCGCAATGTAGACAATGAAGTGACTAAATTAGGTATTAGTAGGATGGGTGACGGGTGAAAACGGGAATCATTTTGAAATGGGTCAAATGGCCTAGTGCCTGATCAGGTTAACCCACTAACTTTCAGTTTTTTCTCAACATTATAACAATTAATATACAAATGCAGTTTTTAAATCTTCTATTTTCTATAGGAAGAATATATTGTAGCATAACTAGAGGGGGAAAGATGGGTGGTCGGTGGGTTGGTAATGCATTGTAACTGGTTCAGGTCATAAGTGGTTTATGAGGTTGGTTTCTCTTTAAAACTGGATTTTGGGTGACTTTCAATCTGTTTGAGCGATTCCAACCTTTTTAATTACTCTCTATGATGATAACACAATCCAAATGGACTCAACTATAAAAAATGGCTCAGCATTGACTAATTATGATGAGAATGTCATGGTTCAAAACTTAACAGTAATAAACTCTTACAACTTCTCCTAAATTATTTAATTTCAAATGATAGATTTGTAATTCTAGTATAAGAGGTTTTGTTAATTGCAACCATATTTAAAACTATTATTATACAAAATATGAAAATAGTTATAGAAGACACAAAAGAAGTGTTGATGGGTCAATCCAACAAAAATGGTTTCGGCCCCAGCGAGTTTTAAAGGACTTTTCTAGTTTTGCCCATCTTACTATGCTACGAATTCAGGGTGGAGCCAGAAAATATTTCCAAAGAGGGCAAAAAGATTTTGTTAACCAGACTTGAACCCTTGACCTCTAGTGCGTAGAGAGAGGGCGTCTTACCAATTGGACCAGTAATCTTTTACATTTAAAAAGTTAGCTAATTATATTCATCAGGGGAAAGTTCTGAAATTTCACTAATATCACGACAAAAATACATCGCGCACAGAATTTTCATGGGAGCAGCTGCCCACATTGTCCCCCTTGTAACTCCACCCATGGTTACGATGTGCTTTGTCGCACAAACAAACCCAAAAATAAGATTATAAAAGCACACTTTGACCCAAAGCTATCTAATTAGGCTAAATTTTCGCTTCTACAACAGGCATGTACTTGCACAAAGTGAAAATGAAATTATCAAAATTACCGTTGACTTTGTGTTGTCATCTGTTTCGTCTTCAGATTCGGATGTAGATGATGCCAAAACTTGAACATCTTGCTCAGGCAGTGCCTTAGCTTTTCTCTTCTCTTCTTCCTTTAGCTGCTTAAATCTATCCACATTTCAATACCCCATTGTCAGCAAAATAACTTCTGGCTACTTATAAAGAGAAGTGCAAATCTCATAATATGGTTATCACCTTTGGTCTGATTTTTATTTTGGAAACCAACTTTGTTTAGAAAAAATCCTCAAGCTTTATAACACTTCAATTTAAAGGTAAGTTCAACCTTGTCACCAGGTGACAGGTTTCTCAGTGCCACGTTAAAAAAGTCAACACGGTCAAATTTAGGGACAGCATCTGCCACGTCATTATTTAGACGTGGTAACCTGTAAGGGTTACATTGAATCGGAAATTTTGAAAGTTTATTGTCTTTTATAAGAAAGACATTGTTATCTGAGATAGGTTATAGACTAAAATTGGCCAGCTTCAACGCAATTAGCTCTAAAGCAAAAAAAAAGAATAACTGACCTAGCACCAGACTCTGATGGTTGAGAAGAAGATCGTTTTGCACGACCTGCACTTATTATTCCACCTGCATTCTCATTCACAGCAGGCTTCGCACCTCCCAATTTTCTTAACCATACTTGCTGGGCAGTACTGAGCACATTGTTTGTGAACCTGATACAATCAAGCCATTACCAATTAGTAAAGTAGATGCTCTCAGATACTTGTGTTCAATAAATCTACCTCATGTATATGTAGCACCAAGATAACATAATTAAACTATAGCAACATGGACAAGACATTATTATTATCTTGAATACTTATTGTAAACAAGGATAATATCACATAATCTTATTACCAAAAGGCATTAGCATGCTTTTAGCACAGAAATAGTACACTGTATAATCTAGTTAACGATGTAATAATGCAATCATAAGAAACCTCTGGAGTTTAATATATGGGATTTATAAATGTCTCAGTTATATAAACGCAATATTATCGATCAATAAAATAGACAGTAGGAACTGACCAGTATATTGATAACCCTGATGGGACTGACAAAGAAAAGTAACCAATCATGAGGGGAAGGAACTTGAAGACAAGAAGCGTGTTTTTCTGAGCTGGATCATCAGTCTGCCAAAAACAAGCAATAAGGGATATAAGATTCAAGAAATTAAACCAGAATGCATATAACATATAAGATATGTTCTTACTTGGGGTGGCTTCATAATCTCCATTGATACATATTGAGAAAGAACAAGAAGCACAGGTAACACAAGGTAGGCTGCCGTGTCAGACCAACCTAGTGGTGGATGGCCATCCTGCCAAGAAACAGGAGCATTCAGTGATCATTTTTTTATGGTCCAAACAATATATTTAAATAACAACTTATTAAAGAGGAAGAAATTTTTGGTTGTGTAACTTAAATTATATTTGTTTAGTGATGTTGCACAAAGTTTCTTACGAATGAATCCAATTGACTCGATTGAAAAGTGAAAGTGAGTCTTTTTTTTATAAATAGAAATGTTGTATTCAGACTACACACAATATATGATATGCTGAAGGAGTATACATTACCACAAATGGAAAGAGCCATGAAACTCCAGATCCACTTTGCCGCGCAGCAATGGTCGTTGGGCCTCCCAAAGAGGGAATCCAGAAAAAACCTTCTGTCAGCAGTCCCTATAAGAATATGTCGTGCAGATATCAGCAATTATTTCACTCATTTCTAAACTAATCACTCCCTCCGTCCAGAAGTACAGACAATTCTTAAGTTGGACCCATGATTTAAAAAAACGGGTTTCACTATGGACTGAAAACTTAATAGCACTTTTTACATTATACAAAATGTTTCTCAAAGTATAAAAGAATTTAAAAAGGACTACTAATGCTCAAAAGGTAACTATGGACTGAAAACTTAATGGAAAATGTTGCACTCATTTTGGTGCAACCATAAAGGATCTGGGCAATTATTTGGGGACACATGGAATATAAGATAAGCATCTTGCTGGCACAATGAGGGCAATGGTGATTCAATTGCCTATATACCTCATTTGCGACATTTGAAAGAGCTTGATACAAGCCTATCCATACTGGTATTGTGGCCAAAGTAGGTAAACATCCTGCCATAATGTAAAACTATTAAGAACTTTGTATATATTCATATTGATCAATGAACTAATCAAGTTCAAACAATGCTGAAGATTAGAGACATCTCTTTAATCAAGGGCAATCAGACTACTTGACAACACATGTGCATATAGGATTTTCTCATGAGTCATGACGGATGAATAAAAAACAAGTAATTTTACTTCTTCTAATAGATGAACATTACAAAATGCCGTGTTCCATAAGACTGTATTATCTCCGTTCAAGAACATTTCCATGTTTAGTTAACAATCTGCCCATTATCATCATTCGGGTCCAAATATGTCATTTATATGTCGTCTATTGAAGTATATTTTAAATATGAAACAGACACTTTCCTTACCAGTGTGCCAAATCAACATTGCAATTTTAGATGGAGGTTAAGAAGAAACTTTCTTAATAGTATAAAAATATTAGTAATTTTAACCGATGGAACACTTGGACTTTAAATGCAATCCTCAACCATTAATCAATTAAACGAACCTGCCAAAGGATTGACCCCTGCCTGTTTATATAACCGTCCAGTCTCGAGTTGTATTCTTTCCTGAAAGGATATCAAGTTCGTCAAATATAGATAGATAGAAAGGTAACATAAATAAATATATGACTGTCGTTTCTCCTTTCTCTCTAGTGAAAAGAAACAACTCTAATATTTTCGATGTGTAATGAAAAGTTTGGACAAAGATTAATTCTAAATCATTTTTGGATTCAGCATCACTGGTTACATCTAATTATCATATGATTATTCAATGTGAACAGTAGGATATCATTACATAAATTTGTGTTATTAATAGCTCTTTAGTGCTGTTCGTTAAGGAAGTGTTAGCTCAGTCTTTACTGTTCTTACAGCCTTACAGGCGAAACTTGGTAATCATATTTCTTAAGTAGCTGGATCTTTACCGCAGGAATCCTGTCTGAGGTTTACTCTGGTAGCACTAGCCAAGGCTAGTACCATTTGCTGGTATATGGTAATACATAAAGTTAAGTAGGGACTTAGCGGACACATATAATGTGGATCCTCTTTCTACCCGGTCTATATCTAAGCGACAATGTCTTTCACCGATATCAGATATGGGAGTAAGACGGAACACTGACATACCAGTATAAAGCATCGTGGAGGTAGGGACTGAGGGGGTGTATAGAATGTGGGGTCCTAATCCTTAGTCCTACTCAGCCCATGTGGCAGCAAGCAATCAATCAGACCTCATATGAGTAATGACATATAATGAACAATAATTGCATCTTAGCACAATTTAATCACTAAAAAGATAATTATTCGTGATTCACAGTTCTCATATTAATTTAACAATAATATTACAATACTTGTGTGTATGAGGAACCTATTCTAATGTTAAAGGTCAAACTCCATGTTTCTTCCATCAAAGACTTTACACGTGTGTAAGCCTGTGGCAACTTACATGAGCCCTTTAAGTTGTTAACATTAACAATCCAAGTAGTTGCTATGTTAAAATTTTCTATAAAACTATTAAGACTGCTTCTGATTATGAAGAGCTTTTGTTATGGCTGTTTGCCTATTTTTACGCAGGCTTCCACAATATAACCTAATAGTTTGACTTTAACTAAATATTTGAGCATGCTACCGTTAGTTTGATGGCGGTTTTCCGCCTCTTTCAGAATACACCAACATTAGATGATGCACACCCCTATTAAGTGTCTAAGTCAAGTTGGCAAGCAAGGTGAGCATAAATGTTCTTTTACAAAATATGTTCCGTTTTGCATAACAGAATGAAAGTTTGTAAGTGTGAAGTGTAGTTATACTGCCGCACCTGATTTCCTGCATATCTTTGTTGAATTGCTTTAAGCTTCGGCTGAAGATTTTGCATCGCCAAAGTGGATTCAACCTATTAAACAAGTGAATTCGTCAATCTATAGCATTAGAAGATCATAGACATCGCCATCACTCTAAAGGTGCCAAAAAAGAATGATACAATTCAGATTTCAGAACACACAGAATTGTATTAATCAATAACTTCTTGATACTGAAAATTTACAGGAGAATTAAGTAGGCTATATACTAATGACATATATGCATCATCCACAAAACAAAGCATATTTGGGAGGCATCTCACCTGTTGCTTCGTCAACGGCAACGTCACAAGCTTAACAAGAACAGTAAGCAATATAATCGCAAATCCATAAGAATACGGTACATGAACGTTAGAAAGTCCATCCTTCAGTATCTGTTAAAATAGTACAAGTTAACATCACTGGTCATCATTTACCACATACTGATCAATTAAGAGTCAAATCAACTACCGAGCATAGATATATTTAAATTGAAAAAATTCCAGATTTAACCAAATAAACAACCAAGTGCTTGTAGCTTCAGCCTATTATCACGCATTCTCATATCTAGATGAGCAATTTGCCGTCCAATAATCAATAAAAAAGAATCCTTTCACAAAATAAAATAACCTACAGCCTAACTCACAATTACGTCATTTCTCTCATGTTTATCTTAAATAACAATATATCCTCCCTTCCTCATAAACGGTAACAGATGTCTACAGCCATTTCTCACTCTTTAACTACACTCTTCATTTCCACATTTGTCATCATCTCCTTATTAGCAGCATACTTACGACACCGTAATAAACTAATAATATATCCCATCTATTAACCTACGTCACAATTATATCCCATCTCGGCATGTGCCATCCTCTCTTTACTAGCAGGAAAAAACACCCAGTGCTGACCACACTGAGAGACACGAAAGCGCAGGTAACGCAGTTGGCGAAGTGGCGTTAAGCATCCCTTAGCGGTACGAAAAGAGAGGTCGTGATATCGTACTAGAATTATATACCATCTAGGAGCCTACGTCACAATTATGTCATTTTCGTCAATTTTCTACATCTTAATTCTTACATAACGATAACGATACATCTTCCTATTTTTCATTACTAATTCATCCTCTTGAACAATAACATCTCTCTACATCCATTTCTCTCCTTGTCGTCTATGCTCTTCATTTAAACATGATTAGCAATTTAGCCGTGATAATATATATCCTATCTACTAGCATAAGTCACAATCATATCATATCCGTCAATATTCTATTTTACATATCATCCTCCTACTCTTTTTTCCTAATCCATCGCATTTCTCATTCCTAATTACGCGCAAAAAGCAGTAAACAATTACACAATTCATAAATAATAAGTATGAAAAGAGTTATAACAACCTTCAAAACAACTTCCATAGCATCGGATATAAACCCGAACCACCCGCCAGACTTCTGCACTGTGGTCGTAGCAACCGTCCCATCACCACCACCACCAGACGCTCCATCAGCAGCAATAACAGCTGCATCAGCTAACGTATACAAAAGACTCTCAGCACGGCTGACTAACGCTGCGAAATCGACGTGAACACCTTCCGATAAAGGCGGAATTCCGTTGTAACTGAATTTAACACGTGTGGATATGAATTTAGTTCGGTTTGATAATAAACGGTTGTTGTGACGTGTGAGTGACGTCAGCGGTGTTCCTGTGAATGATGATATTAATGATTTCGCCATTTTATCTCTTCCCTGTTAAACTACACACACTTAAATGCAGTTCATGTGTGTGTGTTTTGAGTGTGTGAAGAAGATGAGGGAGAGAATGAAGAGAGTGTGTGGGTTGTGTTATCTTGTTTATTTATGTGATGATTATTTGTTTGGGGAAATGACGTGTGAAGTGGGTTCTTCCACAACGACCAATAATGTGCTGACACGTGGCACCTTCTCTGTTATGGAAAAGTGGTGCGGTATATCAGAGAGTTTAACGGGAAAAATTATTGTTTATCTTAGCAGGAGGATTTGATTTGAATACTTAAGCTATACGGATTCTTTACGATAGATGTGCAATGAAGAGATTCTTAGATAATAGGTTAAGTCCAATGTAGTCTCCGACGTTTACATATCTAGGTAATGTACTAATTTTATTATCAATATGGCTATAAAAACCGACTAATCTTTTCTAATATAGGTAATGTGACCGGCTAGGACAGGTTACAACTCGAAAATAGCCGTCACGTCATTTGTTTATTTATTTTTATTTGACGCGGATATACCACATGTATTATTAATTGATGACATGGATATACCTTATATAAATAAATACCAATTAACTATTAGTTCACTCGTAGAGTCCTTTTGCATTATCGGCTAAGATATGTCGCGCTATATTCATTTACCAACGTAATTTGATGAAACCAATTAAATGTTAATAATAGTTGAAGGTTATGGTGTACACAGACTCACTCAATTGCATACCTACAACAAATATGGTGGTTACAAATAGAAGGGGATATAGAGTTCAAATTTCCAGCAGGAAGTTATAGGTGGTTACAAATACAAGTCTGAGGCTAGAACGTCAAGCCAGCTCGATTTCAGTTTTTAGTATCCAATGGGCAACGCGTGATATCAGAAAGTTATCTAAATGAACACGGGAAATGGCTAAACTATCATGTCGGGGATTTTTAAGTTGAGATTCATACAAGGCTACGAAGATCAAGTTTTCGATGACGCAGATCGATTGTACTCACCAAAAAAGGTGGCTGAGCATTGGATTTATATAAGATATATCCATGTCATCAGTTGATAACACATGTGGTATATCCACGTCAGATAAAAATAAATAAATAAATGACGTGGCGGTTATTTTCAAGTTGTAACCTGTCCTAGCCGGTCACATTACCTATATTAAAAAACATTAGCCGGTTTTTATAGCCATATTGCTAATAAAATTAGTACATTACCTAGATGTGTAAACGGCGGAGAGTACATTACCAATATATGAACTTAACCCTAGATAATAAATTTAGTTCATTAAGGTTTGATGTCTTGTATTAAATAGTTTGGTTGATCAATAATATTATATTTACAGGATTCAATGTAGTTTTACAGTTAGAATGTGTAAACTCCCATAAGTTATGATTTGAATACTTAAAGCTGTACAGATTCTTTATGAAAGATGTGCAATGAAGAGATTCTTAGATAATAAATATGGCTTAAGTCCGATTTGTGGGTTGGGTTCATTAAGGTTTCATGTTTTGTATTATACGGAGTATATATTTTGGTTGATCGAATATATTATATCTACGAAATTCAATGTAGTTTTAGAGTTAAAATGTGTAAACCATAATTTATTAGTCACTCCTTATATAGAAGATTACATCAAACTCTAATAGATTCTAAATCTAAAAATTGGGTCGGACCATATTTATTCACTAATAGAGATGACTTATTTTGTATTTTTGTTTTTTTACTATAAATTAAAGGATAACTTTTTATTTTTTATTTAATATGAAAATTAATTTAAGGTTTAAAATAAATACAGAGAAATCATTTTTGTCAAAATGTTTAAAAGTTGTAAAAATTGGCGGAGTGATTAAAGTTGCAAATATGACGAAGTAATGATTTAAGTGATATTTCACTAGCGAAAGCAATGAAATATCTTAGTGATAAAGTAATGAAATATCACTGTGATATTACACAGTAACCATGATTATGAAATATCACTAGTGATATTTCATTCTTTTATTAGTAGTGATATTTCATTATTTTTATCACTAGTGATAACCATTTCTCGTCATATTTACGATTTTAGTCACTCTGACGCTTATTTACAACTTTTGAACATTTTGGCAAAAATGACTCTTCCGTTTTTTTAATCTTAGTTAATGGATGGCAAAATTTATCCTTTAGAATGTAGTAAAAAATAAGGATGCAAAACAATTTTTGTCATACATGAATGCGAATTTTTTTACTTTATTTCTATTAGTCTTATTGAAGCATCCTAAAAACTTAAAAAAATAATAAAAATATTAAAGTATTTTAACAATAAATGTGTAGTATGTGTCATAAAGATATTTGATATAGCACTACATTGGTAAAGAGTTGAAGTAGCTCTCCTGATTAACACAAGGTAGGACGAAACCAGTTAACCTCTATTATACACAGGATGGATGGTTTGTACTTATCTGTGTAAGGAAGATAAGCGTGGTCTAAAGGATGAAAAATCGGCCGACCTCGAGAGTCGAGCCGAACTAAATCGAACTTACTTGGCCCAGTTTTCGATTTTAGGTTTTTTGTTCGTTTTGGTTGGTTCAATTCGGTTTCGATTACAATTCGACTTAGTATCAGTTAGCCGATTCTAGACTCGGTTCGTTTCTCAGTTGTCATATTCCCTTAACTCGGTTAAAGTATAGGGTATCGTTAGTGCGTTAAGATAGTGTCATTTTTTTCTTAATATGGCGTTCTTTTTATATAACAAAAACACTTTTTCTTTTGTAACAAATGATGCCATGGATCTTTTCATATTCATTTAAATACAAAAATAAAAAAAAGTATCAAAGCATCTCATCGCATAGGTCGGTGGCATAAAACTCTAACAGTTTACTCTGTATGGAGATGGCGTTGTGGTTCTCGACTAGTGGTTTGGCGCAAGGGTATCAACCCAACGTGTCATATGCTCTTAGCATTTTTTTGTTTAAATGAGTTGTGAAATTTAAACTATTTAATGATTTTATCGTTTAAACTTTTAAACGGCAAGTAAACGAATCATTTTTACTATTGAAGAAAGAATCGATTAACAAAGTGTGCCAAATGTGATCGAATCTATAATGTTGATAATCAGATAGAATCGACGAGATTTTTCATATGTTCAAATTAACTTCTGAAAGTTTATGGACTTATATTTAATAGTCGTGTGATAGGATCGAACTCGAGATTATGGGATTGCACTCAATACGTAAAGAGTTAATTTATTTAATAAATATAGTTATTTTATTTATTAATTTATTTAATAAATCTATATTTATGTATTTATTAAAATAAACTAAGCTTTAACTTTAACGACCGTTAAATATTAAGAGTTAAGTACAAACGATCGTTGTGTAACAAACAAGAGAAGGAAAGAAGATTCTGGAACACCTCTTGGGGGTGTTGCTGACTTTCGACACCAAAGGGGAGGGGGAGGGAAAAAGGAAACTTGTCACTTGCCTTTTATTTGTTTATCTTGGACTTCAAGTTATTGAGGCCTATATAAACATCCCTATACCCTCATAATTTACACACAATCTTCCTCCCATCTTCTCTTGGTCGATCGACTCAAACAAACCCACGAAGGGTATTCGGTTGGTTTTCTTGTTTGCTCGATTGTGCTTATAATCTAGTCATAGCCCCTCTCTAGGGTTGTTGGGTAGATTTTCCACAAGCGTTAAGCTCGGTTTACACGTGCTAGAATCACGGTTAGCTCGTTGTATTACGTGTGTAGAAGATCGTAATATAGTCTTACTTTAAACTATATCTTGGTGATATACGTTTTTAAGCCGAATTGGTGATTCTTTCTTCTTCTTGTGGATTTGCTTTAGTGTAAAGGTATGTAACCCTAATTCAATTAATTATAATTGTGTTATTATTATGATCTTATTAAATCGCTTCCGCTATGTGTGCTTTGATCTCGTTTACGGTTTTATATAATTGTTATGATGTTTATAAACCTTCATTGGCATCGAGAGCCGTTTTAACATGTTATAATTGTCGAAAATCTAAAGTTTTTTAACTAATAATTGTTTTGAGTTAAAACTACATGTTTTTTAGGTTTTCTTTAGGGTTTTGTTTTTTAAAAATTAGGGTTGTGGTCGAATTTTTAATAAAAAAAATTGTTTTGAACCCCTAAATTACATGTGGGATAATTTTAGATTAAATTGCATGATTAATTGTTATGTCATGTATGATTGCGATCCGTAGAGATTTAACTGTTAAGATTTGTGGGAGAATCCATGATACGTGCATTTTTTCATGAATCGTAAAGTTATATGTTTATATGATTTTATGTGCTACGTGATTATTTGATTCAATAAATCTTGAATTAGGGAAGACTTTTATATGAATATAAAAACCTAGATTTGATGATTATTGAATAAATCGTATGCATGTGGCTATTTGATTTATTTATTGCACATATAAATTGTTATTATGTGTTTATGATTTAGATTTTTTTACTTGTGTATATTAAAAATTGTTGAATTGTTGTAAACAAGGGTTTTTTTGAAAAGAAATAATATGGACTAAATCATATTTAAATAAAGATTTGTTAGAGAACTAAATTACATAAGATTACGTTGATTGGTGAATTGCAATAATAATCTAACGGCCTACTCCTTTTGACAAACTATAAAGTGGGTATAACGCACCGCTGGTCATGTACCCGGTTAAGCAAGGAGGTGTTATGTCATTAGTCGCTGACCAAATTCCCGGCTCGCCTGTGCGTCAAATTGAAATCACCTATGATTATTAATTGAATTATACCTTAGGGGTGATTGACCACAAATTCACATCCGAAACACATGAATAAGGGTATTGCTTTGTGTGTAGCCGAGTTCTAGCAAAAGTACGTTGTGAATAGTTGTGGGTAAATTCTTTAATTGGTTTAACCAATACCTCAACATGATTTATGTAGAAATTTATTCTCGTGAAGAAGTTTACTAAATGTTTTATTAAACTTATGCTATAGAGTTGTATGGATGCTTCTCCATACATTGATTTTGACATCAAATTTATATCCTTAAAATTCAAGTCGAATGCTCCTAATTGACGAACACTTGAAATTACTACGTCATCTAATGAGATTTTTGGGTGATGTTGTGATGGAGAGAAAACTTTCATAGAATGAGAATTCGTATGATGGTTTTACGTTACTCAGATTAGACGACTTAGTTAAGTTACTCAGTGAGATCTGGAAACTTAAGACATTCAGAAGGGATGAAACATGTTTACAGTGCAAAACGGTTTTTGCAATGTAAATCCCTTAAATAAACTAGAAACTGAAAATTGTTTGTCAATTGAATTGTTCGACAAGTCGCTACATTGAGTACATTCATTACTTGCAGATCAACTGATGTAATGGATCTATGTCAATATAGTTCTCGAATTCAAGGAAAATACTATGGTTTATATACCGGGGTAATTTTATTTTCTTGAAAGTATTTTGTTTTCGAAAATACTAATATTTGAACTTATTTTTGTAGAAATGGCTCAACCGACAATAACACTATAAGTACTGCGTTCAAAGCGTTCTTTGATCGTCCAAAACTTACTGGCCCAAACTTCAATGTTTGGTACCACTCACTAAGAATAGTCTTGAGAGAAACGGGTACTATTGATATCTTAACTACTCCTTATCCGGAGGATCTTGCTGAAGGAGCTTCTGAAGCGCAAAGGCTTGAACACGTTGCTAATGTTAAGAAGCACTCAGAGGTGTCTTGCTTAATGCTAGGTAAAATGGATCCTCCACTTCAACAAAAGTATGAGTTATTTTCACCAAAGCGAATGCTTTATGAGCTCAAGGCTATGTTCGAAAAGCCGTAAGCTGTGGAGATATACGACTTAGTAGATGCTTTGCATAGCTGCAAGCAAGCTCCTGGAAAGTCTGTAAGTGCCCATTACTTGTAGATGAGGGGTTATATGGAACAACTCATTGCACTAGGACAACCCTTTGATCATAATATGGCTATCAACTTGATCAATAGGTCCCTTAACAAGGACTTCAATGATTTTGTTCGAAACTATACTATGCATTGCACGGGGAAGACATTTAATAATTTGCATGCAATGCTCATTGACTATGAAAAGGGGTTGAAAGACAAGGCATCTACTTCTACGCCTTCTGTACTAACCATACAAAAGGGTAGAGTGAGTAAGCCAAAACCGCAAGCGAACAAGAAGAAAGGAAAAGGCAAGGGTGATAAGGGCAAACAAGTTACGACTTATTCAAAACCAAAGCAGAACTTTTTCAAGAGGAATAGATCTCAGAAGGATGAGACTTGTCACCATTGCAAGGCAAGTGGTCACTAGAAGAGGACTTGCCCTCTTTACCTCGAAGAGTTACGAGAAATAAAGAAGAAGTCTGAGCAGAGTGCTGCAGCTTCAGGTGCTATATTTATGATTGAATTGTTCAATTTAACCTATAAATTAAATTCCTGGGTATATGATACAGGATGCGGTAGTGTAATACGCTGTAGGGATTTAATATAGAAAGGAAGCTATCCTATGGGGAACAATTTCTGCAAGTGGGTAATGACGCACAAGCAGCAGTTGAAGCTATAGGAACATTTAATTTAGTTTTACCTTCGGCTTTAGTACTGATTTTAAATGATTTTCATTATGCACCTACAATTGTTAGGGGTGTTATTTCCTTTTCTTGTTTGTTGAATAATGGATTCGTTCATGTTGGGAATCTAAGTTTGTTAGCATTCCATGTGTCATAGATTTAAATGTAAATTAAGTTGTTTGATATTAACTTGCATGTGCCTAGGTGACAGGCAAGTAACCCAAGACTCACAGAGTTCTAAGTCTCTGTGAGCAACCACAGAGGAGTCCATGTCAGAGACATTGTCAAGGAAGTCGAAGATTACTTGAAGACATACTCATTGGTTGTGATGAATAACAACCAAGATGTATCAAGGACTCTGAGTGGTTGAGTGTTAACAGGGGTGGCAATACTCTGTTAACACTCAGTACACTTTGGACATACCTAAGTGTTTAGGCGGGAAGTTATGCAGCCTAAAGTACAAGGTATGAAGAGAAGGGAAACTATGTCAGCTCTGTTTCCCTAAAGCGTTGTGGCAGACTACCAAGAATAAAAGAGCATCTTGTGACAGATGTCTGACATTGTCTGTTTTGTGTAGTCACCATCAACTAGCTATCAAAGTCAACCTCGTACCACTATAAATAGGATATGTAGGCTAGAGTTAATGTTGTTCACTTTGTTAGATTTCACACATTAACTCTTTAGAACTTATTGAACAAACAACTATGCATGTGTTCTTAAGTTAGCTTTATTTTGTCCAAAGTGTACACAACACATTGTCATCAAACTGTGTTATCCATAACACATGTAATACTTGTTATACAATAATAAAGTCTTACGTTTGAAAAGTATTTACTTGTGTTATTTATCTTTCTTAATCATTTCAAGCTAGGATTAGGGACTTTTAATTGGTATCAGAGTGGTGTTTGATATTAAAACCTTCATAAACATCGTTCTAAGTTTTATTATCAAGATCCACCATGCCTGAAACGAGCAACACACCACCACCACCACCATCGCTTTTTGGGAACAACACACCACCACCTCCAACTTCACCAAGAGTTACCCCCACTCAAAATGAAGACGATCTTCCTCAACTTCTCGATTCAAAAGGTGGATCTCATGTCCTAACGTGCCAGTATTTGATGAAGATGAATTTGCAAGTTGGAAAAGTCAATTCCTTGTCTATCTCGATGGACTCGATACATTTCTTCTAGAATTTCTAGAAAATGGACCATATGTTCCCATGGCTCTCACATCTACTGATGAGAATCCTCTTCCTAAACCCCTCAAGCAGTGGACACCAGCTGATAGGAAATTGGCAAACCAAGATAAACGTCTCAAAAGTATCATTATATCCTATCTTCCAAAACACATCATGAAATCTGTGATTCAATGTCCTACATCCAAACAAATGTGGACAAACCTCATCCTTGGTCACGAAGGACCCTCTAAAACCAGAGAAACTAAGATTCAGGCACTTAGGCTTCAGTTTAATGCTTTCAAGGCACTTGAAGGCGAAAAGGTACAACTGATGTATACAAGGCTGAAGATTCTTCTCAACGACCTTGCTATGAATGAAGTCTCCATTTCACAAGCTGAAGTAAACGCCACATTTGTCAACAGACTTCCTAGAAAATGGTTGAGCATGAATAAGACCCAGAGAGCTAATAACTCTATCAAGAATGACACGTTGGCTCAGCTATATGGAAAATACAATTATGAAGAAGGGCTGATTGATACCATATAAAAATCTGAGTCTGAAAGATTTGTAGTTCAGGGAGCAACATCCAAAGCCTTGATCTCTACCTTAAAGTCTCATGACAGCGACACTGATGTTGAAGAAGACACTCGTAGCAGCCAAGAATTCATGACAGTCCTTAATGCTGAGTTTCATGAAAGAGCTTTACTAGCTAATCAAAGAAGATTCTACAAAAGGTCAGGAGAGTAGGATCAGCTAGTAAACAATCTGACAAATCAAAAGAGACTTGTTTTGCCTGTGGAAAACTTGGACATTTTCAAAAAGACTGTCCATCCACAAAAACATCCTCACCATTTTATCCTTCATCATTCAAACCTTACAAGTTCAAATCACAACAAAACAACTCATCTCACCAATCCAATTCCTCTGATAATGAGAAAAAGGATTACAAAAACAAATACAAGGCACTAAAGGCTGAGTTGGAACAGATGAATTTGAAGCTAGAAGCTCTGTCTAAGAAGAAAGGGGGTGATAAAAAGATAGAGAAAGGCTTGGTAGTTGAAGCTTATGATTGGAATGATGAGCCGCTGACATCTGATGAAGAGGACACCACCAGGGTCAGGGCATTTATGGCGATTGCTGAGGATAAACCAGCTGTTGGAAAAGGAGATGCTAGATCAGGACAATGGGTTGACATCACAATGAAAAAGTGTTAGCCTCAAAATATTGAGTCAAACAAGAATGCTCTGTCATATGTTTATTATGTATCGTACTTTAGAACGTTGTAATAGGTAGTTGATTAGTCGTGTTATACGGGCTTAACTTTAGGCTAAAGTTCATTGATAAGTAACTAAAGCCCAAAAAGAAAGCACGACCCATTAGAATGTAGTCCATAAACAAGCCCGCATGTGGGTGGACCATATATACCCTTCCTAGCATGTTAGGAAGGGTGTTGGTCATTTTTATTTTCTCTCACTAATCTAATCCTTCAAAATTTCCAACCATTCTCTCTCTACTTTCTCTCTCTAGAATTCATCTATCTTCTACATTTCTTTCTTGTTTAATCATCATAGTTTATTGGGACAACAATTGGTATCAATCACCATGGGATAGTTTTGTGATTCGTTGTTGATATACTACTTAGTTCGTGTGATTTTAACATAAAATCATCTCGGATTCAAGTTTTTTCTTGTGCTATTCGTGCTCTAAATTTTTTGATATATATCTCTACTTCTTTCATACGTGTGGTAAGGATTTGGTTGTTGTGGTTTTCTTATTATCACGGACTTGTTGTAAAAATCTCAAGTTTTTTACCTTATGTTTCGGAAGTGTTCTCACATTGCGATAAGGGTTTAAGTATTCCGGTCACAAAAGCCTTAGGGTTTCTACATTGTGATCACGGATTGCGATCCATAGTATTACGATCACTAGTATTGCGATCACAATATTGCGATCACTATTATTGCGATCACTAGTATTGCGATCACAAAGTATTGCGATCACTAGCATTGTGATCACAAACATTGCGATCACTAGTATTGCGATCACAAACATTGCGATCACTAAGCATCGCGATCGCTAGGTATTGCGATCACTAATAATTCGATCACTCATATTGCGATCACTCACATTCCGATGATTTATCTGATGACATTCCGATGATTATTCCGATGACTATTCTGATGCCTATTCCGATGACATTTCGATAGCATTGCGATTACACATTCCGGTAGCATTTTTTCAAAAACGTGTTTTTTGAAAATTTTTAGGGTTGAAGAACAATTTTTAAGGGATTTCAACACTTTTTCTGTTCAACAACAATCACTATAACATCTACTTAAGATCCATATTCACGTCAGAGTATTTTGAGATGGATTCTACTGCAGAATATCGTGTGACGAACAACAACATAATGGTGGCGGGTAACAAAGAAAGACCACCAATGCTTGTGTCGGGTCGATATGATCAATGGCAATCCCGTTTTCTATGTTATCTTGACACAAAACCTAACGGTGATGCTTTAAGGCAATGCATTTTTGATTGATACAAGGCTTTTGACACCCCGTATAAAAATAAGAAAATTATCGTTGTGTTGGTCTCTTCGAATTGAAAAACTTGTGTTTAATGTGTGACTCAGTTGAACTTTGGTGGAACAAAGATGTGTCGTTGTAGTGTTTAAAATTAAAGGTGCAGAACAATTAAAGTAAATGACTTTAAGTAAATCTAAATCTAATAAGGTAAATGGTGCAAGTATTAAAAGCGTGACAAAAATTAAAGGGCAATAATGTAAATAATGCAAACTTAAATCTAACTAAGGCAAACTTAAAAACGCAGCTAAAACTAAATCTTAAACTAAGGCAAATAATCTTAAAGTGCGATTAAGGAAAAAGGCGGGAAAAATAAAGCTTAAAATAAAAGGGCAGAAACTTAAAAACTAATATGACAAAACTGAAAATATCCCCTATTCGGAATAAACTCCTATTCGGAAAACTGTCACCAATCCGGAATAAGTTCTACTCGGAATATTCACCCTTATGCGGAATGTGCCTCCTATTCGGAATAATACCTCTATTCGGAATATCTGTCCCTATTCGGAATAAAGTCCTACTCGGAATATTAGGCCTATTCGGAAAATCCCTATTCGGAAATTTCAGCCTATTCGGAAAGTCCTCCTATGCGGAATATCAAGACCTATTCGGAAAGTACCTATTCGGAAAGTTCCTATTCGGAAAGTCCCTATTCGGAAAGTTCCTATTCGGAAAGTTCCTATTCGGAAAAATCAGGTAATTCGGAAAGTCACCCTATTCGGAATATAAAGGTTATGCGGAAAAACTTGCTATACTGAAAACCCTCCCTATTCGGAATAATGGATATTCCGAATAGCAGTCTCTGCAAAACCCTTATGCGGAATATTTCAAGGATGCGACTGGGGAAGATCAGAAATCTAGATCCGAAGAACAAGGAAAGATAAAAATAACACGGATCTACACAAAACTTAACCAAATCAACAACAAGATTAAATCAAACCAATAATAAAACAACTATTAAACATAAACAATCAATCCAAAACAATCAAACTCACAAAACTTAATCAAAATAATCAAAACCCACTTAAATAAATCAACAAAAATCAAGAACATAAACATAAACAATAACCATCAAAGATTAAAGAAAGGAAGAATGAGATTAACAAGATAAAGATAAAGCTTGACAAGAATTAAAAATAAAAACTTACTTGAATTAAATGGTAATTAAGGTGCAAGACAAGGTAATTAAATGGACAAGTATTTAAATGACAAGGTAATAAAAGGTGGAAGGACTAATTGTCACGATTAGCCAACAACATGAAATGATTAACAATCTAAACTATTTATAGGGGAGGATTAAGGAAGCTTCCTCCCCTCCTTCATTTCTTGTTAATTGCAAGATTAAGTCCCTTTC
Organism: Glebionis coronaria; assembly: GCA_025667525.1. Lineage (NCBI taxonomy): Eukaryota > Viridiplantae > Streptophyta > Magnoliopsida > Asterales > Asteraceae > Glebionis > Glebionis coronaria. The sequence continues at coordinate 147,079,990 of CM046882.1, forward strand.
TTCTTAATTCTTCATTAATTACGTTATTAGTCCTTTTCTTCTAATCTTCTTTAAACTTGGACTTAAGGGACTTTTGGCTTCGGGATTTCTTCGAACTCGTCTTTAAATTCTTCAATAAAATAGACTTGAATTCTTCGGCTTTTGATAAACTTCCGTCTTTTGACTTTTCCTCAATAAATCTTCAGAATTGGTCGTGGAATTCCGTTCTTTTTGCACTTTTGACTTCTTGACTTCGTCTTTCATCCTTTTCTTCAATAAAAGTCCGTAAATGCCCGTGAATGTCCGTGTTTTCTCCACTTTTCACCTTTTCGTCCTAAATCACAACAAAAACACAAACCACGCATAATTCCGACATAAAAGACATAAAATACACGTTTTGGTCCGGTTATTATTGTAATTAAGTGGTAGAAAAGATGGGTGTTTACACACCTATCAAATCCCCTACACTTGACCATTGCAATGTCCTCATGCAATGCATTAGTTACAAAGCATGTTTACACTTTTCAGCATAATCAATCCACGTTGGCCTTTATTAAAGAGATAGAAAATTATAAAAATGCAAAGCAAAGAAATTAAAAGCATACCTTGGGTTTTGAAAATGTCATGAATAATCATCATCCTCAATTTTTCACTTTCTCCAAACCAAGCTTAAAAACGAGATCATTGTTATTATAAGTTAGTAGACTATCACGAACTCATGTGGGCCAGTTATTCACTTAGACTCCCTTATTCCTAGAGGTATCTCTTATATTTTATTATTTGTCTTGAATGATCACGAAGATGCATTGTTTGACTTATTTCGATAATTATTTAGTCTAAAAATAAAGTGCACGATTTAATCAATAGTTAGCTAAAGGACCAAATCTTTTAAAACTGCTTCTCGGGATATCAAAAAGTTCATATCTTGGCATAACTTGGTTCGCGATTTGAGACCTTTCTCGGGCCGATATTTGGCAGCGACTTCATACTTCAAATCTTGAGAGACGTTCATGAAATAATGGTCTTCTCTTCATAATTGTAATTTCTTCACTTGGAATTTTTGAGAGATTCTTCATATATGGACCACGACTTCTTCATTTTTCTCCAATCTTTATTTTGGATTTTGATATACAACGATCCGCCTCCTTTATTGACTTGGATCTATTTATCCTCATACCTTGTTAGGGTCTTTTCGGATACACTTCTCCATGACTTTTTGGGAGTTTTTGCTTTTCGTCGTGTGTCTCGATCCTTCATATTGATTTTCGATAAATGATTCTTCACATCACTTTTGGATCTTTAGCAACAAAACATAGCCCTCATGCCTTGTTAGGGCCTTTTCGGACTCGCCAATCTTCGCACCCCGCTTCATAAGTTATGCCTTGGCTATGAACTCTCGTCATTACCGAGCAACTTTTAAACGATCTGGGGCTAGAAGCTAAGTAACTTTTCAAATCGTACAACCTTATTTATTAGCAGATAAATTTATTAGCAAGCGATGGGAGAATAGGCTTATAATTAACTCACATAAATTCACGAAAGAATACCAAACTTATAATTGGCTCTATCATCTCTCGTTCTCCACAGTTTAAAATCTCAAGTAATGAGACTCGTGGATGCTTAGCCTATTAAATCAAAGTTTTGGGTTTTCGAGTCGCCTATAGGATCTTGCAAATTCTTGGACTTTTTCAAGCTTAGAAATCGCATCTTAAAGTTCCCTTGATAAACGACTCTCTAGGATCAATTATAGGAACTTGCGAAAAGTTCTTGTTCTTAACCCTTGAGAGTTAAGACTTTCGCGTTTTATAGCTCCCTATATAAAAGCCTAGCAAAACTTGACTTAAACACGTTAAGGATACTAGCTAGAGTAATCTCGGATTGAGTCAAAAGATTCACAACGTTTGAAAATTAAAACCACTTATTAAACATTTATTCTAGCAAAGAAAGAAAATAACCATACAAAGGTAAAAACTAATAGGCCAAAATAGATCAAAAATTTTGAAAAATGTCGAAAAATTGATTTTCCGGTTAAAATGAGGACAAATACAAGGAAAAGACCACTTAACTTCGATAGAAGTCCCCCCTACACTTAAGATAAACATTGTCCTCAATGTTTAAGCATGTGGGAGTAAACTCTCCTACACTTAGGACATTGTGCACGTTGTTTAAATCTCGCTAAGGGAAAGACAACTAAGAGATTCCTATTTTAATATTGAGAAAATATAAAATAGTGAATCAAAAAGAGTTTAGGATAGAACCGGGATAAAGTAGAACACGGAATCACGGGTCGTCAAGAATCATCAAGAGTGGATCATTGAAGCTCGAATCCCTGATTAAGAAGTGAGGAGATGAAATAGCAATCCAAAGGGTCCCCCTACACTTATGGTAAAGAAAGCGAAAGGATAGATGCATGGGTTGCCTCCCAAGAAGCGCTTGGTTTTTGTTAATCGAGTCGTGAGCCTGACTCGACCTTGATCATCAATGGAAGAAGCATGAAACATATCCACCAGGATCAAAGACATAGTTTTCATCCATCAACAAGCACGAGCTTAAGGCGAACAAGGCAAGCCAAAAGAGAAGAGGCAAGGTTCCCTTAAGCAGTGATGGAGCACAGTAGAAGCAAGGGTGAAGTGCAAGCTTGTCTTCAAGATTTCCAAAGATTTTTCCTTTTATTGCATCAGGTGGATACTGAGATGGCTTAAAGACTTCAATACCAGGGTCGAACACCTTTCCATTTAAGGGAAAATAGCACTCAGGCTCAGCCGAGTGTGAAGAAGATCCACAAAGAAGCACAACCTCGTCCTCAGAAGGGGGACAAAGAGGTGTTAAATCATACGTGCAACGGATTACGGTGTCAACTGGTTTCTTCTCCTTGGACAAAATGCTCTTCAAATCCAAAGTATGATCAAGACGATAATCTTCAAAGTCCAAGGGAGGAGCATCACTCTCATGAGGGAAGTATGTGTTGAGAAATTCAGAGAAATCTTCCTCAAATGAATAATCGTCCAAAGTAGGATCGAGTGATGGCGGAGGATCTTCATCATGTGAAGAATCGCTCGATAGAGTATCAGCCTCATCAAAATCATCGAAAGTGGGCAGCTCGGGATACTCAGAAGTACAATCAAAATCATCCGAGTCTGAGCTAGAATCATCATCATCATAAGCATCGAAGACCGGTTGAGAATCATAAATGGGAGAAGCGTCCAAAGTAGGGAGAGAATCATCCACATCATCTTCAAAGAGTGGATTATCAGTGGAAGACTCGAATAAAGGATTGTCGTAGACGGTAAAGTCATCGAGCACATTTATCATATTCACTGATTCTCGGCCTCCAAAGGATTTTCCTGTAAGCTTCCCCATTTTAAAAACTTTTGAATCATCCCCGACTCGTAAGATTAACTCACCTTCGGCCACATCTATTAAAGCACGTCCGGTTCTCAAGAATGGCCGACCAAGTATTAAAGGAATACGAGGGTCCATTTCATAATCAACTACGACAAAATCGACCGGGAAAGTAAATGTGCCAACTTTGATAAACACGTCTTCGGCTATACCAACGGGGTAAGCGAGAGTGCGGTTTGCAAGTTCGAGAGTCATCTTTGTAGGAATGAGATCGGGTAATGATAGTGTTTTCCAAACACTCAGTGGCATCAAATTAATACTAGCCCCGAGATCAGCAAGGGCAGTAAATTCTTCAGTTTTGTTGAACACGCAAGGCAACACAAAACGACCGGGATCTCCAAGCTTTTCCGGAAGTTCTCTAAGAAGAACTGCAGAGCAGTTTTCATTTAAGCGTGTGTTGGCGAGTTCAATCAGCTTCTCTTTCTTGCTAAGCAATTCCTTGAATGCTTTGACAAATTTTGGCATGTGGCAAAGTGCTTCAACAAGGCTAATGTTGATGGTCATTTTAGATAGCATATCCACATATTTCGATACTTGGCAGTCATTCTTGGTTAGATCATTGGTCTTGCCTATGCGAGAAGGGTATGGGATTCTAGGTTGATAAGGGTTAGGTGAAGGTGTAGGTGGTGAAGGTTGTGATGTTGAAGGGTCCTTCCGAGATACATCGTCATGACGAGGCGGAGACGGTAATGGTGTACTAATACTAGGTGTAGGTGGAGTAGGGAGACATGGTGGTGGAGGAGGTGTAGATGATGGTGGTGGGGTAGGTGGATTGACAATGGTAATTCCACTACGCGTAGTTATAGCACTCACATTGGCTCGCGGATTAGTGACGGTGTTTGAAGGTAGAGAACCCGAAGAAGAAGAAGGTTGAGCTTCGGGCAAGAAACTAGCCAACAGATTCTTTAATTCAGTTGTTTGAGTGATGAAGGAGGATTGAAGGTTATCACGAACCTTGGTTCTGATGTCATTACCTTGCTTCAAGATATCTCCTTTCAAATTGATTATTTGGCTCTGTAGATTCTTGATTTGCTCACCTTGAGTTCTCATGATTGTGTCAACATCGGGATTAATGGGTAGGTGTTGTTGGGTGGGTGGTTGATAAGGGTTAGAAGCACGAGGTGGGATTTGGTTGCTTCTATTGTAGTTATTGGCGGGATTTTGGTTTTGAGGATAAAAACCGGGTGAAAGGTAGTTGTTGGAACGGTAGCTCAACAGATTTCTATCCCCTTGTTGTCTAGCTTGGTAATTTTCCGGTGAATAATTACCGTAAGCTGCATACATATTTTCCGGATTTCCTTGTGTCGAAGGACAATCGGTGTATGAGTGAGGACCGCCACATGTTTCACAAGGATTAGCAACCGCTTTAACTTGTTGTTGTTGTTGGTTTGAAGCGAGAAGCGTAATACTTTTGCTCATTTCAGCCATCATGCGGGTGAGTTCGGTCATCTCAGGGTTTGCTGAGGTAGAAGAAACATTGACTCTCGTGTTGTTTCTAGAAGAAGCAGAGGAATCCCAATTCTTATGATGAGTAGTCATGTTTTCAATTAACTCTCTACACTCCTCGGGTCTCCTTTTCATGAATGTGCCACCGGCGGCTGCATTGATCGTATCACGATCTCGAAAAGTCAATCCGTTGTAGAAAGTATCAATTAGGGTCACAGGGAGCATGTTGTGGTTTGGACATCGGTCGATCAAGACATTATATCTCTCCCAAGCGTCAAAAAGAGATTCATCAGGGTCTTGCATGAAACCGCTGATCTGATTGCGAAGGCTCGTGACCATGGATGGTGGAAAGTAGCGCGACAAAAAGCGTTGAGTCATATCATCCCAAGTGTGAATAGAATTCTTCGGGAGACGATCAAACCATTTCTCGGCATGATGTAATAAAGTGTGTGGGAAGAGTTGTAGGCGAAGTTCATCCATTGTGGCACCGGCCAACTTCATGCTTTGGGTGATTGTAATGAACTTGTCGAGGTGTTTGTTGGCATCATCATCAGGCAGTCCTCTAAATGGGTTTGTTTGTACTTGCTGAATCATGTGGTGCTTCAACGAAAACTCAGGAGCGTTGATTTGCATCGGCGCAATCGGTCCTCCTCGTCCAAACATGGTTGGTTGACAAAGTTCCTCCATGGTCCGAAGATCAGGCTGTGGAAGAGCATTGTTGTTATTATTATTATTATTGAGGTGTGGTGGCATGTTGTTGTTGTTAACACCTGCCATATCTAAATCTTTTTGAGGCTCGGGCTCTTGATAATTAGAAGATCTAGTACGCATACACCTGAAAATGAAAAAGAAAACAAAACCAAATACAAAGACAATATATATACACAAGAAAGATAAAATCTTTTTGGATTTTTGAAATTTTTAATTTTTATGTATTTTTTAATTTTTTAATTTTTTAATGATTTTTTGAATTTTTTTATGCAAGAAAAATAACGTTCACAAGTGAACGGATCCCAAAAAAGCAACGTGTCTCTCACAGAAAACTGTTGATCTTTACGAAAAGAGCCGGAAGCGGCGCCATTTGATACAAGGCTTTTGACACCCCGTATAAAAATAAGAAAATTATCGTTGTGTTGGTCTCTTCGAATTGAAAAACTTGTGTTTAATGTGTGACTCAGTTGAACTTTGGTGGAACAAAGATGTGTCGTTGTAGTGTTTAAAATTAAAGGTGCAGAACAATTAAAGTAAATGACTTTAATTAAATCTAAATCTAATAAGGTAAATGGTGCAAGTATTAAAAGCGTGACTAAAATTAAAGGGCAATAATGTAAATAATGCAAACTTAAATCTAACTAAGGCAAACTTAAAAACGCAGCTAAAACTAAATCTTAAACTAAGGCAAATAATCTTAAAGTGCGATTAAGGAAAAAGGCGGGAAAAATAAAGCTTAAAATAAAAGGGCAGAAACTTAAAAACTAATATGACAAAACTGAAAATATCCCCTATTCGGAATAAACCCCTATTCGGAAAACTGTCACCAATCCGGAATAAGTTCTACTTGGAATATTCACCCTTATGCGGAATGTGCCTCCTATTCGGAATAATACCTCTATTCGGAATATCTGTCCCTATTCGGAATAAAGTCCTACTCGGAATATTAGGCCTATTCGGAAAATCCCTATTCGGAAATTTCAGCCTATTCGGAAAGTCCTCCTATGCGGAATATCAAGACCTATTCGGAAAGTACCTATTCGGAAAGTTCCTATTCGGAAAGTCCCTATTCGGAAAGTTCCTATTCGGAAAGTTCCTATTCGGAAAGTTCCTATTCGGAAAAATCAGGTAATTCGGAAAGTCACCCTATTCGGAATATAAAGGTTATGCGGAAAAACTTGCTATGCTGAAAACCCTCCCTATTCGGAATAATGGATATTCCGAATAGCAGTCTCTGCAAAACCCTTATGCGGAATATTTCAAGGATGCGACTGGGGAAGATCAGAAATCTAGATCCGAAGAACAAGGAAAGATAAAAATAACACGGATCTACACAAAACTTAACCAAATCAACAACAAGATTAAATCAAACCAATAATAAAACAACTATTAAACATAAACAATCAATCCAAAACAATCAAACTCACAAAACTTAATCAAAATAATCAAAACCCACTTAAATAAATCAACAAAAATCAAGAACATAAACATAAACAATAACCATCAAAGATTAAAGAAAGGAAGAATGAGATTAACAAGATAAAGATAAAGCTTGACAAGAATTAAAAAGAAAAACTTACTTGAATTAAATGGTAATTAAGGTGCAAGACAAGGTAATTAAATGGACAAGTATTTAAATGACAAGGTAATAAAAGGTGGAAGGACTAATTTTCACGATTAGCCAACAACATGAAATGATTAACAATCTAAACTATTTATAGGGGAGGATTAAGGAAGCTTCCTCCCCTCCTTCATTTCTTGTTAATTGCAAGATTAAGTCCCTTTCTTCTTAATTCTTCATTAATTACGTTATTAGTCCTTTTCTTCTAATCTTCTTTAAACTTGGACTTAAGGGACTTTTGGCTTCGGGATTTCTTCGAACTCGTCTTTAAATTTTTCAATAAAATAGACTTGAATTCTTCGGCTTTTGATAAACTTCCGTCTTTTGACTTTTCCTCGATAAATCTTCAGAATTGGTCGTGGACTTCCGTTCTTTTTGCACTTTTGACTTCTTGACTTCGTCTTTCATCCTTTTCTTCAATAAAAGTCCGTAAATGCCCGTGAATGTCCGTGTTTTCTCCACTTTTCACCTTTTCGTCCTAAATCACAACAAAAACACAAACCACGCATAATTCCGACATAAAAGACATAAAATACACGTTTTGGTCCGGTTATTATTGTAATTAAGTGGTAGAAAAGATGGGTGTTTACACACCTATCATTGATGTACCCTATAAACTCGCAAGGATAAACGTTCCTGCACAACCAGCCACAGACACAACTAAAGAACAACCAACTTATGAACGTGATGAAAAAAGAAACGATCTCACACCAAAGAACCGTGCTGGGTTTGATGCAGAAAAGGAAGCAATCTACTAAATTCTCAGTGGCATTGGAGATGATATTTATTCCACGGTTGATGCATGTTCTACTGCTAAAGAAATATGGACGGCTATTGAAAGATTGCAACAAGGTGAATCACTTAACAAACAAGACATGAAAACTAAGATGTTTTGGGATTTGGCAAGTTTACATCAAATGATGGAGAATCCATTGATTCTTATTACTCCCGATTCTACAAAATGATGAATGACATGACCCGAAACAACTTGCAAGTTTCCACCATGCAAGTCAATATCCAATTTCTACAGCAACTTCAACCAGAGTGGACACGGTTTGTCACCTTGGTGAAACAACAAAAAAAGTTAGATGAAGTTTCATATCACACGCTCTTTGATGTTTTGAAACAATTTCAAAATGAACAAATGAACTTCGTGTTGAATGTGCTGCAAAGGTTTCAAATCCACTTGCTTTGGTGTCTACCACTCAACATTACCCAGATTATCGTTCTCGTGTTCCAAAGACCTACTCCACTCAATCATCATCACCACGATCATCCACTGTCTCTAAATCACATGCTCCAACAAGATCCCGAGGCAAAGAAGTTGCAAGAGCACCATCACCCACACCTGAGCAATCATCCGAAGGAGACAGTGATGAAGAACTTGCTCAAAAGGATATGGAATTCAAGCAACAAATGGCTTTTATTATGAAATAATACAAGAAAATCTACAAACCTACCAACAAAAACCTCAGAACATCATCCAACACGAGGAACAACTATGCTCAGAGTCCTCCAAGGTATGACACACGAAGACGTGCTGAGAATCGACAACCCGTAAAGTATGATAATCAAAGGGTTGCTACTGTTGTTGGAAATAGGGAAACTGTTGGTACTCATGTTGTGTAACAAACTGGGATTTAGTGTTTTAACTGCCGAGGTTATGGGCATTTGGCTAGGAAATGCAGGCAGCCAAAGAGGGTTAAAGATTATGGTTATCATAAGGAAAAGATGCTGCTATGCAAGAAAATGGAAGCTGGGATCAAGTTATCAGCTAAGGAAGGAGAAAGTCTTGACGACACAGATGATGAACTCTCCGACCAAGAACTCGAGGCACATTATTCATACATGGCAAAGATTCATGAGCTCCTTAACGTCTCTGAAGATGACAATGGTCATATCTTTGATACCGAGCTGATTTATAAGGTACAACATGATGATGAATATAATGTGTTTGGTGATACACATGAGCATAGTGATCTACCAACAACAATTATTGACACGTGTATGATGGAAACGGTCTATAGCAATACCACAACGATTCATCAGACATGTGCAATAATGAATTTGAGGATGATCAACATGCAAATGAGTATGATGACGAGGAGCGTGTCTCGCTTGCTAATTTAATTGCTAGTTTACAAAAAGATGTCAATGAAAATAGAAAGAGTCAAAAGCAATTAAAGAAGTCAAACGCATCGCTCACTCAAAACTTTGAAGAATGCAAAGCCGCTCTTATAAAATCTAGTGAGACTATTGATAGTTATAGGGTTGATCTTCTTCAAAAGACCAAAGAGCTTGAGGGGTACAAAAGTCGTGTTATCAACGTTAAAAAGGACGATTTTGAAAATAAATACAACGAAGCTCTTGCTTTGTTAACTAAAGAAAAACGTCAATTTAATGTATTATTAAGTGATGAACGTCAAAAAACGTACCTTGCCACAACAAAAATTAATGAACTTGAACAGAGGCTTTCTATGAATACCACCGATTCTGCTAAAATTCTTGACGAAAAGAAACAAGAGGTTGAAAAATTAAAACAAGATTTCAAAAATAGACAAGGCAAAGATACTGAAAAAGTAAAGGATCTTGAAGAACAAGTCGATTTTTTGAAAAAAATTGTTTATAAAGCGCATGATTCTATTCAAACCGTTAGAATGATAGCACCTCGGTCGTTTTTCAAGGGTCAACCTAGCTTTGCAAGCCCCAAGTACCTCGAACAAGCTCAAGCTGCCAACCCTCACTTATATCTTGATGAGTCCGAATGGGCCGATCATGATTGCCCAGTAGCTAGCCTCGATAATGAAGAGACGTCCCTTTGGGATGAGGAGAGTAGATCACCGGTTAATAAAGATTTTGTGACATCATATAAGTATGCTTATGAAAACAGTCTTTATGGTCTTTTCACTCCACAAAAACAGAAGTCTCGTGAGGAATTGTTTTTAAAATGCAAACAAAGACGAATTCAATGGAAGAAAGCTTTTGCCACTAAGAGGAAAACTAATGTTTTTAAATATATTAACTATTTGCCTGTTGATGCTTCTAAAAGCAAAAGTATAAAAACACTTGGTTTTCTTAAACACCACATTGATAATGTTCAATCAATTGTTGAAAGCGATTGGGAAAAATGTCAAAAGGATAAGTGGAAAACAGAAATTCCTCACGACATAACTGTGTTTGTGAAAGAACTTTTAATACCAAATACGAAGATAATAAAAGAACATGTTCTTGAGTTTGAAAACTTGATTCGGTCTGAAATGTTTGATGATTTGAAATATGTTGAGTCTCGTGAAAAAGAAATTGATGAACTTCAAAATGACAAATCAGATTTTTCAAACGAATATGATCTACTCTTAGAAGAATGTCTCTCCAAAGATATTTTGTGTGTTACTCTTCAATCCTGTGCTGATATCGATGAATATTCTGATGTTGCGTGCAAATATCTTGATAAGATCAAAGAATGTGAGCGTCTTGAACTTGAGCTTTCGAAACGTAAAGAAAATGTTGATAAAAAGGCTTTTGAGTTACTTCAACACAAAACTGATTTCTTTCAAAAACATTGTCATTCTCTTGAACTTGCTTTGCAAAAAGACATAGGAAGTTTTCCACATGATAATAAATTGCAAGAAAAACTTTCCCAAATGTGTCGAGAAATGAATGAAAAGAGTTTGGAAATTTAAGAGTTGAAATCTCAGTTACAAGACAGGGAAATAACGATAACAGAGTTGAAGAAACTCGTTGCTAAGATGGGTGGGAAAATTGTAGAACCTAGTGTTAAGAAACCTGTTGTAAGACAACCCAATGCGCACAAAGTGACTAGACCCTCTGTCTTGGGAAAACCATATGTTTTCTCTAATTCTGCATTTGCAAAACCTGCGGTTGCCCCCAAGACGGATGGGAAGGATAGGTTACCACAGAATACTCTCAAAACACATATTCGATCACAAAGCATCAAGAACACAAATGTGATTAAACCAGGGATGTATAGATTGGCCACTAAACCCATACACAACAAAGAAAGTCAATCACCTCAGACTTCTAGAAACACTAATAGACGTGTGTCTTTTACTACAGGAGTAGTCCCCACTGCTAGTGTTAGCCGGCCTCAGCTTAAGAGCACTCGAATGAATGAAAAGGTTTGGCAAAACAAAATTCAAGGGAAGATGAAGGAAGTAGAAGACCACCCTAGGATTTTCAATGTTTCTAAGAATAAAACGTCTATAATCGCGTGTAATGACGATTTAAATGATTTGACTTTGAATGCTTTGAATGTTAAGTTTGTTTGTGTGAAATGTGGAAAGTGTGCTAATGCCTATCATGCTATGTGTGTTTTAAATAATGTCAAAAGCATAGCTTCTAGAACTAAGAAGCAAACTGTGATGCCTATTATTGCTAGAAGACCCAAACACAAAGTGAACCATTCTGGTGCACCCCCCCCCCCCCCCCCCCCCCCGAGAAAAGCATTGCATCAGACTCCACCACTAAGAACCCTAGAAGCAGAATTTGGGAATTATATGAGTCTACTAGCAAGTCTTGGAAATGGTGGTTTGCTAATCAATGTCATCCAGGATAAAAATGGATGCCTAAGGTTAGGACAGAAAATGTGACTACTTGCGTTAGTGTGCCTCTAAGTGATGAAACTAGGGAAACTAATGAATCGGAAATCAAAACTAACATGGAATCCAATTTAGCAAATGCTCCATCGTATTCTAATTCTTCTGCAGGTGATCGAAATAATTCTTTTCATACTGGACTCCAGATGCACGAAGCACATGATGGGGAATCTCAAGCTTCTAATTAACTTCGTGGAGAAGTTCCTGGGTATGATCCGCTTTGGAAATGATCAATTTGCACCGATCCTAGGATATGGAGACTTGGTTCAGGGGAATATCACCATTAAAAGGGTTTACTACGTTGAAGGGCTCAATCACAATCTTTTCTCGGTTGGTCAATTATGTGATGCGGATTTGGAGGTTGCTTTTAGAAAGAAGACATGTTTTGTTCGTGATTATAATGGGAATGACTTACTTATCGGTTCACGGGGTACTGATCTCTATACTATTTCACTACAAGACTCCACTTCTTCAACTCCAATCTGTTTCTTGGCTAAAGCTTCAACGACTCAAGCTTGGTTATGGCATCAACGATTATCTCATCTTAACTTTGATACCATCAACTTGCTTTCCAAGAAAGATATTGTGCGAGGCATTCCAAATTTGTAATTCATTAAAGATCAACTTTGTTCTTCTTGTGAGATTTGTAAAGCTAAACGGAGTAGTTTCAAGACAAAGACTACACCAAGCTCTAAAGGACGGTTAGATCTTCTTCATATAGATTTGTGTGGCCGCATGCGTGTTCAAAGTATCAATGGGAAGAAATATGTTATGGTAATTGTCGATGACTTCTTAAGGTACACGTGGACTCTCTTCTTAAGGTCCAAGGATGAAACACCTGAGGTTCTCATTAACTTCCTTAAGCTGATACAACGTGGTCTTCAAGCTCAAGTAAAAGTGGTACGTACTGACAGAGGCATAGAATTCTTGAATTCAACTCTGAAGAATTATTTTGAAGCTGAATGGATAGAACACGAAACATCTATTGCTAGAACACCTGAACAAAACGGCGTTGTTGAAATACGGAACCGTACATTAGTTGAGGTTGTTCGAACATTATTATCTGCTTCAAAACTACCATTATACTTTTGGGCCGAAGCCGTGTCAACTGCATGCTACACACAAAACCAATCCTTAATTATCCCAAGACACGAAAAGACACCATTTCACATAATTAATGATCGCAAACCTTCACTCAAACACCTTCATGTTTTTGGATGTACGTGTTACATTATTCGAGATGGTGAAAATCTAGACAAGATGAAATAGAAAGGTGATGCATGCATTCTAGTGGGATATGCAACTCAGTCTAAGGGATATAGAGTATACAACAAGAGAACAAAATTGATAGTCGAGTCTATTCATATCAGACTTGATGAATTGCAAGAAATGGCACTTGAACAAAGCAGTTTAAGTCCCAATCCATAACGACAAAAGACTTCTGTGCACAACTGCACGAAACTCGGAACTCAAGACTACATCAATGAACCGTCAAGTTCAAAGCTGGTTCCTGAACATGTTCCTAGAGTAGATATGACAGTGGACATGACAGTTGAAGAGTTGGAAATGTTATATGGACCAATGTTTGATGAATATTTCTCGGGGGAGAAACATGTTGTATCAAAGTCTTCCGCTGTCACTCATGATATGAATGATGACACCGATCATCGTCACCAAAAGGATACAACTTCATCTACTTCAACACGGGTTGCTGCAGAATTACCTCCTCTGAATATCACTTCAACAATCGATCCTATAACATCCACAACTACGGTCATTGATCCTGAGAACACAAATCAAGCAGACGATGCATTATCTGACGATGAGGATTTTCCCAACCCATTCGGTACACCGGTACACGAAACTGGAGAGTCTTATACTCGTCATGTTGATCCGTCAAATATGCATACGTTCTACCAACGACATCCTTCAACACATCATTGGACCCGAGATCATCCTTTGGTTCAGGTAATTGGAAACCCTTCACAGCCCGTTCGTACAAGACGACAACTAGCCACCGATGGCGATGTTTGTATGTTCGCACTCGTCGTGAGTACTGCTGAACCAAAAAACATCAAAGAAGCCATGGCTGATCATGCTTGGATTGAATCGATGACGGAAGAACTTCAACAATTTGAAAGACTTAAAGTCTGAGAACTTGTTGACAGACCATACGATGTGATTCTATTAAATCTTTGTTGGATCTAGAAAAACAAGATGGATGAAGAAAACACGATTTCAAGAACAAAGCTAGGCTAGTGGCTAAGGGGTATGGCCAGAAAGACAGAATTGATTTTGATGAATCATTTGCACCAGTTGCTCGTATGGAAGCGGTCAAGATTTTCCTTGCTTATGCTGCACATAAGGGATTCACTGTCTATAAAATGGACGTAAAGACAACATTTCTTAACGGTCCTTTGAAGGAAGAAGTCTATGTCACGCAGCCGGAAGGATTCGTCAATCCTCATTATCATGACAAGGTGTATCGTCTCCACAAAGCACTTTATGGACTTAAGCAAGCTCCAAGGGCGTGGTACGATAAGCTCTCAAAATTTCTGGTATCCAAAGGATTATCAAAAGGTTCCATTGATCTAACTCTGTTCACTTATAAATATGCGGATGACATTTTGCTTGTGCAGATTTATGTTGATGACATTATTTTCGGGTCTACAAACCCAAAACTTTCAAAATGGTTTGAAAAAGTCATGCACAACAAATTTGAAATGTCTATGATGGGCGAACTAAATTTCTTTCTAGGAATTCAAGTTCACCAATCCCCAAGTGGTATCTTTATAAACCAAGCTAAGTATTGTCAAGAGATAATCAAAAAGCATGGTATGACTTCATGTGACCTCGTTAGGACATCATTATCAACCACATCGCTAGATGCTGACTTGGAGGAAATGCCATAGATCAAACGAGATATCGTTCCATGATGGGCTCCCTCATGTACTTGACAGCAAGAAGACCCGATATTTCACATGCTATGTGTTATTGTGCACGATATCAAGCACGACCCACTGAAAAGCACCTCAAGGAGGTTAAACGGATCTTTTGGTACCTCAAGAATACCATTCATTTGGGACTCTGGTAACAGAGGGAAACCGTTTCTTTCTAACGGCCTAGTCAGATTCTGATCATGCAGGGTGTCTTGTTACACGAAAAAGTACTTCTGGTGGTGCAAAATTTCTAGGTCAAGATAAGCTTGTGGGATGGTCTTCCAAGAAGTAGGATTGCACATCACTGTCATCAGCCGAAGCGGAGTATGTGTCTCTATCTGCATGTTGTGCTCAAGTTCTTTGGATGAGAACACAACTCACGGATTATGGCTTCCACTTCGATAAAGTGCCCATGTACTGTGACTCAAAGTCAGCCATAGCCATCTCCTGCAATCTGGTACAACATTCCCGTACGAAGCACATTGATGTCAGATACCACTTCATAAAGGAACAAGTTGAACGAGGTATCGTTGAACTATACTTTGTTGGAACGGATTACCAATTAGCCGACTTGTTTACGAAAGTTCTGTCGAAAGATAGGTTTGAGTACCTCGTTAGGCAAATTGGTATGAGATGTTTGACTCCAGCAGATCTGGAGATTCTGGCAAAGGTGCCTGCTTGATTTATCTATCAAACATCAACCTGTAAATATCTTTGAAAAAGCAAAATACAAAAATATAAAACATATAAAAACAAAACACAAAATTAAAAATCTTTCAAAATCCAAAAATATTCTTCTCGACTTGTCTTTCAGTATCGATAATATGGACGTACTTAGAAATGTCGCTCAATAATGACACGGGTGTGTACATAAAGCTCGAATGAAACTTGTAAATATTTTTTAAAACATGTCATTTCTATTTAATAAAGGAAAATGTTTATTTTGGATATTTTTTTCCAACAACGGGTAGAGCAATCTATTATGGGTTGAGCTTGTCACAAAACATTCAACGTTTTGAGCTCAACAAAATGGATTGTAATCACTCTCAGATTGCAACCCGGTTCTATATTCACGGGGGAGTGTACGCTTTAGTGCCCTTACCCTCAGCAAAAGAAGATAAATCTTCTTACACTTGAGTGGATTCGTCAAGACATTCAAAGTCTATGAACTCAAGTTTATGCTTTAGAAAAAACCTCTTCGCCAAAAAGAAATAGGATTTTTCAAAAAGCGTTGAACACAATTTTTTTCAAGAATTTTTCAATGATTATTCAAAATCTTTCAAAAATTATGTGTTCAACAACTCCCATCCTCAAAAAGCGAAATGTGGATCACATCCTCACAATGACAATTCAATTGGATCAATTTTTGAGGGGGAACATTCCAAATTCATGCTAAGTTTGACATTTTTATCCCGAAAGTTTTTCAAGACTATTTTCACAATATATTTTAATCAAATTTGGTATCTCTAATATAAAAAGATTTTATATATTAGAGATAGGGGAGAAAATATGATTAAAATGTGATCTTATATAATACTCAAGCACGTTAACTCTTACCTACATATGCAAAACACTTTCGATTATCGATGCACATGTGAAGGGGGAGTATTTTTGAAACGACAAAACTATCAAGGTGTTAAATGTTTTTCAAACACTTTGTTAGACTTTTTAAAGTGGTTTATATGGTTTCGATCAAATACCCACAATATCTTTAATCCACGACGTTATTGGTGTCAAAAGGGTGGTTAGGTTTAAGTCCTATGATCCAACCAGAACAGAAGGAATCTTCCCAGGGACAATCCAATAGATTATTAGAAGTCCTTAGGAAAGATGGAGTAGAATGTGAACGTAGCTGAATGCCGATTAAGTACTGATGCTAGCACTGGAACAATCACAACAAGGTGCTAGTAATGATGTCTTGGTAAGCATTGAAGGGGTTGAAGAATGGAAAAGAAATGGAAGGATAAAGGGTGTAAAGAAAGAAGCCCTCCATACAACTTAGGCAGAAACCAGGTCAACACATCATGAAGACAAACTCATCATGGACCCAGTGATGAAGTGCACAACCCTTTCCTAGCTACCCAGGCTTCTCTCAAAAGAAGTTTGTTTTATTGTCACGGAGATCAACATGACTTCTATTAGCTTTCTCACTCCGAGATTGTTGATATTTAATCGGTGGCATCTGCTCCAGCCTCCGACCACTAAAAGTGCACAAATCAAGTCTAGAGCCAAGCGATTAATCAAATCTCGTTAGGACACACGGATGACGGTCAAGAGAGTCCTACGCTATATCCTTGGGATATTGCTAGAAAACTCAGAGTGATACTACTTAGTATTCACAATGATGAGTGGAAATACTTCCATTGTTAACATCAAACAAAACTGCGGTAGGTCATATGTAAGATCCTTTATGAATTGAACTTGTGTAAAACTGAAAAGCAACAGTGGTTTGATTCTGAGTTGATTCAAACTAGTTTTAGGTTTCTACGCAATATCTTTATGGCCTTGCCAGAACATTCAGAGTAATATTCATTAATATTCACAGTGACGAATGGAAATCCTTCTAGCGTCAACCTCAAACAGCGCTACGGTAGGTGACTTGCGAGATTCTATGAATCAAGCTTGTGTCAACTGGAAAGCAACAATGGTAAGATTCTTTATGAATCACACTTGTTCCAGGAATTTGAATTGACGACTTTAATCAAGCGGATATTGTAACACTCTCAAATCGGGTCACATTAGCGGAAGGGTCCTTGAGTGTTACTTACATGATACAATCACACAATTATAGAAAACGACTCAAAACGAGTCTTTTTGATAAAACATCCATTCATTCATTCAAAATATAAATAATCCATACACGGTCCCATAAATTTTAAAATATTTACAGTACACATCAAAATATAAAAGTTGTTTTGAATGGATATATTTTATAAAAGCGGGCCAGATTCACCAAAATTTAGCAAGCTTCATGAAACCACCTTCCTTGAGTACCTTCTTTATGGACCTGAGATAAAACATGCTATAAAGTCAACAAAAATTGTTGAGTGAATCCATAGTGTTTAAATTAAATAAATTGAACACAAGTATTTTGAATAACCTTCCATGGTTAAAAATTTGTCGAAAGACAATTATGTTGTACGGACATAATTATCGGTGTTATTACATAAGCCTCATGACATTAAACATTAACATATATTTATTTCAGCCCACCAACACACCAGCCAAGTGCGTATATTTCTCTTATACTAATGCATCCGATGTGCTCCAATACACATGTGCTTCACTACACATTGCGATAGCTAATCGCATCGGACTGGGCGTCACCCCAATAGATCTATCCATAGTATTAGCGTTCTTTCGATTAACAATTCATGATCGGATGCGGGTCTTTTTAAGGCTGTAAGCTAACTTATGTAATAACTTTCATCTAAGAATACAATCGGGTCCCTTGTGTTCTATTTAAAATAAATAAGGTTTACCACAACTTCTGGTTGCACCCATTCAGGGGTTTACAGCAACTCTTGTTGTACCCTTCATTTTCAATAAATACTTTTCAAGTAAATAGAGCTTCCATAACTACTAGTTGCACCATTCAGTTGGTTAACCGCAACTTATAGTTGTACTCTTTATTTTTATTTTTTATAAAACAAGCATGTTATCTCCCTCACAGGTTTCTAAAACAATTAAAGAATTTAAAAGTGAGGCTATAGACTCACCTTAGCGATAGCAATATCAAACGAGGATAACGGTCAAGATAATAGTGACACGAGTGAAATGATAAAATAAGATAAACCGAGAAACCACGAGCTTCTACGGAAGACCTAATAATAAATTGTAGCGCGTCTTAGAAATATACACGGCAACGTACAAAATTGATATCGATATATCATGTTATATATATAATAACATTTTTTATTTAACTCTTTTATATGCATTTAATATTTTATTGAAGCAAATAAAGTAAAAATAATTTATATAAAAAAATATAATCTGATTTTTCTAAGAATTTTATAATAATAATAAAAAATGTTTTACACTTGGTAAACATTTATGAGGATATTAACTAATAGTCAAGATTACATAAAGTTTCTAAGATATATATTGTCTTATAAGATATTTCAATATTTTAGTTTTAAAAATGCATTGCTAAGCTCCTAATATAGTTGAACCAAAAATTATATATTAAAAAAAAACTTATTTTCATAAGTCTAAAATTAAGTTATATATGTAAAAATAAATAAATAAATAAATCCTCAACTTAAAGTATTATACCTATTTTGTCTTTTAGATCAAATCCCAACTTCACTAAAATAAATTCTTTTCCCTATAAAGATGGATGGTATTGTTGTTGAAGACTCACGGCAGAATTTCAAAGCCATAGTCGGTGTATTAGATTTGTTAGATGCATATATGAGAGGGTGGGGTGATACATACATTAAAATGTAACAATTCATTTGAGATACACGTGTCTAACTATGTGTAACTTTTGGTTTGAAATATTGACACAATATGGGATGTGTCATGTTGTTGATGGGATAAGATTTATTATAAATCATGTCCATGATTTGTAAAAGCGGGTATTATCGAGCCTGATATTTTAAAAGTTACGCGATTTTAGAAGTTACACGTAAAACACGAAAAATAATCGCTCAATATAAAATAAAAACATCGGCATTCGGAGGACATTTATATTTTAATAATTAAATGACTTAAAATAGTTAATGCGTCGAATGAATGAACGACACTTAAAGGTTTAATGTGAATTACGAAAAATACTTTTAAAAGAAAATAATATAAATAAAATAAAATAAAAATTAAACTACAACAATAAAAAATATTTCTATGTCATAATGAGAATATAAATATCGATACCTAACGTATTCCTTGCCGGTTATACCCTAAATGACATTATTACGCTATGTTTCAAGCTTAACCTTCCCGGTTAGCCGATAATTTAAATTTCTCAATAAAGTAAATACAAAATATGTAATAATCGAGATTAGAATAACGACCTATCAAGATTGTCACATCATTCCAACCAAATTAGGATCTTCGTCCTCGAAGATCAATTTGCCTTATTGCCTGCCTTCTTGTTGAAGTCATACAAATGAGGATATTTTTTCGACATTTGATCATCCTTTTCCCAAATGTATTCTGGTCCTCTTCTCGGGTACCATCGAACTTTGAAAATAGGAATTAGACTTCGCTTCAGGGATAATAAGATCTTAGTTTGTCAAGAGGGATAATAAGATCTTAATTGATAAGACATTGGTTTAGGTTTGACACATGAAAGTATTGTGATTTCCTTGTAGCTCTTGAGGTATTCAAGTTTGTATGCCACTAAGCTCACTCTCGATATTATCTCAAGTGGCCCAACATAACGGGACATAACTTCCCATGTTTTCCAAAATGTATAACACCTATTCATGGTGATACTTTCGGCATAACTTTGTCACCTACTTCTAACTCCAAAGGTTTCGCTTCACATCGTCATAACTTTTCTGTCTACTACGAATGGCTAACAAATGATTCTTAGTTTGCACAATCATTTATTATTGGAATGAAATGAGCAAATTTAGTCAATAGGACGACAATGACCCAAATTGAATTAAATCCAAATAGAGTTTTCTAAGGATTTGTAATGAAATCCATTGTAATTAGGTCCGACTTCCAGATAGGAATTTTCGATTGTTGAAGTAATCCTGATGGCTTTTGGTATTCAACATTGACTTTAGAACATGACAATCATTTACCAGCATAAGTCGCAATATACGCTATCATGTTTTACCACCAGTACGACTTCCTCAAGTCATGGTACATTTTATCCAATCCAGGATATATGGAATATTTAGACTTGTGGGATTTCAACATAATTAGATCCCTCAATCCTCCAAATAGCGCTAACCATATTTGTCTTCTCGGACATCTATGAGAACCCTTAAACCTTCGGTAGTAACCAGAATAACAAAATAAAAATAAATTCTCGCACATCAGTCGGAGTAGTAAGTGCAACCCAAATTTAAATGGTTTGGAAAGAAAATAATAATAATAATAATAATAATAATAATAATTAAAAATAAATAAATTTATCCGAGATCGACGTGAACTCCACTGCTATCAATCACATGGCTAAGAAATTGCATGCAATCAAGCAAAAAAATCACATTTTGAAAATTTTCCGTACAAATTTTCACTTCTTAGCAAGTTCAAGATAGTCGGCAAATGTTCACCATGCTCTTCTTTATTTTTACCATAAACCAGAACAATACAATGAACATGATCACAAATTTATCAAGATACGGCTTGCACACGCGATTCATGAATCCATGTATACTGCCGGTGCATTGGTCAATCCATACGGCATTACTTAGAACTCATAATTGTCCATAATGATTTCTAAGCGTAGTAATTAGAATATCTTCCTCGCGGATGCGAAGTTCATGATAACCAAACCGTAGATCGATATGAGAATAGACACTAGAAACTTATAGCAGATCAAATATGTCATCAATCCTCGGCAAAGGATATCAGTTCTTTATCAACAATTTATTTAGTTCTCGATGAAACGATCCATATTTCTTTTTACGAATAATACCAGAGCTCTCCATGGTGACTAGCTTGGTTGAATAAAATCTTTATTAAATAACTCTTGCAATTGAACATATAGTTCCTTCAATTTAGATGGTACTAAACGATATGGCTCACGGGCCACGGGTGCAGCACCAGGAATACATCGATTGGAATTCTATTTGCCTTGGGGGCAGAAGCCCTGACAGATCTTCGTAAAGAATTCGAGATAGTCATTGATTCGAAAAACTGACTCTAGAATCTCAAACCACTAACAAAATCCTACATCATCTTCAGTCACCTTCAAAGTTTGCGGTTTGCACTTCATGGATGAAGTGTAGTTACGGCCTCTAATTTTGGTCACATTTGGTGTGACACCCCGGGTAGGGTCAAAATATGCGGAAATATCCACGGAGATGTCACAAGGGTGGATCGATAGCATATAGTCCATAGAGCATAAGATAAAAAGTTAGTCAAATCAGATTACATGTTTATTTAAACAAATAAATAAAAATTGTTTTAAATAAGACAGTAGGTGATTGTTTTTGTTTCCCAAATAGAACCCCTGACGAGTCCTATGATGCAGATTCTAAGATGCAGGAGACCATGCACACACCACGTACTAACTTCATATTCCTGTGCAAAACATACTAACGGGGGTCAACATAAAGTTGGTGAATTTACAGATTTTAACAATTAATTAGTTTGGACATACAATAATCATAGAAGTAATAATGCACAAAGCATTCTTACTAAAATGTAAATAACATTTGTTTATTATTAGAAACTGAAGCTTAACTCCATAGTCCTCAACAGATGAGGACGTAGTGTCTTACAGAAAGACACCCCTTTCTAGTTCCAACATGGTATACGTCTGTTGTCCCGGCCAAGGCACAGTGAGCATGACTCACCCAGACGGGGATGGTCAATCCCTAATAGATCTATTTATAACATTCGAGCGATTTACAACAATTTAATAGTTTCAATAATAATCAATCATAATCAAGTTTATACAATCCAGTTATGTCCAATATATGTTCGCATATTTTCTTTCCCAAAAAGGGAAAGTTTTATCAAAGCTTGTTTAACACGGATATCCAATTAAAGCTCACACCAAAGTTATGCCTAATAAGATAGTACTGTCTTAATAGGTAGTACAAAGAACATATATGTATGCTTATACGGATTTTATTCAGTTTATTCATACTATGGTATTTATCTAAATAACCGTAGTTCAAGTAGCATCAATATTCATTTAAACTTATTTATATAAGTTTCATTTCTAAGTAAACATAAAATGTCTAACTATTAATATTAGTTAGCATACATGTATTTATAGTAATCATTTAACTTACAATTAAGTTTTACATTTAAGTAAACATAAAAGAAAATGTTTCACTTAAAATATTAATCTATGTTTATAGTACTTGTATCAATAACATCCTATTCAATTTATAACCAAGTTCTATATTTAAGTAAACATAAAGGGTTTTACTTATAATATGTTTATGTAGTAACTAATAAGTGTGAAAACACTTATCCTTTTACCACTTATTTCCAATAATAACAAGACCAAAACGTGTGATTTATGTCGTAAAAGTCAGAATTATGCGTGGTTTGTGTTTTTATTGTGTTTTAGGACCAAAATATGAAAAAGGAAGAAAACACGGGCTTTCACGGGCTTTTATTGAAGAAAACGGGAAAAGACGAAGTCAAAAGATCAAGAGTGCAAAAAGAACGGAAGTCCAAGGCCTATTCTGAAGATTTATCGAAGAAAAAGTCAAAAGACGGAAGTTTAACGAAGTCGAAGAACTCAAGTCTAATAGAAGAAGAAAATTAAACGACAAGTTCAAATCCCGAGACGACAAAGACGAAGAATTAAAGTCGAGTCGAGAAAACGTGAAGAAAAGCAAGAAAGAAGATGCAACACATGCACTCCTTCCACATTCCCTATAAATACCCTCCTAATAGTCATTAGGAGGGAGTGAGAGTTTTTAGTTAATTTTTCACTTTTTAGTTTTCTCTAGTTTTTAGAGAGAGAAAGTCTTAAACTTTCTCTCACTAGTTCATCTTTTTCTTTTAATCTTTCAAGATTAAACATCTTTGTATTGCTTATTTTATTAATCAAGTTCATTTTAAGCTTTTACTTCTTAATCTCATTCTACTTTTCTTTGATTTAAGATTGATTTTGGTGCGAATATCATAAGATCCGTGTTGTTCTAATTGATTTTGTGCTTAAAAGTTAATCTTTTGATCATCTTATAAGTTTTCATTTGATTAAGCTTTAAGACTTTTGTGCTTATTGGCTTATTTTTATGATTATCTTATCTTTCTTATAAAAGTATTATTAAAAAGTTTATGTTTTAATTGTTTAATCTAAAAAGTTGTTTGATTTCGAGTTAGATAAGTTGATTAGAGTGCTTATTTGATTCCATTTAGTTGATTCGATTTAGTTTTGGGAATAAGCTCGATCTAATAGCTTATTTCCTAGCTTTTTGCTCGAATCCCATTATTTTCGGAAGGGTATTATATCCCTTTTCCGATTGCTGTTCTTCCCGACCAAACACCCTATCCCTTTTCCAATTGATCCAATCGGAAAAGGGTTTTGTCTTTCCGATTGTGTATTACTCCCAGTATTCCGATTTGTGGGTTTTTCTGCATATTCCGATTGTGGCATTTCTACATATTCCGATTGTTTCTCATATTCATGCTACTCCGATAGGTGCAAATGTGTTCATTCCGATTGGGAATTTTCTGAGTATTCCGATTGGTAATTTCGTCGACATTCCGATTGGCTCTATATTGGTTATTCCGATTGTGTTCCATCCCTCATTCAGATCAACTGATCGGAATACATTCCGATCAGGGCCCTTTTGGCTTGTTTTGGTTTCTTTCGTTCTTACTTTCTTATAGTACTTTTTATTTTCAGAAATTTTTCCATGAGTTAGCTTTATTTAGTGTGTTAGTTCTTTTCCATTGTCACCTTCAAGTTTCCATGCATTTATTTTACTCGTCATTTTAATATTAATCTTTTAACTTCCTTTTTACTCAACGACACTTTAATTACTTGCTATTAGTTAAGAACAAACCAAACCATTCTCTTGATTCACCAAAAGACGATTGAGTCGCACTTAAGACCGGTTTTCAATTCGAAAAGATTCGGACGATAATATTTTATACCTAGCCAAAAGCGAAGTATTAAATGGCGCCGCTGCCGGCTCTTTTCGTTAAGATAAACGGTTTCTAGTGAGAGACGCATTGAATTTTGGGATCCGTTCTTTGAACGTTATTTTCATTGCTATAAAAATTTTCAAAAATCCATAAAAAATATAAAACTCTTCAAAAATACAAAAACATTAAAAAACCTATAAAAACCAAAAATATTATATTCTTTGTGTATATTTTTCTTCTGCAGGTGTATGCGTACTAGATCTTCCAACTATTCTGAGCCCAAGACTCTTGAATATTTAGATATGGCTGGTGTTAATAACAACAATAATCACCCACCTCAACACAATTTGAATAACAACAACAACAACAACAACAATGTCCTTCTACCTGATTTACGAACCATGGAGGAATTGTGCCAACCCACCATGAACGGACGCGGAGGCCCGATTGCGCCAATGCACGTCACGGCTCAGGAGTTTTCGTTGAAGCATCACATGATCCAGCAAGTACAAACGAACCCATTTCATGGAATTCCGGATGATGATGCCAACAAACACCTCGACAAATTCATTACCATGACCCAAAGCATGAAGTGCTCCGGTGTTTCTATGGATGACCTTCGCCTTCAACTTTTTCCACACTCGCTTTCTCACCATGCCGAAAAATGGTTTGACCGTCTTCCTAAGAATTCTATTCATACGTGGAACGACATGACTCAACGCTTTTTATCGCGCTACTTTCCCCCATCCATGGTCACTAGCCTTCGTAACCAAATCAGTGGATTTATGCAAGAGAATGATGAATCGCTTTTCGATGCTTGGGAACGTTACAATGATTTGATCGACCGCTGTCCTAATCACAATATGCTCCCTGTCACTCTCATTGACACCTTCTACAATGGTCTTACTTTTCGTGATCGTGACACGATCAATGCCGCCGCCGGTGGTACTTTTATGAAAAGGAGACCAGAGGAGTGTCGAGAGTTGATTGAAAACATGACTACTCACCACAAGAATTGGGATTCTTCCGCATCCTCAATATCTAATCAGAGAGTCAATGTTTCATCTACTTCTTCCACCACCAACTCGTGTGTTTTGGAACGTGCTATTCTTGATATTAACAAAAGTCTCCAAATTTTGACTTCTAACCAAACTCAACAAGCTAAAGCCATTGTTATTTCTTGTGACACATGTGGTGGTCCTCATTCCTACAATGAGTGTCCTTCTACTCACGGCAATTATTCTGAAGACGTTAACGCAGTAATGGTACTTATCCCACGGGAGGCTATCAAGCTCGCCCTCAAGGAGACCGTAACTTGCTAAGTTATCGCTCCAACAATTATCATGCTCCTCCCGGTTTCCCTCCTGCAAACCAATCCCAACCTCGTGCAAACAATCAGTATCAATCCCAAAGAAACCCATACCCAACTCAAGGAAATTCTCAAGCTTACCAGGCTCCACCTCTCAATCAACCGATGGCAGTAAATCCAGATGTCGAAACATATATGAAGACCAATCGGGAGTTGGTGACGAATCTTCAGAGTCAAGTCCGCAACTTGAAGGGAGAAATGGCAAAACAAGGGAACGATATTCGAGCCGAGCTAAGGAATGATATGGCCAAACACAGTGATGCAATTAATGCAAACATGCAAAACTCTTTTAACAATCAAGCTCTTCACCTTCGTGATATGATTGGTTCGCTCATCCAAAGTAATCAACCCTCTGCTTCGGGTACTCTTCCGAGTAATACCGTTGCGAATCCAAGAGGAGAGATGAAAGCAATCACCACTCGTAGTGGAAAAGGTTATATGGAACCCGAGCTTCCTACACCTCCACCCGTGATTGTGAACAAGGAAAAGAGCAACTTTCCCCACCTCCTTCACCTTCTATCCCCATTTCCCCACCACCCGTGGTTGTGAGTGATCCTATTCCCTTAAAACCTTCTTCTTCATCCAATATACCTTATCCTTCAAGGTTGAGGAAAGAGAAGCAAAAGAGCAAGGATGATATTCAGGTTTCAAACTTTCTAAAAATGTTTAAACAACTGAATTTTAACATCTCCTTTGCCGAGGCTCTCGCTCACATGCCCAAATACGCTAAGATGTTTAAAGATCTTCTAAGTGATAAGGGAAAGCTTCTTGACATCGCTCAGACCCAACTTAATGAGAACTGCTCCGCAGTGCTCTTAAGGAAATTGCCCACCAAACTTGGTGATCCGGGTCGCTTCTTGATTCCTTGCAACTTCCCGGGAGTAGAGAATTGCATGGCCCTAGCCGATCTAGGTGCCAGTATAAACTTAATGCCTTTAAGTGTTTGGAAGCAATTATCTCTCCCCGAGCTAGTCCCCACTAAAATGACTTTGGAATTAGCCAACCGTACGGTTGCTTATCCAGTGGGGATAGCCGAAGATGTCTTTGTTGGCGTCGACAAATTCACCTTCCCGGCAGATTTTGTTGTCGTTGATTACGAGATGGATCCTCGTGTTCCATTAATCGTAGGACGTCCATTCCTGAGGACCGGTCGCACTCTTA
Source organism: Glebionis coronaria (assembly GCA_025667525.1). Taxonomy (NCBI): domain Eukaryota; kingdom Viridiplantae; phylum Streptophyta; class Magnoliopsida; order Asterales; family Asteraceae; genus Glebionis; species Glebionis coronaria. Next base: position 147,106,972 of record CM046882.1, read on the forward strand.
TTGATGTCGCAGCGGGCGAAATAATCATGAGAGTTGGTGACGATAAAATTGTCTTCAACATGGGTAAGATTTCTAAGCAACCTTATTCATATGAGAGTGTTAATGCTATTGATGTTCTCGATGAGGCTTGTGAAGAACATTTTCATGATGCTTGCAAAAGTACTCTTTCCTCTCTACCCTAATGTTGAGACCGTTGCCTCAATTGCTCCAGCATTGACTCCGTTTGGAGAAAGTGACTTGGATGATTTCGAAGCTAGCTTGGGTCCTCTCGATATTAAGTATGATAATTTGTCCACCAATTGGGATGAAGATATTCGTACTATTGAGAGACTTCTCAATGAGGACCCGCTGTCTCCTCCTGCTCCTAAAGAGGTGATTAATGATGATCCATCGTTAGTTTCACCATCTATTGAGAATCCTCCTACTCTTGAGCTTAAGGACCTACCTCCTCATCTTGAGTACGTTTTCCTGGAAGACAACGAGAAGCTACCGGTCATCATCGCAAAGGATTTGAAGGAAGACAAAAAAGCCCGACTTGTCGCTGTGTTGAAGAAGCATAAAAGAGCTATCGCTTGGAAAATCTCCGACATCCGTGGAATTGATCCTCACTTTTGCACACATAAAATTCTCATGGAGGACGACTTTAAGCCCACAATTCAAAGTCAACGAAGGGTGAATCCTAAAATCCATGAAGTCATCAAAAAAGAGGTTATCAAACTTCTTGATGCGGGTATGATTTACCCTATTTCGGATTTACCATGGGTTAGTCCAGTCCATTGTGTGCCTAAGAAAGGCGGAATCACCGTTGTGCCCAATGCAAACAACGAGTTAATTCCTACCCGTCTCGTTACTGGGTGGAGAGTTTGTATAGACTACCACAAACTCAATGATGCCACGAGAAAGGATCATTTCCCTCTACCTTTTATGGACCAAATGCTTGAACGTTTAGCTGGTAATGAATATTACTGCTTTCTTGATGGCTTCTCGGGTTATTTTCAAATACCCATCGATCCCCAGGATCAAGAGAAGATAACATTCACTTGTCCCTATGGCACCTTTGCTTACAAACGAATGCCTTTTGGCTTATGCAATGCCCCCGGGACTTTCCAAAGGTGCATGTTGGCCATCTTCCATGACATGGTTGAGCAAACCGTGGAAGTCTTCATGGATGATTTCTCGGTCTTTGGGGATTCCTTCTCTTCTTGCCTTGCCAATTTGGAACGTATGCTTAAGCGGTGCGAGGACACTCGCCTTGTTCTGAATTGGGAAAAATGCCATTTTATGGTAAAAGAAGGCATTGTGCTAGGACACAAAATCTCTAAAGCCGGTCTTGAAGTCGACCGTGCTAAAGTAGATGTCATAGCCAAATTACCTCCACCTTCAACTGTGAAGGGTGTGAGAAGTTTTCTGGGTCATGCGGGCTTCTATCGTCGATTCATTCAGGATTTCTCTAAAATCGCTCGCCCGATGACCCACCTCTTGGAAAAAGATACTCCTTTTATCTTTTCTAAAGAGTGTCTCGAAGCCTTCAATCTTCTCAAGGATAAGCTAACTAAGGCACCGGTCTTGGTTACCCCTAATTGGGAGCTGCCTTTTGAATTGATGTGCGATGCTAGCGACTTTGCTATAGGTGCGGTTTTGGGCCAAAGAGTGAATAAACACTTCCAACCAATCCACTATGCTAGCAAAACAATGACGGGGGCTCAATTGCATTATACGACTACCGAAAAAAAGCTTTTAGCTGTTGTCTATGCTTTTGAGAAATTTCGCCCCTATCTTGTTTTATCCACCACCATCGTATACACGGACCATTCCGCGTTGAAGTACTTGATGACTAAGAATGATTCTAAGCCAAGACTTCTCCGCTGGGTTTTACTCCTTCAAGAATTCAACATTGAAATTCGTGACAAGAAGGGTGCTGAAAACCTGGTCGCGGATCATCTGAGCAGACTTGAGGATCCATATCAAGGGGATCGTCCGAACAAAGAGATAAATGACTCTTTCCCCTTTGAGACCTTAATGTCTATAAATCTCAATCTTGATGGCACCCCGTGGTTTGCGGACATTGCAAACTACTTAGCGGGTGGTTTTCTCATCCAAGGGTTAACATCCCAACAAAAGAAGAAGTTCTTGAATGATGTTAAGACTTATTTTTGGGATGACCCTTATCTATTCAAACAGTGTGCTGATCTGATTATTCGTCGATGTGTTGACGGATCGGCAGCTTTTGACATCCTCCAAGCTTGCCACAAAGGACCCACCGGTGGTCACTTTGGTCCCAACTACACCGCAAAGAAAGTGTTTGATTCCGGATTCTACTGGCCCACCATTTATCGTGACGCTCACGAAATGGTTAAGCATTGTGATGCTTGCCAATGTTAAGCATTGGGAGAGCATCGTGCCGCGTGGGCCGATAAGTTAGATGATGCTCTGTGGGCTTTCCGTACTGCTTACAAGACCCCGGTCGGTTGTACACCTTATCGTCTTGTGTACGGAAAAGCCTGCCACCTACCCATCGAGCTGGAACATAAGGCGCACTGGGCCTTGAAGTGGGCTAACTTCGACATCATTAAAGCCGGTGATCATCGCAAGGTTCAACTCAACGAGCTAAATGAACTGAGGAATGAAGCTTATGAGAACTCGCTGATCTACAAGGAGAAGACGAAGATTATCCATGATGCTAACATCAAGAACCGAGAGTTCCACGTTGGTGATAAAGTCTTACTCTTTAACTCTCGGTTGAAGATCTTCTCTGGCAAGTTGAAGAGCCGCTGGACTGGTCCATTCACCGTCGCCAAAGTCTTTCCGTATGGGACCATTGAGCTTTCTCAGCCGAATGGGCCCAATTTCAAGGTGAATGGCCAGCGTTTGAAGCTGTACTTTGGTGAGGACATCTCTCAGGAGATGATTCCATCCCTCACCACGTTTCCCATGAACTAAAATTGGGTCGAGTCAGGCTCATGACTCGGTAAACAAAAACAAGCGCTTCTCGGGAGGCAACCCATGTTCTATCCTTTACTGCTTTCACAATAAGTGTAGGGGGAGCCCCGCATATGTTTGTTGTCTTGTTTCTTGTGCTGTGCAGGGATTAAAGCTTCAGAGAGCATCTTGATGACTTTTGACGAACCGTGATACCGTGTTTCCATCTTCCTGGTTCTATCCTAAACTCTTGTGATTAAATATTTCATATTCTATATGTTCACATTGAATTCACTTTAGTTGTCCTTTCCTTAGCAAGATTTAAACAAAGTGCACAATGTCCTAAGTGTAGGGGAGTTTACTCCCACATGCTTAAACATTGAGGACAATGTTTATCTCAAGTGTAGGGGGGACTTCTATCGAAGTAAGTGGTCTTTTCCATGAATTTGCCCTCATTTTAACCAGAAAATTTGATTTTTCGACATTTTTCAAAATTTTTAATCTATTTTGGCCTAGTTGTATAGTTGTATTTGCTTTTGTTATGTTTCCTTTGCTAGAATAAATTTTTAATAAAGTGGTTTTAGATTTTTCTTAGTCGTGAACATTTTGACTCAACCCGAGTTTACTTACCTAAGTTTACTCTAGCTAGTATCCTTAACGTGTTTAAGTCAAGTTTTGCTAGGCTTTTATATAGGGAGCTATAAAACGCGAAAGTCTTAACTCTCACGGGTTAAGAACAAGAACTTTTCGCAAGTTCCTATAATTGATCCTAGAGAGTCGTTTATCAAGGGAACTTTAAAACGCGATTTCTAAACTTGAAAAAGTCTAAGAATTTGCAAGATCCTATAGGCGACTCGAAAACCCAAAACTTTGATTTAATAGGCTAAGCATCCACGAGTCTCATTCCTTGAGATTTTAAACTGTGGAGAACGAGAGATGATAGAGTCAATTATAAGTTCGGTATTCTTTCGTGAATTTATGTGAGTTAATTATGAGCCTATTCTCCCTCCGCTTGTTAATAAATTAATCTGCTAATAAATAAGGTTGTACGATTTAAAAGGTTACTTAGCTTCTAGCCCCAGATCGTTTAAAAGTTGCTCGGTAATGACGAGAGTTCATAGCCAAGGCATAACTTATGAAGCGGGGCGCGAAGATTGGCGAGTCCGAAAAGGCCCTAACAAGGCATGAGGGCTACATTTTGTTGCTAAAGATCCAAAAGTGATGTGAAGAATCATTTATCGAAAATCAATATGAAGGATCGAGACACACGACGAAAAGCAAGAACTCCCCAAAAGTCATGGAGAAGTCTATCCGAAAAGACCCTAACAAGGTATGAGGATAAATAGATCCAAGTCCTAAAAGGAGGCGGATCGTTGTATATCAAAGTCCAAAATAAAGATTGGAGAAAAATGAAGAAGTCGTGGTCCAATGATGAAGAATCTCTCAAAAACTTCAAGTGAAGAAATTCCTATTATGAAGAGAAGACCATAATTTCAAGAACGTCTCTCGAAGATTCGAAGTATGAAGTCGCTGCCAAATATCGGCCCGAGAAAGGTCTCAAATCGCGAACCAAGTTATGCCAAGATATGAACTTTTTGATATCCCGAGAAGCAGTTTTAAAAGATTTGGTCCTTTAGCTAACTATTGATTAAATCATTCACCTTATTTTTGGACTAAATAACTATCGAAATAAGTCAAACAATGCATCCTCGTGATCATTCAAGACAAAAATAAAATATAAGAGATACACCTAGGAATAAGGGAGTCTAAGTGAATAATTGGCCCACATGAGTTCGTGATAGTTTGCTAACTTATAATAACAATGATCTCGTTTTTAAGCTTGGTATGGGGAACGTGAAACTTGAGGATGATAAACGTTCATGGCCGCCAAAACCCAATGTAAGTTTTTAATTTCTTTACTTATTTCTATCTTTTACGTTTAGTATTTAATAAAGGCCAAGGTGGTTTATTAATGATGGAAAATGTAAACCGTGCTTTAAAATTAATGCATTGCATGAGGGCATTGCAATGGTCAAGTGTAGGGGATTTAATAAGTGTGAAAACACTTATCCTTTTACCACTTATTTCCAATAATAACAAGACCAAAACGTGTGATTTATGTCGTAAAAGTCGGAATTATGCGTGGTTTGTGTTTTTATTGTGTTTTAGGACCAAAATATGAAAAAGGAAGAAAACACGGGCTTTCACGGGCTTTTATTGAAGAAAACGGGAAAAGACGAAGTCAAAAGATCAAGAGTGCAAAAAGAACGGAAGTCCAAGGCCTATTCTGAAGATTTATCGAAGAAAAAGTCAAAAGACGGAAGTTTAACGAAGTCGAAGAACTCAAGTCTAATAGAAGAAGAAAATTAAACGACAAGTTCAAATCCCGAGACGACAAAGATGAAGAATTAAAGTCGAGTCGAGAAAACGTGAAGAAAAGCAAGAAAGAAGATGCAACACATGCACTCCTTCCACATTCCCTATAAATACCCTCCTAATAGTCATTAGGAGGGAGTGAGAGTTTTTAGTTAATTTTTCACTTTTTAGTTTTCTCTAGTTTTTAGAGAGAGAAAGTCTTAAACTTTCTCTCACTAGTTCATCTTTTTCTTTTAATCTTTCAAGATTAAACATCTTTGTATTGCTTATTTTATTAATCAAGTTCATTTTAAGCTTTTACTTCTTAATCTCATTCTACTTTTCTTTGATTTAAGATTGATTTTGGTGCGAATATCATAAGATCCGTGTTGTTCTAATTGATTTTGTGCTTAAAAGTTAATCTTTTGATCATCTTATAAGTTTTCATTTGATTAAGCTTTAAGACTTTTGTGCTTATTGGCTTATTTTTATGATTATCTTATCTTTCTTATAAAAGTATTATTAAAAAGTTTATGTTTTAATTGTTTAATCTAAAAAGTTGTTTGATTTCGAGTTAGACAAGTTGATTAGAGTGCTTATTTGATTCCATTTAGTTGATTCGATTTAGTTTTGGGAATAAGCTCGATCTAATAGCTTATTTCCTAGCTTTTTGCTCGAATCCCATTATTTTCGGAAGGGTATTATATCCCTTTTCCGATTGCTGTTCTTCCCGACCAAACACCCTATCCCTTTTCCGATTGATCCAATCAGAAAAGGGTTTTGTCTTTCCGATTGTGTATTACTCCCAGTATTTTGATTTGTGGGTTTTTCTGCATATTCTGATTGTGGCATTTCTACATATTCCGATTGTTTCTCATATTCATGCTATTCCGATAGGTGCAAATGTGTTCATTCCGATTGGGAATTTTCTGAGTATTCCGATTGGTAATTTCGTCGACATTCCGATTGACTCTATATTGGTTATTCCGATTGTGTTCCATCCCTCATTCAGATCAACTGATCGGAATACATTCCGATCAGGGCCCTTTTGGCTTGTTTTGGTTTCTTTCGTTCTTACTTTCTTATAGTACTTTTTATTTTCAGAAAGTTTTCCAAGAGTTAGCTTTATTTAGTGTGTTAGTTCTTTTCCATTGTCACCTTCAAGTTTCCATGCATTTATTTTACTTGTCATTTTAATATTAATCTTTTAACTTCCTTTTTACTCAACGACACTTTAATTACTTGCTATTAGTTAAGAACAAACCAAACCATTCTCTTGATTCACCAAAAGACGATTGAGTCGCACTTAAGACCGGTTTTCAATTCGAAAAGATTCGGACGATAATATTTTATACCTAGCCAAAAGCGAAGTATTAGTAACATTTAATTTAATTAACGTTCATATAATTTTATTTCTTAAACTATATGAGTACATGTATTACTATCACCTATTCATCTTGTTTATACAATTTATCTTGTAAAGCAAATATATATAAATATTTCATAAAAAAATATTATTTTTATTTAATTCTAAAGTTTTCATAAACTATTTAATATTTATAAAATAATTTATTTATCACAAACTTAAGTTTATACATTAATCCTTATGATCTAGACTTTTAATTATGTTTTATTATATTTAAAATAGATTTTAGAGTTAGGGCTTGTTAATGTTTCGGAACATGGCAAAGCTAGTCCCTCCATATTTTTAAACAAGTAAACTTTTGGATTTTACATATTAGTACCTAGGGCTTGTTATATTTTCGGCTTATGGCAGATTTGGTCCCCCTAGTATTATCTAGGTTTTGTAATTTTATAAAAATTACAAAAACAGCCCCTAAGGCTTCTTTAGGTTTTGGTAAATTACAAAAATGGTCCTTAGGGTTTTAAAATGACAAAATAACTTTTAGAAACTTCCCAAAATGGTCCCTAGGGTTTAATTTTCCACGGTTAGTATTTATTAAACCCTAGACTTTTAGATATTTACATTTTAGTCCTTGTGCTTACTAGTTTATCAAAACAAGTTTCATAGGTTACGGTTTTAGTCTTAAAGTTTTGTAAATTGTCATTTTCATCCAAAAAGTTTTTATAAGTTATATTTTATTATAAAACTTTTATTTTAACATTTAAACTTTATATGGGTTCATTAAATGGGCTAAACATCTAATGGGCTATTTTAGTGGGATTAAATATATTCAAGTCCACTCATTTATTTAAATGGGCCTTTAAATCATTTAATGGGCTTAATACATTTTAAGTCCCTTTACGGGTCTAAGTGTGATCTTAAGTCCATTTAAGTTACTATAATTTATAAAATGGGCTTATTGGGTCCATTTAAATTTTAGGTTAACTTTTCATGGACTTAATTAGTCCATTAACATTAATTTACATTTTATGTATATTCTTACTTAGGATATTCTTATAAGCTTATTATGAGCTTATTAATATTTAGTTTTCAATCTAAATAGAAGAATAAAACTTACAATTTGTTTTATGTGTTATATTAAATTAGATCTAGGTGTGTTATAAGGTTACAAGTAGGTCATAAGCCCTAGTAGGAGCTTATATCCCACAGCTAATATTAATTATAGCTTATTAAGATAAGTCAAGTCTTATTTTAAGGTTGCATGTAGTTTAGATGTGTTACAAAATTAGATCTAACTATGTACACATCAAGAAAATAAGTCACAAGTTCAAAATGAGATCTAAACTATGTCTAGACCTAAAAATCAAACATAGATCCATGTACTCTTATATATAGCTCACGGCTATATTTTTAGATCTTGGTATTTCCAAGATATCCCTTTAACTAGTTTTTAAGTTTTGTAAATATTCACAAACACACATCATGATTATCTAGGTTACATGCATGTTTCCAATGCTACTATTATTCAAAGAAACAATGTATAGCCCACGACTATATTGTTTCTCCCAATATTCCCATAAGATCTACTAGCTTATTTTATGTATACCATGTTAAGTTAACACTTATCATTAGATCTAGGTTTTTATAAGCATGCATGTACATCTAACCCATTTTAGGTCTAGTGTAACCCACGGCTACATTTATACACATAAGTTGTATTTGTGATTTTTAACATTCCATCTAGTATGTTACTGTTAATCCCATTCAATCCATAACACAAGATTTAGAGAAAGAAATAGTAGAAAAGTAGAAAGAGAAAGTAGAGAGAGAAGTGGAAGGTTTACACTAAAACTAGGTGTTTTATGAAATGAACCAACACCCTCTTCCACATAAGGAAGAGGGTTATATATGCCACGGCTCTAAGGCCTTTATGGGCTGCATCTTGGGCCGGGCTTAGCTTTCACTTGGGCATATAGCCCCTAACAAAGACAATATTAGCTTAAAGTCCAAGCCCGCTTTTCCCGACTAACCTATTACTATACAAGACCAATAACGACTAAGATGACCTATTACATTCGTGTTCGACTATATAAAATATAGGGCTAACAATCTCCCCTAATGTATCGGTCATCTTAAAAAGCTTAAAAAGCATAAGATGATTGAGTGAATACATTCTTGTAGAGGAGATCTTCCTGCTTTGGTCTTGTATCTTGGTCTTGATCTTGTTTGTAACGGCTTTGTTCCTTCATGCCTTGTGATCATTATCTTGAGCCTTTGTCATTTGACTTTGAGTGCTTGAGATCTTCATCTGTACTCCTTGTGACTTAGATGACCTATTACATTCTTACATTCTTAGGTATCTTGATTATCGCCATCTTGTGCTCTTGTAACTTCTGAATCGACATCGGTTGCACAGCTACGCCACCTTCTTGATATGCAGCAACATATATAGACACGGATGAAATGGCTTTGAACATTTCACCCTAACTCGGTAGCGTTTTACCTCCGGTCGGTGAAGACCGTTAAATGGTATTAAATACCGTACCTGTGATAACATAGATTTGATTAAGAACCTCCTTGACAGGGTTTCCCGGTGGTAGTAGCCAGTTCTCTTTACTCGACCGTCTCAAAGCAGACTGCGAACGTAAAGAGTGAATCATAAGGATAAATTATCCGTCTGATTAGAGTCATCAATTCAGATTTCCTGGAACAAGTTTGATTCTAAAAGAATCGCACCATTGTTGCTTTCCAGTTTGTCACAAGCTTGATTCATAGAGAATCTTGCGAGTTACCTACCGCAGTGCTGTTTGATGTTGACACTGGAAGGATTTCCATTCGTCACTGTGAACACTAATGAGTGTCACTCTGAATGTTCTGGCAAGATCACACGGATTTTGCGAAGAAACCTGGAATCAAGTTTGAATCAATTAAGAATCCAAACTTAGTTGCTTTCCAGTTCTCACAAGTTTGATTCGTGTAGAATCGCACAAGTTACCTACCATGAGCTTGTTTGATGCTGGCTCAAGCAGGATTTCCATCTTCATTGTGAATCGTATCACTCAGATGTTCTGGCAATATCACAAGGATAATGCGTAGGACTCGATTGTGTCCTAATGAGATGATAGATAGATCTCTTCTGACTCTAGACTCAATAAGTGTATTTTGGTAATCAGAGGCTGGAGCAGACTGCCACCTTTTCAATATTAACTAACTCGAAGTGAGAAAGTCAATAGATACGTGTTGATCTCCGTGACAATGAGACAAGTTTCTTTTGAGAGAAACTCGAATGGCTGGGAAGGGTTGTGCATTGCATCACTGGGTCCATGATGACTTGTCTTCAATAGATGTATTGACCCGGTTTCTGCCTAAGTTGCATAGAATATTCAACTCCTTCAATGCTTACCAATACGTCATCATTAGCACCTTGTTGTGATTGTTCTAGTGCTAACTTAAGTAATTGGTCCGCATTCAGCTTCAGTCAACTCCATCTTTCCTAAGGACAACTATTTATAGCTATGGAATGTCCTTGGGTAGATCCCTCCGGTTCTGGTTGGATCATAGGGCTTAGTTTCCTATCCTAAACCACCTTTTGACTCCATCGTTCCGTCGTGGATAGTAGGTTGTTTTGGGTATAGATCGTAACCATTAAACCATTGAAAACCATTCAAAGTGTTTGATAAAAATCAAAACTTTTAACACTTGAAAGTTTTACATTTTCGATAAGCTCCCCCTACACACATGCATCGATATACGAAATAGTTTGGCATGTGAAGGAAAGAGTTGCACTTGAGTCTTTAAGATCACATGTTGCGATATATTACATTTTAATCACATTTTCTCCCCTATCTCTAATATAAAAATATAATATTAGAGATACCAATTGATTAAAATATGACATTTTCCGAAAAATCGACGGGAGAGAAACATGTGTGCACGCATGAATCATGGAACATTTTTAGTCGGGTCGCTCCCCTCAACAATATATGTGTGTCTTGAGACAAAATTTGACAAAATTTTAGAAAAAACGACACCACAAAATATGTTGAGGTACGGAGTTGAGATGCCTTTACCGATAATATATGACAGATTTAATATCATTTTCGGAATGTGTTGGATACATAAAATATGACAATTTTAGAGATGTACCCAACAACATTAAAGGCTTGATTTTAAAACGCTCCCCCTAAAAAATTGATCAAAATAACATATGACATTTTTAGATATAAAAACCGCTTATGAGGAAGGGAGTGTTGAACACACAATTTTGAAAGATTTAGAAAAACCTTTTGAGAAATTCTTGAAAAATTGTGTTCAACGGTTTTAAAATAATCAGGATAGAAGACTTCTATCTATTGCTTAGGGAAAGGGCACTGAAACGTACACTCCCCTTTCGGGTCCGTTTTTCATGAGCTCAAAACTTTGATTGTTTTGTGACTAGCTCATGACCGAGAAAAATAAATTTCCCGTTATGAAGGATAAGTTATCATCCGTGATAAACTTTCCTTAAGTTGAAGTTCGAGTTCTAAGCTGACATTTACTTAGAAATCGTTTTTCATGAACTTAAAAACTTTGAATGTTTTTATGAGAAGCTCATGACCGAGAAATATGAATTTCTCGTTGAGAAGGATAAGTTATCGTCCGAGATAAACTTTCCTTAGTTGAGGTCCGAGTTCTAAGCTGTGATGCACCTAGAAGTCATTATGAGAGAATATCAAGCAGCTTCATTTGCCAAAACCTCCAAGTCTTCTGGAGTCATATACTTCATACCAAGACGGCCAACGAGATACGCAAACCTATCTTTCGATAGAGCTTTTGTAAACAAGTCTGCCAGCTGGTACTCAGTTCTGACAAAGTATAACGCCACGATGCCGCGTTCCACTTGTTCCTTGATGAAGTGATATCTGACATCGATGTGCTTGGTGCGAGAGTGCTGAACCGGATTGCAAGATATGGCTATGGCCGACTTTGAGTCACAATACATAGGTATTTTATCAAAGTGGAAGCCATAATCCGTGAGTTAAGTTCTCATCCAGAGGACTTGAGCACAACACGCGGATAGAGCCACATATTCTGCTTCAGCTAATGAGAGCGAAGTGCAATCCTGCTTCTTTGATGACCAGCTGACAAGCTTCTCTTCCCCTAGAAATTGTATGCTACCAGAAGTGCTTTTACGACTATCAAGACAACCTGCGTGATCAGAATCTGAAAAAGCCGTTAGATGAAAACCGGTTTCCCTCAGATACCACAGTCCCATGTGAATGGTATTCTTAAGGTACCGAAAGATCCGTTTAACCTCTTTGAGGTGCTTTTGAGTAGGTTTGGCTTGATATCGTGCACAATAGCATGTGGCATGATGAATATCAGGCCTGCTGGCTGTAAGGTACATAAGTGACCCGATCATACTGTGATATCGCGTTTGATCGACGGGATACGAGTACAAGTCAGCGTCGAGGGATGTGGTCGACAATGGTGTACCAACGCGAGCACATGAGGTCATACCATGCTTTTTAAGTATCTCTTGAGCATACTTAGCTTGGTTAATGAAGATACCACGTGGGGATTGATGAATCTGGAGGCCTAAAAAGAATTTTAGCTCCCCCATCATTGACATTTCAAATCTGCTGTGCATTAATTTTTCAAAATGTTTTGAAAGTTTTGAGTTCGTAGAACAAAAAATAATGTCATCAACATAAACTTGCACCAGCATTATGTCATCCCCATATTTATTAGTAAAGAGAGTAGGATCAATAGAACCTTTGGAGAATCCTTTGGACACTAAGAAGTTTGAAAGTTCTTCGTACCATGCCCTTGGAGCTTGTTTAAGTCCATATACAGCCTTCTTGAGACGAAAGACTTTGTCAGGATGATGAGGATCGATGAATCCTTCCGGCTGATTCACATACACTTCTTCCTTCAAATGACCGTTGAGAAAAGCAGTTTTAATGTCCATCTGAAAAACTGTGAAGCCCTTATGTGCAACATAAGCAAGGAATATCCTGACAGCTTCCAAACGAGCGACTGGAGCGAATGATTCATCGTAGTCTATGCCTTCTTGTTGACGGTATCCCTTAACCACAAGACGAGATTTGTTTTTGATGATGGTTTGTTCTTCATCCAGTTTATTTTTCTAGATCCATTTGAAATCTAGAATTGACATCCATAGGGTCTGTCAACAAGTTCCCAAACATTTAGGCGTTCAAACTGATGAATTTCGTCTTGCATTGATTCAATCCACGCATGATCAGTCATGGCTTGTTTGATGTTTGTAGGTACAGTTAAACTCACGGTGAGTGCATACATACACACATCGCCATCGGTTTCGAGTTGTCTGCGAGTCCGAACCGGTTGTGAAGGATTTCCAATGACTTTCTCCAATGGATGATCACGTGTCCAATGGTGAGTGGATGGATATGGTTGGTAGAATGGATGCATGTTGGAAGGATCAACATGTTGAGTAGAAGACTCTCCGACTTCGTGTACCGGTGTACCGAACGGATTGATAAATTCTTCTTCGTCAGGTTGTGCGTCGACTGCTTGATTGTTGTTACCTCCTTCAGCATTGACGGTTGGTGATGTTGGTTGTATGACTGTTTCTGGAGTTTGTTGAGTATCCAATGGAATATTCTCTTGAGCAACGGTTGCTGAAGTAGAGGCAGTTGTGTCTTGTGAACTTGGTTCGGGTTCATCAGCAGTATTGACAGCGGAAGGCTTTGACACAACTTGATTGTTTCCATAGTAATATTTTTCAAACATTGGATCATATAAATCAACCAACTCATTCATTTGTGTTGTATCCGTCGATTCTGCTGTAGGAGTATTTTCTTGACATTCTTGCACGGGACGTACATTGTTTTGTGTAGGTGCCATTGCTGGACATTGAGGTGCGGGACTTGAGCTGTTGTCATCAAGTATCATATGTGGCAGTTCATCAAAGTTCACATGAATTGTTTCAACAATAATCTTTGTTCTCTTGTTATAGACTCGATATCCTTTCGACAATGTAGCATACCCCACAAAAATACATGCATCACCTTTTTCTTTCATCTTGTCGAGATTCTCATCGTCTTTAAGGATGTAGCATAAAGATCCAAATACGTTAAAGAATTTGACAGTAGGTTTCCTGCCATTGATGATGTGGTAAGGTGTCTTTTCATGTCTAGGGATGACGAGAGAACGATTCTGAGTATAACAGGCAGTTGCAATTGCTTCAGCCCAGAAGAATAGCGGTAATTTTGAAGTAGAAAGCATTGTTCGAACAGCCTCAACCAAAGTACGGTTCCGTCTTTCGACAACGCCGTTTTGTTCAGGAGTTCGAGCAATAGACGTTTGATGTTCGATGCCTTCTTCTTGAAAGTAAGATTGCAAGTTCTTGTTCAAAAATTCAGTACCCCTATCCGTTCTTACGGTTAAGACATGAGCTTGAAGATTGCGTTGTATCATCTTGAGAAAGTTTTTGAGAACCTATGGTGTTTCATCTTTGGACCTTAAGAAGAAAGTCCATGTGTATCTAGAGTAATCATCAACAATCACAAGAATATACGTTTTCCCGTTAATACTCTCTACACGCATGGGACCACATAAATCCATGTGTAGAAGTTCCAATCGTCCTTTTGAGCTTGGGGTAGTCTTTGTTTTGAAAGACTTCCGTTTTGCTTTCCCCAACTCAGAAGAAGAACAAAGATGGTCTTTGACGAATTTCAACTTAGGAAGACCGGTCACAATATCAGTCTTCGAAAGCAAGTTGATGGTGTCAAAGTTGAGATGTGACAATCGTTGATGCCATAACCATGCTTGAGATGATGAAGCTTTAGCCATTAAGCAAATTGGATTTGTTGAAGATGTGTCTTGAAGAGTTACTGTGTAGAGATCAGAACCACGAGAACCTGTAAGAAGGTCATTCCCATCGTAGTCTCTAACATAGCAAGTAGATTTCCGAAAAGCCACTTCCAAATCCGCATCACAAAATTGACCAACCGAGAATAAATTGTGATTCAGTCCCTCGACGTAATAAAACCGTTTGATAGTGAGGTTTCCTTGAACAAAGTCTCCATATCCGAGTATCAGTGCAAATTGATCATTTCCAAACCGTACCGTACCCAGAAACTTCTCCACGAAGTTAATGAGAAGCTTGAGATTTCCCGTCATGTGCTTTGTGCACCCGGAGTCCATTATGAATAGGATGATTTCGACGAGCTGCAGAAGAATTAGAAGACAATGTAGCATTTGACAAATGGGAGCCCTTGATAGAAACGGGTTCCAAAATAGTAGTGGACCTAGATTTTAAAGGCAAGCTAACATTCATAGACCCAATTAGAATAAGGGTTGTCTTAGGTACCCATTTGTATCCGGGTGGTGTAAATCTTGAATACCCCCGTGTACATGTCCTAATCATGTTCTCATAAAGCTTCTTTAACCTGCTTTGTTTACGTAGAGTAGTGGATTCTAACGCACTTAGTTTCTTAAGTGGTTGCTCAGTGGATTGGTTCAAAGTTCTTGTGGGTTCACTAGTACTAGTGGGCATACGAATAGGCTTCCTAGTTCTAGTATTCACGCCATTATAATTAAGAGCACAAGCATCATGATTGAAAGTACGAACACATTTTCCACATTCAACACACACAAATTCAACATTCGAGGTCTTAGCATTTAAACTGTCATTACATGCAGTTACAGACGTTTTATTCTTAGAAAACTTAAAATTCCAACGGTGGTCTTCTACTTCCAACTTCTTTCCTTGACTATTGTTAGGCATGACCTTATCGTGCATTCTATCGCACTTAAGCTGTGGTCCGCTAACGCTAGTAGTGGGGATTACTCCTGTATAAGAAGACACACATTGATTAGTTTTCTTAATATTCTGAGGTAACCGCGATGTTCCAGTTTGAGTGGGCTTAGTGTTCATCTTATACATTCCAGGTGCTATCACATTGGTACTCTTATCATTTCCTATCTTAGTCAAAGTCTGCGGGGATTGTCCCAAAGTAGATGATTTAGGGCATTTAACCGCATTCGATTGACGAACGGCGGATGGTTTACCCAAAACAGACTTTCCTTTGATTTTCTCAATGAGTTTCTGTAACTCACTTATGGCTATGTCCCTTTCTTTTAGCTGAGCTTTCAAATCATTTATTTCGAAATCTTTTTCATTTAGTAGACGAAACGAAGAAGCTGACATTTCTTGACACTTTTTATGATTATGAGATTTTCACCTTTTTGTAAAGCAAGTTCAAGAGAAATGGAGTGTTTCTCAAGTTGAGAAAAACTTTTCGAAAGTTTGTTATATGACTGAATTTGTTTTGAAAGCTCTATTTCAAGATTGCGACATTTGGCTTCCGATTCTGACACTAGACATGCTACATGACAATATTGATCCAGATCGGTATACACACCAAGTATAGCATTCATATGGTCAGCATAAAAGTATTCCTTAGAAAGTCGATCAATTTCGTTAGAAAGTTGGTGTTCTTGTGTCTTTAATTTAGTTTGAAGAAAATCAACTTCATCTTCAAGAGATTTAACATAACTTAAATCAGTTAACATTTCCTCAGTGAGAGCTGTATAAAATATTTCCACATTTTTTGAAAGATCATCAATGGTTGGAACAATACATTGTTGAATGAAGACTTCTACTTGTGGGTTAGGTTTAATATTCCAAATGGTATCCCTAGAAACTTTTTCATAGTCGACGACACCTTTGTACAAATTTAAAACCCCTTGTTTTATAAACTCAAATTGCTGAACACTTTTGCTTTTCTCATCCCATTTACGTTTTTCATCCAAAATTCGCTTTTCTAACAAAATTGATTGCATTTTGAAACTCCTTTTTAAAGAAACTTTCTTTTGGGGTTCATCACTTGGTGGTGGAACACTATTGTACATCTTTTGTTCTTTGGAAAGTTCTTTTTGAGGAACAAACTTAATAAAATTATCAAAATCAGAAAGGTTTATTAAATCACTTAAGTTTTGTAGAATATTGATAACCTATGAATCTATGAATTGGGTTGAAGTTTTCTAGAGAGAGAAACTAGAGAGAGAAAGTGAGAGAGAAACTATGTGTTTATTTCATTCAAATGGAAAAAGTGAAAAACAACAACCAACCCCTTTCCAAGGAGGAAAGGGGTATTTATACTTCCAAGCCTTATTTGGACTTGGGCCGGCCCATGACAAGCCCATGGGCCGGTTTCTTACTTAACTTAATAAGTAAAACTAACTACGAGCTATTACAACATAAATAATATTGTGGAGTGACCGATACTTCTAATATACGTTAAAACGTATTTCTAACAAGTTTGATCGACTTTCTTCTTGTTGACGAATGATTTCGTCGCAGTCAGGGGAAAGCATAAGAGCAAGATTATCAACATAACAACCGATATCATAAAGAGCAGGCTTGGTACTTTGAGCTTTCTTGAGATATTCAGGCTTGACAAAACTCGTTTTCATATTTCTATTGAGCATATTCATAGTTTGAATAGACTGACCCATTTTGTAAACAATGTTGTTTAACGCGTCGACTCTCTTTTCCAAAGCAAGAATTTTTTCAATATCCTTTTCTTCACGAGTTTTATAAAGCTTAGTTTGTTCTTTGTTAACCGACTCTAATTCAGTAATTTGGAGTTTATGTAGCAGCAGTTGTTCTTCAAGTTCCGATATCTTCTGTTTTGACATATGATTTCGTGTGTTACTTCAGAACAATATTGTTCGTTGAGCACCTTACGTTCATATACCAAACCATTAGCTATTGCAACCCGTCGATCAGCTTCTTTTACATAATCACACTCTTTAAGCCTATCTATCTCCTCGGCTAAGGATGTGTTTGCTTGCTTCAAACGTTTATTAGCCTCTTTGTTTTCCTCAATTTCATGTTTTAAAGAATCAATAATAGACGCAAGCGAATCACGGTCCTCATCCGAGTCAGTATCCTGAACAGCTTTTCCGTCATCATTACACATATGCTGTGAATCCGTAGATATATTGCTATCCTCCGTGTCCATTACATATGTGTCATTGATGCTTTCGGGTTGCTCAGGATGCCGTCGTTCATTAGCAAACACATTATAGTTATCATGTGATGGTACCTTTTCAAGTGGCTCAGAATCATAGATGGGTCCAGAAGTATCATCAGTCTCTGGGATCACTTCTTGAATCTTTGCCATGTACACATAATGTGCCTCTAACTCTTGATCATCGGCTTTATCATCAGTGTCATCACACCAGTCAACTTCATCTGCTGTGAGTGGAATTCCTGCTTCTTCTTTCTTACACAGCAACATCTTTTCCTTGTGATATCCCGAATCCTTAACCCGTTTTGGCTTCTTGCATTCCCTAGCCATGTGCCCAAATCCCTTGCAGTTGAAGCATTGAATCCCAGTCTTCTGCACAACCGGAGTGCCTACAGTATCTCTAGCCCCAACTTGATTCATCAACCTCTGATTATCATACCTAGCATCACGATCATACCTTGGTGCATGATCGACTTCCTTATATCTAGCATTGGATGATGATCTGAGGTTGTTGTTGGTAGGTTTGTAGATCTTCTTATAAGTTGTGGTGAGTAAAGACATGAGTTCTTCAATCTTCTTGTCCCTTGAAGTTTGTTCATCATCATTGTCTCCATCTGACTCGGTGTCATACTTTGGAGGTGGAGTAGGGACAATTGCTTTTGCTTTGTGTTTAGCAGGAACTAGAGGTTTGGTGGATGAGCTTGATGACTTCGAGGAATGAGTAGTTGATTGTTGATGAGGAACGGGTTTTGTTGAAGTAGCAGCCACAAAAGCAATAGAATTAGCAGACCGTTCTGCCTTTTCAGCCCTTAGTTCATTCACTTCATTCTGATGTTGTAACACCCCATTTTGGATAAATGGAATGTCACGCGTAATTATGGCGTGTCATCAAAGCATGCAAGGTAATATGTAGTAAAACATACATGACCATAGGGAAAACCGGAATCAAACATCGGTTCCCAAACATAAGCCCAAAACATAACAAAATAAATGAACTGAATGAAAGACTAAACAAGCATAAATATATGAAGGAAACATGAGAAGAAGTCTATGGCAGCTTCCATCCTATGCACGTCCTCCAAATGCTCGAGTCTTGGGTACCTGCCGTTTTGGGACATGGAAAGGAAAGTAACGGCTTAGCAAAACGCTCAGTGCACGGATGTACAATATAGCATGAAATAGGATAAGCATGTAACATATAACAGCGAAAGACTAAGTTCTGAGTAAACTGGTTAAGTATTAAGAAAACTGGTTTTATAGTTTGAAAAGCCTTATGTTTATCTTATGAAAACTGTTTTAACATAAATATACCATAGCCTATATAGGTCATGAAAAGGTCACGTGCATGAATACTTGGAGGGGTGACCTCATCATGCTGATTAGAGGGGATGCCTCTAATTAATATACTGGTTTAGGTAGGAGGGATCAACTCCTTGTGAAGGATGCAAGGCACACACCACATTCACCATGAAATACTGAATAAAACATGTAACTAGGATGCACCCATACGCCCCACATGATATAATAATATGGCCAAAACTGAAAGGGACGCCACGAGCAATCACTCCGCCGTGGGGAAGTCATAACATTGGTGCCTCCAATGTTATGGTTATGGTACCTCCATAACTAGGTGAAACTGGTCATGCTTGTATATGGCTATAGATTATGCTAATTAAACATAAGCAGTTCAAAACAATAAAACAATTACTGGGGAAAACAGTTGGCTGCATACGGGGAAATCCTAATAAGGAAAGAATGTCCATACTGAAAGGACGGGAATCCGTACCTCAAGTCCAGTGAATGAACGGAAGAAAGACTCCTACTTTTGGATCACTAACACTACATGAATACACACGTGTATAAGTATCGAATCACTGATTACGTACTGGGTTTTATGTCTTATCTTAACTTACTTTATATGTTTTAAGTCATGGTTTACTATTTAAAGCCTTAGACTGTGTTTATCTTGTATTCTGATTAATCTGATAAAGTATTACTGGTAATTCATGTATTATTATACTTACTGTGTAATAATAAGTAACTTTCCAAAAATAGTAGGTTTCCAAAAATAGAAAGTTTCCAAAAATAGAAAGTTTCCAAAAATAGAAAGTTTCCAAAAATAGAAAGTTACCAAAAATAGAAAGTTTCCAAAAATAGAAAGTTTCTAAAAATAGAAAGTTTCCAAAAATAGAAAGTTTCCTAAAATAGAATTTACTTCTTAATATAGATTAGTTTCTAAAAATAGAAAGTTTCCAAAATTAGATCAGCTGCCTTAATTAAATAAGTTTCCATATAAAGAAGGTTTCCATGATTAGATTAGCTGCCTGAAAAAGATAGATTTCCATATATAGAAGTTTCCATAATTAGAATTAAGCTGGTTACATAAGCTAACATATAAGTCTAAGTGTTTTCATGCTTATTCTTAAGTCATATCATATAATGTATAGTTTAATTATTATTTCATGTATTTTAATTAAACTATAGGTTAAAGTATTTTAATTAAAGTATAACATGTTTTAATTAAAATGGAATAAATTACTTAGGTTAAAATGTGTATTATTATGTATTAATAACATAACCTAAGTCATGTCTAAATTAATTAATTATAGGCATGTTTTAAATAATTAATTAATTATAACTCATAACATAAAAATACTTAGGTTAAATTAATATCATGCTAAATTAATAATTAAAAATAACCTAAGTCATGGTTTAATTAATATCTCATGTTATTAATTAATTTATATCCTAAGTTCATAATTCATAAAATTAACATGTAGCATAAAACATGATTTAACCAACGAACCATGAATCGGGCATGAACTCGACACCGTACCCCGAACCAAATCGGGGCTCCCCTTGGTTCCTTGCTGCCGTGGGACCCTCACCACCAAACCGGGACCATATGGTCTTGGTGTTGGTCGGCTTGGCAAACCGAAACCCCTACGGGTTCGGTTCTAGCCTGCGGCCAAAACAAACACCCCTTATAACATCCTTTTAATTTTAATTAACACCAAAACTTATTAAATCCATGATTAATTATTAGGTTTTTAACAAAACAAAATAACATGTTCATAATAAAATCAAAGATTAAAAGAAATGAAAAAGAAAGGTTAAGAAATGATATACCAAACACGTAGATTGAAGAATGATGAACAAACACGGTTTCTAGCACTTGTTTTTAATGTCAAAAATCAACAACACCCTCCTATGGTGTTGTTATGGGTGGCGGCACAAGAAGGAACAAGGAGGAGAAGGAGAAAAATCTTTTAGGGTTTTATGTTTATTTTCTTGAAAAGTGAAAATGAATGTATTTTTCCCTTAACCCCTTGTTTAGTAAAAATGATGTGCTAGGCCCATACCCTTCCTAAATTCGTGTATATGGGGCCCACAAGGGGTAACCCAAATGTTTTCCGTGTCCCGATGTTTCGTGTTTGTTCGTGGTTAATCGTGTTCGTGTTTAGTGTGTTCTCGTTAAATATTTACCGTACCTTAACGTATTTATTTATGCTCGTAATTATTATATGTATTTACGTGATTATTTTAGTTCGTGTTTTAATGGTGATCATGATTTAATTATGTTCCCGTGAAATACTTATTAACTGCTTATCATGAGTTCGTACGTAAACGATACTTATCATGTTATACACGTATGTACTTACTTGATTAATAGCACATGAATGTGATCAATACTGAATAAGGTAAGTTTTAATCTAGGACGTACGATCTTAAGGGCACTATTCATGGTAAAAGCATGCGGGTTTTACAATTCTTCCCCCCTAAAAAGAATAACTCGTCCCCGAATTATAGATAACGTAACTGGAAGCGAAACATACCCGAATCAAACTGGAAAGGTATGCAAAATAACGGAAATGAAGGTGACATGGTAAAAGGGAACGTGGAACATGACATGTCTTGAAAAGACATGGAACGTGACGTGACTGAAAGGACATATCTAATTGATGAGAAAAACGGATAAAAGTCCGGATGAACTTGTCCGTTTCCAAGTGGCCTCCCTCTTGGAACGGTTCCTTCAGAAGATCTTGACACAACTGATAAATCTTGGTCCTCCTGACCTTGACTTGGAATACGAAGAAATTCTTGGTTATCAACGGAAGGTAGATCCCCTAAATTCGATCGAGGAAAATAAGAGTTAACGTGCAAGGGTAACTGAAACGTTACGATGCAAGACAATCTGACTTAACTGATAATTAGAAACGATGCGCGAGACATAAAGAAACGTAGTACGTGAAAATTTTTGAACGTGATACGTGAAAATTTTTGAACGTGCTACGTGGAGATATGGCGAGTGTAGTATGAGTAAACATATCGTGATCCATGATACGTGTAACATATTCTGATCATGATATGAGGAACGTGGAATGAACATGACATGTGAGACATATCGTGATCATAGAATATAATGGCGGTAACGCCAAACGCTACAAGGTGAGACGTGGAATATGACGTGAAACGTCTATCTGATGATGGAGAGTTATACTAAACTTGGGTCTGGTCTCACAAGTTCTTGCAAACTTCCCAGAATGAGAAAAGAAATGAACGTAAAATTGTAAGCCAAAATACGATCATGAACGTGAATAGTGTCATGAACGTGAGCGCGAAAGCAAGCCGTGGAATTAGAATGAAGACGCGAAGTAAATAAGGAGCATAATTATGAATATTTGTCTGACCTGATAACTGAGGAATTGCCAAGTGATCGGATGAGCCTTGGCTGGAACATGTCCGATCAAGCTGTTGGTTCTGAAATCCTTGCGGATGTAAGGATTCTGCAGACTTGATCAAACTGTTTGCAATAACCCTGATAGCATCATGCTTCTTCTGAGTTTGCGTTAATCTGGTAACCAAAATCCGTGGAGATCTTGTCCCATTTCAATTCACAATTTCAGATGATGAAAACATCCCAGTTTGTTGGTGTCCTATCTTAACCTGTTGGTATGTCAGGTACCTAGATATGAACGTAACTGTATCTTGCTTCGTAGAACTTGATACCTAGGAGTTTACGAAACTCTGAGTCTCTGAATCTAGACTTCTCCTAGCGTATAATTTTCTAGAACACCTAATGTAGTGTAGGGTTCTCTCCTTTACGCATAAGCTGAGTCATGGTAAGATTAACCGTAGAATGCCATGTGATTCAGCGTGTCACTAATATCAAACAGAATTGATATCGGAAAGAATCTCCAGGGTAAAATCTCACTTGTCATAAAAATTTACAACATAGTGCATATAGGGTCTTCCTATTCTTCTCTAGGCTTAAATGAAATCAGGTTATCCTCAATGAAAATGCTGATGAATTTGTTTAGGAGTTCATGGGAACTCAATTTATTAAGTCCATAATGCGGTTGGAGCATTGATGAGACTAATTCAAAATCATAAATCTAGCATGACCGAGTCGTGTACGAATAGCAGTCATGGACATGTCCTGCTTTTTCACTCGTCACTGTTGGCAGCATGATCATGAATTCGATCTTGGAAAAGTGATTAACACTATAAGGTCGATTGGACATGTTGTCAATACGTGGAGGAGAATAACTGTCATGAATGGTGATTTGTTTAAGTCGACGGTAGTCGACACATAATCTCATGGTACCATTCTTCTCCTTGTAGGTTCTTCTGGAATGTATAAGAAGATTTTGGAATAATCAACTGGCTATGCGTAAAAGGACTTAAGTAGTCGTGTCTTACTGACAGCTAGAAAATTTTAGCAATATGGCTAACAAAGCACGTGCTTGAAAAGCATAGATAATTTGTATAGATTTTCCCGATGGAAAATCAAGCTGAATGTATTCAGGAGCCTGAACATTACTGTACATAATTATGAATCATAGCATGGTGTGGTGTTCATAGTACATAATTAGGATAAAATTCATCTCGTGTCTGTCCGAGGAAATGCGTTAGCAGCTTGGATCTCATCATTAAGCTGATGGAAAACCTTCGTATACGTGGGAATACGAAAGGCGTCCTTCATGGTCATGAATATATGAACTATGGTGAAAGAAATGAAAGTGACATCGGTAACGTGACAGTTCTCACTGATGCGCTGATAATGGTATTGAAATTCTTGTGGCCTGATTAATACATGGCACAACAACATAGATATACCCATGGAGGGTACCCTGAATTTCTTAGAAATGTTCCATAGTTGGACGTGAGTCATGTGTCTTGACTCGTGTCTTGGAACTATAAGCATGACATATGTCTTGACTGGTATCTTGACATGTGTCCTCAGAAAGTATACGTGAGACATGTGTCTTGACGGATGTCTTGACATGCGTCTCGAGATGTAAATAATAGAACTACAATATTAGGTTATTATGCCAGACTTGGCGGATCGGTTGGACTGCTGATCCTTTGTATGTCTGATCACGTCCGTGGCTGGAGCCTCGGTTGCGATTTCTAGGATAGTTGCTGTCATAGTAGTGGTTACTATCTTCCTGTCTGTCAGTTCCATGACGATCATTCTCATGACCGTGATTCATGTAACTATTCAGCTGAATGGCCGGCTGGTATTGGTTTGCACTCATATGGCTGAAATGACAGCCGAACGACGTGTGCCATGTAACTATGAATTTGGGACAATGATTGATGGGAATTGTCTGATGGTGAAGCATCTTCTCGTCCAATTGCTTTGCTCCGACGCCTTTGTCTTTGTCTTTTAGGATCTCCAGGTTGTGAACAGCATCAGCATCAGCATCTCGTAACGTCTCCCAACATCAGCAGCATCCACCTTCAGTAACATCTCCAAGCTATGAGCGACATCGACAACCTTGTAGAATATCAGCAAGTGAACATACGCCTGAGATGATTTAGAATCGACTAGCGAATACTCGTGAAGTATTGCAAGTGGAATACACATGGAATAAGGTACATGTAATACACATGAAATACGGTACGTGGAGTACCCATGGAATACACATGAAATGATCGGTATGGGCTCGATCATTTGTCATGATTTAAGGAAAGTAAACCGGTTAAACGGTTAGGAAAACCATCATGATAACCTGGCAGTATTAGCATAGACATCATTCTGGTTGCATAGAGAAACGCTAAAGTGTGGTTACACAAAATTCAACGATGATTTTCCTGACAGCATGATCAATGGAAACCAACCATGACTATCATGAAAGCATGATTCAAAAAAATCTAACAATGTCTTGCAGGACAACGTAAATAACAAAAGAGGCGTGAAACATAATCAACATGAAGACGGAATTATCATGAGGAAACATGAAACCATCTATTACGAAGAAGTGTATAACATAATCAGCATGAAACTGAAGTTAACCATGACAGTATGAAGGCATACTTGACATAAAAACATAATAACTTATGATGGGACATGAAAATTTTTTTATGCCAATTTAAATCATGAGAAAAATTTTATGCAAGGAAAACAGTGCATGAATGCGTAATGTAGTTTATAAAACCTTTATATGTGCGAGGGAACGCCTATGGGTCGGTTCCAAAACAAAAGACATGGCGAGGGGACGCCTATGGGTCGGTCCCAAAGTTAAAAGTTTCGATAAAAGCACATGCGACTAAATAGGGCCAGTCCTGTACCAACCATTACTTAGTCAAAATTCCTGCAACAGATGACATATGATATAAATGCATGAATGCATGAAACATAATAATTAAAAATCATTGTCAAAACTTAACAGAAAAATTTTTATGTGAAAATTATGAACTACTGGGGTCAGTCCACATCGTCACAGTTCACGAGGAACATCATGCATAGACAATAACACATAACTAAGTATGCATGACGGTTGTTCATTCCATATTAGTAAGACGATACTGGTGAAAACATCATGGTGAAAACAACAAGGTGCTGAAAACGTAACGGTTAAAACAAAAAGGTGCTGAAAAACGTCAATACGTGGAATAACAAGCGTTGACTTAGGAAGCTCCTGGTGACTACCCACTAGTCACAGGTCAAGTTTTAGAGCCTACAGGTCGAAGCCTTGGCTCTGATACCATAATTGTAACACCCCATTTTGGATAAATGGAATGTCACGCGTAATTATGGCGTGTCATCAAAGCATGCAAGGTAATATGTAGTAAAACATACATGACCATAGGGAAAACCGGAATCAAACATCGGTTCCCAAACATAAGCCCAAAACATAACAAAATAAATGAACTGAATGAAAGACTAAACAAGCATAAATATATGAAGGAAACAGGAGAAGAAGTCTATGGCAGCTTCCATCCTATGCACGTCCTCCAAATGCTCGAGTCTTGGGTACCTGCCGTTTTGGGACATGGAAAGGAAAGTAACGGCTGAGCAAAACGCTCAGTGCACGAATGTACAATATAGCATGAAATAGGATAAGCATGTAACATATAACAGCGGAAGACTAAGTTCTGAGTAAACTGGTTAAGTATTAAGAAAACTGGTTTTATAGTTTGAAAAGCCTTATGTTTATCTTATGAAAACTATTTTAACATAAATATACCATAGCCCATATAGCTTATGAAAAGGTCACGTGCATGAATACTTGGAGGGGTGACCTCATCATGCTGATTAGAGGGGATGCCTCTAGTTAATATACTGGTTTGGGTAGGAGGGATCAACTCCTTGTGAAGGATGCAAGGCACACACCACATTCACCATGAAATACTGAATAAAACATGTAACTAGGATGCACCCATACGCCCCACATGATATAATAATATGGCCAAAACTGAAAGGGACGCCACGAGCAATCACTCCGCCGTGGGGAAGTCATAACATTGGTGCCTCCAATGTTATGGTTATGGTACCTCCATAACTAGGTGAAACTGGTCATGCTTGTATATGGCTATAGATTATGCTAATTAAACATAAGCAGTTCAAAACAATAAAACAATTACTGGGGAAAACAGTTGGCTGCATATGGGGAAATCCTAATAAGGAAAGAATGTCCATACTGATAGGACGGGAATCCGTACCTCAAGTCCAGTGAATGAACGGAAGAAAGACTCCTACTTCTGGATCACTAACACTACATGAATACACACGTGTATAAGTATCGAATCACTGATTACGTACTGGGTTTTATGTCTTATCTTAACTTACTTTATATGTTTTAAGTCATGGTTTACTGTTTAAAGCCTTAGACTGTGTTTATCTTGTATTCTGATTAATCTGATAAAGTATTACTGGTAATTCATGTATTATTATACTTCTGTGTAATAATAAGTAACTTTCCAAAAATAGCAGGTTTCCAAAAATAGAAAGTTTCCAAAAATAGAAAGTTTCCAAAAATAGAAAGTTACCAAAAATAGAAAGTTTCCAAAAATAGAAAGTTTCCAAAAATAGAAAGTTTCCAAAAATAGAAAGTTTCCTAAAATAGAATTTACTGCTTAATATAGATTAGTTTCTAAAAATAGAAAGTTTCCAAAATTAGATCAGCTGCCTTAATTAAATAAGTTTCCATATAAAGAAGGTTTCCATGATTAGATTAGCTGCCTGAAATAGATAGATTTCCATATATAGAAGTTTCCATAATTAGAATTAAGCTGGTTACATAAGCTAACATATAAGTCTAAGTGTTTTCATGCTTATTCTTAAGTCATATCATATAATGTATAGTTTAATTATTATTTCATGTATTTTAATTAAACTATAGGTTAAATTATTTTAATTAAAGTATAACATGTTTTAATTAAAATGGAATAAATTACTTAGGTTAAAAAGTGTATTATTATGTATTAATAACATAACCTAAGTCATGTCTAAATTAATTAATTATAGGCATGTTTTAAATAATTAATTAATTATAACTCATAACATAAAAATACTTAGGTTAAATTAATATCATGCTAAATTAATAATTAAAAATAACCTAAGTCATGGTTTAATTAATATCTCATGTTATTAATTAATTTATATCCTAAGTTCATAATTCATAAAATTAACATGTAGCATAAATCATGATTTAACCAACGAACCATGAATCAGGCATGAACTCGACACCGTACCCCGAACCAAATCGGGGTTCCCCTTGGTTCCTTGCTGCCGTGGGACCCTCACCACCCAAACCGGGACCATATGGTCTTGGTGGTGGTCGGCTTGGCAAACCGAAACCCCTACGGGTTCGGTTCTAGCCTGCGGCCAAAACAAACACCCCTTATAACATCCTTTTAATTTTAATTAACACCAAAACTTATTAAATCCATGATTAATTATTAGGTTTTTAACAAAACAAAATAACATGTTCATAATAAAATCAAAGATTAAAAGAAATGAAAAAGAAAGGTTAAGAAATGATATACCAAACACGTAGATTGAAGAATGATGAACAAACACGGTTTCTAGCACTTGTTTTTAATGTCAAAAATCAACAACACCCTCCTATGGTGTTGTTATGGGTGGCGGCACAAGAAGGAACAAGGAGGAGAAGGAGAAAAATCTTTTAGGGTTTTATGTTTATTTTCTTGAAAAGTGAAAATGAATGTATTTTTCCCTTAACCCCTTGTTTAGTAAAAATGATGGGCTAGGCCCATACCCTTCCTAAATTCGTGTATATGGGGCCCACAAGGGGTAACCCAAATGTTTTCCGTGTCCCGATGTTTCGTGTTTGTTCGTGGTTAATCGTGTTCGTGTTTAGTGTGTTCTCGTTAAATATTTACCGTACCTTAACGTATTTATTTATGCTCGTAATTATTATATGTATTTACGTGATTATTTTAGTTCGTGTTTTAATGGTGATCATGATTTAATTATGTTCCCGTGAAATACTTATTAACTGCTTATCATGAGTTCGTACGTAAACGATACTTATCATGTTATACACGTATGTACTTACTTGATTAATAGCACATGAATGTGATCAATACTGAATAAGGTAAGTTTTAATCTAGGACGTACGATCTTAAGGGCACTATTCATGGTAAAAGCATGCGGGTTTTACAGATGTTGTTTCAAGATATCATAAAGTTTGTGATAGGAGATGGTCTTGATATCTTCCCTTTGTTTAACCAAAGTTACAAACCTTTGCCATTCCGGTTTGAGTTGAAGTAGAAACTGAACATTGGCATGATGGTTGGAGATGGTGCACTGATTTCTGACAAGCTCATTCATCATTTTGTAGAATCTCGAGTAATATGAGTCAATGGATTCACCATCTTCAGATGTGAATTTTCCAAACTCCCAAAGTAGATTAGTCTCGAGATCTTGAACATTGATCGACTCACCTTGCTTCAATCGATGAATTGCATTCCACATTTCCATAGCATTAGGACATGCATCAACTGTGGAATAGATATCGTTATCAATTCCAGTGAGTATTAAGTTTACAACATCAACTTCAGCTTGGAGGAGTTTCTTTTTCTCAGCAGAACATGTGTCAAAATCCTCCATAGCTCGTATAGTTGATGAAGTACCATCCTCTGCATGTGTGGTAATTGGTTTGAACTCAAAAACTGGAGGTGGATTCTCAAGGCAGTGACGAAGAGCAGTTCGGTTTTCTTTTCCGTCGAGAAATCTGAGAAAACGAGATCTCCATTGAACGTAACAACCGGCAGTTGAGCACAGGTGGGTTACCGTTGCCACCTTGTTCCAAACGAATTTGATTAGCAGTTGCAATGTTGATGTTGTTGTTAGACATGGTGAATACTTGTGGATGAATTACAGATCTTAGTGGATTTGTTGTGATGATGTGTGGTTAAAATTGAAATTCCAAAAATTCAAATTATTTTTCTCAGTCCGACAATAAATTTCTCAGTCTGACAAAACGGTAAGCCGAAAAATTTTTTATCGCCAAATTTTGAATTTGAGTTAGAAATAGCCAAAAACTAGTAGGGAAAAAATTTGATTTACGTTCCGAAAATCTCAGTCTGACAAAACGGTAAGCCGATTTTTTTTAATCTTCGTGTAAACTACGTTCCGAAACTAGTCTAGATAGTGGCTAAGTCTAAAAATTACTCAAACAAAATATCCATCGGAATGTCCATCGGAATGTTCAGATCGGAATGATCTATCGCAATGTTCAGATCGGAATGTCCAGATCGGAATGTCAAATCGGAATTCTCAGATCGGAATGTCAAATCGGAATGCTCAGATCGGAATGTTCAGATCGGAATGCTCAGATCGGAATGTTCAGATCGCAATGTGCCGTCGGAATGTTCAGATCGGAATATGGCTGAAACAAATTTGGCAGAGTAACGACTCAAAGATCCCTTAAACCCGTCGGAATCCCAGATCGCAATGTGCGATCGGAATATCCAGATCGGAATAAGGTATCGCAATACAGTGATCGCAAAGTAGAATCCTTAGATTATTGCGATCAAATCCCACACAGTTGTACTTTCCGATGGTAACACTTGCTTGAATTTCGGAATGAAGAAAAACAAGAAATTTCGCAACTTTTGATCCAAAAGATTTGTGTTTTAGCCAAAACCAAGATACCCAAATCACTAATACTAGTATGTAGATGATTTGTATCAAGAAAAGACCATAAAAAACACAAAAAGAAATTTTGGACGTGAGATATAGATAAAAAAGGCCACGAAAAATCAAGAACACCACACACGAATCTTCAATCACCTATCCACTATAGGCTCTGATACCAAATGTTAATCCCATTCAATCCATAACACAAGATTTAGAGAGAGAAATAGTAGAAAAGTAGAAAGAGAAAGTAGAGAGAGAAGTGGAAGGTTTACACTAAAACTAGGTGTTTTATGAAATGAACCAACACCCTCTTCCACATGAGGAAGAGGGTTATATATGCCACGGCTCTAAGGCCTTTGTGGGCTTCATCTTGGGCCGGGCTTGGCTTTCACTTGGGCATATAGCCCCTAACAAAGACAATATTAGCTTAAAGTCCAAGCCCGCTTTTCTCGACTAACCTATTACTATACAAGACCAATAACGACTAAGATGACCTATTACATTCTTGTTCGACTATATAAAATATAGGGCTAACAGTTACATTTCATATTACATCTTTAAAACTAAGTTGATGAATCATATGGTCACCATTTAATTTAGTTGTGACCTTTAAGGTCATGGTTTTCATGATTTTTAAGTTTCACAAGTTCATTTTATGAGATCTATGGTTATTAGTTAACCAAAGTCCCATAAAACAAGATTCATAACTCATGCTCATTTAGATTTATAAAAGGTTTCATATGGTTTTTAAATCTAGTTTAAAATATGGAATACAAAGCATATGTTTCTTACTAAAAGATTTTTAAATCATGAACATGATTTTTATAAATATGTCGTGACCGATAATGGTCATAGCTTTATCAAACCTTGATTTTTAACATGTTATTTACTTGTGTTTATAGATGTATGATGATGCATGCATGAAGAAATGAAAGAACAAGTAGTGTATACCTTTCTTGCCTAAAGGTACCAAAGAGGATCTAGATGAACAAGGAGATTTGAGATCTACTCAAGATGATGAAGAAAACCCTAATATAAATCAAGCCGTGGCCTTAGAGATTTGGCTAGGGCTTGTTTATAGTGATTCCAAGAGAATGATACTACTAATGATTTGTAGTAAAGATGAGACAAGGATCTTGGTGGATTTAATACTTGGTTTTTGGATGTATATGGCTTTAAGCCGTATGATTGAGAGAGAAGAGGATGAGAGAAACAAGCTAAGATTGCATGAGAGAATGTGAGAGTATGTGTGTGTATTTTTGGCTAAAAGGGGAGAGAGAGAGGAGGGCAAAAGGCATGAATTGTCTTGGTAAGAGTATTCTTGCCAAGTGTATGCCCTTAGGTTCCCCATGCATCTCTTCTTCTTCCACCTAAGGTGGGGTGCCGTGTTAAGCTAACCAAAAAGAGTTAATGGGCCCTTGGCTTGGGCTTATGTTGGACTTACACATAATGGCACCTATTCTTGGGCTAGTCCAAGAGTTTAAGTACATGTCTAGTTCACTTACACACATATATCATGGCTACAATACTTAATGTAGTATATTTCCAAATTTTTATTAAGTGTTGAATATTTCCAATACTAAGTATACACCTTACTACTTGTTATCCCTAGTTTTATGTACAAGGTTTACATTATGAATCTTATTACAACAAGTGTGTATGTAAAAGTATATGTACATGTTAGACAAGTTCCCATATGACCCATAGAAATATAACACATGAGTTTGTGTTCAAGGATTAATAGGTGAAATTTCATTACATAAAATCATGGTAAAATCATGGATTTTACATTTGGTCAATTAGGACCACTAGCATTAATGGCTCCAGCTCCAGCTCCACCAGTTTCTAGTTCCACCAGCTCCTCCTCCAGAACCATCTACACCATAGAACCACTTGCTCCACCCGAACTACCAGTCCACTAGAGTCACCAGCTCCATCAATCATGTTGGCCATGATTTCAGTTAAGGATGCAACAACTTGTTCACTAATAACTTGTCTCATATGTGCCTAGTCATATTTTTGGCGCATGATTCTAGTACAATGCGAATCATAATGAGTATTTATTTAATGATCGCATTAAAAGAAAATGAATAATTAAATAGAACGAAGGGTTTAAAATGAACAAATGACTAGAATAAACAAGCAAGGAAATATAATAATTGAACTATGTAGAATTAGGAATCAAAATATAGTCATTTGATTAATTACGAACTAGTACAAGTTGTATTGCCATGCATTATAGATTATAATCGTTTAATGCCATACAACTCAATAAGACTAGTTCTACTAACTGATGTTACAGTTTAGTTAGTGATTTACAAAGGATAATATAGATGATAAGCTAAATCACTAAGAGTTACTAGGTGATTCATGTGGCTCAAAAGGCTCTTTGGTCCCACTAGAAGAAGATTTCTTCAGTGTCTTTCTGGAACGCTTGGTATTCTCCTCAATTGGCAGCTTCGGAACAGCCCCAATATAAATCATCGCATGATCATAGAATTAGAGGAACAAAATCAAAGAATGAGTCAAACAAACTAATTACGATTCAATGAGAGTTTATTTGTGTGAATGCTATATGCTTAAGCCCACACATTTATAAATCATTATTTTCATGGATTGATCAAATCCATCCAAATAAGATTTAGAAATCAGTGGTTCAACAATTTATAATTTCCTTGTTCAAATGAATGGCCAATTAATTCCAACAAGACGATTATAAATCATCATATTTAAGCATCGTCAGCTCAAAGCAGAAGATCAGGATCTAAACAAACGAGAAACCGATTTAACAGAAAAAGAATCAGTGCTACGATATGGAATTCTATTTCACATGTGAATACCATACCAATCTACCTCAATTCCTAACAAACAACAAGTACAATCTCAGACAAACTTGTTTCTAGCAAAACAATAGAATGTCGAAGATTAATGAAAATGGAGATTAAATTTACTAAACGAGATGAACGGATAGAATAATCAAGAATAAGAACCAAGGAATCAAAATCCTTGTAACCAAATGAATATCATCGAGAATATTAACCCTTTCGTTGGGATCATGGATATCCACAACTTAGTAAGTCTCAGGAATAACAGGATTAACTTCAGCGTCAAAGTTAAATGACTAGGGTGGCTTCGTGACAATCTACGTCGTATAAATATCTCGTATAAGTATAAAATTATCATTTATAATTAAATAAATGAAAACATACCTTGTAATTCACAAGTACAAATAATCGATAAAGATTACAACATATATATATATATAATCCCATATATATAATTTTCTCATTCTCGTCCATTGGTAACTCGGAGGTTTCGCTTGCAACTGTTATAGCCAAAAGATTTCAAAAATTCATTTTTAGAAAATCTTTTTGTTCACTATAACTTGAGCTCTTGATACCAATCTGTAACACTCTCAAATCGGGTCACATTAGCGGAAGGGTCCTTGAGTGTTACTTACATGATACAATCACACAATTATAGAAAACGGCTCAAAACGAGTCTTTTTGATAAAACATCCATTCATTCATTCAAAAGATAAATAATCCATACACGGTTCCAAAAATTTTAAAATATTTACAGTACACATCAAAATAAAAAAGTTGTTTTGAATGGATATATTTTATAAAAGCGGGCCAGATTCACCAAAATTTAGCAAGCTTCATGAAACCACCTTCCTTGAGTACCTTCTTTATGGACCTGAGATAAAACATGCTATAAAGTCAAAAAAAATTGTTAAGTGAATCCATAGTGTTTAAATTAAATAAAGAGAACACAAGTATTTTGATTAACCTTCCATGGTTAAAAATTCATCGAAAGACAATTATGTTGTACGGACATAATTATCGGTGTTATTACATAAGCCTCATGACATTGAACGTTAACATATATTTATTTAAGCCCAGCAACACACCAGCCAAGTGCGTATATTTCTCTTATACTAATGCATCCGATGTGCTCCAATACACATGTGATTCACTACACATTGCGATAGCTAATCGCATCGGACTGGGCGTTAATATTTTGTTTTTTAGTGTAGTTGTCTTCTCAGCTCGATTCGAATTGATATAACAATTTTAAGCAAAGACTTGATTGTTTTTGGTTGTAAAATCTTTCTTTGGAATTTATGTCTAATTGGCACGAAACATTTAAAAAAAGTAAAATAGTCTATATTACGTAATACGTACTAATCTAAAAACACTTAGCAATTCTAAAACAATTATTCCACAAAAATGCAATAATAAAAGAATCAGTTAGTACCAACAATTAAAATCTAAATCTTAAAGTCTATATTAAAAATCTATTACTAAAAACTTAACAGACTATACAATTTGCAACTAAACCAAGCGTGGATAAAAGCCCAAACAAAAACTAAGCCCAATAGACATTGATCTATCTTAACAGTCTAGTAACAACAAGGACCTAATTTGTAAAAGATTTAACCAATTACCCTAACAGAGGACTGCGTCTGTAATAAGAGTATACAAAGCGAAGGACTATAATTGCAAATTTACCAAAACTATTGATAATGTGAGTATATGAAAACAGACATCAGTACCTTTCTCATTGCCATATACTTTCATTATTTTGAGACAAAAGCTTGTGAGCATTAGTAATTATGGAGTATTCAACTAAAGCATTTTCTATTAATAACCTATTATGAACAACTTTAGCTCAATATTAAAAAGTAGGAGTTAACAAATCTCAGAATCCAAGTATAACCATTCCTAAGTCTACTGTTTGACTGAATTCTATTAGTTCAAGCTATTTTGACTTCTATGGTTATTCTAAATAGAACCTACACTAACTCACTAATATTTCAAATACTCAAACTACAATTAACAACTGGCTTACTCAAGATCTAACAAATTCAGTTCATAACTTGTTGTCCCAAACACTAGACTACAGTAAGCTACTTAAAGTATGAGATTATAAAACGATAAGATCGACTAACAAGACTAGAACAGCTATCAAAAAACATGTAACAAAGCAATATAGACACGTTGCAAGCAAAATTACGCTAAACTATAATAACTAGCAGAATATACTAGCAATTGCAGAATATGTAAAGGCACTTAACCGATTCGTCCGAAGCCAGTCCGTTGATGATGAGAAGCGGAGCGCTGAGCTCGCTTTAAAATCGAACACCACTACACTCTAACTACTCTTGGTCTGATCCACTATGTGTCTCTACAATTTTCTACGGCACTACTAATACAAGAATCGAACAGGACTGTAGCTCAAACTGATCTGCTTACACGATAATCCTGCAAAATCAAACCGAAACAAGAACCAAATATATACTGTCTATATTATCAGTTTAACAGATTTATCAAAGAAAGCTTGGTCAAAAACTCTATTAATTCAATAAGCTACGTTAACTGTTCGTTCATTCATGAAAATCATTTATACTAAAATAACTATCTTACAACTAATTCTTAACTAACTGCTAAACTACTGATTTGATAAAGAGATAAAAGAAACAATAAGGAATCTGTAGAATCTTGATAACCTATGAATCTATGAAGTGGGTTGAAGATTTCTAGAGAGAGAAACTAGAGAAAGAAAGTGAGAGAGAAACTATGTGTCTTTTTATTCAAATGAGAAAAGTGAAAATCAACAACCACCAACCCCTTTCCAAGGTGGAAAGGGGTATTTATATCCAAGGCCCTTATTTGGGCTTGGGCCGACCCATGACAAGCCCATGGGTCGGTTTCTTACTTAACTTAATAAGTAACACTAACTACGAGCTATTACAACATAAATAATATTGTAGAGTGACCGATACTTCTAATATACGTTAAAACGTATTTCTAACAATCTCCCCCTAAGGGAGGTCACTCCACGTTACACAGTTCTAAACCTAGCATACTATACTAAGTCTTCGTTCTTTAGCTCGTAGTCTTTTCTTCTTTTTCTTTTTGTTGTGAACATGTTGGTTTGATCTTTTAGGATTTGGCTTGAGAGCATTGTTCTTTTGGCCTTTCACGTGCGATCTTTGCCTTCTTGTGAATCTTGCCTCCTCGTGACTCCATGTTCCACACATTTATGTCTTTTTGTTGAATTCTCGAAAGCTTCAGAGTTTGGTACAGTGGAAGACTTCATCTTGCACTTTCTTGAATTTTTGCTGAACTTTGATGCAGAAAAACATAAGTATGTGGGAACGACTTCTGCAGGTACACCGCAACACCACCATCTTCAACTGGTACACAGCAACGCCACCGTCTTCAACAGGTACACAGCAACGCCACCGTCTTTAACAGGTACACAGCAACGACACAAATAAAATGGCTTTGACATTTTATTCTAATTCGGTAGCATTTTACCTCCGGTCGATGAAGACCGTTGGACGATATTAGATATCGTACCCGTGACGGATAGATTCAATTAAGTAACTTCCTGACAGGATTTCGCAGGTAAACCCGTTCTCTTTATTCGACCGTCCAAAGCTGACTGCGAACATAAAGAGTGAATCACTTGGATAAATTATCCTTGTGATTTGAAGCCGTCAATTCATGAAACC
Organism: Glebionis coronaria; assembly: GCA_025667525.1. NCBI lineage: Eukaryota > Viridiplantae > Streptophyta > Magnoliopsida > Asterales > Asteraceae > Glebionis > Glebionis coronaria. The sequence goes on from CM046882.1 coordinate 147,143,535, forward strand.
TGGAACAAGTGAATTTCAATTAAGATTTTCACCATCGTTGCTTTCCAGTTATCACGAGCTCAATTCATAAAGAATCTTGCACGTCACCTACCAAGTTCTGTTTGATGTTAACACTAGAAGGATTTACACTCGTCACTGTGATCAATAAAGAGTCACTCTGAGTGTTCTGGCAAGATCATATGATAATGCGTAGAGGCCTGGAACGAGTTTAAGTTCAATTAAGAATTAAACCACTGTTTCTTTCCAGTTTTTCACAAGATTGGTTCTAAAAGAACCGCACGTGTAACCTACCATGAGCTTGTTTGATGTTGGCTCAAGCAGGATTTCCATCTTCATTGTAATACTTGCGTATTACTCGGATGTTCTGGCAATATTACATGAATACTGCGTAGGACTCATGAAAATCTCTTACTTTTCACAGTGTGTGAGAAAGCAAGGAATAAATGGAAAGTGTCCTAATGAGACTTTTGATGATCTCGTGGCTCTAGACTCGATAGTGCGTTTTGATTTAGTGAGCGATGGCTGGAGAGGAGTGCCACCTTTTCAATATCAGTCTATTCGGAGTGAATAAACCAATAGATAACGTGTTAATCTCCGTGTGATTAAAACAAATACCTTTTGAGAGATATTTGAGTTAGCTGGGAAGGGTTGTGCATTGCATCACTGGGTCCATGATGTCTTTCTTCAATATCGAGAATCATTAACAAAAATGATCTCAATAGCATATGTATTGACCCGGTTTCTGCCTAAAGTTGTAAGGAGGGCTTCTTTCTTTACACCCTTTATCTTTACAATTCTTTTTCATTCTTCAACCCCTTCAATGCTTACCAATACGTCATAACTAGCACCTTGTTGTGATTGTTCCAGTGCTAGCTTAAGTACTTGGTCGGCATTCAGCTACGTTCACAATCTTTCTCCAACTTTCCTAGGACTTCTAATTCTATCTAGGGAATTGTCCTTGGGAAGATTCCATCGGCTCTGATGAATCATTGGACTAAACCTATTCCTACCACCCTTTTGTCACCACATTCGTCGTGAATTAAGCGTGTTCTGGGAAAGAATAGCCACCATGAAAAATCCTTGAAAATCACTTAAGGTACTTGTGATGTTGAAATCAAAAGTTTTGTACCTTAGGTGTTTTGTTCATCAAAAACGCTCCCCCTTAATACGTGCTTTACACATATTAAGTTGGATTATCGTTAAGTCTTTTTCATCTTTTAGCCAAGTATCATTTAAGTCTCCTTAATCCCATTTTCTCCCCATATCCAAAATGTTAACCATTAATATTTGGGATATTGAATGGATTAACCGGTCTTTGGGTAAAAATGAAATCGATGTTTGGCCATAACACATGTTAATGCTCCCCCTTAAACTAATAAGGGATAGTTGTAGTGCTTTAGTATGATATATTTTGAAAGATTTAGAATCTCGTGAGAAATTCTTGAAAAATTATCATACCTTAACACTACATCAAGCCGCAAAAGCACAATATTCACAAATATACATATTCACAATTGAAAACCAATATAAAGTGGACCTGAAATGTACGACCCATTAGATAGATCGTTGCAGTAGCTTGTGGTGCACTAAATATGGTCTACCACCAACGAATCTTTCCAAGCTCCTCATCAATCTACGTTCCTGGAGCTTTTGATCAATCTTCTTGATCACATACTTCGCCATTTGCTGATAACCCTGATGCCAATCCTCAGTCATCTCTGGTAAAGTCCCACCCGAATTAAGATGCTCCAACTTTCCTCTAACGTATAGGAGAGTCCCATCACTGTACTTATAACGCTCACCCACCCTCATAAACTTCATTAACCCTCGACTGTTCAAGTAGAAAATGCCGTAATTCGGAACAGTAATGCCGGTATAGGGACATCTATCTACATGTTGAGGTAGAACTTGATTCATTGGACGGGTGAGGTTAAGCTTCCTTTGGTAGCTTTCGACTCCCAATTGAAGATCTTCAACTCGTTTCTTGATAACAACGCTTCGTGTGAACATACGAAGTGCTGTATTCAAAGCAATGATGTCTTCACGAGCAATATGGGTGAGTTGATCCCGGGTCATCATAAGCAACATGTCTTCGATATCCTCAAGGCGAATGATAGAAAAATCTCCCTGCTGGATTTTGTATTCTCTGTCATCCTCCCTTTTTAGACGAATCTCCGTCACATGATAGTAGCCATTCTTGGCTTCAGTTTTCAGTCCCAAAATGCTGGAGATGCGAATATCGGATCTAACATTGCTTCCTGAATTGGCTAAGCAGCAACCTTTGTACGCCCTTCGGACTCGTTCGTCCCAATGAGATGCACCTATAACAGCATACATATCATAATTACGAGTTACCCTTGGGACCCAGAGTCGGTTTACCTTTTCCTCGATCCAGGGTATTGTCCCCCAGTTGACAGCTTTCAGCAAGGTCAGGGAGGTTGCGTACTTTGATGAACCCTTGAGGAGATAATCAAGATCATAGGTGACGAAGAAGTCGAGAGCAATTTGATTATCTTGAGAAGGATCAAGTGGAGGTGGAGCTCTTTCTGATTCATGGAGGCCTGGCCTTTGAACGGTGTTAAGAGCTTTCAGGACCTCGTCAGCATAAAACTCGAACTCCATTCGGGTTAACCTGGTTTTGGCGCGAATTCTCTTATCCTTTAGCGCTCTCTTTACCAACGACGGAGTGACCGAAGTCTTATACTCATGAGCCAGAAATGCACACAAGTCAATCGGACTACAGATACGGAGATATAGAACATCTCTGTCAGCGTCTGTGATTGGATCATATTTAGCAGCTGCCGTGATCCAAGCTTGTGGCGGTGCAGTTTCATCAATCTCCAATGTATCCGCCCAGTCCCGTGTGCTTGACTCAGGAACAGTAGATTGTGGTTCTTGTTGTAGAGGAGTGGAAATGTGAACATCTGCTGGTTCTGATTCAGGCATCTCGGCGGTCTCATGAACGGGCGAGTGTTGTGCAGCTTCAGGTTCAGTTACTGACTCTGCAATCACAGGAGCAACAACAGAACTAACAGGGTTAGTGGTAACAGGTATAGACACAGGAATAGATGTACCGGGAATCGATGACGCTGTAGTAGCATTCACATCGTGGCGCCACTTGGATCGTCTTGATTCTGTTGAGGTGGATTATTCCTTCTGCGCAACATCTTTCTTAGACTTGGTTCCAGACTTAGAAGGTTTCTTTGTGCTAGCAACCTTATCCCATATTTCCGGCTGTTTACCACCATCATCCTTATCGCTATCCTCGTTGCTTCCCTTAGCACTCTCCTCATTTCCATCACCACCATCATCACCATCATCATCATCATCATCATCCTCATCATCATCACCATCATCATCCTCTTCTTCTTCTTCTTCTTCTTCTCCTTCTTCTTCCTCTTCTTCTTCACCAGTACCCTCTTCCTGTTCACTTTCTTCCCTTTCTTCCTCAGGCAGAATGTGGTAAGGTACCACACTTCCAAACATCTTGAACAACCGATCATCCTCCATGATAGCGTCATTCAGGGATTTGTAGAGTGTCCGTTGAATCTTAGATTTATCAAAAGATCCAAGTTCCCTCATGCGAGCTTTGAGGATCTTCTTTAATTCAAAATCCGTTAACTCATAGGCAATTTTGTAGGCGGATTCAGAAGGATTGGATGACTTGATCATCAAGTTCTCAGCCGCGAGTGTCTTCAACTCATCACGCAGTTTTGGCATAATGGACTCAACGGATTCTTTCACTCTCTCTTCAACCGAAGCTTCAAGTGTTTCTTTCTGCTCTTTGTATTTATCCCTCATGGCTTGAAGTCTCGTGATTCGTGCAACATGCTTATCAGCTTCAGCCTGCTTAACCTGAGCTAGTTCTTCTGCATGAGCTTTACGAGTCAACTCCATCTCTGCAGCGAACTTAGCAATCATCTCTTCTTGGGCTTTCTTTGAGGCTTCTTCACTTTGCTCTCGTCTGAGTAACTCTTGGCGAAGTTCATTCATCTCTCTTTTTTGATTATCCGTATGTTTATCCAAGAGTTCTGCCATTACAAATGCAGCCATTGAAGACGATGCAGAGCTACTCTGGGTTGGTTGAAGAGGCTCGGTTGTAACCACAGTACTGAGGATGGGAGTTATTGGAGGTGGAAGGAATGGTGTTGAAACCGGTCGGGTTGGTAAGGGTTGTATTGGTGGAGGTTTAGTTACTAAAGGTTGAGTAGGTACCATGATTGTAGGAGCACCGGACTCCTTTTCAACACTTGCTGAAACGGGGATGTATGTCTCCTTCGAAGTAGAATACCGTTCAGGTGATCCAAACTCATAAACATCCTCTGGCTCCTCGTACTCTTCTTCAATATTCATCTGTGCACCCGAACCACTACCGCCCGTATCTCTCCTACTCCTTTCAATAGCTATCTTCATTGATTTTCTTTCAGCCTTATTAAGAGTAGGATCATCAACATCTTCTTCGTCGTGAAGAACTAACTCATCAGCCGTGCCTTTTCCCTTCTTAGCCTCAGTCTTCTTCTTCTTGGTTTCGGGTTCAGGTAAAGCAGCTGGTTGCTTGCGTTTACCTTTACTCTTGACCGTTGTAGACGAGTCTTCTACTGTCTGAAGGCTTGCTTTTAGCTTCTTGATTTCTAGCAGCAGTAGTTTGTAATCAGCTGAAGCTTTAATTATATCCGTCAGATGATAATCGGGAATAGGACCAGGAATCACACCACCAGATGGTCCTTCATGCCTTAGATCCACAGTATGATCAGCCTCTTCAGTGTGATGACGACTTGCTGCACGCCTATCAATAGTAACATCATTCTTCATAAAATAATTAATGATAAGTTTGATAAACCGAGGGTAAGGAAAGAAATTAGTCTTCAGCTTCTTGTTTTGGAAGAGTTGAAAGGTGAATTCTTCCCACAACAATAATGCATAATCTGCATTTGCGCCTTTGTACATTCCATGGAAGATGTTCATAATTGGACCACGCAAAGCATTATGCCCACTTGTTTTCGGTGTAAGACATCTACTGAGAATACCCAACATTGCTCTCCAAGGTTGACCTACTTTAGCGGTGGTAAACTCAGACACAACTCGTATGTCAGGACATCCAAGAGCATCGAACATCTCCATGAGTTCGTCTTTGGTAGGATCCCTCGAAAATGCCATACCTTTGGGTGTATCCCGAATGCCAAATATCTTACGGAAGTCTGAAACAGTAAGTGTCTGCTGCTTGTTGTCGAGGGTGAAGGTGATCTTGTTTGAGGTACTTTCCTTGGTAGCCCAGAACTCATACATGTAATCATAAGGCACCGAGGCAGTACTCCTTAAAGCATTCTTGAAATGAGAGTGATCAAGGATTGCTATGGCTACTTTAAATCCATGGTGAGTGGATTTTGAGACTTGCTTCAGCCGGTAATTGTTTGGTATGAACTTGAGGGTTCGTGCTTCAGCGATTGCGGCTGCTCTAGAGTCTTGGATTGCTTGTACTGTTGGATTAGTCATCGTATCTGCTTAAGATAAGACATGAAAGGTTGATGCACAAAAATATATAGATATGTATCATTATTACTTCTAAGCATAACACATTTCAACAAGTAATTATAATATGCAAACAACTATTAATCCAAAAATTCTTCATCCGGAACTTTCCTTCATTCGGAACTCCTTCAGTCGGAACTCTTCATTCGAAACTCTTCATTCGGAAGTCCTTCATTCGGAACTCTTCATTCGGAAGTCCTTCATTCGGAACTTCTTCATTCGGAAGTTCATCCGGAACTTCTTCATTCGGAAGTTCACTCGGAACTTCTTCATTCGGAAGTTCATCCGGAACTTCTTCATTCGGAAGTTCACTCGGAACATCTTCATTCGGAAGTTCATTCGGAACTTCTTCATTCGGAAGTTCACTCGGAACATCTTCATTCAGAAGTTCATTCGGAACTTCTTCATTCGGAAGTTCATTCGGAACTTCTTCATTCGGAAGTTCATTCGGAACTTCTTCATTCGGAAGTTCATTCGGAACTTCTTCATTCGGAAGTTCACTCGGAACTTCTTCATTCGGAAGTTCACTCGGAACTTCTTCATTCGGAAGTTCATTCGGAACTTCTTCATTCGGAAGTTCATCCGGAACTTCTTTCATTCGGAAGTTCATCCGGAACTTCTTTCATTCGGAAGTTCGTTCGGAACTTCCTTCATTCGGAAGTTCGTTCGGAACTTCCTTCATTCGGAAGTTTGTTCAGAACTTCCTTCATTCGGAAGTTTGTTCAGAACTTCCTTCATTCGGAAGTTTGTAATCCTTGTTCATCCTGAACTTCTAAACACAGCCTATTAATGATTAATCTAGTCGCGTTTGTGAGTTCTAAGGCATTCTAAAGCAACTACATACATTCTAATGATATTCCGAGCAAAACCCATCAAAAACACTAATCAATTAATGCTTAATTAGACACAAACCCTAATTTGGACTTAATCTGATTAATCGAATCTTTTAACAGGATATAGTGATGAATTAGGCGAATTGTAAATCAAAGAATTAGTTGTTTGTACCTTTTTGAATGATTGGAACAGATTGGATGATTAAAACGCGAGTTTGTAAGCTTGTATGTGTGTTTTAATGGCGGAAAGAAAAGATGAAACAGTGAAGAGGAAAGAATACGCAAGGGGGGGGGGGGGGTTTGGTTTTGACTTAGGTCAAAATTTTACATTTTTCAGAAGTTGTCACCTTTAACCCTACACTTTTCTTTCTTTTTCCTTTTTAGATACTAACTCCTTTTCTTTTCTAGTTACCCTAACCATTGTTAACTTTCGCCAACTTAACCTTCACACAACTTAAGCAACGCAATCTATTAGCAAAACTCCAAGATCTTAAAGCCATTCCTATCACATTGAACAAGTACATGTCGTATTCTAAAGCAAAACCACTCATAACCCATTTAGCCAATTAATTTTCCACAAACACTTTTGAAAATCTTTTTGATGACGAAGATGATTTAATATTTTCTCCCCCTTAAACGATGACCCGTTTTCTATTTAAAGAGCTGTAGTCATTGTTTAAAGAGTCAAATATTGATGAAAACATTTCCAATTAATATCTTGAAAAAGATTGATTCGTGGTGGCAATAAGATTTCTCTTATTTTGACAAATTAATGCACTGAGACGTACACTAACTCGTGTTAGACCAAGTTGTAAAGTAAACTTGATCCCTTTGCATGAGTTGGCTTGTAAATCATGCCCGAGAAAATTAATTCCCGTTGTGAGCCAACGTTTTCCAAGGAAATACGTGACTTTAATATGAAAACCGGGTTGCAGTCTGAAATAACTACAAGCCATAATGGGCATGTTTTAAAAATGTACAACTTTTATACAGACTCTATTTATGGCGCCGTGTCAATATTGATCGACATTTCTAAAGCCGTAAATATTACCGTACTAAAAGACATGCCCGATTTAAAAACGAAAAATATTTTTGGTTTTTCTTGATTTTATAATTTTTATGGTTTTTCTAGGTTTTATATTTTTTTTTCTTGGTTTTATATTTTTGTATTTTTCTTTTTGTGGTTTATATATTTACGATAATATACATGATCACGAACAAAGGATACGCCTGAATAGTTTACCACCACTATTCAGCTGATTCTTCTGCCAATTCTTTGAGAGTCGCTGGAGTGAATGATTTCATGCCAAGCTTGTCGATCAAAAACTCGATTCGTCCTCGATCTAAGGCTTTGGTGAACATATCGGCCAGCTGATACTCAGTGGTGACAAAATACAGCTCGATCACTCCGTTCTCCACCTGCTCTTTAATGAAATGGTAGCGAATGTCTATGTGCTTGGCCCGGGAGTGTTGAACATAGTTGCAGCAAAGGGCAATGGCGCTCTTGTTGTCACAATACATCGGGATTTTGTTGAATCCCAAACCGTAGTCAGTTAGTTGTGATCTCATCCAAAGGACTTGAGCACAACAACCGGACATGGCGATGTATTCAGCCTCCGTGCTAGAAATTGCAGCGCTTTTCTGCCTTTTTGAAGACCAACTGATCAATCTATCTCCAAGGAGTTGCACAGATCCAGAAGTGCTACGCCTCGTGTCTTGACATCCAGCATGATCGGCATCTGCGTATGATATTAAAGCAATAGAGGAATCTTTCGGATACCATAGACCACGATGAAGTGTTCCTTTGAGATACTGAAAGATCCTTTTGACAACATGTAGGTGCTTTTCGGTAGGCCGAGCCTGATACCGGGCACACATGCATACGGCAAATTGCAAATCAGGCCTGCTAGCAGTCAGATATAGAAGGGTGCCGATCATTCCACGATAAAGTTTTGGATCGACAATAGTCCCATTCCTATCTTCATCTAACTTGGATTTCTCCACCATTGGAGTGTCCACGGGGTCACATTTTTCAAAGTTATATTTCTTTAAAGATTCTAGAGCATATTTGGATTGATTAATAAAGATGCCTCTGGGATTCTGAGAAGTTTGTAATCCTAAGAAAAATGAATTTTTTCCCATCATTGACATCTGAAAGCGTGTGGACATTATCTTCTCAAAGCGTTTAGACAATTCTATGTTAGAGGCAGCAAATATTATATCATCAACATAAATTTGTACCAGAATCATGTCGTTGTCCTCCTTTAGAGTGAATAGAGTGGGGTCCACCTTGCCTTTGGAGAAGCCTTCCGAGATGAGATATGTTGAAAGGAGATCATACCACGCGCGTGGAGCTTGTTTCAACCCATAGAGAGCCTTCTTAAGCTTGCACACATGATTAGGAAACTCCGTGCTAACGAACCCATCCGGCTGACTAACATAGACTTCTTCCCTTAGTTCACCGTTCAAAAATGCCGTCTTCACATCCATTTGATAGACGATCATGTTCATATGAGCAGCATACGCAAGGAATAGTCTAATAGCCTCCAATCTTGCAACAGGAGCAAAAGATTCTTCAAAGTCTATACCCAAGGCTTGTTTATATCCTCTAGCAACCAATCTAGCCTTATTCTTCAATACTGCACCCATCTCATCGAGTTTAACCTTATAAACCCATAACAAAGTAAGGATGTTAACCTTGTCAGGGAGAGGAACTAATTCCCATACTTCAAGTCTTTGGAATTCATTTAGTTCCTCCTGCATGGCTTCAATCCAAGATGATTGAGTCATAGCCTGTTTCCAATTTTTAGGTTCAACTTCGGAGAGAAATGCATCAAAGTAGCAATAGAGTGCACTCTCTTGTAATTGATGGCGTGTAGAGACTGGTCGATCGAGACTACCAATGACATTCCTAATTGGGTGATCTTTTGTCCATTTGGTGCTATGTTTTTCAATCCTAGGTGGTCTGGAGTGAACAATAGAAGGAGCTTCTTCTGAGGTAGACGCGGCTGAAGGGTTTTCAGGTATCGGTACACCAAAGAAAGGAAGCTCTTGTAAATGAGCATATTCCAAATCGTGATCAATAGACTCCTCTTCAACATCATTAGGCACAAGTAAGGGTGACGATTCAGGTGTAGTTTGAGAATCACTTGGTAGAGGTGCATCCGGTTCAATGTTAATTGAAGATGCATTAGATAAAGCTTCATTAGCTTGAGCAACAACTTCAGGGATTGGAGATATCACTACAGGTGCTGGAACTTCATCATTTGGGGGATCAAAGAATTCGTCAAACAACGGTTGAAACAGGTTATCCCACTCGGGCCTTGTAGGTGGTAAAAATGATGTAGAAGTAGGATTATTGGGAACTAATCCGGAACTAATAGCACCGGTTCCCATATCATTAAGCGCGGGTTCAGAGCTGCGTTGCTCAGAAGCCATCGCTGTCAGCTCATCGAAATCTGCGTCCATAGTTTCTACTATCTTACCAAGATGACGGTTTTAAATTCGGTATGCTTTCTTGGAGGGCGAGTAACCAATGAAAATACCTATATCGGCTTTCGGTTGAAGTTTGCCCAAGTTCTCACTATTAATGTTTTGATAACAAAGAGCACCAAACACATGAAAGAATGAAACATCGGGTTTACGATCATGTAGAAGCTCGTAAGGTGTTTTTCCATGGCGTTTCCGAATGATAGAGCGGTTTTGGGTGAAACATGCAGTAGATATAGCTTCTGCCCACACGAACAATGGAGCGTTCGCATAAATCATCATAGTCCTAGCAGCTTCCATAAGCGTACGATTCCGTCTTTCAACGACACCGTTTTGTTGTGGAGTACGTGCATCGGATGTTTCATGTGAGATACCAACCTCTTCATAGTAATCACGAAGAGTCTGGTTGACGAACTCTGTTCCATAATCTGTACGAATACGACGGACAGTAGTATTTAAACGTACCTGAATGAATTTCAGAAAAGTGATGATAGCCTTCGGTGCTTCATCCTTTGTACGTAGAAATCTAACCCATGTAAACCTGGAGAAATCATCCACAATAACGAGAATGAATTTCTTACCGCTCACACTTTCAGTTCTCATTGGTCCACAAAGATCCATATGCAAAAGATGAAGTTTTTCTTGATTAGTGTCTTCAGCTTTGGGCTTGTATGATTTCTTGGTACTTTTCCCCTTTGAACACGCGGAACATAAATGATCCTTGTGAAATTTGAGCTTTGGAAGACCACGAACTAATTCGTTTTTAGCCAGATGATTAATAGCATCAAAATTGAGATGAGATAATCTGCGATGCCATAACCATGACTTGGTCTTAGATGCTTTAGAGAGAAGACATACGGGAGAGGCGGCCATCATGTCTTGTAGGGACAACGTATAAAGATTTTCACCACGAGATCCCTTCAACAAGTCTTTTCCTTCCAAGTTGCGGATGAAACAAGTATGTTGTCGAAAAGCAACCTCTAGGTTGGAATCACAAAACTGTCCTACTGAAAATAAATTATGACCAAGACCTTCTACATAGTATACCCTTGAAATCGTAACGTTTCCAATCTGATATTCACCATACCCCATTATCTTTGCAATATGATCATTACCGAATTTAACCGTTCCAAGAAACTTGCTGACGAAATTTCGGAGCATCGAGCGATCTCCGGTCATATGCTTTGAACAACCGGAGTCCAAATACCATAGGATGATTTGGACCACCTGAAAATATCACCAGACGAGGACAATGTAGAGGTATCGGAATCTGAATGTTCCTTGTTATTAGCAGGTACAGATTTAATAATCTTAGATTTGCTAACTTTAGGTTTCTTAGATTACCTAGCCTTCTTTTTCCTAGTTGGTGGTGTAGATTCTAGTTGGCTTAAATCCTGAGGTATTTCTTCACTGATAGGCACTATAGTGGGGGCTGACCTAATTAAAGGACGCTGTTTCCATACTTTAGTGCTAGTGTGCCTAACTAAAGGACGCTCAGACCTAACCTCAATGGATGCATTACTAGTTAAAGGGCACATTTTTCCATCTAATGTAAAGGTCCTACCAGTGGGACGCCATTGCGAGCCAACTTGGGCACGAGTTCTACCAGTTGGCTTCCATTCAAGATCATTCCTAATGGCATTCATTTCATTCACATGATCAATAAGACACAAATCATGACGTTGGGAAAACATACATTCATTACAATTCCAACATTTCAAATCAGAATTCACAAATGGTTTAGGCTTCTGCACAGGCGCAGAGCTTTTAGTCTTAACATGATTCTTTTTATTTAAATCTGAACTAACATTCCTATGGTGAGCTTCTACTTTCTTCTTGTTGGTACTACTAGTGGAGGGCTTGATCTTATCTTTCTTGAGTGGCGATCCTTTAGCCTTAGTAGACTCTTTTACTCCTGTAGAAGGCAAAGTGGGAACATTAGCAACAGATTTTAAAGGTGCCTTACTTGATGGTGCCAATGACGGTTTTGCTCCTGGGGTCTTATTGAATGGAGTTACAGCAATGGGTCTATTAGTGAGTAGTACAGAACCTGGTTTACCTATGTATTGCAAATATGCTAAGCAATATTGAACTCGCTTAATATATTCATGAGCTGAATAATAGTAGCTACTTGAGGGATCTAAGGCATAAAGATCGTCTAAAATATCCCTAACAAGATCTACATGCTTAACTGCATTCCTCATATAATCATCGTAGGTAACCGGGTTGTTCTTATGGAGCGGGTTCTTATAAAGCACTACTGACTTGGTTGTTGGAGCACTAGAGGGCGGTGCAGAGTTGGTAGCTAAGTTATTAACAGCTTCTTGTCGGGTGAGAAGAAGTGTCTCCTTTAACTCGGCTAAAACCATGTTTTTGTCAATGAGAAGGATGTTTAAGTCAGAGATTTCCTCACATTTTTGGTTTAATTGTTCAACATAAGATTGTTGCTGTGCCGCATTAAAAGCGAAGCGTTCTTCTAGTGAACCATAAAGTTTGGACATTCCCTGTCTTGCACGATCCATCTCCCCTAGAATAGACGAAAGTCTAATTTCTAAGTCCTGGTTTTTAGACTCTGCAGCCTCTAGTTCCAATTTTAGTGTTTCATTTGATGACACATCTCTCTTCAATCTCATAATCTTTTCCTCTAATGCCTTAACTATTGCAATCATCTTGTCACTCGTCTCAACATCGTTTTCACAACCATTTGTTATCAAAAGATCCTCATTTTGAGTTTGTTGTTTTAATTCTAAAGATATACAATGTTGTTCAAGTTGATTAAAGCGTTTTGAAAGTAAATTGTAAGAATCTTGTAGCTTTAAAAATTCAGCGTTAGATTCGTGACAAGAATGATTATCTACCTCATTTACAGTATCAGCAACATTTACAGAGAGAACACACACATCATCACATATATTCACAGCATCACAATTAATCATAGCGGATGTAAGCTCATTCGAATAATTAACATTCACAGTAGTAAGCACATCACACGAAATTACTTGGGACAAGAATCGGTCATATTCGGATAAAATCTTTTCCTTTTCAATTAATTGGAGTTTGTAAGCGGTGTCCATTTCATAAAACACTTTTTGAACTTCTGCAATTTCAAAATCAAGATTTTCTGAAAGAGATGCAAAACTTCTTTTTAGACTTTCGACAAACGGATTGATCTCATTTTTAAACACCTCGTTCATGTGTTCGAAAGCCCATTCTCCGGCGTTTAAGCCATTTGAAGTCGTACATTCCAAAATGACCTTGTCAAAACTAACAAAGTATTGATTAATCTCTTGCAAGTTTAACCATACAGTGCTAACAGGTGGAAGATCCTTTGGAATTTCCTTAGGTCCTTCCATTTTGACAAGTGTAGGAAGTGTACTAGGGTTTTCTTCATTTAACATGTAGGTTGGTGCTGTAATGAGATCTTTGTCCATATGGAAGCGAATTCTAAAATCCGTTTTGGCAAGCTCCTGATTCAGTTTAAAATAATCACAATCGGGATATTTTGCAAAATTATATGACCGATTCTCATCAACTAGATCCTTATTGGTGCGATCATCGAAAATAACAATCGGGTCTAAGACCAATCCTAATTGGGTTGCATTATAAAGTCTTGGACTATGGTTAAAAGCTTGTTTTGCATACCGTGGGTTAGGGGGAAGGCCTTTTTGACGTGATAAGTTAAATTCTCTAAACGAAGCATCAAAGAAGTGCACTAGTTGAGAGGTAGCGTATTGTCTTAAAAGCAAATAATCTAGACTTCTAATCTTATTAGCCACATTAATTTCCATTTCATTCTTCTTAGACTCGAGTAATTCAAAATCCGTTTGAAGTTTTTGAAAATTAGTGACCACTAACTCTTTTTCTTTAAGTTCGTTAGAAAGATCTGCTCTTAAGGTTTCAATTTCTTGCAAATGACCCATTTGTTTGTTTCGAAAATGATCATATTCGGGATTTGTTAGAACACTAGACGAAGGCACTAATTCCAAAGTTTGAACTTTCTCGTTGCATAAGGCAAGCTCATCAGACAAATTCTTATTCTTAGCTAGGGTTTCTAAGAGTGCAACATTCATTTGGCTAAGTAATGTAACAGGAACCATGACCAAATCTTGTTGAGCAGGAGTATGCGTATGCGAAATAACTCCCGGTTATGTTTCACTCAAAGTCTGGGGACTCACATTGATATTACTATCATTAATTGTCTCCTCATTTGAAAGACTCACCACCGAAGACTCATTCGAATCAGCACTCTCTTGCACAACTTGATGTGGTTGAATACTAGTATCAGTGGTATTATCAGTGGTATTAATAAGTACCTCAGATCTCTTTTCTGGCCCTAGGCTAGAGATGGTTGCCATAAGAGCTGCCTGTGCAGATTGAAGTTCATCACAGTCGGAATCATAAGCATCAAGATCATCTGCTTGATATGCTGCATTCTGTGTGGTGACAACGTCTTGTTCAGCAATCCCTGGATCAGCAAGAAATGCAAGCTCCTCTTCATCAAGTTCCCTTCCTTGTGCCTGAGCGTTCACCAGATAAATCTTCTCTGCAAACCATTGACCATCCCTTCTCCTCTTGGGTTTCTTGCAATCCCTGGACATGTGACCTTCTTCCTTACAGTTGTAGCATGTAATCATTCACAACTTGCCTGTGGAATTAGCCCGTGGAGGAGTGTTGACCATTGGAGCAGGATTGACCATGCGTGCATTGGTAGTTGATGTAGTAGGTCTCCCCTGATAAGGTTGAATGGGTTGAACCATTACCCTGCCATTCTCAATAGTAGCTTGTTGGCGAGAATTGGATGAATTCCTCAGCTGATTGTTAGTAGGAGCTGATCCTCTAAATCCTCGTTTGCTTAAAGTCCTTGTGAGGTAAGCAGACATAGTGGTTAACACTTCAACTGGGTCAGTTCCTTGTTTGAATACAGGAATGGGGACTTCCTCATCATCACAATACATTGCTTGGTCTTGTTGAGCTGCATAATCACTAGAAGGAATACTCATGTGATCAGAGTAGCTTGATGGATATGCTGCATTCTCTTGATAAGAAGAATATGAAGGCTGAGCATAGGGTGCAATGCTTGCTGGGTGAGGTTGTGAAGCATATTGTGATGAAGGTGCATTAAACCGATATTGTTGCTGATGTGAGGTGGGTGGTTGCGGTAGAATCGAGTATTGGGGGAAGGTTGGTGTCATGTAAGGTGATGGATGATAGGCTTGATGTCCCAAGATATAAGGAGTGTTGTTGTGTGATAGGACTGGTTGATTCGCCATCAAAGCTAAGGAATCAGGGTACATACCTCGAGGCGAACGGTGCATGATCACATGTTTCTCATGCTGCTGAAGAAAAGCATATAGTTGATCCAAATTGCACTTATGCAAATCCCTTGTTAACTTAACATCGGTAATATACTCACCCCATTCAGCTTGAGGTAAAGTATTCAAAAACTTGGTGTTAACCTGGAATGGAGCAATCACGAGATTGTATACATTCAGATCATTCATGAGAGTAGTGAATCTGAAGTAATAGTCGTGAAGCGTTTCCCCTGGGCTGTACGTGAATCTATCAATCAGATCATACAACTGACATTCCCTTTCTTGTTTGGTAAGAGACGTACCTTGTAGCAACACCTTTAAACGTTCCCATAAATCCTTTGCCACCGTATACTGACTTACCATTCGATAGATATCATGTGGAAGAGCTTGGAGAATGGTTTGAAGAGCCTTTTCGTCTGCATCGGCAACGAGTTGTTGAGCTGGTGTAAGTTCTTCAAATTCTCGTGGTCGAGTCACATTGTTAACCACGATGGTACCATAATCAAGTGGACCATTAAGAATTGACTTGACAATAAGCCTCCCATATACCGGTTTTCCCTTAAGGTATGACATCATACGGCCTTGCCATGCTTCAAAGACTTCTTTAGTGAGCATTGGAGGGCGATTATCCGTTCCCGTAATGACGGAAATGTCCGTAAGTGATGAGGAATTAATGAATTCGGATTCATTTTGTTCACATCAAAGAGACAAAGATTATCGGTTGATCGAGCAGTGAAGTAAAGCTTGTGAATTGTGTTGAGTTTTTGTTGTAAGAAACCAAGATTAAATCCTCTAAAAAATCGTCGAAAAAACAAGTAAAATATCCCTTGATCCGGAACTTTTGTTGATTCGGAAGTGTTGATTCGGAAGATTTTGGCTTGGAACTCCTTGATCCGGAAGTTTTGATTCGGAAGTTTTTGATTCGGAACTTTTGTCTTGATCCGGAACTTTCCCTTGATTTGGAACTTTCCTTGATCCGGAACTTTCCTTGATCCGGAACTTTTGGTTCGGAACTTCTTGATCTGGAACTTTCCTTGATCCGGAACTTTCCTTGATCCGGAACTTTTGGTTCGGAACTTCTTGATCCGGAACTTTCCTTGATCCGGAACTTTCCTTGATCCGGAACTTTCCTTGATCCGGAACTTTTGGTTCGGAACTTCTTGATCCGGAACTTCTTGATCCGGAACTTGTTGATCCGGAACTTTTGTTGATCCGGAACTTTTTGGTTCGAAACTTTACTGGGAAACAGAAGGTTGTTCGTATGAACAGTCGACTATGAATATGAAGATTAAACCCAGATTTTTACCAAATAACACAAAAAGTTTTGTGATTTCTACAATAATAAGTAAAAACTAATCCTTATCTACTAATCCCAATCACAAAAACACCAAAAACTCCAAGAATCAAGATGGATCTTCTTAAAGAACACTAATACAATCAAAACTAAATAACAACACAAATCATTACCTTAAATCACCCCATAGATCTTGATACCAAATGTAGAATCTTGATAACCTATGAATCTATGAAGTGGGTTGAAGATTTCTAGAGAGAGAAACTAGAGAGAGAAAGTGAGAGAGAAACTATGTGTCTTTTTATTCAAATGAGAAAAGTGAAAATCAACAACCACCAACCCCTTTCCAAGGTGGAAAGGGGTATTTATATCCAAGGCCCTTATTTGGGCTTGGGCCGACCCATGACAAGCCCATGGGTTGGTTTCTTACTTATCTTAATAAGTAACACTAACTACGAGCTATTACAACATAAATAATATTGTGGAGTGACCGATACTTCTAATATACGTTAAAACGTATTTCTAACAGAATCGACAAGCTTTAAAGTGTATTTCATTAATAGCAGTAATCAATTTCGGTTACAACTAGTTAAAATGAAAAGAAAACTGAATCATAACAAACTTTCATCTATACTTAACTGAAAAGCCGATTTCGTAATGAACTTATCAACTTCATTATTTCGAAAGTATAACAAGCTATTAAGCTGATAATCTCTATTGAACAGTAACCAAAAGGTTTAACAATATATAAAATGATGAAGATCAAGATTAACATTATAAAAACTCAAAATCACAATTTTAAACCCTACAAATCTTACGTGAACTGTAACAGTAACGTGAGAAAGAATTGTCATTGACGTAACTAACTTTATCTATTTAAAATGAACACGAGACACAAGATTAGAGAAGTAAATGTAGAAAAAAAAACTTAAGCTTTCATTAATGGCTGCAAGAAGAACTCGGTTACAAACTGATTAACTAATTAACAGATTCTAAACAAATTTCTAACTGAAAGATTAACTGAAAATCATAAAGCTTTGAGAGAAAAGCTAACTAATTCCTAACTACTATGTGTAATCTACACCTAAGCTAACCGCTAGAAATGAGGTCTTCGTCTTCCTTTTATAGCCGTTGAGAGAGTTGGAGTAGAGGTCTTGATGACGTGTTTCATCCAATCACTTGATGACACGTGTAAAATACGAGGATAAAGTGACTTGTTCTTCATTCTTGAATTTGGGGCTTTTTTCGTTCTTCATTCTTGATCGAATTCATTCACATCTTCTTGTAGAGGATAAGAAGATGATCACTTTTGCTTCTTTACTCTTGTCTTGAAACCTCTTGTATTGTTCACGAATTTGATTTGCAGGTTATGGAGGTTGAAGGAGAAAGAAACCATCTTTCTCTCTCTTGAAGGTTGAAGAAAGACGACTTGTGGGTTTGTGTTTATTTGACCGGTTTCGTCAAATGACCAATTATTTAATAAGTTTAACTTTCCAAACATTTCTCTTTAAGTCCCTCATCCTTTCATCTTTTTTGCAAATGTGTTTAAGTACTTTTTAAGTAATCTCTTCTTAATCCTTCATCTTGTAAAAGTTGCAACTTGAGCCCTTAATCTTTGAAAGCTTGGAAAATAAAGTCCTTGAAGCATCTTTCGTCTCTTTCTTCGTCTTTTGATCAAATTAATCCTTGAAAACGTGTCTTTGTTCCAAAATGTATCTTTCTTACCTGAAAACACATGAAACACAAATACACGCATAATTCTGATATTTTAAAGTTAAAATAATGTATTTGACTGTGTTTTGAGTGGTATTTGGATCATTATTGATGAGTGTTTTCACACTTATCAACTCCCCTCCACTTGACCATTGCCATGACCTCATGCAATGCAGCATTTCAAAGCTCTAAAATACACTTTTCTCATAATTAACCAACCTTGGCCATTTTATGATTTAATAAACTATACTATGCTACATGATGAATGATTTTGAATATTTACAATGCAATGCTTGGAGAACAATTCTATTTATATCTTTTTGTATTTTTCATAAATGGTTTTGATGGAAATAACTCATAAAGAAATCAATGACTTAGATTAGGGCTTTGGTACCATGGACACTTATCACCCTCAAGTTTCACTTTCCCCATACCAAGCTTACAAATGGGATCATTGTATTCACAAGTAAAAAGTGCATCAACTTGTTCATGACAATTAAATGTGGAACCGGTTATTATTTGAGCAAATTGCTTGTGGGCAAATTTGTCATTATTTAAAGCGTGAAGTATAAGAAATGCAAAATCCAAAAATAAGGAAGCACGGTTTTAATCCTAAGTAATCCTCTCATCCATTACTTGAAAAACCGCTCACAATTAATATAAGTTCGTTTCAAGAGTAATAAGTCATTCGCCTTATGTGTAAAATCCTCATGTCATGCTTTCATAAGTAGCTACACACTCGCTAAGGAAAGAAAAATAAAACTCACGCAATAATTTACATCCGCCATCTTTTTGAGACTTTGGATCTTCAACCCCACAACCCGTCAAGGTAATATTGGATTGGAGCAATCTATTGAATCCCCGCAACCCGTCAAGGTAATATTGGAACTCAATAGTCACTATAATTAACACCACACTGCCCCTCTTGGGAGTCTTGTATAATTATTATTATTTTTTTTTTCTTTCTAGCCACTCATTTTTTTGTAAGCCGCTTTTATTTTTCTTTATTCCTCACTAAGAAATTTGAAAAGAATAAAAGGAAAAACACCCGCTAAATATTGAGCATGACATAAGTCAAGTACACATAAAACGTTCTAACTTAGAATCTTAAGACGTACTCATACCAACCATGAATGATTAGACAAAAATGCATAAGAGATTACAAACCGATTAAAACCGTTCTTGATTATTTATTAACAATTATATACATGCGAAGAAAATAGAGGTAAAGAAGAGAAGGGTTTAGCCACAAGTAATTATCATGAAGTTTATCTAGCCCTTTTATACTTGCTTCAACTCTATCATTTCGCATTCTCCACAAATTTAAAATTTCAAATAATGAGATTGGTGGATGCTTAGCCTAATAGACCAATGAAGGACTACATGGTTAAGGATACTATTTAGAGAATGCTTAATAAGCAAACTCGGGTTGAGTCAAAATATCCATGGCGGGCCTAATATGTCAAAGAAGTCTAAATTTGTTAAAACCATGTTTTATTATATTTTTTTTTCTTTTTATATATTTTTGATGAAAAATAAAGAAGAAATATATACAATACAAATGTGTTATGCAAATGAAAAATGATAGATGCAAAAATTATGAATGCATATTTTTGCTGGCCAAAGTAGATCAAAAATTTGAAAAATTTTGAAAATCCAATTTTCCATGTTATTATGAAGTTAAGGCAATCGTTTAGGTAAGGTCACTTCGATAGAAGTCTCCCCTACACTTAAGATAAACATTGTCCTCAATGTTTAAGAGCATGGAGTAAACTCCCCTACACTTATGACATTGATAACTTTGCTTAACTCAAGCTAAGGAAGAGACAACTAAAGGGTATTCATTTTAAGCACAAGGGTTTAATATCACGATAGCAAAAACTAATCGAAGTGAACCAGATACACGGGCCTCCTCCATAAGCTCCAAGCATGAAATGAGAGAGAGCAACCCTTGAAACAAACACCAAAAGACGAAGAAAGGCACCCCTCCACTTCAACTCTACTATAACATCCTTTTAATTAAACCTAACCGATTTAGATCTACTCTACGTTTTCTAACCTAGTTATTCAATGCTTGAGTTTTTTTAACCCTAAGTCGCTAGCTCGACTCGGCCCCGAATTAAGTTGTCCTTGGTGAAACCATCATGGAGAACAAAGGATATACACTTTGAAGCACATCTCACATGATACACTCAAACTTAGCACGTTGCCATTTACTATAAGATTTACAAAATCCGCCTCGATAAATGGAACGGTCCAACGTGTCTCAAGTTTGTCCAACATACGAAATCTCTCATAAAGAAAGCACCCCAGGATCAAATACATAGTTTCTATCTCTACATTCGAACAACTCCAAAATAGGTAGCATCACCAAAGTAAGCTCATACAAGAAGCCCAGATCAATCGAAATCACACTCTTAAGTGGAGTAGATGAAAACCAAGGTGTCTCAAATTTATGTATCCCAGGATCAAAAACCTTTCCCTTCATGGGAAAATAAGAAGATGAGCTCATATCAACCATATAAGATTCCCCCTTAGATATCAAAGCATCATGAGACAATGAAGGTGTAGGAATCAAAACATTCATAACAAGTATATCCATATTGGGCTCCTCATCATCATCAAAAGGTGGGTAATCTTCCATAGAAGGCATAGTAAAAGGAGGATCAAAATTAATAGTGTCTTATGGAGAAGGTGTAGGCTCTAGGGTCCCAAAAAGCATGTTCTCAATAAGACGAATATCCTCTTCCAAATTAGAAGAAGATGTATCAACCACAATATCATCTCTCTTAAGATAATCTTCAATTTGTTTATCTATCAATTCATCTTCACTAAGCAATCTTTCAGTCTTTAGAATCTCCTCATTCTCATCAATGATAGACCCCTCCTCATCACTATAGTAATCATAGATTGGTTTGTCAAAGATTGGTGACTCCTTAAAACTCAAGGAAGTGTGATCATCAAAAAATGGAGATTCACAAGTGGAAAACTCATTATCACTATAATCATCATATATTGGTGTATCAAAAAGAGAAGGTTCATCATCACTAAAATCCTCATTGGTTTCTTCATCATGATGGAAAAGTGGGTTATCAAATGATGTTTCAAAAAGAGGATTTGAATGCATCACAAAATCACTTAGAGGAATAGGTGAAGGAGTCATAGAGTACATGGATTCATCATCAGATGTAAAGGACTCATCACTATCATAAGGATCATCAAAGGTTTCATCACAAAAATCATAAGGTGGGAGAGGAGAAGGATCCATATTCCCTATAGGAGCAAACTCTTCATCCAAATTAGCAATGTTATCTTGACAAGACAGGTTATCAGATGATATCTCATAAGATGCTTCACTAGAATCACATTCATCATCCTCTATTTGTGGCAAGTCTTGCACAAACTCTTCCTCAATCTCATTATCCCTTTCTTTAAACAATTCATCAAGATCAAAGTCACCAAAATCACTAGTAGTAGCATAAAGGTCAATATGTGATAAAATCTCAATGTGATCATGAGGAGAAGAGGTATCAACACAAAGCTCAACACATGGTTCATTGGAAACCCTCTCAAGCTCTCGTTGGATTGGGATAAGGTTCTCAACACTAGAAGAGGTTAATTCATCCGAATTGGTGTTTGTATTAGTGCTAAGAGGCTCGTCCCCCATGGTTAAAGAGTCGGTGGGTTCCATGTGAGGTAAAGGTGATGAAGGTGTGTCATCATTAAGTGTCATGCAAATCGAAGGTTCGTCATCATCGTCATATAAGCATTGTTTAAGCAAACGAGCACGATTAGCAATGTATTCTTCTTCACATGATTTACGATCCCCATCACTAATAGGATCATCCTCATCATCAACTCTCAAAGACGGCTCAACATCACATGGTAAAGCTCCTTGAGTTAGATAAGATTGTACAAAGAGAATTTGTCTTTGACAATTTTCCTCGAAACATTCAAATATTCTCCTTTCCATCTCTTGAAGGCTCCTCTCAAAGAATTCATGAAATTGAGAGTCTTTTTGCATATTCTCTTGGTTAAACCCTTGATTATGAAAAGTTTCTTGATTATAGCCTTGAAAATTATCATTGTTTTGAAAACCTTCATAATTGGAAAATCCTTGGTTTTGGTATGGCTCATTAAAGGTTTGATCATGAAATGATGGTGGAGTTTGTGATAAAAAACCGGAATATCCCATATAGTCATTACAAATATGGTCCATTGGAAAGTTAGGTTGAAAATTAGGGTTCTCGGTTCCATTATAAGCATATCCCTCCCCATAATATCCATTGTTTTGATCACATAAATAAGTATCGTGTGGACCACCACAAGTCGAACAAGGCGAATAATTAGCGTTGGTGGATCGTTGTTGCAAAATCTCCAACATGGAACGAGTATCCATGTTTAACAAGGTGGCCGAATGTATATACAAGTATAATGACGTTTAAAAGCTTCCTCTGGGAAGGAAGTAATACACCAAAGGTGGTATGTTTACACGTGTGCGAGTACACGTGTAAGTAAACACGAGGAATGAGGGAGTAGCCCTCGGTCGACTTTTGAAAGAGAAGAGATTATCTCCCTCGAGGTTCGATATGAAATATCCACAAGAAAGTATATATATAATTACTACTTGGGTGCAAGACCTCCAATCAAGCCTTCCTTCTTAGAATACGCACTAGTGAACGGGGGGTTAGGTGGCGCGAAGCACTTAAGTACCTATTGACCCTTAGATGGCATTTTATAGCACATCGCCTTTTTATTCACTTTGTAGTTTGTATTCTTCGAATTATTGCCAATTGGAAGTATTTATCTATTCTTGCTTAATTAAATTGGATCGATACGCGTGTCAAGGACCGGAACGCCCCTCAACACGGTGTATTGCCTCGGCAATACTTATGGAAAATATGTGTATTGGTTGTTCGTATATGTATACGTATCTACATATAATAATATATAAAAATTTTTTTTTGTATTTATTTGATTTTTTAAGAAAAATACTATATGTACGTAAAAACGATGAAAACCGATATAATATATATTTTTGGGTGTAATCTTTTAGGAAAAAAATTACTTTTTGAATTTATTATTTTTTTGGTTCAATTCTTTAGGAAAAGAATTGATTTTTCGATTTTTTTATTTTTTTTGTATTTTTATCTTTTTGATTTTTTTATGTTTTTGATTTATAATACGTAAAAATAACGTTCACAAGGTGAACGGATCCCAAAATCCAATCGTCTCACTCGAAATCGTTAATCTTCACGAAAAGAACCGGCAGCGGCGCCATTTAATATTTCGTTTTTTAGTGTAGTTGTCTTCTCAGCTCGATTCGAATTGATATAACAATTTTAAGCAAAGACTTGATTGTTTTTGGTTGTAAAATCTTTCTTTGGAATTTATGTCTAATTGGCACGAAACATTTAAAAAAAGTAAAATAGTCTATATTACGTGAACTGTAACAGTAACCCTACATTCTAAAAACTCGAAATCACAATTTTAAACCCTACAAATCTTACGTGAACTGTAACAGTAACGTGAGAAAGAATTGTCATTGACGTAACTAACTTTATCTATTTAAAATGAACACGAGACACAAGATTAGAGAAGTAAATGTAGAAAAAAAACTTAAGCTTTCATTAATGGCTGCAAGAAGAACTCGGTTACAAACTGATTAACTAATTAACGGATTCTAAACAAATTTCTAACTGAAAGATTAACTGAAAATCATAAAGCTTTGAGAGAAAAGCTAACTAATTCCTAACTACTATGTGTAATCTACACCTAAGCTAACCGCTAGAAATGAGGTCTTCGTCTTCCTTTTATAGCCGTTGAGAGAGTTGGAGTAGAGGTCTTGATGACGTGTTTCATCCAATCACTTGATGACACGTGTAAAATACGAGGATAAAGTGACTTGTTCTTCATTCTTGAATTTGGGGCTTTCTTCGTTCTTCATTCTTGATCGAATTCATTCACATCTTCTTGTAGAGGATAAGAAGAAGATCACTTTTTCTTCTTTACTCTTGTCTTGAAACCTCTTGTATTGTTCACGAATTTGATTTGCAGGTTATGGGGGTTGAAGGAGAAAGAAACCATCTTTCTCTCTCTTGAAGGTTGAAGAAAGACGACTTGTGTGTTTGTGTTTATTTGACCGGTTTGGTCAAATGACCAATTATTTAATAAGTTTAACTTTCCAAACATTTCTCTTTAAGTCCCTCATCCTTTCATCTTTTTTGCAAATGTGTTTAAGTACTTTTTAAGTAATCTATTCTTAATCCTTCATCTAGTAAAAGTTGCAACTTGAGCCCTTAATCTTTGAAAGCTTGGCAAATAAAGTCCTTGAAGCATCTTTCGTCTCTTTCTTCGTCTTTTGATCAAATTAATCCTTGAAAACGTGTCTTTGTTCCAAAATGTATCTTTCTTACCTGAAAACACATGAAACACAAATACACGCATAATTCTGATATTTTAAAGTTAAAATAATGTATTTGACTGTGTTTTGAGTGGTATTTGGATCATTATTGATGAGTGTTTTCACACTTATCAGGCGTCACCCCGATAGATCTATCCATAGTATTAGCATTCTTTCGATTAACAATTCATGATGGGATGTGGGTCTTTTTAAGGCTGTAAGCTAACTTATGTAATAGAGTTCATCTAAGCATACAATCGGGTCCCTTGTGTTCTATTTAAAATAAATAAGGTTTACCACAACTTCTGGTTGCACCCATTCATGGGTTTACAACAAATCTTGTTGTACCCTTCATTTTCAATAAATACTTTTCAAGTAAATAGAGCTTCCACAACTACTAGTTGCACCATTCAGTTGGTTAACCGCAACTTATAGTTGTACTCTTTATTTTTATTTTTTTTATAAAACAAGCATGTTATCTCCCTCACAGGTTTCTAAAACAATTAAAGAATTTAAAAGTGAGGCTATAGACTCACCTTAGCGATAGCAATATCAAACGAGGATAACAATCAAGATAATAGTGACACGAGTGAAACGTTGAAATAAGATAAACCGAGAAACCATGAGCTTCTACAGAAGACCTAATAATTAATTGTAGCGCGTCTTAGAAATATACACGGCAACGTACAAAATTGATATCGATATATCATGTTATATATATAATAACATTTTTGATTTAACTCTTTTATATGTATTTAATATTTTATTGAAGCAAATAAAGTAAAAATAATTTATATAAAAAATATAATCTGATTTTGCTAACAATTTTATAATAATAATAAAAAAATGTTTAACACTTGGTAAACACTTATGAGGATATTAACTAATAGCCAAGATTACATAAAGTTTATAAGACATATATTGTCTTATAAGATATTTCAAAATTTTAGTTTTAAAAATGCATTGCTAAGCTCCTAATATAGTTGAACCAAAAAATTTATATTAAGAAAAACTTATTTTCATAAGTCTAAAATTAAGTTATATATGTAAAAATAAATAAATAAATAAATCCTCAACTTAAAGTATTATACATATTTTGTCTTTTAGATCAAATCTCAACTTCACTAATATAAATTCTTTTCCTTATAAAGATGGATGGTATTGTTGTTGAAGACTCACGGCAGAATTTCAAAGCCATAGTCGGTGTATTAGATTTGTTAGATGCATATATGAGAGGGTGGGGTGATACATACATTAAAATGTAACAATTCATTTGAGATACACGTGTCTAACTATGTGTAACTTTTGGTTTGAAATATTGACACAATATGGGACGTGTCATGTTGTTGATGGGATAAGATTTATTATAAATCTTGTCCCATGATTTGTAAAAGCGGCTATTATCGAGCCTGATATTTTAAAAGTTACGCGATTTTAGAAGTTACACGTAAAACACGAAAAATAAACGCTCAATATAAAAAAAAAATCGACATTCGGAGGACATTTATATTTTTATAATTAAATGACTTAAAATAGTTAATGCGTCGAATGAACGAACGAAACTTAAAGGTTTAACGTGAATTACGAAAAATACTTTTAAAATAAAATAATATAAATAAAATAAAATAAAAATTAAACGACAACAATAGAAAATATTTCTATGTCATAATGAGAATATAAATATCGATACCTAACGTATTCCTTGCCGGTTATACCCTAAATGACATTATTACACTATGTTTCAAGCATAACCTTCCCGGTTAGCCGATAATTTAAATTTCTCAATAAAGTAAATACAAAATATGTAATAATCGAGATTAGAATAACGACCAGCAATATCAAGATTGTCACATATATTTATCCAATTGATTCACTCTTTATGTTCGCAGTCTTGCTTTGAGACGGCCGAGTAAAGAGAATGGCTAGTACAGCCGCGAAACCCTGTCAAGGAGATTCTTAATTGAATCTACCTATCACAGGTACGGTATTTAATATCGTATAACGGTCTTCACCGACCGGAGGTAAAACGCTACCGATTTAGGACAAATGTCAAAGCCATTCAGTCTGTGTCTATGTTTTGTCTCAAGAAGGTAGCATCACGGTGTACTCAGCAAAGTCAAAGATTCAAAACCACATACTCATGCCTAAAGACATATTCAACAATTAGTAGTGTGAGCATGTGGATGAAGACACAAGATCACAAGATGGCAAAGACAAGTCAAGGATGATTTGAAGATCTCAAGATTAAAGACAAAGTCGAAAGACAACGACAAAGGCTCAAAGATCACAGCATGAAGAAAAAAGACTACTATTACACGTTCAAGACTCATTTATGGCGAGATTAGTAATCTCTACAAATCTCCAAATGACAAAGGGTAATGACCTCTCATAAAGGGTAATGACCTCTTATTGGGGGAGATTGTTAGCCTCAAAATATTGAGTCAAACAAGAATGCTCGGTCATATGTTTATTATGTATCGTACTTTAGAACGTTGTAATAGGTAGTCGATTAGTCGTGTTATACGGGCTTAACTTTAGGCTAAAGTTCATTGATAAGTAACTAAAGCCCAAAAGGAAAGCCCGACCCATTAGAATATAGTCCATAAACAAGCCCGCATGTGGGTGAACTATATATACCCTTCCTAGCATGTTAGGAAGGGTGTTGGTCATTTTCATTTTCTCCCACTAATCTAATCCTCCAAAAGTTCCAACCATTCTCTCTTTTTTATATATCTACTTTCTCTCTCTAGAATTCATCTATCTTCTACCTTTCTTTCTTGTTTAATCATCATAGTTTATTGGGAAAACAAAAAGGTACACATGCTTATCTCTATGTCTGAAAGTGATGAACGTAAACATGTCCTTGATTATACCATAGTTGATTTACACTTCGTTGAGGAACAAAGAAAGAACCTGCTGGATAAATTTCACTCTGTTAAACATGAACTGTTAACTGCTAAGGCTGAATGTGAAACATTAAAACATGTTAACTCTGAAAAGATAACTCTTCAAAATGAGGTTGATAAACTACCGTTAACAAACAGTGCCTTAAATGATCAAGTAGCTGAACTACACAAGGTTATAGAAAAATAGATGTGCAGTAGGTTCACTATAAATGAATTACTTGATGATGAACTTCCAGCTGACATAACTAGGACTGTTACTGCTAAAAGAAACAAATGAAATCCCTTAAAAAACCCAAAGATATTGTTTTTAAATCTACAGAGACAATACATACATTTGATCCTCTCTTAGCTAATGTACCTGTCTCTGAAGATGTAATTGATAACACTACACCTTTACCATCTTTACCTAAACTCTCTAGAGTTGAACCCAACAGCTCTTCTAGAGGAGCTAAGGTTGAACCCAAACCAGATGTTGATACACCACCTTCTAAGATTTTTGTTGTGCCTGCAAAACAACCTGTTAAGCAAAATGTCTATAAGCATGTCTCTACATGCACTATGAACAAAGTTGAATCCTCAACTGAAGAATGCCTGTTGTCATTGATTAAAGAAGTAGAACTCTTAAAAGAACATATTAAGCCTTCCGTTGAATGCTCTACTTCCTCTAAACCTAAGTCAATTCTAGGAGAACCCACAGTTGAAAAGTTAGTCAAACCCTATTGTAATATGTGTAAAAATTCTCATCACATGACCAAAGATCATGATAAACAAATGGCAGTTAAGAGATCTCAGATACTTTTTAGGGGAAGACAACAGGCTACTAGGAGACCAATAGGTAATTACAGACCTTACCCTCCCTGTAAGTATTATGGATATACATACCATCACTCAGATGAGTGCAATGACTTTCCAGGATGTGACATCTGTAAAAGGTACACCCATGACAAAGCTAACCGTCCTTCACATCGTCACAAGTTCTACAGGAACTCAAGAGTTGCTAATCAGCAATTTAGGGAACCAACTGGAAAGTGGGTTCACCATAGGAACTAATATGTTTCGATATATCTGTGTAGAAACATCTCAAGGAATCAGTTTGGTATCTAGATAGTGGCTATTATAGATACATGACTGGAGTTTAACAATACCTGCACAGATATTCAAAAAAGTCTGGTTCTAAAGTGGTGTTTGGGGATAAATCTTCAGGCAACACAGAGGGATATGGCTCAGTTAACTGCAATGGAATAACCTTCACAAAGGTTGCATATGTGAATGGTCATAAGCACAATCTCATCAGCATCAGCTAATTGTGTGATGCTGACTACAAGGTTTTGTTTACCAAGACTCAAGGAACCATATTCAACCAAAATAATGACTTGGTGTTAATTGCACCAAGAAGAAGAGATGTGTATGTCATCAATATGGCCTCTTGCTTAGAAGACAACTCAAATTGTTTTCTTGCTAAGGCATCTGAAAGTGTCAATTGGCTGTGGCACAAAAGACTATCTCATCTCAACTTCAAGAACATCAACAAGCTAGCCACTCAAAACTTGGTTGCTGGTCTACCACATGTAACTTTCACAAAAGACAATACATGTTCAGCTTGTGTTAAGGGAAAGCACCACAGTTCATCCTTTAAGACCAGATAATCTTTCTCCATTAACAAGTGCTTACATCTCCTTCACATGGATTTGTTTGGACCTGTTAAACCACATACCATCAATTATAACAAATATACCTTAGTCATTGTTGATGAATACTCAAGGTATACATGGGTTTTCTTCCTCAAAAGGAAAAGTGATGCAGCTGATGCCATCTTGTCCTTCATCAGGTAGGTTGAAAACATGAATGAAGTTAGAGTAAAAGCTCTAAGAAGTGATAATGGGACTAAATTCAAGAATCAACAGCTTGAAGCTTTTCGTGATGAAAAGGGAATATCACAAAACTTCTCTTTAGTTGGCACTCCTAAACAAAATGGAGTAGCTGAAAGAAGAAACAGAACACTGATTGAAGCAGTTAGAATCATGCTAAATGGTGCAACTTTCCCAAAGCAATTATGGGGAGAAGCTGTCCATATTGTCTGCTATACCCAAAATAGATCAATCATTGTTAAAAGACATGGAAAAACCTCTTATTAAGTTTTTAGAATAAGAGCACCAGATGTCGGCTACTTCCATGTCTTTGGTTTCCTTGTGTTTATTTATAACTATAGGGATCAAGTTGGAAAGTTTGACGAAAAAGTTGATGATGGTTTCTTCTTAGGATACTCTCCAACAGCCAAAGCCTTTAGAGTATTCAACACAAGAAGACATGAACTAGAAGAAACCTTTCATGTCACATTCAATGAAGATGATGACGTGCTACAACGAACAGGAACAGAAGGTGATGAAATTGATTTCAACGAAAATAGGTCTTTCCCAACAAATGAGTTCTCTGAACTAAGGCCTGTCTTTCGTCATCATCCACACACAGATACTCTTATTCCATATGTTCCTGCATACGATCCGCTGTCAACTCACAACATTGATGTTCCTTCTACTCAAGTGCTAATTGAAGAAGAACATCAGCCTTCCACAAGCCCTTGTTCTACTGTAGCTGAAGATGACTCACCTAGAACTCATAATCAAGAAGATTCTCCTGTTGTATGTGAATCATCACCTCTTAAAATAGCTGATGCAGACACAAACACAGAGATTGTTTTTGAAGAGAGTCCTCCTACTCAGCAAGATGAAACTCTGTTAATCCCATTCAATCTATAACACAAGATTTAGAAGAGATATTTAGAGAGAGAAAGAGAAGAAAAGTAGAGAGAGAAACAAGAGAGAATTTGGAAGGTTTATCTTTACTAGAGAGAGAAAGTAAAATGAACCAACACCCTCTTCCACACATGGAAGAGGGTATATATACCCTTGGCATATGGGCCGTCGGTTTAGTATCCTTGGGCCGGGCTTGGCTTACACTTAGGCTTACGCCCCTAACTTAGACAATATTAGCTTAAAGTCCAAGCCCGGTTTTCCCGACTAACCTATTACAATACAAGACCATTTACGACTAAGATGACCTATTACATTCTTGTTCGACTATATAAAATATAGGGCTAACAATCTCCCCCAATGTATCGGTCATCTTAAAAAACTTAAAAAGCATAAGATGATTGAGTGAATACATTCTTGTAGAGGAGATCTTCCTGCTTTGGTCTTGTATCTTGGTCTTGATCTTGTTTGTAACAGTTTTGTTCCTTCATGCTTTCGTGATCTTTATCTTGAGCCTTTTTCATTTGGCTTTGTGTGCTTGAGATCTTCATCTGTACTCCTTGTGACTAAGATGACCTATTACATTCTTACATTCTTAGGTATCTTGATTATTGCCATCTTGTGCTCTTATGACTTCTGAATCGACATAGGTAGCACAGCTACGCCACCTTCTTGATATGCAACAACATATATAGACACGGATAAAATGGCTTTGAACATTTCATCCTAACTCGGTAGCGTTTTACCTCCGGTCGGTGAAGACCGTTTAAACGGTATTAAATACCGTACCTGTGATCAGGTAGATTCGATTAAGAACCTCCTTGATAGGGTTTCCCGGTGGTAGCAGCCAGTTCTCTTTACTCGGCCGTCTCAAAGCAGACCGCGAACGTAAAGAGTGAATCATAAGGATAAATTATCCGTTTGATTAGAGTCGTCAATTCAGATTTCCTGGAACAAGTTTGATTCTAAAAGAATCGCACCATTGTTGCTTTCTAGTTTGTCACAAGCTTGATTCATAGAGAATCTTGCGAGTCACCTACCGCAGTGCTGTTTGATGTTGACACTGGAAGGATTTCCATTCGTCACTGTGAACACTAATGAGTGTCACTCTGAATGTTCTGGCAAGATCACACGGATTTTGCGAAGAAACCTGGAATCAAGTTTGAATCAATTAAGAATCGAAACTTAGTTGCTTTACAGTTCTCACAAGTTTGATTCGTGTAGAATCGCACAAGTTACCTACCATGAGCTTGTTTGATGCTGGCTCAAGCAGGATTTCCATCTTCATTGTGAATTGTATCACTCAGATGTTCTGGCAATATCACAAGGATAATGCGTAGGACTCAATTGTGTCCTAATGAGATGATAGATAGATCTCGTTTGGATCTAGACTCAATAAGTGCATTTTTGGTAATCGGAGGCTGGAGCAGACTGCCACCTTTTCAATATTAACTGACTCGGAGTGAGAAAGTCAATAGATACGTGTTGATCTCCGTGACAATGAGACAAGTTTATTTTGAGAGAAACTCGAATGGCTGGGGAAGGGTTGTGCATCGCATCACTGGGTCCATGACACTTGTCTTCAAAAGACGTGTTAACCCGGTTTCTGCCTAAGTTGCATAGAGTATTCAACTCCTTCAATGCTTACCAATACGTCATCACTAGCACCTTGTTGTGATTGTTCCAGTGCTAACTTAAGTAATTGGTCCGCATTCAGCTTCATTCAACTCCATCTTTCCTAAGGACAACTATTTCTAGCTATGGAATGTCCTTGGGTAGATCCCTCCGGTTCTGGTAGGATCATAGGACTTAGTTTCCTATCCTAAACCACCCTTTGACTCCATCTTTCCGTCGTGGATAGTAGGTTGTTTTGGGTATAGATCGTAACCATTAAACCATTGAAAACCATTCAAAATGCTTGATAAAAATCAAAACTTTTTAATACTTTGAAAGTTTTACATTTCCGAAAAGCTCCCCCTACACACATGCATCGATATACAAGATAGTTTGGCATGTGAAGGAAAGAGTTGCACTTGAGTCTTTAAGATCACTTGTTGTGATATATTACATTTTAATCAAATTTTCTCCCCCTATCTCTAATATAAAAATATAATATTAGAGATACCAATTGATTAAAATATGACAATTTTCTAAAAATCGACGGGAGAGAAACATGTGTGCACGCATGAATCATGGAACTTTTTTAGTCGGGACGGTCCCCTTCAACAATATATGTGTGTCTTGAAACAAAATTTGACAAAATTTTAGAAAAACGACACCACAAAATATGTTGAGGTACGGAGTTGAGATGCCTTTACCGATAATATATATGACATATTTAATCACATTTTCGGAATGTGTTGGATACATAAAATATGACAATTTTAGAGATGTACCCAACAACATTAAAAGGCTTGATTTTAAAACGCTCCCCCTCAAAAAGTGATCAAAATAACATATGACATTTTGAGATAAAAACCTATTATGAGGAAGGGAGTGATGAACACACAATTTTGAAAGATTTAGAAAAACATTTTGAGAAAGTCTTGAAAAATTGTGTTCAACGGTTTTAAAATAATCAGGGTAGAAGACTTCTCTTTTATTGTTTAGGGAAAGCGCACTGAAACGTTCACTCCCCTTTCGGGTCCGTTTTTCATGAGCTCAAAACTTTGATTGTTTTATGACTAGCTCATGACCGAGAAAAATAAATTCCCCGTTGTGAAGGATAAGTTATCATCCGTGATAAACTTTCCTTAAGTTGAAGTTCGAGTTCTAAGCTGACATTTACTTAGAAATCGTTTTTCATGAACTTAAAAACTTTGAATGTTTTTATGAGAAGCTCATGACCGAGAAATATGAATTTCTCGTTGAGAAGGATAAGTTATCGTCCGAGATAAACTTTCCTTAGTTGAGGTCCGAGTCCTAAGCTGTGATGCGCTTAGAAGTCATTGTGAGAGAATATCAAGAAGCTTCATTTGCCAAAACCTCCAAGTCTTCTGGAGTCATATACTTCATACCAAGACGGCCAACGAGATACGCAAACCTATCTTTCGAGAGAGCTTTTGTAAACAAGTTTGCCAACTGGTACTCAGTTCTGACAAAGTATAATTCCATGATGCCGCGTTCCACTTGTTCCTTGATGAAGTGATATCTGTAACACCCCCAAATTTATACAACTCAGTACAGCGGAAGACTAGTTGGTGTTACGGGATAGCACATTACTCACATCATAGACAACGCATAAAAATCGCGTCGTTTATTTATAAATCATTTCCATTCATAATTATCAAAGTTACATCGGTCCCAAGTCATTATATTTCGTACAAAGTTTTACAAAGTATTTGAATGGAAAAATATTATTTAGGTGCGGGCCATGAATTCTTGTTGTCTTCCCGAGAATTACCTTCAAGTACCTGAGATAAAACATGTTAAAAGAAAAGGTCAGCGATAACGCCGAGTGAATTCATAGAGTTTAATAAAATCCATCAATATAATATCAGTATAAAATTATTACTGAAAATCATCTTGTACAAATCATTTTGATAGGCCATGAAATCGCCAAAATCATTTTATACAAATCCTTATCGAAAATCATAATATAGGCATTTGCCTTAAAAATCATTATACGAGCCATTGTCGTTAAAAACACTATACAATACGTTTTGCAACGTTGTATAGATTAAATAAAACCGTTATATGAATATGGTTATAAAAAACCAAAACACAAACATAATATCAGTAGTATGACCCTGTATTGCTAGTCAGGCAATACATCGTAATTCGAAGCGTCTAATAGTATTTCGGTGATTTGGATTATTATAAGCCGCATGACATTGTTACCTTACTAAACCAAAACGGGTAGCTAACCCGATACCAATTTTGCCCATCTAAAGTAGCGTGTCGTCACAAAGGTCACGCTATGGAAATATTCTCATACATTAATTCACTTACCAATCAATGTGGCACGACGGGGATCAACCGTCAAGGCGCGAACTGGGGTGATCGTCCCCAAATAGTACTATTAAATGCATAAGCGTCTACCAACTCCCGGTAGTTCACAATTCATGCTAATGGGACTTTTAGTGACATAACCTAACTTTAATAATCCATTTAATTTCATCTATCGGGTCCTTTAATCATTTATCGGGTCATACAATCGGGTCATTCAATCATTCGGGTCCAAAATCAATAAACAAACAATCGGGACAAATGGTGTCCTATTTTATAAAACTAACATGTTATCTCCCTCGCGGGTTTATAAAACATTTATAAAAACATTTAAAAGAGTGCGAGGCTATGAACTCACGTTGATGTGGGAAGGCGGGTTATCGGTAATTCGGATGTATGGTACGTGCTTCAATCACGGAAACCTAGACAAATAATACTCGGTCTTAGACGTTTGTCTAATGACTTTATAAAAATATCAATTATGTATACATATGATGATTATATATATATGATGATCAAGTGGGTTTACATATTCTCGTTTACTCATTTTAGAGTTATACGTCGATAACTTTTACACTAGTTTACTGGTTTTACCCATTTACGTGTTTTAAGTCCAATAAACTTATTATAAGTTCCTTAACTTGTTTTAATCCTTGTTATACTTATTTTAATCCATTTTGTACTTATATTATCAGTACATACACTTTCAAGTTGGGCCCAAATGGGTTAAGCCCAATAAGTTCTTTTTACGGGTGTTTATCTTATTTAGTCCAATTATTAGCCCAAGTATTAGTCCAATATGTTTACTTAGCTCGTTAATGTCCGTATGCCCTATAGTTCGGGTTTTATCGGTTTTTACTTGTTATACATGTCTATATATCAGTATATAAGTTTTATAAAGTTTTCATTAGACGGGTCCAACCATCTAAGTTTTATTTAACAAAAACGTTAATTTTACGGCGATAGCCGAAAAAGTCATAAAAATCAAGTTTATAGTTTTATAACTTATAAAACTTAACAAGTTACCATTTTTATAAAATGTCCACTTATTTAACTTTTCACATACTTATATAAATAAAATCCATAAGTTAGTGGGTTTTTATTTTACATTTTATACTATTAAATTTTGAGTGCTTATATAATAGTAATATACTTTAATTTCTAAAAATCTGATTTTTATCTTTACTTTCACCAAAACTGCCATATCTTGAGTTCTACATGGAGATAGAAGCTCAAATTTTTATCACATAAACTAAATGATATTTGCTACATTTAACTCTCCTATAGCTACTGTTGAATCATCCTTTAAGTATTTTCGAAAAATCGTCCAAAACAGTAACTTCAGATTTGTACCTTAAACTTGTTTTGATCATATCTCACTCATTACTTTGATTCCATTGCATGGACAACTTTCACATGTGTACAAGACTCATAGCTTACTGTATATCAACTCTACGTCATCATTTTATCAGTTCATAACATGTTTCTTTACTGTTTTATACAGCCATGTAAATTAATCAAGATTTTAACCTTGTTTCTTATAGTTTTTCACCTTTTTATCCATGATTATCAACAACAAATCCCCACATAACATTTTTATCATCATATAATCATCATAAATATATACAATAGGAAATAAAATACATGTTTACATAATCAAATAACAAGAAGATGAGGAGGACAATCTTTATACCACCAAGTGGATGTAGGTTATGATTTTGACATGGGTTTTGATGGAGAAACTTGTAGACAACCATGACCATCTTCAAGACAACCATGCTCCATGAACTCCTTGTGGAAAATCAGCCCTAAGACATCATAAAAACTCCTCCATGGATGTTATAACTTGCACCAATCTTCATCTTTTTGAATGGAGATTAACATATGTTAATTATAACATATGTTTGTGGTTAAATTTGGATCAATTGGGGTGTTTTGGTTGATGATATGGGACGGCATAGAGAAGAGAGGGAGAGGGTTTTGGAGTAGTTTGCATGTTGCAAATGAGGAGAGTGGTATGTTGCAAATGGTTTTGATAGTGGAAGCTTAAATTTTAAGCTTAGTTAGACAAGTGTCTAAGTAACTAGCTAACTAAATGACACCTTATGGTGTGTTAGTTAAATTAGGCCGGTTTTGGGAGTGGGGTGGGACAAAACTTGTTTTTGTCTCATCCCACTAATTTACGGGTATTCCTCGATTCTAGTTTCCTCGATTTGTGTGCCCTCAGGTCGTTTTACGAAAAACGTTTTTTATAAATTATGAATCAACGACACAAAACGAATCCAATAAAAATTGTCTCATCAAAAACGGAGTTCGAAAACGTAAATACGTAATCCTAAGGTTTCCGGTTTAGTCGTAAAGGACGTTAAAATAAAATCGTAAGTCCTAATCTATTCTCGTAAATTTGTGAGTTTATGAACTAACACAAATTTAAAACTCCAAAATAATATTCACGGACAAATTTATTTTCTGAAATGTCGGACTGTCTCCAAAGACGGTGTATGTAAACGTAAGCACGTAACGTTGAATCCTCCGGTTTAGACGTAGTCGATGCTACTTCAAGACGTAAATCCAAATTTCTTCCCAAAAATAAGTGAGTTCATATTGTAACATTAAAATAATGTTTTCAAATAAATATTGAGAATAAAATATCAATCGTAAATTGACGGATTGTCACAGCATTTACCCCTAAACAGGATCTTTGTCCTCAAATATCATCTTACTACTCGCTTCCTATAGAGTTAAAGCCATGTGGGTATTTCCTCCACATTCGGTCTTTTCTCACAAGTGCAATTCATTATAATACGCGAGTTTCATCACATAACTACGGGAATAAGATCAGGCTTAATGTTGACTTACTTTCTCTATCCATGATGTTCACGGGTTTTTGATGAATGCAACTTTTCGCCGATCTAAGCTCTATTAAGAATAATCAGATTCTCACTTGATAGATATTCCATCAAGTTCGATTTACGAAACATAATTCACGCGGTTCTTGAAGTCCTAGGGTAGATCCAGCTTATATGCCTTTCAATCCCAACTTTTACATCATCTCAATGGTCCCATACAACGGGGACTTATATCCCATGATTTGTCAGATCATGAATTCATTTTTCCAAGTTTAAAATTTTTGGCATAACTTCGCTACCCTTTTGGCACTTCAAGATCTACATTTCACATTCACATAACCTCCTGCCCACTATCGGCAGTTAATAATCCAATCCTAATTTCAACAATCATTTTAGATTTCGCGGGTCGGGTAGTTTGCAAGGTTAGGTTCGCCATCATAGGAACCTTAAACCTAAAAGACATGTCCAACTCACAATGGGTGTATGTCGGATGTCTTTATCTCAAATCCTGCTTACAAATTCTCTAAGATTTAGATCTTAACAAGATTCGATCTTAATCCTAACACGATGATTATCAATGATAATCTCTCCAAAGGAAAACGATTATACGGTCTATTACCAAAGGTCAATCATTCAAACATAAAACAACACTTACATTACTTTGTATCGTTACTTTACCTCGTCCCTTCGATTTGGGATGGTACATAGTACTCTCATCAAGGTTCGTTCTTATTGATTTCTGAGAAAATCTCTAGAAATTCGATGCGAAGCGAGGATCTTGATATAGATGATCGATACAGGCACGCTATGTTTACACAACTCTTTTGCATTTATCATTAACGAGAATGATATTAGCCGATTTGGTCAGTCTGTCGACGATGACCCAAATCGAATCAAATTCAGATGATGACCTTTGCAATAGCTAGACGTTTACTAATGTATGAGGCGATGTATGCCTTCATAATTTGCCATTAGTACAACTTCTTCAGACAAAGATACTTTTAGTCATAAATGACATAAATAGAATACTTATACTTACAAATTCCAACATAACTATATCTCAAAATCTCCATATTTAGACAATCACAAGTGGTCTTTTAAATATTTAACGCTATCGGCTTCCCAATTTTTAATTGTTCACATTAGCCGCGAACCTCTTTTATAATCTATATTATCCTCTTTATAAGTATCGGCTATATTTTAAATTGTTCGGCAATTTATTTTGCACGTTCATTATTAAGAAATATATCCTAATTGGTTCTTTATCCTTTTTATATAATATGTCAGTATCTATATTCATCTCTCATGATGATATAATTATCATGTCCACAATTCACTCAGATATTCTTTCTATATTAGGCGTCAGTAATTACGTTCACCTTCCTGATGAAACAAATATCACAACCGTATTTATTCAAAATTCTTTCTTCATATCTTCTATGTTTTTGTTTCGTCTCATCTATCATTTTTATCCGTTTTACTCAATCCGTCGTCTAAAGCGTCGATAATTATTATGATTAATTAAATAATTATTAGTTAATTTTTATGAAGCGTAAACGTTTTAAATTTCTTAGTTCAACCAATTATATAAAATGTTCAAAATAAATTTGAATTTAATTAACAAGATTTTTGCTGATTTATCAAAAATAATCAATAAGATTCGTAAATATTTGAAATCTTTGGTTATATTTTGGTCAAAGTTTTCTTAGTTTGAAAAGCAAAAATTGTCGTTTTAAGTTTTCAAGTTACGGTATAAATGGTTTTACTCAGTCCTCTTAAGTTATCTCGAGGTATACACAAACATTTACCCCTAAACAGAAGTTTAGTTAAATGGTTTGTGTATAAGGGAATAATCCCTTAAAATCCTTTGTTAAAACATTTGTCAAAATATTTCTCCATTTCTTTTTGGTAAAATCCAAAGTCTTAAAAGGGCTCTTAATTTTTGAAGAGTCTATATGCATATATCTTACCGTCATTAATCCAATGGTCATTTTATGTAAAGGATTAAGTCTTTAATCTCATGTTAATTATTCAAGGTACAGGTTTTAATTGTTCGGCCAATTCAGGGCAATCTATAATTAATTATTAACTTCATTCTTATTCTTATATACAAACAAATAGTCCTTAATGATCACACGCATGAATTTATCAAATTTCAGCCTACACACGTGATCCACCAAATTCATGAATGCTACATGTGCATTGGTCAATCCAAACGACATCACGGGGAGCTCATAAATGTTCATTACAAGTACTGGATGTAGTGATTGGAAAAGATAATCTCTTTCGCAGATGCGAAGTTTGATGATAACCATGCTGAGGATCAAATTTGCTAGAACCTTGTAAATGATCGAACAATTCTTCCATTTCGAGTTATGGATATCGTTTTCGATTGTCAATTTACTCAGTCACAGTAACCTATAAATATAAGGAAGGATAACACCATAGCTCTTCAGGATGACAGGCTTGGTATAATGAAATCTTTCTCCGACAACTCTCTCAGTTGTACGGTAATTCCTTTAATTCAGATGGTGCTGACGTACAGTGCACAAGCCACAAGTGCAGCACCGGGAATATAATCAATACCAATTTCAACTTGCCTTAATGGCGAAAGTTTAGGTAAATCACCAACAAATACCTCCTAAAGTTTCAGATAAGATAAACATCTTTTAATAAATACATATTAGGTTCCTTCTAGATTATAATATCTATAACTAGTTCACAACCATTCACGGTATAATTTTAAGTCTAAATACAGGATAGGGTCATCCACCAA
This sequence comes from Glebionis coronaria, assembly GCA_025667525.1. Taxonomy (NCBI): domain Eukaryota; kingdom Viridiplantae; phylum Streptophyta; class Magnoliopsida; order Asterales; family Asteraceae; genus Glebionis; species Glebionis coronaria. The sequence continues at coordinate 147,183,337 of CM046882.1, forward strand.
GAAATATTTAGATCATTTTTGGATTATCAACATCTTATCATTTAGGGGAATTCTATTCGAGTTCCCATTAATTAAGACAATGTCGTCATGTCATAACCAATCAATCCATTCCACTGGCATTATCAACTTTCCAGTTGCATTACCGTCGATAAGATGTGAACTTCTCAAAAGACAAATAATAATTCATAATCCTTCGCAAATTCAGGGATATTAGGATATACAACTACTATTAAAAGAGTAAGGTCAACGCATAATCTACGCGAGAGAATTTCAAATCAGATACAGATGAAAACATTTAACGAATATGAATATATCCCATGTTTTCATAATTTGAGTACGTATTCGAAAGCTCCTCGGATCGTTACCCAGGTCATTCAAATGAAATCAAATCATAAGAAATGATAAGAACGTCAATACATCCAGTCGGGTATCAACACTCGGTAACCAGATACTTTTTCTAAGAATATCACTATGGGAGAATTGGACAAGAACGAATTGTCAATTGTCAAATAAGACAAATTCCACAGATGAGTAAATTCAACTCAGAAGAATAGATGCTACAGGCACATATGTAGGTGTAGCTAACACTATGTCCTTATTTTTCACTTCTTGCAGATCTCATAAAATTTATTCTTTCACAATCTTCAAAGAAAATTTTGTGCTTATTCATTAGTTTTATGGTGACTACTAATCAGTCTTGCATAGTCCATTCCAAATTGTATGTAGGCGCGCAACTATATACAATTTCAAGATTAACGATGCAATACTCAGTTCGTCAAAATTTTATCATCATGTTTATAATAAAATCATTTTCATGCTTAATTCTTAGATAAGAATCAAGAATAAATTTACAAAGATTTTCTTTGTTATGAAAACAGTTAAGTTTCCAAAGTGTTTCATAAACAACTTCATTTTGATATCAATCACTTTTAAATCTCACTTTGAATAATCCTTATTGTGATGAAAATTAAATTTTCTCAAAGGATACCGTTTTAACTTTATAAAAACAATGTATGATCTGCAAAAGAGTGATGAAAAGTGGTTTACCAAGAACTAACTACGATATGATAGGAAATGAGCTTAGCCAATTAATCATGAGGTTCATGACCTCGATGGCACTCTAAAAGAATAATTCACAACGTAACTCAAATCAATATGAGTACTTGTTTAATGGTTGCATCACTAATGCGAACATTAGGATGAAGCAAATAAAGATAGATATCATCGATACATGTAGAATTTTAGCAATCAAGGGTAGTCTTTTCATTGATCACAAACAAGTCAAATTGTACCGTAACACATTACATGTCACTATGTCATACAATTCTCAGAACTCATCCTACCAACTGATATCTCAGTTAAGTTAGGGATTCTTAAAAGATACCACAATGAATACTAATCTACAAGAGTCATTAGGTGTTCCACATTTCTCGGAAGATCCATCGGTCCCAATTAAGAAGAAGATTTCTTCAATTTATTTCTTGGACACTGGGCATCCTCATTAGTGGACAATGGCCTATGAACAACCTTTAACACGAACCTATAATCATTTAAAACCTTATAATTCAGTCACAGAACTTAACGACTTCCTCTTAACAATCTTATATTCCATACGAGTTAAATTTTACTTTATTCAAGTTTCAACCAATTTTATACTCAATTCAATATCCTACCTCATATTACAATACTTTCAATCTTATTCTTAGGCCTTGTAAAGGCAATGCAATCTCAATATGAATCAACACTTAATTTCCAATCCTATATCTCTTACAACAACAATTATCAAATGAGTCACTAGCATGAAATGACTTGATCATTCAACTAGACTTCTCGGAAAGGCATTAGTGGCATGAGGCTTTTGGGTAATGGTTCCAATAACAGCCTCAAGTGCAACATTCACCCTTTCGATTTCAAATTTAAGAATTGGATGACAACGAATCAGATGACATCTTTCTAGGTGGTAACGTTTTGTCAAACTCCACTCTTTAAGAAAAGATCGTCATGACATCGATATCAGATTTAATCTCGCCAATTCTTTTTCAATATCACAATCAACTAATATCTACATTTCTATGAATATCAACCATTTGTTGGGATCATAAATATCCACAACTTGGTTTTAGATCTAGGATAGCTAGAATTCCTACGAGAATAACTTCGATTATATTACTAGGGGATTTAGGGTTACTTGTGACAATCGACGTCGTATAAATACCTCGTATAAAAATCAAAATAATCATCAAACAATCATGTAATAAAATTACATCATATATATAATCCAAGTTATATATATATATATTAAAATAACACTTCTCAGTCTTGGCCTTGTCGATAACTCGGGAATTCTTCGGCACCGTTATAGTCAAAAGATTTTTAGACATTTTTAGAAAAATGTTTTTAGTTAAAAGATTTTGAAAAGTTTTATTCAAAACCTTAGTTTTAAAAATCTTTCGTTCTCTATAACGAGAGCTCTGGTACCAAACTGTAACACCCCCAAATTTATACAACTCAGTACAGCGGAAGACTAGTTGGTGTTACGGGATAGCACATTACTCACATCATAGACAACGCATAAAAATCGTGTCGTTTATTTATAAATCATTTCCTTTCATAATTATCAAAGTTACATCGGTCCCAAGTCATTATGTTTCGTACAAAGTTTTACAAAGTATTTGAATGGAAAAATATTATTTAGGTGCGGGCCATGAATTCTTGTTGTCTTCCCGAGAATTACCTTCAAGTACCTGAGATAAAACATGTTAAAAGAAAAGGTCAGCGATAACGCCGAGTGAGTTCATAGAGTTTAATAAAATCCATCAATATAATATCAGTATAAAATTATTACTGAAAATCATCTTGTACAAATCATTTTGATAGGCCATGAAATAGCCAAAATCATTTTATACAAATCCTTATCGAAAATCATAATATAGGCATTTGCTTTAAAAATCATTATACGAGCCATTGTCGTTAAAAACACTATACAATACGTTTTGCAACGTTGTATAGATTAAATAAAACCGTTATATGAATATGGTTATAAAAAAACCAAAACACAAACATAATATCAGTAGTATGACCCTGTATTGCTAGTCAGGCAATACATCGTAATTCGAAGCGTCTAATAGTATTTCGGTGATTTGGATTATTATAAGCCGCATGACATTGTTACCTTACTAAACCAAAACGGGTAGCTAACCCGATACCAATTTTGCCCATCTAAAGTAGCGTGTCGTCACAAAGGTCACGCTATGGAAATCTTCTCATACATTAATTCGCTTACCAATCAATGTGGCACGACGGGGATCAACCGTCAAGGCGCGAACTAGGGTGATCGTCCCCAAATAGTACTATTAAATGCATAAGCGTCTACCAACTCCCGGTAGTTCACAATTCATGCTAATGGGACTTTTAGTGACATAACCTAACTTTAATAATCCATTTAATTTCATCTATCGGGTCCTTTAATCATTTATCGGGTCATACAATCGGGTCATTCAATCATTCGGGTCCAAAATCAATAAACAAACAATCGGGACAAATGGTGTCCTATTTTATAAAACTAACATGTTATCTCCCTCGCGGGTTTATAAAACATTTATAAAAACATTTAAAAGAGTGCAAGGCTATGAACTCACGTTGATGTGGGAAGGCGGGTTATCGGTAATTCGGATGTACGGTACGTGCTTCAATCACGGAAACCTAGACAAATAATACTCGGTCTTAGACGTTTGTCTAATGACTTTATAAAAATATCAATTATGTATACATATGATGATTATATATATATGATGATCAAGTGGGTTTACATATTCTCGTTTACTCATTTTAGAGTTATACGTCGATAACTTTTACACTAGTTTACTGGTTTTACCCATTTACGTGTTTTAAGTCCAATAAACTTATTATAAGTTCCTTAACTTGTTTTAATCCTTGTTATACTTATTTTAATCCATTTTGTACTTATATTATCAGTACATACACTTTCAAGTTGGGCCCAAATGGGTTAAGCCCAATAAGTTCTTTTTATGGGTGTTTATGTTATTTAGTCCAATTATTAGCCCAAGTATTAGTCAAATATGTTTACTTAGCTCGTTAATGTCCGTATGCCCTATAGTTCGGGTTTTATCGGTTTTTACTTGTTATACATGTCTATATATCAGTATATAAGTTTTATAAAGTTTTCATTAGACGGGTCCAACCATCTAAGTTTTATTTAACAAAAACGTTAATTTTACGGCGATAGCCGAAAAAGTCGTAAAAATCAAGTTTATAGTTTTATAACTTATAAAACTTAACAAGTTACCATTTTTATAAAATGTCCACTTATTTAACTTTTCACATACTTATATAAATAAAATCCATAAGTTAGTGGGTTTTTATTTTACATTTTATACTATTAAATTTTGAGTGCTTATATAATAGTAATATACTTTAATTTCCAAAAATCTGATTTTTATCTTTACTTTCACCAAAACTGCCATATCTTGAGTTCTACATGGAGATAGAAGCTCAAATTTTTATCACATAAACTACATGATATTTGCTACATTTAACTCTACTATAGCTACTGTTGAATCATCCTTTAAGTATTTTCTAAAAATCGTCCAAAACAGTAACTTCAGATTTGTACCTTAAACTTGTTTTGATCATATCTCACTCATTACTTTGATTCCATTGCATGGCCAACTCTCACATGTGTACAAGACTCATAGCTTACTATATATCAACTCTACTTCATCATTTTATCAGTTCATAACATGTTTCTTTACTGTTTTATACAGCCATGTAAATTAATCAAGATTTTAACCTTGTTTCTTATAGTTTTTCACCTTTTTATCCATGATTATCAACAACAAATCCCCACATAACATTTTTATCATCATATAATCATCATAAATATATACAATAGGAAATAAAATACATGTTTACATAATCAAAATAACAAGAAGATGAGGAGGACAATCTTTATACCACCAAGTTGATGTAGGTTATGATTTTGACATGGTTTTTGATGGGGAAACTTGTAGACAACCATGACCATCTTCAAGACCACCATGCTCCATGAACTCCTTGTGGAAAATCAGCCCTAAGACATCATAAAAACTCCTCCATGGATGTTATAACTTGCACCAATCTTCATCTTTTTGAATGGAAATTAACATATGTTAATTATAACATATGTTTGTGGTTAAATTTGGATCAATTGGGGTGTTTTGGTTGATGATATGGGACAGCATAGAGAAGAGAGGGAGAGGGTTTTGGAGTAGTTTGCATGTTGCAAATGAGGAGAGTGGTATGTTGCAAATGGTTTTGATAGTGGAAGCTTAAATTTTAAGCTTAGTTAGACAAGTGTCTAAGTAACTAGCTAACTAAATGACACCTTATGGTGTGTTAGTTAACTTAGGCCGGTTTTGGGAGTGGGGTGGGACAAAACTTGTTTTTGTCTCATCCCACTAATTTACGGGTATTCCTCGATTCTAGTTTCCTCGATTTGTGTGCCCTCGGGTCGTTTTACGAAAAACGTTTTTATAAATTATGAATCAACGGCACAAAACGAATCCAATAAAAATTGTCTCATCAAAAACGGAGTTCGAAAACGTAAATACGTAATCCTAAGGTTTCCGGTTTAGTCGTAAAGGACGTTAAAATAAAATCGTAAGTCCTAATCTATTCTCGTAAATTTGTGAGTTTATGAACTAACCCAAATTTAAAACTCCAAAATAATATTCACGGACAAATTTATTTTCTGAAATGTCGGACTGTCTCCAAAGACGGTGTATGTAAACGTAAGCACGTAACGTTGAATCCTCCGGTTTAGACGTAGTCGATGCTACTTCAAGACGTAAATCCAAATTTCTTCCCAAAAATAAGTGAGTTCATATTGTAACATTAAAATAATGTTTTCAAATAAATATTGAGAATAAAATATCAATCGTGAATTGACGGATTGTCACAATATCTGACATCGATGTGCTTGGTGCGTGAGTGCTGAACCGGATTGCAAGATATGGCTATGGCCGACTTTGAGTCACAGTACATAGGTATTTTATCAAAGTGGAAGCCATAATCCGTGAGTTGAGTTCTCATCCAGAGGACTTAAGCACAGCACGCGGATAGAGCCACATATTCTGCTTCAGCTGATGAGAGCGAAGTGCAATCCCGCTTTTTTGACGACCAGCTGACAAGCTTGTCTCCCCCTAGAAATTGTATGCTACCAGAAGTGATTTTTTGACTATCAAGACAACCTGCATGATCAGAGTCTGAAAAAGCTGTTAGATGAAAACCGGTTCCCTTCGGATACCAGAGTCCCATGTGAATGGTATTCTTAAGGTACCGAAAGATCCGTTTAACCTCTTTGAGGTGCTTTTGAGTAGGTCTGGCTTGATATCGTGCACAATAGCATGTGGCATGATGAATATCAGGCCTGCTGGCTGTAAGGTACATAAGTGACCCGATCATACTGCGATATCGCGTTTGATCTACGGGATATGAGTACAAGTCAGCGCCTAGGGATGTGGTCAACAATGGTGTACCAACGCGAGCACATGAGGTCATACCATGCTTTTTAAGTATCTCTTGAGCATACTTAGCTTGGTTAATGAAGATACCACGTGGGGATTGATGAATCTGGAGGCCTAAAAAGAATTTTAGCTCCCTCATCATTGACATTTCAAATCTGCTGTGCATTAATTTTTCAAAACATTTTGAAAGTTTTGGGTTCGTAGAACCAAAAATAATGTCATCAACATAAACTTGCACAAGCAGTATGTCATCCCCATATTTATTAATAAAAAGAGTAGGATCAATAGAACCTTTGGATAATCCTTTCGAAACCAAGAAGTTGGATAGTTCTTCGTACCATGACCTTGGAGCTTGTTTAAGTCCATATACAGCCTTTTTGAGACGATATACTTTGTCAAGATGACGAGGATTGATGAATCCTTCCGGTTGATTCACATACACTTCTTCCTTCAAATGACCATTGAGAAAAGCAGTTTTAACGTCCATCTGAAAAACCGTGAAGCCCTTATGTGCAGCATAAACAAGGAATATCCTGACAGCTTCCAAATGAGCGACTGGAGCGAATGATTCATCGTAGTCTATGCCTTCTTGTTGACGGTATCCCTTAACCACAAGACGAGATTTGTTTTTGATGATGGTTTGTTCTTCATCCAGTTTATTTTTCCAGATCCATTTGAAATCTAGAATTGACATTCCATAGGGTCTGTCAACAAGTTCCCAAGCATTTAGGCGTTCAAACTGATGAATTTCGTCTTGCATTGATTCAATCCACGCATGATCAGTCATGGCTTGTTTGATGTTTGTAGGTACAGTTGAACTCACGGTGAGTGCATACATACACACATCGCCATCGGTTTCGAGTTGTCTGCGTGTTCGAACTGGTTATGAAGGATTTCCAATGACTTGCTCCAATGGATGATCACGTGTCCAATGGTGAGTGGATGGATATGGTTGGTAGAATGTATGCATGTTGGACGGATCAACATGTTGAGTAGAAGACTCTCTGACTTCGTGTATTGGTGTACCGAACGGATTGATAAATTCTTCTTCGTCAGGTTGTGCATCGACTGCTTAATTGTTGTTTCCTCCTTCAGCATTGACGGTTGGTGATGTTGGTTGTATGACTGTTTCTTGAGTTTGTTGAGTATCCACTGGAATTGTCTCTTGAGCAACGGGTGCTGAAGTAGATGCAGTTGTGTCTTGTTGACTTTGTTTGGGTGCATCAGCAGTATTGACAGCGGAAGGCTTTGACACAACCTCTTTGTTTCCATAGTAATATTCATCAAACATTGGATCATATAAATCAACCAACTCATTCATATGTGTCGTATCTGTCGATTATGCTGTAGGAGTATTTTCTTGACATTCTTGCACGGGAACTACACTGTTTTGTGTAGGTGTCATAGCTGGACATTGAGGTGTAGGACTTGAGTTGTTGTGATTAAGTAACATTTGTGGCAATTCGTCAAAGTTCACATGAATTGTTTCGACAATAATCTTTGTTCTCTTGTTATAGACTCGATATCCTTTTGACAATGTAGCATACCCCACAAAAAAAAATGCGTCACCTTTTTCTTTCATCTTGTCGAGATTCTCACCGTCTTTAAGGATGTAGCATAAAGATCCAAATACGTGAAAGAATTTGACAGTAGGTTTCCTGCCATTGATGATTTGGTAAGGTGTCTTTTCATGTCTAGGGATGACGAGAGAACGATTCTGAGTATAACAGGAAGTTGCAATTGCTTCAGCCCAGAAGAATAGCGGTAATTTTGAAGCAGAAAGCATTGTTCGAGCAGCCTCAACCAAAGTACGGTTCCGTCTTTCGACAACGCCGTTTTGTTCAGGAGTTCGAGCAATAGACGTTTGATGTTTGATGCCTTCTTCTTGAAAGTAAGATTGCAAGTTCTTGTTCAAAAATTCAGTACCCCTATCCGTTCTTACGGTTAAGACTTGAGCTTGAAGATTGCGTTGTATCATCTTGAGAAAGTTTTTGAGAATCTTTGGTGTTTCATCTTTGGACCTTAAGACGAAAGTCAATGTGTATCTAGAGTAATCATCAACAATCACGAGAATATACTTTTTCCCGTTAATACTCTCTACACGCATGGGACCACATAAATCCATGTGTAGAAGTTCCAATCGTCCTTTTGAGCTTGGGGTAGTCTTTGTTTTGAAAGAATTCCGTTTTGCTTTCCCCAACTCACAAGAAGAACAAAGATGGTCTTTGACGAATTTCAACTTAGGAAGACCGGTCACAATATCATTCTTCGAAAGCAAGTTGATGGTGTCAAAGTTGAGATGTGACAATCGTTGATGCCATAACCATGCTTGAGATGATGAAGCTTTAGCCATTAAGCAAATTGGATTTGTTGAAGATGTGTCTTGAAGAGTTACTGTGTAGAGATCAGAACCATGAGAACCTGTAAGAAGGTCATTCCTATCTTAATCTCTAACATAGCAAGTAGATTTCTGAAAAGCCACTTCCAAATCCGCATCACAAAATTGACCAACCGAGAATAAATTATGATTCAGTCCCTCGACGTAATAAACTCGTTTTATAGTGATATTCCCTTGAACCAAGTCTCCATATCCGAGTATCGGTGCAAATTGATCATTTCCAAACCGTACCGTACCCAGAAACTTCTCCACGAAGTTAATGAGAAGCTTGAGATTGCCCGTCATGTGCTTTGTGCACCCGGAGTCCAATATGAATAGGATGATTTCGACGAGATGTAGAAGAATTAGAAGAAAATGTAGCATTTGACAAATGGGAGCCCTTGATAGAAATGGGTTCCAAAATAGAAGTGGACCTAGATTCTAAAGGCAAGCTAACATTCATAGACCCAATTAGAATGGGGGTTGTCTTAGGTACCCATTTGTATCCGGGTGGTGTAAATATTGAATACCCCCGTGTACATGTCCTAATCATGTTCTCATAAAGCTTCTTTAACCGGCTTTGTTTACGTAGAGTAGTGGATTCTAACGCACTTAATTTCTTAAGTGGTTGCTCAGTGGATTGGTTCAAAGTTCTCGTGGGTTCACTAGTATTAGTGGGCATACGAATAGGCTTCCTAGTTCTAGTATTCACGCCATTATGATTAAAAGCACAAGCATCATGATTGAAAGTACGAACACATTTGCCACATTCAACACAAACAAATTCAACATTCGAGGTCTTAGCATTTAAACTTTCATTACATGCAGTTACAGACGTTTTATTCTTAGAAAACTTAAAATTCCTACGATGGTCTTCTACTTCCAACTTCTTTCCTTGACTATTGTTAGGCATGACCTTATCGTGCATTCTATCGCTCTTAAGTTGTGGTCCGCTAAAGCTAGTAGTGGGGATTACTCCTATAGAAGAAGACACACGTTGATTAGTTTTCTTAATATTCTGAGGTAACCGCGATGTTCCAGTTTGAGTGGGCTTAGTGTTCATCTTATACATTCCAGGTGCTATCACATTGGTACTCTTATCATTTCCTATCTTAGGCAAAGTCTGTGGGGATTGTCCTAAAATAGATAATTTAGGGCATTTAACCGCATTCGGTTGACGAACGGCGGATGGTTTACCCAAAACAGACTTTCCTTTCATTTTCTCAATGAGTTTCTGTAACTCACTTATGGCTATGTCCCTTTCTTTTAGCTGAGCTTTCAAATCATTTATTTCGAAATATTTTTCATTTAGTAGACGAAACGAAGAAGCTGACATTTCTTGAAACTTTTTATGATTATGAGATTTTTCACCTTTTTGTAAAGCAAGTTCAAGAGAAATGGAGTGTTTCTCAAGTTGAGAAAAACTTTTCGGAAGTTTGTTGTATGACTGAATTTGTTTTGAAAGCTCTACTTCAAGATTGCGACATTTCTCGTCCGATTCTGACACTAGACATGCTACATGACAATATTGATCAAGATCGGTATACACACCAAGTATAGCATTCATATGGTCAGCATAAAAGTATTCCTTAGAAAGTCGATCAATTTCGTTAGAAAGTTGGTGTTCTTGTGTCTTTAATTTAATTTGAAGAAAATCAACTTTATCTTCAAGAGATTTGACATAGCTTAAATAAGTTAACATTTCCTCAGTGAGAGCATTATAAAACATTTCCACATTTTTTGAAAGATCATCAATGGTTGGAACAATGCATTGTTGAATGACGACTTCTACTTGTGGGTTAGGTTTAATATTCCAAATGGTATCCCTAGAAACTTTTTCATAGTCGACGACACCTTTGTACAAATTTAAAACCCCTTGTTTTATGAACTCAAATTGCTGAACACTTTTGCTTTTCTCATCCCATTTACGTTTTTCATCTGAAATTTGTTTTTCTAACAAAACTGATTGCTTTTTGAAACTCCTTTTTAAAGAAACTTTCTTTTGGGGTTCATCACTTGGTGGTGGAACACTATTGTACATCTTTTGTTCTTTGGAAAGTTATTTTTGAGGAACAAACTTAATATAATTATCAGAATCAGAAAGGTTTATTAAATCACTTAAGTTTGATTGACTTTCTTCTTGTTGATGAATGATTTCGTCGCAGTCAGGGGAAAGCATAAGAGCAAGATTATCAACATAACAACCGATATCATAAAGAGCAGGCTTGGTACTTTGAACTTTCTTGAGATATTTAGGCTTGAAAAAACTCGTTTTCATATTTCTATTGAGCATATTCATAGTTTGAATAGACTGACCCGTTTTGTAAACAATGTTGTTTAACGTGTCGACTCTCTTTTCCAAAGCAAGAATTTTTTCAATATCCTTTTCTTCACGAGTTTTATAAAGCTCAGTTTGTTCTTTGTTAACCGACTCTAATTCAGTAATTTGGAGTTTATGTAGCAGCAGTTGTTCTTCAAGGTCCAATATCTTTTATTTTGACATATGAATTTCGTGTGTTACTTCAGAACAATATTGTTCATTGAGCACCTTACGTTCATATACCAAACCATTAGCTATCGCAACCCGTCGATCAACTTCTTTTACATAATCACACTCTTTAAGCCTGTGTATCTCATCGGCTAAGGATGTGTTTGCTTGCTTCAAACGTTTATTAGACTCTCTGTTTTCTTCAATTTCATGTTTTAAAGAATCAATAATAGACGCAAGCAAATCACGGTCCTCATCCGAGTCAGTATCCTGAACAGCTTTTCCGTCATCATTACACATATGCTGTGAATCCGTAGAGATATTGCTATCCTCCGTGTCCATTACATATGTGGCATTGATGCTTTCGGGTTGCTCAGGATGACTTCGTTCATTAGCAAACACATTATAGTTATCATGTGATGGTACCTTTTCAAGTGGCTTAGAATCATAGATGGGTCCAGAAGTATCATCAGTCTCTGGGATCACTTCTTGAATCTTCGCCATGTACACATAATGTGCCTCCAACTCTTGATCATCGGCTAAGTCAACTTCATCTGCTGTGAATGGAATTCCTGCTTCTTCTTTCTTACACAGCAACATCTTTTCCTTGTGATATCCTGAATCCTTAACCCGTTTTGGCTTCTTGCATTCCCTAGCCATGTGCCCAAATCCCTTACAGTTGAAGCATTGAATCCCAGTATTCTGCACAACCGGAGTTCCTACAGTATATCTAGCCCCAACTTGATTCATCATCCTCTGATTATCATACCTAGCATCACGATCATACTTAGGTGCATGATCAACTTCCTTATATCTAGCATTGGATGATGATTTGAGGTTGTTGTTGGTAGGTTTGTAGATCTTCTTATAAGTTGTGGTGAGTAATGACATGAGTTCTTCAATCTTCTTGTCCCTTGAAGTTTGTTCATCATCACTGTCTCCATCTGACTCGGTGTCATACTTTGGAGGTGGAGTGGGGACAATTGCTTTTGCTTTGTGTTTAGCAGCAGCTAGAGGTTTGATGGATGAGCTTGATGACTTTAAGGAATGAGTAGGTGGTTGTTGACGAGGAACGGGTTTTGTTGAAGTAGCAGCCACAAAAGCAATAGAATTAGCAGACCGTTCTGCCTTTTCAGCCCTTGGTTCATTCACTTCATTAGTTCATCCACATTTCCATAGCATTAGGACATGCATCAACTATGGAATAGATATTGTTATCAATTCCAGTGAGTATGAAGTTTACAGCATCAGCTTCAGCTTGGTGGAGTTTCTTTTTCTCAGCAGAACATATGTCAAAATCCTCCATAGCTCGTATAGTTGATGAAGTACCATCCTATGCCAGTGTTGTAATTGGTCTGAATTCAAAAACTGGAGGTGGATTCTCAAGGCAGTGACGAAGAGCAGTTCGGTTTTCTTTTCCGTCGAGAAATCTAAGAAAACGAGATCTCCATTGAACGTAGCAACCGACAGTGAGCACAGGTGGATTACCGTTGCCACCTTGTTCCAAACGAATTTGATTAGCAGTTGCAATGTTGATGTTGTTGTTAGACATGGTGAATACTTGTGAATGAATTGCAGATCTTAGTGGATTTGTTGTGATGATGTGTGGTTAAAATTGAAATTCCGAAAATTCAAAAAAAAATTTCCCAGTCCGACAATAAATTCCTCAGTCTGACAAAACGGTAAGCCGAAAAATTTTGTATCGTAAAATTTTGAATTTGAGTTAGAAATAGCCAAAAACTAGTAGGGAAAAAATTTGATTTTACTTGACCTATAAATTTTAACTCTTTCTTTTTTAATCTTCGTGTAAACTATGTTCCGAAACTAGTCTAGATAGTGGCTAAGTCTAAAAATTACTCAAACAAAATATCCATCGGAATGTCCATCGGAATAACCTTGTCGGAATGTCCTTGATCGGAATACCCTTGTCGGAATAAACCCTATCGGAATAACCTAATCGGAATATCCCTAATCGGAATACCCTTGTCGGAATAACCTTGTCGGAATCTCCCTATCGGAATGTCCAAATCGGAATGTCCAAATTGGAATACTCAAATCGGAATGTCAGATCGGAATGACCAAATCGGAATGCTCAAATCAGAATGCAATCGGAATCACTTGATCGGAATACCAAATTGGAATGTCCTTATAGGAATGCACCAAATCGGAATCCCTAAACCCTATTCCGATTACACTGATCGGAATAACTCTAAACCCTTTTCCGATGACCTGATCGGAATAAATCCCACTTTTCTCGGACAAAACTCAACCAATTCGTGATTTTAAGCCAAAAAATGATCAAAACACCCAAAAATTTTGTGTTTTTAGCCAAAGTAACTATACCAAATCTCTACCATAACTATGTAAAAGATTTGTATCAAGAAAAAACTATAAAAAACACAAGAAAAAATTTTTGGGACGAGAAATATAGATCAAAATAGCCACGAAAAATCAAGAACATACCACACGAATCTTCAATCACCTATCCACTATAGGATCTTGATACCAAATGTTAATCCCATCCAATCCATAACACAAGATTTAGAAGAGATATTTACAGAGAGAAAGAGAAGAAAAGTAGAGAGAGAAACAAGAGAGAATTTGGAAGGTTTATCTTTACTAGAGAGAGAAAGTAAAATGAACCAACACCCTCTTCCACACATGGAAGAGGGTATATATACCCTTGGCATATGGGCTGTGGGTTTAGTATCCTTGGGCCGGGCTTGGCTTACACTTGGGCTTACGCCCCTAACTTAGACAATATTAGCTTAAAGTCCAAGCCCAGTTTTCCCGACTAACCTATTACAATACAAGACCATTTACAACTAAGATGACCTATTACATTCTTGTTCGACTATATAAAATATAGGGCTAACAAACTCAAGTTGTACTCTCATCCTCCATACCTGTTCCTGTCTATGACTCCCTAGCTCCTCAAAGCAAATGGTAAAGAGATCAACACATTATTCTTGTCAACATTATTGGTGAACCAAATGCTGGGGTTACTATTAGACAGAGAATTCATGACTCAGAATCAGCCTCAGCCAATGAATGTATATTTGCTGAATTTCTATCACAAATTGAACCCAAGCGTGTAACTAAAGCCCTTGTTGAAGAGGGTGGGTCGCTGCAATGCAAGAAGAAGTCAATCAGTTTAAAAGAAACAAGGTATGGACTCTAGTGCCAGCTCCACCTGGTAAGAACATCACAGGCACTACATGCGCATATAGGAACATGATGGATGAGATTGGTAACATCATAAGGAACATGACAAGGTTAGTTGCACATGGGTATACACAGATTGAAGGGATTGAATATGATGAAACATTTACACCAGTAGCAAGACTTGAAGCTATCAGAATCATCCTTGCATACACTGCATATATGAACACTGTGTATCAAATGGATGTTAAAAGTGCCTTCCTCAATGGAGATTTGGCTGAGGACGTGTATGTTCAACAGCCTGAAGGATTCGAGAACATCGAGTTTCCCAATCATGTGTACAGGCTACACAAAGCCATGTATGGGCTGAAATAGGCTCCAAGGGCATGGTATGAAACGATGTCTACTTTTTTAACTAATAATAAATTTGTCAGGGGTTCCATTGATAAAACACTTTTTACCTTCAAAGATAAAAGTAATTTCATCATTATATAGATTTATGTGGATGATATCATCTTTAGGTCAACAAATGTTAATCTTAGTAAACGTTATGCTAAATTAATGACCAAGAAATATGAGATGGGTATGATGGGTGAATTAACTTACTTTTTGGTTTTTCAAATCAAACAATGTCCTAAAGGAATTTCAATTTGTCAAGAAAAGTGTCTTAAAGATTTACTTAAAAAATATGACTTGGCTGATTGTGCATCAGTGAAATGCCTCATGCTTCCACCCAATAACTTGGGTCCTGATGAGTCAGGAGTCTCTGTTAATGAGACTATGTATAGAGGCGTGATTGGGTCACTCATGTATCTCACAACCAGTCTCCCTGATATCCAAATCTCCACATGTCTCTATGCAAGGTACCAAGCTAATCCAAAGGAATCCCATCTAGTGGCTGTTAAGAAAATTTTCAGGTACCTCAAAGGAACAACCTCTCTAGGTCTATGATATCCCAAAGAATCAGGCTTTGATCTCAAGGCCTACTCAGATTCAGACTACGCTGGATGCTGCATTGATAGGAAAAGTACCTCAGGGAGCTGTCAAATCTTAGGAGGAAAGTTGGTTAGAAGGAGTGCAAAGAAGCAAAACTCTTTGGCAATGTCATCAGCTGAAGCTTTTCTCATTATTCACAATTTGCATCTCTCTCTAAAACCTCTCTCTAAGCCCTCTCACCATCTTCGTCTTCTCAATCCTCGCATCAATGGCGTTTCCATTACCAAAGGCATCTAACGTATCGTTCGAGATCAACGATAACATCCTTGCTTCTAACAACTCAATAGAATGGCTCAAAGCTCCTAATGACTCATACGTGGATCTGGTGAACTTTATGAAAAATTGTGATGTTACCGAAGCATTCACTAGATCCCCATCCGTTTTCTACCAAGAATACCTTAGGGAATTTTGGTATTCTGTAGAAGTTCTTGATGATAACACCATTTCCTTCAATCTTTCTTGCAATGAACACCCCTTTTCCTTTTCTGTTGATGACTTCTCAACCTTGGCTGGGCTTAGACATGGTGATGAATGTTTAAAAATGGTAGATAAAAAGGCTGTTAAAGATGCCCTAGCCACACTCAAATCTGTCTCTGATACTCACCCAAACCTTACACCTGCTGAAGTTGTTGTTAGATCACCCTTGAAAATCAAGTTTTTCTCTCCTATGTGGAAGGTGCTGTTCTCACACATCGTCAAGTCCTTGGGAGGAATGCAAGGCTCTCAGGATCAGATGTCCTTCAACCATAAGCCCATTGTATATGGGCTGATCTGGGGTATTGATGTAGATGTAGGAAGTATTCTCTTCTCAAATCTAGTAGAAAAGCTGAAGGGACCAATCAATCTAGAGAGAAGAATATATGCTACGTTCGTTTTATTTCTCTTATCTTCGAAAGTCTTCTCTTTAACAAATACAACAACCCTAAGCTAACAGCTATGATGTAAAACCCCCAAATTTATACAACTCAATACAGCGGAAGACTCGTTGGTCTTACGGGATAACACATTACTCACATCATAGACAACGCTTAAAAATCGCGTCGTTTATTAATAAAGCATTTCCATTCATAAATATCAAATTTACATAGGTCCCAAGTCATTGTATTTTATACAGGTTTTACAAAGCATTTGAATGGAAATTAATATTTAAGTGCGTGCCATGAATTCTTTGTCGTCTTCCCGAGAATTACCTTCAAGTACCTGAGATAAAACATGTTAAAAGAAAAGGTCAGCGATAACGCCGAGTGAATTCATAGAGTTAAATAAAATCCATCAATATAACATCGGTATAAAATTATTACCGAAAATCATTTTGTACAAATCCATGTAGTAGGCCATAAAATAGCCAAAATCATTTTATACAAATCTTTGTTAAAATCATAATATAGGCTTTCGCCCTCAAAATCATTCTACGAACCAATGTCGTAAAAATATCATACAATACGTTTTATAACGTTGTATGGAGTTAAATAAAAACCGTTATATGATTATGGTTACGAAAACCAAAACACGAACATAATATCAATAGTAAGACCCCGTATTGCTAGTCAGGCAATATATCGTAATTTAATGCTTAAAGCAGTATTTCATTAATTGGATTATTATAAGTCGCATGACATTGTTACCTTACTACAACAAACAACGGGTAGCTAGCCTGAAACTCAATTTGCCCATCTAAATTAGCGTGTCGTCACAAAGGTCACGCTATGGAAATCTTCTCATACATAAATTCGCTTACCAATCAATGTGGCACGACGGGGATCAACCGTCAAGGCGCGAACTGGGGTGATCGTCCCCAAATAGTACTATTATATGCATAAGCGTCTACCAAATCCCAGTAGTTCACAATTCATGCTAATGGGACTTTCAGTGACATAACCTAACTTTAATAATCCATTTTATTTCATCTATCGGGTCATTTAATCATTCATCGGGTCATACAATCATTCGGGTCCAAATCAATGAACAAACAATCGGGACAGATGGTGTCCTATTTTATAAAAACTAACATGTTATCTCCCTCGCGGGTTTATAAAACATTTCATAAAAACATTTAAAAGAATGCGAGGCTATGAACTCACGTTGATGTGGGAAAGCGGGTTATCGGCAATTCGGATGTACGGTACGTGATTCAATCACGAAAACCTAGACAAATAATACTCGTCTTAGACTCATGTCCAATGACTTTATAAAAATAACAATTATGTATACATATGATGATTTTATATATATGATGATCAAGTGGGTTTATATATTCTCATTTACTCATTTTTGTGTTATGTATTGGTAACCTTTTACTAGTTTACTAGTTTTACCTATTTACGTGTTTTAGGTCCAATAGCCTATTATAAGTTCATTAACTTGTATTAATCCATTTCATACTTGTATTATCAGTATTTATACTTTACATGTTGGGCCCAAATGGGTTAAGCCCAATAAATACTTTTTATAAGTGTTTTAGCCCATTTTGTTGTATTATTAGTCCGATATGCTAACTTAGCTTGTTAATGTCCGTATGTCCTATAGTTCGGGTTTTTATCGGTTTTTACTTGTATTAGATACTTATATATCAGTATATTACTTTTAAAAACTTTACATTAGACGGGTTTGATCGTCTAAGTTTTAATTGGCGAAAAACGTTAATTTTACGGTAATAGC
The DNA here is from genome assembly GCA_025667525.1 of Glebionis coronaria. Classification (NCBI taxonomy): domain Eukaryota; kingdom Viridiplantae; phylum Streptophyta; class Magnoliopsida; order Asterales; family Asteraceae; genus Glebionis; species Glebionis coronaria. The sequence continues at coordinate 147,201,542 of CM046882.1, forward strand.
CGAAAAAGTTGTAAAAATCATGTTTATAGTTTTATAACTTATAAAACTTATCAAACTACCATTTTTATAAAATGTACATTTTATTTATCCTTATACATATTTATATAAATGTATTATATAAGTTAGTGGGTTTTAATTCACATTTTATACTATTTTTATTTGAGTGCTTATATAATACTATTATACTTTAATTTTCCCAAAATCTGATTTTTACTTTCATGTTCACCAAAACAGCCATATCTAGAGTTCTATATGGAGATAGAACCTCAAATGCTTATGAAATAAACTACATGATATGTGCTACATTTAACTATTATATGGCTACTATTGAATCAGCCTCTAAGTATTTTCTAAAAATCGTCCAAAACAATCTATGCAGATTTGTACTCTAATATTGTTTTGATCATATCTCACTCATCCTATTGATTCCATTGCATGTCCAACTCTTACATGTGTACAAGACTCATAGCTTACTGTATATTAATCTATTCAAGCCATTTTATTAGTTTATCATATGATTCTTTACTGTTTTATAAAGCCATTATTTTTAAACATGATTTTAACCTTTCTACATATACTTTTTCATCTTTTTACCCAAGATTATCAACACCAAATACCCACATAATATTTTTATCATCATATATCATCATACATATATACATTTAAGAAGAAAATACATGATTACATAATCAAAATTAACAAAAGGACGGGGAGAACAATCTTTATACCACCATGATGATGTAAGTTATGATCAAGACATGGATTTTGATGGAGAAACTTGTGATAAACCAAGACCATCTTCAAGACCACCATTCTTCAAGAACTCCTTGTGGAAAATCAGCCCCAAGACTCCATAGAAACTCCTCCTTGGATGTTATAATTTTCACCAATCCTCATCTCTTTGAATGGAGATTAACACATGTTAATTATAACAAATGTTTGTGGTTAAATTTGATCAAAGTGAGGTGTTTATGGTGAGGATGGGACGACATTATTGAGAGAGTGAGAGAGTTTGTAGGTTGTTTTGCATGGAGAAAATGAACAAATGGTTTTAGTTGCTAGTTTTGATGTGTTGGTGGGAAGGTTGGCTTAACTTGTAAGCTTAGCTTACAAGTGTAAGCTTTGTTGTTACAAGGTTGCCACATCTTTGATGTGGTGTCCAAGTTGGCCGTCCCATGCTAGTGGGGTGGGGCAAGATTTATCTTGTCTCATCCCACTACTTTACGGGTATTCCTCGATTCTAGTTTCCTCGATTTGCGTGCCCTCGGGTCGTTTTACGAAAAACGTTTTTCTAAATTATGAATCAACGGCACAAAACGAATCTAATAAAAATTGGCTCATCAAAAACGGAGTTGGAAAACGTAAATACGTAATCCTAAGGTTTCCGGTTTAGTCGTAAAGGACGTTAAAATAAAATCGTAAGTCCTAATCTCTTCTCGTAAATTTGTGAGTTTATGAACCAACACAAATTTAAAATCTCAAAATAATATTCACGGACAAATTTATTTTCTGAAATGTCGGACTGTCACCAAAACGGTGTATGTAAACGTAAGCACGTAACGTAAAATCCTCCGGTTTAGACGTAGTCGATGCTACTTCAAGACGTAAATCCAAATTACTTCCCAAAAATAAGTGAGTTCATAATATAGCATTAAAATAATATTTTCAAATAATAATTGAGAATAAAATATCAACCATAAATTGATGGATTGTCACAGCATTTACCCCTAAACATGATCTTTGTCCTCAAAGATCATCTTACTACTCGCTTCTTATAGAGTTAAAGCCATGTGGGTATTTCCTCCACAGTCGGTCTTTTCTCACAAGTGTAATCCATTACAATACGCGAGTTTCATCAAACATAACTACAGGAATAAGATCAGGCTTAATGTTGACTTACTTTCTCTATCCATGATGTTCACGGGTTTCTGATGAATGCAACTTTTCGCCGATCTAAACTTTATCAAGAAGAATTCAGATTTTCACTTGATAGATATTTATCAAGTTCGATTTACGAAACATAATTCATGCAGCTCTTGAAGTCCTAGGGTAGATCCAGCTTAGATGCCTTTGAAACCAATCTTTTACATCATCTCAATGGTCCCATATAACGGGGACTTATATCCCATGATCTTCCAGATCATCAATTCATTTTTCCGTGGTTAAATTTTTTGGCATAATTTCGCTACCCATCTGGCACTTCAAGATCTACATTTCATATTTACATAACCTCCTACCTACTACCGGCAATCAATAATCAGATCCTAATTTCAATAATCATTTCAGGTCTCGCGGGTCGAGTATTTTGTAAGGTTAGGTTCGCCATCATAGGGAACCTTAAACCTAAAAGACATGTCCAACTCACAATGGGTGTATGTCAGGTGTCTTCATCTCAACTCCTGCTTACAGATGCCCTAATTTTTAGATCCTAACAAGATTCAATCTCAATCCTAATACGATGATTATCATTGATAATCTTTCCTAAGGAAAGCGATTATACGGTTTATTACCAAAGGTCAATCATTTAAACATAAAACAACACTTATAGTATTTTGTATCGTTACTTTACCTCGTCCCTTCGATTGGGGTGGTACACAGCACTCTCATCAAGATTCGTTCTCAATGAATTCTGAGCAAATCTCTAGAAATTCAATGCGAAGCGAGGGTCTTGATAGAGATGGGCGATACAGGCACACGATGTTTACACAACTCCTTTAAATACAAAAGAGTCAATTTCTTCATCAAGAATCTATCATTAACAGGAATGATATTAGCAGATTTGGTCAGTCTGTCGACGATGACCCAAATCGAATCAAATTCAGATGATGACCTTTGTAATAGCTAGACGTTTACTAATGTATGAGGCGGTGTATGCCTTCATAATTTGCCATTAGTACAACTTCTTCTGATAATGATACATTAAATCAGAACTGACAGGAATAGAATACTTATACTTACAAGATTCCAACATAACTATATCTCACAATCCTCCATATTTAGACAATCACAAGTGGTCTTTAAAACATTTAACGCTATCGGCTTCTCAGTTCTAATGGTTCACATTAGCCGCGAACCCCTTTTATTATCTATATTATCCTTTTTACAAACATCGTTCATATTTAAATTGTTCGGCAATTTTATTTTGCACCTTCATTACTAAGGAACACATCCTAATTGGTTCTTTATCCTTTTCTACATAACGTGTCAGTATTTACATTCATTAAAAATTTCTTTCTTCACATTTTCTAAGTTTTAGTTTCTTCCCAACTATCATTTTTATCCGTTTTACTCAATCCGACGTCTAAAGCGTCGATAATTATTACGACCAATTAAATAATAAATATTCAATTTTTATGAAACGAAAACGTAAAGATTTTAAATTTCTTAGTCCGTCCAATTATATGAAAATGTTAAAAATAATTTTTAATTTAATTAACACGATTTTTGTTGATTTATCAAAACTAATTAATAGGATTCGTAAATGTTCGAATCTTTGTTTATATTTTGGTCAAAATTTTCTTAGTTGAAAAGTAAAAATTGTCATTTCAAATTTTAAGTCGTGGTTTAAAAGGTTTCCTCAATCCCTCTTAGGTTGTCTTGAGGTATACACGAACATTTACCCCTAAACAGGAGTTTAGTTAAATGTTCTGGGTATAAGGGAATAATCCTTTAAAAATCCTTTGTCAAAACATTTGTCAAAACACATTTGCACTTTCTTTTTGGTAAAACCCAAAATCTTAAAAGGGCTCTTAATTTTTGAAGAGTCAATATAGATTCCATTATCTTTTAATCACACGGTCAAATAATGTAAGGGATTAAGTCTTTAATCTCATGTTAATTATTCAAGGTACATGTTTTTATTGTTCGGCCAATTCAGGGCAATCTATAAATAATTATTAACTCATTCTTATTCTTATAAACAAACAAATGGTCCTTAATGATCGCAAGCATGAATTTATCAAATTACAGCCTTCACACGTGATTCACCAAATTTATGAATGCTACGTGTGTATTAGTCAATCCAAACGTCATCATGTAAAACTCATAATGTTCATTACAAGTTATGGATGTAATGATTGGAATAGATAATCTTTTTTTTGCGGACGCGAAGTTGATGATAACCATGCCATGGATGAAATCTTTAAAACATACGCTAGAACCTTGTAAATGATCGAACAAATCTTCCATTTCGAGTCATGGATATCGTTTTCGATTGTCAATTTACTCAGTTCACAGTAATCTATAAATATAAAGAATAATGATACCATAGCTCTTCATGATGACGAGCTCGGTAGAATAAAATCTTTCTCTGACAACTCTCTCAGTTGTACGGTAATTCCTTTAATTTAGATGGTGCTGACGTACAGTGCACAAGCCACAGGTGCAGCACCAGGAATATGATCAATACCAATTTCAACTTGCCTTAATGGCGAAAGTCTAGGTAATTCACCAACAAATACCTTCTAAAGTTTCAGATAACGAAAACATCTTTTAATAAATTCATATTAGGTTCTTTCTAGATTATAATATCTATGACTAGTTCATAACCATTCATGGTATAATTTCAAGTCTAAATGCAGGATATGGTCATCATCACTTTTGATAATCAACATCTTATTATTTAGGGGAATTCAATTCGAGTTCCCATCAATTAAGACAATGTCGTCATGTCATAATCAATCAATCCATTCTACTGGCACTATCAACTTTCCAGTTTCATTGCCGTTGATAAGATGTGAACTTCTCAAAAGACTAATAATAACTCATAACCTTTCACAACTTCAAGGATATATGGAGACACAACTACCATTAAAAGAGTAAGGTCAACGCATAATCTATGCGAGAGAATTTCAAATCAGATACAGACGAAAACATTTAAAGAATATGAATATATCCCAAGTTTTCATAATTTGAGTACGCATTCGAAAGCTCCTCGGATCGTTACCCAGGTCATTCAAATGAAATCAAATCATAAGAAATCATAGGAACGTCGATACATCCAGTCGGGTATCAACACTCGATAATCAGATACTTTTCCTAAGAATCTCACTACGGGAGAATTGGACAAGAAAGAATTGTCAATTCTCAAATAAGACAATTTCCACAGATGAGTAAATTCGACTCAGAAGAATAGATGCTACAGGCACATATGTAGGTGTCCCTAACACTATGTCCTTATTTTTCACTTCTTGCAGATCTCATAAAATTTAATCTCTCACAATCTTCAAAGAAAATGTAGTGTTCATTCATTAGTTTTATGGTGACTACTAATCAACCTTGCATGGTCCATTCCAAATTGTATGTAGGCGCGCAACTATATACAATTTCAAGATTAACGATGCAATACTCAATTCGTCAAAATTTTATCATCATGTTTATAATATAAACACTTTCATGCTTAATTCTTAAATAAGAATAAAAAATAAATTTACAAAGATTTTCTTTGTTATGAAAACAATTAAGTTTTCCAAGGTGTTTTATAAACAACTTTATTTCAATAACAATCACTTATAAATCTCACTTTAAATAATCCTTACGGTGATGAAAATTCAATCTTTTATCAAGGGATACTGTTTTATCTTGTAAAAACAATCAGTGATCTGCAAAAGAGTGATGAAGAGTTGTTCACCAAGAACTAACTTCAATATAATATGAGATGAGCTTAGCCAAATAATCATGAGGTTCATGACCTTGATGGCGCTCAAAAAGATTAATCCACAACGTAACTCAAATCGAGATGAGTACTTGTTCAATGGTTGCATCACTAATGCGAACATTAGGATGAAGCAATAAAAGATAGATATCATCGATACATGTAGGATTTAGCAATCAAAGGTAGTCTTTTCATTAATCACAAACAAGTCAAAATTGTACCGTAACACATTACGTGTCACAATGTCATACAATTCTCAGAACTCATCCTACCAACTGATATCTCAGTTAAGTTACGGATTTTTAAAAGATACCACAATGAATACTAACCTACAAGAGTCATTAGATGTTCCACATGTCCCGAAAGATCCATCGGTCCCAATTCAGAAGAAGATTTCTTCAATTTATTTATTGGACACTGGGCATCCTCATTAGTGGACAATGGCCTAGGAACAACCACTAACACGAATCAACAATCAATTAAAACCTTATAATTCAATCACAAAACTTAACGACTTCCTCTTAACAATTTCATATTCCATACGAATTAAATTTTTCTTTATTCCAGTTTCAACCAAATCATACTCAATGCGATATCCTACATCATTCTCCAATACTTTCAACCTTATTCATAAACCTTAATAGGGCAATCAAAGCTCGATATGAACAACACTTAATTTCCAATCCTATAACTCCTTTATCAATAATTATCAAATGAGTCACTAGTATGAAATGACTTGATCATTCAACTAGACTTCTCGGAAAGGTACTAGTGGCATGAGGCTTTTTGGTAATGGTTCCAATGACAGCCTCAAGTGCAACATTCACCCTTTCGATTTCAATTTAAGAATTGGATGATAACGAATCAGATGACATCTTTCTAGGTGGTAACGTTTTGTCAAACTCCACTCTATAAGGAAAGATCGTCATGACATCGATATCAGTTTTAATCTCGCCAATTCTTCTTCAATATCACAATCAACTAATATTAACGTTTCTACGAATATAAATCATTTGTTGGGATCATAAATATCCACAACTTGGTTTAGATCTAGGATAGCTAGAATTCCTACGAGAATAGCTTCGATTAATTTACTAGGGGATTTAGGGTTCCTTGTGACAATCTACGTCGTATAAATACCTCGTATAAATATCAAAATAATCATCAAACAATCATGTAATAAAATTACATCATATATATATATATATATAATCCAAGTTATATATATATATATATATATATATATATATTAAAATAACACTTCTCAGTCTGGCCTTGTCGGTAACTCGGGAATTCTTCGGCACCGTTATAGTCAAAAGATTTTTATACATTTTTAGAAAAATGTTTATAGTTAAAAGATTTTGAAATGTTATATTCAAAACCTTGGTTTTAAAAATCTTTTGTTCTCTATAACGAGAGCTCTGGTACCAAACTGTAACACCCCCAAATTTATACAACTCAATACAGCGGAAGACTCGTTGGTGTTACGGGATAGCACATTACTCACATCATAGACAAGGCTTAAAAATCGCGTCGTTTATTAATAAAGCATTTCCATTGATAAATATCAAATTTACATAGGTCCCAAGTCATTGTATTTTATACAGGTTTTACAAAGCATTTGAATGGAAATTAATATTTAAGTGCGGGCCATGAATTCTTTGTCTTCTTCCCGAGAATTACCTTCAAGTACCTGAGAAAAAACAGGTTAAAATAAATGGTCAGCGATAACGCCGAGTGAATTCATAGATTTTAATAAAATCCATCAATATAACATCGGTATAAAATTATTACCGAAAATCATTTTGTACAAATCCATGTAGTAGGCCATAAAATAGCCAAAATCATTTTATACAAATCTTTTTCAAAATCATAATATAGGCTTTCGCCCTCAAAATAATTCTACGAACCAATGTCGTAAAAATATCATACAATACGTTTTATAGCGTTGTGAAAACCAAAACACGAACATAATATCAATAGTAACACCCCGTATTGCTAGTCAGGCAATATATCGTAATTTACTGCTTAAAGCAGTATTTCGTTAATTGGATTATTATAAGTCGCATGACATTGTTACCTTACTACAACAAACAACGGGTAGCTAGCCCGAAACTCAATTTGCCCATCTAAATTAGCGTGTCGTCACAAAGGTCACGCTATGGAAATCTTCTCATACATAAATTCGCTTACCAATCAATGTGGCACGACGGGGATCAACCGTCAAGGCGCGAACTGGGGTGATCGTCCCCAAATAGTACTATTATATGCATAAGCGTCTACCAAATCCCGGTAGTTCACAATTCACGCTAATGGGACTTTTAGTGACATAACCTAACTTTAATAATCCATTTTATTTCATCTATCGGGTCATTTAATCATTCATCGGGTCATACAATCATTCAGGTCCAAATCAATGAACAAACAATCGGGACAAATGGTGTCCTATTTTATAAAAACTAACATGTTATCTCCCTCGCGGGTTTATAAAACATTTCATAAAAACATTTAAAAGAGTGCGAGGCTATGAACTCACGTTGATGTGGGAAAGCGGGTTATCAGCAATTCGGATGTACGGTACGTGCTTCAATCACGGAAACCTAGACAAATAATACTCGTCTTAGACTCATGTCCAATGACTTTATAAAAATAACAATTATGTATACATATGATGATTTTATATATATGATGATCAAGTGGGTTTATATATTGTCATTTACTCATTTTTGTGTTATGTATTGATAACCTTTTACTACTTTACTAGTTTTACCTATTTACGTGTTTTAGGTCCAATAGCCTATTATAAGTTCATTAACTTGTATTAATCCATTTCATACTTGTATTATCAGTATTTATACTTTACATGTTGCGCCCAAATGGATTCAGCCCAATAAGTACTTTTTATAAGTGTTTTAGCCCATTTTGTTGTATTATTAGTCCGATATGCTAACTTAGCTTGTTAATGTCCGTATGTCCTATAGTTCGGGTTTTTATCGGTTTTTACTTGTATTAGATACTTATATATCAGTATATGACTTTTAAAAACTTTACATTAGACGGGTTTGATCGTCTAAGTTTTAATTGGCGAAAAACGTTAATTTTACGGTAATAGCCGAAAAAGTTGTAAAAATCATGTTTATAGTTTTATAACTTATAAAACTTATCAAACTACCATTTTTATAAAATGTCCATTTTATTTATCCTTATACATATTTATATAAATGTATTATATAAGTTAGTAGGTTTTAATTCACATTTTATACTATTTTTATTTGAGTGCTTATATAATACTATTATACTTTAATTTTCCCAAAATCTGATTTTTACTTTCATGTTCACCAAAACAGCCATATTTAGAGTTCTATATGGAGATAGAAGCTCAAATGTTTATGGCATAAAGTACATGATATGTGCTACATTTAAGTCTTCTATGTTGAATCAACCTCTAAGTATTTTCTAAAAATCGTCCAAAACAGTCTATGCAGATTTGTATTCTAATATTGTTTTGATCATATCTCACTCATCCTATTTATTCCATTGCATGGCCAACTCTCACATGTGTACAAGACTTATAGCTTACTGTATATATCTATTCAAGCCATTTTATCAGTTTATCATATGATTCTTTACTGTTTTATACAGCCATTATTTTTAAACATGATTTTAACCTTTTTACATATAGTTTTTCATCTTTTTACCCATGATTATCAACACCAAATCCCCACATAATATTTTTATCATCATATATCATCATACATATATACATTTAAGAAGAAAATACATGATTACATAATCAAAATTAACAAAAGGATGGGGAGAACAATCTTTATACCACCATGATGATGTAAGTTATGATCAAGAGATGGATTTTGATGGAGAAACTTGTGATAAACCAAGACCATCTTCAAGACCACCATTCTTCAAGAACTTCTTGTGGAAAATCAGCCCCAAGACTCCATAGAAACTCCTCCTTGGATGTTATAATTTGCACCTGAAATTGTGTATAATGCAGTTCGTTTTTCTCAGTTCTTGCTAATTGAAAGTCCAACCAATATCGGGTTTTTAATTGTTTTTGGTTGTTAATCTTTTTTTGGATATTCTATTTGCTAATTCAACAAAGCCTTGTAAAAATGAAAAATATTACCTACTTATATGTAAAACATTTTGCAATTACCAAATTTTTATTCAAGAAATATTGAAAATGTAAAATTTAAAACTACAAGGACTGAAAATGTAAATTCTAGGAAATATAAATGCTTGAAATGTAAATTCTAACAAGTCTAGGGACTGAAAATGCAAATCAGTAAACTAAGGATCAAGAATGCAAAACTTTTAACAAACTAACCAAAATGTAACCAATTACCAAACTTGCTAACTGTTTTTAAACAACTTCAAAACTGAAAGGACTTAAGTGTGAAAACCCTAAAAAGATGGAATATTAGCCATGATTAAAAACTGCTCAAAACATAAACGACCAAAATGCAATTTTAGAAACTTTATAAGCCAAAAACGGGTTATAGAGACAAATAAGCTCGTTTGAGCTTATTAATGGACCAAACTGGTTCAAACCAGTTTCAAAACACTTCTTTTTCAAAATAAGCTAGACCTCTAGAAGGATTTTGATTGAAAATTCAAAATAAGCAAATAAGCACTTCAAGATAAGCCCAAAATAAGCTACAGAACAAACCAAACAAGCACAACTTGATTTTCTTGCCAAAACTGATTAAGCAACTCAAATGATAAACGGGAAATCAAACTAGAACGAATTTCATCAAGAAATAAGCTAGAAATCTGAATTAAGCTAAAATGTGCTTATCGTTGACCAGGCGTTGACCAAACTTTTTTGACAAAAAGCTGATTCTTTCAGAAATCATGTAACATCATATACTAAGTGGATTTGTGCAATAAAATGGCTTGGTTTATGAAGAGAATCAAGAGATCTAAAAATGCAGTTTCAAGTTACAGAAACATGGCTTATCTCAGCCTTTCATGATTTTGCTTATTTCTAATTGCTGAATGAAAACTGTATAATAGCTCTTGGAATCTGAAACTTTATGATGTTAACTACAATTGAGAACAAGTTTGGTGCAATTTCATCAACAATCAATCAAATGCCAGCCATAAGAAATTGAGAACTTTTTGAAAGCAAATCTGAATGAAACTTAACCCACACTTTTTATTGCCATTTGCCTTTTTGACCAGTTATTTGACTTGAAGTTTACTCAAAATGCTTTAATATGACCTACAAATTAGTAATGAACATCTACTTTCCAAAATCCAACACTTGAAAACTCTTAATCAACTAGTACCAAACACTCCTTTTGCTGAGATTTGAGAAAATTTCCAAAGACTTTTTAAGTGCTGATTTAAACTGAATGAAACCTTTAAGCTAACTAAACTTGAGACTCCAAATGATATGATTTAAGACTACAAGTAAGCACTAAGAACAACAATTGCTCAATTAAGATACAAGTACTGAAAATGACTGAATTAAGGCTATGACTAGATACAATCCAAAATCAAAAGCAGATAAACAAGAATTAAGCTACAATCAAGTAAACAAACCAACAACCAGCTAAACTAACAACTTTTATCAGGCAAACAACAAGATTACACTAGGAAATGTAGCATGCATTTGACAAATTCAGGTGAACCAAAATCAGAACTTTAAAACCTTTTGTAGTAATCCATTGGGAAGAAGAGGAGTGCTGAACTCTCTTACCCTAATGATAACCACCACCTTATCACTAGATCATTAATCAACTATCAACAACAGCTACTAATCAACAGAAATGATCAAAATGGCTTGAAATCTTCAAAAAGGCTAATGTCTGAACTGCAATCACTCAAACAGCTACCAAACTTCTTCAAATTCAGTTATGATCATTCAATGATCATAACAAACTCAATTCAGCAACACAATGATCAAATAGGAGCAGGATATGAACAGTAAGATGAGTATGAGATTTGGCGGGAAAAGTAGAATTCAAATTTTATTCAATGAAAGTTGTTACAAAGTTGTTGGAATGAAGCTAACTAACTAACTAACTCAAGAGTTTGTCAGACTCTTGAGTAGTTAGGGTAAAAAGGAAGAAAAATGAGAGGAAATTGAGAAGTGTGTGTTTTTACAAAATTTAACTACTACTTTACAAATGAGGTCTAGTAGGCTATTTATAGACATGAAGAGGAAGTTTGTTGGGGATGATGACGTGTTGAGACCAATCCCAGGTCTCCACGTGGCATGATTCTGCAAAACTCATCTTCAAAGTATGAACACAAATTGGGGTTTTCTTCTTGAGTGGATCTCATGTTAATTGGTTGATACCATTGTGTTTGTCTCTCCAAAATAAGCACTTTTGGTGTTTACATCTTTTCATGAAATTGATTGTAGCTCAAAAACGATCCTGGAAATGTTTTGGTTTCTTGAAGATGATACGTGGCACATTCTGATTGGATGAAAAGAAGTCACACGGATTGAACTATTGAGATTTGGTTAATTAATGTGGCGGCTGATAGTGGGTAATAAATGCACCCATTTGGCAATCTGTGTGCACTCAGTACTAGCTTCTCATTGGCTGGAATTTGTTTCACATGGATTTAACTAGTAGAACTTTCCAACTTTGGCAGTTTCAGCCCTTGGACTTTGGTAGTTTGCATTTTAAGGCTTGTACTTCATTTCTTTGGCACTTTTAGTCCTCCAAACTTCATCTTTGAGCAGAATTGGTCCTTTGACTTTGTTGACTTGATAGTTGACCAATTTTGACTTTGATCTTGACTTTTTACAATATTTGCACTTTACCCCTTCAACTTTGGCATTTTGTCAAGATAGGTCCTTGTAATTCAAAGTTTTGTCACTTTTGATCCTTCTTTGTCTTTTTCATCCATTTGAGCTTGATTTTTCCTTGTTTGCTTGAAAATGCATCCTTTTACCTACACAAGTGTACACAAACACAAACATACCACATAATACTGTTTTTGCAAGATAAATTGGTATTTTGCTTCATGTTTTAGGGTTATTTGTTGATAAAAGGATATGAGTTTAAGCTCATATCAAATCCCCTACACTTGAACATTGTCATGTCCTCATGCAATATTATATATTAAAGCTCAAATTTACATTCTCCTCATAATTAACCCACCTTGGCCATATGAGATGCATCTACACTACTCTAAACTACATGATACATGATTTTGACTTTTAATAATGCAATGAACAAAATACAATTCTATCTATATCTTTTTTATTTTTCTTGAAATGGTTTTGATGGAATTAACTCATAAAGAATTCAATGGCTTAGATTAGGGCTTGGATACCATGGACACTTATCACCCTCAAGTTTCACTTTCCCCATACCAAGCTTAAAAACGGGATCATTGCATTCACAAGTAAAAAGTGCATCAACTTATTCATGACAATTAAATGTGGAACCGGTTATTATTTGAGTAAATTGCTTGTGGGCAAATTTGTCATTTATTCAAGTGTGAAGTATAAGAAGTGTAAAATCCAAAAATAAGGAAGCACGGTTTTAATCCTAAGTAATCCTCTCATCCATTACTTGAAAAATCGCTCACAATTAATACAAGTCCGTTTCAAGAGTAATAAGTCATTCGCCTTATGTGTAAAATCCTCATGTCATGCTTTCATAAGTAGCTACACACTCGCTAAGGAAAGAAAAATAAAACTCACGCAATAATTTACATCCGCCATCTTTTTGAGACTTTGGATCTTCAACCCCGCAACCCGTCAAGGTAATATTGGATTGGAGCAATCTATTGAATCCCCGCAACCCGTCAAGGTAATATTGGAACTCAATAGTCACTATAATTAACACCACACTGCCCCTCTTGGGAGTCTTGTATATATTTTTCTTTTCTTTTTTTTTTCTTTTTTTTTCTAGCCACTCATTTTTTTTATAAGCCGCTCTTATTTTTCTTTATTCCTCACAAAGAAATTTGAAAAGAAGAAAAGGAAAAACACCCGCTAAATATGGAGCATGACATAAGTCTAGTACACATAAAACGTGCTAACTTAGAATCTTAAGACGTCCTCATACCAACCATGAATGATTAGCCAAAAATGCATAAGAGATTACAAACCAATTAAAACCGTTCTTGATTATTTATTAACAATTATATACATGCGAAGAAAATAGAGGTAAAGAAGAGAAGGGTTTAACCACAAGTAATTATCATGAAGTTTATCTAGCCCTTTTATACTTGCTTCATCTCTATCATTTCCCATTCTCCACAAATTTAAAATCTCAAATAATGAGATTGGTGGATGCTTAGCCTAATAGACCAATGAAGGACTACATGGTTAAGGATACTAGCTAGAGAATGCTAAAATAAGCAAACTCAGGTTGAGTCAAAATATCCATGGCGGGCCTAATATGTCAAACAACTCTAAATTTGTTAAAACCATATTTTATAATATTTTTTTTTTCTTTTATATATTTGATGAAAAACAAAAGAAGAAATATATACAATGCAAATGTGTTATGCAAAATGAAAAATGATTGATGCAAAAATTATGAATGCATGTTTTTGGTGGCCAAAGTAGATAAAAAATTTGAAAAATGTTTGAAAAATTAAATTTCCATGTTATCATGCAAGACAATGACAAGTTCTAGGTAAGGTCACTTCGATAGAAGACCCCCCTACACTTAAGCTAAACATTGTCCTCAATGTTTAAGAGTATTGGAGTGAACTCCCCTACACTTATGACATTGATAAATTTTGCTTAACCCAAGTTAAGGAAAGGACAACTATTAGTGAAATCATGTTTAAGCACAAGGTGTCAATGAAAAATCACTATAGTAACGAAGTGAACCGGATACAAGGGCCTCCTCCATAAGCTCCAAAGCATGAGATGAGTGAGCAACCCTACAAACAATCATGAAGACACAAGAAGGTCTCCCCTACACTTATCTCCAAGTCTATACCTTTATTTCTAACCTACAACACTCTAAACCTAGTTATACGATGCTTGAGTTAATGAGTCTCTAGCTCGACTCGTCCCTCAATGAATTAATTCATGGGGAAAATGGGGATCTCTTGGACCATTTCAACGGAAATGTCCTCCCCAAAGTAATGCTTAACACGGTGACCGTTCACTTTAAAATTTGGACCATCAGGTTGTGACAACTCAAGAGTTCCATATGGAAACACTTGAGCAATAGTGAATGGACCGGACCATCTCGACTTAAGCTTGCCCGCAAAAAGTTTCAATCTTGAGTTAAAGAGGAGAACTGTCTCTCCAACTTTGAACTCACGATTCTTGATCTTAGCATCATGCAATTTCTTAGTCTTTTCCTTGTAAAGCAAAGAATTTTCATAGACATTGGCTCTCAATTAATCCATCTCATTGAGTTGATCTTTCCTATGTGAACCGGCTTGATTTAAATCAAAGTTAGCCCACTTGAGAGCCTAAGATGCCTTATGTTCAACCTCGAATGGGAGGTGGCACGCTTTTCCATAGACAAGCCTATAAGGCGTACATCCAATTGGTGTTTTAAAAGCCGTTCTAAACGCCCACAAAGCATCATCAAGCTTATCCGACCAAGAAGCTCGATGCTCTCCCACCGTTCTCTCTAAAATTCTCTTTAAACCACGATTTGTGACCTTGGTTTGACCATTTGTTTGAGGGTGATACGCGGTAGAAAGTCTATGATTCACTCCATATTTCTTCATAACTCTCGTGAATTGATCATTACAAAAGTGCGTACCACGATCACTTATGATGGCCCGAGGTACACCAAATCTAGCAAACAATTGTTTCAAAAACTTTACAACAACTCTAGCATCATTGGTAGGTAAGGCTTTAGCCTCCACCCATTTGGACACATAATCCACCGCCACAAGTATATACTTGTTTCCATTAGAGGATGGAAAAGGTCCCATGAAATCAATGCCCCATACATCAAATATCTCACACTCTTGGATAAAATTTTGTGGCATCTCATCACGTTGTGTAATTTTTCCTTGTCTTTGACAAACATCACAAAATTTCACCATTTCATGGGCATCTTTGTAAATGGAAGGCCAATAGTAACCCGAATCAAAGACTTTCTTGGCGGTGTAGGTAGGCCCAAAATGTCCACCCGTAGGTCCTTTATGACACGCCTCTAAGATCTTAAATGCCTCGGGCCCATCTACACACCGTCTAATGATTTGGTCCGCACATTGCCTAAAAAGATATGGATCATCCCAAAAGTAATACTTAACTTCCTTAAGAAACTTCTTCTTTTGTTGATAAGTAAGACCCTCAATAAGCACATTGCCCACAAGATAGTTTGCGATATCCGCAAACCAAGGAGTGGCATCCTCTTGGGAAGAGATAGACATGAGCTCCTCTAATGGAAAGGATTCATTGATTTCTTGGTGTGGTAAATCTCCTTGAAAAGGATGCTCAAGTCTACTCAAGTGATCCGCTGCTAAATTCTCGGCCCCTTTCTTATCACGAATCTCTATCTTAAACTCTTGAAGCAACAAAACCCATCTCAAAAGCCTAGGCTTAGCATCTTGTTTGAGAGCAGAATGATCCGTATACACTATGGTTTTGGAAAGCACAAGATATGGTCTAAACTTCTCAAAAGCATATACTATAGCAAGCAACTCTTTTTCCGTGGTAGTGTAATGAAGTTGTGCACCGGTCATGGTTTTACTCGCATAGTGTATAGGTTGAAAATGCTTATTAACTCTTTGTCCTAAGACGGCCCCCACCGCATAATCACTAGCATCACACATAAGCTCAAAAGGTAATTCCCAATTTGGAGAAACCAAAACGGGAGCCTTAGTCAATTTTTCCTTAAGAGTCTCAAAAGAGTCTAAACAATCTTGGTTAAAAATGAAAGGAGCCTCTTTCTCCAAGAGGTGAGTCATCGGTCTAGCTATCTTAGAAAAATCTTGTATAAAGCGCCTATAAAATCCTGCATGACCTAAGAAACTCCTCACACCTTTAACCGAGGTGGGTGGGGGAAGCTTAGCAATCACATCAATTTTAGCTCGATCAACTTCTAATCCCTTGTTGGATATCTTGTGTCCTAAAACAATCCCCTCTTTCACCATAAAGTGACATTTCTCCCAATTAAGCACTAAACGTGTTTCCTCACAACGCTTAAGCATTCTTTCAAGATTGGTGAGACATGAGCTAAATGAATTTCCAAAGACGGAAAAGTCATCCATAAAAACCTCCATGGTTTGCTCTATCATGTCATGGAAAATCGCCATCATGCACCTTTGAAACGTCCCCGGTGCATTACATAAGCTAAAAGGCATCCTCTTGTAAGCAAATGTACCGTAGGGACAAGTGAATGTGGTCTTTTCTTGATCCTTAGGGTCAATGGGTATTTGTAAATAACCCGAAAAGCCATCAAGAAAACAATAGTACTCATTTCCCGCTAAGCGTTCAAGCATTTGATCCATAAAAGGAAGCGGGAAATGGTCTTTCCTAGTTGCCTCATTGAGTTTTCTATAATCAATGCAAACTCTCCAACCGGTCACAAGTAAGCTCATTGTTCTCATTAGGCACCACGGTGATTCCACCCTTCTTTGGAACACAATGAACCGGGCTAACCCATGGAGAGTCAGAAATAGGATAAATCATACCCGCATCTAAGAGTTTAATCACTTCCTTCTTAATAACCTCATGGATTTTTGGGTTAACTCTCCTTTGGTTTTGAATGGCGGGTTTATAATCATCCTCCATAAGGATTTTGTGTGTACAAAAATGTGGATCAATTCCCCTTATGTCGGATATTTTCCATGCTAAGGCTTTCTTGTGTTTCTTAACTTCAATAAGTTGCTCCTTCTCATCCTCTTGCAACTCTTTAGCAATGATCACCGGTAATTGGTCTTTGCCCTCTAAGAAAGCATACTCTAAGTAGGATGGAAGGTCCTTAAGTTCAATAGGAGGTGGACTCTCTATGGAAGGTTTTACTATGGAAGGTTCCTCAATGGTAATCTCTTGTGGAATAGGAGAAGGAATAGGGTCCTCATTGAGCAACTTTTGGATTATAAGAATATCTTCTTCCCAATTGATGGGAGAATCATCATCACCAAGAAAGTTTGACTCAAATTCCTCCAAGAGGAAATCACTCTCTCCAAAAGGTGTTAAAGAGGGAGCAATTGAGGCCACGGTTTCAACATGGGGCATCTCATCACTAGTACTCTTACAAGCATCATGAAAGTGTTCATTACACACTTCATCTAGCACATCAACAATGTTAATAGTCTCACAAGGTCTAGACTCCTTAACCTCTTTCCTATCACAATCTTTCCCTAACTTAAACACCACTCTCTCATCTTCTACTCTCATAATTAATTCTCCTTCCGCCACATCTATCAAAGTACGACCCGTTCTCAAAAACGGTCTACCAACAATCAAAGGCACTCTAGGATCCATGTCATAATCGACCACTACAAAGTCGGTCGGAAAGGTAAACTTATCCACACCTACAAACACATCTTCCGCTATACCTACGGGGTGAGCTATGGTTCGGTTGGCTAGTTCAAGAGTCATCCTAGTGGGAGTGAGCTCGGGAAGAGATAGTTGTTTCCAAACCGATAAAGGCATGAGGTTTATGCTTGCCCCTAGATCCGCCAAAGCCATGCAATTTTCAACACCGGTAAAATTACAAGGTATAAGAAGCGCCCCGGATCTCCAAGTTTTGTTGGCAAGGTTTTAAGTAACACCGCGGAACAATTTTCATTAAGGGATGTGTTGGGCAAATCAACCAATTTTTCTTTGTTTGAGAGAAAATCCTTGAACATCTTAGCAAACTTTGGCATATAAGCAAGAGCTTCCGCAAAGGATATATTGATGTTGAGTTGCTTTAACATCCTTAAGAAATTGGAGACTTGGATGTCATCCTTGTTCTTTAACTTGTCCTTTTTCAACCTTGAAGGATATGGAAGAGTAGGTTTTGGTGTAGGTGGAATAGGTGTTGTAGTGGAAGATTTGTCTTTGTTAGCTTCTTCATTGGGAAGTGTGGAAGGTAAAGGAGAAGTATGAGGAGGTTGAGAAGGTGTGTTTGAGTGAATAGGAGCATTTTGAGGATGTGAAGTAGAAGTAGAAGGCTTGTCATAAGTAGGAGCACAAGTGGGTTGAACAATAGTAGGTTTAGGAGGGGAAGGATCCTTTGTTGTTGTTCCACTCCTTGTTGTAATGGCATTGACATTGGCCCTAGGATTTGTTTGTGTGTTGGAAGGTAAAGCCCCTTGTGGTCTTTGATTTAATGCCACTAAAACCCTATTGATTTGGTCATTCATTTTCTTCTCCATAGCTTGGAACTTCCTTTCATTCTCTTGATTCATTTTTTGCAAGAGATCCATTGTGTTATAATCTTGTGGCACATAACCTTGAAAATCTTGAGATTGGAAAGGTAAAGGTTGGGCATTAAATCCTTGATTGGGTGGATAAAAGGTATTTTCTTGAGGTTGAAATTGATTGGGTGCCTTGTAGTTATTTCCTTGGTAAGGTGGTCTTTGCCCTTGATTCCTTGGTAAAATTTGAGGTGGATTTTGTTGATTTTGGGTGGATGGTTGGGGTGGGAATCCGGGTGGAGTAAGGTAGTTTTGGCATTTGTAAGAAAGGTTATTTGGATTGATATTTTGCTTGAAGTGTTCACGATGTTCCTCTTGGTAAGCATAGCATTCCCCTTGATACACTTGCACCTTATCACATTGTTCATAAGAATGGGGACCTCCACAAGTAACACAAGAAATGGCAATGGCATTCACATTATTTGAAGAATTGTTCAACGAAACGGTCTTAAGGGCTTGAACTATCTCTTGAGTCATTTCTTGTTGTCCTTGTTTGACTTGTTGAAGGATCTCTTGTTGAAATTTAAGGAGTTGGTTGTCACAAGGGGTTTGAGAATTGTTTTGGATAACATGAACCCTTTCTTCAAATTGATTGTTTGTTTGAACCATTGCTTTAGTCTCAATGATGTCCAAAGCCTCTTGGTAGGTTTTAAGAAGAATATTCCCTCCCGCGGAAGCATTGAGTGAATCTTGGTGGTGAGATTTAAGGCCATTATAGAAGATATTGATTTGGTGAACATGATCCAATCCATGATTAGGGCATCTCCTCAATAACTCACTATACTCTTCCCAAGCATCACTAAAGGATTGACTAGGTTTTTGTTGAAAGCCTATAATTAAAGTCCTCAAAGCCATAGTCTTATGTGGATGAAAGAACTTGTTCAAAAACTTAGTGGTGAAACCATCCCATGTGGTGATACTATCGGGTGGTTGGGTGTCTAACCAATGCTTAGCGAGTCCCTCTAGGGAAAATGACACTAACATCATCCTAATGACCTCATGTGGAACTCCATTATGCTTAATGGTATTGCAAAGAGAAAGGAATCTCTTAAGGTGAGCATGAGGATCCTCATTCTTGTTACCAAAGAAAGGTGATTGTGAAACCATAGTAATCATAGATGTATGTAGCTCAAATGTGTTTGCGGGAAAGTCGGGAATCTTAATAGCAGTAGCATATCCATGAATATTGGTTTGCATACGTTCCAAAAAAGAGCGATTATCAATAGCCATGGCTTCTTGTGGTGGAGGAGTCAAAGCACGATTCTCGTGATCGGCTTGATGGACGGTGGTAGTCTTACTCTTTCTCTTTTTCTTCCTTTTCAGAGGAAGAGGTTGTACACCAATCGGTATTTGTGCACGCCCGCGAGTGAGCATGCAACTCAATACGAGGAATGAGAGAGAAGCTCTCGTGTGACTTTGAAGAGAAAAGGATTATCCTCTTCGAGTTTCAATATTAAATATCCACAAGAAAATAACAATATACGTATATACTACTTGGGTGCAAGACCCCCAATGAAGCCTTCCTTCTTAGAATACTTACAAGTGAACGGGGGGTTAGGTGACGCGAAGCACTTAAGTACCTATTGACCCTTAGATTGCATTTTATAGCACATCGCCTTTCTATTCACTTAAATGTTCGTATTCTTCGAATTGTTTCTTATTGAGAGTATTTATCTATTCTTGCTTTATTTTGTTTGATCGATACACGTGTCAAGGACCGGAACGCCCCTCAACACGGTGTATTGCCTCGGCAATACTTATGGAGAATATGTAGATTGGTTGTTCTTATACGTATACGTATTTACTTATAATAATATATGGAAAATATTTTTGTATTTATGAGTTTTTTAAGAGAAAATACTATATGTACATAAAAACCGAGAGAATCCAATAATATATATTTTTGGGTGCAATCTCTTAGGAAAAAGATTGCTTTTTGGATTTTTTAATTTTTTTGGTCAATTCTTTAGGAAAAGAATTGTTTTGTTAATTTTTTAGTTTTTATATATTTTTATATTTTTGATTTTTTATTTGTTTTTGATTTATGATACGTAAAAATAACGTTCACAAGGTGAACGGATCCCAAAAGCCAATGAAAACCGTCAATCGATAGTCTCTCGTAAAGTCAAAGAACCGGCAGCGGCGCCATTTGAAATTGTGTATAATGCAGTTCGTTTTTCTCAGTTCTTGCTAATTGAAAGTCCAACCAATATCGGGTTTTTAACTGTTTTTGGTTGTTAATCTTTTTTTGGATATTCTATTTGCTAATTCAACAAAGCCTTGTAAAAATGAAAAATATTACCTACTTATATGTAAAACATTTTGCAATTACCAAATTTTTATTCAAGTAATATTGAAAATGTAAAATTTAAAACTAAGGACTGAAAATGTAAATTCTAGGAAATATAAATGCTTGAAATGTAAATTCTAACAAGTCTAGGGACTGAAAATGCAAATCAGTAAACTAAAAGGATCAAGAATGCAAAACTTTTAACAAACTAACCAAAATGTAACCAATTACCAAATTTGCTAACTGTTTTTAAACAACTTCAAAACTGAAAGGACTTAAGTGTGAAAACCCTAAAAAGATGGAATATTAGCCATGATTAAAAACTGCTCAAAACATAAAGGACCAAAATGCAATTTTAGAAACTTTATAAGCCAAAAACGGGTTATAGAGACAAATAAGCTCGTTTGAGCTTATTAATGGACCAAATTGGTTCAAACCAGTTTCAAAACACTTCTTTTTCAAAATAAGCTAGACCTCTAGAAGGATTTTGATTGAAAATTCAAAATAAGCAAATAAGCACTTCAAGATAAGCTCAAAATAAGCTACAGAACAAACCAAACAAGCACAACTTGATTTTCTTGCCAAAACTGATTAAGCAACTCAAATGATAAACGGGAAATCAAACTAGAACGAATTTCATCAAGAAATAAGCTAGAAATCTGAATTAAGCTAAAATGTGCTTATCGTTGACCAGGCGTTGACCAAACTTTTTTGACAAAAAGCCGATTCTTTCAGAAATCATGTAACATCATATACTAAGTGGATTTGTGCAATAAAATGGCTTGGTTTATGAAGAGAATCAAGAGATCTAAAAATGTAGTTTCAAGTTACAGAAACATGGCTTATCTCAGCCTTTCATGATTTTGCTTATTTCTAATTGCTGAATGAAAACTGTATAATAAGCTCTTGGAATCTGAAATTTTATGATGTTAACTACAACTGAGAACAAGTTTGGTGCAATTTCATCAACAATCAATCAAATGCCAGCCATAAGAAATTAAGAACCTTTTGAAAGCAAATCTGAATGAAACTTAACCCACACTTTTTATTGCCATTTGCCTTTTTGACCAGTTATTTGACTTGAATTTTACTCAAAATGCTTTAATATGACCTACAAATTAGTAATGAACATCTACTTTCCAAAATCCAACACTTGAAAACTCTTAATCAACTAGTACCAAACACTCCTTTTGCTGAGATTTGAGAAAATTTCCAAAGACTTTTTAAGTGCTGATTTAAACTGAATGAAACCTTTAAGCTAACTAAACTTGAGACTCCAAATGATATGATTTAAGACTACAAGTAAGCACTAAGAACAACAATTGCTCAATTAAGATACAAGTATTGAAAATGACTGAATTAAGGCTATGACTAGATACAATCCAAAATCAAAAGCAGATAAACAAGAGTTAAGCTACAATCAAGTAAACAAACCAACAACCAGCTAAACTAACAACTTTTATCAGGCAAACAACAAGATTACACTAGGAAATGTAGCATGCATTTGACAAATTCAGGTGAACCAAAATCAGAACTTTAAAACCTTTTGTAGTAATCCATTGGGAAGAAGAGGAGTGCTGAACTCTCTTACCCTAGTGATAACCACCACCTTATCACTAGATCATTAATCAACTATCAACAACAGCTACTAATCAACAGAAATGATCAAAATGGCTTGAAATCTTCAAAAAGGCTAATGTCTAAACTGCAATCACTCAAACAGCTACCAAACTTCTTCAAATTCAGTTATGATCATTCAATGATCATAACAAACTCAATTCAGCAACGCAATGATCAAATAGGAGTAGGATATGAACAGTAAGATGAGTATGAGATTTGGCGGGAAAAGTAGAATTCAAATTTTATTCAATGAAAGTTGTTACAAAGTTGTTGGAATGAAGTTAACTAACTAACTAACTCAAGAGTTTGTCAGACTCTTGAGTAGTTAGGGTAAAAAGGAAGAAAAATGAGAGGAAATTGAGAAGTGTGTGTTTTTACAAAATTTAACTACTACTTTACAAATGAGGACTAGTAGGATATTTATAGACATGAAGAGGAAGTTTGTTGGGGATGATGACGTGTTGAGACCAATCCCAGGTCTCTACGTGGCATGATTCTGCAAAACTCATCTTCAAAGTATGAACACAAATTGGGGTTTTCTTCTTGAGTGGATCTCATGTTAATTGGTTGATACCATTGTGTTCTCTCTCCAAAATAAGCACTTTTGGTGTTTACATCTTTTCATGAAATTGATTGTAGCTCAAAAACGATCCTGGAAATGTTTTGGTTTCTTGAAGATGATACGTGGCACATTCTGATTGGATGAAAAGAAGTCACACGGATTGAACTATTGAGATTTGGTTAATTAATGTGGCGGCTGATAGTGGGTAATAAATGCACCCATTTGGCAATCCGTGTGCACTCAATACTAGCTTCTCATTGGCTGGAATTTGTTTCACATGGATTTAACTAGTAGAACTTTCCAACTTTGGCAGTTTCAGCCCTTGGACTTTGGCAGTTTGCATTTTAAGGCTTGTACTTCATTTCTTTGGCACTTTTAGTCCTCTAAACTTCATCTTTGAGCAGAATTGGTCCCTTGACTTTGTTGACTTGATAGTTGACCAATTTTGACTTTGATCTTGACTTTTTACAATATTTGCACTTTACCCCTTCAACTTTGGCATTTTGTCAAGATAGGTCCTTGTACTTCAAAGTCTTGTCACTTTTGATCCTTCTTTGTCTTTTTCATCCATTTGAGCTTGATTTTTCCTTGTTTGCTTGAAAATGCATCTTTTTACCTACACAAGTGTACACAAACACAAACATACCACATAATACTGTTTTTGCAAGATAAATTGGTATTTTGCTTCATGTTTTAGGGTTATTTGTTGATAAAAGGATATGAGTTTAAGCTCATATCAGCACCAATCTTCATATCTTTGAATGGAGATTAACATATGTTAATTATAACAAATGTTTGTGGTTAAATTTGATCAAAGTGAGGTGTTTATGGTGAGGAAGGGACGGCATTATTGAGAGAGTGAGAGAGTTTATAGGTTGTTTTGCATGGAGAAAATGAACAAATGGTTTTAGTTGCTAGTTTTGATGTGTTGGTGGGAAGGTTGGCTTAACTTGTAAGCTTAGCTTACAAGTGTAAGCTTTGTTGTTACAAGGGTGCCACATCTTTGATGTGGTGTCCAAGTTGGCCGTCCCATGCTAGTGGGGTGGGGCAAGATTTATCTTGTCTCATCCCACTAATTTACAGGTATTCCTCGATTCTAGTTTCCTCGATTTGCGTTCCCTCGGGTCGTTTTACGAAAAACGTTTTTTATAAATTATGAATCAACGGCACAAAACGAATCTAATAAAAATTGTCTCATTAAAAACGGAGTTGGAAAACGTAAATACGTAATCCTAAGGTTTCCGGTTTAAAGGACGTTAAAATAAAATCGTAAGTCCTAATCTCTTCTCGTAAATTTGTGAGTTTATGAACCAACACAAATTTAAAATCTCAAAATAATATTCACGGACAAATTTATTTTCTGAAATGTAGGAATGTCTGATAGGTGTGTAAACACCCATCATTTTTACCACTTAATTACAATAATAACCAAGCCAAAACATGTATTTTATGTCTTCTATGTCGGAATTATGCGTGGTTTGTGTTTTTGTTGTGATTTAGGACGAAATTGTGAAAAGTGGAGAAAACACGGCATTCACGGGCTAATATTGAAGAAAGAGACGAAATATGAAGTTGAGAAGTCAAGAGTGCGAAAAGAACGGAAGTCCAAGACCAATTCTGAAGATTTATCGAAGAATAATCCGAAAGACGGAATTTTACCAAAAGCCGAAGAACTCGGGTATTATTTATTGAAGAATATAAAGACAAGTTTAAAGAAATCCCGAGCCATAAGTCATTAAAGTCCAAGATTAAAGAAGATTCAAAGGCTTAAGGACTAATGGTGCAATTAACAAAGAGATTAAGAAGGAAGGACCTAATGACGCAATTAAGAGAAAAGGAAGGAGGGGAGGAAG
Source organism: Glebionis coronaria (assembly GCA_025667525.1). Lineage (NCBI taxonomy): Eukaryota > Viridiplantae > Streptophyta > Magnoliopsida > Asterales > Asteraceae > Glebionis > Glebionis coronaria. The sequence goes on from CM046882.1 coordinate 147,226,843, forward strand.
CTTCCTAATCCTCCCCTATATATAGATTAGATCATTCTCATTTTTACTCTTGTTGGCTAAGGTGACAATTAGTCTTCCACCTTTACTTTTATGCACATTTAATTACTTGCACATTTATTTTATTGCACATTTACTTTACCTTGTCTTGCACCTTAATTTTCAAGTAAGTTACTTTTATCTTTATTACACCTTTACTTTACTTGTTTGATCTCTCATTCTACCTTTCTTTCTTGCTTGATCTTGTTGATTACATGCTTACTGTGTTGCTTATTTGATTAAAGATTGTGTTTTTATGCTTTTGATTGTTTTAGATCATTGATTTTTATAGCTTATTTGTGATTATATTTAAGTTTTTAAAGTTTTTGTAAAAGTTATTTTCGTATAAAAGTTGTTTTTCGTAAAGCTTATTCATTTCGTGTCTTAAAAGTTGTTAAATTTTAGTTTAGTAGCTTATTTTCATACGGTTTACCTTAGGATTTTCGTCTTGTGCTTATTATAATTATAGCTTATTTTTCTAGCTTAATTTGTGCCTTTTCTTCCATTTTCCGATCTGACAAATCGGAAAGGGGTTTTACATTCCGACCATAGTTCCTTGGCTTGGTCGGAAAAGGGTTTGTGCATTCCGATTGGTGAGTAAGTTGGTATTCCGATCAGGGGAGGTTTGGGTATTCCGATCAGGTAAGTGACAGTTATTCCGATTGGTGCTCCTTTCCACATTCCGATCGAGGTGTTTGTTTGGACATTCCGATCAGGTAAGGTGACATATTCCGATCAGAGGGTTCCGATCAGCATTCCGACCAAGTTCCACTACACATTCCGACGGGATCAATATTCCGACCAGCAGGATAAGTAAACATTCCGATCAAGAGTGACAGATATTCCGATCAGGGTGTTTTGGTTATTCCGATGGTGAGTTGATCGGAATATATTCCGATCTGGGGTATTTTTCATGTTTTATCTTGTTTAATTTTTACATTCTCAATTTTAATTCTTGTATAATTTTAATTTCCGCCACGCTTTAATTTTAAGTCATTTAATTAATTTACTTTCCGTCACGTTTTTAAATATTGCACACCATTTAATTTTAATTAGATTTACATTTATTTTAAACGCCATTTTACTTTAACGCATTAAATTTTAATTCATTCACATTTTAGTCTCGCACTTCTTAATATACTACAACGACACACTTTTGTTTCACCAAAGAACAGTTGAGTCGCACATAAACTCCTTTTTCAATTCGAAGAGATTGGTACAACGATAATTTTTAACCTGAGTATAATCGAGTTATTAAATGGCACCGCTGCCGGCTCTTTTCGTAAAGATTAACGGTTTTCTGTGAGAGACGCGTTGCTTTTTGGGATCCGTTCACTTGTGAGCGTTATTTTTCTTGCATAAAAAATTCAAAAAACCATAAAAATTAAAAATTAATGAAAATCCATAAAAATTAAAAATTTCAAAAATCCAAAAAGATTTTATTTTTATTGTGTATATATATTGTCTTTGTGTTTGGTTTCTTTTTCTTTTGCATTTTCAGGTGTATGCGTACTAGATCTTCTAATTATCAAGAGCCCGAGACTCAAGAAGATTTAAGTATGTCAGGTGTCAACAACAATAATCCACCGCACCTCAACAATAACAACAATGTTCTTCCACTGCCCGATCTTCGGACAATGGAGGAGCTTTGTCAACCTACCATGTTTGGACGAGGATGACCGATTGCGCCGATGCAAATCAACGCTCCTGAGTTTTTGTTGAAGCACCACATGATTCAGCAAGTGCAAACAAATCCTTTTCGAGGAATGCCTGATGATGATGCCAACAAACACCTCGACAAGTTCATTACAATCACCCAAACCATGAAGTTGCCTGGTGCCACAATGGATGTTCTTCGCCTACAACTCTTCCCACATACTTTATCACATCATGCCGAGAAATGGTTTGATCCCGAAGAATTCTATTCACACTTGGGATGACATGACTCAACGCTTTTTGTCGCACTACTTTCCACCATCCATGGTCACGAGCCTTCACAATCAAATAAGCGGTTTCATGCAAGATCCCGATGAATCTCTTTTTGATGCTTGGGAAAGATATAATGTCTTGATTGATCGTTGTCCAAACCACAACATGCTCCCTGTGACCTTAATCGATACTTTCTACAATGGATTGACTTTTCGAGATCGTGATATGATTAATGCAGCCGCTGGTGGCACATTCATGAAAAGGAGACCCGAGGAGTGTAGAGAGCTTATTGAGAACATAACTGCTCACCACAAAAACTAGGATTCCTCCGCTTCTTCAAGGAACAACCCGAGAGTCAATGTTTCTTCTACCTCAGCAAACCCTGATATGACCGAACTCACCCGCATGATGACTGAAATGAGAAAAAGTATCACGCTTCTCGCTTCAAACCAACAACAACAAGTTAAAGCGGTTGCTAATCCTTGTGAAACATGCGGCGGTCCTCACTCATACACCGATTGTCCTTCAACTCAAGGAAATCCGGAAAATGTGTATGCAGCTTATGGTAATTATTCACCGGAAAATTACCAAGCTCGACCACAAGGGGATAGAAATTTGCTGAGTTACCGGTCCAACAACTACCTTTCACCCGGTTTTTCTCCTCAAAACCAAAACCCCGCCAACAACTACAATAGAAGCAACCAAATCCCACCAAGAGCTTCTAATCCTTATCACCCAACCGCCCAACAAACCCCACCCAGTAATCCGGATGTTGAAGCCATAATGAGAACCCACGGTGAGCAAATCAAGAATCTACAGAGTCAAATTATCAATCTAAAAGGAGATATCACAAAGCAAGGAAATGAGATTAGATCCGAGCTTCTAGATAACATTCAATCCTCCTTCAACAATCAAAAGAATGACTTGAAGAATATGCTTGCTAGTTTCTTGCCCGCCGCTCAACCTTCTACTGCGAGTTCTCTACCTTCAAATACCGTCACCAATCCGCGAGCAAATGTGAGTGCTATTAATACTCGTAGTGGAATTACCATTGTCGATCCACCTATCCCGCCCCCATCATCTACACCTCCTCCACCACCATTTATCCCTACTCCTCCTACACCGAGTATTAGTGCACCATTACCGTCTCCGCCTCGTCATGACGATGTATCTAGGAAGGACCCTTCAACATCTCAACCTCTACCTGCTACACCTGCACCTTCACCACCTAAACCCAATATCCCTTATCCTTCTCGTTTAGGCAAGACCAAACTGCTAACTAAGGATGACTCTGAAGTGACACGCTATGTGAAGATGATCTCTCAAATGAACTTCAACATTAGCTTTCTTGAAGCACTTGTCCACATGCCCAAATTTGTTAAAGCATTTAAGGAATTGCTTAACAAGAAGGAGAAGCTGATTGAGCTCGCTAACACACGCTTAAATGAAAAATGCTCTGCAGTTATTCTTAAAGAACTTCCGGAAAAGCTTGGAGATCCGGGTCGTTTTGTGTTGCCTTGCGTGTTCAACAAAACTGAAGAATTTACTGCCCTTGCTGATCTCGGGGCTAGTATAAATCTTATGCCTTTGAGTGTTTGGAAAACACTATCATTACCCGACCTCACTCCAACAAAGATGACTCTGGAACTTGCAAATCGCACTCTCGCTTACCCCGTTGGTATAGCCGAAGACGTGTTCATTAAAGTTGTCACATTTACTTTCCCGGTCGATTTTGTCGTTGTTGATTATGAAATGGACCCTCGTATTCTTTTAATACTTGGTCGGCCATTCTTGAGAACCGGACGAGCTCTAGTTGATGTTGCCGAAGGTGAGTTAATCTTAAGAGTCGGGGATGAAGCACAAGTTCTTAAAATGGGGAAGCTTACAAGCAAATCCTTTGGAGGCCGAGAATCAGTGAATACGATTAATGTGGTTGATGATTTTGTCGTCTACAACAATCCTCTATTCGATTCTTCCATTAATAATCCACTTTTTGAAGATGATGTGGATGATTCTCTATCCAATTTGGAACCTTCTCCCATTTATGATTCTCCACCGATCTTTGATGCTTACGATGATGATTCTAGCTCAGATTCGGATGATTATGATGACCTTACTTCTGAGTATCTCGATCTGCCTACATACGATGATTTTGATGAGGCCGATACTCTTTCGAGCGATTCTTCACATGATGAAGATCCTCCACCGCCATCACTCGATCCTACTTTGGACGATTACTCATTTGAGGAAGACTTCTCTACGTTTCTCAACACTTACTTCCCTCATGAGAGTGATGCTCCTCCTTTGGATTTTGAATATTATCGTCTTGATCCTACTTTGGATTTGAAGCACATTCTTTCAAAGGAGAAGAAACCGGTCGACACCGAAATCCGCAGCACGTATGAGTTAACACCTCTTTGTCCCCCTTTTGAGGACGAGGTTGTGCTTCTTCGCGGATCTTCTTCACACTCTGCTGAGCCTGAGTGCTATTTTCCCCTAAAGGAAAAGGTGTTCGACCCAGGTATTGCAATCTTTAAGCCATCTCAGTATCCACCTGATGAAATAAAAGGAAATATCTTTGGAACTTATGAAAATCTGCTTGCACCACTTCACCCTTGCTTCCACCGTGCTCCATCGCTGCTTAAGGGAACCTTGCCTACTCTTTTTTGGCTTGCCTTGTTCGCCTTAAGCTTGTGCTATTTGATGGACGAAAACTATGTCTTTGACCCCGGTGGATATGTTTCATGTTTCTTCCGTTGATAATCAAGGTCGAGTCAGGCTCACGACTCGGTAATCAAAAATCAAGCGCTTCTTGGGAGGCAACCCATGCATCTATCTTTTCGCTTTCTTTATCATAAGTGTAGGGGAGACCCGTTGGTTTGCTTTCCTCTCCTCACTTCTTAATCAGGGATTCGAGCGCTCAATGATCCACTCTTGATGATTCTTGACGACCCGTGATTCCGTGTTCCCTTCTTCCCGGTTCTATCCTAAACTCTTTTCGATTCACTATTTTATATTTTCTCAATATTAAAATAGGAATCCCTTTAGTTGTTTCTTCCTTAGCGAAATTTAAACAAAGTGCCCAATGTCCTAAGTGTAGGGGAGTTTACTCCCACATGCTTAAACATTGAGGACAATGTTTATCTTAAGTGTAAGGGGGGCTTCTATCGAAGTTAAGTGGCCTTTTCCTTGTATTTGTCCTCATTTTAATCGGAAAATCAATTTTTCGACATTTTTCAAAATTTTTGATCTATTTTGGCCTATTAGTTTTGCCCTTTGTATAGTTATTTTCTTTCTTTGCTAGAATAAATGTTTAATAAAGTGGTTTTAATTTTCAAACGTTGTGAATCTTTTGACTTAACCCGAGTTTACTTATCTAAGTTACTCTAGCTAGTATCCTTAACGTGTTTAAATCAAGTTTTGCTAGACTTTTATATTGGGAGCTATAAAACGCGAAAGTCTTAACTCTCACGGGTTAAGAACAAGAACTTTTCGCAAGTTCCTATAAATGATCCTAGAGAGTCGTTTATCAAGGGAAATTTAAAATGCGATTTCTAAACTTGAAAATGTCTAAGAGTTTGCAAGATCCTATAGACGACTCGAAAACCCAAAACTTTGATTTAATAGGATAAGCATCCACGAGTCTCATTGCTTGAGATTTTAAACTGTGGAGAACGAGAGATGATATAGCCAATTATAAGTTTGGTATTCTTTCGGGAATTTATGTGAGTTAATTATAAGCCTATTCTCCCATCGCTTGCTAATAAATTTATCTGCAATAAATAAGGTTGTACGATTTAAAAAGTTACTTAGCTTCTAGCCCAAGATCGTTTAAAATTTGCTCGGTATGGATTAGAGTTCATAGCCAAGGCATAACTTATTGAAGCGGGATGCGAAGGTTGGCGAGTCCAAAAAGGTCCTAACAAGACATGAGGGCTATATTTTGTTGCAAAAGATCCAAAGTGATGTGAAGAATCATTTATCGAAAATCAATATGAAGGATCGAGACACACGACGAAAAGCAAAAACTCCCCAAAAGTCATGGAGAAGTGTATCCGAAAAGACCCTAACAAGGTATGAGGATAAATAGATCCAAGTCATAAAAGGAGGCGGATCGTTGTATATCAAGTCCAAAATAAAGATTGGAGAACAATGAGGAAGTCGTGGTCCAAGTATGAATCTCTCTAAACTTCAAGTGAAGAAATTACTATATGAAGAGAAGACCATAATTTCATGAACGTCTCTCAAGGTTTGAAGTATGAAGTCGCTGCCAAATATCGGTCCGAGAAAGGTCTCAAATCGTGAAGCGAGTTATGCCAAGATATGAACTTTATGAGGTCCCGAGAAGCAGTTTTAAAAGATTTTGTCCTTTAGCTAACTATTGATTAAATCGTTCACTTTATTTTCGGACTAAATAACTATCGAAATAAGTCAAACAATGTATCCTCGTGATCATTCAAGACAATAATAAAATATAAGAGATACACCTAGGAATAAGGGAGTCTAAGTGAGTAATTGGCCCACATGAGTTCGTGTTAGTTTACTAACTTATAATTACAATGATCTCATTTTTAAGCTTGGTTTGGAGAAAGTGAAAACTTGAGGATGATGATTATTCATGACATTTCCAAAACCCAAGGTATGCTTTTTGCTTTCTTTATTTTTAATATCTTTAATTTTCTATCTCTTTAATAAAGGCCAACGTGGATTGATTGATGAAAAATGAAATCTTGTTTTGTAACTAATGCATTGCATGAGGACATTGCAATGGTCAAGTGTAGGGGATTTGATAGGTGTGTAAACACCCATCCTTTTTACCACTTAATTACAATAATAACCAAGCCAAAATGTGTATTTTATGTCTTCTATGTCGGAATTATGCGCGGTTTGTGTTTTTGTTGTGATTTAGGACGAAATTGTGAAAAGTGGAGAAAACACGGCATTCACGGGCTAATATTGAAGAAAGAGACGAAATATGAAGTTGAGAAGTCAAGAGTGCGAAAAGAACGGAAGTACAAGACCAATTCTGAAGATTTATCGAAGAATAAGTCGAAAGACGGAAGTTTACCAAAAGCCGAAGAACTCGAGTCTTACTTATTGAAGAATATAAAGACAAGTTTAAAGAAATCCCGAGCCATAAGTCATTAAAGTCCAAGATTAAAGAAGATTCAAAGGCTTAAGGACTAATGGTGCAATTAACAAAGAGATTAAGAAGGAAGGACCTAATGACGCAATTAAGAGAAAAGGAAGGAGGGGAGGAAGCTTCCTAATCCTCCCCTATATATAGATTAGATCATTCTCATTTTTACTCTTGCTGGCTAAGGTGACAATTAGTCTTCCACCTTTACTTTTATGCACATTTAATTACTTGCACATTTATTTTATTGCACATTTACTTTACCTTGTCTTGCACCTTAATTTTCAAGTAAGTTACTTTTATCTTTATTGCACCTTTACTTTACTTGTTTGATCTATCATTCTACCTTTCTTTCTTGCTTGATCTTGTTGATTACATGCTTATTGTGTTGCTTATTTGATTAAAGATTGTGTTTTTATGCTTTTGATTGTTTTAGATCATTGATTTTTATAGCTTATTTGTGGTTATCTTTAAGTTTTTAAAGTTTTTGTAAAAGTTATTTTCGTATAAAAGTTGTTTTTCGTAAAGCTTATTCATTTTGTGTCTTAAAAGTTGTTAAATTTCAGTTTAGTAGCTTATTTTCATACGGTTTACCTTAGGATTTTCGTCTTGTGCTTATTAGAATTATAGCTTATTTTTCTAGCTTAATTTGTGCCTTTTCTTCCGTTTTCCGATCTGACAAATCGGAAAGGGGTTTTACATTCCGACCATAGCTCCTTGGCTTGGTCGGAAAAGGGTTTGTGCATTCCGATTGGTGAGTAAGTTGGTATTCCGATCAGGGGAGGTTTGGGTATTCCGATCAGGTAAGTGACAGTTATTCCGATTGGTGCTCCTTTCCACATTCTGATCGAGGTGTTTGTTTGGACATTCCGATCAGGTAAGGTGACATATTCCAATCAGAGGGTTCCGATCAGCATTCCGACCAAGTTCCACTACACATTCCGACGGGATCAATATTCCGACCAGCAGGATAAGTAAACATTCCGATCAAGAGTGACATATATTCCGATCAAGGTGTTTTGGTTATTCCGATGGTGAGTTGATCGGAATATATTCCGATCTGGGGTATTTTTCATGTTTTGTCTTATTTAATTTTTACTTTCTCAATTTTAATTCTTGTATAATTTTAATTTCCGCCACGCTTTAATTTTAACTCATTTAATTAATTTACTTTCCGTCACCTTTTTAAATATTGCACACCATTTAATTTTAATTAGATTTAGATTTATTTTAAACGCCATTTTACTTTAACGCATTTAATTTTAAGTCATTCACATTTTAGTCTCGCACTTCTTAATATACTACTACGACACACTTTTGTTTCACCAAAGAACAGATGAGTCGCACATAAAATCCTTTTTCAATTCGAAGAGATTGGTACAACGATAATTTTAACCTGAGTAAAATCGAGTTATTACTGTCGCCAAAACGGTGTATGTAAACGTAAGCACGTAACGTGAAATCCTCCGGTTTAGACGTAGTCGATGCTACTTCAAGACGTAAATCCAAATTACTTCCCAAAAATATGTGAGTTCATAATATAACATTAAAATAATATTTTCAAATAATAATTGAGAATAAAATATCAACCATAAATTGATGGATTGTCACATATGAAGCCATATCACATCACTAGGGCTATATACAAAGTGATTGGATCGAATGATGTGCCAGCGACAGCCCACATGAAGACAGTAGCTGCAAAACAACCTCAGGTTGTTCAGTCTTTGATCCTTTCCTCTAAGAAGGTGAATACAACTGTTGTGTCTAGTAAGTCAGCGTCTTTGACCTCTGGGCAACACACTACATTGTCCAAAGCAACAACTGGCCCACAGTATAAGAAGAAGCCAAACCCCTCTTCTTCCAAAACCCAAACTGTAATTAAGGCCAGGGTAAAGAAGCTAGTAACTATCCTTACTCCCTCTATTCCAGTGACCTCTGTAGACACAGATACTTCAGCTGAAAAACAACAAGAGTCTAGTGTCTCTACTTCAGCAGAGATAACAGGAAACCAGCCTAACTCCGCTGATATCTCACAGGTAATCAGTTTATCATTTTTTGAGGTACACAAGTAGCCACTCTCAAATGTCTGTAGGTGAGAGTGGTGAACTTAGGGTTATCCTCGACCCATAGGAGTCTGTGTATGCACTTAGAAATCTTTTAAGACTTATGTACACCCTGTCATTGCACCAGGGAGTGATTTATTTGTGTTTATAAAGCACGCCGATAACCCTGCACCCTCTAGACAATATACAGGCAAACAACAACCTGTATACATATATGTCTCGACCTAGAGTAGTTGTACTTCATACAATCTCTAGGTTCCTTCAGAAAAAGAATCCCAAAAGTTTAACTTTTAGGGTGAGCTGAATAATCACCCTCAGCTTTCCTCAGGACAGCGTAAAATGACGATCTTAAACTATATATTTTTCACAAATAAAAGAATCCCAAAGGATTTATCCTTTCAGAGGGAGCTGAATCATCACCCTCAGCTTTCCTAGGGGTAGCGTAACAGGCGATCTTAACCGATATATGTTTCACAGATAAAAGAGTCCCAAAGGATTTATCCTTTTTTTGGGGGGGAGGGGGGCTGAATAATCACTCTCAGCTTTCCTAGGGGCAGGGAATGGCGACCATTAACCTCATTATTTTCACACTTAAAAGAATCCCAAGGATTTATCCTTTGGAATGGCTGAATAATCATCCTCAGCCTCTCTGGGACAGCATACTAGAGAAAATTCCCCTTATCTATTTCCCTGTTACTAACTTACACCAATTGCAGGCTAATGTTGAACAACCAACTGTAGATTTCTCATACTACAGCAGAAGGAGCTGATAATGTGATTCAAGAACATCCTAAAGAAGATGAGCTTATGCTTGATGCTGAAGATGATGTTCTTGCCCTCATTGAAAGCTTCTCTGATCCTGAATCCATGCTTGATGACGAAATTCTCCCTGAGGGGATGATTGAAGAGGACGATGAACAACCTCCTCTATCACCTCCCAAAGCCACAGCTGTGCCCATGCCAGCTGATGAACTCACTCCATCTCCCAAAGAAGCTGTTGTGACACCTACTTCTGCTGCATCTGTCACTATGGAGCTTCCAATGGCTGTGTATGATCCCACTGCTGAGTTTTTATTATTTTATCATCCATAACAGAGAAACTTTGATATTTTACCAAAGGAAGATGATTACTCGCAACAAAGCCTAAACATTCATGACTTAAATCCCTATCACCACGCCTCCGATATTGAACATTTGTCGCGTAAGTTGGATCGCATGGGGTCTGAAATACATTGTTTCACAACCAATTTTTAAAAAATAATCACACAGACTATCAAAGATGTTATCACTAAGCCTATCAAAGATGGCACACGAAAAGGAGTTTCTTAGGGACTTAGCCACTTATCCACTCGAATTGCCATCACTACAGAAGTCTCTGACATGTTCTCAACTCATGAGTTGGTTATGCACAAGGAGTTTGAGGCTGTGTACACAAGAAAAAAACGCCACACAACCTTTTTGGCTGAGCATGTTGATCGTTCTGTCAACAGAAATTCCAACAGGCTTCTCAAAATTGCCAGGGGATCAAGAAATAGGCAAAGACAAATGGCTGCATCAGTTGAGCAGGTTGCTAAGTACATTCAGTCACGTTCAACCAAGCGTCTGTAGAGACAGGCTAAACGTGAGGGGGAGAAAGTTAACTTACTTAAACTTGAACTTGTCAACACTAGCACAGGTACAACAGAAAACACCATCTCTACACCCATCCCTCTACAAGTCATCACACCCATTACTGTAACTAATGATGATGAAATTAAGGGGGAGAAACATAACAACGAAGGAGCTGATACATCTTAATCCCTGTCTTTGGTTAACACCAATGAGGTTGTGGACGATGGTGAACCAGCTTCTAAGAAACTCAAATTTACTGTTAGCTCCCTACCAAAGGCTGTCCAAAACCAAGCTCAGATGGCATTTCTACAACATGCTCAAGAGCTGAAGAAAGCAAGTGAATCATCCTCTGTCTCGAAGAAAGGGAAAGAAATAGTTATGGTAGACGCCAAACTAAAGAAATTAGCTGCGATGCTAGAGATAGGAGGAGCAACAACTGAACTCGCTCATTTCTCAACTTCCAAAGCTACAAATGAGAAACCTCTAACAGCTGAAGAAATTTAAAAGCAAGCACTTAAATTCAACATGTTAAATGAAATCAAGAAAGCCAAAGAGCTGGATGAGGCTAAGCTAAGAAACATGTCTCCTCAACACAGGGAGGAGCAAAGAAAGCTTTTGAAAGGATTAGAGTTAAAACGCATAGAGGCTCACAAGAAAGTAAAAGCTGACTGTGATGCCTGCGTAAACTCTAGATATGCTCCAGGAAAAATTACCAAGTTCAAATACATAATTCAAAAATCTACTCACACACCACAAATGGTAATTTGACATCTTTGATAACTTCAAGTTAAAAATACTTGGTCTGTCTGAGTGGTTTGAATTGGAGGCTTTAGTTGAGAAAAAGGCTGGAAAGGCGAATTTTCTTCTATTAAAGACTATCATAGCTAAATTTAACTGGGTTAAAGAGACTGCAGCTAAGCTCAAAGTTGATCCACCTCCACAGCTGTTTGAACAAGATCTTCCAAAGCCTGAAAAGAAAAGAAGAAGGATGACTCAATTCCTTAAGGAAACCTTCGTCACAAACGACATTCAAGTGGATGGAATGTTCAAGGATCTTGTCTTGCTTAATGGAATTTTAGGGCCTGTAGATGGATAGACCTACACCGAGCCTGAAAAAGGAATGGCATTCATGAACAAGAGATGCCAATATGTCTTCCAAAGGGAAAGTGTGCTAGGGCTGGCTTCAACTATTCAGCTTTTAGTCTTTCAGAGGGTACTTAAAATTAACTCTGAGTATTCCAAAGTGTTTGCCAAGCTTTGCAAGCTGAATTGGATACTAGGAAAGACATTGCTGAAGCTGAAGAAAGAATAAAGAATGATGATTATTGAAATTTTCACAGCTGAATTTTCACTCTCATAATTTTGTTTTACTCATGTTTTGTACTTGTAATTTTTCTAAGTATTAGTGAATTATAAAGTTGTTTGTTAGATCTGTTATGTGTAAGAAGAAGCTGTTATCTCACTTACTATAACTAATTTAGATCTAGCTGTATTAATGTTTAAATAAGGGGAGATTGTTGGGAATCTAAGTTTGTTAGACTTCCCTGTGTCATAGATTTAAATGTAAATTAAGCTGTTTGATATTAACTTGCTGGTGCCTAGGTGACAGGCAAGTAACCCAAAACTCATCGAGTTCTAATTCTCTGTGAGCAACCATAGAGGAGTCCATGTCAGAGACATTGGCAAGGAAGTTGAAGATTACTTGAAGACATACTCATTGGTTGTGATGGATAACAACAAAGATGTATCAGGGACTTTGAGTGTTTGAGTGTTAACAGGGGTGGCAATACCCTGTTAACACTAAGTACACTTTGGACATACCTAAGTGTTTAGGCGGGAAGTTATACAGCCTAAAGTACAAGGTATAAAGAAAAGGGAAACTATGTCAGCTCTGTTTCCCTAAAGCGTTGTGGCAGACTACCAAGAATAGAAGAGCATCTTGTGACAGATGTCTGACATTGTCTGTTTTGTGTAGTCACCATCAACCAGCTATCAAAGTCAACCTCGTAGTACTATAAATAGGATATGTAGGCTAGAGTTAATATTTTTCACTTTGTTAGATTTCACACATTAACTCTTTAGAACTTATTGAACGAACAGTTGTGCCTGTGTTCTTAAGTTAGCTTTATTTTGTCCAAAGTGTAAACAACACATTGTCATCAAACTGTGTTATCCATAACACATGTAATACTTGTTATACAATAATAAAGACTTACGTTTGAAAAGTATTTACTTGTGTTATTTATCTTTCTTAATCGTTTCAAGCTAGGATTAGGGATTTTTAGTTCACACTATTGATAATAATGGAATTTCTGTTTAGAAAAATGATATTTTCTATTTTAATGCAATTTCTGTGAATGGTGTGTTTGAAATAGACATGCATGATAATGAATTCAAGAATAATAATAATTATGTCTTTAGCATGAATAAGAAGATAAAGTTTGACAAGAACTCTTCTTATCTTTGGCATTGTAGACTTGCCCATATTGGGAAGACTCGTATACAAAAGATTCAACGTTAAGGTCTTTTGGAAAATATCAATGATAAATCATTTGATAAATGTGAGTCTTGTATCTCTGGAAAGATGACCAAGAAACCTTTTAATAGCAATATTGAAAGAGCTATTGATCTACTTGGATTAATACATACTGATGTGTGTGGACCACTTAGACATGTGTCAAGGAAAGGTGCTAGCTACTTCTTAACATTTATAGATGATTATAGCCGTTATGGTTATTTTTATTTACTTAAGCATAAACATGAGGTATTTGAAAAATTTAAAGTGTTTAAAACAGAAGTAGAACTGCATCTAGGAAAGAAGATTAAAACTCTTCGTTCTGATAGAGGTGGTGAATATTTATGTCAAGAGTTTATAGATTATCTAAGTGAGAATGGAATTGTTCAGCATCTTATTTCTCCCTATACTCCACAACAAAATGGTGTATCCATAAGGAGAAATCGTACATTATTAGATATGGTACGATTTATGTTTAATCTTACAACTTTACCTTTATCCTTTTGGGATTATGCTTTAGAATCTGTTGTTCGCATTTTAAATATGGTTCCTAAAAAGAAGGTCGATAAGACACCATATGAACTATGGCATGGCAATTATCCATATTTATCTTATTTAAAGGTCTGGAGTTGCGAGGCGTATGTGAAACATGACTCGGGTGACAAACTACAACAACGATATGTGAAATATATCTTTGTAGGATACCTTAAGGAAACTATGGGTTACTACTTTTATTATCCACCTGAGAACAAAGTGATTGTTGCTAGGTATGGAGACCTCCTTGAAAGTGATCTTGTAAATCAAGAATTCAGTGGGAGAAATTATGATCTTGAAGAGAGTCATATAGATACATTACCTTCTAAAAACACTAGCGATGTAATTCCTATAGAACCAGAAAGTCTGGCAGTTCCACCGAAATTAGTTCCTCTGCGTAGATCCGCAAGGATTAAAAACTCAAATAGCAATATATGTCTTAACATAGAGGATTATGATGAAGTAGGGGATCTTTGTGAACCTGTTAATTATAAATCCGCCATACTTGATCTTGAAAATGATAAGTGGATGGTTGCTATGGATGACGAAATGAAATCCATGAAAGTTAATGATGTTTGGATTCTTGTAGATCCACCACAAAATGCTAAAGTAGTGAGACATAAGTGGATATACAAGAAGAGAACCAACATGGACGGAAAAGTACAATCCTATAAAGCTCGTTTAGTAGCTAAAGGTTTTACTCAAACTTTTGGCGTAGACTACAGGGAGACTTTTTCTCCTGTAGCAGACTTAAGAGCTATTAGGAATCTCATAGCTATAGCAGCATACTATGACTATGAGATATGGCTAATGGATATTAAAACTGCCTTCTTGAACGGTCGCTTAAATGAAGACATCTATATGTAGCAACCAGAAGGATATGTTGATCCTGAGAATCCAGGGCACGTGTGCAAAATTTAAAGATCCATTTATAGTTTGAAGCAAGCATCACGTTAATGGAATAAACGATTTGATGAAGAAATAAAAAAGTTTGGATTTATTCAGAATCGTGATGAGCCATGTGTATATAGCAAAGCTTGTGGGAGTGATGTAGTATTTCTAGTTATGTTGATGAAATATTAATCATGGGAAGTAACATTCCAAGACTTAAAGCTGTTAAGGATTATCTTGGTAGATGTTTTTCTATGAAGGATTTAGGAGAAGCTGCATACATTCTGGGAATTAAAATCTATCGGGATAGGAAAAGAAGGTTAATTGGTCTAAGTCAAGATGCTTATATAGATAAGATATTGAAGAAGTATGATATGCATAATTCCAAGAAAGGTTTTCAACCTATGGAAGTTAAGCATAATCTGAGTCATGAGATAGATGCATCAACTCCTGAAGAGGAGGCATACATGCAGAAGGTGCTTTATGCTTCGGTTATAGGATCTATTATGTATGTTGTTAGGTGCATAAGGCCTGATGTGGTGTTTGCTCAGAACTTGGTCAGTAGATACCAACAGAATCTAGGGAATGTAATAACCCAAAACCGTGGTCATTATTTAATTATATTTTTACGTATATTTTTGAAAATTTTGACGAGGTTGATTGTCATGACGATTGGTAATTTGATTTGGATGATGTTGAAATTTTATTTTTACGTTTTGACGAGTTGCGAGGATTATTAGTGATGACGATATCGAGGGATGATCGAGAAATTTTATGTTTTATTTTAAACATATCGATGTTTAATATTTTGACGTTTTTATTTTAATGTCGTATTAAGTCGTGCCGGGACTATATAAATATCATATTTTGTGTGCGTTTTAAGTTTTGAGGAGCATTTTTATGAAACCCGAGACCCGTAAAAATTTTCATAAGTGACTAATAGTCATTTCCCGCTTTTTAACAAAGTATTTACACTTTGGTCCAAAAGAATCACAATTGGCAAAAACTACCCTAAACTTTTTCCATATAAAAGGAAAAATTAAATACTAAAAACACACAAACACATTCCAATCACAAATTTTTCTCTCTCCCTCCTCTCCCTCTCTTTGTCGGTCCACCCTCACCATACAAACACCCCAAAATTTTTGATTTTTAGCTTGAATCTGTTAAAACCAATTGAAGACCCATCTTAGTTTCATCAATCTCTACACATTGGTATAAAAGTTTCTTACATGCATGAACATTTTTGAAAAACCTATTTTTGGATGAAAATCTTGTTGTTTGATCTTAAATTGTTGTTGTATGTAGGTGTTTATGTTCATATACATTAGTTTTTATGATTGCATGTTAATATTTTTGAGTTGGGTTTTTATGAATTAATCATCTAGGATGATTTAGGGTGTTATGATATAAACTAGTAGTGTAAGAATGATTATAGTGGTAAAAATGGAGTTAAAATATGGTGGAAATTAATTTTGAGTGATATTTAAATATATATTTTTAAACAGATTATAAAAGTTAATTTTTTGAAAATATGAGTTTGAGTTTGAGATGAACTAATTAGATATTGTTGTAGAGGATGTTTTTAGCTTCGTTTTGGTATAAGGTAGGACTTCTAGCTCCAAGCGAGCGAAAAGTTACGTTAGTTTGATTATTTCGTGTACCGGGAGATGAGTATCGATACAATATTTAATTGTTGTCGATATTTGGATCGAATCTCGGGGAATATAAAATAGATTTTTAAATATGTCATGGACTGATTTTGAATGTTAAGTATGAGGATGTCGAGTTTATTTTCAAAGTTGAGTGTCGGTTTCATAAACGGAGAAAAATAAATGTGTTAAAAAGAATATATGAATTGTTGACGTAAAACTGCCCGGTTTTTGTAGTTCAAAGATGTGTCGGGCATGGAACTTTAAATGTAAAATCTTTTGATGAGTTTTTAACAGGCCTTTCTATATATAGTAACTGAAGTTTCTGATTAGTATCATAAAAATTTGACGTGTTTAAGTGGGGTAAATGAGCTTGTACATTTGGTGTGTACCGACAGATTTTTATCGAAGGAATTAACTAGTAGAATAAAAATATAGGAATGGAGTAAAAAGGTCACTTGTATTATTTTATTTTGGATTGATTGTGATTTTATGATTTTGAGTTTGATATTACTAAGTATGGATTTTACTCGAGTTATTATTGATGAACGCGCCTTATTTGATAGGTTGCGGTTTTTATGTTTAACGGGCATCAACTATCGTCGAAGATCGTCTTACTACTGCTATTACTTCAGGTGAGTCTATAGCCTCGCTTTCTACTTGTTTTAATAATTTTGAAACCCGCGAGGGGGATACATGCTATTTGAAGTAAAATGAACACATGTCATGAGTAATTGTTGGACCCGATGTTGCCTTTGATGAAATGAATTGTATAAGTACCTTATTGCAAAAGGCCCTAAATTCATGAGCCGTTAACTATCTTCTGACTTGATGTTGCGAGTTGGGAATAGCCGCTTATTCTAATAATAGTACTATTGGGCGGACAACCCTATCTGAGACCAGGGCTTTACGCTGAGTAACCCGCTGGGAAGGATAATTTTACGTGAATGAGAATTGGTATTCTTGCAATTAATACCCTAGTAGGGGCACTGGTAATTTTTCTAGTCATGCTGGCATTTGGCGTGGGTGACTAAGTTAAGGGGTCGGTGTCATGAGCTTAATACAATTCAATAGCTACTGCTATAATATGATATACCTGATTAATAGATTGTATGGCCACAATTCTATTAAACAATTGTGAATGATTTTTACGATGTGTTCAATTATGTTTTGTAAAACCTATAGACTTGCTCAACCATTGTGTTGATGATTTTAAGCATGTATTTCAGGTACTTGAAGTTGTTGAATTGCGGAGCTTGCTGGAGAAGGATTGCGGGATTGCTTTTGTAGTAATTTGGTCTAAAACAGATTTCTTTCCCTATTGTCATAAACATACAGCAAATGGTCAAGTATTTTGGTAAAAGGTTTGTTGTTTTGATTAAGATCCTAGGGGAACCTGTACGCGACTCTGATATATTTTTAACTGATTTTACTTGGGATTGAAGGTTTTAGATTTTGATTTAAATTATTACCATATTTATTCCCAAATGTACCGTTTATGGGTCGTTTAAAGAGTTGTAAAATGAAGTTTGTAAATAACACCTAATTGTGTATTTTCCGCTGCGTAATGTAAATTGGTAACCAGAGCTTTTTAGTTATAGCGAATTATGTTGATTTTTTTTAAAATGTCCTGAACTATAACTTTGGTGTCGAAAGTATTTTATAAAAGCAACGTAACTTCTCTGCAAGGCTCCGGTAAGATTTTTTTATTTTTGTTATGCTTTATTATTATAGATGTATCCCTTATAATTGTTGTGAATTATTGAGTATTTATTAAGTAAATACTGCAATGAGGTATTGGTATTAATGAAAGGACGTGGAGTGCTTTCACCATAATTTTATCATAATTTCATCATATTTTCATTTTTATGAATATTGTATAATTATCATTTGCATTGCATTGCATTGCATTGCATCACATACATATATATTTTGCATACGTAATTCATTTGCATTTGCATAGTTATGCATTGCATATATATTTTTGAATAATGACCTTATGTACTTTTGAATTTTCTGTGATTTCAGAAAATGTCTGACATACCATATTACGTCAAGAATGGGGGATTTGCTGTAGGTCAATGGAGTTTGCAGAATCAGTATGTAGGTGATCATAAGATTTCATGTGGATGGTTAGATTACGAGGATGATACGAATGATAAGAAAAATGTTGTAGAATCTGATAGTGATAATTATATGACTGAGAGTAAGGTTGGAAGAACTGAGGTTAAAGCAGAAGTGAGAAGTTATGGGACTGATTTTGAGAAGTATCAGAAAGAGATAGATAGGCTTCGCAGGTTAAGTGAATATGTAGCTCATCTTGGGCCGTATCTTGAACCACATTGGAAGTTTCAGGATAGTGAGGTATATGCTAATTCTCATTATATGATAGATCCGCCGTGTCAAGGAGGGATTTTGAGGTATGGATTTAGGAATCCACCATGTTTAGATCCAAAAGGGAGGTGCTGCAAGTTAGGACCAGATGAAGATGAAGCAGGAACGAGCCAAGTTGGAGAAAGTGATGGACCACATCCTATGGAGTGATGTAGTGATGGATCTTTGTTGTATTTCAGTTTATGTATTATCGTATTGTATTTGAATTATCTAAATGTTTTGAGGTAGTATTGTGATGGATTATTATTATTGTTGTTGTTTAGGATGATAAGGGTAAGTGACATTGGTGACAAGGTTTTGTTGCGATTTTCTCGGATTTATGGATGAAATCTACTATTACCCTTTAGTATTTTGGTGTGTCTTTGTTATCTTCTCTTTTGTAAGGTGATTGTGGAATTTAGGTAGTATTGTGTTGTTGGAGTAGGCAGTATTGATGTTATATCTTGATGAAAAGATCCTATTCTTTCTATCTCGATGCGTATACTTATTAAGTTTCTTTCTACTGTTATCACATGGAAAGAGTTGAGTGAGATATGTTTCTGTCATTAGCAAGGATTCCTGTGTGTGTGACTGAGTATCTTGAAATATGTCTCCAAAGGTTGCCAACCATTAGGGTAGATTATATGATTGTGAGAATAGTTGTTTGATTGTTTGAAGCTGATAGTGCTGAGAGGAGACGAGATGCTGCTGAGATTGAAAATCCTGCTGTTTTAGTTGAAGATGTTGCTGAAACTGAAGATGCTGCTGAAACTGAAGATGCTGATGAGATTGAAGATGTTGCTGTTCCAGTTGGAGATGTTGCTGTTATTCTGCAAGATTTTAAAAGGATGCATGCATGTTGAATTCTTATGAATGAGAAGAGATGCGGTGAAGAGAGCCGTACGACTATTAATGGTGATTGGAAAGGTGCAACTATATGGATAAGTTCGAGTAACTGATGGATGTTTGATATATCAATAATCATTTGGGAATGTTCAACTAGACGAAAAGAGATAGTAATTTAAAGATTGCTCCTGATTCGAAATTAAGTATGGCAGAAAAGGGTAAAGGAACGGTATTGTTGTGAATGACAACAAGGAATAGGAATTTATTTCCTCTAAGAGAAGGTAAACTTGGAATTTAATAGTCTAAGATAAGAAGATATGGTATTCAAGCAGTTATTATGAATCGGGTAAACAGGAGGAAGTATGATGTGTAGATCACAGATTTTTTATACCACTTAAGCAACTATCTGTTTACTTGACGTAAGTTCGGACTAGCTGGAGGTCGAGATGCTAAAGGAATAACAAGGAGTGTGGTATAAAAATTAGTATTTCTTTGGTAATGAAATGTTTTCATTTCGGTAAAGGAGATTGAATAAAGGAATTTTTCAGATAATGGAAGATCAATATGAAAGGAATGTTGCTGCTATTACAACCTATATTTTGGAAATGCTGATAAGATTTGAGATTTAGATGAAGTAAATTGTGTGTTCTTATCTGGTAATCATTGAGTTAGAATTTATTGAAATTCTGAAAGTGTTATTGATGGTGTATTAAATTCTGAAGGTGTTATTGAGGATATATTGAGATTTGAAGATGTTAGATTTTAGCAGAACTGAGGACGAGAAATCAACGAGAATTTGCGATTGGTCGAAATGAGAAATTCACCGACGGAAGAATAATATATATGTGTATATATTAAGGAAATATTTTTGGAGCATATGGAATTAAGAAGTATAGCGCAATCAATTGAAGTAGAGTTGTGAGAAAGTTAATCAGGGTAAGGATGAGTATCATAGGATATGATAAATAAAGGTGGAAAGAATTAAATTGGAATGTTGTTGAACATTGAGTACTGATTTCAGGGAGTAATCAGTGGAATTTCTATTTGACTATTTTATGGGTCAATGATGAGAAGGTATGTAGTAGGAAACTACAATAAGTCAAATTTTCTGTGCGCTTTACTAGTAGTAGTCGGAAAAGAATGAGAAGATGAGTTAGTACTTGAGGATACTATGTGATTGTTCTGCGGAATCGTAGAGTTCACTGTCGTCATGGGAAAAAGGAAGCTTTGTGATAGCTTGGTGATAGGAGTTATGCAATCTGATTGTATATTTTATTATATGGCATTATCAGGAAGTTGAGGATGGTAATATGTTTGATTGTAAGGATTGGCAGATGAGACAATAAGGATAATCTGATTTGACTGGAAGGGTAAGTCATCGGAGAAGTAATAATGTAAGTAAGTAAAGAAGCTGAATGTTTTGTGAATAAGACGATGGACGTGAGGTTGAACAAACTGAGCACCAGAAATCGGTGTCCATTATTGATTGTGAATGTTTAGTGTGATGAATAGATGATTGAAGGAAAGAAAAGTATTCCCTAACAACTGGAAAATTGATATTAAAAAGGAATGGCGTGTAAAATTCTTTGGATAAGAATTTTAGTTGGAGTGTTATAGATGTTTTAGAATGTGCAATCTATGGCTGAAGTGATCGTAAAAATCTGACTAGATTGAAACGATTGAGGCTTTGTCGATACCGACGAAACCGACTGAAGCTTGTCAATTCCTTTGTGTAAGGTGAGTATTATCGGAGGTTTATCGAGAGGTTTTAACGGATTGTTGAACCAAGGATAAGGCTGAAAAAGAAGAACTAAATGTGTGAAATCCATTCATATATTTAAGTTGTGGTTGTGAGATCTGATTTTCTAGTTGAGGAAGTTGTTTATGAACGCTGAGGATAGATTGAAGTTCTGTGCCTGTATAATTAGTATTGGAGGAATCTGAAGGAATTATAGAGATGCGATGATGAGAATTGGATAATATCAAGTGGAAAAAAAAGCAATAGTAGTGTGTTGACTTGAATAAAGAACTGTAACGGGATTTATATGATCATGAGATTAGATATTGTGGTATTTGTTTTAGGATTGAAAAGTATTACTTGTATGGAATCAAGTATGAAGAAAATAAGAATAAGAAGGATTTGTGTATAAATGCCATTCGGGGATTTTAAAGGAAGAGGAGTTAAGGATTACTTAATGTGTCGGGGAAATAAAAATCGGTAAATTATAGATGGGATATGTTATAGTTCTGTATTATGAAGTATGTTTCAGATTATGAAGGATAAGTATGGATACTGTCACTATCAGCTAGTGAGTATTTAGTAAGGAACAGAATGAAAAAGATCTTATAATGTTTCTGAAGTAACTGAGAATTGACTCTTGAGTATTGAGATAATTGGAATATTGGTAGCAACAAGCAGAATGGATGGAATGGAAAGAAAGTTAGAATTGAATTGATAAACTAATAGAAAAGGAATATCAAAGAAAGAAGATCAACAGATTGCTGGAATTTCAAAATAGAATGGTAATAGAAATGGGAGAGTTGAGATGTATGTTTTTGTGGGACAAAAACGGTTATTGTGATTATTTAATTTTTCTCCTATTATATCAGAGAGTGTGTTAAGAATGCAAGGACCAGTGGTGAATGAATTGTTCAAATCAAAAAGAGAATTTAATTATTCTTAGAGTGATGAGAGAGTGTCGCATGTAGTATTGAAGAAATTTTACAAATTGAAGTATTAGTACAGAATGGTTGGAATAAAATATATTATGATATCAGGAAGTGAATTGACCATTATACATTTCAGATTTGAATATATGAGACTAACGGAGTTATCTGAACAGTAATATGATATGAGGAAGATGTAATAATGTACTATGGAAGGTACAGTAAATCAGTGATCTAGCAAGAACTACACTCGGGACATAGAGATTGTTAAATTTAATGAAAGTGGAAAATGAGTATGGAAAGTATATAAGTGACTGGTTAGAATTATGGATAATCTCATTGTGTTTAGTTTAAGTGTAACCTCGGGACATAGAGGCAGAGTAAATTTTGAATACAGGAAATCGCTGTTATAAAGTATGAGTATTGATTAAGGTTTGAACATATTATATGTGACCCAGAGATTGAGATTGACTTTTGGATATTAGAGATTTCTACAGAATGTGTGAAGAATTGAGTTAAGAAGGAATAAATGGACAGGGTGAAAGGTTGAATTGAACGATGGTAATTGAATTTGATATCAATCACATCAACATATAATAGAAACTTGGGATGATGATATCTTAATATTTTACTATCAGGACTAATGGAAACTAGTGAAAATGGAATCTTTATGCGATGATAATCGTCATACCAGTAGTTAAGAGGTGTAATCTGACAACTTGAATCACAATTATGTATGTTGTCAGAGTATTGGGGCAGGAATGAAACTGAGAAAGTGACGCAGAAGGAGTAAGAATGATGAAGGAATATTAGCATAATAGAAGGTGAAATTGAAAGTTGAAGTGTAGTAATAGTTGTGGATATGGTGATATCATAAGAATTGAGTTTGACTGGTATCGAGAAATTTTATGTTTTAGTGATGACGATATCGACGGATGCCCGAGAAATTTTATGTTTTATTTTAAACATGTCGATGTTTAATATTTTGACGTTTTTATTTTAATGTCGTATTAAGTCGTGCCGGGACTATATAAATATCATATTTTGTGTGCGTTTTAAGTTTTGAGGAGCATTTTTATGAAACCCGAGACTCGTAAAAATTTTCATAAGTGACTAATAGTCATTTCCCGCTTTTTAACAAAGTATTTACACTTTGGTCCAAAAGAATCACAATTGGCAAAAACTACCCTAAACTTTTTCCATATAAAAGGAAAAATTAAACACTAAAAACACACAAACACATTCCACTCACAAATTTTTCTCTCTCCCTCCTCTCCCTCTCTTTGTCGGTCCACCCTCACCATACAAACACCCCAAAAATTTTGATTTTTAGCTTGAATCTATTAAAACCAATTGAAGACCCATCTTAGTTTCATCAATCTCTACACATTGGTATAAAATTTTCTTACATGCATGAACATTTTTGAAAAACCCATTTTTGGATGAAAATCTTGTTGTTTGATCTTAAATTGTTGTTGTATGTAGGTGTTTATGTTCATATACATTAGTTTTTATGATTGCATGTTAATATTTTTGAGTTGGCTTTTTATGAATTAATCATCTAGGATGATTTAGGGTGTTATGATATAAACTAGTAGTGTAAGAATGATTATAATGGTAAAAATGGAGTTAAAATATGGTAAAAAATTAATTTTGAGTGATATTTAAATATATATTTTTAAACAGATTATTAAAGTTAATTTTCTGAAAATATGAGTTTGAGTTTGAGATGAACTAATTAGATATTGTTGTAGAGGATGTTTTTAGCTTCGTTTTGGTATAAGGTAAGACTTCTAGCTCCAAACGAGCGAAAAGTTACGTTAGTTTGATTATTTCGTGTACCAGGAGACGAGTATCGACACAATATATAATTGTCGTCGATATTTGGATCAAATCTCGGGGACTATAAAATGGATTTTTAAATATGTCATGGACTGATTTTGAATGTTAAGTATGAGGATGTCGAGTTTATTTTCAAAGTTGAGTGTCGGTTTCATAAACGGAGAAAAATAAATGTGTTAAAAAGACTATATGAATTGTTGACGTAAAACTGTCCGGTTTTATAGTTCAAAGATGTGTCGGGCAGGGAACTTTAAATGTAAAATCTTTTGATTAGTTTTTAACAGGACTTTCTATATATAGTAAGTGAAGTTTTTGATTAGTATCATAAAAATTTGACGTGTTTAAGTGGGGTAAACGAGCTTGTACATTTGGTGTGTATCGGCATATTTTTATCGAAGGAATTAACTAATAAAATAAAAATATAGAATGGAGTAAAAAGGTCACTTGTATTATTTTTATTTTGATTTGATTGTGATTTTATGATTTTGAGTTTGATATTACTGAGTATGGATTTTACTCGAGTTATTATTGATGAACGCGCCTTATTTGATAGGTTGCGGTTTTTGTGTTTAACAGGCATCAACTATCGTCGAAGATCGTCTTACTACTGCTATTACTTCAGGTGAGTCTATAGCCTCGCTTTCTACTCGTTTTAATGATTTTGAAACCCGCGAGGGGGATACATGCTATTTGAAGTAAAATGAACACATGTCATGAGTAATTGTTGGACCCGATGTTGCCTTTGATGAAATAAATTGTATAAGTACCTTATTGCAAAAGACCCTAAATTCATGAGGCATTAACTATCTTCTGACTTGATGTTGCGAGTTGGGAATAGCCGCTTATTCTAATAATAGTACTATTGGGCTGACAACCCTATCTGAGACCAGGGCTTTACGCTAAGTAACCCACTGGGAAGGATAATTTTACGTGAATGAGAATTGGTATTCTTGCAATTAATACCCTAGTAGGGGCACTGGTAATTTTTTTAGTTATGCTGGCATTTGGCGTGGGTGACTAAGTTAAGGGGTCGGTGTCATGAGCTTAATACAATTCAATAGCTACTGCTATAATATGATATACATGATTAATAGATTGTATGGCCACAATTCTAGTAAACAATTGTGAATGATTTTTACGATGTGTTGAATTATGTTTTGTAAAACCTATAGACTTGCTCAACCTTTGTGTTGATGATTTTAAGCATGTATTTCAGGTACTTGAAGTTGTTGAATTGCGGAGCTTGCTGGAGAAGGATTGCGGGATTGCTTTTGTAGTAATTTGGTCTAAAACAGATTTCTTTCCCTATTGTCATAAACATACAGCAAATGGTCAAGTATTTTGGTAAAAAGTTTGTTGTTTTGATTAAGATCCTAGGGAAACCTATACGCTACTCTGATATATTTTTAACTAAATTTACTTGGGATTAAAGGTTTAGACATTGATTTAAATTATTACCATATTTATTCCCAAATGTACCGTTTTTGGGTCGTTTAAAGAGTTGTAAAATGAAGTTTGTAAATAACACCCAATTGTGTATTTTCCGCTGCGCAATGTAAATTGGCGGTGTTATAGGGAAGCTCCATTGGACTGCTGTTAAACATATTCTAAAGTATTTGAGGAGTACGAAAGATATGTTTTGGTATTTGGAGGGAAACCAGACACAGACTGAATGTGACAGGTTTCTGTGATGCATCCTGGCAATGTGATAAAGACGATACGAAGTCTTAGACGGGTTACATTTTTGTTATCAATGGAGGAGCAATTGACTGGAAGAGCAAGAAGTAGACAACGATTGCAATGCATGCTACTCAATCTGAGTACATGGCTGCTTCAGAAGCTGCAATGGAAGCTGTTTGGATTAGGAAGTTTATTGGAGATCTTGGAGTGATTCTTTCAATTAAAGAGCCTATTGATATGTATTGTGACAATTCTGCCGCAATAATATTCGCCAATGATTCTGGAGTCATGAAAGGCGCCAGACACTTTAAATGTAGACATCACTACGTACGAGAACAAGCTGAAGCTCGTGAAATCAAATTAATAAAAGTTCACACAGATGATAATGTAGCTGATCCTTTAACTAAGACTTTGCCTAGACCAAAGGTAGTTAAGCATGCCAAGGCAATTGGGCTGCAACTAGCTAGCGAACTCATGCAATGAATCGGTGATTAGTATTTGGATAAAGGATATTAAGACATTATTATTTAATAAAATAAAGATTGAGTTTCGTTTATTTTTATTACTTAATTTTGTATCATATTTTACATGTTTTAATCTATGAATAATTTTTTATGCTAAATGCCCGTTGTCGATTAATAATATTGGAATATTATTAAACTAAGACAAATCAAATAGCGATAGAGTATACTTGAAAGTATATTGATTGATTTTGGATGATATTCGATGAATTGAATATTGGACTTATCCTAACTATATGATTTTACTTTGTGGTCTTTGTTATCAAGTAAATCATATATAGTTATCCTTAAACTTGAGATACCGGGAAACTGTTATGAATCTAGTGCATCTCTCTGGAATAATCTTACGCTAAACGTAACTGGTAGCTAAAGGATTATTTCCGGAAGTGTTGCAAAAGTCATAAGTTTTGCTCGTAGTCAATATGGAATTTATTTTCTCCAATTTTGTTTTGGAGTTTAATACAATTGGGCCCCTCGTAGGATTAGTAAGATGTTTGTGTGGCTACACCCAAATTTGTTTTGGTAATCTTGTTGAATCTGCGAACGAGAAACATAATGGTTAATGAAAGGAATGACTGAGATCCATATCCTTATTAACGTTGTATTAGAAAAAATGGACAATAATAATGATGAATCATCAAAAAGGTTTTATCCAATAGACCTTACTCGAGTTGTACTAGAGACATTGCTAGTGCAACTAGACGATAGTCAATGTAATCACGATATTCGAAATATGTCCAAGTGGGAGCTGAAAGTTTATGGACTTATATTTAATAGTCGTGTGATAGGATCGAACTCGATATTACGGGATTGCACTCAATACGTAAAGAGTTAATTTATTTAATAAATATATTTATTTTATTTATTAATTTATTTAATAAATATATATTAATGTATTTATTAAAATAAACTAAGCTTTAACTTTAATGACTGTTAAATACTAAAAGTTAAGTATAAACGATCGTTGTGGAACAAACAAGAGAAGGAAAGAAGATTCCAGAACACCCTTGGGGGTGTTGCCGACTTTCGACACCAAAGGGGAGGGGAAGGGAAAAAGGAAACTTGTCACTTTCCTTTTATTTGTTTATTTTGAACTTCAAGTTATTGAGGCCTATATAAACATCCCTATACCCTCATAATTTACACACAATCTTCCTCCCCTCTTCTCTTGGCCGATCGACTCAAACAAACCCACGAAGGGTATTCGGTTGGTTTTCTTGTTTGCTCGATTGTGCTTATAATCTAGTCCTAGCCCCACTCTAGGGTTGTTGGGTAGATTTTCCACAAGCTTTAAGCTCGGTTTACACGTGCTAGAATCACGGTTAGCTCGTTGTATTACGTGTGTACAAGATCGTAATATAGTCTTACTTTAGACTATATCTTGGTGATATACGGTATTAACCCGAATTGGTGATTCGTTCTTCTTCTTGTGGATTTGCTTTAGTGTAAAGGTATGTAACCCGAATTCAATTAATTATAATTGTGTTATTATTATGATCTTGTTAAATCGCTTCCGCTATGTGTGATTTGATCTCGTTTAAGGTTTTATATAATTGTTATGATGTTTATAAACCTTCAGGTCTAACGAACTCGACAAATTCAAGACTTTTTTGTTAAAAAAATAAATTCAGGTTATATCATATTTATCCTCTAATACTCTCAATTTTCTTTCAGACTGGACTCACAAAATGTACACATTGACTAAATCGTCTTTGGTAAGGGTGACAATCGAATCGTGATCGTGTTGATGCGTGTTAAGGACAACGTATCAAACACGTGACTCGTTTATGTTCTTAAATTGGTTATCAATTTTCTTGATCACTCTTACTAAGTGTGTAACACTTATCCTTTTGCCGCTAAAATCAAGCAAAAACTAGACCTAATCATGTGTTTTATATCGTAAAAGTCGGAATTACGCGTGGTTTTGTGTTTTTGTGTTAAAATAGGTACAAATGATCAAAAGGAAAGAAAACACGGGATTTCACGGTCAAATGTTGAAGAGAAGTGCAAGAAAGAGACGAAGACAAAGTGAAAGACCAAAAGTGTGCCGAAATTCACGAAAACCGGCTAAACCGACACGAGCTTAAAGAAAAAGATCGACAAGCTGAAATCAAGCTCATTTCTAGTGGATTTAATATTATTGAAGTTAATTGGGTCTTGTGGGT
This sequence comes from Glebionis coronaria, assembly GCA_025667525.1. Lineage (NCBI taxonomy): Eukaryota > Viridiplantae > Streptophyta > Magnoliopsida > Asterales > Asteraceae > Glebionis > Glebionis coronaria. The sequence continues at coordinate 147,255,308 of CM046882.1, forward strand.
CCCACATTTGATTATTGGGCCCACAAGCCCATTTAAGAAGACGTTTTGTTTGTTGGATCAAAAGAGCCCAAAACATGGCCCAAATTAAGCATTTAGGGGCGGATGAATACTTTCTTTTTGGATCCATAGCCCAATCAAAAGAAAATAGGAGTTATTTGGGCCACTAGCCCATTACACAAAACAAAGGAAATGAAAAGTGAAATTTATTCACTTGATGAACATGGGACGGTCAATTAAGACCCGGTCAACCATCTCATTATCCAACACTCAACCGACACACGGTTTACCCAACTCACCCCCACTTTAAGTTTTGATAAACATAAACACACACACGTGTAACTTTCACTCCTCACCCACACATTAGTAAAACATTTTCTTTTATTTACCCACTACCCCATAATTTCGTTACAAACAAAGTACCATTCACTGTTTACCTTTTTTTTCTCCCCACAAACACAAACGCAGCTTCATCTTTTTTACCCTATCCCCAAACCCTAATTCACCCAATACACCAGTTTTACCCATCAAAAATTAGGGGTTTCACCAAAACGCGTGATTCACACGTTTACAAATTAAATCCCCCCATAAATCGGAAATAAACACTACAAGGTGGTCCTATTATCAAATCTAACGTGGATCCCCTCTTTGTTTTGATTGGTTAAACCACACATCCAATACCAATCCCACCAATAAAGAACTTCCACCTCATCAGGAAACAAACACAAGAAGCACACAATCCATGCCATCCTGGCAATCCGTGGCACAAGGAATGTTTTCAACCGTTGATGAAGAAAGAGATGGAAAGAAGAAAAAAAGAGCGGCCAAGATTTAATGATTAATTTTTAAGCCATGAAGAGGGTTTCAGGGGTTTTGCTTATAAAAACCCCCTCCAAATCTGTAACGGACAGCACTTTTTCCTTATTTAATTTTCTGCAAATTAGTTTAGGATTAATGTAATTTTTAATTTCCAGTATTTGTACTCTTTTTATGATTAATGAAAAGTTATTTTAATTCATTTTGTTGCATTTAAATTCCTGTCAAAGTTTTATTTCAATCTTTAAATCTGTTTTTATTAATTCTACTGTTGGTTTATATTCGATTAAAAAAAAAGAATAAAAGAAAGAGGTATTAATCTTCCCCACTGGAAGATTTATCAAAAATATGTTCGAAGAAGTTGAGGCTTACTGTTGTTCGAGTGGATGATGATGATGATTTTTGGTGGTGTTAGAATCGGTTCATAGGGGGGTCAGCGCCCACCTACGTCCCAACGGATTCTCACAAGGTGTTTAATCTTTTTCTTATTCATTTTTTTTGTTAAGTTTAATTTGCTTGTTTAAGTTTATGTTGGATCTGCTTTTGTTTTATATTTGTTTGGATTTTAGATTGCTCGAATCTGCTTAAGTTTATGTAGTTATTGTTGGATGTTAGATTTTTTTTTGTCTGCTTTGTTTATTGGTAAATTATATCTGCTTATTTTGTTTGAATTAGTAGTTTGTATCTGCATATCTGTTTGGTTTCAAGTCTGTTTAAATCTGCTTTACTTTTGTAATATATTTCCTGTTTGATTTTGTCAGTTTAGGTTTGTTTAAGTGTGGAGTTGCTTATTTGTTATTTGAAAGTTTCTATCAGGTTTAGATCTGCTTATTAGTTTGGGGTTCGTTTTAGGATTATTTTGCTGTAAAGATTTTTTTTAGTTTTTTTGTTTTAAGTTCATATCTGCTTATTTGTTTTTCAGCTTTTGTGCTTATTTTATCTTCAGTCTCTATAGTTTTTTTTTGTTTTGGTTTGATTGCTTATTTGATTAGCTATAATATCTTATTTCTGCTTATGTTATTTTTTTGTATTGCTGTTTAAAGTTTCAGACTCATTCAGTCTGAGATTTCTGTCCAAAAATAATAATATTCCAAAAAAAAGGTCACCAGGGACTCGAACCCTCGACCTCTTGTACACCAGCCCAACGCCCCTTCCATCTGTTCTAAACCTTTACTTGTGTTTCTTTCTGCATCAATTAATTAATATAACTTTTATTACTGCCAGTTTACTCTTTATGTGTATTTTTGTAACGTTAGTTTACAATTTTCCATCTTTTCATGTTTTGTATGTTATTGTAATTTCTGGTTTTGGATGGTTTCTCTACAATAATTAGGTTTAACAAGTCTTGTTAGATAGTTTTAGCGTTAGTTATGTAGTACTAATAAGGGTTAGAATGACAAAAAATAGGCTACTCCATTTTGGTGTAAAATTAGTATCATATGTTTATTACATGTTCTTAGGTCTAATTTGTAATATTTCTTAAAATTTCTTCATAATGATGTTACCTTATGTACATGTCACTTCATATATACATTTGATATCACCTTTACATGAATTTTTTGAGCTATTATTTACGTGATGCATGAATACATGTGACATTATTGTTATTTGAGCACGTGATCCTTTTCATGAATATTTTTGGTATTTATGAACGTACTTATTCACATTTGATCACTTTGACAACATTTAAGCCACAAGGAAAAAGGACCTTTGCAATACATCATTGCAAGACTTATTATATACAAGAATCATAATTGTATATAAAAATAATGAAGTATCTAAACTTACTTTTATATAGACATTTTAACCTAAACTACACTATAATTAATGACATCACATTTAAATACACCTTATAGTATAATGGACACACAATAGTCAATATGGCATAAAATAAATAAGTTTCTTCCCTTTTTTGGCTAGCAAAACTCATGGCAATAATTATGTATACACATAAACCTTCTTTTTTTTCCAACCAAATCCTAAACTATCCCTACACAATCTAACTAGATCCTATGCAATCCTATACATGTACTAACTAAATCCTAAGATAGCTTAACCTAAATCCTATACAAATCTAACTAGATATACATAGATACTATACAAATCTAATTAGATACACATTAGATACTACACAATCTAATTAGATACATATTAGATACATGTTATCCTACTCAATCTAACTAAGATACTAAACTATCCTACTCAATATAACTAAGATACTAACTAAGATCTTACAATCTAGTTGATATCAAACGAACTCCCCTAGATTTTGACTAGTACTAGGAAAATATGAGGTGACTATGTTTTACTCCACATGATAAATTCTTGGGCAACCTTAACCTATTTAATACATGTACTTGTGTAATCTCCAAATGTCTCACAAAATCCTTCCTATCACCCCCATAATCGGCTAAACCATGAAACCATACTACATGTACATACCAACTCATAAGTATTTTTTATCTAGTAAAAACCATGGCTTATCAAGACTAGTATTTACAAAACAATTTACACCTATACGCTTCATAACTAAACAATGTCACTTTCATTCACCTAGCAAACATTCGGTTCATTTACTCCAAGTTTCTATGGCATTTACTTCTCAATCATCACCATCATAAATATACAAGCATTTACTACAACACTAGTAACTTAGTTAACAAGAAACAAGAAGGAAGCAAAAGAAATTCATGGGTTTATATACCTCGGCTAGGTTACACGTAGTTTTAAAAGGAGAAAGGGTTACGGGTACACTAGATCACTTGTTCACTCAACAATACTAGGAAAACAAGTAAGTTCTTATACTCATTTTACAATTTACACATGAATATACACAATGCATGAATAAGTATAAATATGATGAACACATAAGAAACATACAACACTTGATTATATGAATAAGTTACTTATTAAGAACCTTAATGAAATGAACATGCATGACGTTAAACACATAGGAATAAGCCCTAGATCTCTTGGCTTCATATTTTCATGCGTGTACATATATGATTCGAACACCTAATCAAGATATTAGACACTTTTAGATTCATGTTTTTGCCTTAAATCAATTGAGACAAAAATAAGCCATAAGCCGAAAATAAACATTAAGCTTATTAGATTTTCATTAGTTCTTAACGGTCCAATAAGCCCAACTTAATTAACCACGCTACCCATGAGGCCTAAACGTGTATATCGGGCCCAAGACAAGCCCACTTAAGCCAACCGAGGCCCTATTTTTGGATAATAAGCAAATCGGACTTATTTTGAATAAGTTATGTTTTTATGACTTTAATGGGCTTATTAGATTTGTTAAACACTAGCTAAAACCTTTAAAACTAGTTGGACCATTATTGGGCCGAGACAAGACCAACAAAGCCCAAAGTGACCCATAAGCCACTATCGACTTATTTTAGAAACTTATCAAGTTTTTATGAAATGTTTATACCATATTTGAAATGTTTATAAGTTTTATGGCCAAAACATGAAGTTATAAACTACAGGGGTGTAAACCGTCACCCCCTAAACTTGAATATATAAATGTCATAAACAACAAGGACGAAATCTGTCATTACCGAAAGTTTAGGGACTGTTTGTGTTGACTGTTAAAACATTTCGAATCCTAGGGACCATATTGTCATTAACCGAAAGTGTTGGATCCTTTTGTAATTAATACAGGGTATAAACTGCCATATCACTAAACTATAACCCTAGGGGTTGTTTAGTAAATAAAAAGGGAATAAGGACTTAGGTGCAATTTTGATAAAGTTATATATATTAATTATTGAAATAAAACTATAAGGTTTAAAATGGAAACTTATGAAACTTAAAGGACTAATTTTGTACAAAAAAAACTTGGGAGATTTTTTAATAAATATTATTTTTCTATAAAAATAAAAAAGTATAAAAATCATTTTATTTAAATTGTTACATGTTTAATTATTTAATAAAGGTAAAAGTACGTAACTAATAAAATGTATATATATACGTACAAATAATTCATATAAGACGAATAATGAATAACCAGTTATATAAATAATGTATAAACATACAATTATAATATCTGGAAGCATTTGGACATTATTTATGCATAGACTGAGGACTATTTAATTTACTTACGCAATTGACGGTATCGTGAGCATATTATTTGGATCACTTGTATTATCATTCAGACACAGATTTTGAGGTGAGTTCATGGCCCCACACTTTGAATATATTAACTGTTTTGAACAATATTGGGGGAGAAACATGCAACATATTTTTATAGGATGCAAACCGAACGAGTACACTTTAATTACATTTGCGTATTCTTGATTCCCATGACCCGTGGACTGTAACTGTTAATTGTTGAATAGCGCGAATGTTATAAATAGATCTATTTGGGATTGACTATCCCATCTAAGTGATTAGCGCTCACTGTGCCTAGTCCAGGACAACAAATGTATACCATGTCAGACTCTTTGGGCGGATATGGTCCTCATATGTTGTGGACCCTACAGTCTAGTGTCAATTTACAAGAAATAAGAAATGTAATGGTTTTATAGTATTTGCTTTGTGCATTACTACATATGTGATGTTTTGCGGTTCTGAACTATGATTTACAATACCTATGAATTCACTAACTTTATGTTGACTTTCTAGCATGTTTTTCTCAGGTAATTAAAGCAGGTACCAAAGTGTTCATGGAATCAAGAATCATGTAGGAAGCATTATAAAGCTCATATGGGGGTTTTTTATAACTTTGGGAATGATGGAAACTTAATAATTATTGTTTCAGACAATTTATAATATTTTCACAATTGTTCATGTAATATTTTATTTAAATGACATTTTTAATGATCATTGTTCTGTATATTATTGTTGTATGATCCACCATGTGCCACCCATTTACTATTCGGCTGCATTACCATTTTGGGGGTGTCACACAATTATCAAATGGTTATTCATTTAAATGGAACGTGTTAGTCCTTGTAATTAGATGTATATTTATTTGTATTAAATATAAGACTAATCATGGTAAATTAATAATAAAAACAGTTTAAAGATACGAATAAAGACATAAGTATTTTTTAATGCTTAACTTTTATTAATTAAAGAATTGTACCGTACTGCATGTAAAACTACAACAGGGATTGAATAGACAATGTACGTGTTGTGATCTCCTCGCTAACGAGTAATATTAATCTTGATGATTTGAATACTCGACGATTAAGACATCAATGAGTTTAGAATTCAAGTGATTTTGATCCTTTTTGGAAGAGAGAAATTGTTTGTGAATGTTTCAACATTAAGTGCACAAACTTAATTTCTCTCCTTTACGATTGGTCCTATAGATATACTAAAGCTAAGGATGAGACAAGGAATTGCCATGTGTAATTCATCTGACTTCGTTACATGTACAAGGTACACTTTGTCTATACATATTTTAAATATCAAGACAAAGCCCTTTACGATACTCAGTATACTTTTCTATCTTAAAGTGGTAAGTTACATTTCGCGTGATGTATTATGATCTTATCAACTTCAAACTAATCTCGCCCTTTCTTGAATCATCAGGACTTCATCATTTTTTGAGGATATCCTATGGGGCTCAATGAGTCTCTTTCCATAACTCACTGAACCCGTCACCTTCTTCTTCGTCTCAGATACACCATTCACTTAGTTTCGCCTCACTAAATACTCCAATATTTCTCATAGACTCAAGCTGAGAACTCAAACACTGAGTGACTGTTCACTGAGTAACCTTTTTAGTGTTCAAGTTTGATATAAATACTTGGACTTATTATTATTCAAATCCATCAATGAGACATTAGGCACTACATTGACCTAACTGAACTTCAGTTGTACGTCGCGGCAAGCATAATTTGGTTGATTACTTAGCATTTATGTTTTGTTTCAGATTTTTTTAAATGTTTGATAAAATCGGTTAAATCGAGTGTCGCCTTGAATATATATTTTTTTAAATACACATTAAGCATTTTTTTGGTAGGTATATTTTTTATCATAAAATAATTGTAAATAGCAAAAAATATAGAGTTAATTATATAATTACAACTTTTATAAAAAACTTCTTTGAAACTTGTGATTTATTCTAAAGTTATTACGGAGTAGTTATTTTATGTGTGTGTTCTAAAAGTTTTTTTAAATTTATAAGTAAATATTACACTTCAACATTTTTCATAAAGTATATATGGCAAAAGCATTACAATTGTAAGCTTGTTTTGTTCGCAGATTAAAGATCATCTTTTCACCGACATTTTTTTTATGGGCCACTAGATATATGTTAACTATTTAATAAATAAATTTTGTTATATAAAAAACCGCAAATAGTTAAAAGGCTAAAGTTTTTTTTGTAACTTGCCGCTTAGTTTAAGTTTACTTTTTGTAAATAATTTTTTTTTATTTAATAATTTTGGGCATGGGCAAAAAATCTTTTACTTGTTGGTCCTGTTTAAACCTGGGCTAGACTTTTCTAGCCGTGTAAAACGACATGCTAAAATAGGAGTGTTCATAATTTCGGTTTGATTCATAAAATAAAAAACAAAACCGGATCGAACCCGAATTAGAACCGAACCGAGCATAAACTTTAGGTTTTGAGTTATAACCGAACGGAACTATAAACTTGGTTTTCTGGTTGGATATGTGTTTTCACAATATTAAGCTTCACTTCACCATGATTAAATGATAGAAAATAGTAAAAAAGCTAAAGAGAAGATAGTTTAGAAAGAGAAAGTATAAAGAAGGAGGAGAGAAAAGATGAAAGGTTAGATTAATAGAGAGAGTAAATATTCAACCAACACCCTCCTAACATGCTAGGATGGGAGTATATATGTAACACCCCAAAAATCGGTCAACGGAAGCGGTAAAGTTCGGGGATTTTACTTCATAATACCAAAGTTCAAGGTACAAGAGAACGACTCTAAATTAGACGTTTTATAAAAATACCTTGTTGAATTAATTAAAAACAACAAAGTTTACACAGATCCGAGTTCAAAAGACAATGCATCAGAATAATAAGGTTTAAAAGTTGTCAACGAGATAATAGTTCAAAAGAATATATAATAAATGTAAAACCCGCTTTAAAATACTTTAGAATATTAAATGCATGAAAATACTGTTAAATTAAAACTTTACAGTTAATTAATATATGACTCGAATCATGAACATTTAATACGAATATTACGTATATTAATTAATTACTACAAGTATTACATATGTTAATACTATTATTAATATATGATAAGTATTTGCGTATGATACTTAAAACATTACAAGAAATAAAACACGACCCTAAAATACGAACACACATGATAAATATTTAAGTACAAAAAACTAAAACGAAACATATATGTGTGTGTATGTGTGGCGTCCAAAAAGAAAGAAAGGGAGGGTCCATGGCCCGACCCATTTAGCTATCCAATCCTTAAACACTTAAAACTCCAGGAAAGATTTCGTATATCACTTTTCAAGAAAATAAACAAAACTCTAAAACCCCTTTTTGGTTCTTCTTTGGCCGCGTAACCCTACACACACAAAGATTTTTGGTTTTGATCTAATTAATTTTCGGATATAGTGTTCGTGGTTCTAAACCTTTAATCATTTGCGCATACGGTATCATCAAACCTTTAATCTTTTTATTTAATTATGTTATTTGTTCAAGATCTCTAAAAACAATTATAAAAACATGTAATCAATAAGATTTAATCATGGGAATCGGGTTTGGTGTTGGTTTGGCTCGACTGTGCACGTAAACCGAGAGTCTATGATTCTCGGTGGTCTTTTGTTCCACCAGCCGCAACCCATAAGGGGCGGTGGTGGTTTGTCTTTGGCAGCCGCAAACCCAAACAGCCCCACAGTGGGGACTGTTGGGCAAACAGTGGGAACCGAGAGCCATGGGGCTCTCGGTGGGAAGGTTGGTCGCCACAGGGGCAACCCCGGTTGTAGCTGGGGGGTGTTTTTGGGCAATAGTGGCACCGGCTAACTGCCGGTGGCTGCTGTGGAGGTCGGCCGTAAGCCACAGCCTCATGGATGTGGTGTTGTGTTGTTTTCGAGGCGAAGCCGAGACCTCCTATGGTCTCGGTGGGGTCTCGTAGGGGCTCAGTTAGAACCAAACACACCAAGGGGTGTGTTTTGCTAAATTTTGCTACACCTGTTATTTTATTTTTATTAATTAATTTATTTAAATTAATACATGGTTAAATAAAATTAATTAATAACCAAGACTTATGTTATAAGTTATTTATATAAAAACTATGATATAAATTATGTCCATTTTATTTAAATAAACTTTAGAATAAAATAATTATTCATGTACATTTAATTAATTAAGAAAACTTACTTTAATTAATTATGTTTATTTTAACCAAGGTTTAATTAAATTAATAACATGGTTTAACTTAATTATATAATAAGTCATTTACGGTAAAGTTTAATTATTAATATCATGTAATATTATTAATTAATAATTACTTATGATATTATGTATTATTATTATTAATTAATAATGATATGTTAAGACTAAGTATTAAATATAATTAAACTTTACTATATAATAATCATGACATATAATATGCTTATTAAAACTATAACTTATATAATGTTACTTATTTAATAAGCTTATTACTACGTATGGAAACTTGCTATTTTTGGAAAGCTACTATATATGGAAACCTGATATTTTTGGAAATTTACTATATATAGAAACCTGCTATTTTTAGAAAGTTACTCATTATGTTATAACAAGTACCATAACACTTAAAACATGAAATACACTAATCTAAAACACATGATACATTAAGAATCACATGATAAAACAAGAACAAGTATAATAAGTAATGAGCACGCCAAGTGAACGAAGAACCACTAAATATAAGTTAAGCAGGAAACTTATTCATGCCCCTTTTATTATGTAGCTATCGTGAAGTCAGAGTGATCTTCCACTTTCATTTTCATTCTCATTACTGGACATAAGGTATGGATATTCCGTCTTTCAGTAAGGACACTCTCTTCCTATATTAGGATTTCCCCGTTTGCAGCCATCTGTTTTCCCCAATAGTTTACTTAAACTAAATAGTAATTATATGATTAATATTTTAGATTTGTCTGAGCTATATACATTTATGCCAGTTCCACCTAGTTATGGAGGTACCATAACCATAACACTGGAGGCACCGATGTTATGACTCTTCCGCGATGAGAGTGATTTCCCGCGACGTCCCTTTCAGTTATTTGGCCTATTTTATTATTATCATTTAGGGCGAATGGGTGCATAGGACAAGTTTAACAAGATTACATGGTAACTATGGTGTGTGCCTTGCATCCGTTACATGGAGCTGATCCCTCCAACCCAGACTATTATAATTAGAGGAAACCCCTCTAATTGCATGATGATGTCTCCCCTCTAAGTATTCATGCACGTTGATACTTCATGACCTATATGGGCTCCAGACATATTTAAATTACAGTTGTCAGTATAAAATAAACATAAGTCTTTTCAGAATATAAACCAGTTTATAAACTTACACCAGGTTTTCCAGGACTTACACTTATTCCGTTGTACTTCATTTCATTTCTTGCTTATGTTTATGCTTTACATTTCATTGTCATATATCCAAACACTGAGCGTATTGCTCAACCATATTTTTCTTTCCATGTCCCAATACGGCATGTACTAAAGGGCAAAGCTAGGATTATCAAGTGTACATGCATTTGGATGGAGGCTCCCTTGTCTTCCTTTCTTTTAATGCATTTACATACTTTTGCTTTGCTGGACATTGTTTAGTCCTTTCATACATTCTTTACTTATGCATTGTGTGTGGAGCTTATATTTGGAACCGATGTTTGTTTCTGGTTTCCTTTATAGTCATTTAATGTTTTATACATTTACCTTGCATGCTTTGATGAGACACCATAATTACTACGTAACGGTCCAGTTATCCAAGTGGGGTGTTACAATAAATATCCGAAGATTACCATGAAATGCATACGGACTCCGAATACTTCATATACCAATCAATCAATCACAATCAAACACCTGAGATAAATGCTAAATCATCAACATAAAGTTGGTGAGAATATAGGTTGCAATTCAAAATCATAGCAAGATGCAACGCAAAAGTTTAGTTCAAGTACACATGCAACTGTGGGAGATATAGTGCCAAGTGTAGGATAAATCGGGTGTTCATAATGTTAGTGCAAACATTACGATGTTTAATCAAATATAATCTCTTTATGTTTTGGTGATGACAGACGTATAACTCGCAATACATAGTAAAATATGTAAGGTACTCGTAACCACTTAAGCATCCATATGTATACTTCTCTCGACATCTCCAAGCTCGCATTCATCATGAATCACTTAAGGTATGAATAAACAAGTCATTGACTTAATCAAGTGATCATGAATTAATTATCTTCGCAAAAATCACTTTTAATTAAAGTGAGAAAGTATTTTTGAAATAACTTTAATTGTAAGAAAATGTTTTTATGGAAATGAAAAAGCTTATAGGATATTCCTAGGATATTCCTTAGGATATTCGTTAGGATATTCTATAGGATATTCCTTAGGATATACCTTAGGATATTCCTCAAGAGGTATTAACCTCACTAGATAAGTTTTCCCCGCTACAAGACAAAAGGGAGCGAATTCTAGAGCACGCGGTGCCTTATATGTGTTCGCGGTTCCTTATAGTTGTCCACGGATCCTTGTAGACAAGGAACTGCATGGGCATTTAAGGAACCGCGAGCAGATACAACCGTTACCCCTTTCTCTTATAAATTGTGGATCATTTCTAGCTTTTCAAAAACCCCTTTCTTACATTTTCTCTCACCTTTCACACTTCTTAACCCTTGATTATTTGTTTGATTAATCTTGTTTAAGATGTAATTCTTTCCTCATCCTCTCATCCTCTAGAGTGTAAAGAGAAGAACATTTTCATCACTATGAAGTGTTAAGGTGATAACATGATGAGATATCCCCTTCTAAAGATCAAGTCATGATTATGTTTTTACTACAATGTAAGATGTGTACACTTGGACTTGATGTATGTGTAGTAGATCCAAGTGGTGGGTACACTTGGATGTGTTATAAGGGTAGTAGATCCAAGTGATGGGTATCCTTGGATTAGGTGTTAGGAGTATAGATCTAAGTTATGTATATACTTGGTTTTAGTGTTAGTGTCCTTGATCCAAGTGGTGTGTATACGTGGATGTAGATTAGATGGTTTATGTGTTCAGGACATAAAATATAAGGTTTGTTATGTTGGGACATAAAACATAACCAATGGTGTGATAGGTGTAGATTAGTTCTATCTAAGATTAGAACTCGACATCTAGCCTTGTGTAAGTAAATAGAAAGTAGGCAACGTGTGTAGATTGATCCTACCAAAGATTAGGACTCGACATCTAGCTTAGTGTCGCTAAATGATGTAAGCAACGTGTATGGTTTTCTCCACCTTGAATGAGATTGTTGGCTAGTGAAGTACCTCTCTAGTTGGATACTCGAGGAGTGGAGTAGGCTAGAGATGAGCTTCGTAACCGAACCACTATAAATCATCATGTCAGTTAGCTTTCTCTTTTACATTATGCACTTTACATTTATGTCCTTACATTCATTTCTTTACATTTATAGTTACATATATGCGTTATGTGTTGATGTGCGCATCTCATAATCTAAACATCTAAGTTGCGGAAAAGTTAAGGCTTAGTGCATGTGTGCTTCATTCTTAGATTATGGTCAAGTGTGCATCCCTTAGTCTAAACATCTTAGTTGCAGAAAAGCTAAGGCTTAGTATGTGTGTGGTTTGTGTTTTGACTATTGTTTGATGTACTTTGGATTTGATGTGTTTTGTGCATCTCATAATCTAAACATCTAACTTGCAGAAAAGTTAAGGCTTAGTACGTGTGTTCATCATGTTTAGATTATGGTCAAGTGTGCATCCCTTAGTCTAAACATCTTAGTTGTAGAAAAGCTAAGGCTTAGTACGTGTGTGCTTAGTGTCTAGACTATTGTTTGATGTACCCTTGATTTGATTTGTTTGTGTATTTCTTTACTTGTTGTTTATAATTATTATCTATAACAAACACATCACATATTAAGTCAAGCTTAATCGGTAATTTTATAGAAAAGACTGTTAAGGTTTTAAAAGGTAATAATAGTTTCATCCATTGGTGGCGATTCATTAATTGAACCCGTGGTTCTTTATTGATAAAGAACCAATAAAGAACCACGGTCATGTTTATTGAATCGTGACCAGTGGGTTATACGAAAAGATTTTAAATCTTAATAAGAAACGTATTCACCCCCTCAACCGTTTCTTTAATTTGAGCCTAGGCCATTCAAGATCTTTGAAGTATATTGTGCTTTAATGCTTGGATCGATTTATGTTCTCTAGTTTCCAAAACAAATGGTTTTTAAAATAAAGTATGGTCCATGTTTCAAATTTCCCATGAAGGAAGATTAAATATGAAATATGTTTGTTGTTTCATTCGTACTTGTTTTGGTGTTAAATAAACTTTGTATAATAGCTTGATTATAAATCTTCTCAAAACATGTTTGGAAGTATACATATCACATGTGTTCTAAAACACGAGTTTTATGTGTGAAAAATGATTTTTTAGAGTCCTATGTCCTTCCATCAAGTCACAAATGATTTTGTACAAAAACCCCTTTTTTGTCCATGGTCGTGGTTCTTTAATTGTCGCCCACGGTTCCTTATATATAAGGAACCGTGGTCAGTCTGACTTGAAAAATCATTTAAGATCAACCGTAAGTCCGTAGAATTCGTGCCATCCGTCATTTCGAACGTAATTGAGTCTACTTTCACATAGAGATACTTCCAAAGCTTTATTCAAACTTTAAAATTCGGATTTTTTCTAATTTCTATACTATCTCCAAAGAATGGATTCTTGGTTTTTCGTGAAACTTATGTTTTACTCTTTTCTTTTAAGTTGGACATCTCTTGTTAGTATATCTTTCAAATTGATATATTTTCAAAGTGTTGAACTTAATTAAATTTTGAAATGGGCCAAAAACTATTTTCAAATAAAATCTAGATATGTATACTCTGTTGCATCTAACACTCAAAACAAAGAAGAATGCTTATGTGTGTTTTCTTATGTGTTTTGGATATCGTTAAGTAATCATTACTATTGGTAGTAGTGTTACTTATTTTTATAATATTTTTTGATTGCATATAGGATCAACATCTCTAGGTTTACAAATGTTACATAAACATCTTGTATACCTCGTCATGTTCATTAACACTCGTAGGTTCGAAAGTTACGTAAGTTTGTCAAATCTATTGATAAAGGTCGTCTTACACAATCATTGTGTTTTTAGTTCACGTACATAAATGTCTCACTATAAAACTTGAAACACTCTCTGAAAAGCCTAGTTATTTTCTCTTAAAGGAGTGTTCGTGGAGATCAAGAAAGATTTTGAATATATATTAATTCATTATTCAAATTATGATTGATATCATTATCGAATCTGATTGACTTGTTTTTTAGTGTAGACTTGAATATGGATTCTTATGAATATACATCGCATCATAATTTACATTTGTGTTGATGATGTTATGTTGAGTCTACTTGTTCAAATTGTTAGACAAATTTGTTTAATAATTGCTCTAAATAAACAATGAAGTCGGTTTGACAACTTAAGTTTCATCTGAAACACTCAAGTAATTTACATTGCAATGTATTGGTAAATGAGTCATTTCCTAAAGACCAATCAAGAGTGTTCTAACAAATTGTGTAAATTTTGTTTATACAATTCAGTGTTAATGTCCTCAAGATCTATTAAAGTAAATAACCTTAACTAGATTTTTTTACAAGATATGCAATGGTATATTATTAAACCCTATTAGGTATCATGTGGTAATAAAAAATTCATTCTTCCTACACTTCATTAGAAAAATGTTAGAATTATATTTTGTCTAACATGATAATGACTATTAGAGAACCTATTGCACTAGAAATTCAATTCAACCTAATGGTTAAATCGCTTCCATGTGAAAAGTTGGGTTATTATATAACTCGTAAAATGGTCGTGCTTAGCGTTAATTGAGCACCTTTAGTGATAGTCTCATATTCATTATCTAAATTGATTAGATGGGTCTTCCTAAATATGCCTAATGATAGTTTACATCGATGAACTTTGTATGTCATTAGGAGTCATTTTTATTTGTAGCTATTAGGATTTTTCTTAACATTCTTCCTACGTGCTAACTGATCTATGTGCTTTTTCCTTTGTGTCTTTCTTTCTTAAGTATTTGGTTCTTCTTTCTCTAGTTGATGCGAGGATAGTGGTATACTAAATTTTTTCGATAAACGAACGTAAATTAATACGTAAAACGAATATGTCAAAATAAACCTCGGATCGTTGTTCGACGGAGAGTTGAAAATTGAAGTTCAAAGAACGGAGTCAGATTTATAATCGAAGACGAAGGATAAAAGAAAAGTAAAAACGAAGACAAAAAACTATGTAGGTCCTCGGGATCCTTGGATTATCCTTGTGTTGTGATTATCTAAAGAGATAGAAAGATAGATGAAGATGTAGAGAGAGAAACTAGAGAAAGGTTGGAGAGAATAAGAAGTATTAGATTGAAGTGTGTGTAAAATGAATGATCAACCCCTCCTAACATGCTAGGAGGGGGTTTATATAGCCCACCCTACATGTGGGCTATATGGACTATATTGGATCACGAGCCCAATATCATTGGAGTGACCGATCCTTTTTAAATACGTAAAAACGTATTTCCAACAATCTCCCCCTAAGGGAGGTCACTCCAAGTTACAATGTCCTAAGTAGTCTATAGCTCGTGTTCTATGCTAATAATGATGTGACCGAGACTTTATTTGGAAAAACGTATTTCCAACAATCTCCCCCAAAGGGAGGTCACACCATTTTACAAAATCTTAAACCTAGCATACTATGCTTGAGTCTTCGATCTTGTTCTTGTGAATATGCTGGTGAGATCTTTGACTTTAGCCTTGAGCATGTTTCCTTGCCTTGACCTTGTGCATTCATCACTTGTGATATTCGCCTCTTCGTGACACCATGTCCCACATACTTATACCTTCGTAATTCTTGAAAGCTTCAGAGTTCGATACAGCGGAAGACTTAACTTTTAGGCTTTCTTGAATTAGATGAGATATTAAGTGCATAGAGTATAAGCATGCGGGGACGACTTCTTCTTGGATTCCGCAACGCCACCGTCTTCAAATGCCGCAACATAAGTAGACACCAACGAAATGGCTTTGAACATTTCATTCTAATTCGGTAGCATTTTACCTCCGGTCGGTGAAGACCGTTGGACGATATAAAATATCGTACCCGTGACGGATAATTTCAATTAAGTAACTTCCTGACAAGATTTCGCGGGTAAACCCGTTCTCTTTATTCGACCGTCCAAAGCTGACTGCGAACATAAAGAGTGAATCATTTGGATAAAAATATCCGCATGATTTGAAGCCGTCAATTCATGTTCCTGGAACAAGTGAAATTCAATTAAGAACCGCACCATCGTTGCTTTCCAGTTGTCACGAGCTTGATTCGTATAGAATCTTGCAAGTTACCTACCAAGTGCTGTTTGAGGTTAACACTAGAAGGATTTCCACTCATCACTGTGAACACTAAGGTATCACTCTGAGTGTTCTGGCAAGATCACTAAGATATTACGTAGAGGCCTGGAACGTGTTTAAATTCAGTTAAGAATTAAACAGCTGTTGCTTTCCAGTTATCACAAGTTTGATTCATAAAGAATCGCACAAGTCACCTACCATGAGTTTTTTGATATTCGCTCAAGAAGGATTTCCATCTTCATTGTAAATACTTTCGTATTACTCGAATGTTCAGGCAAGATCATGAAGATTTTGCGTAGGACTCTCAAAATCTTTCTTACTTTTCACAGTGTGTGAAGAAGCAAGGAAATATGAAAGTGTGTCCTAATGAGATATTTGATGATCTCAAATGGCTCTAGACTCGATCGTGCATTTTGGATTTTAGTGATCGGAGGCTGGAGAGGAGTGCCACCTTTTCAATACCAAATTATTCGAAGTGAATAAATCAATAGATAATGCGTTGTCTCCGTGTGATTAAAACAAATACCTTTTGAGAGATACCTGAGTTAGCTGGGATGGGTTGTGCATTGCATCACTGGGTCCATGATGTCTATCTTCAATATCGAGCATCATTAAAATGATCTCAATAGCATATGTATTGACCCGGTTTCTGCCTAAGTTGTAAGGAGGGCTTCTTTCTTTACACCCTTTATCTTTACAATTCTTTTTCATTCTTCAACCCCTTCAATGCTTACCAATACGTCATCACTAGCACCTTGTTGTGATTGTTCCAGTGCTACCTTAAGTACTTGGTCGGCATTCAGCTACGTTCACAATCTTTCTCCATCTTTCCTAAGGACTACTATTTCTAGCTATGGAATGTCCTTGGGAAGATTCCTCCGGTTCTAGAGGAATCATTAGACTTTAACCTATCCTACCATCCTTATGTCACCACAATCTTCACCGTCGTGAATAGAGATGTTTTGGGTAAGTGTATGTCACCATGAAATCCATTTTGAAGTGCAACTCCATTTTGCCCCCCCTTAACATATGCCACGATATCCGAAAACATTTCGTACATGTCGGGATGAGCTATCACGTTAAGTCAAACCATTTGTGATAATTTCCCATATTAAATCACATTTTCTCCCCCATATTAAAAATATTAACCCAATCGATGTTTTTAATATCAATTGATTTAATAGCATTTTAAGAAAATTTGGGAAGAAAAATGCAAATCCAATTATCTACATGAATTACACAAGCTCCCCCTCAAATTAATGAGGGTGTGCTGAAACGTAAATTAAATACCTTTTAAACACAAGTGTAAGGTATTTATCACGTGCAAAGATCATATATGATAATGTATTCACAAGATTAGCAATTTACGAGGTTGGACCTGAATGATGGAGAACATCATATGAAAGATTCACATGGTTCTTGTTCACGAATGTTGGTCACCTCGTCACGTCTGAAGTTATCTCTTGACTCCATGTGTATGATTGATATCATTGTCTTGACACCAATATGTGAACTTGGCACTCTCGGCATCAAGGATTCTGAATGCTGGACCATTGCTTCCCCTCAATTGTTGACCCGTGTTCTATTGAAAGAGTTGTAGTCACCGTTTGAGTAGTCGCATCATCGAGTATGTAGATATCAATTGTAAGTTGCTACGGTTGGTGGAGATGATAACTTCATAAAAACAAGACTTCTCTTGTTTTAACAAATAAATGCACTGAATCGTACATATATTCGTGTTAGATTGTGTTATTACGTAAACACAATCCCTTACATGGTTATAAAGTAAACCATGCCCGAGAAAATTAATTCCCGTTGTTGAGTCAAACCTTTCCGATGAAATGCTTGACTTGAATAAGAAAATCGAGTTACTATCTGAAATAATAGCAAACCATTTTGAGCATGTTTTAAAACATTTGAACTTCTGCTCGAACTTTATTTACAACCCCGTGTCATTATTGAATGACATTTCTAGTATCGTAAATATTATCGATTCCAGAAGACATGCTCTTTTTATCAAAACATTTTTTGAACACACAATTTTGAAAGATTTAGAAAAACCTTTTTGATAAATTCTCGAAAAATTGTGTTTAATGTTTTGAAAACCAATTACTTGAGCTTAAGATGTTGAATATCTTACAAAACGAGCTCAAGTCCGAGAAGTTGTAAACTTCCCGTTGTGAAGGATAAGTTTATCATCGGCGATAAACTTTCCTTTCTTTGATGAACGAGTTACAGTCTGTGTTGTGACTATAAATCCTTATACACGAGCTTAACTGCAAATCCCTTTCTTAGATATCAGCTTCTTCCGCAACCAAACTCTGAGAGTGTCCTTAATTGAATGGTATATAATGATTGGACCGCTTCGTTCTTTTGGAACATCCTCTTTGGTACCTGCATTCTCATTTGGAATTTGCATGCTTTGATATGGGTTAGCGATATCTATCTTAGAAGCAAGTGGGGATTCACAATTTTCTTTTCTTGTGCTAGAGGTGACCTGAGGAGATGATTCACTTGTCTTAGCTGGTAAACGTTTCCTTTTATAGAAAACCTTAAGTTCAGGCTTAAGTGATGTATCCTCCTTTTCGATTTCCTCCCTAGTAGTCTTAGTAGAATCAGAGACTATCCTAGTTAAAGGGCACTCGTTTCCTACAATAGTGAAAGTTCTACCAGTGGGGCGCCACATTTTACCAACGGGTTTTATTTTAGCTACCCACTGGGATTTAATTCTAGCACGAGAGTTCACCTCATCAAGTAATTTTTTGATACAAGAATCATGATTGGCTTTAAAGACACATTTCCTACATGTTTTACAAGTAGCATATTTAATGTCCGAGTAAGATCTAGAACTCCGAGATGTTTGATTGATGCTCCTAGGATATGATATGCTACAGTTAGCAGTGTTGGGTAATCTAGAAGACATCTGACTAGGTTTAAAATTCATATCTCTTACTTGTGTCTTCTGAATAGCTTCCCTTAGACCAAATTTATGGCGAACATCATTTGAACTAGTTCGAGACGTGTTCTTTAGACTATGTCTAGGGAGGCTAGATGCAATCATGTGATTAGGTCTTGCAAAAGCTGTTTTAGTCACATTGGGCCTAGATAGTGGAGTGACTGGTCTAGAGAGATGAACCATATCAACTTGGGAGGCAAACCGCGGTCTCGAGGATTTTGGTCGCTCAGATCTAAATGCAGTCGGTTGTCTAACAGACTGAATTTGAGGCGGTTTCCCCAAGATTGATGGTTTTTCAAGCTTAGTATCCACACTAGATCCTTTAGTTTTTCTCAATTCGTTTTTCAACGCAGCTATAGCAAAGACCTTTTCTTGTACTTGAGCCTTTAAAGTCTCATTCTCTTTGAGCAATTCATCTTTGGATGCCAACTTAAATTCAAGCGACTTAATTTGTCTCACAAAATTATCTTTTTCAGCTTTAGAATCTTGAATTTTTTGATTTAAATTTCTTTCAAGAACAACGTTTGAATTTTCAAGTTTTTCAAAATACTTTTCAAATTTATCCGTTTTCTTCGAAAATTCAATTTTGGCATCCTCAAGAGCTTTAGATTGCTGAGCTAAAATCGTTTCAAGCTCTTTAATCTTGGAATCAGAATCGGTTAGAGAAGCAGTCATAAAGCATTTATCCTGATGAACTATAGCATTCTGAACAATTTCACCCCTATTTTGACTCACATCGGATGAATCTGAAGTGGTAAAACTATCACCCTTTTCCATCCCATGTTTGTCATAATTAGTTTCGGAATGCGCAACATGCGGTGGTTCATCAGCATAGACATCATATACCTTATTCCTTTGTACCGTGTTTGTAGACTCTTCGTCAGATACAGGTATGGTGGAATCAATCCCTGACATGCTGCTTGCATCATGCTTTCCTCCCGAATCCTTGCTCTTGCAATATTTAGGCTCCAAGTTTTCAACCGTATGAACATTCTCCTCTTGCATCTGCATCATAGATTCTTGCACTCCATTATCTTTCATAAATCGAAGACGAGACTGATATCATTAATTTCAACAATGTACCACGAAACTCTTTAATTTCCGTTTGTATGTACTGAAGAAATGATTGACATATCCCTGAATTGTCTGACTTAAAAATGTTGAATTTGAAGAAGTGCGTAAGTTGTGTCACTAGAGCTTGATATGCAGATGCTGATGCAGAGTGATTAAAGTCTTCTTTGTGAAGTTGCTCAGCTAGTTGGTTCAAGTTGAGGAATATGGAATCGATGAATATATAACGATCTTGACCGAAGAGTGTCAGAAATTCACTTTCTCCTGGAAACCAAGAAATGGTCACTAGATGAGACTGGAGTAGTCGAAAGAACGTTATACCACTTTCTCTAGCTGTGTTTTGCATGAGAAGCAAGTCTCCCTCTCGAGATGTCGAGTTCAACGAATCCATTGAAAATCAATGATAAATGAATGTAAGGATTACTTGTCGATCGATCAATGAAAGAAAGTAATTGTGTTTGTTGTTGTGAGTAGAAGTCGAGAAATAATGTTAAAATCCCCTAATAACGTGTATCAAGATACCAAAATCACTACAACAAGTAACTAGATAACGTGTATCAAGATCAAAGCATAAAAACACAAAAAAAATTTGGACGTGGGTATGGATTATCAAAACACAAAATCAAGAACACAAGAACAAAACCAATCAAACCAAGGCTCTTGATACCATTTGTAGGTCCTCGGGATCCTTGGATTATCCTTGTGTTGTGATTATCTAAAGAGATAGAAAGATAGATGAAGATGTAGAGAGAGAAACTAGAGAAAGGTTGGAGAGAATAAGAAGTATTAGATTGAAGTGTGTGTAAAATGAATGACCAACCCCTCCTAACATGCTAGGAGGGGGGTTTATATAGCCCACCCTACATGTGGGCTATATGGACTATATTGGATCACGAGCCCAATATCATTGGAGTGACCGATCCTTTCTAAATACGTAAAAACGTATTTCCAACAAACTAAAAGCGTAAGATAACAAAAGTCACGTATATCGAGACAATGACGAAAAATTACAAAAATGAAAAATTTTGAAAACTTAACCAAAAAATAAAATTAAAAATAAAAATAAAAACGGTTTTAAAAATACAATTGGGCTAAAAAGCCCAAATGTACGAATTTGAACGAAAAATTATAACGAAAGCAAAAACGCGACATTAAAGCAAATTCTTAAATTTTAAACTTTAGGAAAGAAAATTTATTTTTACTAAATCCTATTTGATAAAAGAAATTTTTAGTATAAAAAGAATTTTATTTTTCTGACTTTTAAATAATTTATTATGAATTTAAAACGATTTAAACGAGTTAAAAATATTAAATAATTTTATAAAAAATCCAAAAATTTAACGAAAGTTCTAAATACTATTTAGAGGCTACAAAAAATAAAAGGCAGAAAAATAAGACTAAATAAGGAATGTAATAACCTAATTTAAAGCTAATAAGCAATGAACAAAAATGGGTTTAAATAAAACTAACTGTAATACTTAAACAAGAAAGTGATGTAGAGTAGTTGGTAAGATGGTGTTGCGTTGTGTCTGCTTGCTGTCCAAGGTCAAGAGTTCGAGACCTGCTGCTGCTACTCTTTACAATTATTATTTTTGCTATTTTGGACTTATTGATAAACACTCAATAACAGTTGGCTATTGAGTGATATACAACTTATAAAACAAAAAAACAACACTGAATTCACAATAATCAAAACTATGCAGAAAATTAAGGACCAAAGTGTTTACTGCACTGATGAACTATGTCAGTGCAATCTAGGAGTATTTAACAAACTTTGAGCTTATTATTAAGGACTCCTAAAATCATTGAACCTAGAAACAATCTCAAGTAGTTGAAATCCTAGACCTATTATACTAGAATCCTGAAATTAAACTTCTAAATCCCCCAATCAAAGCAGTAAAGGCTACTGTGTTGGAAATACGTTTTTACGTATTTAGGAAGATTTGGTCACTCTGACAATATATTAAGTAGTAGCTCGTAGTCTAGTTACTTTACATCAATTAAACAAGGAAAAGCCCGGTCCATGTCATGTATGGCCGACCCAACTTCTAAGCCCAAGCCCATCTCATGGGCTTGGTATATAAACCCTCTCCTTAGTTGGAGAGGGTGTGGTTCATTCATTATTTCACATAGTTAAAGTGTGTATTTTCATACTTTCTCTCTCAAGTGTGTGTGTGATATCACCATCTCTTTCTATCTCTTTCTCTCTCTAGATTAAGCAAGATTTACAATATCTTACAAATGGTATCAGAGCCATGGGATGATTTTATTGTTTATGTGTTTATGTTCTTGATTTTCGTGTCTATTTTGATTCAAAATCATTCGATCCAAATTTTTTTGTGTTTTTTATGGTTTAATCTTGATACAAATAATATACATACTTATGGTAGAGATTTGGTATATTTACTTTGGCTAAATACACAAAAATTTTGGGTGTTTAGATCATTTTTTGGCTTAAAATCTCGAATTGGGTAAGTTTTACCTCAAAAAAGTGGAAGTTGGAATATTTTTTATTATTGTGAAATGTCAAATTTCGCAATATACTAGGGTTTACAATATTGCAAAGTGACATTGCGAAGTCTCCTTGTGACATTGCGAGTTTTTCCATATTCCGAAGCTTTATTCCTTGTGATTGCGAAGTCTCCTTGTGACATTGCGAAGTCTCATAGTGACATTGGGAAGATTCCATAGTGACATTGCGAAGTCTCATAGTAACATTGCAAAGAATATCAACTTGATTGTGAAGTGTTTCATTGGGATTGTGAAGTGTTTCATTGGGATTGCGAAGTATTTTATTGGGATTGCGAAGTGTATCGTTGCGAAGTGTTTCATTGGGATTGCGAAGTGTTTCATTGGGATTGCGAATTGTATCATCTGGATTGCGAAGTGTTGAAATATTCCGAAGATAATTTTTTGTGATATTCCGAAGATACCAAAATTATTCCTTAAAAAATTTCGATCGTGAACTTTTGTTTGTCTTGGAATTTTTTGGTTTATCGAGAACATATTTTAGGGGATTTCAATATTTTTCTTGACTTCTACACACGACAACAAACAAATTTACTTTCTCTCATTGTTCGATCAACCTTTTGTAAATCTTAACTTATCAAAATGGAGTTTACTTCACTTACGGATAAGTCCATCCTCTCGGGTACGGATAATCGTCCACCAATGTTGGTGAAGACTATGTACGAGGATTGGGCTTCCCAAATGGAACTTTATATGTTGAATAAAGAGAAGGACATCTCATTTGGGCATCGGTGCTCAATGGACCATTGGTATATGGTACTGTGACGGAAGGTGCAGTTACTCGTCCTTGCACAACGGGTGAATTGACTGGAGATGCTAAGATTCAAGATAAGTGTGATAAACAAGCTACAAACATCATTCTCCAAGCCCTTCCTCCAGATTTCTACAAACTCATCAGTAAACATAAAGTTGCCAAAGAGTTATGGGATAGAATTCGTGTTCTAATGCAAGGCACCTCGTTAACTAAACAAGAACGAGAGTGTAAGCTATATGATACGTTTGATAAGTTTGCCTATGTCCCCGGGGAGACTCTCAATGATTACTATTTGAGATTCACTCTATTGATGAATGAGCTCAACATCTATGACCTGGCAATTCCTACGTTTCAGTTAAACACCAAGTATTTGAACAATCTTCCTTCCGAATGGAGCAAGTACGTGACAGCTATTAAATTGGCTAAGGATTTTCATCAAACCAACGTGGATCAACTTCAAGCTTTTCTTCAACAACACGAATGCCACGTGATCGAGGATCGGTTGTCAACACCTCAAGTTCATGATCCACTTGCCATGTATGCTTCTCAACATATGACTCCCCAACAAAACATGGCTTACACTTATCAACAACTATAATACTTGCAACAGCCACCACAACACACCTATCAACAACCACAACAACCATCTTATCAACCACTAATGATGCCACAACAAGCATTTCAATAAAGTGTTCTTCAACAACCTTATCCACAACAACCAACACATCAGGCATCACCATCACAAGCTATCACTTATCCAATGGGCTATACTTCTCAGCAAGAATATTTTCCATTTGAAGCACCACAAGCACAAGCCTTTTATTCCAATGAACTCCCACCAATTCAAGAACCGGTCTTTACTCCAAATGATACGCCTGTGGATATCTTAAGCCACCTCACTTCCTACTTGTCAAAACTTGTTACAACTAGAGGATTCCCAGCAACAAACAATCAGCTCTACACTTCTTCAAATCCTCGGCAACAAGCCACTATTCAAGACGGTCAAGTGACGGTGCAATCCATTCAAGAAAGGCAAAATTCATATGGACCCACTACAAGGACTGTGAACGCTCAAGTTGTGAATTCTCAAGCTAGTGGAAATGGAAGCCCTATTGGTCCTCAAAAGGTTGTGACTTGCTACAATTGTCGAGGACAAGGTCATATGGCTAGGCAATGCACTCAGCCAAAAAGGAGAAAGGATGCAACGTGGTTTCGTGAGAAGATGTATTTAGTCGATGCTCAATCTAAGGGAAAGATTTTGGACTCAGAGGAATTAGCATTTCTTGCAGACCCAGGGGCAACAGATAATGAAGGCATTGCAGTCGTCTCTACTTCTAATGCAATATATCAAACAGATGATCTTGATGCATATGATTCGGATTGTGATGACATTCATTCAGTCCAAGCTGCTCTCGTTGCTAATCTATCTCACTATGGTTCTGATATCGTTAGTGAGGTACCAACCACAACTATTCATGATGATCCACATCAAGTTGAGCATGAAAATGACAACCTCGAACAGCATTCGGGAACTAGTAACTCAAATGATCTGGTATCCAATCCAACACATTTGAGTGAACCTCAACAAATTGCTACGACGATTTAGAAACCCTAAAAAGGCGGATGAATCTCTCCCTAGCCGCCACCTCTTTTAACCTTAAAATATGTTTCTCGTCCTTATTTCCTTTTATAATCCTTATAACGTTTCTGTTTTGATCACTGAGCTCTTTATGTGTCCTAACATTAATAGTTATTCGGTTTGTTTGATGATTCAGGAATGTGTTTCATCTTTTAGGTTTAAGTTCGGCTGTTTTAGGGTTTATTATTATTGGTCTCTATTGTTCTCGTTATAGGTCTGTGTCGTGTGTATCTTTTCGTAATCGTTGTGTGTCTACTTGTTACCTTGCACGATTCATTTGATTAGTTTCCACTGTTCTCGTTAATTAGTGTTTGCTTGCTCGGCTTAGGGTTTTTTTATTATCATCGCTGGTAGTTTGTTAGTATGTCTTCGCCTATGGGTATGCATGATCCACTGGATGAGTTTGTTAGTATGTCTTCGCCTATGGTGTCTAAGTTTCTGGATGGAGATACTAATTTTTCGCAGGCTGATGGTAACCCTAATATGGGTCTAAGTGCTCATGAAGGTGCATCGTTTGCTGGTGACGAATTTGCGTTAAGTAAGGAACAAGCATGGATTGGTTTGCAGCAGAATTTTAGACCAGCAATGTTTTGATTTGCTCAGATCTAGAATGAACCGGGGTATGGGCATTCAATCTGTAAATGGCGATAATGTGTTCGATGCGAAGGACTACTCGATTGATAACATTATGAGATTTAATCCGGAGTCTATTCAAGCTGTGAGTGAGTTCTTTGTAGTTAAACTTGGCATGCCTGTAGATATCGACAATTTTGTTAAGGATATTGAAACTGGGAAATATAGAGTATGGTCGATGTTGAATCATGAACAACGTACTGGGGTTGTTAAGATTGTGATAGGATGTATTCCCTTTTAAATCCTCCACATATAGAGAACAACCCTATGTCTACATCTAGTGAGGGAGGTGCAAGTGCGAGTAAGAATGTCCTGTCAAAGGTCGATTATGTGCCTATTGGTCTTACACTGGATGGTGCAAGTAATGATTATGTACAGTCGATTGAGGATATTACCGCTGATTTTTCTAATAAAATGGATACGTTTGCTTCTATTTGCAGTCATGATTATCCGATTGCGCATAAATCCTTTGTAGGAAATACTAGTGCAAATGAAAAGGAGCCATCCGCTGATAAAGGTATTTTTCGTCACTTGTTGTCAGAAGATGTTTTTGAAGGAGTAAACATCTCTATTCCTCGTAAAGTGGTTCAACAGGTCAGTTATCGTCTTTAACATACTCTATATGGTTACTTTATTGGAAATAGAATGGCTTTCCCAGTTGTGGATTACTATGTTAGAAACAACTGGGTGAAACATGGGTTGACACGGATCATGATGAATTCTAAGGGTTTTTTCATTTTCAAATTCAAGTTACTTGCTGGTTTGGAAGCTGTTTTAGAAGAGGGCCCGTGGTTGATTCGTAAATCTCCGATCATTCTCAAAATATGGTCGATGTATACTAGGTTGATTAAAGAAGAACTGACTCGTATTCCTGTTTGGATAAAATTACATGATGTGCCTATTCAAGTCTTTGAAGAAGATGGAATTAGTTTGATTGCTTCTTTCATTGGAAAACCCGTGATGCTAGATTCTTATACTAGTTCTATGTGTAAGGAGTCATGGGGTCAGAGTAGTTTTGCCAGATGCTTAATTGAGGTTGATGCTGAGGCTGATTTTGTGGATGTTGTTACCATTGGTGTCCCTTCTCTTTCGGGGGAGGGTTTCACAAAGGAAACTATCCGTATTGAATATGAATGGAGACCTCCTAGATGTGTCGAGTGTAAGATTTTTGGTCACTTTCTTGATCAATGCTCTAATAAGGTGGTTGTTTCTCCTATAGTTCCTACTGCTAGTACTGGTCCATCTACTTCTGTTGCTATTCCTGTTGTTGAGAATAATGATGGTTTCCAAACGGTGACCAAAAGAAAGAGAAAGACGAATATGACAAAATATTTTAAGGGTGGTAAGTTTACTGGTCCATCGGTTCAGCCGAATGTCAAATTTGTTCCTAAAGCTACAATTAGTGACCCAAAGAAGGGAGTGACTAGTGCAAAGACTGTTTCTTTACCCAAGCTAAAGTCTATTGATACGTCATCATCAGGTGTTGGGCTATCTACATCAAATCCTTACTCTGTTTTGGATCATGATGATGAAGATGACGAGATTGAAATGGTATATGATGAAACAACACATTTATTCCCTAAAACAAATGCAGGTGGAAGTTCCTTTACGACAACTATTAGCTAGTTTGGTTCATTTCGTTGTGAGCTAGGTGTTTTGTAAGTTTTTATGGCTTGTCATAAACACTAGATTTAGGTGTTTATCAAGCTGGTTAGCTTGAGGTTAATGTGGTACCTTAGCCACATTCCATTTGTACTTCACTGTTTCTTTGGTTAATCTATTTACCGGGGAAACCCATTACCAAAAAAACACCAAATGCTATGACGGGTATGGAATCTTATGATCAACATGATTTAGTAATGGTGCCTAAACATATTATTGACAACATGAATGTGGCCGTCCTAGAAACCGTAGATTTGAATGCCAATCTAACCGCCGAGCTTGCGCTGTATAAGGAAAAGGTCAAAACTTTTGAAATGGTCCCTCAAGCAGAGAAAATAACTTATTCTGAATTTGACCAATTTCGTTTTGAAAGAATATAACACTTAAATGAAATAGAATCATTAAGAGCTAATCTTTCCAATGAATCAAAAGAAAAAGATTCGGTTGTAAATGATTTTCAAAAACTTAAAACGGATTTCGAAACTCTCGAGTCTAAAAAGTTTGAATCGGAAATTAATGCTACCAAGCTTCTTAAATTCAAGGAACAACAGCTTTTAAAACAATACGCTTCCACAGAAAAGGTTCACCTCTTAACAAAGTCATTTAAGGAACTAGAACTTAAGCGTCTTCAAGATTTACCACCTAATCCTGGTTATGCAAAACAAGACCAGGAATATATTCCTTGTCTTTATGATGTGACCCTAATAGGAAAATCGAAAGAAGCACCTTATGTTCGTGATAATGAAGAGACAATGTCACTTGCGGAAGAAACTCGATCTAAAATGATTTTAACATTCCATAAGCTTGATTATGTTAAGCATAATAAAGATCAGTTTGATAAAAAAGACCCGTTTTCGATTACAAAAGGAATTAGCTCAATTATCAGCTTGTGGGCCCTAAAGTTTGTCAAACGAAAATCTTTCTAGTACGTCTCCTACACTTGTCAAAAAGGATTTAACTAAATTAATTCCACCGGTAAGCAAGGTGTCTAATAGCTTAAATGCGTTGCACCAACACTTTGCCGATTTTGACACGGTCATTAAGGAACGTATGACAGCTTCGGCCATAACGGAAGGTGAATGGAATTTTGAGCACACTAGAGCTGCGTTTCGAGACAAAATTGTTCTGTTTATAAACAATATTAAAGCGTGTTTTAGCAATATTGATCAACATTTGGTTTTGGAACTAGATGAAGTTAAACGTGTTTTTAATGAAATGGATGATGCTTATGAAAACGGGTTACTTGAAATAGAACGAATTTCACGCCCAAATGATCAGCTTCTGAAGCAAGTGATGTCGCATGATATTGTTTTCGTCTGTGTGAATAATAGTGTTGATAATGATTCTATTGTGCATAATGTAGAATCTATGGATAATGTGGTAGATAGTACTTGTCATAAATCTGACGCTGAATTTTTAAAGCTTCAAGATTCTTATTCTTCGCTTTCAAAACGTTTTGATGAGATTCAAAAACATTGTATTTCTCTTGAATGTAAACAACAATTTGTTCAAGAGCTTTTTGAAACGTCATTCGAAGGTGTTAATATAGATGATTATAATTTTCAAAATAATTTTCGATTGAATTTACAATCAAAACAGCGTCAGCTAAGTGACAAGGTTGCTAAATCATTGCCAATAGACATAGAGAAATCTAAGGAGATTAACTGTGTGAACGTACTTAAGGCCGCTGAGAATTTTAAACTTGATCTAGATAATCGAGTTTTCAAGATTTTGTCTGATGAGATGGCATTTATACATGATCTCATCTTTCTTTTCGGGCTTTTAATGCATAAAAATGTCATGAAATACCATATATATGCTTGTGTTTGTTTACTTGTGTATTTTAGGTATAAATATCGTGAAAAAGACAAAAGATCACAAGATACAAGGAAAAACGGACACGAGAAATGAAGCCGTACAAAGAACCGGGCCCTAGATCATGGAATATTCAACAAATACCCTTGAAGACTTGAAGACATACAAGATTGATCCTCATTTAATGAGGAAATGACACTTAAAACCCTTGTATATTGATAATTACAAGTTTGGTCCTTTAAGTTTGTCAAAATTACACAAATGGTCCTTCAACTTTGAAGAAATGGCAAGATTAGTCCGTCAACAATTCCAAATTGCCAATTATGGTCCCTAATGAAGCCAAAGATACATTGAAGACCTTTGAAGATCAAGAATGTCCAAGATCAGCCCTTGAAATATCTCAAAATGGCAAAAACAACCCTTTGAAACCTTTTTCCAAAGTTTTGTGCCAAAACTGCCAAAGTCTGAAAGTTGTTTACAAAGGGAAAGAGTTTATTGGCAAAATAAACGTGTTATACAACTTTGGCCAAAACACAAGGGCTAATATTGTGCACTGAAACATTTAAACCTGAAAAATGCGCCAAACAACTTAACTTCCCCCAATTTCGGATCAAAATTACTACTGTTCACCCTTCTTCACCCCCAGTTTTTACTCCACTTAAACAAAGGGTAATTTTCAATTACCCTGACACATGTGTGATTCACACATGCAGAAACACATCCCACCCCAAAAACCCTCACTCCTACTCACCAAAAGGCCCCACCATTCAACACGTCACCCAATCAAAACACAACTTAGCCTCCAAGAAATCCTATGTGGCAAAATCAACAACCAAGACTCTTAGCTTCATCCCAAAGCTAAAATGAACGTCTTGGATCATTTTGGACAGCTCATCAACAACAAATGGCCTCAAGTGCTAAAGGGCATTTTAGAGAATTCACTTCTAGGGTTTGTGAATAGTGTAGCCAGGCATTTGCCTATAAAAGGAGACCTCAACATGTGAGAGTCCCTTTGTTCCAGTTTTAGGCTATCAATCTTTGTAATTCCTTTTTAAGTTAATAAAATTTGAATTTCTGAAAATTTTGAATTCTCTTTTTGATTTGATTATAAGTTGGTGTTAGAATAGCATAAATCCGAGTTCCATTTGATTGTTAAGACCTTCCTTAATCTTATGGTTAAGGCACGTCTTGGTTTATAAGGTTTTCAAGGTTCAAAAACCTTGAGATCCTAGTTTCTGATTTTTTCTTATTGTTGTGTACTAACCCTTAGCCATAAGCCTTGAGCTCCTTCAAGCTTGTTGACACCAAGCCTGGGAAGAGTTCTAAGCCTTTGGTTGAGTTGTTTGCTGTTTTGTGTTGAAGACATATCATAATCAAAGCCTTGTTCTACTTTGAACATCAGCAGGCTTTGATCATCTTCTTTGAAGTACCTTGGTCTTGTTCTAGTTGTTGAACAAGGTCCAAGGAGCATAGCTGGCTCTCCTAGGATGTTGTGGAGGGCAGGTATAACCTCTTGTTAAGATTCCTCTAAAAATTTCATGTTACTGCCTGTTTTGGATTTGGTGCTTTGATTTTGTGTTCTTGTGTTTGTGCTGGTGATTTTTGAGTTTGATTCTGTTAGTTGCTATCTAGTAAGTGTTTTTGTTCATTAAAATCAGTAGGTTATTAGTAGAAATCACAAGTTTCTTTGTTAAGTAGTTGATTAAGGGGTGTTTGGATCAACTGCATGATTTGGATTTGTGGTTTGCTAAGTTGTGGTAGTGTGTTTGCAAGTGTTAGTATCTGTTATTTGGTTGCTATTGTTCATCTGTTTGCAGGTTTTGAGGGTTGAAACTCATTGATTCATAAAAAGGGGTATAAAATGGTGGATACTTGGTAAAATTGGCTAGGATTTTGAGGACACCTAGATCTAAGCTTAGGCTAGGGCTAAAAAGTGCTAAACCTTAGTTAATTACACTAGGGGAAGAGATTTGACTGCTTGAAATTAGATCTAGTGTCAAATAGATCAGCAAACTTGTCTGCATATTGTTCATGTTCCTGTCAGTAACTGTTTATGCTTTGATCTTGTTGTTTACTTTGATTCAGTGTTTGTTATAAGTTGATTTGTGGTTATTCATAGTTAATATAGCTTGTGTATGCATCCTGTTAAGTTTGGTTGGCTTATTCTTGCTTAATCTGCTTATTACTGCATAACTGCTTATTTTTATGTCTGTGTGGTATCTGGTGACTGTTTGATCATTTGTGGCTTATTGTGTGAACCAAATTTGGATTTTCTTGTTGCTATTGACTCCTTGTGGTTCATTGATCACAAGGGTGCCCTTTTTTCCAATTGAATCCAACTAGAACTCTCTAAAAAGCTCAGTCAAATAGTCAAAGCAGTGGGAACTCCTTTCCCCTGCTGGTTACCACTGCTAGTGTTAATTTGGTGTCAGCTTATCAATAAGCTATAATAGCTTATTTTAACCAGCAACAACTTGGATTTTGTAATAGGTGCTCATTATTTGACCCATTTGTTCATACTGGAGCATTTGGTGGGTTGACTTTAGGGTTTGACTAGAAAACCAACTTAATTGCCTTTATCATAAGTGCTTATTGGTTTATTCTGGCTTATTGGTTTTGCTTATTGGAATTTTGTTGATTTTTTTGGCTTATTGAGTCCATTTTTGATCTTTTGCAAGTTGAATCAAGTCCTGAGGTGCCTTATTTCTCAAAAACGACTATTTTGTCTTTTAGTGAAATATTACTTTGCTTATTTCTGGCTTATTGAGTGTGCTTTTTCAAAATTTCTTTTTACAGATCTCATAAGCATCCCAAAAGAAGGTTGTGTGTCAAATTAGAGCTTATGGCATTAGCTTATTGCTTAATGGGATAAAAAGCCCAATAAGGATAAGTTGTTTGCTTATTAAGCTGTGATAAGCTCACATTCAGCTTTTGGGCCTTTAGAGTTTTGTTCTTAGAATTAAATTTTGAGTCAGATAGGGCTTTTCCAAGTCAACTGAGCCAAGTTTGACTTTTTGGGCTAAAAAGCCCATTAAGGGTTGACTGTTTTTGGTTTTGGCCCATTTAAGGGCCCAATAGGGGTATTTTGGTCATTTAACTTTGATTTTCTGATTATTTAGGTTAAAATAAACTAGTTTGCAAGTTTTTAGAATTTTTTATAATTTTTGGATTTTTAATATTATTTTAATATTATTTTATTATTATTTTTCAAATTTCACATTTTCCAATTTTTACATTTTTCTTAGCTTTAATACATTAAAATAGGAATTTAGCAACTTTTAGAATAATTTTATCACTTCTAGATTAATTTTTACATCTATTTTAAGTTTTAATAGTTTTTAAATCATTTTAAATAGTTTTTATTAGTTTAAAAATTTCTAAAAATAGTTTTTAATCTTTTTAGGTCATTTTAGAGGTTTACCAATTGAAAAATCTTTATTTGGGCTTTTTGATAATTTATTTGATTTTTAGGGCTTTAATTAGCATTTAAAAATTGAATATTTAATTATTTAAAAGGTTTGAAAAAGTTTTGATCATTGGTAAACTCTTAGTTTATTTATTTTGATTTTTGGTGAATTTTTGGTAATTTTTAGAATTAATTTTTATTTTTGTAGTTTTTACGGTTTTACGTTTTGTCGTCGTAGTATTATTTTCACGTCTTCGTCATCTTCTTTTCTCATCCCCTTCTAAACCAAATATTAATCTCAAATCATTTACATCTTAGTCACACACATATACCTCCTTGGGAAACGAACTTTGGACTTCATAAGGGTCATTAACACCTGGTTTTTCCTAAAATCATTTGTTTAATACTTTCCGCTTTTACGCTCCTTTTCCTAAAGGACGTAATTTACTATAATCATTTTGGCGCCACTGCCGGGGAGGTGTGTTGTGATTAATTTGCATTGTTGTTTTTAATATTAACCAAATAGTATTTGTATTAGTAGAAATCTACTAATACGTATTATCGGTTTTCTTGGTTTTTCTTGTGAAAATATTATTACTATATTGTATTAAGTATCACAATCAATAAACAATATCTCCAAAAGTGTGAAAACACAACCTTAATTGGGATTTGTTCTCCTAATTATTGTATTCGAATCTCAAACAAAAAGAAAAAGGAAAAAATAGATAAATACTTTCGTGAAGCTCGATTTTGAAAAATACAAACTATAAGGTGGGTATAAGGCGGGTATTATAAAATATACCCTAAGGAAAAAGGTTCTTAAGTGCTTCGCGCCGCCTCGTTTCCCCGCTTGCTTGTGAGTATTTTGAGATTGAAGGCTAATCGAGGGTTTTGCCGCCCAAAGTATTATTACGTATAATATATTTCCTTGGTTTCTTTGTGATTAGACCCTCTTGAACAATTTGGTTTTCACCAAAGTTCTAAAGTCATTCGAAGGCGTTCACTCCACGTGATCGTTTTCATTCCTTTGAGGCTTCTTTAATCAAGAGTTTGATTCAAGGAGAGATTTTGTAGATTGTTGTCTACGAAGATACACCAAAATCCAAAAAAATTAAATACAATCAAAAACACAAAAAATTAAAAAATTGAAAATCCACAAAACACCCAAAAAGAATCTTCTTTGCTCACCTCCCATTCTTCGTGAAGTTTATGATCACTCGTAATTAAGCAAAACGAGCTCGTAAACGTCTTCAAAAGCAAGCCAATCAAGAGACGTTGATTGAAGAACAACCTCCAATTGTTGAACCTATTGTAGAACAAGAAGTCGTCATGGCTAATCGTACTATGATGGAGTTGCTACAAGCACCCACCGAGGGTTTTGGAGAGGCCATTGTGATTCCCGCCATCCTTGCGGAGAATTTCGAGATTAAGACGGGTTTAATGTCGATGTTGCAAGCAAATAAGTTTAGAGGTCATGAGAAAGACAACCCGCACTATCACATTAGGAATTTTAACCGTCTCACCGCTACTAGCAAGTTTAAGGATGTTCCACATGACGCCATTAAGATGATGTTTTTTCCATACTCGTTAGATGGACCCGCAAAAATTTGGCTTGAGAAAGAACCGCCAAATTTGATTTTGACATGGGGTGATCTCGTTTCTAAGTTTGTGAAAAAGTTTTTTCCACCATCTAAAACAACACATTTGAAAAAATGAGATTTCACGATTTGTGCAAAGAAATAATGAAAGTTTTTCAATGGCATTGGAACGCTTTAAAGAAATGTTACATGAATGTCCACACCATGATTTTTCGGAATTGCATCAAGTTGATACTTTTTATAATGGGCTTAATGATCATGAACGAGATTATTTGAATGCCGCCACGGGTGGTAATTTTTTGTGCAAGACGACAAATGAGGCTTTACAAATCATCGAGAATAGATCTAAGGTTTATAGCCCTCGTTACACACCGAGTGTTGCCAATTTGGGTTCGTCTTCGTCGTCATCGTCTCGTAGTATTAATGCCTTACATGATGAAGCTAACGAGGAAAATCGGTTTTTTGATAGATTTGCTAATCTTATGTCCCATTGGAAATCTCAAGAAGCTTCAAATTCCGCTTCGGTTAAAGCGGTTGCTAAGAGTTGTTTGTCTTGTGGTGGAGCTCATGATCTTTCCGAGTGCATTACCGCGGATGGTAACACTTCGAGTGCTTACGTAGCAACGGGAACTTACAACCAAAACGGCCAAGGTTCCCGCCCAAATCAAGCTCCACCAAATCAAAATGCTAATAACTATCGAAACAACAACCAAGGTGGTAATTACCAAGGCAATTCACGTAACTACAACAAGGGGAATTATCAAAATGGGAATGGACAAGTCACTAATCAAAACCAAAACCGTGATTTTCAAAACACAACACAAGGTTTTCAAAATGCTCACACTAAAAATCTTCAAGGAGAATTTTTGGATTATGCTAAAGCAAATGATGCTAAATTTGATAACATGCAACGTGAGATGATTAGCTTAAGATCCGAGTTGAAAAACGAGCTTAAAAATGAACTTGCTAATGAACTTAAAACTCATGCAAATAAAATGGAAGGAAATGTCCAACGTCTTCAACAAAATCAACAAAAGATGGAATTAGGACAACATGAGATTAAGCAAGAGTTATTAAAAGCGGATGCTAGGCAATCAAAATTTGAGGACCGAATGGCTAAGATGTTTGAAGGAATCATGTGTAAACCCTCTTCCTCGGGTGGTCTTCCTAGTGATACCATTGCAAACCCGAAGGGAGAAATGAAGGTTATTACTACACGAAGTGGTAAAACTTTCAAGGAACCAATCTCTCGTCCAAGTACTTCTATGGAGAAGGAAATCGAGAAAGAACCCGAGGTGATGGTCGAAAAGGAGCACATTACAATCCCACGAAGTACCGCTCAAACCACACCTACGGTTGAACCAATACCAATTGTGGAACCCGAGTTTCCAAGGCCGTTGCCTAATGACCAACCCACACCACCTTTACCCTAACCTTCGAGACGAAACAAAGAGAAATTGCAAGAACGTAACAAACAACAAATCGAGCTTTTTATAAAAATGTTTCAACAAGTGCATTTTGATGTGAGTTTAGCCGACGCGTTGTTGTATATGCCTCGTTTCGCTTCCACTTTTAAAAGTATGATGAGAGATAAGGAAAAGCTTTCAAAGCTGGCTAATTGTTCTTCGGTTTATCTTAACCGCATACCAGAAAAAGTTGGTGACCCCGGAAAGTTTCTCATTCCTTGTGACATACAAGATATGAAAGAATGCCTCGCCTTAACCGATCTTGGTGCGAGCATTAATTTGATGCCATTTTCCATTTGGAAATCGCTTTCGCTTCCGGCTCTTATTCCTTCGAACATGTCTATCGAGATGGCCGATCATTCTACCATTTTAGCATGTGGAGTAGCCGAAGATGTTTTCGTGAAAATGGGGAAGTTCTACTATCCCGTTGATTTTATAGTAGTTGACATCCCCGCGGATCCTCAAGTTCCTCTAATTTTAGGTCGTTCATTTTTAGACACTTCGAGATCGCTTATCGATGTTCATGCGAGAACTATCACTTTGAGATTCAACGAAGAGGAACTTGTTATAAACGCTACTCAAAACTAGAAACCTTCTCATGTTTATGCAATCGATACCATCAATCACATTGACATCGTTGATGTGGTTTGCGATGAGTTTTCACAAGAAGTGTTAGGTTTTTGCGATAGCTCGTCAAGTGGCAATCCCACTATTTTGGATCCGATTCTTGCTAATTCCACACCAAATATCACTCCATTCCAAGGAGGCGATCTCACTTCAAATGAAACCGACAATGAAGATGAGGTGTTGATTAGTGACGATACTTCTATTCCACCATTTCTTCCGCCGGTGGAAGTTATGAGTGTTGAACCAAAATCATCAATCGAGGAACCACCTATCCTTGAATTGAAAGATCTTCCTTCTCACCTTGAATACGCATTCTTGGAAGGTGATGACAAGTTGCCGGTTATTATTGCAAAAGGTCTTGCAAATGATGAAAAAACCAAGCTCTTGAAAGTTCTTAAGGCTCATAAAGGGGCAATTGCGTGGAAAATATCCGACATTAAGGGTATTGACCCAAAATTTTGTACTCACAAGATTTTAATGGAGGAAGACTACTAACCCGCAATTCAAAGTCAAAGGAGGGTGAATCCTAAAATTCACGATGTCATTAAAAAGGAGGTCCTTAAACTCCTTGACGCGGGAATTATTTATCCCATATCCGATAGCCCATGGGTGAGCCCAATCCATTGTGTCCCTAAAAAGGGAGGAATGACCGTTGTGCCTAATGAAAACAACGAGTTAATTCCCACTCGTGTTGTGACCGGTTGGAGGGTGTGTATTGACTACCGAAAGTTAAATGACGCCACTCGTAAAGACCACTTTCCTTTGCCCTTCATGGATCAAATGTTGGAGCGACTTGCGGGTAATGAATTCTATTGCTTTTTAGATGGTTTTTCCGGTTACTTTCAAATCCCTATCGACCCTCGTGATCAAGAGAAGACTACGTTTACGTGTCCTTATGGAACGTTCGCTTATCGTAGGATGCCTTTCGGACTTTGTAATGCACCGGGTACGTTTCAACGGTGTATGATGGCGATTTTTCACGATATGATCGAGAAGTCGATGGAAGTGTTTATGGATGACTTCTCGGTGTTTGTCAATTCGTTCACGTCGTGCTTATCTAATCTCGAGCAAATGTTAAAACATTGTGAAGAAACCAATCTTGTGCTTAATTGGGAAAAATGTCATTTTATGTGCAAACAAGGAATCGTCTTAGGACATAAGGTGTCGAAAGAGGGAATTGAGGTCGATAAAGCTAAGGTAGACGTCATCGCCAAGTTACCTCATCCCAAAACCGTTAAGGGAGTTAGGAGTTTCCTAGGCCACGCGGGCTTTTATCGTCGTTTCATCAAGGACTTCTCGAGAAGGATGCTCCTTTTAACTTCAATGAGGATTGTGTTAGAGCTTTCGAAACTCTCAAAAGGAAACTTACCGAAGCTCCCATTCTTGTTGCTCCTAATTGGGAATTACCCTTTGAAATCATGTGCGATGCAAGTGATTATGCTATAGGGGTCGTCTTAGGGCAACGTTATGACAAGCATTTCCGTCCTATCTACTATGCTAGTAAGACGATGACCGAGGCTCAATTAAAGTACACCACAACGGAAAAGGAATTCCTTGCCGTGGTTTATGCTTTAGAGAAATTCCGACCTTATCTCGTCTTGACTAAAAGCATCGTGTATACCGACCATTCGGCTATCAAGTATCTCTTAGCTAAGCAAGCTGCTAAGCCGAGATTGCTTCGTTGGATGCTCCTCCTCCAAGAATTTGATGTCACCGTGCTTGACAAAAAAGGAGCCGAGAATCTAACGGCCGATCATCTCTCTCGTCTAGAAGATCCTCACAAAGATGTTTTCGAGAACAAGAAAATCACCGAAACATTTCCTCTTGAGACTCTGGGTGTAGTGAATTCTAAAGACACCACTCCATGGTTTGCCGACATTCCAAATTACAATGCGGGCAATTTCATAATCAAGGGTATGACGACACAACAAAAATGAAATTTTTTTCGTGACGTCAAGTTCTATTTTTGGGACGACCCTTATCTCTTTCGGGTTTGTGCGGATCAACTCGTTCGACGTTGTGTTTTTGGTGCCGAAGCTTCTAATATCCTTAGAGCTTGTCACGAGGGACCCACGGGTGGTCACCACGGTGCTAATCTCACGGCTAAGAAAGTGTTCGATGCCGGCTTCTTTTGGCCTTCTATCTATCGTGATGCACACGCACTTGTGAAGTCGTGTGATTCGTGCCAACGTCAAAGAAAATCGTCTCAACGTGATGAAATGCCGCAAAACATAATTCAAGTGTGTGAGATTTTCGACATATGGGGAATAGACTTTATGGGGCCGTTCCCATCGTCTCATGGCAACAAATATATCCTCGTCGCGGTGGACTACCTTTCTAAGTGGGTGGAAGCTAAGGCTTTTCCTACTAATGATGCTCGTGTGGTAGTGAAGTTTTTGAAGCAACTATTCTCTCGGTTCGGAACCCCTCGTGCTATTATAAGCGATCGTGGAACCCATTTTTGTAATGACCAATTCGAAAAGGTTCTACAGAAATATGGAGTTACTCATCGTCTTTCTACGGCTTATCACCCGCAAACGAGTGGGCAAGTTGAGGTTTCAAACCGAGCTTTGAAGAGGATTTTAGAGAGGTCAATTGGAGAAAACCGTGCTTCATGGTCCGACAAACTCGATGACGCTTTATGGGCCTTTAGGACTGCTTATAAGACACCTATTGGTTGCACTCCTTATAAGTTAGTCTATGGGAAGAATTGTCATTTGCCCATTGAGTTGGAGTACAAGGCATATTGGGCCCTTAAGCATGCAAACTTTGACTTGAAGACCGCGGGAGATCACCGGAAAATACAATTGAATGAATTGGATGAATTAAGAGATAATGCTTATGAAAATTCATTAATTTTTAAAGAAAAGACAAAAAAGTGTCATGATTCAAAGATTAAAAACCGGTTTTTTAACGTTGGTGATCAAGTGTTGCTTTTTAACTCTCGACTTAAGATATTTTCCGGGAAATTGAAATCTCGTTGGTCGGGTCCGTTCACCAGTACACAAGTGTTTCCGTATGGGACCATCGAGCTAGCTCAAGATGATCGTCCTAATTTCAAGGTGAATGGACATAGGCTTAAGCACTACTTTGGTGGGGAAATTCCTTCAATGGTTGCCCTCGACCAAGTCACCTTCCCCAATGATAATTAGCATTGAGGGGATAGAGTCGAGCTCATGACTCGGTAATCAAAAACGAGGTGCCTCGTGGGGGAGATCCCATGCTTATCCTTTATGCTTACTATTCACTAATAAGGGGACTTGTACCCTTTTAACTCGTTGTCTCGTGGTTGTTTGTGATTGTGTTATCTAGATCATCATCATCATCTATGATTGAAGACTCTCGTGTTCGTTTACGTGAGCCTCCATCGTTTGCTTGAAGAAGTTTTTCACGAATCCATTGACATATCCTTTATTGTTCTAACAATTATCTTTTAGCATACTTAATAAACGGCTTTAGATATATTGTTGATCACCCTTTCCATGCTAGATCCTAAGCATTCGATTCTTCGTCTCTAGTATGGGGGTGCTCCACCTTTAGACTCGAAACATTGAGGACAATGTTTACTTTTAGTATGGGGGGGGGGGGGGGGGTGAATAGGTACTTGCTTTGCTACGCCCTCACACTTTCCAACTTTCAATGTTTTGTTGCTAATAAGGCTAAAAATGGCCAAATTTTAAAAATTTTCTTAGTTTTCATAAGTGTTTTTAAGACACGAATGTATATTTTCTGATGGGTAGAATAAGAGCTAATTTTTGACTTGATGGGAATTTGGAGCCATTTACATTCCTTAACCCGCTCAATTCAAGTTTTGCTAGACTTTTATATAGGTAGCTTTAAAACACGAAAGTCTTAACTCATTCGGGTTAAGAACAAGAACTTTTCGCAAGTTCCTATAATTGATCCTAGAAAGTCACTTATCAAGGGAACTATAAAACGCATTCTCTAAACTTGAAAAATTCCAAGAAAGTGCAAGATCCTATAGGTGGCTTGAAAACCCAAAACTTTGATTTGATATAGTCTTTAAGAAAGCTAATCTAAATTTAGCTTAATTTTGACTTGCATGGCTAAGTATTCACGAGTCTCTTTAATTAGAGGTCTTTATATAGTGAAGAACGAGAGATGATAGAGTTAGACAAGTGATCATGCTAAACGTAGAACATGAAAGTGTTTTTTCAAAAACTCATATGTTTTTTATTGTGGCTTTTTCTTCCCATAAGATCAATGCATTAGGAATAAATCATAATTGCAATAAGTAAGGTCGTACGATTTGAAAGGTTACTTAGCCTCTAGCGCAAGATCGTTTAAAAGTTGCTCGGGGTTGAATAGAGTTCATAGCCATGGCATAACTTATTGAAGCGGGACGCGAAGATTGGCGATCATCCAAAAAGGCCCTAACAAGGCATGAGGAGCTCTATTTTTGCTAAAGATCCAAGATGATGTGAAGTATCATTATTCCTAAATCAATATGAAGGATCGAGACACACGACGAAAAGCAATTACTCCCTAAAGATCATGGAGAAAGTCTATCCAAAAAGACCCTTACAAGGTATGAGGATAAATATAT
Organism: Glebionis coronaria; assembly: GCA_025667525.1. Taxonomy (NCBI): domain Eukaryota; kingdom Viridiplantae; phylum Streptophyta; class Magnoliopsida; order Asterales; family Asteraceae; genus Glebionis; species Glebionis coronaria. The sequence goes on from CM046882.1 coordinate 147,296,423, forward strand.
CCAAGTCCGAAAAGGAGGCGGATCGTTGTATATCAAAATCCAAAGTAAAGATTGAAGAAAAATGATGAAGTCGTGGTCCAAATATGAAGAATCTCTCAAAAACGTCAAGTAAAGAAATTCCAAATATGAGAAGAGAAGACCATAATTTCAAGAACGTCTTCCCAAGATTTGAAGTATGAAGTACATGCCAAATATCGGTCCGAGAAAGGTCTCAAATCGTGAAACGAGTTATGCCAAGATATGAACTTAAGGAGATACACGAGAAGCCGTTTTAAAAGATTTTGTCCTTCGGCTAACTATCGATCAAATCGTGCTACTTTGCTTTCGGAATAATAACTACTCAAATAAGTCAATATGAATCACTTGTGATCCATGAAAAATAGATAAAAAATGCTAGTAACCCATTTTCTTTTATAATAACTAGGATTGCGGGGAGAAAAAGTATTACACAATTTGGACGTATGAGTAGTGTTAGCATTGTGACTTGTACCAACAATGATCTCGTTTTTGCACTTAGCATGGAATGTATGACAATCAAGGATGACGAAGTTTACTCTAAGGGACATTTACTTGTTTCTATTCTTTGACCCTAAAAGTCACTTTCGTGATGAAAATCATACATTATGTCTTTACACATCTTCGTAGTATGTTGCAAGTCTTTTACTTTTCAATAAAGGTTAATAAAATTGAACTTTGGTGATGCTTAGATACTTTATTCTAGCATTGCGTGAGGGCACGGCAATGGCTTAGTATGGGGGAGTGATGAGATGGCATTTATACATGATCTCATCGTTCTTTTCGGGCTTTTAATGCATAAAGATGTCATGAAATACCATATATATGCTTGTGTTTGTTTATTTGTGTATTTTAGGTATGGATATCGTGAAAAATACAAAAGATCACAAGATACAAGGAAAAACGGACACGAGAAACGAAGCCGTACAAAGAACAGGGCCCTAGATCATGGAATATTCAACAAATACCCTTGAAGACTTGAAGACATACAAGATTGATCCTCATTTAATGAAGAAATGACACTTAAAACCCTTGTATATTGATAATTACAAGTTTGGTCCTTTAAGTTTGTCAAAATTACACAAATGGTCCTTTAACTTTGAAGAAATGGCAAGATTAGTCCCTCAACAATTCTAAATTGCCAATTATGGTCCCTCATGAAGCCAAAGATACATTGAAGACCTTTGAAGATTAAGAATGTCCAAGATCAGCCCTTGAAATATCTCAAAATGGCAAAAACAACCCTTTGAAACCTTTTTCCAAAGTTTTGTGCCAAAACAGCCAAAGTCTGAAAGTTGTTTACAAAGGGAAAGAGTTTATTTGCAAAATAAACGTGTTATACAACTTTGGCCAAAACACAAGGGCTAATATTGTGCACTGAAACATTTAAACCTGAAAAATGCGCCAAACAACTTAACTTCCCCCAATTTTGGATCAAAATTACTACTGTTCACCCTTCTTCACCCCCAGTTTTTACTCTACTTAAACAAAGGGTAATTTTCAATTACCCTGGCACATGTGTGATTCACACATGCAGAAACACATCCCACCCCAAAAACCGTCACTCCCACTCACCAAAAGGCCCCACCATTCAACACGTCACCCAATCAAAACACAACTTAGCCTCCAAGAAATCCTATGTGGCAAAATCAACAGCCACGACTCTTAGCTTCATCCTAAAGCTAAAATGAACGTCTTGGATCATTTTGGACAGCTCATCAACAACAAACGGCCTCAAGTGCTCAAGGGAATTTTAGAGAATTCACTTCTAGGGTTTGTGAATAGTGTAGCCAGGCATTTTCCTATAAAAGGAGACCTCAACATGTGAGAGTCCCTTTGTTCTAGTTTTAGGCTATCAATCTTTGTAATTCCTTTTTAAGTTAATAAAATTTGAATTTCTGAAAATTTTGAATTCTCTTTTTGATTTGATTATAAGTTGGTGTTAGAATAGCCTAAATCTGAGTTCCATTTGATTGTTAAGACCTTCCTTAATCTTGTGGTTAAGGCACGTCTGGGTTTATAAGGTTTTCAAGGTTCAAAAACCTTGAGATCCTAGTTTCTGATTTTTGCTTATTGTTGTGTACTAACCCTTAGCCATAAGCCTTGAGCTCCTTCAAGCTTGTTGACACCAAGCCTGGGAAGAGTTCTAAGACTTTGGTTGAGTTGTTTGCTATTTTGTGTTGAAGACATATCATAATCAAAGCCTTGTTCTACTTTGAACATCAGCAGACTTTGATCATCTTCTTTGAAGTACCTTGGTCTTGTTCTAGTTGTTGAACAAGGTCCAAGGAGCATAGCTGGATCTCCTAGGATGTTGTGGAGGGCAGGTATAACCTCTTGTTAAGATTCCTCTAAAAATTACATGTTACTGCCTGTTTTGGATTTGGTGCTTTGATTTTGTGTTCTTGTGTTTGTGCTGGTGATTTTTGAGTTTGATTCTGTTAGTTGCTATCTAGTAAGTGTTTTTGATCATTAAAATCAGTAGGTTATTAGTAGAAATCACAAGTTTCTTTGTTAAGTAGTTGATTAAGGGGTGTTTGGATCAACTGCATGATTTGGATTTGTGGTTTGCTAAGTTGTGGTATTGTGTTTGCAAGTGTTAGTATCTGTTATTTGGTTGCTATTGTTCATCTGTTTGCAGGTTTTGAGGGTTGAAACTCATTGATTCATAAAAAGGGGTATAAAATCTTGGATACTTGGTAAAATTGGCTAGGATTTTGAGGACACCTAGATCTAAGCTTAGGATAGGGCTAACAAGTGCTAAACCTTAGTTAATTACACCAGGGGAAGAGATTTGACTGCTTGAAATTGGATCTAGTGTCAAATAGATCAGCAAACTTGTCTACATATTGTTCATGTTCTTATCAGTAACTGTTTATGCTTTGATCTTGTTGTTTACTTTGATTCAGTGTTTGTTATAATTTGATTTGTGCTTATTCATAGTTAATATAGGTTGTGTATGCATCATGTTAAGTTTGGTTGGCTTATTCTTGCTTAATCTGCTTATTACTGCATAACTGCTTATTTTCATGTCTGTGTGGTATCTGGTGACTGTTTGATCATTTGTGGCTTATTGTGTGAACCAAATTTGGATTTTCTTGTTGCTATTTACTCCTTGTGGTTCATTGATCACAAGGGTGCCCTTGTTTCCAATTGAATCCAACTAGAACTCTCTAAAAAGCTCAGTCAAATAGTCAAAGCAGTGGGAACTCCTTTCCCCTGCTGGTTACCACTGCTAGTGTTAATTTGGTGTCAGCTTATCAATAAGCTATAATAGCTTATTTTAACCAGCAACAACTTGGATTTTGTAATAGGTGCTCATTATTTGACCCATTTGTTCATACTGGAGCATTTGGTGGGTTGACTTTAGGGTTTGACTAGAAAACCAACTTAATTGACTTTTTCATAAGTGCTTATTGGCTTATTCTGGCTTATTGGTTTTGCTTATTGGAATTTTGTTGATTGTTTTGGCTTATTGAGTCCATTTGTGATCTTTTGCAAGTTGAATCAAGTCCTGAGGTGCCTTATTTCTCAAAAATGACTATTTTGTCTTTTAGTGAAATATTACTTTGCTTATTCTGGCTTATTGAGTGTGCTTTTTCAAAATTTCTTTTAACAGATCTCATAAGCATCCCAAAAGAAGGTTGTGTGTCAAATTAGAGCTTATGGCATTAGCTTATTGCTTAATGGGCTAAAAAGCCCAATAAGGATAAGCTGTTTGCTTATTAAGCTGTGATAAGCTCACATTCAGCTTTTGGGCCTTTAGAGTTTTGTTCTTAGAATTAAATTTTGAGCAGATAGGGCTTTTCCAAGTCAATTGGGCCAAGTTTGACTTTTTGGGCTAAAAAGCCCATTAAGGGTTGACTGTTTTTGGTTTTGGCCCATTTAAGGGCCCAATAGGGGTATTCTGGTCATTTCACTTTGATTTTCTGATTATTTAGGTTAAAATAAACAAGTTTGCAAGTTTTTAGAATTATTTATAATTTTTGGATTTTTGATATTATTTTATTATTATTTTTCAAATTTCGTATTGTCCAACTTTTTATATTTTTCTTAGCTTTAATACATTAAAATAGGAATTTAGCAACTTTTAGAATAATTTTATCACTTCTAGATTAATTTTTACAATTATTTTAAGTTTTAATAGTTTTTAAATCATTTTAAATAGTTTTTACTAGTTTAAAAATTTCTAAAAATAGTTTTTAATCTTTTTAGGTCATTTTAGAGGTTTACCAATTGAAAAATCTTAATTTGGGCTTTTTGATAATTTATTTGATTTTTAGGGCTTTAATTAGCATTTAAAAATTGAATATTTAATTATTTAAAAGGTTTGAAAAAGTTTTGATCACTGGTAAACTCTTAGTTTATTTATTTTGATTTTTGGTGAATTTTTGGTAATTTTTAGAATTAATTTTTATTTTTGTAGTTTTTACGGTTTTACGTTTTGTCGTCGTAGTATTATTTTCACGTCCTAGTCATCTTCTTTTCTCATCCCCTTCTAAACCAAATATTAATCTCAAATCATTTACATCTTAGTCACACACATACACCTCCTTGGGAAACGAACTTTGGACTTCATAAGGGTCATTAACACTTGGTTTTTCCTAAAATCATTTGTTTAATACTTTCCGCTTTTACGCTCCTTTTCCTAAAGGACGTAATTTACTATAATCATTGTCCAAAGTTGATAACTTAAAACAGAAAAATACACAACTCTTCGACTCAGTAAAGCCCGCATGTGCTAATACCACTGCATAGAATCAATCATCGATTGAACGATTGAATCGAAAGTTGGTGGAAATATCTGATTCGAGGGAACAAATTTGTGATAAAAATTTAGCCTTGACTGAGTTAAAGGAAACACTTCGTACCCTAAAAGGTAAGAATGTTGTGGATAACACAGCCACCGTCTCAGCATCGTCCTCTAGTACAATCAAAAGGAACCTCATCACTGTCACACCACTTAACAAGGGCCCTAGGACTAAACCATCTCAAACATTGGTCACTAAAGATAAGGCAAAATCGAAACCAGCTTCTAATATTCCCGTGTTGCCTTCTATAGGAGTAAACACCACTACTAAGGCTCAAAGATCTAAGCTTAAACGAAACAAGAAGAATGATAGGATCTTTCCTCCATCTAGTAGTCAAGTGAATAAGAAAGTATAAGCCCACCCTAGGAATGTTATTTATGTTTTGAATAAAAAGAATCATGTAGCTAAACCTAAAGGCTCTGCGGTTGTGCAACGTTCTAAGACTATTGTGAATTCTAATTTGAAATGTTGGAATTGCAATGAATGTATGTTTCTAGTCTTCATGATTCTTGCCTTATTGACCATGTGAATAAGATGAATGCCCGAAAAAATGGTTTAGAATGGAAACCGATTGGGAAAGTGTTAACCCAAGTTGGTTGGATGTGGCGCCCCACTGGTAGAACTTGCACTATAGTAGGAAATGCGTGCCCTTTAACTAGGATCACTCCCACTAAAGCGAAGAAAGCGTGACCTTTAATTAGGAGTACCAAGGCTACAAAAACACAAGTGTGTCCTTTAACTAGGAACACCAACACTACTGTAGGAACCAAGTGCCCTTTGAATAGGTCTACTCCCTCTGTAGTGCCCGCTAATACTCCAAAACCATAGAAAGTTGGAACAATAAAACTTGTTATTGGTAAAACTCACATTAGAAAACGTCGAAAATCTAAGGATAACCCAAATGTTAGCAATTCTAATAATATTATATATGTATCTGCTAACACTCCGGAACCAATAGTTTCTAATGCATTGTCTACTGTTGTTGCTGAAAACAGGTGGTCCAAATTGTTCTTTGGTATTTGGACTCTGGTTGCTCCAAGCATATGACCGGAGATCGCTCTCAGCAGAAACTTCGTCAGTAAGTTTCTTGGTACGGTTCGATTTGAAAATGATCATATTGCAAAGATAATGGGTTACAGTGAATATCATATTGGGAATGTTATAATTTTAAGAGTGTATTATGTTGAAGGCCTCAGTCACAACTTATTTTCTTTGGGACAATTCTGTGATGCAAACCTAGAAGTTGCTTTTTGAGAGCATACCTGCTTCATTCGTAATTTGGAAGGGTTTGATTTATTGAAAGGTACTCGAGGATAATAATTTGTACACTTTGTCTCTACAAGATATGATGGCCGCTTCTCTCGTATGTCTTCTCTCCAAAGCATCAAAGACTAAGTCATGGTTATGGCATCGACTGTTATCTCATCTTAACTTTGACGCTAGCGAAAAACGAACTTGTTCGTGGTCTTCCTAAACTTACATTGCACAAGGACCATTTTTGTTCCGCGTGTACAATGGGGAAAAGCACTAAGAAATCATACAAACCCAAGACTAAAGACACCAAACAAGAGAAACTTTATTTGTTGCATATGGATCTTTGTGGGCCAATGCGTGTTGAAAGTCCTAGTGGTAAAAAGTACATCCTCGTCATTGTGGATGATTACTCTCGGTTTACATGGGTGAAATTTCTTGTACCAAAAATGAGGCACCTAAATTCATCATCGGATTTCTCAAGATGATTCAAGTGCGTCTCAATACTACTGTTCGACGCATTCGTACAAATAATGGAACCGAACTTGTGAATCAAATCTTACGTAATTATTATGAAGAAGTTGGCATATCTCATGAAACATCCGTTGCTCGCACTCCACAACAAAACGGTGTCGTTGAAAGGCGAAATCGCACACATATGGAAGCCGCTCAAACGATGTTAATTTACGCAAAGGCTCCATTGTTTTTATGGGCAGAAGCAGTATCTACAGTAGTTTACACCCAAAACCGGTCACTAATTCGAAAAAGCCATGGTAAAACACCTCATGAGCTTCTCCATGGAAAAGTACCAGATTTATCATATCTTCATGTATTTGGTTCTCTTTGCTATCCAAATAATGATGGTGACAATTTGGGAAACTTCAACCAAAGGCCGATATTGGTATTTTCATTGGTTATGCACCCACAAAGAAGGCATTCTGAATCTATAATCGTAATTCTTGCAAGATCCTCGAAACTATGAATGTCGATTTTGATGAGCTGACGGCAATGGCTTCTGAGCAAAGTAGCTCTGAACCCGCACTTCATGAAATGGGACCCAGTAACATTAGCTCTAGTCTTGTCCCAAACAACCCTACTTCATCATCATTTACACCACCTTCTAGGAATGAATGGGATACGCTGTTTCAACCGTTCTTTGATGAATTCTTTACTCCTCCAAGTATTGTTGCTCTAGAACCTGAGGTAATAGCTCCGGTTACCGCAGTTGTCATGCCAGCAACCGAAGCACAATCAGATACGTCTACACCTATAATTGGTCAAGATATTCCTTCAACGAGTAATTCTCAACCAACACCCGAATCAACTACCCATGTCATGCCTATTGATGATGAATAGGATGATGATGATCATGACTTGGAATTCGCTCAAATGCGTAAACTTCCATTCTTTGGTGTACCAATTCCCGACTCTAATCAAGCCAGGTCGTCCACCTCAGAGGAAGCTCCTACTACGGTCTACTCCAATCCACGGATTCGTGAACATGACAACAAGTGGAAAAAGGATCATCCTATAGATTCTATTATTGGTGACCTTAATCGTCCGATATCCACACGAAGTCGGTTACAAGAAAGTGCAATATTTGTCATTTTGATTCTTTTCTCGGTGAAGTTGAACCTAAGACGTGGCAACAAGCATTTACCCAATCTTGTTGGATAGAAGATATGCAAGAAGAACTTGATGAATTTGTACGTCTTGATGTATGGGAACTTGTCCCATGCCCAGATCAAGTGAAGTTACTCACTTTGAAATGGGTTTAGAAGGTGAAACTCGACGAGTTAGGCGGAATATTGAAGAACAAGGCTCGACTAGTAGCTCGTGGATACAAGCAGTTATTGGGCATCGACTTTATGAAATCCTTTGCACCGGTTGCCCGTATGGAAGCTATTATACTATTCCTCTATTATGCAGCCCACATGAATATGATGGTCTATCAGATGGATGTGAAGATGGCATTTCTCAATGGTGAAATCAAGGAAGAGGTCTATGTTAAACAGTCGGATGTTTTTGTGAACTCTAAATATCCGAATCACGTGTATAAGCTTAAGAAGGCTCTCTATGGGTTGAAGCTCCACACACGTGGTATGATCTATTGTCACAATTCCTCATTACGCAAGGCTTCGCTAAAGGCAAGGTGGATCCCACGTTGTTCATTCAGAAACGAGGTAAAGATATGATTATGGTACAAATATATGTTGATGATATTATATTTGCTGCCTCGACCCAAACCTTATCGGATTAGTTAGGGACACTCATGTCTTCTAAGTTTAAGATGTAAATGATGGGCAAGGTATCATTTTTCTTAGGACTTCAGATATCTCAGAGTCCTAGAGGTATCTTTATCAATCAATCCAAGTATGCCCTTGAATCACTTACGAAATATAAGATGGAATCTTGCGACCCCGTGGATACTCCAATGGTGGAACGAACTAAGCTAGATGCAGATCCACATGGGATTGTTGTTGATCCGACACTTTATCATGGAATGATCGGTAACCTTCTATATATCACAGCTAGTCGACCTGATCTTTAATTTGCTATATGTATGTGTGCTCGGTATCAAACTCGGCCTACTGAGTTACACTTAGCCACTGTAAACGGATCTTTCGGTATCTTAATGGAACCATTAATTGGGGACTTTGGTATTCGAAGGACTCTTCGATTGCACTAATGGCATATGCAGATGCAGACCACACGGGATGTCAAGATACTAGGCGTAGCACGAGTGGAACTTTGCAACTACTAGGAGATCGACTAATCAGTTGGGCATCTAAAAGGCTGAAAAGTGCTGCAACCTCAAGTATGGAAGCAGAATACATAGTTATGTCCAGTTGCTGTGCTCAAATTCTTTGGATGAGATCGCAATTAACCGTCTATGGTCTAGGTTTTAACAAAATTCCGATGTACTGCGACAACAAAAGTGCAATTGCTCTATGCTGCAACAACGTTCAATTCTCCCGGTCGAAGCATATTGACATTCTCTACCACTTTATCAAGGAGCAAGTGGAAAATTGAGTGACTGAAATTTATTTTGTCTGATCTGAGTATCAATTGGCGGATATTTTTACGTAGGCTTTTGTTGGGTCTACTAGATGTGGATCTTGCAGCCTGTTAAGGATGGTGAACGACTTCTGTAATCACAAGTCTATTCACAGAGAGACTCTTAATGTAATACAAAGTATAAGTGCGGAATACAAATACTATGAACAAGAAGAAACATAATAACTTAATAACCTAATCCTTACTAAGGATTTCTACTATTAATATGAAATGTATAATGGTGAAAGGTGTGTCTAACCCTTCTGCCAATGGGTTCCTTTTATACTACAAGGAAACCCTAATACCACATTGAACATAAACGTGTAACTCCTGATATGCATATCCTTTCCTAACATAGTTCATGCATATCCTAACAAACTACTAAGAATAACATTGTTTGACTTTCTACTAGACCAAGAGCACGTGTTGCTCCAACTACTACTAGGACCAAGAGGAACTACATACCTCCTAGTTTATCTATTACAAATATCTATTACATAGGTCCTAACAATCCTCCCTTAAACTTGAATTTGACTTGTTGAGTTTAAGTTTCTTGGTAGATCTTGCAAAGCAACACGAGGATTGAAACAACAAAACAATAGCAGCAATATAACCATCAGAAGTGAAAGCACAAAGACCGCTGCAACTAGTAACTCTGAGAAGCTTCTTGAAAGCTTGGAACATATCTGCACTTGTTGAATCTTCACAACAACATGAGAAGATTTGATAAGCCTTTACCAAGTAGCTGCTCGCTCTTGGGCTAGCTAGTATTTGTGGTGGAATAAGCATCACCCTGGGAGACCAGAACCAAGCCCAAATCTTAGAACGTAAATCAATGGTGAGTGGGGGTACCCTAATGATTTTGGGCAAATGATCACAGCCGTCAACAGATTTGATTTAGATCTTTACCAGAAGCCATACCCTTCTGGACTATCCAACTCTTAGCAATAAAGCATCCGTGAGCTGAAAACCCTATAGCTTTGAGCAAACTATAACAATTATCAACGGATTAAATATGAGTCTTTACCAAGAGCCGTACCCCCTTGGACTAGCCATTTTTCAGTCTAGGACCAAGGCAAGTGAAAACCATCCAATTTTGGGTAAACTGGCAACATCAACGGATTTGAGAATCGCACCAGAGCCGTACCCTCATGGTGAATCAATTCTTTCTTGTCTGCAAGACATGGTGAGTTGAACACCATTTGTTGTGTGGAACATATCCAACACTAGTATTACATGACAAGGCAGCCCAAACAAAAAATCCAAGTGTTAAACAGTTTCATGATGGAAAAGTATAAGCAGATATTATATGATGTACAAAGTTTGAAATTCCATCACATGTTAGAAGTATAAGCAGATATTATATAAAAGTATGGTTTTGTTTTGCTTTTTTTTTAACATAACAAACTAAGTAAAGTGTTAGCACCAATCACTGTACATATTGGTGAAAAGAATGTATGAATATCAGCAGTATAGAAGAAACAAACTAATCACAGACCAGAAGCAGCAACTTTGTCTGCAAGCAGCCGAGCTTGAATACCTTCAACCAAGGTAGTGGCCATAGCAGACTCGTTTCCAGAAGGAGCATTAAACACCACCAGGTGGCTCCTCAACATGGCTACCATGGTAGCAATGGTCAAGGGATACTCCAAATCAACAAGCATAAAAACACAAGCACCAGATACAAGTTCCAACACAAGCACAACACAGCCCGCATACAACTTCCACCTCTTAACCACCCAACGAGGTTATTACTTCCACACACCAGCACTAGGAGAATCGGGGGGGGGGGGGGGGGAGGAATCCAACATCAACTTCAAAGCTCCCCAAAGAGCCAACCCAGACCAGTTAGGAACCTCACTAGGGGACTTAGGAATTTCAGCATCAATCAACCCATACAACAACATAAGATCACAACGTTCTACCCACGACAAAATGCTTTGCAGCCCAGATACATACCTAGTGTAGCCATCACTAGTCGTGATCACATGTGTGTATGTATTAACAGAAATGGGGATGGCTGAACCTCCCAAGATACAATCCAGCCTCGGCCAAGGGGTAAATCATCCTTGCTATCAGAAGCGACATCTGTTAAGTGAGCATGATCCCTCTTCTCAAATGGAACAGTCTTACCACGGCGAGCCTTCTTCTTGCGAATAGAACGACAAGGGGTGGGGACGCCAGAAGAGGATTCCTCCTTTACCTTGACAGTGGTAGGTGCAACAGCAGTAGGAACATGATCATCAACAAGGAGATGTGCAGTAGTAGCTTCAGCTTCATGTGGAGTGGGAAGCGGTTCAAAAGCCGGTGAAGGTGTAGAACCAACAACATGAGTAGGATTAACAGCAGGAGTGGTAGCAACATCAGGTGTGGTAGTAGCTTCATAAGTGGTGGTATCATCAACAGTAGAAGGGGTGGGATAAACCTTTAAAGAAGAAGTAGTGGGAACAGCAGTAGAAGCTTCACCAGTAGGTGGAGCACCAGAAGTAGCTTCCTCTTGAACAACGGATGATGGAGTGAGAGCAGCAGTAGGCTTGGAAGTGTGAACAACACGAGGAGGAGGGCGATAGATAGCATGAGCATGCATAGGGACATCCTTCTGCTTGATCATCTATGTGTATAGCTCCTTAAGCTCATCATCAGATAGCCTCCTTACCCTCTTGCATGTCCAACCAGTTTGATAATAGGCTCCAGATTGATTATTCACATACTGCTGCATCAGCCTCTTTTGCTCAGCATAAGAGAGAGGGCGATTGCGTCGTTTTTCGCTAAGTTGAGCAGCTAGATCTTCCCTTTGCCTTTGCATCAAAGACATCGCCCTTCCAACATAATTACCCTGATTCACATCCGCACCCAACACATCGATAAACTGAGAGTAGTCAGAGGTGAGGATTGTAATCTCATTCATTCAATCTGCATTATCCCAAAACATGGTATTATGCCTGATCTGCTCGCGTCTTTGTTCTTTCAAGGCTTCATCCTCAGCCGCAGCCGTTGAGGCAGCCGTAGCCTGTTGGTCAAACTCCTCTTGCAGCTTTTGAGCCGCCTCCTCTCCCATCCTCTCCTCCTCCAGTTGTCTTCGGGTTCTCTTCCTAGGAGGGGAGGGAGCATCATTCATTGGGGCTTTACCCTTAGGACCATGATAGGGACCAGGAGTGGGGGATGAAGGACCAGTAGTATCATCCTTTGGCACGGGGCCAACAACAGTAAGTGGAATGCGAGAAGGACTAGGAGGAGCTGGTAGGTCATCACTTGGCTTAGCAGCAAAAGCAGCCCTAGCCAACACAATCAACCCATCCTCCTCTTCATCCTCATCAGAATCAGATAATACCATCTTCTTCTTATGACGCTTGAGCAATTTTTCCAATGCCTTGACCCTGTTCGCCAAAGGGAGCACAAAATCCCTTGTGAGCTTTCGATGTTGGTTGAGCTCATCCTCTAAAGACACAATCTTCTCGTAATACCTGTGCACAAGAGCAAGCAAAGAAGTCAAAGTAACAGGTTCCCCAGCTTCCCCACCAAGAGGACTTGGTTTGGGGGATGCTTCATTGGGACCAGAAGCAAAGGATTGATCATCCATATGGGCATGAGAACTAGAAGGCATCTCAGCAAAAGGGTGAGCTGGGCTAGGAGTGGGAGAATCAACAAATAGGGACACATGTGGGCGAGAAGAAGAGGGAGCCTTTGAGGTAGCTGGAATTTCTACCACAACCTCTCTAACCGGTTCCTCTACCTCCACATGTGGCACACCAGCAGCCGGAATATCTTCCTCCATGGGATCGTCCACCAATTGAGGTTCCTCCTCAGCTTGAGTAGCCGGAGGAACCATATTAAGATCCCCTTGGGCAAGGCCCATCATAGCAGCAGTGAGGGGCTAGTGAGGTCCAAGATGTCCAATGGTCATATTCGCATAAACTTTAGGAGTTAGCCTAGAAGGGTGATATTCTTGCCTATTCCTAGGTATACACATAAGAAGCTGTTGCAACAACCTAGGATACATGAGAAACTTCTTTCTAGAACCAGTAGCACTAAGATTACTAAGCATACCATCAATCAGATAACGAGAAAAGTTAAATGGGCGACCCTGAGCTATACACACCAAACTAGTAGCAAGAGAGATGGGAAATGCATCCCAACTCCCAGCTTTGGGACTTAAGCATTGTATCAAGAAGTGAACAAGCAGCCTCTTTTGAGGGGAAAACCTATTTTTCTGAAAGTTAAACTTCCCCTCATGATTGTAACCAATCACAGCCATACCATCCAACACCTCCGCATTTGGAATAGAAAGAACGCCATCTTCATCTTGGAGATGTAGGGCAAACCTAATGGACGCTTCTGTCACCACATAGGAGCGACCATCTATAGTAGCATGGATCTCCAATGGGTGACCTAAAACAGCGTGGGTGTTGGCAGTAGCCCATAACTGACGAATGATAGAATCGTACATAGTTGGGCATACAATAAGGGCATACATGAGATTAGAAGCTTCAATGTACTCCAAGATGTCAAGAAACTCTTCTCTTCTAGGACCTTCACCGAGATAAGCAACCTTGTTGTGATCGAATTTGTATTGGAGTGATGCCATTGATGATGATTTGAGTAGTGGAAGATGATTGATTTAGGATGGGTTTAAGGGTAGGAGCGTATGTGTGTGTGTGTTTATGTCTTGATAATTGATTCAAAAGGAGCCTTTTGACCATAAATAATGGTCACAAAAACTGTTCATTGACCCCTAATTATAGAGGTTGCCCTTTCCAAATTAAGTCATTAATGCTGAGTAACCACTTGCCCTCTAAACCATTATTAGCAAATCCCAGTTACCAAAGATAACAAATATGTGCACCAGAAGTAACTCGCGTTGACTGAAAGTCAAAACGTGTAGAGGTCAACGCTAGGAGCAGCGAGTGGTCAACAAAAGTCAACACAATGAACAGTGACCCAAAGTGAGACTAGAAGCCAAACACAAGTGAAGAATAGGGGTTTTAACCTACTAGGAGCAAAAGAATGCCACTAGGAGTAACCAAAATCTTCCACTAGAAGTTGCACACACCGCAAATATCCACTGAAAATGTTGTTAGTTTCTACCAGATGTAAGAATGTACAAGTAAATATGTACAATAAGCCTCCCCTTAGGCTTAACCTCCCCTCAATCCTAGACCTCAAGTATTGACCATAACAATGTGAACCACCAAGTGGTTAAACCTTGGACCATCAAACGTTTTAGTCAACAAATCAGAAACGTTATCATCCGTATGTACCTTAAGAACCTGTATCAGCTTCTTCTCATTGGCATCACGTATAAAATGGTGCCAAATTTCTATATGCTTGGTTTGTTGATAAAACACAGGATTATTCACAATGTAGATAGTGCTTTGATTGTCAATGAAAATTTTGGTGTTCATGAAGTTGAGCCCATAATCCAACATTTGATTTTGTATCCACAAGACTTGCCCACAACAACTAGCAGCAGCTACATACTCAGCTTTTGTTGAGGAAGTAGCTACTATTGTCTGTTTCTTACATTGCTATGAAATAAGTCTTCGACCTAAAAATTGACAACCACCAGTAGTAGACTTCCTATCATTATTAGCACCTGCATAATCATTGTCACTATAAGCTTCAAGAACAAAAGGTGATTCCCTTGGATACCATAAGCCAAGCTTGGGTTGTGCCTGGATATACTTGAAGATTTTCTTGAATGCATTCAAATTAGACACGGTTGGAGCCACCTGATGTCTAGAACAAGCACTAACAGCAAACATAATGTCCGAGCGTGAGGCAGTCAAATACATGAGTGAGCCAATCATTGACCTGTACATGTGAACATTTACCGGGGGATCTGGCAAATTCTTGAGTTTGACTTTAGTGACTTCATAAGGTGTTGCTGCTGTTCTAAGAGGTTCCACATCAAACTTTTGAATGATCTCATGAACATACTTATCTTGACTAATGAAGATACCATCCGACTGCTGCTTGACTTGAAGACAATGGAAAAATGTGAGTTCTCCCATGGCCCTCATCTGAAATTTGCCTTTCATTAGCTGTTTAAACTCATCACACCATTCCTTCTTAGTAGAACCAAAGATAATATCATCCACATATACTTGAACCAGGATGATTTCTTTGGCATTCCTTTTAAGGAACAATGTTTTGTCAATAGTTCCTCTTCTATAGCCATGCTTCAACAAGAAAGTGGATAGATGCTCATACCAAGCTCTAGGAGCCTGATGAAGACCATATAGAGATTTTACCACCTTGTAGACTTTCTTACGATGAAGTGGATCCACAAAGCCCTTAGGTTGAGTAACATATACTTCCTCGTCAATCTTGCCATAGAGAAAAGCACTCTTGACATCCATCTGAAAAAACGTAAAGCCAATATAAGAAGCAAAAGCCAAAAACAGACGAATGGCCTCAATCCTTGCAACAGGAGCAAAAACTTCAGTATAGTCAATTCCTTCTAGTTGAGTGTGACCTTGTGCGACTAGTCTAGCCTTATTCCTCACCACAATACCCCTTGTATCTTTCTTGTTTTTGAGAATCCATTTGGTACCAATTGTTGTCTTTCCATCTGGTAAATCAACTAGGGTCCAAACATTCTGAAAAAAGAACTACTGCATCTCCTCCTACATAGCCTCTACCTAACTTTGATCCTCAAGAGCATGTGAGACAGACCTAGGTTCCACCTGTGAGAGAAAACAAGCAAACAAATAGTAAAGAAAATCTGTGTGATTATTACGCTTTTGGTCTTCAATGTAGCTCACAAGAGCATGATGACCAGACGTTGCTTTCTTATGCATGCGGTGAGTCTTGACAATAGAACCAGGATCTCTTATGATTTGAGTAGTAGGATGATCTTTATTGATCTGCTGAATAGGAGTAGGAGCTACTTCTACTTCTGGTGCCAAGTTATTAAGATCCCCAACTATGTCATCATCATATGAAGCAAAGTCGAAAATGCCATCTATTGGTTGCTTATGAATATCATCCAGCTTAGTAGAAGACTTCTTTTGATAGTTTCCCAAGTAAGAAGGACCAGAGAACCTAGTTGTGGAAGTAGCATCACTAACCGGTCTTCCAATAGCTGTTGAACTTGCACTAGGAGTAACAATAGGATCACCAGAAGTAACTGGTACAACAGGAGTACCCATAGGAAACTCAAAGCCTCCTTGAGTAGCTACTGTAGTAGCATATTGTTGTTGCTTAAGCAGTGTATCAAGAGCTCCTTGTGAGTCCAAAATGTCTGATGAAGTAGAACCAATAGGAGTAGCCGTCTTGTCGGGAGCGACTGTGGTGGAATAGGATGGTATGACAAATATGTCATCATCCTCATCTGAGTTCGAAGAGTGAGACGTAGCACCTGCACTAGAAGACGTAAACACTTGTGGACCTGCATGTTGGTTAGTTTTGAAACAAATATATCCCAATGACTCACTAAGATAATCAAGATCAAAATACCATTCAGGACCTTTGCCTTTGATGTTTGTCTTCTCCTCAAAGTACATGAGATGAATAGTTTCAATGACACGCTTGGCATTGAGATTGTAAACCCAATTGGCTCGTGAGTGAGCTGAATATCCTACAATGTAGCCTTCATCTGCCTTGCCATCAAATTTCCTCAAATAGTCACTAGTATTCAGAATGGTGACAGGACAACCAAATGGCTTCAAATGAGTAATGCTTGGGAATTTGGCTTTGAGTAGCTCATAGGGAGTCTTCTTATGTGGATTGGTAATGGAAACCGTATTCAACACATAACTGGCAGTGTTGACAACTTCTGTCCAAAACATAGTTGGAAGCTTGGAATCTACAAGCATGGTTCTTACAGCTTCTATAAGAGTCTTGTTATTCCTTTCTGCAACACCATTTTGTTGTGGAGTACTGGAAGTGCTATAATCTCTTTTGATACCTTTGGAATTCCAAGTGCTATGAGGTCTGCATTTTTGAATTCAGTTCCATTGTCACATCGAATACCTTTCACCTTTTTGGACAACTGAATCTCAATCAGTGTAATGAAGTCTTTGAGAATGGAGTAGGTCTCACTTTTGGCAACCAGAAAGAAAACCTACGTGAACCTGCTATATCCATCAGTTACCACAAGACAATAGTGTTTATGGTCAATGCTCCTAATGGAGGTAGGACCAAACAAATCCATATGTAGTAGCTACAATGGTTCAGTTATGAGGCTGAGAGCAGTAATGGCTTTGAAGGACGCTTTGTGTTGTTTGCCCTTGTTGCAAGCAAGGCAATTGATGTCGTTCCTGAAAGTTTTGGGAGGTAAACCAGAGACCAAGTTCATATTCGCCAGTTTGTAAATATTCTTGAAGTTTACATGTCCTATCCTCCTATGCCATTTGGTGGCTTCATCTTCTGATGCTTTGGCAACCAAACAAGCTAGTTGACCAGTAGGATTGACTTCATTCAGCTTGATACTGTAGAGATTATGTCTGCTTAGGATTTTGAGTAGAACATGGGAGTCATCCGACAGTTTAAAGTGTTTGGACAACACAAGTGCTTCAGTATTCGTAAAAAGGACAAACTGCTTCTTGTCACAAATCCAAGAGACAGAGATCAAGTTGAAGTGTTGAAGTGCTTCTACATAGTAAACCTGTTCAAAATTAAGGTTAGGAGTCTGAATAGTTCCTTTGCCAGAGATCCTTCCTTCACACCTCCAAAGTACACCTTCCTGCCTTGAAATGGTACAAACTTAGTCAAAAGTCCTTTATTTCCTGTCATGCTCCTAGAGCATCCACTATCTACTATTCTAAGAGATGGATATTGGTATGGAGTAATCTACAACAACACAAAAGTCATATGCAAACGTTAGTGTCTTAAAGGGACCGAAAGCTTTTCAGGCTTGAGTCTGCCTTGTGGATCATTAGTAGATAGCCAAGAAGATTGATGAGATCTACTGTTGTTCTTGCGTTGCTTATGCATCATATTGGTGTTATTTTGTGACCAAGAACAACCTGCTTAGGGCTTAACAGCAATACCTAAATTTCCTAACCTAAAATGCATTTGGTCTGAATTAGTAGCATAATTCAGATTAAAATTATGAAAATATTTGCTGGTTGGTCTATTATAGATATAGGTATAAGCATCGCTTCTCCAAGAAGTAGAAGCTGAAGGAGAGGTCCTTCAGGTAGAAGGATAAGATTGGGCACATGGATTTAATCTTCTAGAAGAAAAACCCATCCCAAAAGTAGCAACTCCTGGTGGACCAGGAGTAGCATAAGCTTGATAACCAGGAGGCTTTTGATCATAAAAATCACAATGCTTAATCAAATGAAATTTACTACCACAAATAAAGCATGTTTTAAAAGACCTTTTATTCAAATGACATTGTTTTAAACTGCTAATCTTATTACAAACAATTCTAGGAAAATCAATGAAATTGAGTATTTTTAAGTTCGTTTACTCTTGACTCAAGAAAAATTGAAAGGCCTACTAATATCGAGCTTTAAATTGTTTTTGGTTGGTAAAGGGTTATTTGGATTCTATGTCTAATTCAATCAAACACGTAAAAAGATGAAAATATTAAATCTACGTATCCGTAAAACAAAATGCAAGTACCAATTACTATTCACAAAGTACAAGAGATTAATGTAGAAAAGTAAAAATGCTTGCAATGTAAACTAAATGAAAGTATAGGGACTGAAAGTGTAAATTCAGGAACTATAAGGACCAAAAGTGAAAAATGTAACAAACTAGTCAAACCAACTTAACAAATTCAAAAACTGTCTAACTGAAATTGTAAAAACTTGAAATGTAGGGACTTAGTTATGCAAAACCTAAAAAGTTCGAAGTTTAAAAGCTGAATACAAAGTTTAACAAAAACCAAGGACCATATTGCACATAATACTAGAACTTTTCACAAAAACGGGTAAGTGACTCGAATAAGCTTGTAAAAGCTTATTACTGAACCAAATTCAGTCTAGTCTTTTTTAAACTGCTTAAAAGAGAAAATAAGCTAGCCTTGCAAAAGGAATTTGCTTAAAAGCTTTTAAATCTCTTGATAGCTTATTTCAATAAGCCAACAATAAGCTCATTTGAAAACTAGACATCCACAAAACGATTTTCTTATCAAATCTGATTAATCAAGTTCCAAGAAGCTTGGAATGTCTTTTAGAATTGAAAATGATCAAAAGAATAAGCTGGAATCTTTAATAAGCCAAAATCAGCTTATTTGACCAAGTTTGAGCAAAAACTCAAAAAGCTCAAATTTTTAGGAATTGCTTATGACATGTTTGTAAGTTGATCTATGCAAGAAAATCAATGAATTTATGAAGTAATTTTGAGATATAGCAAAACAGTGAGCACTCTATTACAGAAACTGAAGTTTGATCAAGAGCTTATTAATAAGCCAATTTCTCTTTCAAAACTTGAAACTGTAGAATTTTCTTTTAAGCATTGAAAGACTGGATGTTAAGCTACAAAATTAAACAAGTTTGAGGCAAAGTTATCAAGTAACAAATAAATGCTAATGATCCAAAGTTGACTAGTTTACTGATGAATTTGTTAGAAGTCTTGACCCAAAGTTTTTACACTACCATTTGCCTGTTTGAAAACCTATTTGACCTCAAAACTTTTCCAAAATGTTTACACTACTAGACTTTATGTAAATGAACTATTTGCAACAAGTTTAACAAGATCTTACACTAAATTTGATCCAAAACGAAACACTGCTTTAAAATTTGATAAGGAACTTTTACAAAGACTTATTAAGAATTAGTGAATGACAGTTTAAGAGGCTTATCAAACTTTGTTCTAGTGATGAATTGAAATGGTTTAAGAGCAAAATCAAGCAAGTTCACAGGTTAAAACATAAAATGGGTACTAATGAGCATTTACTGATGAAAGACTAAATGAAATCAAGTAAAACTATATGTAAAGCTGCAAGACCACTGACACATTATCAAACTAACTCAATCAAGCTACAATTAAGATAAACACACATTCAGTTCGACAAATAGAAGCTACACTAGGAATTGAGCATGCAGAAACGTTTTGGAGGAACAAAAATAAGAAACTTGGAACTTTTTAGCTTGATGCCACCATTGAAGAAGTAGAGAGGCGCTGAGCCTTCTAACAAACACTAAATCACCATTAATCATCTACCAGTTACCATCAACATCGTCTAATTCTGCTACAGTGGATTCCCCTACTACAAATGCTGAAAAGGACTGAAAATGATCTTCCAAGTATTTCTGAACAGCTACAAAACTTCATAGCTTCAACAAACTTCCATTGATCATGAAGATCAACAGAAACAACACAATATAACAGGAATTGAGTATGTAGGTATGACAGTGAGAATGAGTTAAAATAAAGAACTGAATTTCATTAATGGTGAAGAAAGTTGGTTACAAATCTGTTGCTAACTACCTAACTGACTCTTAGGTGTTTGTCAAGCACCTAAGAGTAGTTACTAACTAGTTTGGATAACTAGAAATGAGAGAAAGAAATTTAGTGTGTGTTTTTCACACCTACAATCTACTTGTACATATGAGCTAACAATGTCCTATTTATAGAGTTGGAATGAGTGTTTGTTGGAGTTGGTGACGTGTCTAAGCCAATGACAAGCTGCCAGGTGTACTCATTTGCTCAATTGTGAAATCCATCTCAAGAATACATTTGGGGGTTTTTGCTAGGATTAATTTCAGCTTAATTGGTTGTTATGAATGGATTCGTCTCTCAAAATGAAGTAGATTTCATGTTTACATCTTTGCTTGAAATGCATTGTAGAAGAGTTCCACTCCTGGGCGCATTTGAACTTGAAGTTGACATGTGGTAGTTTATTATTGGACAAGGGAGTGAGTTGCGGATCACTATCCAAAAGTGGATAAAGTATTATTGCATGTCTATCTCTAATTGGTTGGTTTTTGGCCGAGTGGAGAACAATGATTGGATTTTTTATTTAATGGCTGGTGGCTGAGTGGGCACATGTGGCAATCCATGTCACCTCTTTCCTTGATTCTCATTGGTTGCTGGCCTCTTCACACGGATTGAACAAAAACTTGGTGTAAAATTGTCAACTTCAGCCCCTTGACTTGGTAGAATCTTCATTTAAGCTTGGAACTTCATTTCTTTGACATATTTGATCCTTTAAGATTCAAACTTGTTCATAAGGCATCCTTTGACTCTTTGACTTCAATGGTGACCAAATTTGACTTTAATCCTTGACTTTTCCAAAATTTGCACTTTAGTCCCTCATCTTTTGAATGTTGTCAAGATAGGTCCTTTGTCTTCTCATGGCTTGTCATTATTGATCCTTCTCTTGTCTTTTCATCATCTTTTAGCTTGATTTCACTTGTTTGCTTCAAATTTGTATCCTTGTTACCTAAACAAGCACAAACACAAAACATACCACATAATACTACTTTATTGTATAAAAGTTAGGTATTTGCTATGTGTTTTAGGGTGATTTTTTGACTTATTGATATGAGATTTCACTCATATCAAATCCCCTACACTTGATGATTGCCATGACCTTATGCAATGCCATATTTTAAAGTACCAATTTACATTTTTCTCATAATTAATCCACCTTGGCCAATATGAAATGCTTTTACACTACTTTATACTACATGATGCATGATTTTGATTTTATACAATGTAATTCAAAGGAAAACAATTCTATATTTTTGGATTTTCTTGAAATGGTTTTGATGGAAATAACTCATAAAGAAATCAATGACTTGGATTAGGGCTTTTGGTACCATGAACACTTATCACCCTCAAGTTTCACTTTCTCCATACCAAGCTTAAAACAAGATCATTGTTATCCATAAGTGAAAGTGCGTCAACTTATTCATAAAGATTAATTGTGTTACTATCATACCCCCACGTATTATGCCTATAAAACCGGTTATTATTTGAGCAAATTGATTTTGGGCAAATTTGTCATTATTTAAAGCGTTAAATATAAGAAATGTAAAATCTCAAAATAAGGAAGCACGATTTTAATCCTAAGTAATCCTCTCATCCATTACTCGAAAAACCGCCCACAATTAATATAAGTTCGACTCAAGAATAATAAGTCATTCGCCTTATGTGTAAAATCCTTATGTCATGCATTAATAAGTAGCTACTCACTCGCTAAGGAAAGAAAAATAAAACTCACGCAATAATTTATATCCGCCGCCATTTTGAGACCTTGGATCTTCAATCCCGCAACCCGTCAAGGTAAAATTGGATTGGAGAAACTATCATATCCCCGCAACCCTTGTGAGAGTAATATTTGAATTCAGTAGTCACTATAATTAACACTTCACTGCCCCTCTTGGGAGTCTTGTATAATTATTTTTTTTCTTTTCTTTTTTTTCTAGCCACTAATTTTTTTTCAAGCCGCTCTTATTTTTCTTTATTCCTCAAAAAGTGTTGGAAATTCACTTTATGTGACGACATTTAAGAATTCCCATTAGTTATCATAGTCACACACGCTTTGACTAGACTAGGTATAATGTATAGTTAAGTGTTGGTGTGTGGCTATATATACCCCTCCTAGGCTTCCAAGGAGGGGTGTTGATTGTGTCTCATTTGTGTTTTCATTTTGTAAATACACGTTTCTTAACCTTTCACACAACCTCTCTTCTCTCTCTCAACTATGGCTGCCAATACCATTTACCATCATGTTAGACCATCGGATTAGATAAAAGCAAATCCACAATTGGTATCAAGAGCCATGGGATGATATAAGGTTTTTTCTTGTGTTAGTTTTTAGTTCTCATACTCTTTTAATCAAGTTATATCCGTGTTTTCAATTTTTTTGTGTTTTTCAACACAAAATCTTTGCTACAAATTGCCTACATAGTTGTGGTAGGAATTTGTGTTCTTGATATTGGTGATTTTTCATAAAAAGTTGGAATTTTTAGCTTGATTTTTGGGTAAAACTTAAAAGTTCAAACTTTTTCTTATACGGAATATAAGGGTTTTAGATTCTGGATAAAAGGGTTTAAATCATTCCGGATAAGAGTTTGTTGATTTTTTTCCGGATAAGAGTTTATTCCGGATAAAAGGCTGGTAAGTTATTCCGGATTAAAGGGTTTAAATCATTCCAGATAAGAGTTTGTTGATTTTTTCTGGATAAGAGTTTATTCCGGATAAAAGGCTGGTAAGTTATTCCGGATAAAAGAGTTTAAATCATTCCGGATAAGAGTTTGTCGATTCTTTTCCGGATAAGAGTTTATTCCGGATAAGAGGTTTGTAACTATTCCGGAAAAGAGCTTTGTTAGTTTATTCCGGATAAGAAAGTATTCCGGATAAGAGGTTTTACAAGATTATTCCGGATAAGCTGCATTAGTCACATTCCGGATAAGAGATAGCAGTTATTCCGGATAAGAAGTTTGAGATTTTTCCGGATAAGAGCTAGTAGTTATTCCGGATAAGAAATTTGAGAAATATTCCGGATAAGGGCTAGAAGTAGACATTCCGGATAAGAGGACTTAGCAGTTTTCAGGATAAGCTTCAGATTTCTACATCAACTGACAACAAATTTCATAACCTTATTTCATTGCTCGATCAAAAAGATAATCTTTTTCAATCAAGTGTTCAAAAAATGAATCCTCATTCATTCATGCATACAATGACTTCACTTACCGATATCTCAATCATCTCGGGTACCGATACTCGCCCACCTTTGCTCATCAAAGATTTATTTGAAGCATGGCAAGGTCGCATGAGAACGTACATCATGGGCAAACCCAGTGGTCGACTTATGCTTCAATCAATTGAAAAAGGTCCATTAGATTGGGCAGAGGTTACAGTCAACAATGTGACAAGGGAAAGGGAGTATCATGAGTTAACCGATGCTAACAAAATCATTGCAGATGCTGATGAAAGGGCTGTTCAGACAATTCTTCAAGCCCTTCCACCCGATATCTTTCGAATGGTAAGTGAACACACAGTGGCAAAGAATCTTTGGGATCGATTAGCTGTTTTGCTACAAGGGACCTCTCGCACTAAGCAAGAACGAGAGTGTCAACTGTATGATTTGTTTGATAGGTTTACATACATTCCAGGGGAGACTCTTCATGATTACTACTGGCGTTTCACTACTTTGGTGAATGACATGAACGTGTATAATCTAAGGATTGAACAGTTTCAATTAAACACAAAGTTCTTGAACACGCTACCCCAAGAATGGAGTCAGTATGTCACGGATGTTAAGATGATTTGAGATTTGCACAAGTCGAATTTAGATCAACTCTACGCCTTCTTGCAACAACACGAGAAGCATGTGATCCAAAAACGCATCTCTCAGTGATCTTATCAAGAACCATTGGCATTAATGGCAAACAATCCTACATTGTCATATCACAACTCTCCGTTTGTTGTGGGACACCAATCTTCCTATCAACCAGTGTATCAAACACCAAGCTTCCCACAGTACTCGATCTTGCCACAGCCGCCTACATCTTATCACCAACAATTCAAGCAACCAACAACATCATCATCACAAGGAGATTCACATCCATTTCCTTATGCTTCACACCAGTATTCACCGTATCAACCTCCAACAAACCCTGCTTTTCCCTATCCACAACTTGAGGCTCCTCAACCCCATTACTCACAACAAGTCAGTGCTCCATCAAATCAGATTGTAGCTCAATCAGCACTAGCATTATACTGTGATGATGAGATCCCTGTCCCTGAGTTTAGACAAGGAGATAGTCCTACTGATATCCTTGCTCAAATGTCTGCTTGTCTAACTCAAACATTTAACAAACGAGGTTACAGAGGTCCAGCAACAACTAACAATCAGTTAAGGAACTCTTCTAACTCTTGAAAACAGGCTACAATTCAGGATGGCAGAGTCATAGTGCAACCACTTCAGGGGAGAACCAATTCATCTACTGCTGGTGCACGTTCATCTAACACTACTGCTACAAGAGGAAATAGTACTGGTAAAATGAAGGTGATTATATGCTACAACTACAAAGGGGAAGGGCACATGGCCCGAGAGTCCAAGCAGCCTAAGAGGAAAAGGGACGGCACATGGTTTCAGGAGAAGATCTACTTGGTGAATGCTCAAGCCCAAGAACGTGAGCTCGATGAAGAAGAGTTGGCATTTCTTACAGATCCGGGTGTAGCGGAAACTGACGATTTCACAACAGTCACCACAGACAATGCTGCATATCAATGTGATGATTTGGATGCATATAACTCTGATTGTGATGATCTTAATACCGCCAAAGCATCTCTCATGGCAAATCTTTCACTTTATGGAGCTGATACAATTTCTGAGGTACCACATACCGCTACAGATACTAGTATTGTACCTTATCAAGTTGAGCAAATGTCTGAGTATTCGGAACAGCCTCCGGTGGTTAGTAACTCAATCGAGGAGACAAACAATGATAGCAATATCAATGAAAATCCACAAACTTTGAGTGAACCACAACCGGGAGCTAATACGACTACCAATTCGTCTGCTCAACCTGATTTGGTTATGGTCTCAGCATCTTTGCTTAGCCAAATGAATAATGCGGTCCTTGAAACCCTCAGTGTTAATCAGACTTTATCTGCAGAGCTTGCTTTGCATAAGGAAAAGGTTAAAACCTTAGAATTAACTCCTGTGTCCACTACCTTAACCAATCCTGAATTTGATAGGTTTAGGAAAGTCCAAATGGATAATATGCTAGAAATCGAGAGTTTAAGAGCAAATCTTTCGGAAGAAGTTAAAGAAAAAGAGTCAGTCGTTAATAATTTTCAAAAACTACAAACGGATTTCGAAATTCTCGAGTCTAAAAGAGTTGAAACGGAAATTAAGGCGTCTGAGAGAGTTAAAAAGACTGAAATCTTGCTTTTAAAATTATACTCTGCTTCGCATTTAGTACACTTGTTTCATTCTTCATTTCAAGAGTTCAATCTATCGCGTCTAATAGACCTACCACCTAACCCGGGGTATGCAAAGCAAGCATTTCACCACAAACCACGACTTTATGATGAATCTAAGTTAGGATTGGTATTAGATCCGATTGTGTTTGTAAATGATTCTGAGAGCATGACACCATATGAAGAGAATCGGTTAAAATTACTTACTACATATCCTGAATATGAGTATGCTCAAATGAATGCAACAAATGCTACAATAGATATTAGAACTCGATTTAATATGAAAAAGAGAACTATCCAAACATCCACTTTCATGCCTACTAGAGAATGCCTTAGTATAATTCCTACACTCCTTAACTCGGACGAACCGAAGGAAATTCCTAAGAATCTTCCACCGGTAAGTACGGTAAAGCTCAGCTTGGAAGCGATTGAGCGATACCTTACCGAGTTTGACAAGGTCATCCTGGAATGTACGACTTCAACGGCTCTAACCGTTGGAGAATGGGCTTTCTAACACATGAAAATGGTGTTTGAGAAAGAGATCGTTCCGTTTGTGAACCATATTAAAAATGGAGTCTCTGATCTAACGGGTAATCTAAATTTTGAAATTGGTGAAGTTCAAAAAGTTTTCTATGAAATGGATGATGCTTACGAACAACATTTAATTGAAAAAGAAAAGATTTTATCCAAATATGACCGATTCTTAGAACATATAGTGTCTCTCGAAGTGATGCAAGTTGTTACTCTTAAATATGCTCATGAGATTTCATCTACTACTGTGAATAAATGTGATGATGTGCATGATATATCTGTGAATATTGTTGAGCCTGTGACTACTGTAGATAATCATTCTTGTCATGAATCTAACGCTGAATTTTTAGAGCTTCAAGAGTCTTATAACACACTTTCAAAACGTTTTAATGAGCTTCAACAACATTTTATATCTCTTGAAATTGAAAATCAATCTAAAAATGAAACTCTTTCAAAAACAAATGATTGTGAAAACTCTATTGAGACAAGTGACAAGATGATTCAAGTAGTTCAGGCATTAGAGGAAGAAATTATGAGACTTAAGAGAGAATCAGTAGCAGAGAAATTGGAACTAGAGGCTGTAGAGATTAAAAATCATGCCCTAGAAGATATAATTACTTCTATGCTAGGGGAGTTTGATAAAGTAAAGCATGGTTTTTCACAAATTTATGGTTCATTAGAAGATCGCTTCGCTTTTAATGCGGCAGAGAAAAAGTCACTCGTTGACCAATTGAACCATAAGTGCGAGGAAATCTCTGACTTAAATA
Organism: Glebionis coronaria; assembly: GCA_025667525.1. NCBI lineage: Eukaryota > Viridiplantae > Streptophyta > Magnoliopsida > Asterales > Asteraceae > Glebionis > Glebionis coronaria. The sequence continues at coordinate 147,323,691 of CM046882.1, forward strand.
TTCAACTCGTAGAAAAAAACATGGTTTTGGCTGAATTAAAGGAGACAATTCAACTCAAAGGACAAGAAGTTGTTGATAATCCAACCACCATCTCTGCCCCAACCTCTAGTGCTCCAAAAACCAACAAGGTGGTGATCATTAAGAACCCGCACAATAAGAACAACTCACTATCATATAAGTGGTATATGGAAGATGCAGTTAAGCACGCAGAGCTTGATAGGGATGTGGTAGATGATTACTATGAAACTGATCCTATGAATAGTCACTATTACTTTGCTCATGCTTACATTGAGAGGGTATAACAATGCTTAGAGCACTTGAAGTACATAGGACAACCGGGTTCTGCACCACTTAAACAACAAACCACCACCATTGCCATAACTCCATTCAATAAGAATCCAGGATCTAAGCCTATATTAAACACATCCATCAAGGCTAAATCAAAATCTGTAACTAATGTTCCCTTGGCTTCTACAGGAGTAATTGTTTTTACTAAGGCTAAAGGATCTCAAGACAAGAAGAATAGGATCAAGCCTTCCACTAGTAGGACTGCGAAGAAGAAAGTAGAAGTTCACCCTAGGAATGTTATTTCAAATTTGAATAAAAAGATTCATGTAACTAAGACTAAAGGTCCTGCGCTTGTGCAGCAGCCTAAGCAAAATATGAATTCTAATTTGAGATGTTGGAATTGTAATGAATGCATGTTTTCTCAGTGTCATGATTTATGCCTTGTTGATCACGTGAATGAAATGTATGAAATTAGGAACAATCTTGAATGGATTCCAACGGGGTAGAAATTCACCCAAGTTGGTTGGAAATGGAAACCCACTGGTTGGACCTTCACTGCTAATGGAACTACGTGCCCTTTAACTAGGATCACATCCACGGAAGTTAGGTCTGAGCGTCCTTTAAATAGGAACACTAGCAGTAAGAAATGGAAAAAGCGCCCTTTAACTAGGTCTGCCCCCACTATTGTGCCTACCAGTGAAGAAGTACCTCATGATCTTAGACAACTAGAATCTAAGCCGGCATTTAGGAAGCAAGTTTGGAAGCCTAAGAATTCTTTGGTTAGCAAATCTAAGATAATTATATCTGTACCTGCTAACACAGAGGAACTACTAGATTCTGATACATCGTCCTTGTCTGGTGATATTTTCAGGTGGTCCAAATCATCCTCTGGTACTTGGACTCTGGATGCTCAAAGCATATGACCGGAGATGGCTCGATGCTCAGAAATTACGTCAGCAAGTTTCTAGGAACGGTTAAATTCGGCAACGACCATATTGCAAAGATCATGGGTTATGATGAATACCAAATTGGGAATGTTATGATTTCAAGGGTTTATTATGTGGAGCGACTTGGTCACAATCTATTTCAGTAGGACAATTTTGCGATTCAAACCTTGAAGTGGCTTTTAGACAACATACTTGCTTTATTCACGATCTTGCAGGAAATGATTTGTTAAAGGGTTCTCGAGGGGATAATCTCTACACACTGTCCATTCAAAACATGATGGCCGCCTCTCCTGTTTGCCTTCTCTCCAAAGCATCTAAGACCAAGTCATGGTTGTGGCATCGTCGGTTATCTCATCTTATCTTTGATGCTATAAACCATTTGGCTAAAAACGAACTTGTTTGTGGTCTTCCAAAACTTAAGTTCGACAAGGATCATTTATGTTCCGCGTGTTCTTTGGGAAAAATCACTAAGAAATCATACAAACCTAAAGCTGAAGACACCAACCAAGAACCACTGTATCTTTTGCATATGGATCTTTGCGGGCCAATGCGTACGGCTAGTGTGAGTGGTATAAAATACATCCTCGTCATGGTGGATGATTTCTCAAGGTTTACATGGGTAAAATTTTTAGCATCCAAGGATCAAGCACCAGAGTATATTATTACTTTCTTAAAGATGATCCAAGTACGTCTTAATGCTACTGCTCGCCGCATTCGGACTGATAACGACACTGAGTTCGTTAATCAGACTCTTCGAAATTATTATGAAAAGGTTGGTATTTCTCATGAAACATCTGTGGCTCGCACTCCACAACAAAATGGTGTCATTGAAAGATGTAACCGTACACTTATGGAAGCTGCTAGAACTATGTTGATTTATGCGAATGCTCCTTTATTCTTATGGGCTGAAGCAGTGGCAACTGCATGTTATACTCAAAACTGCTCCATCATTCGTAAACGTCATGGTAAAACTCCATATGAGCTACTTCATGGACACAAACCCGATATTTCATATCTTCATGTGTTTGGTGCACCGTGTTATCCAAATACAAATAGTGAGAATTTGGGCAAACTTCAACCGAAGGCTGATATTGGAATTTTCATTGGTTCGCCTGCAAAGAAAGCTTACCGAATTTATAACCGTTGTCTTGGCAAGATAGTAAAAACTTTGGATGCCGATTTTGATGAGCTGACAGCGATGGCTTCTGAGCAACACAGCTTTGAACCCGCATTACATGAGATGGGAACCGGTACAATCAGTTCTGGATTAACTCCCAACAATCCTACTTCTCCATCATTTATACCACCTACAAGGTCTGAGTAGGATAAGTTATTTCAACCTATGTTTGATGAATTCTTTGATCCACCTAGTAATGATTATCCAGCACCTGCAGTAGTAGCTCGGATTCCCGAAGTTGTCGCTCAAGATAATGGAAATCAGTCTGAGACATCTACTGTTACTCTTGAACCAGATGTCCAATCCCCCAACAATTCACAAACTACACCTGAATCATCACCCCTACTCGTTCCTAATGATGTTGAAGAGGATCCCTATGATCACGACTTGGAATATGCTCACTTACAATAGCTTCCCTTCTTTGGTTCACATATACCTGAAGACCCTACCGGTGCGTCTACCTCAGAGGAAACTCCTGCAATCGTTCACTCCCGAACACCACGGATTGAAACTCACAACACAAAATGGACAAAGGATCACCCAATCCACGATATTATTGTTGACATCGATCGACCAGTCTTAACACGCCACCAACTCCAAGAACATGCATTATATTGCTATTTGATGCATTTCTTTCAAACACTGAACCTAAATACTGGCAACAAGCCATGACCAAATCATCTTGGATTGAAGCCATGCAAGAGGAACTTAATGAATTCCAACGTCTTAAAGTGTGGGAATTAGTTCCTTTACCCAGAAACGTTGAAATCCTGACATTGTTGTGGGTATATAAGGTTAAACTCGATGAGTTAGGTGGAGTGCTGAAGAACAAAGCTAGATTGGTTGCTAGAGGTTACAAACAAGCTTTGGGTATCGACTTTGAAGAATCCTTTGCTCCTGTTGCACGATTGGAGGCAATTAGACTATTCCTTGCTTATGCTGCTCACATGAATATGATCGTCTATCAAATGGATGTTAAGACGACATTTCTCAATGGTGAATTAAGGGAAGATGTCTATGTAAGCCAGCCGAATGGATTCGTCAACTCGGAGTATCCTAATCACGTGTACAAGCTCAAGAAGGCTCTTTACGGGTTGAAACCTGCTCCACGCGCGTGGTACGATCTCTTATCGTCATATCTCATCTCGAAAGGCTTCTCCAAAGGCAAAGTGGACCCAACTTTATTCATTCTCAAGGAGGACCACGACATGATAGTGGTACAAATTTATGTTGATGATATAATATTTGTTGCTACTAATCAATGATTGTCTGACCATTTTGAGAAAATTATGTCCACACGTTTAAAGATGTCGATGATGGGAAAAATTTCATTTTTCTTAGGGTTGCAAATTTCTCAGAATCCCAGAGGCATCTTCATTAATCAATCTAGATTTGCTCTTGAATCATTAAAGAAATATCATTTTGAAAACTGTGACCTCGTGGATACTCCAATGGTGGAGAGATCCAAGTTAGATGAAGATAAGGAAGGGATAGCTATCGATCCTAAACTTTACCGTGGAATGATCGGCACCCTTCTCTATCTGACTGCTAGCAGGCCTGATTTGCAATTTGATATATGCATGTGTGCCCGGTATGAGGCTCGGCCTACCGAAAAGCACTTACATGTTGTGAAAAGGATCTTTCGGTATCTTAAAGGAACACTTAATCGTGGTCTGTGGTATCCGAAGGATTCCTCTATTACACTAATCTCATATGCAGATGCGGATTACGCTGGGTGTCAAGATACTAGACGTAGCACTTCTGGCAGTGTGCAACTTCTTGGAGATAGACTTATTAGTTGGACATCAAAAAGGCAGAAAAGCGCTGCGATATCCAGTACTGAGGCTGAATACATTGCTATGTCCAGTTGTTGTGCTCAAGTTCTTTGGATGAGATAACAATTAACTGACTACGGTCTTGGATTCAACAAAATCCCGATGTACTGTGATAACAAAAGTGCAATCGCTCTGTGTTGCAACTACGTTCAATAATCCCGAGCAAAGCACATTGACATACGCTACCACTTCATCAAAGAGCAAGTGGAAAATGGAGTGATCGAACTGTACTTCGTCAACACTGAGTATCAGCTGGCAGATATATTCACAAAGGCCTTAGATCGAGGATGTATCGAGTTTTTGATCGAAAAGCTAGGCATGAAATGTTTCTCACCAGCGACACTTAAGGAATTGGTAGAAGAATCTGAAGAATAGTGGTGGTAAACTATTCTCGAGTATCCTTTGATCGTGATCTTGTATATTATCATATATATTTAAACCACCAAAAGAAAAATACAAAAATATAAAACATAGAAAACCCATAAAAAATATAAAATCAAGAAAATCCAAAAATATTTTTCATTTTAAAACGGGCATGTCTTTTAGTACGGTAATATTTATAGCCTTAGAAATGTCGAATAAAATTGACACGACGCCATAAATAGAGTCCGTATAAAAGTTGTACATATTTTAAAACATGCCCATATGGCTTGTAGTTTTTTCAGACTACAACTTGCTTTTCGCATTAAAGTCACGTATTTCTTTTGAAAACGTTGGCTCACAACGGGAATTAATTTTATCGGGTATGATACAAGCCAAATCATACAAGAGATCAAGTTTACTTTATAACTTGATCTAACACAAATTAGTGTACGTCTCAGTGCATTAATTTGTCAAAATAAGAGAAATCTTATTGCCACCACGAATCAGTTTTTCTAAAACATTTAACGAAAAATGTTTTCATTGGTATTCAACTCTCTAAACAAAGACTACAGCTCTTTAAATAGATCAAGAATATTTTTCAGAAAAATAACCGGTTAAATGTTGTTCGTTATGTGTTTGTCAAGAATGTGGTACTTAGATATGCTGTAGACCGTTTCTCGTGCTTTTGATTGGAATTTAGAGATTAATGGTTTTTAGGCATACTCTTTAAGTGCGTTAATTGGTAATGTGTGCTCAATAGTTAATACCTTGTTTAAGTTTCAAACGACCGTTAAGTTTTTTTCCCTTAATACACGTTTAACTAAAATAGGTGTTACTTAAAGGGCCAAATGCACATGGAAAGAAAAAAAGAAGGGCCAATAGTGAAAAGTTAGCTAAACAGTTTTAGGTCAAAACAAAACCCCCCGTCCCCCCTTTTCTTTCTTCTCTCTTGTTTCACTGTACCACACCACCTTGCTGCCATTAATTCTGATCCCATCACAACTTCTTGATTTCTCGATCTCAGACCATTTAAGGTAAACATAGTTTCTTCTATCACGCATTATAATTAATCAATCACACTCTCAGGATAGGATTTATTACATAGATTAGTTCATATAAATCTGTTAATCAGATGAGTTGTTTGAGACGAAACAGCCTTTCCATAATCGGGATACCCATTGCGTGCCTCTGTGTGAAAATCATTTGTCTAGGTGCATTTTTAGTCGATCCCCAACTTTGTCTTTTTGATTACATGTTCAAAACGCTACTCAGGATAAGTCTTCAAACCATTTACTCCGGATAAGTCCTCAAACTTATTCGAATAAGTCCTCAAACTTATTCCGGATAAGTCCTCAAACTTATTCCGGATAAGTCCTCAAACTTATTCCGGATAAGTCCTCAAACTTATTCCGGATAAGTCCTCAAACTTATTCCGGGTAAGTCCTCAAACTTATTCCGGATAAGCCCTCAATCTTATTCCGGATAAGCACAAAAACTTATTCCAGATAAGCCCATGAAGTTTTCCCGGATAAGTGTTAGGAATTTTATTCCGGATAAGTAACAAGTAATTTTCCCGGATAAGTGTTAGGGATTTTATTCCGGATAAGTAACAAGTAGTTTCCCCGAATATGTGTTAGGAATTATTCCGGATAACCGTATGAAGCTATTTCCGGATAAGCCTTAGAATTATATTCCGGATAAGACAGCCAACTTTATTCCGGATAAGACATAAACTGTTTTTATTTTCCGGATAAGCCTTTGACCACCATTATTCCGGATAAGTCATACATGCTTTGTTCCAAATAAGCCTTTTTCTCTTGATTCCGGATAAGACTAGGATATCTTGCATGTATTCCGGATAAGGGTTTTGATATGCTTGCTTATGTAGTCTGATCTGTATGTGTTTCAACTTGATGTTTATTTTGGGTAATGTTTGCATGGTATTTTGCTATGTTTTCGGGAAAGTGACATATGATGCTTTTTAGGTTTATACATTATGATATATATATATATATTTATTGTGTATCAATATGTATGTCCTGTCTTAGCAGCTATTATGTCTCGCACTCAAGAGCAACAAATTGCACTTGACAATGAACTCGTTCCTGAAGAGAACCGTGTTCCAATCACCTCCAATAATCATCGACTGAAAAAAGACTTTGTTCCATCCCAAGCAGCATTCAGAATTGCCATCGAAGTCCTTGATATCTCCTCGATCAAAAATGCACTACGGATGTCAGCAAGTGTTCTCGAATTCTACATGCATGAATTTTGGGCATCCATTAAAGCCATAACAAGCACCAAGTTTTCTTTCAACATCAACGGTCAAAAGAAGGAATTTTCTCTTAAACAATTTCGCGAAATCTTTGGATTTCCCCCACCTAAAGGGAAAACATATGATACTGTTCCAGACTCACACAAAATAATATATTTGATTTTGTCTCTTGGTTATGATACATAATTGCCTATCATATCTAACTTTAACACAGCTAGGCTTGGACAACCATGGAAGGCAATCTTTACTATCATTATCCGATGCTTGTCGGGTAAATCCAGAGGAGAAGATTCTATGAGACTTTCTCAGGCTCGTATTTTATATGGCATCTACAAGAGACTAGATTTGGATTATGCTGCTCTCATATGGGAAGAAATTCATTATCAAGCCTTCCGAAATGTTAAGAAGAAATCTGAACATCTTCAGTTTACACGATTTACAAATCTTATCATAAATTACTTTATGAAAGCTGATGAGGCTATTGATCGACATGGTGGATTATTTGTTAACTCAGAAGATGATGATTTCTTCGTGCTAGCCATGTGAACTGAAGGACAAAAGAACACTTACTCAGGTATTCCAGCTCCACTTCTGGATACTATGCTACATATAGGATTCTTCTAAAGGAAATGGACGACCACATCCAGAAACTAGCTGCAGGAAAATCTAAGTCACCAAAACCCAAAGGAAAAAGGAAGGAAACTGATTCTTCAGAAGCCCTCCTTACAACTTTAGGTAGAAACCAGGTCAATACATATGCTATTGAGATCATTTGTTAATGATTCTCGATATTGAAGAAAGACATCATGGACCCAGTGATGCAATGCACAACCCTCCCCAGCTAACTCAAATATCTCTTAAAAGGTATTTGTTTTAATCACATAGAGATCAACACGTTATCTATTGGTTTATTCACTCCGAATAGACTGATATTGAATAGGTGGAACTCCTCTCCAGCCATCGCTCACTAAATCAAAACGCACTATCGAGTCTAGAGCCATGAGATCATCAAAAGTCTCATTAGGACACTTTCCATTTATTCCTTGCTTCTTCACACACTGTGAAAAGTAAGAGATCTTCATGAGTCCTACGCAGTATTCTTGTAATATTGCCAGAACATCTGAGTGATACGCAAATATTACAATGAAGATGGAAATCCTGCTTGAGCCAACATCAAACAAGCTCATGGTAGGTGACACGTGCGGTTCATTAAGAATCAATCTTGTGAAAACTGGAAAGAAACAGTAGTTTAATTCTTAATTGAAATTAAACTCGTTCCAGGCCTGTACGCATTATCGTATGATCTTGCCACAACACTCAGAGTGACACTCTTTAATGTTCACAATGACGAGCGGAAATCCTTCTAGTGTTAACATCAAACAGCACTTGGTAGGTGACGTGCAAGATTCTTTATGAATCAAGCTCGTGATAACTGGAAAGCAACGATGGTGAAAATCTTAATTGAAATTCACTTGTTCCAGGTCTCATGAATTGACGGCTTCAATCACAAGGATAATTTATCTAAGTGATTCACTCTTTATGTTCGCAGTCAAGCTTAGTGATCGTCGAATAAAAAGAACGGGTTTACCCGCGAAGTCCTGTCAGGAAGTTACTTAATTGAAACTATCCGTCACAGGTACGATATATAATATCGTCCAACGGTCTTCACCGACCGGAGGTAAAATGCTACCAATATAGAATGAAATGTTCTAAGCCATTTCATTCGTGTCTTATTATGTTGCTGCATTCAAAGACGGTGGCATTGCGGTGTACCTGTTGAAGACAGTGACGTTGCGGTGTACCTGTTGAAATCGTCCTCACATATTTATTCCTTCTGCTTCAAATATTTCATCAAAATTCAAGAAAGTCTGACCTAAAAAGTCTTACGCTGTATCGACTCTGAAACTTTCAAAGAATTCAACAAAGGATAAGTGTGTGGGACATGAAGTCACGAGGAGGCAAGAATCACAAGAAGGCAAAGATCGCACGTGAAGGGTCAAAAGAACAATGCTCTAAAGCCAAAGCCTAAAAGATCAACATCAACGTATTCACAACAAAAAGAAAGATAAAAGAGAAACAACTACGAGCTGAAGAACGAAGACTTAGTATAGTATGCTAGGTTTAGAACTTTATAATTTGGAGTGACCTCCCTTAGGGAGAGATTGTTGGAAATACGTTTTTAACGTATATTAGAAGTATCGGTCACTCCAACAATATTGTAATACGTTTAGTTGCTCGTAGTTAAAGGTTAAGTTACATTAATGTTTAACCCGGCCCATGGGCTTGTCATGGGTTGGAGGCCCAAGTCCATTAAGGACTTGGGTATATAAACCCCTTTCCACCATGGAAAAGGGGTGTTGGTTGTTTAGTTATTTCACACATATTAATAAATGTTTCTTTGTTTCTCTCTCTTGTTTCTCTCTCTAGATTAACAACAACCCTCTTGATTAGATTATAGATTATCATTGTTCTATAATTGGCATGAGAGGCTTGGTTTAATCCTTGTATCGTGTTTATTATTTTCGATTTGGTGGTCTAAAATTTTTTTTTTGGTCTCGTTCTATCATTTTTTGGTCCGATTTGTTACTTTGTTGTCACGTTGGTCATATTTTTTGTCACAATCTGTCTAAAAAGTTTCTTTTTTTGACACAGTCCATCATGTTTATCGTCTTTAGTCCATCAAAACAGTCATATCTGGGTTCACAACTGGTTACAAATCATGGTCAAATCTGCTGGTATTCATATCCCACTGGTCCAAAAGACAAAATTTTTAGATCTGTCCTGGTTTCGATTCATGGTTTCTTCTGTTTGAATTTTTTAAGATGAAGATAAGTTTTTACCCAAAAAAAACACAGATCCTGATAAATCGGAAAAAAGGACATTTCTTGGATAAGGTTTCTGCTTTACAGTACAATCACATTGAGTGCGATGGGTGTAATGCGATGGCTCACTGCGATGGGTCCATTGCGATGGTACCATTGCGATGGGTACCATTGCGATGGGTACCATCACGATGGGAAATCATGTTACGATGGCCATATCTGTTTTAAGACTGCGATGGGATTAAAAATAACTCGCTGCGATGGACATATTTGTGTTAGACTGCGATGGCAATCTTTTTGACTGCGATGGGTTTAAACAGACTTCGATGGTTTTTTTTCACATTGCGATGGCTTGGCTAAGTCATTGCGATGGGTTCAAACAAAAACATTGCGATGGCCTTAGTCAAAAGTCATTGCGATGATTAATATTATACCGAGACCTTGGACTTGACCATAACCACAACTTTAACATATCAATCCAACCTTTTAACTCATCAAACACCAAATCTAATCCTAACTCCCATCGTCACCTAATCCCCATCGATTCTAGACTCGAAACTCAAACTGAAAATAAGATTTTAGATTTGTTTAATAAAGCAATGATCTACTTAGACCGTGTTTATTAAATCTTTCATCATCACAAATCGTGTTTGGTTTTATACCAATTTTTTATATTAGAAATTAAATAAAGTCTTATAACAAACTTGTTATACTCTTTATTCTCTTCGATTTTTTTGACCAAAAACCGAACATGCATCAAAATCTAACAGAGACCTTTAACAGATCTTTATTGGGATAAACCCGTTTGATATTCGAAGTTAAAGAAATGGACTTAACAAATATATTAACCCCATATCTTTGTTTCGATTTGATTCAAACCAAAAACAACATGCAATCATTTAGTACCTACACGAGATCATTGTCATGATCTAGAACGAATCATGAAGTCATCTTGATGCTGCAGATGAACTATTAACTCTATTATATCGATCATTCATGTTGTGATATTTGTCTGATTAATATAGAGTTTGGTGATTCGATTTGGTGGATTTGAGATGATTATTTATTTGTCTGAGATGAAGGAAAGATGTAGGGGACGGAGGTTGTGAGGTGATGGATGAGACGAAGGGAGGAGTAGTGAGAGAAAAATGGGGGCGGATGTTTGTAGGAGATGTTTGAGATTAGGGTTAGTCTACCCTAATTATTTGGGGTTAGGTTTTATATACTCTCTAACCGGGTATATGATAGGGTTTCGTGGACCGGGTATTGCAATATTGGATGGGCCATGAAAACATTGGTTAAACTGGGCCGTGTCTAATATGAATCGGGTTTATGGGCCATTGGTTACGTGATGGGCTGGCATACTATCTCACTTACCCGAAATACAAATATTTTACAAAGAGTTGAAATTGTGAAAAAGTTTAATAAAACTGTTATTTCAAAATATTATTTATCATTTTATTTAATAAATGATGTTATTTTGATTAATGTTTTAAAAAGTGACAAAATGACGTGACAAAGTGAACAAGTGACGAGACAAAATGACAAGAATTTTTTTGGGACAAGACCAAGAAATAAAAAAAATGGCGATTTTTTAGTGGTTACGGACTCGTTTAATCGGGTATAAATTATGTGAAGTTGGAGACGGAATTTTAGAAGGCGTGAACTTATTTTAACTTTCAAAGATAACTTGCTCGTGCTTAATCTTAGACTGAAGACTTGTTTATCTGGTTTCCGGGTTCGGGGTGGTTGGTTGATGACTCGGATAACTATCACCTAAAGGGGTTACATTGTTGTACTTAGTGTCACGCGCTTAGTCGACGTGGATAATTTCAAGAGTTGTTGTGCTTATAGACTTCTTCAGTGATGCATTGGGCACTTAGAGATTTCTCCATCGTTCCTCATTCAACAATAGTGCAAGCTTAAGTCACAAGATCGAAGGATTTTTATTCAGCTTCATGTTTGATGTATCTGGTTCATTCTATCAGTGGTCACTTCAAATTTGCCTACAAGGGGGTTGGTAAAGATGGCCATGGAGAGTTTATGAGTAGAGATTTTCGATCACCAGCTGATTCTCACAAAATATATAATTCATCTTATTTATTATTCTCACGAGATTTCAGGTACATGTGCATACGATTTATTGATGGTTCTGAGTTTCGAAACCATCAAGGGGAAGAAGAAGACACATCGAACACACGATTTATTGATGGTTCTGAGTTTCGAAACCATCAAGGGGAAGAAGAAGACACATCGAACACACAACGAGTACACGTGATGAACTTCATACCTTCTTTTGATTTGAAGACATTCCGGGATGACATTTGTCATAGCCACAGAGAAAATCAGTGTTTTAACTCGTGGCGTTATCAATCTCTAAACGGTACACTACTGATTCGATGTTTAATTGTTTTGATGTTGCAATTATTCATCATCATTATCCTATATGGAGAGATATGCACTTCCGGGACTTAATTGACTCTGGTACATCTCCAGAAGAAGATATGTGCATTTCCAGGACTTAATTGACTCTGGTGTTATGATGTCAACTTCATGAATGGGATAAAGTGTCCACACAGTATTTGAGCTTCATACATGGGATTGGTTTATTTTCTTCAACTATGTGGGGGAAGAAATGTCTTGATTCTTTCTAGTATGCATAACTTGAACTCTCAGGGGGAAGAAAAATTCAAGCGTGAGAATAGACGTTGTTGATCTACTTGGTGTGCCCTTACTTTCAATCCCTCATAGCAACATTATTATGTTATATGATGGGGTTTTCTTTTTAAATTCCGCTGTGTGCTTAATCATTCTAAGCTTTATTGAAAGCTTTGAAGTTGCTTACGAGGATTGTCAGTTTAAGGGGAAGCTATTTAAAAGCTTCTACATCAAGTTCATGTGGCATGAATTAGGGGAAGTTAATTCAGAAGCTTCTCCTTAACTAGAAGTATATGGATTACTTATCTCGTGCCGTTACAATATTTCTACTACAAGTTTTTATAAAGATGAGTCGTTTTGAAGTCAAAGGCCTCAGAAGACATCATCAGCATTGGACGCTTCATGAAAGCTTTTGTTCTTAATCATTATGTACTTGTTAGGAAAAATATTGTAAGGAATTCTACACGTCGTCCCATGGGGGAAGATTGTTGGAAATTCACTTTATGTGACGATATTTAAGAATTCCCATTAGTTATCATAGTCACACACGCTTTGACTAGACTAGGTACAATGTATAGTTAAGTGTTGGTGTGTGGCTATATATACCCCTCCTAGGCTTCCAAGGAGGGGTGTTGATTGTGTCTCATTTGTGTTTTCATTTTGTAAATACACTTTTCTTAACCTTTCACACAACCTCTCTTCTCTCTCTCAACAATGGCTGCCAATACCATTTACCACCATGTTAGACCACCGGATTAGATAAAAGCAAATCCACAAAAACGTTCTAACTTAGAATCTTAAGACGTACTTATACCAACCACGAATGATTATCCAAAAATGCATAAGAGACTACAAATCGATTAAAACCGTTCTTGATGATTTATTAACATATATACATGCGTTGACAAGAAAGTAAAGGTTACGAAAGGAGATATAAAAGCCACAATAAATGAATATGAGGTTCATCTAGCCCTTTACACTTATTTCAACTCTATCATCTCTTGTTCTCCACAGTTTAAAATCTCAAATAATGAGACTAGTGGATGCTTAGCCTAACAAACTAATAAAGGTTGGTTAAGGCTACTAGCTAGAGTGAGCTTAGATAAGCAAACTCGGGTTGAGTCAAAGTATCCAGCGGGCCTAATATGTCAAAGAAGTCTAAACTTGTTAAACCATGTCCTTTATTATATTTTTTTCCTTTTTATATTTTTGATGAAAAATAAAAGAAGAAATGTATACAATGCAAATGTGTTATGCAAATGAAAAATGATTGATGCAAAAATTATGAATGCATATTTTTGTTGGCCAAAGAAGACCCCCTACACTTAAGATAAACAAAGTCTAGGTAAGGTCACTTCGATAGAAGACCCCCTACACTTAAGATAAACATTGTCCTCAATGTTTAAGAGTATTAGAGTAAACTCCCCTACACTTATGACATTGACAACTTAGTTTAACCCAAGATAAGGAAAGATCAACTATAGTGAATTCATTTTTAAGCACTATGTGTTATGAAAAATCACAATAGTAACAAAGTGAACCGGATATAAGGGCCTCCTCCATAATCTCTAATGCACGTGATGAGAGAGCAACCCTACAAACAACATGAACACAAAAGGAAGGTCTCCCCCTACACTTATCCTCAACTCTATATCCTTATTTCTATCCTACCACACTCTAAGTCTAAAATCTCTAACCCTAGTTATTCAAGCTTGATTTATGGAGTCTCTAGCTCGACTCTTCCCACACTTAAAAGTGTCTAAAACCTATCATAGAGAGAAAAAGTATTTACCCTTGTTAGGAAAAATCTCCATGATGAGGTAAAGCAAGTTTTCAATTATCAAAACTACATAAATATCCCCCGGATCAAATACATAATTACCATCCCACTTATAACATAATCCAACAACTAACTTCCTAAGCAATGGTGAAAAGAGTGAGGTGTTGTTCTCCAAAATGGTTGCCCATATGTTCTTCAAAAGGTGATAAGGTGATACTCTTAAATCTCTCAAAAGTTTTCCTTTTATTGCATTAGGCGGATACTGAGATGGTTTAGCAAGCTCTATACCAGGATCAAAAATCCTTTCCTTGATGGGAAAACAACAAGTGGTGATTGCCTTTATAGATTCCCCCTTATAGATCACATGTTGAAAGAAAGTTTGTGGAGTAATGGGTAACAACAAGCTCTTTGAAGGAACCATCATGACTTGTTTTTCTTTATCACTTTGAAGGGTTGAGGTGGAAAGGAAAGAAGGTAAAGGATCTTCATGCAATAGAGATTCTAGAAAGAGTATGTCCCCCTCCTCATCAATATATCCAAGAGTGTACTCAAAAGGTATATCAACCTCTAAAAACTCATCACTCTCATCCATAATAGAATCCTACTCATCACCATAAACATCATAGATTGGTATGTCAAAGATTGGTGACTCCTCAAAACTTAAGGAAGTGTGATCATCAAAGAATGGAGAGTCACAAGTGGAGAACTCATCATCACTATAATCATCATATATTGGTGTATCACAAAGAAGAGGTTCATTATCACTAAAATCCTCATTGGTTTCTTCATCATGGTGGAAAAGTGGGTTATCAAATGATGTTTCAAAAAGAGGATTGGAATGAATCATAAAATCACAAAAGTTAAGCTCTTGAGGTTCATGAAAATCCAAGGATGAGGTAATGGAGGCAATGGTCACAACATAAGGTAGATCATAATCTCCACTTGTGCAAGCTTCATAAAAATATTCATCACAAACTTCATCAAGGATATCATCTTGAGTTTCCTCATTAACAACATCAATATGCTTCACCGTTTCGGGCTCATTAGATTTCTTTGACAACTTTCCCATGGTAAACACAACTCTTTCATCTCTGAACCTCATTGTAAGTTCACCTTCCGCCACATCTATAAGAGTACGACCCATTCTCAAAAATGGCCTACCAACCTCTCGGATCCATATCATAATCAACCACCACAAAATCTGCGAGAAAGGTAAATCTATCCACCCCAACAAAAACATCCTCCGCAATTCCCACCGGATAAGCTATGGTACAGTTGGCTAACTCAAGGGTCATCCTAGTAGGAGTAAGCTCAGGAAGTGAAAGTCTTTTCCAAAAAGATAATGGCATGAGATTTATGCTTGCTCCTAAATCCGCTAATGCCATGCATTTTTCCACCTCCGGGAAATTGCAAGGAATCAAAAACCTCCCCGGATCTCCAAGCTTAGTAGGCAACTTCTTAAGCAAAACCGCGAAGCAATTTTCATTTAAGGAAGCCTTAGGCAAATCCACCAATTTCTCCTTGTTAAAAGAAGGTCCTTGATCATCTTAGAAAATTTAGGCACATTGTTTAAGACTTTCGCAAAGGATATGTTTATGTTTAGTTGCTTGAACATCCTCAAAAAATTTGACACTTGAATATCATCCTTATTCTTAAGTTTTTCCTTTCTCATTCTTGATGGATATGGGAGACTTGGTTTTGGTTGAGGTTGAGTGGTTGATGAAGGATTTTCTTTGTTGGGTTCTTCATTAGTAGGTGTGGAAGGTAATGGAGAAGTGGGTGTAGGATGAGAAGGTGTAGGTGTTGAAGGAGTAGATCTTGAAGGTGGTGAATTTGATGTTGAAGGCTTATCACAAGGTGGAACCATAATATTTTTAACCAAAGCAGGTGAAGGATCATGAGTTTTCTTTCCACTCCTTTTTGTGATAGCATTGACATTAGCCCTTGGGTTTGTTTGTGTGTTTAAAGGTAAAGCACCTTGTGGCCTTTGATTTAGAAGCATCATAAACTTTTTGTTTGTTTCCTCATACATTTCCCTCATTCTTTTCTCATTGGCTTGGAACCTCCTTTCATTCTCTTGATTCATTTTGTGAAGAAGCTCAATGGTGTTAAAATCATGTGGCACATTCCCTTGAAAATCTTGGGGTTGGAAAAGTGGAGGTTGATTCTAAAACCCTTGGTTGTTGCCTTGAAAGTGATTTCCTTGATTGTGAAAAGTATTGGGTGCTCTAAAGTTGTGTTGTCCTTGGCCCTTGATTTCTTTGAAGCAATTGAGGAGGATTGGGTTAATTTTGGGTGGGTGGATGGGGTGGAAAGCCGGGTGGAGCAAGGTAGTTATTTGACTTGTAGAAGAGATTGTTTTGATTGATGATAGGTTTGAAGTGCTCTCTATGTTCTTCTTGATAAGCATAACACTCAACTTGGTAATTTTGAACCTTATCACATTGAAGGTAAGAATGAGGACCTCCACAAGTCTCACATGAAATAGCAATGGTATTCACATCATTGGTGGAATTTTTGTTCAAGGTGATTTAACAAAGTTTCAAGAGTGTATCATTCATAGTATCAAACTTTTGAGATAAAATCTTATCAAATTGTTGAGTAACACCCTCTTGCACCACATGAACCCTCTCATCAATTTGAGTGTTTGTTTCCACCATGGATTTAGTCTCAATAATGTCCCATGCCTCTTGAATGGATTTGGAAAGAATATTCCCACCCGCAGAGGAGTTGAGGGAATCTTGATGATGTGGTCTTAATATATTATAGAAAGTATTGATTTGGTGAACTTTATTGAATCCATGATTGGGGCATTTTCTCAATAACTCCTTGTACTCTTCCCAAGCATCACTAAAGGTTTGGCTAGGTTTTTGTTGAAATCTAATAATTTGGTTTCTCAAAGCCATGGTTTTAGATGGAGGAAAGAACTTGTTCAAAAACTTCTTATTAAAGTCATCGCAAGTGGTAATGCTCTTAGGTGGTTGCTTATCAAGCCAATACTTAGCATTGCCCTCTAAGGAGAACTGGATCAAGATCAACCAATGGCATCATGGGGAACTCCATTGTACTTAATGGTATTACAAATGGATAGAAACTTCTTGATATGATCATGTGGATCATCATTAGGTCTCCCAAAAAATGGTGTGTTTGAAACCAAGGTAATCATAGATGTTTTAAGCTCAAAGGTGTTTGCGGGTATCTCGGTATAACAATAGCATCAGCATATCCTTGCACATTGGAT
Organism: Glebionis coronaria; assembly: GCA_025667525.1. Classification (NCBI taxonomy): domain Eukaryota; kingdom Viridiplantae; phylum Streptophyta; class Magnoliopsida; order Asterales; family Asteraceae; genus Glebionis; species Glebionis coronaria. The sequence continues at coordinate 147,341,077 of CM046882.1, forward strand.
TGGAGGTGCTCCATCAAATGTCGATTGTCAACGACGGCCATGGCTTCTTGTGTGTTGTTCAAAGCACGATTCTCGGGATCGGCTTGATGGACGGTGTTGTTTTTACTCTTTCTCTTTTTCTTCCTTTTCGGAGGAAGGGATTGTACACCAAAAGGTATTTGTGCACGCCCGCAGGTGAGCATGCAACTTAAGGAGTGAGAGAAAAGCTCTTGTTCGACTTTGGAAAAGAAGGAATTATCCTTTCTGAGGTTCAATAAGTAATATCCACAAGAAAGTATAGTATATGTAAGTAATACTTGGGTACAAGACCCCCAATCAAGCTTTTCTTCTTAGAATACGCACTAGTGAACGGGGGGTTAGGTGGCGCGAAGCACTTAAGTAGCTATTAACCCTTATACAGCATTTTATAGCACGTCGCCTTTCTATTCACTTTGTAGTTCGTATTCTTCGAATTCTTGCCTATTGGAAGTATTTATCTATTATTGCTTTAATTAAATTTGATCGATACACGTGTCAAGGACCGGAACGCTCCCGAACACGGTGTATTGCAAAAGCAATACTTATGGAAGTATGTGTATTGAGTGTTCGTATACGTATACGTATCTACATATAATAATATATCAAAAATATTTTTGTATTTATTGGGTTTTTAAAGAAAATACTCTATGTACGTAAAAACCGATGAAAACTAATAATATATATTTTTGTTGCAATCTCTTAGGAAAAAGATTGCTTTTTGAATTTTTTATTTTTTTGGTTCAATTCTTTAGGAAAAGAACTGATTTTGTTATTTTTTAGTTTTTATATTTTTATATTTTATATTTTTTTATTTTTTTAATTTATAATACGTAAAAATAACGTCCACTCGGGGAACGGATCCCAAAATCCAATCGAAACAGTCAATCAGTAGTCTCTCGTAATGTCATGCCCCGGCAGCGGCGCCATTTGAAATTGAGTATTTTTAAGTTCGTTTATTCTCGACTCAAGACAAATTGAAAGGCCTACTAATATCGAGCTTTAAATTGTTTTTGGTTGGTAAAGGGTTATTTAGATTCTATGTCTAATTCAATCAAACACGTAAAAAAATGAAAATATTAAAGCTACGTATCCGTAAAACAAAATGCAATTACCAATTACTATTCACAAAGTACAAGAGATTATTGCATAAAAGTAAAAATGCTTGCAATGTAAACTAAATGAAAGTATAGGGACTGAAAGTGTAAATTCAGGAACTATAAGGAACAAAAGTGAAAATTGTAACAAACTAGTCAAACCAACTTAACAAATTCAAAAACTGTCTAACTGAAATTGTAAAAACTTGAAATGCAGGGAATTAGTTATGTAAAACATAAAAAGTTCGAAGTTTAAAAGCTGAATACAAAGTTTAACAAAAACCAAGGACCATATTGCAAATAATACTAGAACTTTTCACAAAAACGGGTAAGTGACTCGAATAAGCTTGTAAAAGCTTATTACTCAACCAAATTCAGTCTAGTATTTTTTAAACTGCTTAATAGTGAAAATAAGCTAGCCTTGCAAAAGGAATTTGCTTAAAAGCTTTTAAATCTATTGATAGCTTATTTGAATAAGCCAACAATAAGCTCATTTGAAAACTAGACATCCACAAAATGATTTTCTTATCAAATCTGATTAATCAAGTACCAAGAAGCTTGAAATGTCTTTTAGAATTGAAAATGATCTACTGAATAAGCTGGAATCTTTAATAAGCCAAAATCAGCTTATTTGACCAAGTTTGACCAAAAACTCAAAAAGCTCAAATTTTCAGGAATTGCTTATGACATGTTTGTAAGTTGATCTGTGCAAGAAAATCAATGAATTTATGAAGTGGATTTTGAGATATAGCAAAACAGTGAGCACTCTATTACAGAAACTGAAGTTTGATCAAGAGCTTATTAATAAGCCAATTTCTCTTTCAAAACTTGAAACTGTAGAATTTCTTTTTAAGCACTAAAAGACTGGATGTTAAGCTACAAAAGTAAACAAGTTTGAGGCAAAGTTATCAAGTAACAAATAAATGCTAATGATTCAAAGTTGACTAGTTTACTGATGAATTTGTTAAAAGTCTTGACCCAAATTTTTTACACTACCATTTGCCTGTTTGAAAACCTGTTAGCCCTACATTTTATATAGTCGAACAAGAATGTAATAGGTCATCTTAGTCGTTAAAGGTCTTGTATTGTAATAGGTTAGTCGGGTTAACCGGGCTTGGACTTTAAGCTAATATTGTCTAAGTTAGGGGCGTAAGCCCAAGTGTAAGCCAAGCCCGTCCCAAGTCACAAAGCCCACGGCCTAAATGCCAAGGGTATTGTACCCTCTTCCATATGTGGAAGAGGGTGTTGGTTACCATTTTACTTTCTCGCTCTAAGGTGTTTAACCTTCTAAATCTCTCTAGTTGCTCTCTCTACTTTTCTTCTATTTCTCTCTCTAGAATCTTGTGATATGGATTGATATGGGATTAACATTTGTATCTGAGCCTATAGTGGATAGGTGATTGAAGATTTGTGTTTGTGTTTTTGATTTTCGTGCCTATTTTGATCTAAATCATTCGAACCAAAAAATCTTTTTTGTGTTTTTAATGGTTTTTTCTTGATACAAATCTTCTACATAGTTGTGGTAGAGATTTGGTATATTTACTTTGGCTAAAAACACAAAATTTTTGGGTGTTTTGATCATTTTTTGGCTTAAAATCTCGAATTGGTTGGGTTTTGTCCGAGAAAAGTGGGAATTTGGTACTATTCCGACAGGTTTTCATCAGAAAGGGGTTTTACTTTCCGATAGATATTCCGATATCTTCCATCAGAATAGGGTTTACATATTCCGATCATTATTCCGATAAAGTATTCCGATAGGTTTGGTGAACAGGTATTCCGATAGAACTTTCCGACAGACATTCCGATAGCTATTCCGATAGTACTTTCCGACAGGTATTCCGATAGAACTTTCTGACGTACATTTCGACAGGTATTCCGATGGACATTCCGACCGGTATTCCGATGGGCATTCCGACATGTATTCCGATGGATATTTTGTTCGAGTAATTTTTAGAGTTAGCCACTATCTAGACTAGTCCCGGAACATAGTTTACACGAAGATTAAAAAAGAAAGAGTTAAAAATTTTAGGTCAAGTAAAATTAATTTTTTTCCCCACTAGTTTTTGGCTATTTCTAACTCAATTTCAAAATTTGGCGACACAAAATTTTTCGGCTTACCGTTTTGTCGGACTGAGAAATTTATTGTCGGACTGAGAAAAAATTGGAATTTTCGGAATTTCAACCACAATTAAATCACAACACATCCACTAAGATCCTCATCCATTCACAAGTAATCACCATGTCTAATAACAACAACAACAATGCGACGTCTAATCAATTTCGATTGGAATAAGGTGGCAATGGTAATCCACCTGTGCTCACTGCTGCTTGCTACGTTTAGTGGAGATCTCGTTACCTTAGATTTCTCGACACTAAGGAGAACCGAACCGCTCTTCGTCATTGCCTTGAGAATCCACCTCCAGTTTTTGAATTCAGACCAATTACCACACAAGCAGAGGATGGTACTTCATCAACTACACGAGCTATGGAGGATTTCGACACATGTCCTGCTGAGAAAAAGAAACTCCTCCAAGCTGAAGCCGATGCTGTTAACTACATACTCACTGGGATTGATAACGATATCTATTCCACGGTTGATGCATCTCCTAATGCTATGAAAATGTGGAATGCAATACATCGATTGAAGCAAGGTGAGTCGATAAATTTTCAAGATCTCGAGACTAATCTACTTTAGAAGTTTGGAAAATTCACATCCGAAGATGGTGAATCCATTGACTCTTATTAGTTGAGATTCTACAAAATGATGAATGAGCTTGTTAGAAATCAGTGCACCATCTCCAATCATCATGCCAATGTTCAGTTTTTACTTCAACTCAAACAGGAATGGCAAAGGTTTGTGACTTTGGTCAAACAAAGGGAGGATATCAAGACTATATCTTACCACAAACTTTATGATATATTGAAACAACATCAGAATGAAGTGAATGAACTTAGGGCTGAAAAGGCAGAACGATCTGCGAACTCTATTGCTTTTGTGGCTGCTACTTCAACAAAACCCGTTCCTCGTCAACAACCACCTACACATTCCTCAAGGTCATCAAGCTCATCCACCAAACCTCTAGCTACTGCTAGAAACAAAGCAAAAACAATTGTCCCCACTCCACCTCCAAAGTATGACACCGAGTCACATGGAGATAGTGATGATGAACAAAATTCAAGGGACAAGAAGATTGAAGAACTCATATCTTTACTCACCATAACTTATATGAAGATCTGCAAACCTACCAACAAAAAACTCAGATCTTCATCCAATGCTAGATATAAGGAAGTTTATCATGCACCTCGTTATGATCGTGATGCTAGATATGATAATCAGAGGATGTCGAATCAAGTTGGGGCTAGAGATACTGTAGGCACTCCGGTTGTGCAGAAGACTGGGATTCAATGCTTCAACTGTAAGGGATTTGGGCACATGGCTAGGGAATGCAAGAAGCCAAAAAAGTTTAAGGATTCGGGATATCACAAGGAAAAGATGCTACTGTGTAAGAAAGAAGAAGCAGGGATTCCACTCACAGCAGATGAAGTTGACTGACGTGATGACACTGATGATGAAGCCGATGATCAAGAGTTAGAGGCACATTATGTGTACATGGCAAAGATTCAAGAAGTAATTCTAGAGATTGCTGAAAATTCTGGACCAATCTTCGACAATGAGCCAATTGAAAAGGTACCATCAAATGATAACTATAATGTGTTTGCTAATGAACGACGACACCCTGAGCAACCCGAAAGCATCAATGACACATATGTAATGGACATGGAGGATAACAATATCTGTATGGATTCACATCATATGTGTAATGATGACGGAAATGCTACTCAGGATACTGACTCGAAAGAGGACCGTGATTTGCTTGCGTCTATTATTGATTCTTTAAAACGTGAAATTAATGAAAACAAAGAGGCTAATAAACGTATGAAGAAAGCAAACACATCCTTAGCCGAGGAGATAGTCAGGCTTAAAGAGTGTGATTATGTAAAAGAAGCTGATCGACGAGTAGAAATAGCTAATGGTTTGGTATATGAACGTAAGGTGCTCAACGAACAATATTGTTCTGAAGTAACACACAAAATTCATATGTCAAAACAAAAGATAACGGAACTTGAAGAACAACTTCTGCTTCATAAACTCCAGATTACTGAGTTAGAGTCGGTTAACAAAGAACAAACTGAGCTTTATAAAACTCGTGAAGAAAAGGATATTGAAAAAATTCTTGATTTGGAAAAAAGAGTCGAAACGTTAAACAACATTTTTTACAAAATGGGTCATTATATTCAAACTATGAATATGCTCAATAGAAATATGAAAACGAGTTTTGTTAAGCCTGAATATCTCAAGAACGTTTGATATGAGTGATTTTACTCATATCATTTATATCTTAAAACAACAAATAAATGCATAAAAATAATAATAATGCCTTGTATTTGTTTGTTTGTTGTTTCATGTGTGTAGGTACCGATGATCACGAAAACCGGCAAAATCGGCACGAGTATTGAAGAAAAGATCGAGAAGCCAAATGACAAGTTCGTTTTCGAGGAATTAATTTTATATAAGTTGATTGAGCTTTGTGGGACCTACATTCACACTAATGGGCCTAATTGTTGGGCTAATAAATGACTATATAAGAAGAAGCCCATTGAAGGCCCAATTTGCTAGCAAAGTTTGTGACGGATAACTTATTTATCCAAAGCCCATCATGGCCCAATTTCATTACAATGTTAAGATACGGTGGAAATTAGTTTATGGATCCAAGAAATGGCTCAAGGCCCATCACAAAAGAGAGATGTACAAAAATTACATAAATTGGTGAAACTTTTATAAACGTAAACTCACACACGTTTTTAATCCTTTCGATAAAAACAATGTATCCACTACCCTTCTCTCTCACATCTCACAAAACCAAATAAACCAGACCTATCCACTATTCATCCTAACCCTAGTCAACCTAAATCAAAATTGGGGGTTTTGCCTGTTAAGGGCGCGTGTAAACACACGCACCCTAATTAAATCCCCAATTAAACTAGAGCTTGAAGATGGGTAGAGATGAGTGACGTGGCTACTTTTCATGCTTTTGATTGGCTGTAACAACACATTCTCACAAATCCACCAATAAAAAAGAGCCACATCATCCATAAACTAGCACAACAAACACACCCCTTGCCACTTTGGCAATCCGTGTGCAAGGGGTTTTATTTCCATCGTTAGATCAAGACGAGAAGAGAGAGAAGATGAAAGATACAAATGGATGGCTGCGATTCAAGATTGGCCTCAACAACCTCACCAAGAGCCTTGGGGGTTTGGCTATAGAAACCCCCAAATCTGTATTTATTGATCATCCCATTTTTATTTACTGTTATTATGCAAAAATAGTGGTAGGAATAATTGTATTCTTTCTTTAGTTTTGTACTCAATTTTCAGTATCAATAAAAAGTTTATTTAATATTATCTTGATTTTACTTTTCGTTTAAGTTCTACTTAAATTAATCCTTAATCTGGTTTTGCTATAATAATATGAATGTTATCTAATCTTAGCTTTACAATAGCTTTTATTAAATAATAAAATAATTATTGGGAGAAAACTTATCCTCACTGGATTTGTTTAAAATAAGCTATTGTGTGAATTATGGTTCATGGTTTGATGGTATTGAGATTTTATGGAGGTTCGAGATGAATGATGGTGATGTCGTTTAGGTTTTAAGCCAGCTCAGCGCTGCGCTTCTTCACAAAGGTTTTTTCAAAAGGTTTCGTTCTCTTATTTTTTTATTTTGTTTAAGTTTTTATGAATCTGTTTTAGTTTGGTTGAATGATGTGAGTTTGGATTGGTTTCAGTCATGATAATGTTATAGATATGTGTTAGATATTGTTTTTTATGGATGCTGGTTTGATAAATTAATTCACGAATGTTTTATTCGGCTTGGTGAGTTGATTTGAGTTTTTAAGATGGATGTATGAATCTGTTATTGCAGCTATGTGAATTGAATAATGTGCATTTGAAGTTTTCGATTTAACACTATCTGCTTTTGTTTATTATCTTGGATTGATGGAATTTGCTTGATAAATGTCACTCTACATTTTGGTTGAGGAATGTTATGAATCTATTTAGTCTACTGAAATCATAGGGTCTGCTTTTGCTTAGATTTATCTGATTTGGGTTAGTGTTATGTCTGCTGGTTTACTTGATTGTTGTTTGCTTGTTTTTTGTTTACTGATAATGCAACCTAACCTGCTAATTAATAGACTTACGTTAGCTGCGCTTTATAGGTTTCTAGTTTCTGGTTTATAGAAGTCTATTTGCTACTTATTTTTGCTGATATATAGTTTCATTTGCTGAGATTTGTTAGTATTGCTGACATTTATTATTCTGCTGAGTAAAAGATACTAACAGACTCATTTAGTCTGTTAAGTCTCATACTGATTCCTATCAGTTTCAAAATTACTCCACATAAAGTCATAACTGTGACTTTTATTTACTTTTACTCTGTCAAAAATAATTTTCACAAAAACTGTCCCTAATGGGACTCGAACCTGAGACCTCCCGGTTAACTGTCATACACTTTTACCATCTAGTCTAACTAGTCTTTTTGGTTTAATTATGGAATAGGTAATTAATATAGTATTATAGTAGCTGTCAGTTTTTTTTAGATAGTTTAATTTCATAGTTTGTTACTTTACTTAAGTTAAATCATTTTACATAAATTTGAAATTATAAAATAAATAAATAAAAACAAAATAAAAATAAAAAATGTTTTATTAATTTTAGAAATTTAATTAGTTTCTAAAATAATTAGATTTTAATAAAGTTAGTTTTTTAAATAAATTAGATTTAATTAATTTTTAGAAGTAAAATAGTTTTTAATTGATTTTTAAAATAGTGTAAAAGTAATTTTACTTAAATAGATAAGTTTTTAATTGATTTTATTTAAATAGTTTAAATTTTTAAATAGCTTTAATGTTTAAATAGTTATCTTTAGATTAAATAACTCGGGAACGATTCATGCACTTAGGTTTAATTTGTAGAATTAATTTTAGTTTAAAACCGATAAACCATTTAAATCAATTGTCCAAATCGAAACAAAACGTCTCAAATTCACTCGATCTTCGTGTACAACGAACTTGGTTCATCATCGTGTTTAATTAAATCCGTCTTTGGTAATTTTAGTCTATTACTTTTTCCTAAAGGTAATTTTCTAATTTACCTTATAACGTATCTTAATTAACATATACAATCCTCACTACATAAAAAATTTTGGCGCCGCTGCCGGGGATCTTGTGTATGATTCGTCTTTGTGAGATTTGTTGATCGTTCATTTGAATACCCTTTCCGTCCTCGGAAAGTTTTGTTATTTTTCTATTATATAGTATGTATCGTGTTTCGTGTTTTTTATTGTGATTACTATATTGTATTACGTAGAAAAATAAATTTACCTACTTTCAAATAAGACCTTAGTTGGGATTTCATCACCTAGCTATTGTATTCGAATCCAAAACGAAAAAAAGGGCAAAATAGATAAATACTAATAAAAAGTTTGAACTCGATTTATACAAACTATAAGGTGGGTATAAGGTGACGTGCTATAAAAGGCCGTCTAAGGAAAAAGGTTTTTAAGTGCTTTGTGCCACCTCGTTTCCCCGCTTGCTTGTGCGTACATTGAGAGGGACGACTGATTATTGGTTTGCCAACTCAAGTAGTATTATATCTTATTTTTGTTGTTTACTTATTGAACCTCGAGACGTTTAGGTTTTCACCTATCGTTTCAAAGTCGACCGAGGGTAATTTACTTCCATAGTAGTTATCCTTATTCCTTGTTTTATTTTATCGATCATTTTTTATTGAGCAATACCAAATAAAAATACCAAAAATAATCTTCTTCTTGTCTAATTTCTTTTCTTCAACCCTCTAAAATTCTCGTCAATTTGGTTTATGCAATTACGATCTTCTCGACTTTCGATTGATTACAATAGGCTTGAAAATATTCCTCGTAGAAATAGAAATCGTCAACAACGAATAGTGGAACCCGAGCTTCCACCTATTGTTGTAGAGATGGCCGATAACCGAACAATGGAGGAATTGCTCAGTGCACCCACCGAAGGGTATGGGGAAGCAATAGTTTTGCAGGCTATTTTGGCGGATCATTTTGAGATTAAGACGGGTCTTTTATCGCTCATTCGTGCCGACCAATTTCGTGGCAATGAGACCGATAACCCGCACTCTCACATTCGGAATTTCCTTCGAATTACCTCGACTCTCAAGTTTAGAGATGTGCCGAATGACGCGATTAAGCTCATGCTTTTTCCGTACTCGCTCGAGGGTAACACTAAGATTTGGTATGAGAAAGAACCACCGGGTTCGATTTTGACATGAGATGATTTAGTGTCTAAGTTCATGAATTATTTCTTTCCACCATCCAAAACAACACACTCTAAGAACGAGATTACTAGATTTGAACAAAAAGTGCATGAATCGTTTGGGGTTGCTTGGGAGAGGTTTAAAGATTTGTTAAGACAATGTCCACACCACGGTTTCTCAGAATTGCATCAAATAAATACTTTTTATAATGGACTTAATATGGTTGAATAAGATTCTTTAAATGCCGCCGCGGGTGGTAATCTTTTAAGAAAAACTCCGAGAGACGCGTGGGGTATAATTGAGAATAAGTCTAGAGCACAATATTCACGAAACACACCGGTTGTTTCCAATGTTAATTCGTCTAATACCGAGATTGCTAGATTGGACTATAACATTGACACGATTTTGAATGAGCTTAGGAAGAATCCTCATGGATCGATTAATATGGTTGAGAATTTTTGTGTATCATGTGGTGGAGCACATCCTAATTATGCTTGTACAACCACGGGGTTTGATCAAGCTAGTGCTTTTGTCCTGACGGGAACTTATGGCTCCAATGGTCAAGTTCCTCGTCAAAATCATGTTGCTCCACCGGGTTTCCACCGGTTCAAAATATGTACAACAATGGGAACAATGGGAATAATTTTAGCCGTGGTAACCAAGGGAATTACAATCAAGGAAATGGGTTTAATGCTAATCAAAACAATCAAGGTTTTCACAATAACCAAAATGATTTGTCAAGCTACATTAAAACGAATGAGGCAAATTTGAAAGCTTTTCAAAATAATATTCAAGGACAAATGGCAACTTTGAAGAATGAGTTTCAAAATACGCTTAAGGGGCAAAATAACAAGATTGAGCTTAACCAACAAAGAATTGAACAAAGATTAGAGCAAAACCAAAACCGTTTTGAGCAAAAAATAGAGCAAAGTCAAAACCGTATGCAACAAAGTATGGAACAAAATCAAAACAAATTGCTTTTGATGTTTGAATCTTTTATGTCTAAACCATCTTCTTCTTTGGGTTGCTTACCTAGTAATACCATTCCAAACCCGAAGGGAGAGCTTAAGGCCATCACTATTTATGATGAATGTGATAATTTAGAAGAAGTGATAGAGTTTGATCCTCCACCTAAAGAAACCTTTCATGATGTCACCAAGGCTACTTTAAATGTGATCAGTACCTCTGTTTTCTTTGATTTCTTTCCCGAGAAATATAAAGATCCGGGTCAATTCTTGATACCTTGTGTTTTCAATGAGCTTGGGGTATGCAAAGCTCTAGCCGATCTAGGAGCTAGCATTAACTTAATGCCCTTAGCCATTTGGAAAACTCTTGACTATGCTTCACTTAATATAACTCGAATGATAATTGAGCTTGCTAATGGTACCACCACCCATCCGGTTGGTATAGCGGAAAATGTCATTGTTAAAGTGGGAAAGTTTGTGTACTTAGCCGATTTTGCTATAGTTGATTATGAGACCAATCCTCGTGTGCCTATTATTTTAGGACGACCATTTTTGTGCACGGCTCATGTTCAAGTTGATATGAGGAAAGAGGAGATTAAATTATTTTATGGGGATAAAAGTATTATTTTCAAACCGGAAAAGATTCCAAGATTTGTTTCTAAGAAAGTGGAAAGTGTGAAACTTGTTAAGACTATTGAAAGTAATAAGAAATCTCTCTTTTTCTAAAGGTGTTTTTCCAATTTTGGAAACCTCATTTTGTGATGAAGAAAATTAAAATTCAAAGGAAGATGCTTGTTTTGTTGAATCATGTTGTAATCTTACCTCATCTTCACTCACTCCACACGAGGATGATAGTTCTAAGATTGAAAAGGAAATTGATGAATACATTAGTACACCATTCGATCCTAGTGAGTTTAATAGTGAGAATTTTGATCCCGAGAGTGATATTGCTTTAATTGAAAAATCATTGAAAGTGGACTCATTTTCACTCTCTTCGAAGGACCAAATTGATGATCCTAAGGCACAATATTCCCTTGAGGAGCCTATGATTCCTAACTTCACACCGAGTGAGGTTAGTGACTATTCATTCGATAAGTTCGCCGATGAACTTGTTGATCCACTTCCACGGGGAAGTGAAGACGTTACCGATTTCGAAATCGAGTGTGATCTCATGTTTTACCTACCATTCTCGAGGAATTCTCCGATGAATTTCCTTCTAATGAGAATGATGATCTTGTATCCGAGTGTGACACACTTGATACTTTGTCAGATATTTCTTGTGATGACAAGATTGATGGCACTTTTGTGACCTACTCAAATCCTCTCTTTGAAGCTTCAATGAACAATAATCCATTGTTTCAAGAGGATTTTGAGAGCATCATACCTCCGTCGTCTCACAACCCTTGTGATGATGAACTTATCTTGAAGGAGGTTGATGAGTTTCTTTACATAGACATTCCTTCGGAATTTGAGGAAGAGTCTAATGACAGTGATGACAATCTTTGGTTTGATCACCCGATTAATGATGATGATAATGTTGACCCAGAGGGAGAAATTACCTTTACTCCGATTATCCTTCCCACTTGCTTTGATCTTAATGTGCGGGTTTTTCATGCGACTCATTTTGAGTACCATGACCCCTTTGTTCACATTCATAAGAGTGATAAGGTCAACAAAGTCATGCAAGTTGATACCACTAGTGTTGAGACCTTTATACCACCTTTACCATGTGCTTTATATGATCTTGGATTAGCATGGGGGGGCGACACCGTGTTGTCTATTCCTTTCTCTCATGAGGACGAGGTATTCGACCCTGGAATCGTTGGTTTAGCGAAATCTCGGCCTTTCACCGATGCAATAATTGAAATATTTTTCGATCATCTTGGTGCGAGTTTATCTCGGGGAGAATGCTTTATCCATATCGTGATTTGTGACTTCTATCTCTTTTTAGAGATTTGTGTTGGAGTTTTATCCTTTTGTTTGTCATCCGACAACAAGGATGTAATCTTTGACCCCAGCATCGTGCTTTATTTTGGATTTTATTCCATTATGCCTGTTTTCACCATTTTCCCTAAGGACCAATGAATGTGGGGGTCGAGTCGAGCTCATGACTCGGTTAACAAAAACGAGGTGCCTTGTGGGGGAATCCCATACATTCTATCTTCTTTCTATTTTCTAAAACTAATAAGGCTTGATCTTTCAAGCTCGTGATCGTGTTTTGTTGTGTTGTGAATCTTAGGTATGACCCTAATCTTTGAAGACTCTCGTGTTCGGTTTTTGCCGGTCCACTTGATCATCCAATCTTTGATTGCCAAATAGGGGCACACTCTCTATCCTTTGATTTTTATCGACTAACGTTTTATATTGAGGCATAATTAATAAGCGGCTTATAGATTTGCGTGCTCTTTCCATGTTAAGTTTTTGCATTAGACTCTTCGTGTTTTAGCAAGGGGGTGTTACTCTTGAGCTAAGAAATATTGAGGACAATGTTTGGTTTTAGCATGGGGGAGTCAATCGATATAATCACTTGTAATTGCTTTTGTCGTGTCTAAACGTAATCGTTTTTCTCATTTTTCATAAATTTTTTAAATTTTTAGTGTTATTTTTAAGTTTTAATAAAAGAAAATAAGTGCTTTTGACACAAATGTAGGCTTTCCGTTGGTGAAAATAAAAATAGTTTTTGACTCGACTCGGTTTTTACCTTAGCTTTTCCTTAACGTGTTTGAATTAAGTTTTGCTAGGCATTTATATAGGGAACTTTAAAACGCGAAAGTCTTAACTCATACGGGTTAAGAACAAGAACTTTTCGCAAGTTCCTATAATTGATCCTAGAAAGTCGTTTATCAAGGGAACTTTAAAACGCAAATTCTAAAACTTGAAAAAGTATAAGAAGATGCAAGATCCTATAGATGACTTGAAAACCCAAAACTTTGATTTAATAGGCTAAGTATCCATTGATTTCACATTTTTGAAATTTTACAATATGGAGAACAAGAGATGATAAAGTTTAATCATAAGTTTCTAAGGTTAATTCTTCTTTGTGTAAGTATTTTTGTGTTTGATTTAATCTCCTCGTATTTATTTTCCACGCTTGAATAATAATTGCTTAATAAATGAAGTTTTTAGCGGTTTAGGCTTGATATCTTAACTCGTAACTCCTTCTTTTTCTTCCTTTGTAATTAAAGTGAGAACACATTAAGGGTGTCAGCGTCATGGACTTTTGATCATGGGATTGCGGAAATTTGGCTTACTATAAATATCATATTAATAAGAAGAATAAATAAAAACATGTTCTCTAGGAGCCTTCAGGTGGGAGTCATGTAGCACTAACTTTGTCATTAGAGCCTTAGGGTGTATGGCAAGGGGACGTGTTGAATAAAAATTGCTTCATCATCATGAGCCATAAGGTGGGATGGTGAATGTCAATTCCATTATTTTTGTCCAAGGAGCCTTCGGGTGTGGATTTTAGATAAGGAGCACAATTGCATCTTAAAGAGCCACAAGGTGATATGATGTAATTGTTGCTAACTCCATTAATAAGGTCATAATTGACTTTGGAGGTTTGATTGTTGCTGTTAAGTAGTCCTATTAGCCAAATTTCAGGTCCGAGGATTTATCCCTCAAATCGTGTTAAGTTATCCTTGATGTGGGCTTTCTTTAGTGACAACAGTTTTTGAAGTCGAGGTTAGGTTTTGAGTGTTGAGTTTACACCGGTTTTGCCTTCATTTTTGGACTAATAAATATCAAATAATTCAAATGAGCCTTTGGGTGAATGACAAATAAAATCTAGACATACAATTAGGAATAATAGGAGATTGAGTTTAACACAAATTACTTGTATGAGTTGGTTTAATTTTGGGGCTTATGATTGACAATGATCTTGTTTTTACACTTGGCATGGAAAAGTAAAAAGTCGAGGACGATGAATCTATTTGAAGTTTTATGATCCTAAAAGTTATTTTTTAAATAATGAAAGAAATACATTTTGTCTTTGCAAAATAAAGTTACAAAAGTTGAATAATGGTGTAGTTAGTGTTTTATTTTATCATTGCGTGAGGACACGGCAATTGCTTAGCAAGGGGGAGTTTGATATGAGTGATTTTACTCATATCATTTATATCATAAAACAACAAATAAATGCATAAAATTAATAAAAATGCCTTGTATTTGTTTGTTTGTTGTTTCATGTGTGTAGGTACCGATGATCACGAAAACCGGCAAAATCGGCACGAGTATTGAAGAAAAGATCGAGAAGCCAAATGACAAGTTCGTTTTCGAGGAATTAATTTTATATAAGTTGATTGAGCTTTGTGGGACCCACATTCACACTAATGGGATTAATTGTTGGGCTAAGAAATGACTATATAAGAAGAAGCCCATTGAAGGCCCAATTTGCTAGCAAAGTTTGTGACGGATAACTTATTTATCCAAAGCCCATCATGGCCCAATTTCATTATAATGTTAAGATATGGTGGAAATTAGTTTATGGATCCAAGAACTGACTCAAGGCCCATCACAAAAGAGAGATGTAACAAAAGTTACATAAATTGGTCAAACTTTTATAAACGTAAACTCACACACATTTTTAATCCTTTCGATAAAAACAATGTGTCCACTACCCTTCTCTCTCACATCTCACAAAACCAAATAAACCCGACCTATCCACTGTTCATCCTAACCCTAGTTAACCTAAATAAAAATTGGGGGTTTTGCCTGTTAAGGGCGCGTGTAAACACACGCACCCTAATTAAATCCCCAATTAAACCGGAGCTTGAAGATGGGTAGAGATGAGTGACGTGGCTACTTTTCTAGCTTTTGATTGGCTGTAACAACACATCCTCACTAATCCACCAATAAAAGAGAGCCACGTCATCCATAAAGTAGCACAACAAACACACCCCTTGCCACGTTGGCAATCCGTGTGCAAGGGGTGTTATTTCCACCGTTAGATCAAGATGAGAAGAGAGAGAAGATGAAAGATACCGATTGGATCGCTGCGATTCAAGATTGGCCTCAACAACCTCACCAAGAGCCTTGGGGGTTTGGCTATAAAAAACCCCCAAATCTGTAAATGTTGATCATCCCATTTTTATTTACTTCTATTATGCAAAAATAGTGGCAGGAATAATTGTATTCTTTCTTTAGTTTTGTACTCAATTTTCAGTATCAATAAAAAGTTTATTTAATATTATCTTGATTTTACTTTCGTTTAAGTTCTACTTAAAATAATCCTTAATCTAGTTTTGCTATAATAATATGAATGTTATCTAATCTAAGCTTTACCATATCTTTTATTAAATAATACAATAATTATTGGGAGAAAACTTATCTCCACTGGATTTGTTTAAAATAAGCTACTGTGTGAATTATGGTTCATGGTTCGATGGTATTGAGACTTTATGGTGGTCCGTGGTTCGAGATGAATGATGGTGATGTCGTTTAGGTTTTAAGCCAGCTCAACGCTGCTCTTCTTCACAAAGGTTTCTTCAAAAGGTTTCGTTCTCTTATTTTTTTTATTTTGTTTAAGTTTTTATGAATCTGTTTTAGTTTGGTTGAATGTTGTGAGTTTGGATTGGTTGCAGTCATAATAATGTTATAGATATGTGTTAGATATTGTTGTTTATGGATGCTGGTTTGATAAATTAATTCTTGAATGTTTTATTCAGCTTGGTGAGTTGATTTGAGTTTTTAAGATGGATGTATGAATCTTTTATTGCAGCTATGTGAATTAAATAATGTGCATTTGAAGTTTTCGATTTAACACTATCTGCTTTTGTTTATTATCTTGGATTGAGGGAATTTGCTTGATAAATGTCACTCTACATTTTGGTTGAAGAATGTTATGAATCTATTTAGTCTGCTGAAATCATAGGGTCTGCTTTTGCTTAGATTTCTGATTTGGGTAAGTGTTATGTATGCTGGTTTACTTGATTGGGATGTTTTCTTGTTTTTTGTTTACTGATAATGCAACCTAACCTGCTGATTAATAGACTTACGTTAGCTGCGCTTTATAGGTTTCTAGTTTCTGGTTTATAGAAGTCTATTTACTACTTATTTTTGCTGATATATAGTTTCATTTGCTGAGATTTGTTAGTATTGCTGACATTTGTTATTTTGCTGAGTAAAAGATACTAATAGACTCATTTAGTCTGTTAAGTCTCATACATTCCTATCAGTTTCAAAATTACTCCACATAAAGTCACAACTGTGACTTTTATTTACTTTTACTCTGTCAAAAATAATTTTCACAAAAACTGTCCCTTATAGGACTCGAACCCGAGACCTCTCGGTTAACTGTCATACACTTTTACCATCTAGTCTAACTAGTCTTTTTGGTTTAATTATGGCATAGGTAATTAATATAGTAATATACTAGCTGTCAGTTTTTTTAGATAGTTTAATTTCATAGTTTGTTACTTTATTTAAGTTAAATCATTTTACATAAATTTTAAATTATAAAATAAATAAAAACAAAATAAAAATAAAAAATGTTTTATTAATTTTCGAAATTTAATTAGTTTTTAAAATAATTAGATTTTAATAAAGTTAGTTTTTTTAAATAAATTAGATATAATTAATTTTTAGAATTAAAATAGTTTTTAATTGATTTTTAAAATAGTGTAAAAGTAATTTTACTTAAATAGATAAGTTTTCAATTCATGCTGACCATATGAATGCTATACTTGGTGTGTATATCGATCTTGATCAATATTGTCATGTAGCATGTCTAGTGTCAGAAACGGACGAGAAATGTCGCAATCTTGAAGTAGAGTTTTCGAAACAAATTCAGTCATATAACAAACTTTCGAAAAGTTTTTCCCAATTTGAGAAACACTCCATTTCTCTTGAAATTGCTTTACAAAAAGGTGAAAAATCTCATAATCATAAAAAGTGTCAAGAAATGGTAGCTTCTTCGGTTCGACAATTAAAATAAAAAGGTGTCAAAATAAATGATTTGAAAGCTCAGCTACAAGAAAAGGACATAGCCATCAGTGAGTTACAAAAACTCATTGAGAAAATGAAAGGAAAGTCTGTATTGGGTAAACCATCCGCCGTTCGTCAACAGAATACGGTTAAATGCCGTAAATCATCTGTTTTGGGACAATCCCCACCGACTTTGCCTAAGATAGGAAATGATAAGAGCACAAATGTGATAGCACCAGGAATGTATAAGATGAACACTAAGCCCACTCAAACTGGAACACCGCGGTTACCTCAGAATACTAGGAAAACTAATCAACGTGTGTATTCTTCTACAAGAGTAACTCCCACTACTAGCGTTAGCGGACCACAACTTAAGAGAACTAGAATTCAAGATAGAGTCATGCCTAACAATAGTTAAGGGAATAAGATGGAAGTAGAAGACCACCGTCGGAATTTTAAGTTTTATAAGAATAAAACGTCTGTAACTGCAAGTAATGACAGTTTAAATGCTAATACCTCGAATGTTGAATTTGTTTGTGTTGAATGCGGAAAATGTGTTCGTACTTTCAATCATGATGCTTGTGCTCTTAATCATAATGGCGTGAATACTAGAACTAGGAAGCCTATTCTTGTGCCCACTAGTACTAGAGAACCCACAAGAACTTTGAACCAATCCACTAATCAATCACTTAAGAAACTAAGTGCATTAGAATCCACTACTCTACGTAAACAAAGCATGTTAAAGAAGCTTTATGAGAACATGATTAGGACATGAACACGGGGATATTCAAGATTTACACCACCCGGATACGAATGGGTACCTAAGACAACCCCTATTCTAATAGGGTCTATGAATGTTAGCTTGCCTTTAGAATCTAGGCCTACTACTATTTTGGAATCCGTTTCCATCAAGGGCTCCCATTTGTCAAAGGCTACATTGTCTTCTAATTCTTCCACAGCTCGTCAAAATCATCCTGTTCATAATGGACTCCGGGTGCACAAAGCACAAGACGAGAAATCTCAAGCTTCTCATTAACTTCGTGGAGAAGTTTCTAGGTACGGTGCAGTTTGGAAATGATCAGTTTGCACCGATACTTAGATATGGCGATTTGGTTTAAGGAAATATCACTATCAAACGGTTTTATTACGTCGAGGGACTGAATCACCATTTATTCTCGGTTGGTCAATTTTGTGATGCGTATTTGGAAGTGGCTTTCCAGAAATATACTTGCTATGTTAGAGACTACGATGGGAATGACCTTCTTACAGGTTCTCGTGGTTCTGATCTCTACACAGTAACTCTTCAAGACACATCTTCGACAAATCTAATTTGCTTAATAGCTAAAGCTTCATCCTCTCAAGCATGCTTATGGCATCAACGATTATCACATCTCAACTTTGATACCATCAACTTGCTTTCGAAGAATGATATTGTGACCGGTCTTCCTAAGTTAAAATTCGTCAAAGACCATCTTTGTTCTTCTTGTGAGTTGGGGAAAGCTAAACGGAAGTCTTTCAAAACAAAGACTACCCCAAGCTCAAAAGGACGATTGAAACTTCTACACATGGATTTATGTGGTCCCATGCGCGTAGAGAGTATTAACGGGAAAAAGTATATTCTCGTGATTGTTGATGATTACTCTAGAGACACATGGACTTTCTTCTTAAGGTCCAAAGATGAAACACCAGAGGTTCTCAAAAACTTTCTCAAGATGATACAACGTAATCTTCAAGCTCTAGTATTAACCGTAAGAACGGATAGGGGTACTGAATTTTTTGAACAAGAAATTGCAATCATACTTTCAAGAAGAAGGCATCGAACTTCGAACGTCTATTGCTCGAACTCCTGAATAAAACGGCGTTGTCGAAAGACGGAACCGCACTTTGGTTGAGGCAGCTCGAACAATGCTTTCTGCTTCAAAATTACCACTATTCTTCTGGGCTGAAGCAATTGCAACTGCCTGCTATACTCAGAATCGTTCACTCCTAATCCCTAGACATGAAAAGACACCTTGCCACATCATCAATGGCAGGTAACCTACTGTCAAATTCTTTCACGTATTTGGATCTTTATGCTACATTCTTAAAGATGGTGAAAATCTCGACAAGATGAAAGAAAAAGGAGATGCATGTATTTGTGGGGTATGCTACATTGTCGAAAGGATATCGGGTCTATAACAAGAGAACAAAGATTATTGTTGAAACAATTCATGTGAACTTTGACGAATTGCCACAAATGGTACTTGATCACAACAGCTCAAGTCCCGCACCTCAATGTCCAACAATCGCACCTACACAAAACAGTGTACGTCCCGTGAAAGAATGTCAAGAAAGCACTCCTACAGCAGACTCGACGGATACGAAACAAATGAATGAGTTGGTTGATTTATATGATCTAATGTTTGATGAATATTACTATGGAAACAATCAAGTTGTGTCAAAGCCTTCCGCTGTCAATACTGCTGATGCACCCGAACAAAGTCAACAAGACACAACTGCCTCTACTTTAGCAACCGTTGCTCAAAAGACTATTCCATTAGATACTCAACAAACACAAGAAACTGTCATACAACCAACATCACCAACCGTCAATGCTGAAGGAGGAAACAACAATCAAGCAGTCGATGCACAACCTGACGAAGAAGACCTTATCAATCCGTTCGGTACACCGGTACACGAAGTCGGAGAGTCTTCTACTCAACATGTTGATCCGTCTAACATGCATACATTCCACCAACGATATCCATCCACTCACCATCGGACACACCATGAGTTCAAGACATTGGAAATCCTTCACAACCAGTTCGAACACGCAGACAACTCGAAACCGATGGCGATGTGTGTATGTATGCACTCACCATGAGTTCAACTATACTGATACAAAGATTTGCAATGGGTTCAGATTAAAGTTCTCTCGATATCCTCTCGAATTGATCTCGGCCTTAAGTGGAATGATTTGTTCTTGGTTATAGAAAGGAGTTGTTTTGTTTGTCTTTTATTAAACTAATAATACTTAAATGTAAATGATGTTGAGTAAATTAAAGCTTTGGAAGATTTGACAAATTAAAAATTAGAGAATTACTTTGAAAACTTAATTGAATTAATGCTCAAAAACTTGTTCTTATCGGAATAATAAAAATTATACTATCGGAATAAAATTAAAGTGATCCATCGGAATGTTGCAAATGCAGGTCCATCGGAATGTTGCCATTAATCACCATCGGATTATTCAAAATGCAAGCTGTCGAAATGAGGTCCTGTCGGAATGCAGACGATCGGAATGTACCTATCGGAAAGTTCCAGATCGGGATGTGGTAAAAAAAATTTGGCCAGAGTTTCGTCTAGAAAAGGACCTAAACCCGTCGGAATATGCGATCGCAATATGCGATCGCAATCCCAGATCGGAATAGGTGGACTTACAACCTATCGCAAAGTAAAACCCTTTTTTGGGTGATTGCGATACCAAGTAGACGAACCGTCGGAATGTGTTTAAAACCCTTGTTTTGCGATGGAATGAAGGAAGTTCCGAAAATGGTGGTAAGCAACAATTTCAATAAGCAAACACAAAAAGCCACCTTAACCGAAACTTTTAATAACTCCAAAAGCTTAAATTTGACAACTTTTAAAAACGTAAATCATGAACTTAATGAAATGAACTTTTGAAAGATTAAAACTTATACGAAATCCGAAATCAATAAGCTTAAACAAGCAATAAGCCAATAAGCATGGAGAGCTTATGGCTTATTCACGTAGAGTTAAAAAAAGAAACTAGAAAGATCAAACTCTATTCACGAACACATCCAAAATCCAAACCGTAAGGATTTAATACAATCGGATCAAGGAGTTTGACAAATCAAGAAAAGTAGGAAAAGCTTAAAGAACTTAAAAGCATAAACTTGATTAAGATTAATGAAATCAAAAGTACAAGAAAGCTTGAAAAACAAAGGAAAAGTTTAGTGAGAGAAAGTATGGAACTTTCTCTCTCTAGAAACTAGAGAAAAATGAAAAAAAACTAAAGACTAGCTAAAACTAAGTGTGTGAAAATTTGTGAGGTGAAGGCTTTATATAGGCGTGTGTATGGTGTTGATGGGCTTTTGATTGGGCTTTGATTTGGGCTTCTTTTTCTTCTTTCTTCTTAAGTCTTCATGCGTCTTTAAATAAACGTTTCCGACTTGGATTTGAGAAGTGTCGGTGAATAATTCCAACTCGTCTTATAATCTTTTATTTAATAGACTCGAGTTCTTCGACATAAATGAATCTTCCATCTTTGGCTCTATTCTTCGATAAATCTTCAAATAGGCACAATGACTTCAAATCTTTTGCACCTTTTGGACAATAGACTTCGTCTTGAGCCCTTTTCTTCGATAAAACCCGTGCAATCCCATGTTTTCTTTAATATTCATCCGGTCGACTCTGAAAACACAATAAACAAAAAAACCACGCATAATTCCAAACAAATGATATTAAATACGTGTTTTGGTCTCGTTTTAGCCCGATTTAAGTGGTAAAAGGATGGGTGTTTTCACACCTATCAAATCCCCTACACTTAACCATTGCCATGCCCTCATGCAATGCTTAGTGACAAAGCACAATTACACTTTTCTCATTATCAATTAACCTTGGCCTTATTAAAATACTACTAAACAAAAATTTAAAGTACTACGAAATTAAAATTTTAATGTAAACAAGAGAATAGAAAATAACTTATGTGGTAATAACTTGGAAAGAGATCGAGGACTTACATTAGGGCTTCGGTGCTGCGAAGATTTATCACCCTCAAGTTTCACGTTCCCCAAACTAAGCTTAAAAACGAGATCATTGTTATAATAAGTTAGTAATTCAAACACTCACACACATGGCTTAATTAAATGCTTAAACTCCCTTATTCCTAGGTGTATCTCTTATATTTTATTTTTGTCTTAGAATGATCATGAAGATGCATTTTTGGACTTATTTCGATAGTTTATTAGGGCTGAAAGCAAAGTAGGACGATTTGATCAATAGTTAGCTAAAGGACAAAATCTTTTAAAACTGCTTCTCGGGATATCAAAAAGTTCATATCTTGGCATAACTTGGTTCGCGATTTGAGACCTTTCTCGGGCCGATATTTGGCATGTACTTCACACTTCATATCTTGAGAGACGTTCTTGAGATAATGGTCTTCTCATCGTAATAGAGTTTCTTCACTTGGAGTCTTTTGAGGGGTACTCCAACTTTGTTGACCACGACTTCATGATTATTCTTCAATCTCTAATTGGGATTTTGAGATACAACGATCCGCCTCCTTTTCGGACTTGGATCTATTTATCCTCATACCTTGTTAGGGTCTTTTCGGATAGACTTCTCCATGATCTTTATGAGAGTTGATTGCTTTTCGTCGTGAGTCTTGATCCTTCATATTGATTTAGGTAATAATGCTTTTCACATCACTTTGGATCTTCAGCAATAAAATTGAATCCTCATGCCTTGTTAGGGCCTTTTCGGACTCGCCAATCTTCGCGCCCCGCTTCATAAGTTATGCCTTGGCTATGAACTCTCGTCATTACCGAGCAACTTTTAAACGATCTTGGGCTAGAAGCTAAGTAACTTTTCAAATCGTAAGACCTTACTTATTGCAGATAAATTATTAGCAAGTGATGGGAGAATAGGCAAATAATTACACCAAGTGAGCTTCCGCAAGAACACCGACTTATAATTGACTCTATCATTTCTCGTCCTCCACAATTTAAAATCTCAAGTAATGAGACTCGTGGACACTTAGCCTAATAAACCAATTAAGGTCTACATGGTTAAGGATACTAGCTAGAATAAACTTGGATAAGTCTATTCGGGTTGAGTCAAAATAAACACAACAGGCCTAATATGTCAAAGATTTCTAAACTAGCTACACCACTTATTAATATTTTTGACTTTATTGCGGGATATATACATATGAAAGCAACGATAAAAATTTAAAAATTACGACTAAATGGCCAAAGTTAATTAAAAATTTGAAAAATGTTGAAAATGAAGGCATTTTCATGGAAAAGTCCACTTAAAACTTCGATAGAAGTCCCCCCTACACTTAAGATAAACATTGTCCTCAATGTTTAAGCATGTAGGAAAAGTTTCCCCTACACTGATGACATTGTGCACGTTGGTTAACTCGAGTTAAGGAAGAGACGACTAAAGTGATCAATTTCAAATGTGAGTATGAAGAAAATTGAATCACGATAGTTGAGAGATAGAACCGGATTTCGGATAACACGGGAGCACGGTTCTTCAAAGGTTCCAAGAGTGCACTTATCCCTGTAATCACATCACCACACAAATACAAACACCTATGCAGGCCCCCCTACACTTAGGAGGATTAAACATTAAAGGATAGATACTCGGGCTGCCTCCCGAGGAGCGCTTGTTTTTGATTATCGAGTCACGAGCCTGACTCGACCCAAATTTAGTTCATGGGGAACATGGTGAGGGATGGAATCATCTCCTGAGAGATGTCCTCACCAAAGTACAGCTTCAGACGCTGGCCATTCACCTTGAAATTGGGCCCATTTGGCTGAGAAAGCTCAATGGTCCCATATGGAAAGACGTTGGCGACGGTGAATGGACCAGACCAGCGGCTCTTCAACTTGCCAGAGAAGATCTTCAACCGAGAGTTAAAAAGTAAGACTTGATCACCAACGTGGAACTCTCGGTTCTTGATTTTTGCGTCATGGAGGATCTTCGTCTTCTCTTTGTAGATCAGCGAGTTCTCATAAGCTTCATTCCTCAGTTCATTGAACTCGTTGAGTTGAATCTTACGATGATCACCGGCTTTGTTGATGTCGAAGTTAGCCCACTTTAAGGCCCAGTGCGCCTTATGCTCCAGCTCGATGGGAAGGTGGCATGCTTTCCCGTACACAAGACGATAAGGTGTACAACCGATCGGGGTCTTGTAAGCAGTACGGAAAGCCCACAGAGCATCATCTAACTTATCGGCCCACGCGGCACGATGCTCTCCCACAGTACGCTCCAAAATTCGCTTCAATCCACGATTGGATATCTCGGCCTGCCCATTGGTTTGGGGATGATAAGCGGTGGAGAGACGGTGATTGACACCATACTTTGCCATGACTCTTGCAAATTGATCGTTGCAAAAATGAGTCCCGCGGTCACTGATTATAGCACGAGGAACGCCGAATCGAGCGAACAGCGATTTCAAAAAGTTACAAACCACCCTTGCATCATTAGTAGGTAAAGCTTTGGCTTCAACCCACTTAGAAACGTAGTCACCGGCTACAAGGATGTATTTGTTTCCTTTAGATGAAGGGAATGGCCCCATAAAGTCGATACCCCAAACATCAAAGATTTCACACTCTTGAATGAAATTCTGAGGCATCTCGTCTTTATGTGTGATCGTGCCTTGTTTCTGGCAAGCATCACATTTTTTAGCCATATCGTGAGCATCACGGTAGATGGTGGGCCAATAAAATCCCGAATCAAACACTTTTTTGGCGGTGTAGTTGGGACCAAAGTGACCACCAGTGGGTCCTTTGTGGCAAGCATCAAGGATTACGAAAGCTGCCGGTCCATCAACACATCGGCGAATAATCAAGTCGGCACATTGTTTGAAAAGATACGGGTCATCCCAAAAGTAAGTCTTGATGTCTTTGAAGAACTTTTTCTTTTGCTGGGATGTTAACCCGTCAACGAGGATTCCACCCGCCAAGTAGTTTGCAATGTCTGCAAACCACGGGGTTTCGTCAGCAGTCGAGTTAATAGACATTAAGGTCTCCAGGGGAAAAGAATCATTGATTTCTTTGTTCGGATGAGCCCCCTGGTAAGGATCCTCAAGTCTACTGAGATGATCCGCGGCTAGGTTTTCTGCTCCTTTTTTATCGCGAATTTCGATTTTAAATTCCTGGAGCAGAAAAACCCAGCGAAGAAGTCTTGGTTTGGAATCTTGCTTTGTCAACAAGTACTTCAACGCAAAATGATCGGTATACACAATGGTGGTGGAAAGGAAAAGATAGGGGCGGAACTTTTCAAAAGCATAGACAACAGCTAAAAGCTCTTTTTCTGTTGTCGTGTAATGCAATTGTGCCCCAGTCATTGTCTTGCTAGCGTAATGGATCGGTTGGAAGTGTTTGTTCACTCTTTGTCCCAGAACCGCTCCAATAGCAAAATCACTAGCATCGCACATCAACTCAAAGGGCAGCTCCCAATTAGGGGTTACCAAGACGGGTGCCTTAGTAAGCTTATCCTTAAGAGAGTTGAAGGCTTCAAGACACTCTTTGGAGAAGATAAAAGGAGTATCTTTTTCCAAGAGGTGGGTCATCGGGCGAGCGATTTGAGAAAAATCTTTGATGAATCGACGGTAGAAGCCCGCATGACCCAGGAAACTTCTCGCACCCTTCACGGTTGAAGGTGGAGGCAATTTTGCAATAACATCGACTTTAGCACGGTCTACTTCAAGACCGGCTTTCGAGATCTTATGTCCCAGCACGATACCTTCTTTTACCATAAAATGGCATTTTTCCCAATTTAGAACAAGGCGAGTGTCTTCGCACCGTTTAAGCATACGTTCCAAATTGGCAAGGCAAGAAGAGAAAGAATCGCCATAGACCGAGAAATCATCCATGAATACTTCCATAGTGTCCTCCACCATGTCATGGAAGATAGCCATCATGCACCTTTGGAATGTCCCAAGAGCATTACATAAACCAAAAGGCATGCGTTTGTAAGCAAATGTTCCATAGGGACAAGTGAATGTGGTTTTTTCTTGGTCCTTGGGATTGATGGGAATTTGAAAATACCCGGAGAAGCCATCTAAAAAGCAGTAATAATCATTACCCGCAAGACGCTCGAGCATTTGATCCATGAAAGGAAGAGGAAAGTGGTCTTTTCTCGTGGCGTCATTGAGCTTGCGATAATCAATACAAACTCTCCACCCAGTAACGAGACGAGTGTGAATCAACTCGTTGTGTTCATTGGGAACAACGGTTATTCCGCCCTTCTTGGGCACACAATGGACGGGACTTACCCACGGCGAATCCGAAATAGGGTAGATCAAGCCGGCATCTAGAAGTTTGATAACCTCTTGTTTGATGACGTCATGAATTTTAGGATTAACCCTTCTTTGGCTCTGGATTGTGGGTTTGAAGTCATCTTCCATGAGAATCTTGTGAGTACAAAAGTTCGGATCAATTCCGCGGATATCGGAAATTTTCCAAGCAATTGCCTTCTTATGAGCTTTAAGCACATCGATGAGACGAGTTTTCTCTTCTTCTTGCAAGTCCTTAGCGATGATGACGGGTGACTTCTTCTCTTCTTCAAGAAACGCATACTCGAGATGAGGCGGCAACTCCTTAAGTTCTAAATCCGGAGGATTGTCGACGGGAGGCGTATTCAAAGTCGGAGTATCGATAGCAATGACCGTGGGAGATGGAAGCGAAGGATTGTCTTCGGTGAGAAGATTGTCAAAGAAATTCATGTCTTCATCCCCATCGATAGGAGAATCATTAGTAGCTAAATTCGCATCTCCCATGGTATTTTCAAGATTGTTCCAAAATAAATCACTATCTCCAAATAGAGACAACGACGAATCAATGGAGGACACGGTCTCAACAGTGGGAAGAGAGGTAGGAATACTTTTGCAAGCATCATTAAAGTGTTTTTCACAAGCCTCATCGAGAACGTCAATACAATTAACGCTCTCATATGAATAAGGCTGTTTAGACAACTTTCCCATGTTGAAGACTACTTTATCGTCACCCACTCTCATGATAAGCTCACCGGCTTCATCATCAATGAGAGTGCGACCGGTCCTAAGGAATGGACGACCAACAATGAGTGGCACACGGGGGTCCATCTCGTAGTCGACAACAACAAAATCAGCAGGGAAGGTGAATTTGTCGACTCCTACAATGACGTCTTCAGCTATCCCCACTGGATAAGCAACCGTACGGTTAGCTAACTCCAAAGTCATTTTGGTGGGGACTAGCTCTGGGAGAGATAATTGCTTCCAAACACTTAAAGGCATGAGATTAATACTGGCACCTAGATCGGCTAGGGCCATGCAATTCTCTACTCCCGGGAAATTGCAAGGGATAAGAAAATGACCCGGATCACCAAGCTTGATTGGCAATTTCCTTAAGAGCACTGCAGAGCAGTTCTCATTAAGTTGGGTGTTGGCGAGATCGAGGAGCTTTTCCTTGTCGCTCAGAAGATCTTTAAACATTTTTGCATATTTAGGCATGTGAGCGAGAGCCTCAGCGAAGGAGATATTGAAATTCAGTTGTTTGAACATTTTAAGGAAGTTCGAGACCTGAATATCGTCCTTGCTTTTGAGCTTCTCTTTCCTCAACCTAGATGGATAAGGTATATTGGAAGAAGAGGAAGGTTTTGTAAGAATAGGATCACTCACATCCTTGGGTGGAGGAGGGGTAGGAGGAAGAGGTGGAGAAATTGGGGAAGGAGAAGGATGAGGAATAGGAGCAGGTGACTCGTTCTCCTTAGTCACAACCACCGGTGGAGGTATAGGAAGCTCGGGTTCCTTGGTACCTTTACCACTTCGAGTAGTGATTGCTTTCATCTCCCCTCTTGGATTTGCAACGGTATTACTCGGAAGAGTACCCGAAGAAGAGGGTTGATTACCTTGGAAAAAGCTAGCCATCATGTTCCTTAAGTCATTCGTTTGACTATCCATAGTGTGTTTCATATCAGCTCTCAGATCATTCCCTTGTTTCATCAAGTCTGCTTTCAAGTTGCGCACTTCCTGTTGGAGATTATCCACGATCACATCGTTAGTCCTCATGTAGGTTCCAATGTCTTGATGTGATGCGAGGGTTTGGTTTGAAGGAGCAGTGTATGCGGGTGATTGATAAGCAGGTTGCTGGTAAACTTGGGTGTTTCGTTGAGGTGGTTGTTGCTGCTTGTGAGGAGGGATGTATGGTGTACGAGTTTGTTGTTGTTGAGGAGGGCGGTTGAGGTTTTGTTGTTGGTTTTGGTTTTGGTTGTTAGGATTAAAACCAGGTGGTGAGATATAGTTGTTGGAACGGTAGCTAAGCAAGTTGCGGTCACCTTGAGGTTTTGCTTGATAAGCAGGTTGAGTATAGGTGCCATATGCTGCATTCACATTCTCAGCAGGGTAGTCTTGGGTGGCGGTACAAGTTGTGTAAGAGTGAGGACCACCGCATATCTCACAAGGTTGGCTGACAGCGTTCACTTGAGCGTTTTTGGCGTTGTTGCTGTTGTTGTTGCTGACGGTGTGGGTGACAAGCGATTCAAGAAGCGTAGTAATTTTGTCTAATCGCTTGTCGCTGTCATTAGTGCTAGCACTAGCAACATTGGTCCTAACACTCTTGGTTTGCACACGAGATTTATTCTCAATGATGTCCCAAGCAGCATTGGAAGTCTTAGCCAATAGATTACCCCCTGAGGCACTGTTCAATGAATCTTGGTCATTCATGCTTAAACCATAGTAAAAAGTATTGATTTGATGTACTTTGGTGAAACCATGTTGTGAGCATTTTCTTAAAAGATCTTTAAAACGATCCCAAGATTCACTGAACGACTCATCGTACTTTTGTTCAAAATTTATGATCTCATTCCGCAAAACGGTAGTACGAGAGGGTGGAAAAAAGTAGTTGATAAACTTTGTTTCCAAATCCGTCCACGAGAGAATACTCTGTGGCGGTTCCTTAGCAAGCCAATGCCGGGCTTGTCCCTCTAAAGAAAAGGGAAAAAGTTGTAACCTTATAACCTCTTGTGGAACACCATTGAACTTGACCGTGTTGGTGAGTTGTAAGAATCTCTTGATGTGGTCGTGTGGGTCATCAATGGTGCGTCCCAAGAATGGTTGAGCGGAGACCATCTGGATAAAGCCTGATTTTAGCTCGAAGTTGTTGGCGGCAATTGGAGGTATGACAATTGGATCCGTGTTGCCATCAACGTGAGCTTGCAGCAATTCAATCATCGGGCGATTATCCGGAAGGGGCTCATTGTTGTTGTTATTGTTCATGTTGTTGAAAGGCGGGTTGTTGTTGTTATTATTGTTGTTCGGAGGTGGTATGTTATTGTTGGTTTGTACACCAGCCATGTCTAAGTTATCGAGAGGCTCGGGCTCTTGATAAGACGTGGATCGAGTGCGCATACACCTGCAAAAGAACGAACAAAGAAAAACAAAGCAAAAATATTTTTGGTTTTTATGTTTTTTTTTTTTTTTTTTTGTATTTTTGAAATTTGTATATTTTTTAGTTGTTTTTGAAGATTTTCTTGAAAGAGTAACGTTCACGGGGAACGGATCCCAAAATCCAAGTTCTCACAAAAAACTTTTGATCTTAACGAGAAGAGCCGGCAGCGGCGCCATTTGATACAAAGATTTGCAATGGGTTCAGATTAAAGTTCTCTCGATATCCTCTCGAATTGATCTCGGCCTTAAGTGGAATGATTTGTTCTTGGTTATAGAAAGGAGTTGTTTTGTTTGTCTTTTATTAAACTAATAATACTTAAATGTAAATGATGTTGAGTAAATTAAAGCTTTGGAAGATTTGACAAATTAAAAATTAGAGAATTACTTTGAAAACTTAATTGAATTAATGCTCAAAAACTTGTTCTTATCGGAATAATAAAAATTATACTATCGGAATAAAATTAAAGTGATCCATCAGAATGTTGCAAATGCAGGTCCATCGGAATGTTGCCATTAATCACCATCGGATTATTCAAAATGCAAGTTGTCGAAATGAGGTCCTGTCGGAATGCAGACGATCGGAATGTACCTATCGGAAAGTTCCAGATCGGGATGTGGTAAAAAAAATTTGGCCAGAGTTTCGTCTAGAAAAGGACCTAAACCCGTCGGAATATGCGATCGCAATATGCGATCGCAATCCCAGATCGGAATAGGTGGACTTACAACCTATCGCAAAGTAAAACCCTTTTTTGGGTGATTGCGATACCAAGTAGACGAACCGTCGGAATGTGTTTAAAACCCTTGTTTTGCGATGGAATGAAGGAAGTTCCGAAAATGGTGGTAAGCAACAATTTCAATAAGCAAACACAAAAAGCCACCTTAACCGAAACTTTTAATAACTCCAAAAGCTTAAATTTGACAACTTTTAAAAACGTAAATCATGAACTTAATGAAATGAACTTTTGAAAGATTAAAACTTATACGAAATCCGAAATCAATAAGCTTAAACAAGCAATAAGCCAATAAGCATGGAGAGCTTATGGCTTATTCACGTAGAGCTAAAAAAAAGAAACTAGAAAGATCAAACTCTATTCACGAACACATCCAAAATCCAAACCGTAAGGATTTAATAAAATCGGATCAAGGAGTTTGACAAATCAAGAAAAGTAGGAAAAGCTTAAAGAACTTAAAAGCATAAACTTGATTAAGATTAATGAAATCAAAAGTACAAGAAAGCTTGAAAAACAAAGGAAAAGTTTAGTGAGAGAAAGTATGGAACTTTCTCTCTCTAGAAACTAGAGAAAAATGAAAAAAAACTAAAGACTAGCTAAAACTAAGTGTGTGAAAATTTGTGAGGTGAAGGCTTTATATAGGCGTGTGTATGGTGTTGATGGGCTTTTGATTGGGCTTTGATTTGGGCTTCTTTTTCTTCTTTCTTCTTAAGTCTTCATGCGTCTTTAAATAAACGTTTCCGACTTGGATTTGAGAAGTGTCGGTGAATAATTCCAACTCGACTTATAATCTTTTATTTAATAGACTCGAGTTCTTCGACATAAATGAATCTTCCATCTTTGGCTCTATTCTTCGATAAATCTTCAAATAGGCACAATGACTTCAAATCTTTTGCACCTTTTGGACAATAGACTTCGTCTTGAGCCCTTTTCTTCGATAAAACCCGTGCAATCCCATGTTTTCTTTAATATTCATCTGGTCGACTCTGAAAACACAATAAACACAAAAACCACGCATAATTCCAAACAAATGATATTAAATACGTGTTTTGGTCTCGTTTTAGCCCGATTTAAGTGGTAAAAGGATGGGTGTTTTCACACCTATCATATACCTACAAACATCAAATAAGCCATGACTGGTCATGCGTGGATTGAATCAATGCAAGACGAAATTCATCAGTTTAAACGCCTAAATGTTTGGGAACTTGTTGACAGACCCTATGGAATGTCAGTATTAGATTTCAAATGGATCTAGAAAAACAAACTAGATGAAAAACAACCATCATAAAAAACAAATCTCGTCTTGTGGCTAAGGGATACCGTCAACAAGAAAGCATAGACTACGATGAATCATTCGCTCTTGTCGCTTGTTTGGAAGCAGTTAGGATATTCCTTGCTTATGCTACAGATAAGGTCTTCACGGTTTTTCAGATGGACGTTAAAACTGCTTTTCTCAACGGTCATTTGAAGGAAGATGTGTATGTGAATCAGCTGGAAGGGTTCATCGATCCTCATCATCCTAACAAAGTCTATCGTCTCAAGAAGGCTGTATATGGACTTAAACAAGCTCCAAGGACATGGTACGAAGAACTATCAAACTTCTTGGTTTCCAAAGGATTTTCCAAAGGTTCTATTGATCCTACTCTCTTTACTAATAAATATGGGGATGACATACCGCTGGTGCAAGTTTATGTTGATGACATTATTTTTGGTTCTACGAACCCAAAACTTTCAAAACGTTTTGAAAAATTAATGCACAGTAAATGTCAATGATGGGGAAGCTAAAATTCTTTTTAGGCCTCCAGATTCATCAGTCCCCACGTGATATCTTTGTTAACCAAGCTAAGTATGCTCAAGAGATACTTAAAAAGCATGGTATGACCTCATGTGCTCGCGTTGGTACACCATTGTCGACCAAATCCCTAGACGCTGACTTGTACTCATATCCCGTAGATCAAACGCGATATTGCAGTATGATCGGTCACTTATGTACCTTACAGCCAGCAGGCCTGATATTCATCATGCCACTTGCTATTGTGCACGATATCAAGCCAGACCTACTCAAAAGCACCTCAAAGAGGTTAAACGGATCTTCCGGTACCTTAAGAATACCATTCACATGGGACTCTGGTATACGAAGGAAACCGGTTTTCATCTAACAGTTTTTTCAGATTCTGATCACGCAGGTTGCCTTGATAGTCGAAAAAGCACTTCTGGTAGCGTACAATTTCTAGGGGAAGATAAGATTGTGAGCTGGTCGTCAAAGAAGCAGGATTGCACTTCGCTCTCATCAGCTGAAGCAGAATATGTGGCTCTATCCGCGTGTTGTGCTCAAGTCCTCTGGATGCGAACTCAACTCATGGATTATGGCTTCCACTTTGATAAAATACCTATGTATTGTGACTCAAAGTCGGCCATAGCCATCTCATGCAATCCGGTTCAGCACTCCTGTACCAAGCACATCGCAGTCAGATATCACTTCATCAAGGAATAAGTGGAACGTGGTATCGTTGAATTATACTTTGTTAGAACTGAGTACCAGATAGCAGACTTGTTTACTAAAGCCCTATCTCAAAATAGGTTTCAGTATCTCATTGGCCGTCTTGGTATGAAGTATATGACTCCAGAAGACTTGGAGGTTTTGGCAAATGAAGCTGCTTGATACTCTCCCATAATGATTTTTAAGCACATCACAACTTAGGACTCGGACCTCAACAAAGGAAAGTTATTTCAGACGATAACTTATTCTTCTCAACGAGAATTTAATATTTCTCGGTCATAAGCTTCTTATAAAAACATTCCATGTTTTTAAGTTCATGAAAAACGACTTCTAAGTAAATGTCAGCTTAGAACTCGAACTTCAACTTAAGGAAAGTTTATCATGGATCATAACTTATCCTTCAAAACGGGAAATTAATATTTCTCGGTCATGAGCTAGTCACAAAACAATCAATGTTTTGAGCTCATGAAAATCTGTAACACCCCATTTTGATAAATGGAATGTCACGCGTGATTATGGTGTGTCATCAAAGAATATAAGGATTAATGTATAAAACATCACATGACCATAAAGGAAATACCGGAAACAAACATCGGTATCCCAAAAGTAGAACTCATCACACACAAACATAAGTACTGTAAATGAAAAGGACTAAACAATGTCCATAGAAATGAG
Source organism: Glebionis coronaria (assembly GCA_025667525.1). Classification (NCBI taxonomy): domain Eukaryota; kingdom Viridiplantae; phylum Streptophyta; class Magnoliopsida; order Asterales; family Asteraceae; genus Glebionis; species Glebionis coronaria. The sequence goes on from CM046882.1 coordinate 147,374,513, forward strand.
TATCAAAAGAATGAAGAAATGCACAAAGTAATGAAGGCTAGGAAGCTTCCAATCCATATGCACGTACGCTTAAAGTCTACGAGCGTCCTTGAGTACCTGCCGTTTTGGGAACATGAAAGGAAAAACGGCTGAGCATAACGCTCAGTGCACGGATATACAAGTATAGCATGAATAATATAAGCATATAAGCATAAAGCATCAGAAAAGACTAAGTCCTGGATAACCTGGTATATCTTAGTAAAACTGGTTTTATAGTTAGAAAAGCCTTATGTTTATCTCATAAAAACTGTTTAACATGTTTACCATTTAGCCAATATAGGTCATGAAATATCAACGTTTCTAATTTAATATAAGTTTTTGGGTAGGAGGGATCAGCTCCTTGTGAAGGATGCAAGGCACACACCAATTCACCTGAATAATCTGCTGAAAACATGTAACCTAGGATATACGCCCCACATGAAAATAACAATAATATGGCCAAAAGCTGAAGGGACGCCACGAGCTATCACTCCGCCGTGGTGAAGTCATAACTGGAGCCTCTAGTGTTATGGTTATGGTACCTCCATAACTAGGTGAAACTGGTCATGCATGTATACGGCTTTAGGTATCTAATTAAACATAAGTAATCAAAACATATAAAACATATACTAGGGAAAACAGTTGGCTGCATACGGGGAATCCTAATAAGGAAGAATGTCCATACTGAAAGGACGGAGAATCCGTACCTTGTGTCCAGTGAACGAAGAAGACGAACGGAAGAGAGTCCTACTTCGATATCACTAATGCTACATAAATAATATAAGTGTATAAGTATCTGATTACTGACTACGTAACTGGTTTTATATCATGTCTTAGCTTGTTTTATATGTTCATGTCTTGTTTTACTGATTTTAGCTTTATACTGCGTTTATCATGTATTCTGTCTATTCTGATTAAGTATTACTTGTATTTCTTGTATTATTATACTTGTTGTGTAATAATAATAACTTCCTAAAAATAGCAGGTTTCCTCAAATAGAAAGTTTCCAAAAATAGAAAGTTTCCAAAAATAGATTGTTTCCAAAAATCGAAAGTTTCCAAAAATAGAAAGTTTCCATAAATAGATTAGCTGCCTTAATTAAATATGTTTCTAAAAATAGAAATTTTCCATATTTAGAAATAAGCTAGACTATTAAGCTAATAATATATAAGCTTAAGTTTTAATGATTAATATTCTAAGTCATGTGATATAGAGTATAGTTTATTAATTATTACATGTAAATTAATTAAACTATAGGTTATAAGATTTAATTAAATATAACATGATTTAATTAAATAAAAGGTAATAATACGAACATGTATTAATATTTATTATTAATATAACCTAAGTCATGAAAATTAGTTAATTATAAGTCATGTTTTAATAATTAAGTAATTTCTTAGTCTAAATTAACTAATAAAATACTTAGGTTAAAATCGTGTATTATTATTAATAATAATATAACCTAAGTCATATCCAAATTAAATTAATTACATAGCATGTTAAATTAATTTAATTAATCTTGTAATTATTTAACTTGTAAAAATAAATAATTAATCTTGAAAAATAACCCGTGAACCGAACCCGTGTTTTAAAACTAAACATGTCATGAACCGGAACGGTTTAACCCTTGAACCGGCCTACAACCCTTAACCTTGGCAAACCACCACCGGCCTAAACCGGTGGTGCGTGTGGTGTTCCAACCAAGACCCCCTAAACCACCAAGGATAACCCTGACATGCGTCGGGGTCCCTTGGTCCTCTCGGTCGAACCACAAAACCAAACCGAGAGCCCTTGCACTCGGTTCTACCCCTTAGTCGAACCAAACACCCCCTTAAACCATGTATTTATAATACCCACTTGATTAGATCTACATGTTTATTAACTTGTTTTAATAACCCCATATGTTCATGTTTTTAGATATAATAAATAATTAAAAAGAAACGGTTTAAGAAGATTACCTATACGTGAATCAAAAGGAAACTAATCACGAACGACCTTTCAATAAATTGGATTAACCAAGATCAACAAACACCTCCTTGTGGTGGTGTTATGGGCGGCGGCTACAAGGAAGAAGGAGGAGGAGCAGGGTTTTGATTTTTTTAATCTTTCTGTAATATGAAAAATCTCTTCCTTCTTTTATTCCTTTTTAGTTAAATTTTAAAGTGCGCTGGGCCCCCTCTTTTGTTCTATGTCGCGCCTAAGTGGGACCCACATGGGGAACCCGTTGATTTTTCCCGTGTTCTATATTTACGTGTTAACGTGTCGTGTTTACGTGATTTAATTCTTGTTCGTTCGTGTCGTAATTTATATTTATACGTACTCGTAATAAATATGCGTAAATACATAATATTAAGCTCATGATTATTTACGTTCATGATTTCATGTTCATATGTTCATGATTATATATATTTTTCAAATAATTATCGTGCATTAATACGTATTAAATACTTATCGTGTAATAACACGTACGTAATACTTGTAAATTCCTATCGTGAAACGTAAACGTGCTAAATAAGGAAAGTTCTAATCATGTACGTATGATCATAAGGGTACTATTCATGGTAAAAGCATGCGGGTTTTACAACTATTCCCCCCTAAAAAGAATAATTCGTCCCCGAATTATGGATAATGTAAACTAGAAAAAGAAGAACACACCCGAATTCAAAATATGAAATGAGGGTAAGAAGCCCGGATAGACTCCTCTGTTTCCTGAGTGGCTTACCGCTCGGTATGATCCCTACAAAGGATTTTGACGAATGGGATCGTCTTCCTTCTCATGACTCGTTCTTGTCTGTCAAGAACTCGTTCGGGTTCTTCTATGAAAGTGAGATCTTCACGAATCTGTTCCAATGGATACTGAACCATGTGAAGGGGATGATACTTGTACCCTCTGAGTAAGGACACATGAAAAATGTCGTGGACATGAGAAAGCTGCGGAGGTAACGCTAAACGGTAAGTTACTTCACCGACTCGCTCAATTACGTCAAACGGTCCGATGAATCGAGGACTGAGCTTCCCTTTGATTCCAAAACGCCTAACCCCACGTCCTGGCGAAACCTTAAGGAAAACGTGATCTCCTACGTTAAAGTGTAAGTCCCTACGATGCTTGTCTGCATAACTCTTCTGACGTGACCGTGCTTCTTGCAGTTTCTGCTTAGCTACTGCGACCTTCTCGTTAGTCAACTCTATCATTTCTGGTCCTTCAAGTGTTCTCTCACCAACCTGATCCCAGCAGATTGGGGCGCGACACTTCCTGCCATACAACATCTCGAATGGAGCACACTTGATACTTGCATGCCAACTGTTGTTGTATGCAAACTCTACCAAACAGATATAGTCGTCCCAATCTCCCGTCCATTCCAACGCACAGGACCTCAACATGTCTTCTAATGTCTGAATCGTTCGCTCCGATTGGCCATCTGTTTGAGGATGAAAATCCGTGCTAATCTTAAGTTTTGTACCCCAAGCTTTCTGCAGACTTCTCCATAATCGCGAAGTGAAACGAGGATCTCTGTTTGAGACGATGCTGGATGGAGCACCATGAAGTCTCATGATCTCCTTCTTTTAAGTATCGGCGAGTTTACTGACCGAATCTTCCTTGCAGATTGGTAAGAAATGAGCTGACTTGGTAAGTCGATCTACGATAACCCAAATCGCATCGTGCTTCCTCTTTGTGTGCAGAAGACCGGTAACAAAATCCATGGTGAGCCTGTCCCAATTCCACTATGGAATATCTATCGGTTGAAGAAGACCGCCAGATCGCTGATGCTCGATCTTAACCTGCTGGCAGGTAAGACATTTGGAGACGTAAGTCGCAGCATCCTGTTTCATACCACTCCACCAAAAGTATTTCTTGATGTCATGGTACATCTTGGTCGAACCAGGATGAATAGAGAATGGGGAGTTATGAGCCTCAGCTAACAATGCTTCCCGGAGTTCTTGATCATCAGGAACACAAAGTCTCGGGCCCTGCCATAAGATACCATCTGCGTCTACTCGAAATTCTGTATGCTTCTCCTAATTTAGAATTATCGCCCAGATTTCACCATCATCCTTCTGAGCTTCCTTGATCTTAGAGATTAACTCGGGTTCCACTCTAAGATTAGCCCAGTAACCGTGCTTTCATCGTACCATGATCTCCATGTCTAGTCGCTCCAAGTCTCTAATAATTTCCTCTTTTATCTCAATGCCGTAGATCATTCCAGACTTTCTACTAAGTGCATCTGCCACTACATTTGTCTTTCTGGGATGATACTATAGATTAATGTCATAATCCTTCAGCAGCTCCAACCATCTCCTCTGTCTCATGTTCAATTCACGTTGAGTGAAGATGTACTTCAAGCTCTTGTGGTCCGTGAAAATGTCACATGATTCTCCATACAAGTAGTGCTTCCATATCTTCAATGCAAACACGACTGCTGCAAGTTCCAAGTCATGCGTAGGGTAATTTTCCTCATAAGGCTTAAGCTACCGTGAAGCGTACGCGATCACTTTCCCATGTTTCATGAGAACACAGCCAAGTCCCTTCCCCGATGCATCACTATAGATCTGAAATCCACCTGTACCAGATGGGAGAGTAAGAATCGGCGAAGATACTAACTTATGCTTTAGGTCTTCAAAGCTCTTCTCTCTCTCTTCAGTCCAGACGAATTTCTCCCCTTTCCGTATCAGTTTGGTCAATGGTAGTGCCAAACGAGAAAAGTTCTCCACGAAACTATAGTAATAACCAGCTAAGCCTAGGAAACTGCGGACTTCAGTCGCTGATGTCGGTCTTGGCCACTTGGTAATAGCCTCAACCTTTGCTAGATCCATCGCGATTCCTTCTGCTGATACAATGTGACCTAAGAATGCCACCTTGTTTAACCAGAACTCACACTTGGAGAATTTAGCATACAGTTGCTTCTGGCAACGAATCTGTAATACTGTACGAAGATGGTCTTCGTGTTCCTCCTTGGACTTCGAGAATATCAGGATGTCGTCAATGAAGACAATGACGAACTTGTCCAGAAATTCATGGAAGATTATGTTCATCAAATCCATGAACACCGCTGGAGCATTAGTAAGGCCAAATGGCATGACTACGAATTCTTAGTGGCCATAGTGGGTACGGAAAGCAGTCTTGGCGATGTCCTGCTCTTTAACCCGTAGCTGATGATAGCCTGATCTTATATCAATCTTGGAGAAATGTTTAGCCCCTTGGAGTTAGTCAAATAGATCGTCTATGCGTGGTAGTGGATACCTATTCCTGATGGTAATCTTGTTGAGCTCACGATAGTCTATACAAAGTTGCATACTACCGTCCTTCTTCTTAAAGAATAAGACCGGTGCGCCCCATGGAGATGCGCTCGGTCGAATGAAGCCTCGTTCCAGAAGTTCTTGCAATTGATCCTTCAGCTCCTTCAACTCTATGGGAGCCATGCGATAAGGAGCCTTGGAAATCGGCTCAGCTCCTGGGGTTAGCTCGATATTAAATTCTACTTCACGTGCAGGTGGTATGCCCGGAAGTTCTTCTGGAAATATATCTGGAAATTTTGACACTATCGGTTGATCCTGAATTGATGGGGATTCAACATCCATGTCATGAACAGTATCTAGATAGCCCTCACAGCCATGTGAAAGTAACGCACGTGCTTGCAAGGTTGATATGATTTGTACAGACCTTCCGGGTACGAACCCGTTGTGAATGTACTCTGGCGCATTAACATCACCGAAGATGACTCGATATGAATGGCAGTATATGGTAGCATGATGCTTGGATAGCCAATCCATGCCCAAAATCATGTCAAAATCATTCATGTCCAGCAGAAGTGCGTCAACAGGACAAATCTTGTCATCAAACTCTAGGGGAAGGCTCTTGTACACATGGGTTATGCGTACAGAGTCTCGTAAAGGCGTGGAAATATTAAGTATATTCTCTAGTGACATGGGGAGTATCCAAACATTCTTAGCATAAGCAGTAGAAATGACCGAGTGAGTAGCACCCGTGTCAAATAGAACACATGCAGCTTGACCGTACATATACAAGATTCCAGTGATGGTACCTGTTGACTTGTTGGTCTGATCGTGAGATGTCGTGTAAACGCGTCCACTAGTAGGAGGCGGCTTGGTATCAGCATGTCCTGATGTGCCCTCCATCTCGCCCTTACGGAAGTCCTTCATGCGATGGCCAGGAAGACCACACTTGAAGCATGCATCGCTGTCGCGACGACATGGCCCTGGGTGCCTACGGTTGCAGGTAGTGCAAAGAGGATGAGTATATCCTCCAGCAGGTGTCCTGACTGGCTGAGAGCCTGATAAGAACAATATACATGAGACATGATAATAGGTACAAAGGACGATGCAAATATTTCGTAAGATGGAATACCAGTGATAGCTGGACGGTTAGGCTGTGAACCTCTCTGGTTCTGGTCCCTCCCGTTACCATGATTCTTGGTAGAAGATTCTCTAATGTGTCAGAATTAAGAATTATAGCATGTAATCATAAGAAAAAATGAGTAAGTATAAGGACCTGCTGCTGTTGGAGTGTCCAGCATTGTTACGGTAATTATCATTACCGCCACGCCTATCCGTAGCAGAACGGTCATGAGTCTGACTTTTTCCCTTAGGCTGAGTAGGCTGTTGCTGAGTAGCCGGCTGAGACTGGTCCCCAGTCTTCTGCCTGGAAGATACAGTTTAAAAGAGATGTAAATATGCTGAAAGAATACGGTTTGGTCACCGCTGAATACGAATTTTTACCTCTTCTCGGGTCTCTCTGCTTCCCCAAACTCTTCTCTTTCTTGCAGCATCTCCAGCTTACGTGCCGCATCGGCCACTTGTGCCACTGTGTTGAACGTAGCATACACCAAGTTGTTTGCGACCGATGTACGAAGATCCCACCGGAAGTGGTGTGCTTGCCCTTCGGGAGTACCTGCTGCTGCACCAAGAAAACCAGCCAAGCGAAGAAAGCGCTGCATGAACTCGTTGCTATTCTCCCCAGCTCTCTGTCGGATTCCATGGTACTCTCTCTTCAGCTTGTCTTGCTCAGCTTTGGGAAAGATTTGTCCCATCACCAAATCCCTGAACTGTGCCCAAGTCAAACCAGCCACCCAAGCATCACCTCCCTCAGACTACTTCTGTAAAACCGGTATTTAAAATCCTCGAATATTAAATACGCGTAGTCTCAACGTTAACTTTAAATAAAACGTAAATAGTAAATACGCAGTCTCAGTTTATTTAAATACTACAATAAAATAATTATTCAGAAAATAATTATTAAGTTTCAGAAAATATTACGTATTTAGTATTTATTATACATAAATAATTAAACGTTAACAGTAATTACGCAGCATTAGTTTTATTTAAATATTTCAAGATAATAATTATGTAAACCAACTACGTAAATATTTTACATTCACGAGTACATTAGTTTTGTATTTGAAATGAAATAATACATCACAAGTAAATGTATAAGAATAAAATAAGACATTGGGTTAGAATCCTCACTAATCAGTATTTGTGCATAAAAATAGTAAATACTTAATCATATTATATAGTAAGACACAAGTGCTAAAAATAGTTACACCATTTATATGACTACAATGAAAATTAAGCCAAGCTACCTTATATTTGGAAACTATGATCGTTATAAAAATTATAGTCTATGACCATGGGAATTGAAACTAATAATTTATCACAAAATCGGAAAGTTATTTTGTCATACATATCATCTCCGTAACTTTCGCTTATTACCGCGTGAGATCTTGCAAATGTCTTTACATTATACTTCTTTCTTAACCTTAAATCAAAGCACCAACCTTTCAAATAAAAGAAAATACGATGAAATTTAGTAGCAGTACCGAAGTTGGTTTGACGCCAATCTTGTTCGGGCTCGATAGTACGGCTCATAAATGTTGGTTTCGTTTGTTCTATTTCGAATTGGTTCGAGGTTGTTGTTTGTATTCGAGTTCAGTCCGCGAGTGACTAAGCTTGGTGTCGTCAGAAGGAGTGATATTGAGATCATATAATTTACTCGATATCTATTTTTGTCACTCGATCTGTTTGTGCTCATCATAAAGGTACATTTTAACTATCATCTCAATACATAATCATACACTAACAATTTGTTTGTGCTAAGGACATGTTAGATGACTTTACATTGTTATGATTAAAACTGGGTATGTGCAAATGCTAGTTAATAGCAAATTCAAAGCAAGTTAGCATCTTTGAGGAAACTCGCTCTCATGTTGTCAAACTGGGTTCTAAGACGAAATATAAGCGGTTTGAAATCGGGTTCGGCTTTCATGTTATAACTTGTAAACACGTAAATTCTGCATGGAAACATGAAATGTTCAATGCAAGTAGTCCTTTGCGATTATTATAATATGCATAATCATACACTAATCATGAATATAAGTATTAAATTGGTTCGTTAAAATTTGATCATGAATGACTAAATGTCACGTTGTTTACACTTTACATATCTATCCTAAACAAAGAGTAAAAATGTAATGATATGAAAGTTAATTAACTAAACATGAATCAATAAGAAATTGATGACAACAAGGTAGATTGGTTTGCTCATTATTAATATATAGTAATGGTAATCTTTGTAGAACATTTGACGAAAAGTGAGATTGTACTTTCTTTATGCATCGAGATTTGATAAGGTACGAATATTCTTATCTCTACTATTATTTGTCCTTTTCGTTAAACGATTCATGTATGTATTTTCCGTCCTTTCAATTAGAACTTTCTTTCCTATGCATGATTAGGATTCCCGTCTGCAGCAAAATGTTTTCCCCAGTATATGTTTAAGCTTATCAATAATCATGATTAATAATTAAATAAATTGCCTGAGCATTATATACAAGCATGGCCAGTTTATGTACTATTTACGGAGGTACCGTAACCATGGGACTAGAGGCACCGGTGTCTTGACTCACATGCAGGAGAGTGATATCCTGCATCGTCCCACTCATGTTCAGTTTGGCCATTTTTATATGTATGTTTAGTGGGGCGTATGGATGCATCCTAGGCTTATCAGTTTACAAGTTATCAAGGTGAATGTGGTGTGTGCTCTACATCCTTCACATTGGAGCTGATCCTTCCACCCAGCACAGTATTTAGAGGTCATCCCTCTACAGTTATTTAGAGGTCACCCCTCTACAACATGGCGAGGTCACCCCTCCAGTTATTCATGCACCGTTGTTACAGCACATGACCTATATAAGCTCTGGCAATTAAAATACAGTAAATGCATGTTTTCAGATTTAACAGAGAACAGTTCAGCTTTATTATTTATAAATTAGACTTTACAGATTATACACAGATTTTCGCTGCAACTTTACTTATCAGTCTAACAACTCCAGTACTTTATCATCTGTTTCATTTTAGTAATTCCTTATCATGCTTTATATTCGTTCACTAAGCGTTATGCTGAGCCGTAGTTCTTTCATGTTCTAACGGCAGGTACACCAGGACGCTCTTAGGATTCTGAGAGCATGTGCATTGAATGGAAGCTATCTGGACTTCTTACTTTATGCACTTCTTACATTATTCTGCTTATTTGGACATTGTTTAGTCCTTTCCTGCAGTATTTTATTTTTCATGTTTTGAGCTTAGGTTGGATTACCGATGTTTGATTCCGGTATTTCAGTTATGGTCATTTAATGTTTTAGGACATTTACCTTATGCTTTGATGACACGCCATAAATACACGTAACGGTCTACTTATCTAAGTGGGGGTGTTACAATTATGGTATTAGAGCGCAAGGTTCGACCTGTAGGCTCTAAAACTTGACTTGTGACTAGTGGGTAGTCACCAGGTATTTCCCAGATTTTGGCGTTGTTATCTTTCTTGTTCTCATGCATTTATCAGTCACTTTTCTTTAGTTATCAGTCAGTTTTCTTAAAGTTTTTGACTAAGTAAAAGGTTGGTATAGGACTAGCCATATTTAGTCCCATGCGTTTCTTAGCGAATTTTCGTTTTTGGTGAACTGACCATAGGCGTTCACCCATGCTCGTTCAGATTTTTGTATAGATGAACTGACCATAGGCGTTCATCCTTACTCTTGTCAGATTCATGTTTTCAGACGAATATTACTTGGTGAACCGACCCATAAACGTTCACCATTGTTCAGGTCAAATTTAATGCTTTTTAATCGAAGGTTGTTTTGTGAACCGATTCATAGTTGTCCACCTTTGCTCATATCATGACATTTTATGAAATTTTGACAAGTATGGATTGGACTACCGCCATCCATATTTAATCCCAGATTGTAAATTCTATACATGACAGTTCTCATGAAATTTTGAAAAGTATGGATCGAACCAGAATCGCCCATACTTAGTCACATGCTTCCTACTATGAATACTGTGAATTAAACCATAACTATCCACATCAGTTGATGTTAAACCTCAGTTGATTATTCTTCTATGTTCTTTATATCAGTCAAGTTTGTTCTCTCAATTGGATGTTTTTTTTCATGTTGATTAAGTTCATGTCTCCTTGTGAGGATTATGTTTTCAGCAAGGTGATGATTTTTTCATGCTAAGATACAAAAGAATTACAGTAAAATCCTATTTCATGATAAATCATTGTATGGTCTTTATCAATCATGTCTTCATACTGAACATTGATGAAACTCCGTTTAATCATAATTTTCAACCTCTATACAACCAGCATTAAGTCTAGGCAGAAATTTTCAGCCTATCATGTTAACCGTTTCAGTTCAGTTGCTACCCAGTTAAATCAAATTATTTTCCGTTGACCGTGTCAGACGGTTTACACCAGTATCGATCATATCAACAAACCTTCAGCGGTACCACATGAATAGTATTCATCGTTTACTTCACATACAGTATTTCAGGTGTACCCCATGTACCTTACTCCATGTGTACCGTTAATCGATCCTTAATCACCTCAGGCATTTCTGCTTGTCGACATTCTAACAGATGCTGATGCTACTCGAGAGTTGAAGATTTTGTCAGATGTTGATGCCGCTAACACTTTGAAGACCTCACAAATGCTGATGTTGCTGATACTTTGGAGATTTCTCAAGATACTGATGTTGCTTTAACTAGGAAGACTCTTCTGAACAAGGACAACAATTATAAAATTGGAAAATTCTAACAAGAATAAATTCCAACCATCAGACACTACCATTTCATTCCATGCTTTTACCTTCTCAACTAGATGTCACACCTCAGTCAGCTAACCTTCCATTCAGAAGAGTGGGAACCGGAACCCAGCCAGCCACTCAGCAGAATAGTTACATGAATCACGGTCATGATAACGACCATCAGGAAACTGACAGACAAGGCGGTAATGACAACCACCATTCTTATAATTAATCAGTCACTAATCATCGAAACTCCGAAACGGACGTGACCAGAAATACATAGGTCGACAGTCTAACCGGTCCGCCAACACTAGCAGTTACTAGAAATTCTTAAACCTTATTCAGACTCACCCATTTAGATACATGTCCGGACAACAGTCAAGACACAGGTCTCAAGTATCATTTCGGAAGACACATGTCGGGACACGAGTCATAGTACACGTCATACGAATACCTTCTCAAAGTACAAGTCAGATTCATAACACCGGTATGCCTCTTAAACCAGGTCCTTCGAAAATCAGGGTGCCCTCCAAGGGGGTACACCCGTTATGTTATGCCACGCATAAATCAAACCATTACAATTCAGTTACCACCACCAGAGTATTTTTTCAGGTTAGACACGCAGTGTTCATTCTGTGAGGTTACAGATGAACACAATCAGTGAAAGTTGCCACGTTTACTTTGTGTATTCCTATGTTAGGTTTATCTTAAGCCATGTATTACCTACCTCCCATAAAAAAAAGACTCCACAGTATCACCATATTTATAAAGGCTTTTCTCCCAGTTGAAGACGAGATTCGTCTTACTAACCTCTGATTTGTTCATTATATTTTGCTAGAAAAATTAGTATAAATTGTTTCAGCTTTACAAGTACGTGAATTATTATCTTTTAGCTGCGAAGACTTCTGATCACCATTCATGACGCGACTTCTGAAATTCTTTAAGCTCATGATCAGCAGAATATCCTAAAGTTTCCAGATGTCATTCCAGAATATTTTCCAGAAATTCCTTCCTGACTACGAAACATAATTTAACATCGAGATTGTCTCAAAAAGGGAACCTATTTTCAAAACTTCAGCTGAGTTAAAAGAGTTGCAACAATTGCTGCGAGAGTTACCAGAACGAGGCTTTATTCGCCCTAGCGCACCACCAGAAAGTGCACCGTTTCTCTCTATTAGAAAGAAGGTCGGTAACATGAGATCATATATCGACCACCAGAAAATTTACCAGATCACCATTCTTAGTCGATATTCATTTCAGGTATAGAAGGTTTACCTGACCTGCTACGATATCTTATGTATTTTCCAGCACAATTCGCGACCATGATACCAGCAGTGGCGAGAGAAGATCATGATGTTTTCCAGATGTCTGTTGAACACGTTGCAGTCTCTCTAAAATTTTGACTTATACGTCTGGGCTCCATAATGCCCCAGCTATAGTATGGAAATTATGAATAACTTTTTTTACTTCGCAGACAAAATCGTGAGTATGTTCTTTCATAACATCCTGATCTCCTAATTATGGAGAAGAACATGTGAATCATCTTCTCACGATCCTGCAGATTTCCTGATCGAAGGAAATTATATACGCAGCTTTCCAGATGTGAGTTCTAGATGAACAAGGCGGCATTTCTGAGCCACCCTATTTTAGTAGAAGAAATTTCAGACAATCCTGCGAAGGTGAAGGCCATCACCTGATGGTCCCGATCGACGCCTGTGAACGAAGTACCAAATTTTATAGAACTTAACTGACTGCTACAACAAAAATTCCTGAGAGTTCTCCCTAAAATTTTCCCATGACTATTCACCCAGATTCCACCAAAATGTACGATAATCCCAGGCAGAATTTTGATAAAAGCAGCATAACACATGGATGCAGCTATGTTCATGTCTAAATGCCTGCCATTCTAGCAAGTTCAAGATAGAACACCGACATGCTAGTGAGTTATTACAACCATTAGAAATTCTGAACATAATGAGACTAGATTCCATGGAAGTTGTTATCAGTTACCACAGACTCAAAAGAAGTATGATACTATCTAAGTCATTGTTGACCACTTAACCCACCCTACACGCTTTCTTTCATCCGAAAGGATTTCATAGTAGCAAATCTGCAAAAAATTCAGCAATAGATCGTATGATACTAAGGTATTCCATCAACAAATCTTGTCAGATATAAATTAGCATTCGTGAATCGCGCTCACGTTAATGTTCACGATCATGTGTATGTTCACATTCACGCTCACGTACTTTCACTTTCACGTTTACGTCTCATTCGCATTATGATGCTGTGTCAGTTCATGTTTGGTGTTATCTCATGATTTATGTTCACGTTATTATTCATAACATTGTTCACGTTCAAGTTCGTGTGCCATCTCGCAATTCACGTTTCACAATTTACTACCAAATACGGTTACAGAAGCTTAAGAAACCAGACTCAAGTTTAGCACAACTTTTCCTAACTCAGGCAGATGTTTTAGTCTCAGGCCGTATCGTCTGGCAATCCTTCCTCAGTCAGCCTACGTTCATGATATGTCAAGTATCACGTTCACAGTATGTTCCACAGATAACGTTCACGATATACTTCATGCTCAGCGTTCCTCGTATAATCGCGAACCATGCTCATAATTTCTCACGTAGCACGTTCACAATTGTTCACGTAATTCGTCCCTATATATATTTTCAACAACTTGCCCATAAATATAAATGTTATCTTTTCAGGATAATTGTACGTACTGTTTCATGTATACTACATGCTATAGCTTATTCATTCTATCAGATTCAGAAAATCCATCTTAAGTATGGAACCAGAAACTATTCAGCATCATCAGGACAAGGTCATCAGGACCAAGAATTTTTTTTTTAATTTATTTATTATGTTTAGATCTTTGAAGGAATCGTTTCGAGCGGGAGGCCACTCGAAACGGAGGAGTCCATCTGGACCTCTCATCCTTTCGTTTAATAAATTCAGTTAAGTTCTTTCAGTCAGGTTATGTTCCCTGTCCTTTTCAGCCATGACAGGTTCAATGTTTACTTCAGTCATGTCACGTTTATACCCTTTCAGCAGCATTATGTTCTAATTCAAGGACGAATGATCCTTCAGCTTACATGTCTTTTTAGCCGTCATGCTCTTTCAGCACATATGTCTTTTCAACTTTTATAATTTCACCAGCTTATTACCTTTAATTCGAGGACGAATTTCTCCTTTTTAGAGGGGAAGAATTGTAAAACCACGGCATAATCGCATCCTTAATTCGAGGACGAATTATTTTTTTTAGAGGGGAATAATTGTAAAACCCGTATTTAAAATCCTCGAATATTAATTACGCGTAGTCTCAACGTTAACTTTAAATAAAACGTAAATAGTAAATACACAGTCTTAGTTTATTTAAATACTACAATAAAATAATTATTCAGAAAATAATTATTAGGTTTTAGAAAATATTACGTATTTAGTATTTATTATACATAAATAATTAAACGTTAACAGTAATTACGCAGCCTCAGTTTTATTTAAATATTTCAAGATAATAATTATGTAAACCAACTACGTAAATATTTTACATTCACGAGTACATTAGTTTTGTATTTGGAATGAAATAATACATCACAAGTAAATGTATAAGAATAAAAAAGACATTGGGTTAGAATCCTCACTAATCAGTATTTTGTGCATAAAAATAGTAAATACTTAATCATATTATATAGTAAGACACAAGTGCTAAAAATAGTTACACCATTTATATGACTACAATGAAAATTAAGCCAAGCTACCTTATATTTGGAAACTAAGATCGTTATAAAAATTATAGTCTATGACCATGGGAATTGAAACTAATAATTTATCACAAAATCGGAAAGTTATTTTGTCATACATATCATCTCCGTAACTTTCGCTTATTACCGCGTGAGATCTTTCAAATGTCTTTACATTATACTTCTTTCTTAACCTTAAATCAAAGCACCAACCTTTCAAATAAAAGAAAATACGATGAAATTTAGTAGCAGTACCGAAGTTGGTTTGACGCCAATCTTGTTCGGGCTCGATAGTACAGCTCAAAAATGTTGGTTTCGTTTGTTCTATTTCGAATTGGTTCGGGGTTGTTGTTTGTATTCGAGTTCAGTCCGCGAGTGACTAAGCTTGGTGTCGTCAGAAGGAGTGATATCGAGATTATATAATTTACTCGATATCTATTTTTGTCACTCGATCTGTTTGTGGCCATCATAAAGGTACATTTTAACTATCATCTCAATACATAATCATACACTAACAATCTGTTTGTGCTAAGGACATGCTAGATGACTTTACAATGTTATGATTAAAACTGGGTATGTGCAAATGCTAGTTAATAGCAAATTCAAAGCAAGTCAGCATCTTTGAAAAAACTCGCTCTCATGTTGTCAAAACTTGGTTCTAAGACGAAAGATAAGCGGTTTGAAATCGGGTTCGGCTTTCATGTTATAACATGTAAACACGTAAATTCTGCATGGAAACATGAAATGTCCAATGCAAGTAGTCCTTAGTGATTAATATAATATGCATAATCATACACTAATCATGAATATAAGTATTAAATTGGTTCGTTAAAATTTGATCATGAATGACTAAATGTCACGTTGTTTACACTTTACATATCTATCCTAAACAAAGAGTAAATATGTAATGATATGAAAGTTAATTAACTAAACATGAATCAATAAGAAATTGATGACAACAAGGTAGATTAGTTTGCTCATTATTAATATATAGTAATGGTAATCTTTGTAGAACATTTGACGAAAAGTGAGATTGTACTTTCTTTATGCATCGAGATTTGATAAGGTACGGATATTCTTATCTCTACTATTATTTGTCCTTTTCGTTAAACGATTCATGTATGGATTTTCCGTCCTTTCAGTAAGAACTTTCTTTCCTATGCATGATTAGGATTCCCGTCTGCAGCAAAATGTTTTCCCCAGTATATGTTTAAGCTTATCAGTAATCATGATTAATAATTAAATAAATTGCCTGAGCATTATATACAAGCATGACCAGTTTATGTACTAGTTACGGAGGTATCATAACCATGGCACTAGAGGCACCGGTGTCTTGACTCACATGCAGGAGAGTGATATCCTGCATCGTCCCACTCATGTTCAGTTTGGCCATTTTTATATGTATGTTTAGTGGGGCGTATGGATGCATCCTAGGCTTTTCAGTTTATAAGTTATCAAGGTGAATGTGATGTGTGCTCTACATCCTTCATATTGGAGCTGATCCCTCCACCCAGCACAGTATTTAGAGGTCACTCATCTACAATTATTTAGAGGTCACCCCTCTATAGCATGACGAGGTCACCCCTCCAGTTATTCATGCACCGTTGTTTCAACACATGACCTATATAAGCTTTGGCAATTAAAATACAATAAATGCATGTTTTCAGATTTAACAGAGAACAGTTCAGCTTTATTATTTATAAATTAGACTTTACAGATTATACACAGATTTCCGCTGCAACTTTACTTATCAGTCTTACAACTCCAGTAGTTTATCATCTGTTTCATTTCAGTAATTCCTTATCATGCTTTATATCCGTTCACTGAGCGTTATACTCAGCCGTAGTTCTTTCATGTTCTAACGGCAGGTACACCAGGACGCTCTTAGGATTCTGAGAGCATGTGCATTGAATGGAAGCTATCCGGACTTCTTACTTTATGCACTTCTTACATTATTCTGCTTATTTGGACATTGTTTAGTCCTTTCGTGCAGTATTTTATTTTTCATGTTTTGAGCTTAGGTTGGATTACCGATCTTGATTCCGGTATTTCCGTTATGGTCATTTAATGTTTTAGGACATTTACCTTATGCTTTGATGACACGCCATAAATACACGTAACGGTCCACTTATCCAAGGGGGGTGTTACAGCTTCAGTGCCGCCCACCATGATAGCACATAACCTTCGAACCGGTAGCAGGCCAACCTCGACTTGAAGACGGGGCCACAACCCATGGCATCGAAGATCTTCTTAATGTGAGCCAAGCAGCTTTCAGCTTCACTGGAGCTATCTGTTCTCTCGAAAGCTCGAGGGAGTAGCTTATTGAATCTCTCCAACCATGTGACCAATGTAGCTCGAGGAGGAGGAGGAGGTACTGGGTGTTGCTGCTGATTGTTGGCAGCTTGCACTTCAGCCCTGATTTCATTCCTCAACTGAGGAAGCATAGCTTGCATTGCAGCTTGGATTGCTGCATTGAGTTGTTCTTACTCGCGTGTGAGAACCATCTGACAGTATAACATAAAATACATGATTAAACTGATCAAAACATAAAATATATACATGAAAAAAAGTTATACCAATAAATCATGAGAAAATTTTTATGCAAGAAAATTAGTACATGAATGCATGATGCAGTTTTATGAGAACTTTTATATGCACGAGAGTGAACGCCTATGGTCAGTTTACTCAAAACAAAAGACACAGCGAGGGGACGCCAATGGGTCGGTCCCAAAATTAAAAGTTTCGATAAAAGCACATGCGACTAAATAGGGCCAGTCCTTTACCAACCATTACTTAGTCATAAACATGCGACAATGACATATATATGTATGCATGAAAATGATGAATGCATGAAAATCGACTGTCAGTTCTAGGAAGACCATAGTGACTACCCACTAATCACAGGTCGTGTTTTGCGAGCCTACAGGTCGAAGCCTTGGATCTGATACTATAATTGTAACACCCCATTTTGATAAATGGAATGTCACGCGTGATTATAGCGTGTCATCAAAGCATACAAGGATAAATGTATAAAACATCACATGACCATAAAGGAAACACCGGAAACAAACATCGGTATCCCAAAAGTAGAACTCATCACACACAAACATAAGTACAATAAATGAAAAGGACTAAACAATGTCCATAGAAATGAGTATCAAAATTATGAAGAAATGCATAAAGTAATGAAGGCTAGGAAGCTTCCAATCCATATGCACGTACGCTTAAAGTATACGAGCGTCCTTGAGTACCTGCCGTTTTGGGAACATGAAAGGAAAAATGACTGAGCATAACGCTCAGTGCACGGATATACAAGTATAGCATGAATAATATAAGCATATAAGCATAAAGCAGCGGAAAAGACTAAGTCCTAGATAACCTGGTATATCTTAGTAAAACTGGTTTTATAGTTTGAAAAGCCTTATGTTTATCTCATAAAAATTGTTTAACATGTTTACCATTTAGCCAATATAGGTCATGAAATATTAACGTGCATGAATACTTGGAGGGGTGACGTCGTCATGCAAATTAGAGGGGCTGCCTCTAATTTAATATAAGTTTTTGGGTAGGAGGGATCAACTCCTTGTGAAGGATGCAAGGCACACACCACATTCACCTGAATAATCTGCTGAAAACATGTAACCTAGGATGCACCCATACGCCCCACATGAAAATAATAATAATATGGCCAAAAGCTTAAGGGATGCCACGAGCTATCACTCCGCCATGGGGAAGTCATAAAACTGGTGCCTCTAGTGTTATGGTTATGGTACCTTCATAACTAGGTGAAACTGGTCATGCATGTATATGGCTTTAGGTATCTAATTAAACATAAGCAATCAAAACATATAAAAATATACTGTGGAAAACAGTTGGCTGCATACGGGGAATCCTAATAAGGAAGAATGTCCATACTAAAAGGACGGAGAATCCGTACCTTGTGTTCAGTGAATGAAGAAGACGAACGAAAGAGAGTCCTACTTCGATATCACTAATGCTACATAAATAATATACGTGTATAAGTATCTGATTACTGACTACGTAACTTGTTTTATATCATGTCTTAGCTTGTTTTATATGTTCATGTCTTGTTTTACTGATTTTAGCTTTATAATGCGTTTATCATGTATACTATCTATTCTGATTAAGTATTACTTGTATTTCTTGTATTATTATACTTGTTGTGTAATAATAAGTAACTTCCTAAAAATAGCAGGTTTCCTAAAATAAAAAGTTTCCAAAAATAGAAAGTTTCCAAAAATAGAAAGTTTCCAAAAATAGAATGTTTCCAAAAATAGAATGTATCCAAAAATAGAAAGTTTCCAAAAATAGAAAGTTTCAATAAATAGATTAGCTGCCTTAATTATATTTGTTTCTAAAAATAGAAAGTTTCTATATTTAGAAATAAGTTGGACTATTGAGCTAATAATATATAAGCTTAAGTTTTACTGATTAGTATTCTAAGTCATGTGATATATAGTATAGTTTATTAATTATTACATGTAAATTAAATAAACTATAGGGTATAAGATTTAATTAAATATAACATGATTTAATTAAATAAAAGGTAATAATACTTAGGTTAAAACTTGTATTAATATTTATTATTAATATAACCTAAGTCATGAAAATTATTTAATTATAATTCATGTTTTAATAATTAATTAATTTCTTAGTCTAAATTAACTAATAAAATACTTAGGTTAAAATCGTGTATTATTATTAATAATAATATAACCTAAGTCATGTCCAAATTAAATTATTTACATAGCATGTTAAATTAATTTAATTAATCTTGTAATTATTTAACTTGTAAAAATAAATAATTAATCTTGAAAAATAACCCGTGAACCGAACCCGTGTTTTAAAATTAAACATGTCATGAACCAGACCGGTTTAACCCTTGAACCGGCCTACAACCCTTAACCATGGCAAAACACCACCGACCCAAACCGGTGGTGCGTGTGGTGTTCCAACCGAGACCCCCTAAACCACCAAGGATAACCCCGACATGCGTCGGGGTCCCTTGGTCCTCTCGGCCGAACCACAAAACCAAACCGAGAGCCCTTGCTCTCGGTTCTACCCCTTAGTCGAACCAAACACGCCTTAAAGCATGTATTTATAATACCCACTTGATTAGATTTACATGTTTATTAACTTGTTTTAATAACCCCATGTTTTCATGTTTTTAGATCTAATAAATAATTAAAACGAAAAGGTTTAAGAAGATTACCTATACGTGAATCAAAAGAAAACTAATCACGAACGACCTTGAAATAAATTGGATTAACCAAGATCAACAAACACCTCCTTGCGGTGGTGTTATGGGCGGCGGCTACAAGGAAGAAGGAGGAGGAGCAGGGTATTGATTTTTTTAATCTTTCTGTAATATGAAAAATCCCTTCCTTCTTTTATTCCTTTTTAGTTAAATTTTAAAGTAGGATGGGCCCCCTCTTTTGTTCTATGCCACGCCTAAGTGGGACCCACATGTGGAACCCGTTGATTTTTCCCGTGTTCTATATTTACGTGTTAACGTGTCGTGTTTACGTGATTTAATTCTTGTTCGTTCGTGTCGTAATTTATATTTATACGTACTCGTAATAAATATACGTAAATACATAATATTAAGCTCGTGATTATTTACGTTCATGATTTCATGTTCGTATGTTCGTGATTATAATTATTGTTGAAATAATTATCGTGCATTAATACGTATTAAATACTTATCGTGTAATAACACGTACATAATACTTGTAAATTCCTATCGTGAAACGTAAACGTTCTAAATAAGGAAAGTTCTAATCATGTACGTACGATCATAAGGGTACTATTCATGGTAAAAGCATGCGGGTTTTACAAAATCGGACCCGAAAGGGGAAGTGTACGTTTCAGTGCGCTTTCTCTAAGCAATAGAAGAGAAGTCTTCTATCCTGATTATTTTAAAACCGTTGAACACAATTTTTCAATAATTTCTCAAAAGTTCTTTCTAAATCTTTCAAAACTGTGTGTTCAACACTCCCTTCCTCATATGTGGTTTTTATATCTCAAAATTGTCATATGTTATTTTGATCAATTTTTGATGGGGGGCATTTTAAAATCAATCCTTTAATGTTGTTGGGGTACATCTCTGAAATTGTCATATTTTATGTATCCAACACATTCCGAAAATGATATGAAATTGTCAAATATAATATATTATATCGGAAAAGGCATCTCATCTCCGTACCTCAACATATTTTGTGGTGTCGTTTTTCCAAAATTTTGTCAAATTTTGTCTCAAGACACACATATATTGTTGAGGGGAGCAACCCGACTTAATGTTCCATATTCATGCGTGCACACATGTTTCTCTCCCAATCGGTTTTTAGAAATTGTTATATTTTAATCAATTGGTATCTCTAATATGATGTTTTTATATTAGAGATAGGGGGAGAAAATGTGATTAAAATATAATATATTGCAACATGTGATCTTAAAGACTCAAGTGCAACTCTTTCCCTCACATGCTAAACCATTTCGTATATCGATGCATGTGTGTAGGGGGAGCTTTTCGGAAATGTAAAACTTTCAAGTGTTAAAAGTTTTGATTTTTATCAAGCACTTCGAATGGTTTTCAACGGTTCTATGGTTACGATCTTTAACCAAAACAACCTACTATCCACGACGGAAAAATGGAGTCAAAAGGTGGTTTAGGATAGGAAACTAAGTCCTATGATCCAACAAGAACCGGAGGGATCTACCCACGGACATTACATAGCTAGAAATAGTTGTCCTTAGGAAAGATGGAGTTGAATGAAGATGAATGCGGACCAATTACTTAAGTTAGCGCTGGAACAATCACAACAAGGTGCTAGTGATGACGTATTGGTAAGCGTTGAAGGAGTTGAATATTCTATGCAACTTAGGAAGAAACCGGGTTAACACATCTATCGAAGACAAGTGTCATGGACCCAGTGATGCGATGCACAACCCTTCCCCAGCCATTCACGTTTCTCTCAAAAGAAACTTGTCTCATTGTCACGGAGATCAACACGTAACTATTGACTTTCTCACTCCGAGTTAGTTAATATGAAAAGGTGGCAGTCTGCTCCAGCCTCCGATTACCAAAATGCACTTATTGAGTCTAGAGCCAAACGAGATCTATCTATCATCTCATTAGGATACAATCGAGTCCTACGCATTATCCTTGTGATATTGCCAGAACATCTGAGTGATACGATTTACAATGAAGATGGAAATCCTGCTTGAGACAACATCAAACAAGCTCATGGTAGGTAACTTGTGCGATTCAACACGAATCAAACTTATGAGAACTGGAATGCAACTAAGTTTGGATTCTTAATTGATTCAAACTTGATTCCAGGTTTCTTCGCAAAATCCGTGTGATTTTGCCAGAACATTCAGAGTGACACTCCTTAGTGCTCACAATGACGAATGGAATCCTTCCAGTGTCAACATCAAACAGCACTGTGATAGGTGACTCGCAAGATTATCTATGAGTCAAGCTTGTGACAAACTGGAAAGCAACAATGGTGCGATTCTTTTAGAATCAAACTTGTTCCAGGAAATCTGAATTGACAACTCTAATCAGACGGATAATTTATCCTTATGATTCACTCTTTACGTTCATAGTCTGCTTTGAGACGATTGAGTAAAGAGAACTGGCTACTACCGCATGGAAACCCTGTCAAGGAGATTCTTAATCGAATCTACCCGATCACAGGTACGGTATCTAATACCGTCTAAACGTTCTTTACCGACCGAAGGTAAAACGCTACTAAGTTAGGATGAAATGTTCAAAGCCATTTTATCCGTGTCTATATATGTTGCTGCATATCAAGAAGGTGGCGTAGCTGTGTAACTAATGTCGATTCAAAAGTCACAAGAGCACAAGATGGCGATAATCAAGATACTTAAGAATGTAAGAATGTAATAGGCCATCTTGTCACAAGAGCTCAAGATGAACACTATCAAGAATAGATTGAAGATCTCAAGCACTCAAAGTCAAATGACAAAGGCTCAAGATAAAGATCATAAAAGCATGAAGGAACAAAGCCATTACAAACAAGATCAAGACCAAGATACAAGACCAAAGCAGGAACATCTCCTCTACAAGAATGTATTCACTCAATCATCTTATGATTTCTAAGCTTTTTAAGATGACAGATACATTGGGGGAGATTTTTAGCCCTATATTTTATATAGTCGAACAAGAATGTAATAGGTCATCTTAGTCGTTAAAGGTCTTGTATTGTAATAGGTTAGTCGGGTTAACCGGGCTTGGACTTTAAGCTAATATTGTCTAAGTTAGGGGCGTAAGCCCAAGTGTAAGCCAAGCCCGACCCAAGTCACAAAGCCCACGGCCTAATTGCCAAGGGTATATATACCCTCTTCCATGTGTGGAAGAGGGTGTTTGTTACTATTTTACTTTCTCTCTCTAAAGTGTTTAACCTTCCAAATCTCTCTAGTTGCTCTCTCTAGTTTTCTTCTATTTCTCTCTCTAGAATCTTGTGTTATGGATTGATATGAGATTAACATAACCTATTTGACCTCAAAACTTTTCCAAAATGTTTACACTACTAGACTTGATGTAAATGAACTCTTTTCAACAAGTTTAACAAGCTCTTACACTAAATTTGATCCAAAACAAAACACTGCTTTAAAATCTGATAAGGAACTTTTACAAAGACTTATTGAGAATTAGTGAATGACAATTTAAGAGGCTTATCAAACTTTGTTCTAGTGATGAATTGAAATGTTTTAAGAGAAAAATCAAGCAAGTTCACAGGTTAAAACACAAAATGGGTACTAATGAGCAATTACTAATGAAATACCAAATGAAATCAAGTAAAACTGTATGTAAAGCTGCAAGACCACTAACACACTATCAAACTAACTCAATCAAGCTACAATTAAGCTTAACACACATTCAGTTCAGCAAATAGAAGCTACACTAGGAATTGAGCATGCAGAAACGTTTTAGAGGAAAAAAATAAGAAACTTGGAACTTTTTAGCTTGATGCCACCATTGAAGGAGTAGAGAGGCGCTGAGCCTTCTAACAAACACTAAATCACCATTAATCATCCACCAGTTACCATCATCATCATCTAATTCTGCTACTGTAGACTCCCCTGCTACAAATGCTGAAAAGGACTAAAAAATGATCTTCCAAGTATTTCTGAACAGCTACAAAACTTCCACAAACTTCCATTGATCATGGAATATCAACAGAAACAACACAGTATCACAAGAATTGCGTATGTAGGTATGAGAGTGAGAATGAGTTAAAATGAAGAACTGAATTTCATTAATGGTGAAGAAAGTTGGTCACAAATCTGTTGCTAACTACCTAACTGACTCTCAGGTGTTTGTCAAGAACCTAAGAGTAGTTACTAACTACTTTGGATAACTAGAAATGAGAGAAAGAAATTTAGTGTGTGTTTTTCAGACCTACAATCTACTTGTACAAATGAGCTAACAATGTCCTATTTATAGAGTTGGAATGAGAGTTTGTTGGATTTGGTGACGTGTTTAAGACAATGACAAGCTGCCAGGTGTACTCATTTGCTCAATTGTGAAATCCATCTCAAGAACACATTTGGGGGTTTTTGCTTGGATTAATTTCAGCATAATTGGTTGTTATGAACATATTCGTCTCTCAAAATGAAGCAGATTTCATGTTTACATCTTTGCTTGAAATGCATTGTAGAAGATTTCCACTCCTGGGCGCGTTTGAACTTGAAGTTGACATGTGGCAGTTTATTATTGGACAAGGTCGTGAGTAGTGGATCACTATCCAAAAGTGGATAAAGTATTATTGCATGTCTATCTCTCATTGGTTGGTTTTCGGCTGAGTGGAGAACACTATTTGGATTTGTTATTTAATAGCCGGCGGCTGAGTGGGCACATGTGGCAATCCATGTCACCTCTTTCCTTGATTCTCATTGGTTGCTGGCCTCTTCACACGTTGTCAACTTCAGCCCCTTGACTTGGCAGAATCTTCATTTAAGCTTGGAACTTCATTTCTTTGACATATTTGATCCTTTAAGCTTAAAATTTGTTCATAAAGCATCCTTTGACTCTTTGACTTCAATGTTGACCAAATTTGACTCTAATCTTGACTTTTCCAAAATTTGCACTTTAGTCCCTCATCTTTTGAATGTTGTCAAGATAGGTCCTTTGTCTTTTTATGGCTTGTCATTATTGATCCTTCTCTTGTCTTTTCATCATATTTTAGCTTGATTTCACATGTTTGCTTCAAATTTGTATCCTTGTTACCTAAACAAGCACAAACACAAAACATACCACATAATACTACTTTATTGTATAAAAGTTAGGTATTTGCTATGTGTTTTAGGGTGATTTGTTGACTTATTGATATGAGATTTCATTCATATCAATCAATATTCCTAGAACTCAACAAATTAGAATTAGAAACAATGGAAGTAGAAGAAGAATCAACTCTCTCATCACTAATCCTAGCACTAGTAGTAGCAGGGTCATTTGTCTTGGGACTCTAAGGTCTTGACTCTTTGCTTGAACCACATGATGCATAGTCACTGGCCTTGTCACTGAAAGTACAAGAGACAAAGTCATTAGTATTAGTAGAGCTTTTGGGAGACTCATGCATCTGTGATCCATCCAAATCAGTATACCTGGATATGGGCATAAATGTTCCTGTAAGAGGTGGAGGAAAAGCATGCATTGCTGCAGCTGGTTTAAACCTATTGTAACTAGGTTTTCCCTCCTCCTATTTGTCAGGATCAAAGACACTTGAAAAAGATAAATAAAAAACATCATTTGGACCAATATATTTGTCAAAGCCTAACCCTCTTTTAGTTCTACCAGACATGCTACTCTCTATCAGTTTGGAAAGACTCTTGGGTGCTTTTTTCTATTTATCAAATCTTAATAGTGTAGCATCCAAATTTTCTTGCATTTCTTGTTTTGCCCGAATACTCTCAGTGATAAGTTTTTTAGTATATTTAAGCATGTTAGTGGTATTCTCTAAATAAATGCTTAGTACTCTAATCTTATCCTCATAATCACGTTGAGTATTTTGAAGCCACTGCTTTTGTTGTTCTAAAGTTTTTAGAGATCTCTTATAAGCTTGAACTTCTAAAAAATATTTATCATTTTGAGCATTTAGTTCATTGCATTGAGTTAAGAGGTCTGAGTATTTATCATCACAACCAAGAGGGCAATTTTGTACCTGATTAGAGATTCCCATAAGAGCAAATTCTTCTGCTTCCTCTGCATCAGTTATGTGACCAACAATCATACCAAACACATCAGTAGAAGATTCAACTGATTCCAAGGTAGTAGTCTGATGATCATTCCAGTTGACCATGGAATCAACCGACACCAAAGCTTTCTTTTCATCCTTGAGCTCTTGAACCTTGAAGGCTGAATACCTGTTCTTCTCCTGGTCATTTTTGTTAGGGCTTTCCCTAGAAAAATGTCCTTGCTGCTGACATATATAGCATTTGACATCGCTCCTATCAAACCTTGCTTGCTCTCTTGGGTTGTAGCTGAACTTTCTACCGGATTTCTTTTCAAACTTATGAACCCGGAGATTGAGCATAGCCATCTGCCACTTTAGATCCATTTCATTCAAGTCAAGCTTATCAACCTGTTTGAAATCATCATAAGCTAGTTGTTGTTGTGGATCAACATCAGCAACAAAAGAGTGAAGAACAGTCTCTACCATGCTACTGGTCTTGGCTTTTGATTCAAGAGTAGTAGTATGTTGAGATGACAAAGTATAGCTTGGGCTACTAGCATGTGACATTGGACTAGAGCCCATGGAACTCACAAAGGCAGAGTTAGCAGGAGTGGGGTAGGAATCACTTGAGTACCCTCATACATGAGACTCAAAGGTTTTGAGTTTTTAGAACAAGTCATCAAAAGAAAGATATTCAAGCCCACCTTTAGCCTTTAGAGAGATGATTACCTGGTTCCATGAATGAGGCAGGGCTCTGAGAAACCTGGCATTAATGTCTTCATTCTCTGATTTGGAGCGAAGTTGATTCAATTGACTAAGAATCTTTTGAAACCTGTCATAGCCTTAATGAAGACCTTCTGTCTCAAAGATCTTGAATTCTTTAAATTCATCTCTTAGCATTGATCTGCGCATCTTCTTGGATTCTTCATTTCCTCCAAATCTTGCCCTAATGCCATTCCAAATCTCTCTAGCATCATCCAAGTGATAGAAATCACCCATATGATCATCAGGAAGAGACTAAAGAAAAATAGTTTTTGCTTTGATTTCCTTCTGAACAACAGTGATTTCTTCATGAGTTTTAGGATCTAGAATGGTGATATTACCATTCTTGTCTCTACCAGTAGTCTTCTTACTGTTGCCATTCTAAACAATTTTCCAAAGGTCTAGATCAGTGTTGTTGATCCAGCATTCCATCTTCATGGCCCAGCTATCATACTCCTCCTTATTCAAGAGTGGAAATTTTCCATTTGTATTGGAAACAGTAGCAACAATTTGATGTGTTTGCTGTATTGTGTTGGTGCTTGGTTCTCCTGTTTGAGTTGAACTAGAAGCATATATGATTAAACAAAGATGTTAATAATAAAAAATGGTTCTTCTTTAGCAGAGACTCTCCCAGGCTCTGATACCACTTGTTAGTAATACTAGATGTGGATCTTGCAGCCTGTTAAGGATGGTGGACGACTTCTGTAATCACAAGTCTATTCGCAGAGAGACTCTTAATGTAATACAAAGTATAAGTGCGGAATACAAATACTATGATCAAGAAGAAACATAATAACTAAATAACTTGATCCTTACTAAGGATTTCTACTATTAATATGAAATGAATAATGGTGAAAGGTGTGTCTAACCTTTCTGCCAATGGGTTCCTTTTATACTACAAGGAAAACCTAATACTACATTAAACATAAACGTGTAACTCTTGATATGCATATAATTTCCTAACATAGTTCATGCATATCCTAACAAACTACTAAGAATAACATTGTTTGACTTTCTACTAGACCAGGAGCACGTGTTGCTCCTACTACTACTAGGACCAGGAGGAACTACATACCTCCTAGTTTATCTATTACAACTATCTATTACATAGGTCCTAATAGCTTTAGATCGCGTTCAAATTGAATTTTTGACCGACAAGCTAGGATTGAGAACTTTCTTGCCTGAGACTCTAAAGGAATTGGCAGATGAAGCGAAAGAATAATGGTGGTAAAATATTCTCCGTGTCCTTGGTGATCATCTGTATATATTGTTTATATTTTTATCCACAAAATCAAAATACAAAATATAAAACCATATAAAAACCATAAAAATTGAAAAGTTCAGAAAAATCCAAAAATATTTTTACTTTATTTTTCAAAGGCATGTCTTTTGGGACGATAATATTTACGGCCTTAGAAATGTTGATCAATATTGACACGGTACCATAAAAAGAGTTCGTACAAAAGTTGTAAATATTTCATAAAACATGCCTTTATGGCTTGTAGTTATTTCAGTCTGCAACATGCTTTTCATATTCAAGTCAAGTATTTCTTATGAAAGCTTTGGCTCAACAACGGGAATTATTTTTCTCGGCCATGGTTTACTTTATAACCATGTAAGGGATCGTGTTTAAGTTATAACACAATCTAACATGGATATATGTACGCATCAGTGCATTTATTTGTTAAAACAAGAGAAATCTTGTTTTTATGAAGTTATCATCTCTACAAACCGAAGCAGTTTGAAATTGGTATCTATATACTCGACGATGCAACTACTCAAACGGCGACTACAACTCTTTCAATACAACATGGTTCAACAATTGAGGGGGAGCAATTGTCAAGTTCACAAATTGGTATCAAGACAAAAATACCAATCGTACATGTGGTGCCAAGAGATGACTTCAGACGTGACGAGGAGAACAACATTTGCCGACAAGAACCATGTGATCTTATCATATGATGTTCTCATCAATCAGGTCCAACCTTGTCAATTTACTCTTATATGGTGAATATGTGATTTTTTTACAAATCGGTATCATATCTCTCACATTGGTATCATGAAGATTAAACGGACTTGCATTTTTCTTCCCAAAAACTCTGTTAAAACTTTATAAAATCAATTGATATCAAAAATATCGGTTGGGTTAATATTTTTAATATGAGGGAGAAAATGTGATTTAATATGGGAAATGATTAATCACAAATGGTTTGACTTAACGTGATAGCTCATCCCGACATGTGCGAAATGTTTTCGAATATCGTGGCATATGTTAAGGGGGAGCAAAATGGATTTGCACATCAAATATGGATTTTCATGGTGACATATACTTACCCTAAACCCATTTATTTCACGACGATGAAGATTGTCGTTACATAAGGATGGTAGGATAGGTTAGGTCCAATGATTCTTCCAGAACCGGAGGAATCTTCCCAAGGACATTTCATAGCTAGAAATAGTAGTCCTTAGGAAAGATGGAGAAAGATTGTGAACATAGTTGAATGCCAACCAAGTACTTATGTTAGCACTGGAACAATCACAACAAGGTGCTAGTTATGACGTATTGGTAAGTGTTGAAGGGGTTGAAGAATGAAAAGAATTGTAATGATAAAGGGTGAAAAGAAAGAAGCCCTCCTTACAACCTTAGGCAGAAACAGGGTCAACTCATATACTATTGAGATCATTTTTAATGATGCTCGATATTGAAGATAAACATCATGGACCCAGTGATGCAATGCACAACCCATTCCAGCTAACTCAGATATCTCTTAAAAGGTATTTGTTTTAATCACACGGAGACAACGCATTATCTATCGATTTATTCACTTTGAATATATTGATATTGAAATGGTGGCACTCCTCTCCAGCCTCTAATCACTAAAAAATCCAAAATGCACGATCGAGTCTAGAGCCATTTGAGATCATCAAATATCTCATTAGGACACATTTAGATACTTACTTGCTTCTTCGCATACTGTAAAAAGTAAGAAAGATATTAAGAGTCCTACGCAAAATCTTCATGATCTTGCTTGAACATCCGAGTAGTACGCAAGTATTTACAATGAAGATGGAAATCCTTCTTGAGCGAACATTAAAAAGCTCATGGTAGGTGACTTGTGAGATTCTTTAAGAATCAAACTTGTGATAACTGGAAAGCACCCGTGGTTTAATTCTTAACTGAATTTAAACACGTTCCAGGCCTCTACGCAATATCTACGTGATCTTGCCAGAACATTCAGAGTAATACTTTTTAGTATTTATAGTGACGAATGGAAATCCTTCTAGTGTTAACGTCAAACAACACTTGGTAGGTAACTTGCAAGATTCAATATGAATCGAGCTCGTGACAACTGGAAAGCAACGATGGTGCGATTCTTTTATGAATCAAACTTGTTCCAAGAATCGGAATTGACGACTTCAATCATGCTGATAATTCTATCCAAATGATTCACTCTTTACGTTCGTAGTCAGCTTTAGACGGTCGAGTAAAGAGAACGGGTTCACCCGCAAAATCTTGTCAAGGAGGTTCTTAATTGGAACTACCTGCCACAAGTACGATATATTATATCGTCTAACAGTCTTCACCGACCGGAGGTAAAATTCTACCGAATTAGAATGAAATTTTCAAAGCCATTTCGTTAGTGTCTATTTATGTTACTACATTTGAAGACGGTGGGCGTTGCAGAATCCGAGAAGAAGTCGTCCCCGCATGCTTATACTTTATGTATTTAATACTTCATCTAATTCAAGAAAGCCTAAAAGTCAAATATTCCGCTATATCGAACTCTGAAGCTTTCAAGAATTTCGAAGGTATAAGTATGTGGGACATGAAGTCACGAAGAGGCGAATATCACAAGTGATGGATGCACAAGATTAAGGCAAGAGATTAATGCTCAAGATTGATATCAAAGATCACATCAATATATTCACGAGAAAAGAAAAAGAAATGAAAGACGAAGACTACAAGCTCAAGACAAGCATAGTATGCTAGGTTTATTTTATTATTGTAACTCGGGTAACACCCTTGTTTGGAGTGACCTCCTTTAGGGGGAGATTGTTAGAAATACGTTTTTACGTATTTAGGAAGATTTAGTCACTCCAACAATATATTAAGTAGTAGTTCGTAGTCTAGTTACTTTACATTAACTAAACAAGGAAAAGCCCGGTCCATGTCATGTACGGCCGGCCCAACTTGTAAGCCCAAGCCCATCTCATGGGCTTGGTATATAAACCCTCTTCTTAGTTGGAGAGGGTGTGGTTCATTCATTATTTCACATAGTTAAAGTTTGTATTTTCATACTTTCTCTCTCAAGTGTGTGTGTGATATCACCATCTCTTTCTATCTCTTTCTCTCTTTAGATTAAGCAAGATTTACAATATCTTACATACTGGTGTGTTTTGTTCATCAATGGGACAAAAGTGACCAAAATTGGTACTCAACTTGAAGCCTATGTTATTTCTGGCCTATGGAACTATCTGATAACTTTACTTATCTGATAACAATTGCAAAACAAAATCTAATAGCCGCAAATAACATTAAAACACACATCTTAATCTTACTTAATTTCATAATCATAGAAAATAAGAAAACAATGCATTTTGATATTTTTATCTTTTTGAGCAAAACAAAATCTAAAACAGATTCTAACTAAGCTCAAAATGAAAGTTCATTTCAAACTTAAATCAAAACCTAAGCCTAAGACAGTTTATGACTCTCTTCCAAAAGCTACTTTGTAGAAATTTAAACAACTACCTATTTTTTTATTTTATTACTTTTAATGAATTGAAAGGCAAAATAAGACTACCTTTAACCTCACAAATAAAAAGCGATTAAGCCTAAATCCTTAACCTAAGTTAGTGACAAGTAACTACGCTATTCCAAACAATATGTAATAGCATAAATTGAAACCTAAACTATGAAAATAAATGAAACATTAAACCAAGACAAGCAGATATTAAAACAAGATGAATTAATGAGAGGAAAACATAATCAAAACATAATCAAAACCAAAACAAAACATATAAGCACTTAACAAATAAACCAGATAAGCAGTTTATACAAAAATAAGTTTAAAAAGATTAAAGTAAACTTATAGGGGGTCTAAGCTCAATTGATCTGACCTAACAAACTATAAGAAACTCTTTCAGCCCTCTTCACCATATTTCACCCAAACCGAGCTTATAATCAGCTTATTCACCTCAGCTTATACTTAAAATCCTAAAAATCATGTGAAATTTCTTCAAATCTTCAAACTACTAACCACAATCTTCCCAAAAGCTTGTGATATTTGAACAAGAACAATAACACTTTTGAAACTCCAACTTATTTAACTATAAGCTGGATAAGCCGATCTACAGTACTTGAGACTAATTTTTGGATTTTCGAAAATAGGAAATTGCAAGTCAAAGTAAATAGGACATGATATTTAAACTTTGTAGAAAGTAAATGGATGACAATTATTTAAAGTGACATAAAATGTAAATTGCATTGATAATAAAATGGATGGAAATCAATATTCGATTTACCATCAAAATTGAAAAAAAAATACAATGAACAATCCCTAGTCTATTTATAGTACAAGATGAAACTTCTAGGATCCCATAAAGGGTTTACAAGTCACTATCAATAAAACTCAAGGTTGTAAAAATCATGAATCGCTAGTTGGCCGGTCGATCAACTTGTAACTTGTAATCTTTCTAGGCGGGATTGATCGACGATTAATCAGATCCGCATTTTTAGCAAATTTTGATTATTTCGGGTCATTTTTAGGTATTTCTAATGAGTTTTAGGTATTTTTGAGAATATTATTCTTAAAATCCAACTTACCACAAATATAAATAGTTGTTATAAGTGATAAAAACTGGTTTATAGTGAGCATTCGGTATTTTCAGCAAGATTTAAAGGTTTCTAGCATGTTTAACCTCCCTTATCCGTCGTTGACCACATTTAACAGCCATTAATCCCTTTTACATTAGTCGCCCAAGGTTGATGGCCTTGTAGCGATTAAGCGAAGATTAATCGGCCTTGTAGACCTTGTTTTGTAACACTGATAAAACCTGATCTATAATCGTGGCCCTTTATTATTTCTTGGTCCCAAAGGTTTAATCACAGCTGTTGGTTAATTTCTCTCTCATGGAAGATTGCTAATGTGTCATGGGATGATGGGACATGTGTGCTAGTATAACACATGATTTAGTGTCAATTCTTCCATAACATGTGCTTTCTCCCAAACTATTTTTCGATCACCACGTTCTCTCTTTTGATGAATTGTCATTTGATGATGTGGGAAAGGCTTATTGGTCATGTGGGAATGGAAGTGTGAGATTTAATTAGAACAAATACCTTGAAAAGTAAAAGCCCCTTTTGCTAGTAAAAACTGAAAGTGACGATGAATAGTAACTCTTCAAAAATTTGTCGTCTTTTCTTTTTTTTTGTATCCCTTTTTGTTGACTTAGGCTATGGGTTTGGTTTTGGGCTTTGGTAGAAAACGGGTTGTAGTAATATAAGTTTTAGGAAGTGTCAGGTTAAGTCCCTGGGTGTTTATATAAAATAGGTTTAGGGTAATGACAGTTAGGTCCTTGTAGTAGTTACCTACACTTAGTACTTTTAGCCTTCACATTAATTTTTAGTGATTACACATTTTAGTCCTCCATTGTTTAAAACTTGTTATAAGGACTAAAAGTGCAATATTGGAGAACTCAAGGGGCTGTTTGGTAACTTTAGGATTGTTGAAGGGTATTATGGTAATTTTTGAAAAAAGACTTGATAAAAACTACATGAAATAGAATCCCGACTTCGGATTTTTTGCACTTCTTCTTTTCTCGTGTCCATTTTATCTTCTTTTCATTGTTTTCTTATGATTTCTCGATATCTGTGCCTGCACATAAACAAACAACAAACACATGTATTTTCGGCACATTTTATGATGATTAGGACCGTTTTGATCACGTTATCCAAGAAAACAAGATAATAGATTATGATCTTATTAAATCCTCTGTACTTAACCATTGTTGTTTCCTCACGCAATACATAAATAAAGTATTAAACAACTCCGATTTTCATTTTTTAAAATCATTTATTGATTTATTAATTTATTATTGCGTAATGACATAATGTATCACTTTCATTATTAGAAAAAATATTTTCTAGGATCACGGAATAAGAACACTTTAATGCCTCCTACAGAGAGATTCGTCATCTTTGATTTTCACACGTTCCATGCCAAGCGTAAAAACATGATCATCGTTAATTACAAGTTACAATGCTAACACTACTCATATACGTTAATTGTGTAATACTTCTTCTCCCCACATTCCTAATAAATATTCGTATCTCAAGATTTTATTTTTGTCATGGATTATAAGGATTCATATTGACTTATTACGACACTTTTTAAGTCCAAAAATAAAGTAGGACGGTTTATTCGATAAGTATCTAAAGGACATTATCTTTTTAAAGATTCCATATAATTATTTAAAGACCATATCTTGCCATAACTTTAATCACGACTTGGGACCTTACTCTAACTGATCTTTAGTATCTGCTTTTCAAAACTTTTGATAAATCATTTAAGAAAAATGGTCATGGTCTTTTATTCATTCTTAGCTTACATCTTTTTAATGACTTTTGTCGAGATGCTTTATTGTGACCATGACTTTTCAATCCCTTTTTGGATTATTCAAAAATTTGCGTCCTTAACTCTTTTAAGTGTTTTTGGATAGCACAAATCCTCTTACCTTTAGGGTCTTTTTGGATTAAAACGAGCTCTCATGCCTTTCGAGTCTTTTTAATCTTTTTGCAAACTCTTTATCCTCAACTCTTTTGAGTATTTTTGGATAGAAAATCATGCCCTCGTGCCTTTCGAACCTTTTTGGAACATGGTCCTCAAATCTTTTGAGTATTTTTGGACATTTACAAAACATATTCCTCATGTCTTTCGAGCCTTTTTGAATTTACCAATCTTCGCATCCCGTTTAGATAAGTTATGTCTCGACATGTACTTTATCTAATTATTTGTAATTCTAAACGATCTTGTTCTAGAAGCTAAAAACCTTATAAACCGTACGACTCCATTTATTAATAATTTATTTATATACATTCATTGATCTTATGGGAGAAAAAGCCACAATTAAAATACATGAGTTTTTGAAAGAATACGAAATATTCTACGTTTAACAAGATAAATTATAATCGACTCTATCATCTCCCATTCTCTATTAAATAGATGCTTAGCCTACCAAGACGGAAAATCAGCGCCTTTAAAACCCACTTAGAGGTTAGCATGTTTTTCCATCTTTATTAAATCGAGAATGGCATATTTAATGTCAATTATAAGAACTTGCAAATTCTTGAGTTTTTTAAGCTAGAATTCGCGTTTTAAAGCTCTCAATATAAAAGACTAGCGAAACTCAATTTAAATATGTTAAGGAACGGGCTAAGAGCTCACGCTCGGTCAAGTAAAAAACTAATCTTATTCTCACCAACAGACAACTTACATTCGTGTCAAAAACACTTATTATGACGAGAAAATTTTAAAATTTATGCTATTTTATGAGCATTTTTGAAAAACGGAGTACGTGAAGACAACGAACAAAAGGAAAAGTATATCGATAGATACCCCCCTACTTAAACCGAACATTGTTATCAATGTTTCCAAGTCTAAGGGTGAAATATCCCCATACTTAGATTCGAAGAGTCGAACGCAAGAATCGAAGCATGGGAAGGGAATGACGCAAAATCTTAAAGCCATTATTAATTATGTAATAAAGATAAACGTTGGCAAAGGATATAATCATTGGATATCGAGATGTCTCAAATGATGGATCAAAACTCGAGTGACACGTGAAAAACAAACACGAGAGTCTTTGATATATGAGAATCTATAATCACAACATAAACGAGACAACACGAAACATGATACGTGAAGAAGCGCGAGACGCCTCGTATTTACAAATAGATTAGAAACGATAAAGGTAATATATACATGGATAAGCATGGGAGCTCTCCCACGAGGCGCCTCGTTTTCAATAAATGAGTCATAAGCTTGAATCTCATTCTATTAGATATGATCATTTAGGGAATAATGGGTAAAACCAATATTAAGGAATTAATCCTTAAATAAATACCGGGATCGAAGATTTTGTCCTCATTGTTAGATGAAAAATGAGATAACTAGACATCGAACAACATCTCAATGTGATAAATCCAAAGGTGGTCCATATAGAAGGGTGGGACCATAAAATGATGAGCTATCCGAGGTAAACTCGCATCATAAGTATAGAAGACTCTTCCATTGACTACTTCGGTGGAAGACCGAGATTTCCCTTTTTTCTTTGTTTCGGGATCAAATATCTCATCCTCGGTAGAGAGAGCATGAGGTAAAAAATATCATTCCCCCACACTAATCTCGTAGTAGGCTCATGAGGGTGTGGTGGTGATGTGTAAAAAGGGTCATCATGCAAATTAAGAAAATTATTGATTTATCCGTTTTAACATTTTTGTAAAAACCCGTTTTACAATTTTATGATTTAAAGGTGTATCGTAAACGATATTATGCACGCTAAAACTACTTATATTTAGTTCATGATGCGAGGGAGACTAATTATGAAGAGTATTTTCTAAAAAGAAAATCTCTCCCTCGGGGTCAACACAAAAATTATCACTTACAATGCAATCGAATTCTTGATTGAAAGTTATATTATCGTTCCAAAAATAATCGTCACTCTCAATCTCTTTATCAAAATTTGGTTTATCGAACCATGGTTACTCAAAACCGTCATTAGACTTGTAGATTTCGGCTAATCAATCAAAAGTGTCGAATTAGGACGTAAAACTTGTTAGAAATATGTTCTTACGTATTTAGAAAGGACCGGTCACTCCAACGAGATACATCTAGTATAATCTCGTGATCTAGTAATGTAACAATATAACCCATAAAGCCCACATATAGGGTGAGCTATATATACCCCCTCCTAGCATGTTAGGAGGGGTTGGTTCTCACATTTCATTAATCTAATATTACACTTTCATCTATTCTCTCCTTTCTCTCTCTAGTTTCTCTCACTAGTTCTTCATCTATCTCTCTCTTTAGATCATTCCATCTATTAGATAATCCAAGGATTACGTAGACCTACAATCGGTATCAGAGCCATGGGATGGTTGCTTTGTTTTTGTGTTTGTTTATCAAATTCGTGTGATTTTGATCTAAAACCCCAGGATCCAATTTTTTGTGTGTGTGTTATTTGTGGTTTAATCTTCCTAGAAATCACCTACATAGTTGTGGTAGTGATTTAGGATATTTGTTTTGGTCAAAAACACAAAATTTTTGGATCTTTTGGCTTGATTTTGGGGTAAAAACTCGCAAAAATCGATTTTGGTACGAACTCCACTTTAATTTCGAAATAAGTTTGAGTTATTCCGAATTCTGGACATATTCTGAAATCATAAGGAATTGTTATTCCGAAATCTTAAAGATTGGTTTGGATTCCGAAATTATAAGTTAGCTGGATTCCGAATTTATTTGATATTCTGAAATCTTTAAGATTGGTTTGGATTACAAAATTATACGTTAGCTGGATTCTGATATTATTTGATATTCCGAAATCTTTAAGATTGGTTTGGATTTCGAAATTATAAGTTAGCTGGATTCCTAAATCATCTTTTGATATTCCAAAATTTGTATTTTGAATTCATTAAGTTTGTTTGGGATTCCAGATTCTTGGCTAGTGATATTCCGAAATCATCTTATATTACAAAATCATCTTATATTGCGAAATCCTCTTATATTGCGAAATCCTCTTATATTGCAAAATCCTTCAAGAAGCCATATTCCGAATTCTGTCTTTTGTATTCCAAAATTATTAGTTGTTTTTGGGTTCCGAATTCTCAAGTAATATTTCAAAATCTTCACTAAGTTATATTCCGAATTTTGTGTTTAATTATTTAGAAATTCTTTGTTGCTTATTCCGAGATTATATTTGATCTTGGAATTTTTGGTTTCTCAAGAACACTTATTTAGGGGATTTCAAATTTTCATCAATAATAAAGGAATCAAGAACAATTACGGTTTATTCGGTGGTTTGTAAAACCCTGGGAATTTATTTCTCGGTTTCTCCATGAATTTCCGCATTTTTCTTTCGACAACAACAAACACAATTAATTTCTTTCATTTCTCGATCAACAAGTAATCCTTACCTTCATTTTCATCGAACTTCAATGGAACCGTTAAATTCGAAGTCTCAAGAGGGAGAATTGCATGAGATGCAAGACAACACTAGAGAAAGTGGTATAACTTTATTTCGACTACTTTAGTCTCATCTAGTGACCATTTCATGGTTCACGGAGGAAGCGAATTTGTGACACTCTTCGGTCAAGATCGTAACATATTCATCGACTCAATGCTCCTAAACGTGAACCAACTAGCAGAGTA
The DNA here is from genome assembly GCA_025667525.1 of Glebionis coronaria. Classification (NCBI taxonomy): domain Eukaryota; kingdom Viridiplantae; phylum Streptophyta; class Magnoliopsida; order Asterales; family Asteraceae; genus Glebionis; species Glebionis coronaria. Next base: position 147,412,804 of record CM046882.1, read on the forward strand.
ACTCTACAAAAATACTTCAATCATTCTGCATCAAAATCTGCATATAAAGTTTTCGTGACACAATTTACGCACTTCCTCCAATTTAACGTCGTTAAGTTTGACAATTCAGTGATCTGCTAGTCATTTCTTCAATACACACGTACCGAGGTTCAAGATTTCCGTGGTACTCTATTGAAACTCATGACATCGGTATCGTCTTCGATTTATAAAAGATCACAACTTCAACTAGTGTATGATAGTGGAGTGCAAGATTCTATGATGCAGATGCTAGAGGAGAATGGTCATACGGTTGACAAATTGGAGGCTGATAAAGATTACAGTGGCATAGAATCACATCATGATACCTGCAGCACGTCAGAGAATGTTACAGACATCTCTTATGATGACAACATACCCGTTTATGACGAAGAGCCTACAGGTACGGTACAATGGAATGTTGCATATGATGTATATGCCGATGAAATACCGCATGCTGAGCATTCTGAACTTATTTATGACACACATGGGAAGAAAAAGGGTGATAGCAATATTACTTCTGATTCATCCGATGTGAGTCATAAAGAGGGAGAGATTGAACAGAATGCTGTAAGTAATCATGATAAATGTTGTATGGCTTCTTCTAAGATTGAATATCTCGAAACGATCGTAGCTCAACAATCAAAAGATCATGAGGATGCCAAACTAGAAATTTCTAAGAAAACAGACAAATTCAAAAAATATTTTGAAAAACTTGAAAAGTCAAACGTTGTTCTTGAACAAAAATTGGATCAAAAAGTTCTAGATTCTAAAGTTGAAGAGGATAATCTTTTGAAACAAATTAAGTTTCTAGAATCTAAGTTGGCATCCCAAGATAAATTGATCAAAGAGAATTAGACTTTAAAGGTTCGAATTCAGGAAAAGGTTTTTGCAATAGCCGCTCTGAAAAACGAGTTAAGGAAAACTAAAGGAACTAGTGTGGACACTAAGCTTGAAAAACCATCAATCTTGGGGAAACCGCCTCAAAATCAGTCTGTTAGACAACTGACTGCATTTAGATCCGAGCGACCAAAATCCTCGAGACCACGGTTTGCCTCCCAAGTTGATATGGCTCATGTTTCTAAACCAGTCACTCCCCCAACTAGGCCTAATGTGACTAAATCAGCTTTTTAAGACCTAATCACATGATTGCATCTAGACTCACTAGACATAGTTCAAAGAACATGTCTCGAACTAGTTCAAATGACATTTTCCATAAATTTGGTCTAAGGGAAGCTAAGAAAAAGACATAAGTAAGAAGTGGAAATTTTAAACCTAGTCAGATGCCTTCTAGATTACCCAAATACTACTAACCGTAGCATGTCATATCCTAGGAGCATCAATCAATCATCTAGGAATTTTAGATCTTACTCGGACTTTAAATATGCTACTTGTAAAACATGTAGGAAATGTGTCTTTAAGGCAAATCATGACTCTTGTGTCAAGAAATTCCTTAATGAGGTGAACTCTTGTGCTAGAGTTAAATCTCAGTGGTTAGCTAGAATCAAACCCATTGGTAAAGTTTGGCGCCCCACTGGTAGGACTTTCACTCTTGTAGGAAACGAGTGCCCTTTAACTAGGATAGTCTCCAATCCTACCAAGACTACTAGGGAGAAAAATCCAATGGATGATCAATCACTTAGACCTAGTGATCCATCTACTCAGGTCATCTCTGACACAAGAAAAGACAACTATGAACCCCCACATGGTTCTAAAATAGATATCTCTAACCTATATAAAAGCATACAAACTTTAAATGAGAATGCATGTACCAAAGTTAGCGTTCAACACGAACAAAGTAGTCCAATCATTGTATACCGTTCATCTAAGGACACTATCAGAGTTTAGTTACTGAGGAAGAAGATATCAGAGAAACAAGTGTCTCAGGGGATTTCCAGTTAAGCTTACAAGACGGTTTGCAGTCACATGATAGATTGTAACCCACGCTTCAAAGAAAGGAATGTCTATCGCCGATGATAAACTTATCCTCATAAACGAGAAATTAAGTTTTCTCGGACACAAGCTTACATTAAAACTATTCAAAATTTTTAAGCTCGCGTAAATATCTTACAGTCAGATCACAGATTGTAACCCGTACTTAAAAGAAAGGGAAGTTTATCTCGTCAACGATAACTTACCCTCAAAATGAGAAATTAAATTTTCTCGGACATGAGATTACATTAAAACTATTCTAAGGTTTAAAGCTCGTGTAAATGGCTTACAATCGGATCACAAATTGTAACCCGTGCTTCAAATAAAGGGAAGTTTATCTATTCAACGATAACATACCATCAAAACAAGAAATTAAATTTTCTCGGACACGAGATGGAATTAAAACTATTCAAAAGTTTGTTGCTCGTGTATATGGCTCGTCGTTAAAAGACAGACGATGACCCGGACATCAAAGAAAGGAAAGTTTATCGCCGATGATAACTTATCCTAACAACAAGAAATTAATTTTCTCGGGCATGAGCTTATATTAAAAACATTCGAAGGTTTTAAAGCTCATGCACAATGACTTACAGTTAAATATCAAACTGTAACTTGGACTATAATTTTAGGAAAGCATATCTTTCATGATAACTTATCCTCGTAACGAGAAATTAATTTTTCTCGGTCATGAGCTTGTATTAAAACATTCCAAGTTTTAAGCTCAGAAAGGAAAGTGTATCTTTTAAATAAGAGAAGTTTTCCTCATAACGAGAAATTCACCTTTCTCGGTCATGTACTTTTTGTTAAAACATTCAAAAGTTTTCAAGCTCATGAAAACGAATTCTAAGTAAATGTAAGCTAAGGACTCGTTCTTCATATAAAAGGAAAGTTTATCACCAATGATAACTTATCCTCACAACAGGAAGCTTACAACTTCTCTGACTTGAGCTCGTTTAGTAAGATATTAAAAATCTTAAGCTCAAGTAATTGGTTTTCACAACCGTTGAACACAACTTTTCAAGAATTTTTTCAAAAGGTTTTTTAAATCTTTTAAAATTGTGTGTTTGTTGATGCAAAAGTTGGGGTAGACCAAGTTTGACCCAAACTAGGCTTAATTTGGGGTCTTGTGGACTCCGGCTCTGGCACCAAGTGAAACTTGTTTTAGGACCCTGCGCACTAGACAGACACCGTTAGACTTACCGTGGGTTTGTGACCCACGATTAGACTCCAGCGTGAGAGTAAGTAATTGATTTGAGTATATTAGTGTTTAGGGTATTGTGTGTATCGTACCTTTGTGGAACCGAAGGGGTTCCTTTTATACTCGAGAGAGTCCAGGCTGGGCTCCCTGTTCTTGCGGCCTAACAGAAGAGATAAGGACTCGAAATAGCTTCATCTTCATTATCTAACTAAGGCAAGTGTATATCCCTTTTCCTTAGGTGAATATAACTATAATATAAGTTATATTCTGTCAGATCCTGTCGCACTGCGACAAGGACTTGGCTAAGTAATCAACCTCTTATGCGACATCGGCTTACCGAGCCTTATGGGCCGTGTGCGCATATCGTACAAGTATCCAATCCATTCCTGATGGATGCGAGTAGTACCCGTGAGTCAGACTATCCAGCCCGACTAGGGACTATACGTCATCATGTCCCCTAGTCTAATGGTCGCAGGTCCAATCCGCGGCTACTAGACTATGAATCATCAAGGCTCGCTCACATAAATGCCCATAAATAAATAAAACCGCACAGTCATGACTTCAAATAAGTATCCACGTCAGACTCCACTATCACAGTCTTTTATTGAAAACTAGAAAAAGTATTAACCATATCAGAAGAAGCAATCAATGCACACCATAGGATGAACCAAACGTCATAGATACGTGCCACAAGATCCCATACATCCATAGGGTATATAAATGTAGTATGACAGTCAGTTTCTTCACCTTTCCAAAAAATCTTCCCACCATTGCTGAAAATTGTAAGAACCACTATTCTTAACAAAATATACTACCTTCGCCCCCGCTTGAAACACCCACAAGAGTAAAAAATGGCAGCCCAACTATTTGATGTGACGTCCCGTATATCCGAACAAGAGCTCTCTCATTTCATCACTAAGTACCACATCCCTTAAGATCTTCATCCGACTGTGCCAGATCCACAAGCGCATATTGGAAGTTTTCCTGACGGAAAAATTGGCATATACATAGGTTCATTGAGTTTTCCAACAATCGCATACCTCTAAGCCGTTTTCTGATACACATACTAAATTATTATAGTATCCACCTTTCCCTGGCTACATTGTATAGGTGCCGTCAAAATCTCAAATTTTGAGATAAACTGCTTACTAAAAAACGTTGACCCAACCATAAACCTGTTCCGCGCCTTCTATAGACCCACATGGATGAATGGATGGATAACCTTTGCGAAACGCCCTGGTCAACTACAATGCTATTCGGAAAAAGTAGATTCCCTGAAGAAGTGGACCGACAAATTCTTCTGGGTAGACAAAATTGTTTTCCCATTTGACTATGATTTCATCACCTCCGAGACAATGATAAAAGATGACCGCCCAATTTCCGGTTCGTACAACGATGGAGACGCACAACTAATTAGCGCTGATCGGATACCGATGCACGGATACCTAGAGACGCTGCTATACGCCCTAGGTCTGAGCCATACGTCAACTCTTCCTGCCAACCACCTTCCTAAATACTTTGATGACTTTGACCATGGTAAGAAAACCTTATTTTGGTTGCTTCCCCTTCCTCTTTTTTTTTTGTTTTTTTACCGAAAAAGTAAACCATTCCTACACATATACTCACGCCTCCTTCATATGACTGCAGAATTAACTTATACGCAGCTCGTGAAGCGTGATAATCCGTGCGCCGTGACTATGAACGCTCGACCCTTCACGCCAGTTGAGCTATCAAATGGATGGTGTATTGGTCAATGTACCGTAGCCCTGAAGTTTCCTTCTCCCGCACCCAGTGGGAATGCCGAGATGACAACCGCCATAAACGCTACCCCTATCCAAAGCGTACCCTTCACCATAGAGTCTCCATCCGAAGAAATGAGTCAAGGAGATGAAGAAGAACATCGTTCCGCAGAGGACTCGCACACAGGCCCATCCGCAGAGGTCATACCTGTGTCGAGTTACAAAAAATTACCATGCTTCCCCATACAGCAAATTCCCAGAAGGGGGAGAACATTGCAAACAAGACCATGTGCCAATGCGATATCGTGGGGAGCACTTCCATGGCCCCGGGAAAACATACAGCTATCAAGGTATACCACTACGCCCTTCTTAATTTCGCAAAAAACAAACAATGCGCGTGCCTCTAATATTCGTAGGACATCAAATTTGCAGCTCCCTTGCTTCCAGGACCGAGGCGGGTACCAGTGCCGCGAAATCCAACAGATTCTCTCCTCCCTGCCAATGCACTCACTCATGCGCTCTAGATGGCGCAGATGTTTGTAGGGCCTTCCTTCAACACATAACTCCCCTTGGTCGCGCCCAACGTTTACACGAAATGTCCGACGAACTACTAATGAGGGAGTTGGACATAATTGCCGCACAAGAAGTAACTTTAGCTGCCTACTTGAAAAGGAATATATCCCAGCTGTCCGAGCGTTTAACACAAGCAAACGAACAGGTCCACCAAGTTACAGAACTAAAAGACCTCGAACTTGTAAATGCTAAGTGCCAAATTGCCCGCTAGCGCGCTGTGTCTAGTATAAATGTCGAATCCATTCAATATTTAGAGGAATAAAAATCCTCGCTTTCTGAACCTCTAGATCATGAGCGCCGCCTACGAGAAGAGCAAGAGGACGAAAACCACTGGGCCATGGATAAACTAGAAGAAGGCATGAATGTTCTTGCTTTGAATTGCGATAATTTTGTCACCAAATTCCATAAAGACATTGCTAAGAAGTATGAAGTTCTAAAGTCTATGAGCACGGATTTTGATGAAGAGCTATATCTGCACCTCACCGCAGTGCGCGCCGAGAATTGATGGTTAATAAAACATGGTCTTCTACTTGCTGCCAAAGGCGCATTGAAATTACCCCCTTTTGATAAAGCGGTCAAGGGTGTATACGATGCCACGCTACTTCTTGGATCAAGCCTCGCCATGGAGCGCGCTCTCAAAGAAAATTTACTAAGGGGTCCTTTGAAGGGAAGTGACATATGTTCCAAGTATGCGTAGGAGATGTTTGACCCCGTCTTCCACAGATTTGGGAACCTCCCGATGCCCATCCTAGACCATATCGAGAAAGACCAGGATCTCCCAGTTAGTGTAACCATGACAGGCCTTATGCTTCTAGATGAAAGTGCAGACCCGACAGAAGGAGACCCTGAAACCACGGGCGAGTCGGACCTATCCCAACTACAAGTTCCTGTGTATATTTCTTGCGCACCGATACTGATTCCGCTGGAAGACAAATTGAATAAGCACGTGCGTCATGTTGCTAAGAAGAATCGCACCTTCACAAAAAGCGTCGTCATTGGTCTAGGCCTGGCACATCCTAGTCGGTCTGATGGTGTGCCCGTGAGTCTTCCTTCCATTGATGTGTATCATACACGCGTGCTGCGATATATGAAAGAGGCATGGTCACAACATTGCGTATCACGGAACCCACGACATCACCTGTTAAAGAGGTCACTGTCAACGAGCGATCTTCTATTGAAGGTGTCTTGCCTTATCATATCTGTTGTTGTATCTCCCACACACTAATCTTGTAAATTAATAATTTTATAATGATGATAACGACCCATATGTTTGTCATAACGTCCTGTATTATGCTCATGTGTAGTCGTATATATATGTGACCAGGTTCCTACACCCACACCTGAGGTTGTGTGGGAGAACGCCTGTTTATGAGTACGCCCATTGGAGTGCGACTCTGGACTTATGGGTGAGTCTAAAGGTCATTACGTGTGGTCCTGCCACTACTACCATACGTAATGTCATTGAAAATGACATGTTCGTTTGGCGTGCACACTGTGCCTATCCATCATAAAGTATGAGGACTAATATACTTACCACAATGTCTTGTGAAAAGCTGCCTAACAAATGATACATGATCCGGTGTCGCTTGGGGTGCAACTCTCTTATGCGACAAGTCTAATTATTAGGGTAATCTTATTCCTCTTATTCCGCCTGGAAATGTTATTGTACATGTACATCTGAAGGCCAAATTTAAATAAAAGAAATAATACTTACATGCATTAAAGATAAGAAAGAAAAAACATCATTTGGACTGCGGAACTAGCTAGGAACCGCAACGTTTTATTCATACCCTTTGCAAATGTTTTGAAACAAATAACAAAAACCTAAAAAACGATCAAAAAGAAAAAATGCATGGATCCTTATTGGGGCTATTAGTAGCCAAGAGAATGGTCCATGCCAACTATGAGATATCTCAAGGAGAATATCGCCCAGAACTCTGGTCGTCTCTTAAGTTATTCCTTGTAGGGATAGATAGCGACTCTGCATAGCCATGCACACTCATCCTAGCCTGTGAGGATCCTTTGCTCGCCTGACCTTGCTGCCTCGTGCTTCATGCTGCCTGTAGTACGCCCATACGGTCCCGCTGCCGCATGGTATGTGGAATTATCCTGGCTGCGGGGACGACTGCTCCCCTGCGCTGCTGTTGATGGTTACCTTTAGTCGGGAGCAGCGTTACCGCGTGTCGCGCCATATTTCCTATTAACGTCGTAAGGGAACCTAGAGTACGCCCCAACTTTGAGAATAGTCCTCCTTCCTCTACGCATTTGGTTGAGAGTGGGCCAGTAATCATGTTAGAATTCATCCGACGTCTTGAGTCCGCTTGGCACCACTAACAACGCGCCACTCTTTTGCGCGCATCCTTATGTGCAAATGGCCAAAAGTACCCTGGGCGAGCGACTTCCTCAACCATAGCTACCGAGCCGCGAGGACACACCCTTCTGTGTGCGTCTTCCACTACTGGCCGCGCTTGATCTGGTGCTAAGCATTGCAACATCCAACCTTTTCAGGTTTGCATGTACAGCGTTCCTTTGACAATTTGAAAGTGCTTAGCTCACACCTGTATCTGCCTAGCCTTCCTTCTGCTGCTTGGCAATTTATTATGTGACAAAAACTTTCGAATGGGTGTCATCCATGTTGGTGACTCCATGTCCGCACTCACATTTTTGTGCAAGATAAAATCGACTAGAACGTGACCAGGAGGCTTATTCATGTTTACAATTGAAAGTTGGTCCATGTACACTGAGATTTCGTCCTCCTCTTCTACAACCCTTCGTATAGCAAACTCAGCGAACCGTGCCGTCATGTCCCGTATCTTTTCCATATACTCGATTAGCACCCGTTCTCGTGGCTCGCATGACCCATTGACTATGCTTGCCACCAGAGGGTTGTATGTGTAGGCCACTAGGCGCTTTATGTCCATTTTTAGCGCTAATCTAAGACCTGCTATGAGGGCCTCGAAGTCTGCTTCCATGCTGGTAGTGGGGAAGTCAAACAACAAGGCGTACGTGATTTTTATGTCGCCCTGGTTCATGAGGATGAACCCTGCATCTGGCCCCCCTTTTCCTGTGAAGCATGTCGAGAAAAGGACCCACGAAAGTCCTGACAGCGATTCCGCGCACACAGATATGCTCGGTGCCTAGGATTCCTTCAAGACACGCCTCCTTCTGTTCATCAGTGGACTGGGCTCTATATCATGTTGACACCTGTCTGCCTGCTTCCAGTACTGGTGCTAGAAGTATTGTTACCCCCTTCGATTGTGTCTATGATACGGATGCTAACTACTCCATTTTGCAACGAGAATTGGAACATACCATGTGCCGTGGAAGGTACTGCTCGCAACGTCTTTAGTGTCGGCTGTCCAATTATCCCGTTGTACGAGGATTCAGAGCGCACAACCATGAAGTCCATCCACTCCGTCGTCGAGTGTTGCACGTTTCCAATGGTCACCTGTGTGCAGAGATGCCCCAGTGGTCGAGTCTTATCACCGCTAAACCCTGTGAGAATTTGTGTTGTCTCTTCTAGTTCCTTCTTTATTTCCCATGGCAGCCGTGTGAAACAATGTTCGTTTAATATGTTTGTTGCAGACCCCCCATCGACGCACATGCCTTCTATAGTGTGGTCACCGAGGGCTATGTCAATTGTCAACCACCTGACTCTGTAGTCCATATCTGAAAGGATAGGGAATGTTATTTCTTTATCGTGCGAAAAGTCCGCGACCACTCTTCTTTGCATGAAAGATTTTTCCCTCTATACCATGTATATGGTTATAGGTTTATCCTTCTGTTTTTTCACTTCGACCTTCTTCGCATCCGCGTTCTTTCTCCAATCTCTTATCAGGTGGTTCAGCTTCCCTACTTTTACCAGGCTTTCAATGTGTCTTTTCAACTGAATACACTCATCAGTAGCGTGCCCTTTATCATCATGGTACTCACAGTGCTTTGTGTTATCTTGTTTATCTACTGCTCCCAACATTGGGCTAGGCTTTGGAAAATTTTCTCCTTCTGACAGAAATATCTCTCTGGAGGTTTTTTGCAGCGGGGTGAACTTGTTGTTGTTGTTGTTGTTGTTGTTGTTGTTGTTGCGCCCTTGCTTTGCCGCTCCTTGGAAGTCCAACGTGCGACTGATATTTTGCCCATATGTTTGTTTCATGGGCCTGTCTTGGTACCTGTAGCCCGACGCCATCTATCGGCTATCTGCTGCTGCGGTTTCTGTTTGAATAAATGCTCGGATATTTTTAATTACCCTGTCAAATGTTGTCGGGGTCCTATCGTTCAACTTTTTAATTAGGTCCGGATTTGTGATGCCTGCGAGGAATCCATAAATCTTTAGAATTTTGGGCAATCCTTAATCTGGTTGCATTCAAATCTAAAGCGTTTCATGAAGTCCTCTAGGCTCTCGTTATGCCTCTGATTCACTCTCGCAAGTGCAACCGGGCTTTTGTCATACTTCTTCTGCTGTACATAGTTCCTGTGGAATGCTCCGAGCGTTCCTGATGAGCGTCGAGTTGAACATATGACACCACACGACTTCTGGTCATTGCTCTATCTCTGCCTGAGATTCGAATACTTTCAGGTGATCATCTGGATCTGTCGTGCCGTCGTAGGTCTTAACAATGGATGGCGTGCGTCTTTTTTTGTTATCCCTGAAAGTAGTTATGCGTTCTGAAAACGCGCTTCCTTTCTCTCGATGCCATGACAAGGTCCATTGATCTTCACCTTGTATCATTGGTCTCTTTGGTGCCCAGCGGTGTTTTCTCTCATAGTCAGAGGAGTCAGAGTCCTCAGGGGATGAAGGAGAGACCCTTTTATGGCGGGGTGGCGGTCATTATGATTAGAGTCCGAGGAACCTTCGCTTGAAGAATCCCTCTTGTGCTTCCTTTCAGTTCTCTTGCTCTTCTCCTGAACTTGCAGATCCTGAGATTCGTCTCCTTCTAAGGGGCCTAGCCTTTTAAGGGTGTTTTGTCTACTAGTAGGGTTAGGCCCTTGTCTGTCCTTCAATCTTTTGTGGCAGTGGTCATTGACTGGTGTCATGAAACCATCCTCTTCTCCCGAGCCCCTGCAGCTGTCTGAGGATGATGCGTCTTCAATGAGAGGCGCGTCTGAAGGGGATGCTGGGATCTCAGTCGCTCTTTGCTTCCTCTTCTTCTCCTTTCTAGCTTCCTTACCAGATCTTGAGCCTCCCTTAGACTTGAATTCTTTATCAAAGTCCAAACTGATCCGAAGATCTCTTCCTGGATTCGCCCTCATTTGCGCCCTCATGAGTGGGATTAACGCCTCATAGTTTTCTGCGACATAGTCGCTCATACTTTGCTTTGCCAAGGGGAGGATTTCTGTCTCTACCTGCGGATCTGTCACGGGGCCTTGATTAGGGATCTTCTGAGAGGATGATGCGGTTCCAACCACCTATGGGGTTGGAGTGACTAGCGGAGAGAAAGATACTTGTAGTCCTTTCCCTCCACGACTTGGGTTGTTTGGTTCAAACCTTGAGTAAGGACCTGTTGCCTTCTTGGATCCACCTTTGGGTGGGGGCGGGTTTGCGCCGTTTTTCGTCATTGGCTAGAGTTTAGTTTGAGGCCCCATAGATGGCGCCAACTTGTTGATGCAATAGTTGGGGTAGACCGAGTTTGAATCAAATTAGGCTTAATTTAGGGTCTTGTAGACTCCGGCTTTCTCACCAAGTGAAACTTCTTTTAGGACCCTGCGCACTAAACAGACACCGTTAGACTTACCGTGGGTTTGTGACCCACGATTAGACTCTAGCGTGAGAGTAAGTAATCGATTTGAGTATATTAGTGTTTAGGGTATTGTGTGTATCGTACCTTTGTGGACCGAAGGGGTTCCTTTTATACGCGAGAGAGTCCAGGCTGGGCTCCCTGTTCTTGTGGCTTAAGGAAGAGATAATGACTCGAAATAGCTTGATCTTCATTATCTAACTAATGCAAGTTTATATCCCTTTTCCTTAGGCTAATATAACTATAATATAAGTTATATTTTGTCTGATCCTGTCGCACTACGACAAGGACTTGGCTAAGTAATCAGCCTATTGTGTGACATCGGCTTATCGGGCCTTATGGGCCGTGTGCGCACATCGCACAAGTATCCAATCTATTCCTGATGGATGCGAGTAGACCCGTGATTTGGACTATCCAGTCCGACTAGGGACTATACGTCATCAGTGTTCAAAACGTTTTGATAAAAAGAGCAGGTCTTCTGGAATCGATAATATTTACGATCCTAGAAATTTCATTCAATAATGACACGGGGTTGTAAATAAAGTTCGAGCAGAAGTTTAAATGATTTAAAACATGCTCCATATGGTTTGCTATTATTTCAGATAGTAACCCGCCTTTCATATTCACGTCAAGCATTTCACCAGAAAGCTTTGACTCAACAACGGGAATTAATTTTCTCGGGAATGATTTATTTTATAACCATGTAAGGGATTGTGTTTACGTAATAACACAATCTAACATGAATATATGTATGATTCAGTGCATTTATTTGTTAAAACGAGAGAAATCTTGTTTTTATGAAGTTATCATCTCCATATACCGTAGCAATTTACAATTGATATCTACATACTCGACGATGCAACTACTCTAACGGCGACTACAATTCTTTCGATAGAACACGGGTCAACGATTGAGGGGGAGAAATTGTCAAGCGTTCAGAATCTTCGATGCCGAAAGTGCCAAGTTTACAATTGGTGTCAGGACAACGATATCAGTCGAACACGTGGTGTCAAGAGATAACTTCAGACGTGACGAGGGAGACCAACATACGACAACAAGAACCACGTGATCTTATCACATGATGTTCTCATCATTCTGGTCCAACCTCATAAATTATCAATCTGGTGAATACATCATCATATATGATCTTTGCATGTGATAAGTACCTTACACTTATGTTTAAAAGGTATTTAGATTATGTATCACGTACACCCTCATTAATTTGAGGGGGAGCTTGTGAAAATCATGGAGATAATTGGGTTTGCACTTTTTTCTTCCCAAATTTTCTATAAACTTCATTAAATCAATTGATATTAGAAACATCGATTGGGTTAATATTTTTAATATGAGGTAGAAAATGTGATTTAAGATTGAGTTCAATAATGGTTTAATTAATGTGATGGCTCATCCTAACATATGCGAAATGTTTTCGAATATCATGGCATATGTTAAGGGGGAGAAAATGGATTTGGATATCAAAAATAGATTTCATGGTGACATATACTTACCCATAACCTATTTATTTCACGACGATGAAGATTATGGTGACAAAAGGATGGTAGGATAGGTTAAGTCCAATGATTCTTCCAGAACCGGAGGAATCTTCCCAAGGACATTTCATAGATAGAAATAGTAGTCCCTAGGAAAGATGGAGAAAGATTGTGAACGTAGCTAAATGCCGACCAAGTACTTAAGTTAGCACTCAAACAATCGCAAGAAGGTGCTAATTATGACGTATTGGTAAGCATTGAAGGGGTTGAAGAATGAAAAAGAATTGTAATTATAAAAGAAAAGAAAGAAGCCCTCCTTACAACCTTATGCAGAAACTGGGTCAACTCATATGTTATTGAAGATACACATCATGGACCCACTGATGTAATGCACAACCCATACCAGCTAACTCAGATATCTCTTAAAAGGTATTAGTTTTAATCACACGGAGATCAACATGTTATCTATCGACTTATTCATTCCAAATAAATTGGTATTGAAGTGGTGGCACTCCTCTGCTGCCTCCGGTCACTAAAATCCAAAATGCACGATCGAGTCTAGAGCCATTTGAGATAATCAAATATCTCATTAGGACACATTTCCATAGTTACTTGCTTCTTCACACACTGTGAAAAGTAAGAAAGATCTTAAGATTCCTACGCAAAATCTTCATGATCTTGCTTGAACATCCGAATAATACAAAAGTATTTACAATGAAGATGGAAATCCTTCTTGAGTGAACATCAAAAAGCTCAAGGTAGGTGACTAGTGCGATTCTTTATGAATCAAACTTGTGATAACTGGAACGTAACAGTGGTTTAATTCTTAATTGAATTTAAACACGTTCTAAACCTCTACGCAATATCTTAGTGATCTTGCCAGAAAACTCAGAGTGACACTCTTTAGTGTTTACAATGATGAGTGGAAATCATTCTAGTGTTAACATCAAACAACACTTGGTAGGTAACTTGCAAGATTCTATCAAAATCAAGCTCGTGACAACTGGAAAGCAACGATGGTGCAGTTCTTAATTAAATTTCACTTCTTCCGGGTATATGAATTGACGGCTTCAATCGTGCGGATAATTCTATGCAAATGATTCACTCTTTACGTTCGTAGTTAGCTTTGGACGGTAGAGTAAAGAGAACGGGTTTACACGCGAAATCTTGTAAAGGAGGTTGTTAATTGAAACTACCTGCCACAAGTATGATATTTAAATATCGTCCAACGGTCTTCACCGACCGGAGGTAAACTATTACCTAATTAGGTTGAAATGTTCAAAGCCATTTCATTTGCGTCTATGTTTTGTTGCTAACTGTCTTATGCAGCATTACAAGATGGTGGCATTGTGGTGTCCGAGAAGAAGTCGTCCCCGCATGCTTATACTTTCTACACTTAATACTTCAACAAATTTAAGAAAGCCAAAAAGTCAAGTCTTCCGCTGTATCAAACTCTAAAGCTTTCAAGAAATTATAAAGGTATAAGTATGTGGAACAGGAAGTCACGAGGAGGCGAATATCACAAGTGATGAATGCACAAGGTTAAGGCAAGGAAACATGCTCAAGACTAAAGTCAAAGATCACATCAGCATATTCACATTAACAAGATTGAAGACTCAAGCATAGTATGCTAGGTTTAATATTTTCTAAAATGGTGTAACCTCCCTAATACAAGGTTTTTAAGCTCGTATGAAAGTTCGTAAAACTGATCTTTTCGAATTGATTACCGATTAAAAGTGCGACTCAGTTGTTCTTGGTGGAAAGTAAAAGGGGGTTTGGTTTTCTATTCTACTAAAAAGTATTAAATGCGTGAAATGATAAAAGTTTAAACCAAAAACAGTTAATAAAATAAAGCTTGAAGTGAATTAAAATTAAACAATTAAACAATAAAACAGAAACAGTAAAATACCCCTTACTAAAAAATGCTTGATTCAGAATATAATGCTTGATCCGGAATATAACCTTTATTCAGAACATATTAGACAAAAACCTTCATCCGGAATATCTTGCTTCATTCGGAATGATTTGCTTCATGCGGAATAAACCCTTTATCCGGAATACCCCTTGATCCGGAATAAAATGTTCACCCGGAATAAACTTTGGTTCGGAATATTTCTCAGACCTTCATTCGGAATAACCTTTATTCGGAATAACAGAAAGCTTCATTCGTAAAAACCTTTCTTCGGAATAATTGGACTCATGCGGAATAGTAACTCATCCGGAATATAATGTTCATTCGGAATGAAACATTGATCCGGAATAATTAAACTAAATTGCTGATTCGGAATAAATGATTCACCCGAAATATTAATTATTCCGAATGAACACACTTATTCGGAATAACTAAATGAAACTTGCTGGTTCGGAATACTGCTTGATCCGGAATATTTATGAGAAAAAAACTTTATTCGGAAAAATCAAGAAAATGCTTCATCCGGAATAAATATTGAAATGCTTCATCCGGAATGTTTGACTGATCCGGAATAATTAACAAAAAACCTTTGATCCGGAATATTAATTTGATTCGGAATCTGGGGATTTTAAGAACTCGAAGAACAGTAACAATGCTATAAGACGAATTTGAACCAAAATTAACCTAGTTTTCACCAAAGATTAAACAATACTAACCACCAATTATTTACTAATAATAAACATCAAATCAAATCAACAAAAACACAAAACCCACATACTTTTGAAGATTAAAATCAACCAAATAAAAACTTAAGACTTTGAATCAAAAAGAGAAAGATGAACAAGATTAAAGGAAAGATTATATTGAAAGATTAAGGTTAAACAATCAAAAGGAAGGATTAAAACTTACAAGATTTGTGGATCAACAAAAATGAAAAATCACCAACACCTTAATGGTGTTGGTTACCTACGAAAATAAAGGAAGGAAAAACTGGAAATGAAAAACTAGTCTAATGTTGTGAAGGGACTCCTATTTATAGGCCTTCAAGCTGGTTGGTGAGTGGGCTTTCTTCCTTTCTTTTTGTCTTCTCGTCTTTTCAGAAAAGTTGACGTTTTCGATTTGGATTCGGGATTTGTCGACGAATAAATTCAACTAGTCTTTTAACTTCTTCGTTTAATAGACTTGAGTCCTTCGACATAAGTAAATCTTCCATCTTTGGTCCTTTTCTTCGATAAATCTTCAAATAGGCCCATTGACTTCAAATCTTTTGTATCTCTTGGACAATAGACTTCGTCTTAAGTCTTTTTCTTTGATAAAACTCGTGCAATCGCATGTTTTCTTCAATATTTATCCGGTTGGCTCTGAAAACACAACAAACACACAAACCACGCATAATTCCAAACTAATGATATTAAATACGTGTTTTGGTCTCGTTTTACCAAGAAATAAGTGGTAAAAGAATGGGTGTTTTCACACCTATCAAATCCCCTACACTTAACCATTGCAATGCCTTCATGCAATGCATTAATTTTAAAGCACGGTTTACATATCTCATCATAAATAACCCACATTAGCTTTTATTAAATTCTAAACACTAAGGAAATCAAAAGAACAAAACAAGTAAAGAATTCAACGACTTACATTGGGGTTTTAGGATGTCATGAATGTTCATCATTCTCAAGTTTCACGTTCCCCATACCAAGCTTAAAAACAAGATCATTGTTATTATAAGTTAGGAAACTATCACGAACTCATGTGGCCCAATTATTCACTTAGACTCCCTTGTTCCTAGGTGTATCTCTTATATTTTAATATTGTCTTAAATGATCACGAGGATGCATTGTTTGACTTATTTCGATAGTTATTTAGGCTGAAAATAAAGTGGGACGATTTAATCAATAGTTAGCTAAAGGACAAAATCTTTTAAAATTTCTTTTCGAGACCTCATAAAGTTCATATCTTGGCATAACTCGTTTCACGATTTGAGACCTTTCTCGGACCGATATTTGGCAGCGACTTCATACTTCAAATCTTTGAGAGACGTTCTTGAAATTATGGTCTTCTCTTCATAATAGGAATTTCTTCACTTGAAGTTTTGAGAGATTCTTCATATTTGGACCACGACTTCTTCATTTTTCTCCAATCTTTATTTTGGACTTTGATATACAACGATCCACCTCCTTTTAGGACTTGGATCTATTTATCCTCATACCTAGCTAGGGTCTTTTCGGATAGACTTCTCCATGATCTTTTGGGGAGTTCTTGTTTTTTGTCGTGTGTCTCGATCCTTCATATTGATCTTTGATAAATGATTCTTCACATCACTTTTGGATCTTTAGCAACAAAATGTAGCCCGCATGCCTTGTTAGGGCATTTTTGGACTCGCCAATCTTCGCATCCCGCTTCAATAAGTTATGCCTTGGCTATGAACTCTAATTAACACCGAGCAACTTTTAAACGATCTTGGGCTAGAAGCCAAGTAACTTTTCAAATCGTACAACCTTATTTATTGCAGATAAATTTATTAGCAAGCGATGGGAGAATAGGCTTATAATCAACTCACAAAAATCATGAAAGAATACCAAACTTATAATTGACTTTATCATCTCTCGTTCTCCACAATTTAAAATCTCAAGGAATGAGACTCGTGGATGCTTAGCCAATTAAATCAAAGTTTTGGGTTTTCGAGTCGCCTGTAGGATCTTGCATCTTCTTAGACTCTTTTAAGTTTAGAATTTGCGTTTTAAAGTTCCCTTGATAAACGACTCTCTAGGAGAAATTATAGGAACTTGCGAAAAGTTCTTGTTCTTAACCCGTGAGAGTTAAGACTTTCGCGTTTTAAAGCTCCTTATATAAAAGCCTAGCAAAACTTGACTTAAACACGTTAAGGATACTAGCTAGAGTAAACTTAGATAAGTAAACTCGGGTTGAGTCAAAATATTCACGACTTTGAAAAATTTAAAACTACTTTATTGAAAATTTATTCTAGCAAGGAAAGAAAATAAACATAACAAAGGGAAATACAACTAGGCCAAAATAGATTAAAAATTTTGAAAAATGTCAAAAAATCGAATTTTCCGATTAAAATGAGGACAAATTCATGGAAATGCCCACTTACTTCGATAGAAGTCCCCCCTTCACTTGATATAAAAATTGTCCTCAATGTTTAAGCATGTGGGAAAAGTCTCCCCTACACTTATGACATTGTGCACGTTGTTTAAATATTGTTAAGGAGAGGACAACTATAGTGATCAATTTCAAATGAGAGTATGAAGAAAACTGAATCACGATAGTTGAGAGATAGAACCAGATTGCAGATAACACGGGAGCACGGTTCTTCAAAGATTACAAAAGTACACTTATCCCTGTAATCACATCACCATACAAACACAAGCGACCTATAAAGGTCCCCCTACACTTAGGAGGTAAAATGGAAAGGGATAGATACTCGGGTTGCCTCCCGAGGAGCGCTTGTTTTTTATAACCGAGTCACGAGCCTGACTCGACCCAAAACTAGTTCATGGGAAACGTGGTGAGGGATGGAATCATCTCACGAGAGATGTCCTCACCAAAGTACAACTTCAAACGCTGGCCATTCACCTTAAAATTTGGCCCATTTGGCTGAGAAAGCTCAATGGTGCCATAGGGAAAGACGTTGGCGACGGTGAATGGACCAGACCAGTGGCTCTTTAACTTGCCCAAGAAGATCTTCAACCGAGAGTTAAAAGTAAGACTTGATCACCAACGTGGAACTCTCGGTTCTTAATCCTTGCATCATGGATAATCTTGGTCTTCTCTTTGTAGATAAATGAGTTCTCATAAGCTTCATTCCTCAATTCATTAAGCTCGTTGAGTTGTATCTTGCGAAGATCACCGGCTTTATTGATGTCGAAGTTAGCTCACTTCAAGGCCCAGTATGCCTTATGTTCCAGCTCGTTAGGGAGGTGACATGCTTTCCCGTACATAAGACGATAAAGTGTGCAACCATCGGGGTCTTATAAGCGGTACAGAAAGCCCACAAAGCATCATCTAACTTATCGGCCCACGCGGCACGATGCTCCCCCACAGTACGTTCCAAAATTCGCTTTAATCCACCGTTGGATATCTCGGCTTGACCGTTGGTTTGAGGATGATAAGCGGTGGAAAGACGGTGATTGACACCATACTTAGCCATGACTCTTGTAAATTGATCATTGCAAAAATGAGTCCCGCGGTCACTGATGATAGCACGAGGACATCGAATCGAGCAAAAAGTTGCTTCAAAACGTTCACAACCCCCTCGCATCGTTCGTAGGGAGAGCCTTAGCTTCAACCCATTTAGAAACGTAGTCAACGGCTACGAGGATGTACTTTTTCCATTTAGATGATGGAAATGGCCCCATAAAGTCGATGCCCCATACATCAAAGATTTCACATTCTTGTATGAAATTTTGAGGCATCTCATCTTTTGTGTGATCTTGCCTTGTCTTTGGCAAGCATCACAATGTTTAACCATTTCGTGAGTGTCACGGTAAATGGTGGGCCAATAAAATCCAGAGTCGAATACTTTCTTCGCGGTGTAATTAGGACCAAAGTGACCACCGATGGGTCCTTTATGGCAAGCGTCAAGGATTTGTACCGCTGCCGGCCCATCAACACATCGACGAATGACAAGATCTGCGCATTGTTTGAAGAGGTAAGGGTCGTCCCAGAAATAATGTTCAATGTCTTTAAAGAAATTTTTCTTTTGCTGGGACGTTAACCCTTCTTTGAGAATTCCTCCCGCTAAGTAGTTTGAAATGTCCGCAAACCATGGGGTGTCATCGAGATTTGGATTGATAGACATTAAGGCCTCAAGGGGAAAAGAGTCATTGATCTCTTGATTCGGATGATCCCCTTGATAAGGATCCTCAATTCTACTTAGATGATCCGCGGCTAGGTTTTCGGCTCCCTTCTTGTCACGAATTTCAATGTTGAATTCTTGAAGGAGCAAAACCCAACGAAGAAGTCTTGGCTTAGAATCTTGCTTAGTCATCAAGTACTTCAACGCGGAATGATCAGTATACACGATGGTGGTAGAAAGGACAAGATAGGGGCGGAACTTTTCAAAAGCATACACTACAGCTAAAAGCTCTTTCTCGGTAGTGGTATAATGCAATTGAGTCCCCGTCATTGTCTTGCTAGCGTAATGGATTGGTTGGAAGTGTTTGTTCACTCTTTGGCCCAAAACCGCTCCAATAGCAAAGTCGCTAGCATCACACATCAACTCAAAAGGTAGCTCCCAATTAGGGGTAACCAAGACCGGTGCCTTAGTTAGCTTATCCTTAAGAAAACTGAAGGAATCAAGACACTCTTTGGAAAAGATGAAAGGAGTATCTTTTTCGAAGAGGTGGGTAATTGGGCGAGCGATTTTAGAAAAATCTTGGATGAATCGACGATAGAAGCCCGCATGACCGAGGAAACTTGTAACACCCCCAAATGTATACAACTCAGTTCAGCGGAAGACTAGTTGGTGTTACGGGATAGCACATTACTCACATCATAGACAACGCATAAAAATCGCGTCGTTTAATAATAAATCATTTCCATTCATAAACATCAAAGTTACATAGGTCCCAAGTCATTACATTTCATACAAAGTTTTACAAAGTGTTTGAATGGAAAATATTGTTTAAGTGTGGGCCATGAATTCTTGTCGTCTTCCCGAGAATTACCTTCAAGTACCTGAGATAAAACATGTTAAAAGAAAAGGGTCAGCGATAACGCCGAGTGAATTCATAGAGTTTAATAAAATTCATCAATATAATATCAGTATAAAATTATTACTGAAAATCATTTTTGTACAAACCATTTTAATAGGCTATAAAATAGCCAAAGTCATTTTATACAAATCTTCATCAAAATCGTAATATAGGCATTTGCCTTAAAAATCATTATATGAATCATTGTCGTTAAGAACACCATACAATACGTTTTGCAACGTTGTATAGATTAAATAAAACCGTTATATGAACATGGCTATAAAAAGCCTTAAAAATCATTATACGAGCCAATGTCGTAAAAACGTCATACAATACGTCTTACGACGTTGTATGAAAATAAAACCGTTATATGAGTATGGTTATGAAAACCAAAATACAAACATAATATCAATAGTATGACCCGGTATTGCTAGTCAGGCAATACCTCGTAATTCGGAGCGTCTAGTAGTATTTCGTTAAGTTTTGGATTATTACAAGCCGTATGACATTGTTACCTTACTAAACCAAAACGGGTAGCTAACCCGATACCAATTTTGCCCATATAAAGTAGCGTGTCGTCACAAAGGTCACGCTATGGAAATCTTCTCATACATTAATTCGCTTACCAATCAATGTGGCACGACGGGGATCAACCGTCAAGGCGCGAACTGGGGTGATCGTCCCCAAATAGTACTATTAAATGCATAAGCGTCTACCAACTCCCGGTAGTTCACAATTCATGCTAATGGGACTTTTAGTGACATAACCTAACTTTAATAATCCATTTTATTTCATCTATCGGGTCCATTAATCATTTATCGGGTCATACAATCGGGTCATTCAATCATTCAGGTCCAAAATTAATAAACAAACAATCGGGACAAATGGTGTCCAAACTTTTATAAAAACTAACATGTTATCTCCCTCGCGGGTTTATAAAGCATTTATAAAACATTTAAAAGAGTGCGAGGCTATGAACTCACGTTGATGTGGGAAGGCGGGTTATCGGCAATTCGGACGTACGGTACGTGCTTCAATCACGGAAACCTAGACAAATAATACTCGTCTTAGACTCATGTCCAATGACTTTATAAAAATAACAATTATGTATAAATATCATGATTATATATATATGATGATCAAGTGGGTTTACATATTCTCGTTTACTCCTTTTAGTGTTATATGTCGATAACTTTTATATTAGTTTACTAGTTTTACCCGTTTACGTGTCTTAAGTCCAATAAGCTTATTATAAGTTATATAACTTATTTTAATCCATTTTGTACCTATATTATCAGTATGTATACTTTCCAAGTTGGGCCTAAATGGGTTAAGTCCAATAATAAGTTTATAAGTGTTCTAGTCCATTTTTGTTGTATTATTAGTCCAATAACGTTAATTTAGTCCGTTAACGTCCGTATTTCTTATAGTTCGGGTTTTATCGGTTTTCACTTGTATTAGTTACTTAAACATCAGTATATGACTTTTATAAACTTTACATTAGACGGGTTTGGTCGTCTAAGTTTTATTTGGCGAAAAACGTTAATTTTACGGCGATAGCCGAAAAAGTCGTAAAAATCAAGTTTATAGTTTTTATTACTTATAAACATTATTTCACCACCATTTATATCATTTATCCATTTAATTAACCTTTTATATATATTTATATAAATAAGTTTTATAAGTTAGTGGGTTTTTATTTTACATTTTATATATTAAAATGTGAGTGCTTATATAATAGTATCATTCTTTAATTTCCAAAAATCTGATTTTTAACTTCATCTTCACCAAAACTGCCATATCTTGAGTTATACATGGAGATAGAAGCTCAAATTTTTATCACATAAACTACATGATATTTTCTACAATTAACTCTTCTATAGCTACTGTTGAATCATCTTCCAAATATTTTCTAAAAATCGTCCAAAACAGTAACTTCAGATTTATACCCTAAACTTGTTTTGATCATATCTCACTCATTATTTTGATTCGATTGCATGGCCAACTCTCACATGTGTACAAGACCCATAGCTTACTGTAAATCTATTCCACTTCATCATTTTATCAGTTTATGACTTACTTCTTTACTGTTTTATACAGCCATGTAAATTAATCAAGATTTTAACCTTGTTTCATATGGTTTCTCACCTTTTTAATCATCTTTATCAACAATAAATCCCCACATAACATTTTTATCATCATATAATCATCATAAATATATACAATAGGAAATAAAATACATGTTTACATAATCAAAATAACAAGAAGTTGAGGAGGACAATCTTTATACCACCAACTTGATGTAGGTTATGAGTTTGGCATGGTTTTGGATGGAGAAACTTATGATGCACCAAGACCACCTTCATGACCACCATGCTCCATGAACTCCTTGTGGAAAATCAGTCCCAAGACACCAAGAAAACTCCTCCATGGATGTTATAATCACCACCATTCAAGAGAGCTTCAAGAGGGCTTCAACATATGTAGAAATAACATAGGATTTCATGGTTGATTTTTGATCAAATAAGGGTTTTGAGTGGGATGAGGGAAGGCCAAAATGGGGAGTAGAGAGAGAGAGAAGTGGTTTTTGCATGTGAGGGAAAATGGAATGAGAAAACTAGTTGCTAGTTTGTGTAGATAGTGGGAAGGTAAGCTTAAATGTTAAGCTACATGTAACAAGTGTAAGTATGTAGCAACAAGTGTTAGCTACTTGTTTAGAACTTGACACCAAAGTGTTGAGGTGTTGTGTTGTAGCCGTCCCATATTGCTAGTGGGGTGTGACAATGTATTTTGTCCCATCTCACTAGTTTACGGGTATTCCTCGATTCTATTTTTCTCGATTTACGTGCCCTCGGGTCATTTTTCGAAAAACGTTTTTATAAATTATGAATCAACGTCACAAAACGAATCCAATAAAAATTGTCTCATCAAAAACGGAGTTCGAAAACGTAAATACGTAATCCTAAGGTTTCCGGTTTAGTCGTAAAGGACGTTAAAATAAAATCGTAAGTCCTAATCTCTCCTCGTAAATTTGTGAGTTTATGAACCAACACAAATTTAAAACTCCAAAATAATATTCACGGATAAATTTATTTTTCTGAAATGTCGGACTGTCACCAAAGACGGTGTATGTAAACGTAAGCACGTAACGTTGAATCCTCCGGTTTAAACGTAGTCGATGCTACTTCAAGACGTAAATCCAAATTTCTTCCCAAAAATAAGTGAGTTCATATTGTAACATTAAAATAGTATTTTCAAATAATATTTGAGAATAAAATATCAATCGTAAATTGACGGATTGTCACAGCATTTACCCCTAAACAGGATCTTTGTCCTCAAAGATCATCTTACTACTCGCTTTTTATAGAGTTAAAGCCATGTGGGTATTTCCTCCACATTCGGTCTTTTCTCACAAGTGCAATTCATTACAATACGCGAGTTTCATTAAACATAACTACGGGAATAAGATCAGGCTAAATGTTGACTTACTTTCTCTATCCATGATGTTCACGGGTTTCTGATGAATGCAACTTTTCGCCGATCTAAGCTTTACTAAGAACAATCAGATTTTTTTTTTTTTTTACTTGATAGATATTCCATCAAGTTCGATATACGAAACATAATTCACGCAGTCTTTGAAGTCCTAGGGTAGATCCAGCTTATATGCCTTTCAAACCATTCTTTCACATTATCTTAATGGTCCCATACAACGGGGACTTATATCCCATGATTTGTCAGATCATGAATTCATTTTTCCAAGGTTAAAAATTGTGGCATAACTTCGCTACCCATTTGGCACTTCAGATCTACATTTCATATTCACATAACCTCCTGCCCACTATCGGCAGTCAATAATCAGATCCTAATTTCAACAATCATTTCAGGTCTCGCGGGTCGGGTATTTTGTAAGGTTAGGTTCGCCATCATAGGAAACCTTAGATCTAAAAAGACATGTCCAACTCACAGTGGGTGTATGTCGGATGTCTTCATCTCAACTCCTGTTTACAGATGCTCTAATCTATAAATCTTAACAAGATTCGATCTCAATCCTAATATGATAGTTATCAATGATAATCCTTCCAAAGGAAAATGATTATACGGTCTATTACCAAAGGTCATTCATTAAAGAATAAAACAACACTTATATTACTCTGTATCGTTACTTTACCTCGTCCCTTCGATTTGGGATGGTACATAGTATTCTCATCAAGGTTCGTTCTCAATGAATTCTGAGCAAATCTCTAGAAATTCGATGCGAAGCGAGGATCTTGATTTAGATGTTCGATACAGGCACACTATGTTTACATAACTCTTTTGCATTTATCATTAACGGGAATGATATTAGCAGATTTGGTCAGTCTGTCGACGGTGACCCAAATCGAATCAAATTCAGATGATGACCTTTGCAATAGCTAGACGTTTACTAATGTATGAGGTGATGTCTGCCTTCATAATTTGCCATTAGTACAACCTATTCAGACAAATATACTTTTAGTCGAAAATGACATACATATAATACTTATACTTACAAATTCCAACATAACTATATCTCATAATCCTCCATATTTAGACAATCACATGTGGTCTTTAAAATATTTAACGTTATTGGTTTCTCTATTTCTAATGGTTCATATTAGTCGTGAACCCCTTTTTATTATCTATATTATCCTTTTAACAATCATTGTTTATTTTTATATCGTTCGGCAATTTATATTGCACCTTCATTATTAAGGAACATGTCCTAACTGGTTCTTTATCTTTCCTACATAATGCGTCGGTATCTATATTCACTTCTCATGATGATATAATTATCATGTCCACAATTTACTCAGATATTCTTTCTATATTATGCGTCAGTAATTACGTTCACTTTCTCTTGATGAAATAAATATCATAACTTTATTTATTCAGAATTCTTTCTTCATATTCTTTATGTTTCAGTTTCGTCTCAACTATTATTTTTTATCAGTTTTTCTAAATCCGGCGTCTAAAGCGTCAATAATTATTATAATTAATTAAATAATTATTAGTTAATTTTTATGAAACGTAAACGTAAAAATTTTAAATTTCTTAGTTCGACCAATTATATAAAATGTTCAAAATAAATTTGAATTTAATTAACACGATTTTTGTTGATTTATCGAAAATATTTAATAAGATTTCGTAAATGTTCGAAAAAAAATCTTTGTTTATACTTTGGTCAAAGTTTTCTTAGTTGAAAAGTAAAAAATTTCGTTTCAAATTCCAAGTTAAGGTTTAAATGGTTTCATCAATCCTTCTTAGATTGTCTTAAGGTATACACAAACATTTACCCCTAAACAGAAGTTTAGTTAAATGGTTTGTGTATAAGGGAATAATTCCTTTAAAATCCTTTGTTAAAACATTTGTCAAAACATATTTCCATTTTCTTTTTAGTAATACTCAAAGTCTTAAAAGGGCTCTTAATCTTTAAAGAATCAATATATTCCATCATCTATTAATCACATGGTTAAATCATGTAAAGGTTCAAGTCTTTAATCACGTGTTAATTATTCAAGGTACAGGTTTTTATCGTTCGGCCAATTCAGGGCAATCTATAATTAATTATTAACTCATTCTTATTCGTATTAACAAACAAATAGTCCTTAATGATCACGAGCATGAATTTATCAAATTACAGCCTACACACGTGATTCACCAAATTTATGAATACTACATGTGCATTAGTCAATCAAACGGCATCAGGTGAAACTCATAATGTTCATTACAAGTACCGGATGTAGTGATTGGAATAGATAATCTCTTTCGCAGATGCGAAGTTGATGATAACCATGCTATGGATCAAATTTGCTAGAACCTTGTAAATGATCGAACAATTCTTCCATTTCGAGTTATGGATATCGTTTTCGGTTGTCAATTTACTCAGTCACAGTAATCTATAAATATAAGGAAAGATAACACCATAGCTCTTCAGGATGACAGGCTTGGTATAATAAAATCTTTCTCCGACAACTTTCTTAGTTGTATGGTAATTCCTTTAATTTAGATGGTGCTGGCGTACAGTGCACATGCCACAGGTGCAGCACCGGGAATATAATCAACAAATACTTACTTAAAGTTTCAGATAACATAAACATCTTTTTAATAAGTTCATATTAGTTTCTTCTAGATTATAATATCTATAACTAGTTCACAACCATTCACGGTATAATTTCAAGTCTAAATACAGGATATGGTCATCCATCAAGAGTTATTTAGATCACTTTTGATAATCAACATCTTATCAGTTAGGGGAATTCTATTTGAGTTCCCATCCATTAAGACAATTTCGTCATGTCATAATCAATCAATCCATTCCACTGGCACTATCAACTTTTCAGTTTTATTGCCGTCGATAAGATGTGAACTTCTCAAAAGACTAATAATAACTCATAATCCTTCACAAATTCAAGGATATATGGAGACACAACTACCATCTAAAGAGTAAGGTCAACGCATAATCTACGCGAGAGAATTTCAAATCAGATTCAGACGAAAACATTTAACGAATATGAATATATCCCATGTTTTCATGATTCGAGTACGCATTCGAAAGCTCCTCGGATCGTTACCCAGGTCATTCCAATGAAATCAAATCAAAAGAAATGATAAGAACGTCAATACATCCAGTCGGGTATCAACACTCGGTAATCAAATACTTTTCCTAAGAATCTCACTACGGGAGAATTTGGACAAGAAAGAATTGTCAATTGTCAAATAAGACAATTTTCACAGATGAGTAAATTCAACTCAGAAGAATAAATGGTACAGGCACATATGTAGGTGTCCCTAACACTATGTCCTTATTTTTCACTTCTTGCAGATCTCATAAAATTTAATCTTTCACAATCTTCAAAGAAAATTTAGTGTTTATTAATCAGTTTTATGGTGACTACTAATCAGTCTTGCATAGTCCATTCCAAATTGTATGTAGGCGCGCAACTATATACAATTTCAAGATTAACGATGCAATACTCAGTTCGTCAAAATTTTATTATCTTGTTTATAATAAAAACATTTTCATGCTTAATTCTTAAATAAGAATCAAAAATAAATTTACAAACATTTTCTTTGTTATGAAAACAATTAGGTTTTCCAAGATGTTTTATAAACAACTTCATTTCGATAACAATCACTTATAAATCTTACTTTGAGTAATCCTTATGGTGATGAAAATTCAATTTTTCTCAAAGGATACCGTTTTAACTTTATAAAATCAATGAGTGATCTGCAAAAGAGTGATGAAACGTTTTTCACCAAGAGCTTAACTACAATAGGATAGGAAATGAGCTTTAGCCAAATAATCATGAGGTTCATGATCTCGATGGCACTCAAAAGAATAATCCACAACGTAACTCAAATCGAGATGAGTATTTGTTCAATGGTTGCATCACTAATACGAACATTAGGATGAAGCAAGAAAAGATAGATAACATCGATACATGTAGGATTTAGCAATCAAAGGTAGTCTTTTCATTAATCACAAACAAGTCAAAATTGTACTGTAACACATTACGTGTCACTATGTCATACAATTCTCAGAACTCATCCTACCAACTGATATCTCAGTTAAGTTAGGGATTTTTAAAAGATACCACAATGAATACTAATCTACAAGAGTCATTAGGTGTTCCATATGTCCTGGAAAATCCATCGGTCTCAATTCAGAAGAAGATTTCTTCAATTTATTTCTTGGACACTGGGCATCCTCGTTAGTGGACAATCGTCTAGGAACAACCCTTAACACTAATCAACAATCAATTAAATCCTTATAATTCAATCACAAAACTTAACGACTTTATTAATAATCTCATATTCCATATGGGTTAAATTTTACTTTATTCAAGTTTCAACCAATTTATACTCAATGCGATATTCTACCTCATTCTCCAATACTTTCAATCTTATTCTTCGGCCTTGTAAAGGCAATACAATCTCAATATGAATCAACACTTAATTTCCAATCCTATAGCTCTTTCAACAACAATTATCAAATGAGTCATTAATATAAAATGACTTGATCATTCAACTAGACTTCTCGGAAAGGTATTAGTGGCATGAGGCTTTTGGGTAATGGTTCCAATGACAGCCTCAAGTGCAACATTCACCCTTTCGATTTCAATTTAAGAATTGGATGACAACGAATCAGATGACATCTTTCTAGGTGGTAACGTTTTGTCAAACTCCACTCTATAAGTAAAGATCGTCATGACATCGATATCAGATTTAATCTCGCCAATTCTTCTTCAATATCACAATCAACTAATATCTACATTTCTACGAATATCAACCATTTGTTGGGATCATAAATATCCACAGCTTCGTTTAGATCTAGGATAGCTAGAATTCCTACGAGAATAGCTTCGATTAATTTACTAGGAGATTTAGGGTTACTTGTGACAATCGACGTCGTATAAATACCTCGTATAAATATCAAAATCATCATCAATCAATCATGTAATAAAATTACATCATATATATATATATAATCCAAGTTATATATATATATTAAAATAACACTTCTCAATCTTGGCCTTGTCGGTAACTCGGGAATTCTTCGGCACCGTTATAGTCAAAAGATTTTTAGACATTTTTAGAAAAATGTTTTTAGTTAAAAGATTTTGAAAAGTTTTATTCAAAACCTTAGTTTTAAAAATCTTTCGTTCTCTATAACGAGAGCTCTGGTACCAAACTGTAACACCCCCAAATTTATACAACTCAGTTCAGCGGAAGACTAGTTGGTGTTACGGGATAGCACATTACTCACATCATAGACAACGCATAAAAATCGCGTCGTTTAATAATAAATCATTTCCATTCATAAACATCAAAGTTACATAGGTCCCAAGTCATTACATTTCATACAAAGTTTTACAAAGTGTTTGAATGGAAAATATTGTTTAAGTGCGGGCCATGAATTCTTGTCGTCTTCCCGAGAATTACCTTCAAGTACCTGAGATAAAACATGTTAAAAGAAAAGGGTCAGCGATAACGCCGAGTGAATTCATAGAGTTTAATAAAATTCATCAATATAATATCAGTATAAAATTATTACTGAAAATCATTTTTGTACAAACCATTTTAATAGGCTATAAAATAGCCAAAGTCATTTTATACAAATCTTCATCAAAATCGTAATATAGGCATTTGCCTTAAAAATCATTATATGAATCATTGTCGTTAAGAACACCATACAATACGTTTTGCAACGTTGTATAGATTAAATAAAACCGTTATATGAATATGGCTATAAAAAGCCTTAAAAATCATTATACGAGCCAATGTCGTAAAAACGTCATACAATACGTCTTACGACGTTGTATGAAAATAAAACCGTTATATGGGTATGGTTATGAAAACCAAAATACAAACATAATATCAATAGTATGACCCGGTATTGCTAGTCAGGCAATACCTCGTAATTCGGAGCGTCTAGTAGTATTTCATTAAGTTTTGGATTATTACAAGCCGCATGACATTGTTACCTTACTAAACCAAAACGGGTAGCTAACCCGATACCAATTTTGCCCATATAAAGTAGCGTGTCGTCACAAAGGTCACGCTATGGAAATCTTCTCATACATTAATTCGCTTACCAATCAATGTGGCACGACGGGGATCAACCGTCAAGGCGCGAACTGGGGTGATCGTCCCCAAATAGTACTATTAAATGCATAAGCGTCTACCAACTCCCGGTAGTTCACAATTCATGCTAATGGGACTTTTAGTGACATAACCTAACTTTAATAATCCATTTTATTTCATCTATCGGGTCCATTAATCATTTATCGGGTCATACAATCGGGTCATTCAATCATTCAGGTCCAAAATCAATAAAAAAACAATCGGGACAAATGGTGTCCAAACTTTTATAAAAACTAACATGTTATCTCCCTCGCGGGTTTATAAAGCATTTATAAAACATTTAAAAGAGTGCGAGGCTATGAACTCACGTTGATGTGGGAAGGCGGGTTATCGGCAATTCGGACGTACGGTACGTGCTTCAATCACGGAAACCTAGACAAATAATACTCGTCTTAGACTCATGTCCAATGACTTTATAAAAATAACAATTATGTATACATATCATGATTATATATATATGATGATCAAGTGGGTTTACATATTCTCGTTTACTCCTTTTAGTGTTATATGTCGATAACTTTTATATTAGTTTACTAGTTTTACCCGTTTACGTGTCTTAAGTCCAATAAGCTTATTATAAGTTATTTAACTTATTTTAATCCATTTTGTACCTATATTATCAGTATGTATACTTTCCAAGTTGGGCCTAAATGGGTTAAGTCCAATAATAAGTTTATAAGTGTTCTAGTCCATTTTTGTTGTATTATTAGTCCAATAACGTTAATTTAGTCCGTTAACATCCGTATTTCTTATAGTTCGGTTTTTATCGGTTTTCACTTGTATTAGTTACTTAAACATCAGTATATGACTTTTATAAACTTTACATTAGACGGGTTTGGTCGTCTAAGTTTTATTTGGCGAAAAACGTTAATTTTACGGCGATAGCCGAAAAAGTCGTAAAAATCAAGTTTATAGTTTTTATTACTTATAAACATTATTTCACCACCATTTATATCATTTATCCATTTAATTAACCTTTTATATATATTTATATAAATAAGTTTTATAAGTTAGTGGGTTTTTATTTTACATTTTATATATTAAAATGTGAGTGCTTATATAATAGTATTATTCTTTAATTTCCAAAAATCTGATTTTTAACTTCATCTTCACCAAAACTGCCATATCTTGAGTTCTACATGTAGATAGAAGCTCAACTTTTTATCACATACACTACATGATATGTGCTACAATTAACTCTTCTATAGCTACTGTTGAATCATCTTCTAAATAATTTCTAAAAATCGTCCAAAACAGTAACTTCAGATTTATACCCTAAACTTGTTTTGATCATATCTCACTCATTATTTTGATTCCATTGCATGGCCAACTCTCACATGTGTACAAGACCCATAACTTACTGTAAATCTATTCCACTTCATCATTTTATCAGTTTATGACTTACTTCTTTACTGTTTTATACAGCCATGTAAATTAATCAAGATTTTAACCTTGTTTCATATGGTTTCTCACCTTTTTAATCATGTTTATCAACAATAAATCCCCACATAACATTTTTATCATCATATAATCATCATAAATATATACAATAGGAAATAAAATACATGTTTACATAATCAAAATAACAAGAAGTTGAGGAGGACAATCTTTATACCACCAACTTGATGTAGGTTATGAGTTTGGCATGGTTTTGGATGGAGAAACTTATGATGCACCAAGACCACCTTCATGACCACCATGCTCCATGAACTCCTTGTGGAAAATCAGTCCCAAGACACCAAGAAAACTCCTCCATGGATGTTATAATCACCACCATTCAAGAGAGCTTTAAGAGGGCTTCAACATATGTAGAAATAACATAGGATTTCATGGTTGATTTTTGATCAAATAAGGGTTTTGAGTGGGATGAGGGACGGCCAAAATGGGGAGTAGAGAGAGAGAGAAGTGGTTTTTGCATGTGAGGGAAAATGGAATGAGAAAACTAGTTGCTAGTTTGTGTAGATAGTGGGAAGGTAAGCTTAAATGTTAAGCTACATGTAACAAGTGTAAGTATGTAGCAACAAGTGTTAGCTACTTGTTTAGAACTTGACACCAAAGTGTTGAGGTGTTGTGTTGTAGCCGTCCCATATTGCTAGTGGGGTGGGACAATGTATTTTGTCCCATCTCACTAGTTTACGGGTATTCCTCGATTCTATTTTTCTCGATTTACGTGCCCTCGGGTCATTTTTCGAAAAATGTTTTTATAAATTATGAATCAACGTCACAAAACGAATCCAATAAAAATTGTCTCATCAGAAACGGAGTTCGAAAACGTAAATACGTAATCCTAAGGTTTCCGGTTTAGTCGTAAAGGACGTTAAAATAAAATCGTAAGTCCTAATCTCTCCTCGTAAATTTGTGAGTTTATGAACCAACACAAATTTAAAACTCCAAAATAATATTCACGGATAAATTTATTTTTCTGAAATGTCGGACTGTCACCAAAGACGGTGTATGTAAACGTAAGCACGTAACGTTGAATCCTCCGGTTTAAACGTAGTCGATGCTACTTCAAGACGTAAATCCAAATTTCTTCCCAAAAATAAGTGAGTTCATAGCCTCGCACTCTTTTAAATGTTTTATAAATGCTTTATAAACCCGCGAGGGAGATAACATGTTAGTTTTTATAAAAGTTTGGACACCATTTGTCCCGATTGTTTGTTTATTGATTTTGGACCTGAATGATTGAATGACCCGATTGTATGACCCGATAAATGATTAATGGACCCGATAGATGAAATAAAATGGACTATTAAAGTTAGGTTATGTCACTAAAAGTCCCATTAGCATGAATTGTGAACTACCGGGAGTTGGTAGACGCTTATGCATTTAATAGTACTATTTGGGGACGATCACCCCAGTTCGCGCCTTGACGGTTGATCCCCGTCGTGCCACATTGATTGGTAAGCGAATTAATGTATGAGAAGATTTCCATAGCGTGACCTTTGTGACGACACGCTACTTTAGATGGGCAAAATTGGTATCGGGTTAGCTACCCGTTTTGGTTTAGTAAGGTAACAATGTCATGCGACTTGTAATAATCCAAAACTTAACGAAATACTACTAGACGCTCTGAATTACGAGGTATTGCCTGACTAGCAATACCGGGTCATACTATTGATATTATGTTTGTATTTTGGTTTTCATAACCATACTCATATAACGGTTTTATTTTCATACAACGTCGTAAGACGTATTGTATGACGTTTTTACGACATTGGCTCGTATAATGATTTTTAAGGCTTTTTATAGCCATATTCATATAACGGTTTTATTTAATCTGTACAACGTTACAAAACGTATTGTATGGTGTTCTTAACGACAATGATTCATATAATGATTTTTAAGGCAAATGCCTATATTACGATTTTGATGAAGATTTGTATAAAATGACTTTGGCTATTTTATAGCCTATTAAAATGGTTTGTACAAAAATGATTTTCAGTAATAATTTTATACTGATATTATATTGATGAATTTTATTAAACTCTATGAATTCACTCGGCGTTATCGCTGACCCTTTTCTTTTAACATGTTTTATCTCAGGTACTTGAAGGTAATTCTCGGGAAGACGACAAGAATTCATGGCCCGCACTTAAACAATATTTTCCATTCAAACACTTTGTAAAACTTTGTATGAAATGTAATGACTTGGGACCTATGTAACTTTGATGTTTATGAATGGAAACGATTTATTATTAAACGACGCGATTTTTATGCGTTGTCTATGATGTGAGTAATGTGCTATCCCGTAACACCAACTAGTCTTCCGCTGAACTGAGTTGTATAAATTTGGGGGTGTTACAAAACTTCTCACACCCTTCACGTTTGAAGGTGGAGGGAATTTAGCAATAACATCGACTTTAGCACGGTCCACTTCAAGACCAGCTTTGGAAATTTTGTGTCCTAGCATGATGCCTTCTTTTACCATGAAATGGCATTTTTCCCAATTTAGAACAAGGCAAGTGTCTTCACACCGCTTCATGCGTTCCAAATTGGCAAGGCAAGAAGAGAAAGAATCACCATAAACCGAGAAATCATCCATGAAGACTTCCATAGTTTCTTCAACCATGTCATGGAAGATAGCCATCATACACCTTTGAAATGTCCCAGGAGCATTGCATAAGCCGAAAGGCATTCTTTTGTAGGCAAATGTTCCATAAGCACAAGTGAATGTGGTTTTCTCTTGGTCTTTGGGATCGATGGGAATTTGAAAATACCCGGAGAAACCGTCTAAAAAGCAGTAATAGTCATTACCCGCTAGACGTTCAAGCATTTGGTCCATGAAAGGAAGGGGAAAATGATCCTTTCTCGTAGCATCATTGAGTTTGCGATAGTCTATACAAACTCTCCACCCTGTAAAGAGACGAGTAGGAATCAACTCGTTGTTTTCATTGGGCACAACGGTGATTCCGCCTTTCTTAGGCACACAATGGACGGGACTAACCCCTGGTGAATCCGAGATAGGATAGATCATTCCCGCATCAAGAACTTTGATAACCTCTTTTTTGATTACGTCATGGATCATAGGATTCACCTTTCTTTGGCTTTGAATAGTGGGTTTAAAGTCGTCCTCCATGAGAATTTTATGTGTGCAGAAGTGAGGATCAATTCCACGAATATCAGAGATTTTCCATGCAATAGCTTTCTTGTGATTCTTCAACACGGCGATAAGTCGGGATTTTTATTCTTCTTTCAATTCCTTAGCGATGATCACGGGTGACTTCTTTTCGTCTTCAAGGAAAACGTACTCGAGATGAGACGGTAGGTCCTTAAGCTCTAAATCCGAAGGATTTTTGATGGAAGGTGTAGTCAAATTCGGTTCATCGATAGAGATATCCGTAGGAGATGGTGGAGAAATATGGTCCTCATTGAGAAGTTTCTCAATGGTACGAATGTCTTCATCCCAATTGGAGGGAGAATCGTCATATTTTAAGTCCACATCTCCCAAAGTTGCTTCAAATTCTTTCAAGATGAAATCACTTTCTCCAAATGGAGTCAGTGATGGAGCAATAGAGGCAACGGTTTCAACAATGGGTAGAGAAGAAGAACCACTTTTACAAGCGTCTTTGAAATGTTCTTCACAAGCCTCATCAAGAACATTAATGAAATTAACACTCTCGTTTTCTGAAGGCTGCTTAGAAAGTTTACCCATGTTGAAGACGATTTTATCGTCACCAACTCTCATGATTAATTCTCCCGCGGCTACATCGATGAGAGTGCGACCGGTCCTCAAGAATGGACGTCCAACGATTAATGGAACACGGGGATCCATCTCGTAGTCAACGACAACAAAATCCGCCAGGAAGGTGAATTTGTCGACACCAACAAAGACGTCTTCGGCTATCCCCACGGGATAAGCAACCGTACGGTTGGCTAATTCCAAAGTCATTCGTGTGGGGACTAGCTCGGGGAGAGATAATTGCTTCCAAACACTTAATGGCATTAAGTTAATACTAGCACCTAGATCGGCTAGGGCCATGCAATTCTCTACTCCCGGGAAGTTGCAAGGAATCAAGAAACAACCCGGATCACCAAGTTTGGTTGGCAATTTCCTTAAGAGCACTGCGAAGCAATTCTCATTAAGTTGGGTCTGAGCAATATCGAGAAGTTTCTCCTTATCACTAAGAAGATCTTTAAACATTTTAGCATATTTGGGCATGTGAGCGAGAGCCTCAACAAAGGAGATATTGAAATTCAGTTGTTTGAACATTTTAAGAAAGTTCAAAACCTGAATATCATCCTTGTTCTTCAATTTCTCTTTCCGCAACCTCAAAGGATAAGGTATATTGGGTTGAGACGAAGGCTTTGGGATAGAATTCGCACTCACATCCGTGGGTGGTGGAGGGGTAGAAGTAGAAGGTAGTGGAATTGGAGAAGTAGAAGTTGGAGGAATAGAAGATGGAGGAATTGGAGAAGGAGACTCGTTTTCCTTTGTCACAATCACCTGTGTAGTTGTAGGAAGCTCGGGTTCCTTTAAACCTTTTCCACTGCGAGTAGTGATTGCTTTCATCTCCCCTCTTGGATTAGCAACGGTGTTACTCGGAAGAGAACCCGATCCAGAGGCTTGATTACTTGGGAAGAAACTAGCCATCATGTTCCTCAAGTCATTCGTTTGACTTGCCAAAGTGTTTCGCATATCAGCTCGAAGATCATTCCCTTGCTTCACCATATCTGCTTTCATGTTGGCCATTTCCCGCTGAAGATTTTGCACGATCACATCATTAGTCCTCATGTAGGTTTCAACATCTTGGTGTAATGTGGTGGGTTGGTTGGGAGGAGGAGCATGGTAGGCGGGTGGTTGATAAGCAGGTTGTTGGTAAACTTGGTTGTTTCTTTATGGTGGATATGGGTTTCTTTGGTTTTGATATGGAGTTGGAGCACGTGGTTGGTTTTGATTGTTGCGATTTAGGTTGTTTGGGTTTTGTGGGGGAAAACCGGGTGGTGAAAGAAAGTTGTTTGAGCGATAGTTGAGCAAGTTGCGGTCACCTTGAGGACGTGCTTGATAGCCTCCCGTAGAATAGGTACCGTTGGCGGTATACACATTTTCCGGATTGTCATGAGTCGAAGGACAATCGGTGTATGAGTGAGATCCCCCGCATATATCACATGATTGATAATTGGCTTGGGCAGTGATAGCTTTGGTATTATTGGCGGCTTGGAGAGCAAGTGACTCAACAAGCGAAGTAAGCTTATCAAGTCTCTTGTCGCTCTCATTAGTGCTAGCACTAGCCACATTGGTCCGAACACTCTTGGTTTGCACTCTAGACTTGTTCTCAATAATATCCCAAGCGGCATTAGCAGACTTAACCAAAAGATTACCCCCTGAGGCACTATTTAGTAAATCTTGGTCATTCATGCTTAAAATATTGTAAAAAGTATTAATTTGGTGCACTTTGGTAAAACCATGTTGTGGGCACTTTCTAAAAAGTTCTTTAAAACGGTCCCAAGATTCACTAAAAGTCTCATCGTACTTTTGTTCAAAAGTAATGATTTCATTCCGCAAAGCGGT
Source organism: Glebionis coronaria (assembly GCA_025667525.1). Classification (NCBI taxonomy): domain Eukaryota; kingdom Viridiplantae; phylum Streptophyta; class Magnoliopsida; order Asterales; family Asteraceae; genus Glebionis; species Glebionis coronaria. The sequence continues at coordinate 147,449,790 of CM046882.1, forward strand.
AGTACGAGAGGGTGGGAAAAATTAGTTTATGAATTTGGTCTCTAAGTCCGTCCACGTAAGAATACTTTGTGGCGGTTCCTTATCAAGCCAATGTCGGGCTTGTCCCTCTAAGGAGAAAGGAAAAAGTTGCAAGCGAATTACCTCTTGTGAAACCCCATTATACTTAACCGTATTAGTGAGTTGAAGAAACCTCTTAATGTGGTCATGAGGATCATCAATGGTACGCCCCAAGAATGGTTGAGAAGAGACCATTTGAATAAAGCCGGATTTGAGCTCAAAGTTGTTGGCTCCAATCGCGGGTATTACAATAGCATCGTGGTTGCCCTCTACATGTGCTTGCAAAAGTTCGATCATTGGACGATTGTCCGGTAGAGGTTCATTGTTGTCATTATTCATGTTGTTTTGAGGTGGATTATTATTATTGTTGTGTACACCGACCATGTCTAAGTTATCGAGAGTCTCGGGCTCGGGATAAGACGTTGTTCGAGTGCGCATACACCTGCAAAAGAACTAACAAAGCAGAAAATATTTTTGGTTTTTTATGTTTTTTAATTTTTTTTGTATTTTTGAAAATTTTATATTTTTTTTAGGATTTTTGATAATTTTAAAGCAAGGAAAATAACGTTCAAAGATGAACGGATCCCAAAATCCAACGCGTCTCTCACTAAAAACCGTTAATCTAAACGAAAAGAGCCGGCAGCGGCGCCATTTAATACAAGGTTTTTAAGCTCGTATGAAAGTTCGTAAAACCGATCTTTTCGAATTGATTACCGATTAAAAGTGTGACTCAGTTGTTCTTGGTGGAAAGTAAAAGGGGGTTTGGTTTTCTATTCTACTAAAAAGTATTAAATGCGTGAAAAGATAAAAGTTTAAACCAAAAACAGTTAATAAAATAAAGCTTGAAGTGAATTAAAATTAAAAAATTAAACAATAAAACAGAAACAGTAAAATACCCCTTACTAAAAAATGCTTGATTCGAAATGTAATGCTTGATCCGGAATATAACCTTTATTCGGAATGTATTAGACAAAAACCTTCATCCGGAATATCTTGCTTCATTCGGAATGATTTGCTTCATGCGGAATAAACCCGTTATCTGGAATACCCCTTGATCCGGAATAAAATGTTCACCCGAAATAAACTTTGGTTCGGAATATTTCTCAGACCTTCATTCGGAATAACCTTTACTCGGAATAACATAAAGCTTCATTCGGAAAAACCTTTATTCGGAATAATTGGACTCATGCGGAATAGTAACTCATTCGGAATATAATGTTCATTCGGAATGAAACCTTGATCCGGAATAATTAAACTAAACTGCTGATTCGGAATAAATGATTCACCCAGAATATTAATTATTCCGAATGAACACACTTATTCGGAATAACTAAATGAAACTTGCTGGTTCGGAATACTGCTTGATCCGGAATATTTAAGAGAAAAAAACTTTATTCGGAACAATCAAGAAAATGCTTCATCCGGAATAAATATTGAAATGCTTCATCCGGAATGTTTGACTGATCCGGAATAATTAACAAAAAACCTTTGATCCGGAATATTAATTTGATTCGGAATCTGGGGATTTTAAGAACTCGAAGAACAGTAACAATGCTATAAGACGAATTTGAACCAAAATTAACCTAGTTTTCACCAAAGATTAAACAATACTAACCACCAATCATTTACTAATGATAAACATCAAATCAAATCAACAAAAACACAAAACCCACATACTTTTGAAGATTAAAATCAACCAAATAAAAACTTAAGACTTTGAATCAAAAAGAGAAAGATGAACAAGATTAAAGGAAAGATTATATTGAAAGATTAAGGTTAAACAATCAAAAGGAAGGATTAAAACTTACAAGATTTGTGAATCAACAAAAATTAAAAATCACCAACACCTTAATGGTGTTGGTTACCTACAAAAACAAAGGAAGGAAAAACTGGAAATGAAAAACTAGTCTAATGTTGTGAAGGGACTCCTATTTATAGGCCTTCAAGTTGGTTGGTGTGTGGGCTTTCTTCCTTTCTTTTTGTCTTCTCGTCTTTTCAGAAAAGTTGACGTTTTCAATTTCGATTCAGGATTTGTCGATGCATAAATTCAACTCGTCTTTTAACTTCTTCGTTTAATAGACTTGAGTTCTTCGACATATGTAAATCTTCCATCTTTGGTCCTTTTCTTCGATAAATCTTCAAATAGGCCCATTGACTTCAAATCTTTTGCATCTCTTGGACAATAGACTTCGTCTTGAGTCTTTTTCTTTGATAAAACCCGTGCAATCCCATGTTTTCTTCAATATTTATCCGGTAGGATCTGAAAACACAACAAACACACAAACCACGCATAATTCCAAACAAATGATATTAAATACGTGTTTTGGTCTTGTTTTAGTAAGAAATAAGTGGTAAAAGGATGGGTGTTTTCACACCTATCACTCCCTTAGGTGGAGATTGTTGGAAATACCAAATTCCAAAGAAAGTCTCGGTCACATCATAGTTAGCACAGATCATGAGCTATAGACTATTAAGGACTTTGTCTCTTGGAGCGACATCCCTTAGGGGGAGATTCTTGGAAATACGTTTTTATGTATTTAGAAAGGAACAGTGTAGCACCCCACTTTGATAAGTTGACCGTTACGTGTTTTTATGGCGTGTCATCAAAGCATGCAATGTAATATATACTAAAACATACATGACCAAAAGGGAAAACCGGAAACAAACATGGGTTCCCAAACATAAGCCCAAAACATAAATAAAGTAAATGAAATGAGAAGGACAAAACAAGTGTCCAATTAAGCATAAGTATAAGAAGGCAAAAGGAGAAGAAGTCTAATGCAGCTTCCATCCTATACACGTCCTCCAAATGCTCAAGTCTGTCCATGGGTACCTGCAGTTGGGGAAATGGAAAGGATAGTAAGGGCTGAGCAAAACGCTCAGTTAATGGATATATGACATAGTATGAATGACTGAAACATAAATAAGACTGAAAAGCGGCGGAAATGTATAATTCCTGGAAAACCTGGTACATGTTTACAAAACTGGTTTTATAGTTTGAAAAGACTTATGATTTTATATTAAAACTGTATTTTAATTAGCCAATAGCCCATATAGGTCATGAGGTTTCACCGTGCATGAATACATAGAGGGGTGACTTCATCATGCAATTAGAGAGGTTGCCTCTAATTATATAAGTCTGGGTAGGAGGGATCAACTCCTTGTGTAGGATGCAAGGCACACACCACATTCACCATGAAAATCTTGTAAAAACATGTAACTAGGATGCACCCATACGCCCCACGTGATAATATAAATATATGGCCAAAACTGAAAAGGGACGCCACGAGCAATCACTCCGTTGTGGGAAAGTCATAACACTGGTGCCTCACGTATTATGGTTATGGTACCTCCATAACTAGATGATGTGGTATGCATGTATATATAGCTAAGGCATTTAAAACAAAACATAAGCATTCAAAACATATAAAATAACTGGGGAAAAGAGTTGGCTGCAAACGGGGAATCCTAATCATACATAGGAAGGAATGTCCATACTGAAGGACGGAATATCCGTACCTTATGTCCAGTAGTGAATCTAGAATGGAAGCTGAACGTTCTACCCCGACTTCGCGGATACTGGACATGTATGAGTTGTCTGATTACTGAGTGTTTTACTGATTCTGTGTGTTCTTAACTCATTTTATATGTTCCTGTCCTGTTTTAATGTTTTATATGTTATCTTGTATTTATTCATGTTTTACATGTATTCTGATTATGCATTTCATGTTTTATTGTATTACTATACTTGTAGTGTTATCATAAGTAACTTTCTAAAATAGCAGGTTTCCAAAAATAGAAAGTTTCTAAAAATAGTAAATTTCTAAAAATAGAAAGTTTCCATAACTAGAAATAAGCTGAATTAATAAGATCTGAAATATAAGCTAATGCTTATTAAGCATATGTTATAATTCATGATAATTATTAGTAAAGTCTATTAAATTTAATACATAGGCTAAATGATTATTAATTAATAATGAGAAGCACATGGTCTATTTATTAATAATAGTCATGGTTAATTTAATAAAACTTTACCTTATCAATCAATTAAATTACACGTGGTTTTAATTTAATTAAGTTAAATAAACACTTAGGTTATACATGATTTATTTAACTAAATAAAATAACCTAAGTCATGAATTAATTAATTAATTACTAGTGCATGTGTTAGCCTCAAAATATTGAGTCAAACAAGAATGTTCGGTCATAGGTTTTTTTATTGTAACATTTATTAGAACGTTGTAATAGTTAGGTAAATAGTCGTGACATTACGGGCTTGATGAATAGCTTAAAATTCCTCTTTCAAGGTACTAAGCATTTATTCAAGCCTAGCGCAAAACAAATATAGTCCAATAGAAAGCCCGCATGTGGGTGGACTATATAAGCACCCTCCTAGCATGTTAGGAGGGTTGGTGCTTTCATTTTTCTAATCTAATCTTCACATAGTTAATTATCTTTGTCTCTCTACTTTTCTCTCTACCTTTCTCTCTACTTTATCTCCCTAGAATTCATCTAACTTTCATCTTTATTTCTTAATCTATCATCATATAAGTAGGGACAACAATTGGTATCAGTCGCCACGGGGTTGATTCGTGATTGGTTTTGGTTATTGTTTGATTTCGTACGTTTTTAAGATCATCTCATCTCGTCAAAAATTTATTTTTTTGTTTTCGTGGGCTTAATCTTCCTAACAATCTCCTACATAGTTTTTGTATGGATTTGTGATAGTTATCTTGGTTAAAAACACAAAATTTTGGGGCGTTTTGTTCGATTTTGGTGGAAAAATCTTGAAAAAAACAGTTTTTTGTCTTAAATCCGATTTTGGTCGAAACATTGCGGAATTGAATGTCTTAAAACATTGCGAAATTGAATGTTGAAAAATTGAATGTTTTAAAACATTGCAAAATCGAATGTTTTAACATTGCGAAATTGAATATTTCGATATTGCGGAGTTGAATCATTTTGATATTGCAAAATTGAATCATTTTGAATATTGCGCAATTGAATCATATGGATATTGCGGAATTGAATCATTTTGATATTGTGGAATTGAATCATTTTGACATTGCGGAATTGAACATTGCGGAATTGAACATTGCGGAATTGAACATTGCGGAATTAAACATTGCAGAATTAAACATTGCGGAATCATATGTGTTGAACATTACGAAATCACATGTATTTTGGATTGAAGCATTTTTAGACTTGGCCAGTATCTAGACTAGTTTCGGAATATCGTTTCCAAAAAAAAGTTAAAATTTTCCCTTCAAGTTAGTTCAATTTTTTCCTACACTAGTTTTAGTCTATTTCTAGCTCGATTTCAAATTTTGGCGATTACAAAATTTTTCGGTCTACCTTATATCGGACTTGTGAATTTATTGTCGGACTGAGAAAATCGCAATTTTCGGAAATTCAACCACAGCCCAATCACACCATATCTACTTAAGATCCGAAGTCACTTCATCAATTGAGACACCATCATCATGGAAAAGAGCAATGAATGTTCAGATGTGACAACTCTCGAGATGGAACGATTACAACAACAGACACGCTTCTTGAGAGATAAATGCATGGAAGGTTTGAGAATACTTCAATCATCGTTTGAGAGCCTTTCAAAAGTCCTGCTAGACTTAGGTGAATCCACTGGCACGTTCATAAGATCATTCACACACGCCATGGAGAAACTTGCAGCACAACTTGTCAAAGAAAGACTTTTTGTGAGTCAATGCAAGATCACCTTCACTGAACTTAACACGACATTTGAAATCCAAATTTCTCATGTCTTCGAGTACACAGCGATGCTTCATGAGACATCATCAAACTGCTCAAAAGTTCAAAGACCTGATCCCTCGTAACATCCAATCCATTGCAACCTATGTCCACATAATAATAATTCACAAACAAGAGATAGATAGAAGGTTCAAGGAAAGTTGTGGAACCGTATCGGTTCATGAGAATGAAATCTGCACATCATGGAACACAAAGCATGGTCCGCAGAATGATCATACCATACATGGGAAAGAAAGCAGCAGCACTGGCACACACGACATCAGTTCTGAGACTGTCATCAACAATACACCTTCCTATGATAATGGCCTAGTTTACGATTCTGAGCCATTGGAAGAGGTACACAATGATGGTTTAACAAATTCTTTATTAACTTTTGATCTACTCTCTTCTTCCAAATCGGTTATCTCTTCACTATCGGGCCTAAAAACAAGGCAATCAAGATCGGTCCATTGGGACTCATCAAGATATAGGTGTTGGTTCTCAGATTGAGTTTGCTCAAGGTATTTAGGGTTTGCAAAACTAGGTATACCCTTGAAAAACGAACAAGCTGCCAACATTCTCATGGTTTGAATTGATTGATTAGTTTTGTAAACAATTTTATTGTAAAAATCAATTTGAGTTTCAAGTTCTACCATTTTGTCAATATCTTTCGCTTGTCTAGTTTTGAAATCCTTTTCCAACTTTTCAACCACTGCTTTCTTTTCATTAACAAGTTTAGTTTTATCCTCTTGAAGAAAACCATTTACTTGAGTTAGCTCATTGACTTTAGTGGTAGCAAGATACGTTTTGTGACGTTCAATACTTAAAGAGGCGTTATGATTACGTTTCTCTTGTTCTAGAAGCTTAAGAGTTTCGTTATATTTCTGTTGATAATCGTCCTTTTTTACGTGAACTAAACACCCTTTGTAACCCTCAATCTCATTAGTCTTTTGAAGAAGCTGAGCTCTATAGCTATCAATGGTCTCACTAGATTTAATTAGAGCAGCTTTGCATTCTTCAAAATTTTGAGTGAGCGTAGCGTTTTCCTTCTTTAATTGCTTTTGACTCTTTCTAGTTTCTTTGACATCTTTTTGTAAAGTGGCAATTAATTTAGCAAGCGCAATACGCTCCTCATCAGCATACTCATTTGCATGTTGATCATCGTCAGACTCATTATTGCATGTGTCTGAGGGATCATGTATGGTATTGCTATCAACCTTTTCCATCATACATGTGTCAATAAGGGTTTGAGTTTGATCACAATGGCTCAGAATGGCTCAGAGGCACCTCAAATTGATTTTTACAATAAAATTGTTTACAAAACTAATCAACCAATCAAACCATGAGAATGTTGGCACCTCGTTCATTTTTCAAGGGTAGACCTAGTTTTGCAAATCCTAAATACCTTGAGCAAGCTCAATCTGAGAACCAACACCTATATCTTGATGAGTCCCAATGGACCGATCTTGATTTCCTTGTTGTTAGGCCCGATAGTGAAGAGATAAACGATTTGGCAGAAGAGAGTAGATCAAAAGTTAATAAACAATTTGTTAAACCATATAATTATGCTTATGAAAACACTCTTTATGGACTTTTTAAACCACAAACACAGAAGTCTCGTGAGCAAATATTTTTCAAATGTGAACAAAATAGAATAAAATGGAGAAAAGCTTTTGCCACTACGAAAATAAATGTTTCAAAATATATTGAGTACTTGCCGCATCAAGATTCTTTAAGAAAGAGTAAATCTTCAAAACATTAACAATTTCAAAAGTGTTGTGGATGATGACTGGGAATGACGTGAATGATCTAAAGGCAATAAGGAAATTCCTCATGATATAACTGTGCTTGTAAAAAGTATTTCGATTTCGCTTGCTGATAGAATGACGAAACTTGCTTTGGAACTTGAAAAATTAATTAAGCAAGAAATGTTTGACGATTTGAAATATGTGGAATCTCTTGAAAAATTGACGATCATCAACCTGAAAGAGACGAGTTTGTCACAGCGTATGATCTACTCTTACAAGAATGTCTCTCCAAAGATATTTTGTGTGTTGCTCTTACATCTTGTGCAGATATAGACGAGTATTCTGACGTGGCATGCAAATATCTTGATCAAGTCAAAGAGTGCGAACGTCTTGAAACAGCGCTTTCGAAACACACATATAATGTTGATCAAAAGGCTTTTGCGTTAATTCAACACCGATGTGAATTCCTTCAAAAACATTGTCATACTCTTGAGCTTGCTTTGCAAGACAAAGTCAGAAAAGGTCCAACTGATAATAACTTGCAAGTAAAACTTTCCGCCTTGTGTCGAGAATTGAGCGAAAAAAGCATGGAAAATACAGACTTGAAAGCTCAGTTGCAAGAGAAGGACATAGCGATAGAAGAGTTGAAGAAACTCGTTGCCAAAATAGGTGGGAAAATTGTGGAACCTAAAGTTGTGGAACATCTATCTTAGGAAAACCGACTCCTTTCTCCAATCCTTATCATGTAAAATATAGGTTACCCCCTAAGACCGATGTGCAACCAAGTGTTCTAAAACCATCCATTTCACCCTATGTTCCTCCATTTATAAAGCACACTATTGTTAAACCCAACCATGTGAATGCACCTATCACTTCTAGGACTCCTCTGAAATGTTGACATTCGTGTCCACAAAGAAATCTGTAGTTTCAAATGACTTAGTTCATACTAAAAACCTAGAGGATGCTAAGCAAAAAGGGAAGATTCAGAAAGACAACCCCGTGTATTCTAAACCTAGTTCACCAAATCCTGCTAGAGTTCAACACACTCCTAATGGTAGTCAACCAAAACCTAGGATCCCTCACTAGCAATCTAGGAATTGGAAACCATTCATGAATAGTCGTGTTTCGAACACTACGCCTGAACGATTTGGAAACCCAAGGAATACAAGTAATTTCGTGAATCCTAAATTCCTTGTATGCCCCACTTGCAAACAGCGCATTCACAATGGAAATCACGATCCTTGCATTTTGAAATACCTCTATGAGGTCAAATCTCGTTCCTTTGAACGGAGATCGAATCCAGAATCCCATAAGACAACAAAGAGATACACACCCATCTCAAAGAAAAGCAATGACAAGCAATCTACAAGGTGGATCAACATAGAAAATAGTTTCTCCCCAAATAAGTCTTCCGTTGTACAAGAGAAAACTACTCCTAGATCTAGTCTTCATTGGAAACCAACGGGTAGGATCTTCAAGGAAGTTGGTCTTAAGTGGATTCCCATAGAGAAGAGTGTTGAAACCTGCTCCAACACTAATGCGGGTGTTCTGAATGTAGACAATAAATTTGTTACTCCTAACACTAGTATATGTGCAAACTCTTCTTCTGTCATTGCAGGTACAACAACGGATTCTAACCCACTTCTTCTTCTTCAAAGGGTTCCAATTCTGTACATTCGATATCACCTTCTTCTATGGTACAAAGGTCTATTTTTGATTATTTTCGAAAAATACAAAAATAAAATAAAATGTAAATATCATTAGAAAAACAAAATAAAAAATGGAAAAACTTTCAAAATACCAAAAATATTCTTCTCGAAATGTCTTTCAATATCGATAATATGGACGCACCTGGAAATGTCGCTCGATAATGACACGGGGGTGTAAATAAAGTTCGAATGAAAGTTGTAAATATTTTTCAAAACATGTCATTTCAATGATTTGCAATTACTTCATATTGTGACTCGTGCCTCAAAGAAAGGAAAGTTTATCACGGATGATAACTTATCCTTAATAACAGGAAAATAAAATTTTCTCGTTCATGAGCTTTCGATGAAAACATTCAAATTTTTTAAGCTCATGTAAACAACTTATAGTTAAATGTCAGAATGTAAATCGAGCTTCAAATAAAGGAAAGTGTATCTTTAAATATAAGTTATCCTAACAACGGGTAGAGCAATCTATCACAGGTTGAGCTTGTCACAAAACACTCAACTTTTTGAGCTCAACATAATGGCTTGTAATCACTTTCAGATTGCAACCCGGATCGATATTCATGGGGGAGTGTACGATTTAGTGCGCTTACCTCAGCAAAAGAAGATAAATCTTCTTACACTTGAGTGGATTCTTCAAGACATTCAAAGTCTATGAACTCAAGTTTATGCTTTTGAAAATCCATTTCTTTTCATATCTTAGAGATTTTTTCAAAAAGCGTTGAACATAAATTTGTCAAGAATTTTTCAATGATTATTCAAAATCTTTCAAAAAACTGTATGTTAGATAACTCCTATCCTCAAAAAGTGAAATGTGGATCACATCCTTACAATGACAATTCAACTGGATCAATTTTTGTGGGGGAGCTTTCCAAATTCTTGCTAAGTTAGACAAATTTTTCACCCGAAGATTTTCAAGACTATTTTTCATATATTTTAATCAAATTTGGTATGTCTAATATCAAACGATTTTATATATTTGAGATAGGGGGAGAAAATGTGATTAAAATGTGATCTAAAGACTCGTGCACTTTAACTCTTACCCACATGTGCGAAACACTTTCGATTATCGATGCACATGTGTAGGGGGAGCTTTTCTAAAACGACAAAACTAGCAAGGTGTAAAATGTTTTTCAAACACTTTGTTAGAATTTAACGTGGTTTAATCAAATACCCACAACATCTTTAATTCATGACGTTATTGGTGTCAAAAGGGTGGTTAGGCATACGTTCTATGATCTAACCAGAACTAGAGGGATCTTCCCAGGGACAATCCAATAGATTATTAGAAGTCCTTAGGAAAGATGGAGTAGAATGTGAACGTAGCTGAATGTCGACTAAGTACTGATGCTAGCACTGGAACAATCACAACAAGGTGCTAGTAATGATGTCTTGGTAAGCATTGAAGGGGTTGAAGAATGAAAAAGAAATGTAAGGATAAAGGGTGTAAAGAAATTAGCTCTCCATACAACTTAGGCAGAACCGGGTCAACACATCATGAAGACTACACATCATGGACCCAGTGATGTCATGCACAACCCTTCCCCAGCTGACTCAGGCTTCTCTCAAAAGAAGTTTGTTTTAATGTCACGGAGATCAAAACGACTTCTATTGAATTTCTCACTCCGAGATAGTTGATATTGAAAGGTGGCATCTTGATAGGTGTTAAAACACCCATCCTTTTACCACTTATTTCTTGCTAAAACAAGACCAAAACGCGTATTTAATGTCATTTGTTTGGAATTATGCGTGGTTTGTGTGTTTGTTGTGTTTTTCAAAGCCAACCGGATGAATATTGGAGAAAAAATGGGATTGCACGGGTTTTATCGAGGAAAAAGACGAAAAGATGATGTCTATAGTCCAAGAGATGCGAAAGATTTGAAGTCAATGGGCCTATTTGAAGATTCCATTTTATTGCTAAAGATCCAAGGTGATGTGAAAAGCATTATTCCCAAAATCAATATGAAGGATCAAGATTCACGACGAAAAGCAATCAACTCCCATAAAGATCATGGAGAAGTCTATCCGAAACGACCCTAACAAGGTATGAGGATAAATAGATCCAAGTCCGAAAAGGAGGCGGATCGTTGTATTTCAAAATCCCAATTAGAGATTGAAGAAATAATCATGAAGTCGTGGTCAACAAAGTTGGAGTACCCCTCAAAAGTCTCCAAGTGAAGAAACTCTATTAACGAAGAGAAGACCATTATCTCTAGAACGTCTCTCGAAGATATGAAGTATGAAGTACATGCCAAATATCGACCCGAGAAAGGTCTCAAATCGTGAACCGAGTTATGCCAAGATATGAACTTTTTGATATCCCGAGAAGCAGTTTTAAGAGATTTTGTCCTTTAGCTAACTATTGATCAAATCGTCCTACTTTGCTTTCAGCCTAAATAAACTATCGAAATAAGTCCAAAAATGCATCTTCATGATCATTCTAAGACAAAAATAAAATGTAAGAGATACACCTAGGAATAAGGGAGTTTAAGCATATAATTAAGCCATGTGTGTAAGTGTTTGAATTGATAACTTATAATAACAATGATCTCGTTTTTAAGCATAGTTTGGGGAACGTGAAACTTGAGGGTGATAAATCTTCGCAGCACCAAAGCCCTAATGTAAGTCCTTGATCTCTTTGCAAGTTATTTCCATGAAGCTATTTTCAAGTGAAAATGGTTTTCTATCCTTTAGTTTATTTTAAGGTTTTACTTCTCTTGGTACTTTAATTTTTGTTTAGTAGTATGTTAATAAGGCCAAGGTTGATTGATTATGAGAAAAATGTAAATTTGCTTTATCACTAAGCATTGCATGAGGGCATGGCAATGGTTAAGTGTAGGGGATTTGATAGGTGTGAAAACACCCATCCTTTTACCACTTATTTCTTGCTAAAACAAGACCAAAACGCGTATTTAATGTCATTTGTTTGGAATTATGCGTGGTTTGTGTGTTTGTTGTGTTTTCAGAGCCAACCGGATGAATATTGGAGAAAACATGGGATTGTACGGGTTTTATCGAGGAAAAAGACGAAAAGATGAAGTCTATAGTCCAAGAGATGCAAAAGATTTGAAGTCAATGGGCCTATTTGAAGATTTATCGAAGAAAAGGACCAAAGACGGAAGATTTACCTATGTCGAAGAAACTCAAGTCTATTAAATGAAGAAATTAAAAGACGAGTTGAAATTATTCGTCAACAAATCCCGAATCGAAATCGAAAACGTCAACTTTTCTGGAAAGACGAGAAGACAAAAAGAAAGGAAGAAAGCCCACTCACCAAACAAGGGAGAAGCCTATAAATACTCCTCCCATTCAAGACTTTCCACCAGCTCTTTTTCTGTTACAGTTTTTCCTATTTCGTAGGAAGAAAACCATCTCCCTTTAGGAGTGGTTTTCATCTTTGTTTGATTTCTTCCAATCTTGTAAGTTTGATCTTTCCACTTTGTTTGTTGAATCCTAAATCATTAATACAAGTTTTCTTTTAATCTTTCCATTATCTTGTTCTTCATCTCTTATTGATTCTAAGTTCTTAAGTTTTATTTTATTGGTTTGATCATCTTAAGTAAGTGGGTTTTATGTTTTTGTTGTTTTGGATTAAGGTTTACCTTAGGTAAATGATTAGTGGTGAAATTGGTTTAAGTTTTGATTGAAAACTTGGTAAATTTTGGTGTTAAATTCGTCCCTTTGTGATTCCCTGTTCTTCGCTTACTGTCACTGTATTCACCAGATTCCGAATAGAGGTTTGTGACTTACTGTTGATTCGGAATTTTTCCATATTCCGGATCAAGGTAAAGAATTTGTTGTTTACTCGGAATATCTATTTATTCCGAGTAGGGATTATATTCCGCATAGTGCATTCTTTGATTGTGTTGATTATTCGGAATATCAAAATATTCCGAATATAGTTTAAGATTTTGGTGGTGACTCGGAATATTAATTATTCCGCATAGTGCTTCTGTCAAAAACATTTTGAATAGTGCTTCTTTTAAAAATATTCCGGATAGAGTTGTGAATTTGTTGATCATTCGGAATATCCTGATTATTCCGCATAAGGGTTTCCATCATTATATTCCGAGTAGGCTTCTTATTCCGCATAGAGTTACTATTCCGCATAGGACCATTATTCAGCATAGCCGTTATATTCTACATAAGCCATATTATTCCGCATAGGCCGTAACATTCCGAGTAAGAGCAAATATTCCGGATAGCCATTTTTCCGAATAAGGTAAATTTCCAGTTTTAATTCCCAGTTTTCCAGTTTTACATTCTAGCTTTATTTTTGCTATTTCTTGCACTTATCATTTTAGTAGATTTAGACCAAAGCTTCCCCTTTTTAGTCACCATTTACAACGATTCCACTTTTGACCGTGATCAATTCGAGAAGATACCAAGAACGAAACAACGACATATATATCAATTGGGTACGAGCAACGCAAAGAAAGATCTTGCAAGCAAAACCTTTTATTAACCAACCAAAAGTCAGTTATTAAAATGGCGCCGCTGCTGGCTCTTCTCGTTAAGATCAACAGTTTTTTGTGAGAAAAATTAGATTTTGGGATCCGTTCTTTCGGGAACGTTATTTTCAAGCACAAAAATTTTCAAAAACCCATAAAAATCTAAAATTTTCAAAAATACAAAAACATTAAAAAACCTTTAAAAACCAAAAATATTTTCTCTTGCATTTTCTTTTTAGTGTATGCGTACTCGATCAACGTCTTACTCAGAGCCCTAGACTCTCGAAGATTTAGACATGGCCGGTGTACACAACAACAATAATAATAACCCACCCCTCCCAAACAACAACAATAATAATAACCCACCCCACCAAAACATGAATAATCCACCCTCACCCGACCTACGAACCATGGAGGAGCTATGCCAACCCACCATGAACGGCCGTGGAGGCCCGATTGCGCCAATGCATGTCACGGCTCAGGAGTTTTCGTTGAAGCATCACATGATCCAGCAAGTGCAAACTAACCCATTTCGCGGAATTCTGGATGATGATGCCAACAAACACCTCGACAAATTCATTACCATCACCCAGAGCATGAAGTCCCCTGGTGTTTCTATGGATGACCTTCGCCTTCAACTCTTTCCCTACTCGCTTTCTCACCATGCCGAAAAATGGTTTGACCGTCTCCCAAAGAACTCTATTCATACTTGGGACGACATGACTCAGCGCTTTTTGTCGCGGTACTTCCCACCATCCATGGTCACGAGCCTTCGTAACCAAATTAGTAGATTCATGCAAGACAATGATGAATCGCTCTTTGATGCTTGGGAACGGTACAATGATTTGATCGACCGTTGTCCAAATCACAACATGCTCCCCGTCACTCTCATTGATACTTTCTACAATGGTCTCACTTTTCGTGATCGTGACACGATCAACGCCGCCGTCGGTGGTACTTTTATGAAAAGGAGACCGGAGGAGTGTCGAGAGTTGATTGAAAACATGACTACTCACCACAAGAATTGGGATTCATTCGCATCCTCAAGATCGAACTCGAGAGTAAATGTTTCTTCTACTACTTACAATCCTGAGATGACTGAAATTTCTCGACAACTCGCTGAGATGAACAAGAATTTCATGACCATGGCCACAAACCACTTTCAACAAGCTAAAGCCGTTGCTATTTCTTGTGACACATGTGGTGGTCCTCATTCTTATAATGATTGTCCTTCTACCCAAGGCAATTTTTCTGAAAACGTTAACGCAGCTTACGGTACTTATCCCACGGGAGGCTATCAAGCTCGCCCTCAAGAAGACCGTAGCCTGCTAAGTTATCGTTCCAACAATTATCTTGCTCCACCCGGTTTCCCTTCTCAGAACCAAAACCAACAACAAAGCTATAACCGAAACAACCAATCCCAATCTCGTGCTCAAAATCAATATCAATCCCAAAGAAACCCATACCCAACTCAAGGAAATTCTCAAGCTTACCAAGCCCCACCTCTCAATCAACCGATGGCAGTGAATCAAGACGTCGAGACGTTCATGAAGACTAATCGAGAGATGGTGACGAATCTTCAGAGTCAATTTGTCAACTTGAAGAATGACATGGCGAAACAAGGGAGCGATATTCGAGCCGAGCTTAGGAATGATATGGCAAAACAGAGCAATGAGATCCGTACAGACATCAGAGATTCTTTCAGCACTCAAGCGCTTAACATTTGTGATATGATCGGTTCGCTCATCCAAGGTAATCAACCCTCTTCTTCGGGTACTCTTCCGAGTAACACCGTTGCGAATCCAAGAGGGGAGATGAAAGCAATAACCACTCGTAGTGGAAAAGGTTATACGGAACCTGAGCTTCCTACACCTCCACCCGTGATTGTGATAAAGGAAAAAGAGCAACTTTCCTCACCTCCTTCACCTTCTATCCCCATTTCCCCACCACCCGTGGTTGTGAGTGATCCTATTTCCCTAAAGCCTTCTTCTTCATCCAATATACCTTATCCTTCAAGGTTCAGGAAAGAAAAGCAAAAGAGCAAGGATGATATTCAAGTTTCAAACTTTCTAAAAATGTTTAAACATTAACATCTCCTTTGCCGAGGCTCTCGCTCACATGCCTAAATACGTTAACATGTTTAAAGATCTTCTAAGTGATACGGAAAAGCTTCTTGACATTGCTCAGACCCAACTTAATGAGAATTGCTCAGCCGTTCTCTTAAGGAAATTGCCCACCAAACTTGGTGATCCGGGTCGCTTCTTGATTCCTTGCAACTTCCCGGGAGTAGAGAATTGCATGGCCCTAGCCGATCTAGGTGCCAGTATAAACTTAATGCCTTTAAGTGTTTGGAAGCAATTATCTCTCCCCGAGCTAGTCCCCACCAAAATGACTTTGGAATTAGCCAACCGTACGGTTGCTTATCCAGTGGGGATAGCCGAAGATGTCTTTGTTGGCGTTGACAAATTCACCTTCCCGGCGGATTTTGTTGTCGTTGACTACGAGATGGATCCTCGTGTTCCATTAATTGTTGGACGTCCATTCCTGAGGACCGGTCGCACTCTCATTGATGTAGCCGCGGGCGAAATAATCATGAGAGTTGGTGACGATAAAATTGTCTTCAACATGGGTAAGATTTCTAAGCAACCTTATTCATATGAGAGTGTTAATGCTATTGATGTTCTCGATGAGGCTTGTGAAGAACATTTTCATGATGCTTGCAAAAGTACTCTCTCTTCTCTACCCAATGTTGAGACCGTTGCCTCAATTGCTCCGGCATTGACTCCTTTTGGAGAAAGTGGCTTGGATGATTTCGATGCTAGCTTGGGTCCTCTCGATATTAAGTATGATGATTCTTCCACTAATTGGGATGAAGACATTCGTACTATTGAGAGACTTCTCAATGAAGACCCGTTTCCTCCTCCCTCTCCTAAAGAGGTGACTAATGATGATCCATCGTTAGTTACACCATCTATTGAGGATCCTCCTACTCTTGAGCTTAAGGACCTACCTCCTCATCTTGAGTACGTTTTCCTTAAAGACAACAAGAAGTTACCGGTCATCATCGCGAAGGACCTGAAAGAAGAAGAAAAAGCCCAACTTTTCGCCGTGTTGAAGAAGCATAAAAGAGCTATCGCTTGGAAAATCTCCGACATTCGCGGAATTGATCCTCACTTTTGCACACATAAAATTCTCATGGAGGACGACTTTAAGCCCACAATTCAAAGCCAACGAAGGGTGAATCCTAAAATCCATGAAGTCATCAAAAAAGAGGTTATCAAACTTCTTTATGCGGGTATGATTTAACCTATTTCGGATTCACCATGGGTTAGTCCAGTCCATTGTGTGCCTAAGAAAGGCGGAATCACCGTTGTGCCCAATCAAAACAACGAGTTGATTCCTACACGTCTCCTTACTGGGTGGAGAGTTTGTATAGATTACCGCAAACTCAATGATGCCATGAGAAAGGATCCTTTCCCTCTACCTTTTATGGACCAAATGCTTGAACGTTTAGCGGGGAATGAATATTACTGCTTTCTTGATGGTTTCTCGAGTTATTTCCAAATACCCATCGATCCCCAAGATCAAGAGAAGACAACATTCACTTGTCCCTATGGCACATTTGACTACAAAAGAACGCCTTTTGGCTTATGCAATGCCCCTGGGACTTTCCAAAGGTGCATGTTGGCTATCTTCCATGACATGGTTGAGCAAACCATGGAAGTCTTCATGGATGATTTCTCGGTCTTTGGGGATTCCTTCTCTTCTTGCCTTGCCAATTTAGAACGTATGCTTAAGCGGTGCGAAGACACTCGCCTTGTTCTAAATTGGGAAAAATGCCATTTTATGGTAAAAGAAGGCATTGTGCTAGGACACAAAATCTCTAATGCCGGTCTTGAAGTCGACCGTGCTAAAGTAGATGTCATAGCCAAATTACCTCCACCTTCAACCGTGAAGGGTGTGAGAAGCTTTCTGGGTCATGCAGGCTTCTATCGTCGATTCATTCAGGATTTCTCTAAAATCGCTCGCCCGATGACCCACCTCTTGGAAAAAGATACTCCTTTTATCTTTTCTAAAGAGTGTATCGAAGCCTTCAATCTTCTTAAGGATAAGCTAACTAAGGCACCGGTCTTGGTTACCCCTAATTGGGAGCTACCCATTGAATTGATGTGCGATGCTAGCGACTTTGCTATTGGTGCGGTTTTGGGACAAAGGATCAACAAACATTTCCAACCAATCCACTATGCTAGCAAAACAATGACGGGGGCTCAATTGCATTATACGACAACCGAAAAAGAGCTTTTAGTTGTTGTCTATGCTTTTGAAAAATTTCGCCCCTATCTTGTTTTATCCACCACCATCGTATACACGGACCATTCCGCATTGAAGTACTTGATGACTAAACATGACTCTAAGCCAAGACTTCTCCGTTGGGTTTTACTCCTTCAAGAATTCAACATTGAAATTCGTGACAAAAGGGGTGATGAAAACCTAGCCGCGGATCATCTGAGCAGACTTGAGGATCCATATCAAGGGGATCATCCGAACAAAGAGATCAATGACTCTTTCCCCCTTGAGACCTTAATGTCTATAAATCTCAATCTTGATGGCACCCCGTGCTTTGCCGATATTGCAAACTACTTAGCGGGTGGTGTTCTCATCAAAGGGTTAACATCCCAACAAAAAAAAGAAGTTCTTGAACGATGTTAAGACTTACTTTTGGGATGACCCTTTTCTATTCAAACAATGCGCTGACTTGATTATTCGCCGATGTGTTGACGGACCGGCCGCTTTGGACATTCTTCAGGCTTGCCACAAAGGACCCACCGGTGGTCACTTTGGTCCCAACTACACCGCCAAAAAAGTGTTTGATTCGGGATTCTATTGGCCCACCATTTATCGTGATGCTCACGACATGGTCAAACATTGTGATGCTTGCCAAAAATAAGGCAAGATCACACATAAAGGTGAGATGCCTTAAAATTTCATACAAGAATGTGAAATCTTTGATGTATGGGGCATCGACTTTATGGGGCCATTCCCTTCTTCTAAAGGCAACAAATACATCCTTGTCGCTGTTGACTACGTTTCCAAATGGGTTGAAGCCAAGGCTTTACCCACTAATGACGCGAGGGTGGTTTGTAATTTCTTGAAACAACTGTTTGCTCGATTCGGTGTTCCTCGTGCTATTATCAGTGACCGCGGGACTCATTTTTACAACGATCAATTTGCAAGAGTCATGGCTAAGTATGGTGTCAATGACCGTCTTTCCACCGCTTATCATCCTCAAACCAACGGTCAAGCCGAGATATCCAACCGTGGATTGAAAAGAATTTTGGAACGTACTGTGGGAGAGCATCGTGCCTCGTGGGCCGATAAACTTGATGATGCTCTGTGGGCTTTCCGTACCGCCTATAAGACACTGATTGGTTGAACACCTTATCGTCTTGTGTACGGGAAAGCTTGCCACCTCCCTATCGAGCTGGAACATAAGGCATACTGGGCCTTGAAGTGGGCTAACTTCGACATCAACAAAGCCGGTTATTTTCGCAAGATTCAACTCAACGAGCTACAAGAATTGAGGAATCAAGCTTATGAGAACTCATTGATCTACAAGGCGAAGACCAAGATTATCCACGATGCTAAAATCAAGAACCGAGAGTTCCACGTTGGTGATCAAGTCTTGCTCTTTAACTCTCGGTTGAAGATCTTCTCAGGCAAGTTGAAGAGCCGCTGGTCTGGTCCATTCACCATCGCCAATGTTTTTCCCTATGGCACCATTGAGCTTTCTCAGACAAATGGGCCCAACTTTAAGGTGAATGGGCAGCGTTTGAAATTATACTTTGGTGAGGACATCTCTCATGAGATGATTCCATCCCTCACCATGTTTCCATTGAATTAGTTCGGGACCGAGTCAGGCTCGTGACTCGGTGAACAAAAACAAGCGCTCCTCGGGAGGCAACCCGAGTATCTATCCCCCTTTCCCGTTTTTCATTCTAAGTGTAGGGGGAGCTATATAGGTTGCTTGTTTTTGGATGGTGATGTGATTACAGGGATAAGTGCACTCTTGGAACCTCTGAAGAACCGTGCTCCCATGTTATCCGCAATACCGGTTCTATCTCTCAACTATCGTGATTCAATCCTCTTCATACTCACATTTGAAATTGATCACTTTAGTCGTCCCCTCCTTATCTTGATTTAACCAACGTGCACAATGTCATAAGTGTAGGGGAGATTTTTCCCACATGCTTAAACATTGAGGACAATGTTTATCTTAAGTGTAGGGGGGACTTCTATCGAAGTTTAAAGTGTACTTTTCCATTAAAATGCCTTAATTTAACCGGAAAATCATCTTTTTCAGCATTTTTCAAATTTTTAATTAACTTTGGCCATATAGTCGTAATTTTTAAATTTTTATAGTTGCTTTCATATGTGTATATCCCGCAATAAAGTCAAAATATAAATAAAGTGGTGTAGCTAGTTTTGAAATCTTTGACATATTAGGCCCGTTGCGATTATTTTGACTCAACCCGAATAGACTTATCCGAGTTTATTCTAGCTAGTATCCTTAACCATGTAGACCTTAATTGGTTTATTAGGCTAAGCATCCACGAGTCTCATTACTTGAGATTTTAAATTGTGGAGGACGAGAAATGATAGAGTCAATTATAAGTCGGTATTCTTGCACAAGCTCACTTGGTGTAATTATTTGCCTATTCTCCCATCACTTGCTAATCATTTATCGGCAATAAGTAAGGTCGTACGATTTGAAAGGTTACTTAGATTTTAGCCCAAGATCGTTTAAAAGTTGCTCGGTAATGATAAGAGTTCATAGCTAAGGCATAACTTATGAAGCGGGGCGCGAAGATTGGCGAGTCCAAAAAGGCCCTAACAAGGCATGAGGATTCCATTTTATTGCTAAAGATCCAAGGTAATGTGAAAAGCATTATTCCCAAAATCAATATGAAGGATCAAGATTCACGACGAAAAGCAATCAACTCCCATAAAGATCATGGAGAAGTCTATCCGAAAAGACCCTAACAAGGTATGAGGATAAATAGATCCAAGTCCGAAAAGGAGGCGGATCGTTGTATCTCAAAATCCCAATTAGAGATTGAAGAAATAATCATGAAGTCGTGGTCAACAAAGTTGGAGTACCCCTCAAAAGTCTCCAAGTGAAGAAACTCTATTAACGAAGAGAAGACCATTATCTCAAGAACGTCTCTCGAAGATATGAAGTATGAAGTACATGCCAAATATCAGCCCGAGAAAGGTCTCAAATCGTGAACCGAGTTATGCCAAGATATGAACTTTTTGATATCCCGAGAAGCAGTTTTAATAGATTTTGTTCTTTAGCTAACTATTGATCAAATCGTCCTACTTTGCTTTCAGCCTAAATAAACTATCGAAATAAGTCCAAAAATGCATCTTCATGATCATTCTAAGACAAAAATAAAATATAAGAGATACACCTAGGAATAAGGGAGTTTAAGCATATAATTAAGCCATGTGTGTAAGTGTTTGAATTGATAACTTATAATAACAATGATCTCATTTTTAAGCATAGTTTGGGGAACGTGAAACTTGAGGGTGATAAATCTTCGCAGCACCAAAGCCCTAATGTAAGTCCTTGATCTCTTTGCAAGTTATTTCCATGAAGCTATTTTCAAGTGAAAATGGTTTTCTATCCTTTAGTTTATTTTAAGGTTTTAATTTCTCTTAGTACTTTAATTTTTGTTTAGTAGTATGTTAATAAGGCCAAGGTTGATTGATTATGAGAAAAGTGTAAATTTGCTTTATCACTAAGCATTGCATGAGGGCATGACAATGGTTAAGTGTAGGGGATTTGATAGGTGTGAAAACACCCATCCTTTTACCACTTATTTCTTGCTAAAACAAGACCAAAACGCGTATTTAATGTCATTTTTTTGGAATTATGCGTAGTTTGTGTGTTTCTTGTATTTTCAGAGCCAGCCGGATGAATATTGGAGAAAACATGGGATTGCACGGGTTTTATCGAGGAAAAAGACGAAAAGATGAAGTCTATAGTCAAAGAGATGCAAAAGATTTGAAGTCAATGGGCCTATTTGAAGATTTATCGATGAAAAGGACCAAAGACGGAAGATTTACCTATGTTGAAGAAACTCAAGTCTATTAAATGAAGAAATTAAAAGACGAGTTGAAATTATTCGTCAACAAATCCCGAATCGAAATCGAAAACGTCAACTTTTCTGAAAAGACGAGAAGACAAAAAGAAAGGAAGAAAGCCCACTCACCAACCAAGGGAGAAGCCTATAAATACTCCTCCCATTCAAGACTTTCCACCAACTCTTTTTCTGTTACAGTTTTCCTATTTCGTAGGAAGAAAACCATCTCCCTTAAGGAGTGGTTTTCATCTTTGTTTGATTTCTTCCAATCTTGTAAGTTTGATCTTTCCACTTTGTTTGTTGAATCCTAAATCATTAATACAAGTTTTCTTTTAATCTTTCCATTATCTTGTTCTTCATCTCTTATTGATTCTAAGTTCTTAAGTTTTATTTTATTGGTTTGATCATCTTAAGTAAGTGGGTTTTATGTTTTTGTTGTTTTGGATTAAGGTTTACCTTAGGTAAATGATTAGTGGTGAAATTGGTTTAAGTTTTGATTGAAAACTTGGTAAATTTTGGTGTTAAATTCGTCCCTTTGTGATTCCCTGTTCTTCGCTTACTATCACTGTATTCACCAGATTCCGAATAGAGGTTTGTGACTTACTGTTGATTCGGAATTTTTCCCTATTTCGGATCAAGGTATAGAATTTGTTGTTTACTCGGAATATCTAATTATTCCGAGTAGGGATTATATTCCGCATAGTGCATTCTTTGATTGTGTTGATTATTCGGAATATCAAAATATTCCGAATAGAGTTTAAGATTTTGGTGGTGACTCGGAATATTAATTATTCTGCATAGTGCTTCTGTCAAAAACATTCCGAATAGTGCTTATTTTAAAAATATTCCGGATAGAGTTGTGAGTTTGTTGATCATTCGGAATATCCTGATTATTCCGCATAAGGGTTTCCATCATTATATTCCGAGTAGGCTTCTTATTCCGCATAGAGTTACTATTCCGCATAGGACCATTATTCAGCATAGCCGTTATATTCTACATAAGCCATATTATTCCGCATAGGCCATAATATTCCGAGTAAGAGCAAATATTCTGGATAGCCATTTTTCCGAATAAGGTAAATTTCCAGTTTTAATTCCCAGTTTTCCAGTTTTACATTCTAGCTTTATTTTTGCTATTTCTTGCACTTATCATTTTAGTAGATTTAGACCAAAGCTTCCCCTTTTTAGTCACCATTTACAACGATTCCACTTTTGATCGTGATCAATTCGAGAAGATACCAAGAACGAAACAACGACATATATATCAGTTGGGTACGAGCAACGCAAAGAAAGATCTTGCAAGCAAAACCTTTTATTAACCAACCAAAAGTCAGTTATTACATCTGCTCCAGCCTCCGACCACTAAAAGTGCACAAATCAAGTCTAGAGCCAAGAGATCAATCAAATCTCGTCAGGACACACGGAATGACGATAAAGAGAGTCCTACGCTATATCCTTGCGATATTTCTAGAACACTCAGAGTGATACTACTTAGTATTTACCATGATGAGTGGAAATCCTTCTAGTGTTAACATCAAACAGCACTGCGGTAGGTCATGTGTAAGATTCTTTATGAATTGAACATATGTAAAACTGAAAAGCAACATGGTTTGATTATGAATTGATTCAAACTCGTTCAGGTTTCTACGAAATATCTTTATGGTCTTGCCAGAACATTCAGAGCGATATTCATTAATATTCACAATGACGAATGGAAATCCTTCTATCGTGAACCTCAAAAAGCGCTACGGTAGGTGACTTGCGAGATTCTTATGAATCAAGCTTCTGTCAACTGGAAAGAAACAATGGTAAGATTCTCTGAGAATCAAACTTGTTCAAGGAATTTGAATTGGCGACTTTAATCAAGCGGATATTTATCCAATTGATTCACTCTTTATGTTCGCAGTCTTGCTTTGAGACGGTCGAGTAAAGAGAATGGCTAGTACAACCGTGAAACCTTGTCAAGGAGATTCTTAATTGAATCTACCTAATCACAGGTATGATATTTAATATCGTCTAACGGTCTTCATCGACCGGAGGTAAAACGCTACCGATTTAGGACGAATGTCAAAGCCATTCAGTCCGTGTCTATGTTTTGTCTCGAGAAGGTGGTGTTACGGTGTACTCAGCAAAGTCAAAGGTTCAAAACCACATACTCATGCCCAAATACATATTCAACAATCAAGAAAGCTAAAGTCTTTCGCAACTTTGATGATCAAAATATTCATTATCAATTATTGTAGTGGAATGACCTCTCTTTAGAGGAGATTGTTAGCAAAGACAAGATCGCAAGTTGGAAAAGTATGAGCATGTGGATGAAGACACAAGATCGCAAGTTGGAAAAGACAAGTCAAGGATAATTTGAAGATCTCAAGATAAAAGACAAAGTCGAAAGACAACGACAAAGGCTCAAAGATCACAGCATGAAGGAACAAGACTACTATTACACGTTCAAGACTCATATATGACGAGATTAGTAATATCCATAAATCTTCAAATGACAAAAAGGAATAACCTCACATCGGGGGAGATTGTTAGCCTCAAAATATTGAGTCAAACAAGAATGTTCGGTCATAGGTTTTTTATTGTAACATTTGTTAGAACGCTATAATAGTTAGTTAAATAGTCGTGACATTACGGGATTGATGGCTAGCTTAAAAGGCCTCTTTCAAGGTACTAAGAATTTATTCAAGCCTGGCCCAAAACAAATATAGTCCAATAGAAAGCCCGCATGTGGGTGGACTATATAAGCACCCTCCTAGCATGTTAGGAGGGTTGGTGCTTTCATTTTTTTAATCTAATCTTCACATAGTTAATTATCTTTCTCTCTCTACTTTTCTCTCTACTCTCTCTCTCTAGAATTAATCTAACTTTCATCTTTTTTTCTTAATCTATCATCATATATTATAGGACAACAACATGTAAATCAAATAAAATAATTAATTAATAAAGCAAAAGTCTAAATAAAAATACTTAGGTTATAACGAGTATTATTAAGTTTAATAATAAGCCTAAGTCATGATTTTAAATTAATTACTTAATTAGTCATGTAAATTAATATAATTAATTAACTTAATAAAATATTGGTTTATAAAAAAATGTATCCCGAGCCCCGAAACTCGAGACCATCAAACCGAGAACCAACCATCACCACAGCCGTAGCTGGTGGTTTCTAGCAGTGGCTACGCAGCCAACGGCTGTTGCCGTTTGCCACTGATCAGTCAGGTTCACACGGGCTGGGCCGGTTTCCCCCTGATGTGCACCTGGTTCCCACTGCTCCTCATAAACACCCCTGCGATCAAACAACTAAACACCCCCAACTGTTTTGTTTGCCCCTGTTTGGTTTGTGCTTGTTGCCGCCAACACCAACCCACCATCGCCCCTTTGTGGGTCACGGCTGGGCCGAACAGACACACACCAAGACCCTAGAGGTCTCGGTTTTCGTATAACAAAGCAAAACCCCGACAACTAAAAGATTAATTCCATGTTTTGATTTTATACACTCATGTGTTCTTAATCTGACATAATGAATTCATGTGCCCCTTTGTGGGTCATGGCTGGGCCGAACAGACACACACCGAGACCCTAGAGGTCTTAGTTTTCGTGTAACAAACCAAAAACCCTACCACTAAAAGATTAATTCCATGTTTTGACTTTATAAACTCATGTGTTCTTAATCTAACATAATGAATTCTTGATCTAACATAATGAACTCATGGCTGGTGGTTTCTGGCAGTGGCTACGCAGCCAACGGCTGCTGCCGTTTGCCACTGATCAGTCGGGTTCACACCGACTGGGCCAGTTTCCCCCTGATGTGCACCTGGTTCCCACTGCTCCTCATAAACATCCCTTGCGATCAAACAACCAAACACCCTTGACTGCTTTGTTTTCCCCTGTTTGGTTTGTGCTTGCTGCCGCCAACACCAAGACCACCACCGCCCCTTTGTGGGTCACGGTTGGGCCGAACAGACACACACCGAGACCCTTGAGGTCTCGGTTTTTGTGTAACAAACCAAAAACCCGACCACTAAAAGATTAATTCCATGTTTTGATTTTATAAACTCATGTGTTCTTGATCTAACATAATGAATTTGTGATTTATAAAGGAGAAGAAGGAAACAAATGATTACCGTTATACATGTTTAGGGGTAACTACGAACACACAATCGAATCAACAAGAAAATCAACTTGTCCTCCCTTGTTTGTTGTTTCTTCCAGCGGCTCCCAAAGCAACACCAACCCTAATTTTTTTTTGTTGTTTTGATAAAATGAAAGTGTTATTTGTTCCATGTGATTACTTTTCTAGACGGGCTGGGCTTAAAGCCCATCTCCCTTTCTTTTCTTTTTATGCCGCAGCCCCACCACCACATATGATTTTTTTTTGAATTTCTTGTTATGATATCTACCACGTGTTTGTGTTTAATTGTCATGACGTGTTTTAATAATTTATATAATACATAATACTTGTAGAAACGAATTAATATACGTATTACTTTACATTAAATGTTCGTGATTTGTGTCGTGTATTAATAAGTATTAAAGTTTTAATTTAAACGGGTTTTCATGCCTTTATTGTTCTTAGGTATTTTCTAGCGGGTTTTACAACTCTTCCCCTCTAAAAAAATAATTCGTCCTCAAATTAGAGATACGATAATCTGGGAAGGACATGGACTTAACATGACTGTAAAGGACATGGAACATGACATGACTGAAAAGAACATATCTGACTTATGAACGGAAAAGGATGAGAAGTCCGGATGGACTCCTCCATTCCAAGTGACCTCCCGCTCAGAACGGTTCCTCTATAGGATCTTGACGAAGTAGAAATCCTGGTCTTCATGACCCTGACTTGACGATACGGAAATCTCGGGTTTATAACGCAAGATAGATCTTCATAAATCTGATCGAATGGTAATATTGATTATTTGCAAGTTCGTTTTTTCTCGACTCAAGAGAAATTGAAAGTCCTACTAATATCAAGCTTTAAATTGTTTTTGGTTGTTAAGAGTTATTTGGATTCTAGGTCTAATTCGAACAAGCACGTAAAAAGAGAAAATATTTTTATAACTATTTAACCGTAAAACAAAGTGCAATTACCAAGTAATATTCACAAAGTACAAGTATTTAATGCATGAAAGATAAAAGTACTTGAAATGTAAAGGAAATGAAAATATAGGGACTAAGAATGTAAATTCAGAAACTTAGGGACCAAGTATGAAAATTATAACAAACTAGTCAAATAGACTTAACAAACTTGAAACTAACTAACAAATTGTGTAACAAATGGAAATTCAGGGACCAATTTATGCAAACCCTAAAAAGATAAAGTTTCAAAGCTGATTACAAAGTTTTAGAAAAGTTAGGGACCAAATTGCAATAAAAGTGGTAACTTTTCATAAAACGGGTTAATGAACTCGAATAAGCTCGTTTGAGCTTATTCATGTACCAAAATCGTTCTAGTTTTCACTAAAATGCTTAAAAACAAATTTAAGCTAGACTGGTAAAAGGAATTTTGCTAAAAGCTTCTAAATCTCAATTTAGCTTATTTCAATAAGCTCACATTAAGCTCAAAAAGAATCCAGTCTTCCACAAAACGATTTTCTTGCAAATCAAGCCTAAACAAGCTTGGAATGTCTTTTGGTTTTGAAAATAAGCAACAGAATAAGCTGGAATCTTGAATAAGCCAAAAACAGCTTATGTTGACCAAAGTTTGACCAAAATTATCAAAAAGCTCAAAATCTCAAAAAACCACTCAGGACATGTTTGCTATTGATTTTGTGAAAGAAAATAAGGAGATTTGTGAAGTGGATTATGAGAACTATGAAATCAGTTGGCCACTTATCATAGAAACTACAATATGGTCTAGGGCTTATTATTAAGCTGATATCTCAATCAAAAACTGATACTGTATGATTTCCTTGTAAAGATTGAAAGTTTAGATGTTAGGCTACAAGTTGAAACAGATTTCAACTAAATTCATCAAATAACAAAGAAATCCTAAGGAATCAAAGTGAGCAAGTTTTAACTGATGAACTTTCAAAGAGATTAACCCAAAGTTTTTCAATGCATATTGCCTTTCTGACCATTCATTTGACTACAAAGTTTAACCAAAATGCTTACACTAATTGACTTAGTGTAAATGAACACTTTACAATAGGTTTTACCAACTGAATTACCAAAAAGGCCTTGATCCAAACACCACTTATAAAAGATGATTAGAATTTTATCGAAGACTTTTTGAGCAATTGGCTAACACAGCTAAAGGCTTTCATCAAAACTTGTTCAAAGGATGATATGAAATGGTTTAGTGTCAAAAACAAGCTAGTTAATAGGTTAAACCACAAAATGAGTACTAATTAACTATGACTGATGAACTACCAAATTCAAACCAGTAAAACTGAATGTAAAGTTGTAAAACTATAAGTAATCTAACAAATCAACAATATTACACCACAAACAAGCTAATCACACTCTCAGTTCAGCATTTAAGTATTACACTATGAATTGAGCATGTAGAGACAGTTTAGGGGAATTTAAAACAAGAGTTTGTGTTCCTTTTAGCAATGTGCCTCCTTTGATAGAGTAGAGAGGCGCTGAGCCTTCTAAGGACAACTATACCACCATGAATCAACCACCAAACTCCATTAATACATCACAACCTGCTAGTAATCAACACCCCTGCTACACTGCTTCAAATGACCTGAAAAGGCTATGAAATGATCTTCAAATGAACTCTGAACTAGCTACAAGTCTTAAAAACATCAATAAACTTCCATTGATCATGGATGATCAATAGTAACAACACAGTACACTAGGAGTATGATTATGAGAGTATGTGAATGAGATTGAATAAAAGTAAAGGTTTTGATTTCACTAATGGTGAAAATTCAGTTACATATCTGTTACTAACTAACTAACTAACTAACTCTTAGGTGGTTGTCAAACACCTAAGAGTATTATCTAGCTAATGTGAATAACTAGAAATGAGAGGAAATTTAGAAGTGTGTGTTTTCACACCTACAAGCTACCAATTACAAATGAAGTGATAACAGGGTATTTATAGAGTGAGAATGAGATTTTGTTAGGGATGATGACGTGTTGCAGTCAATAACTAAGCTCCACGTGTAACAATATGATCAATTGCCAATTCCAGCTCATGAACACATTTGGGGATTTTTGATTGAATAAATTTCAGTCCAATTAAGTTGTTGGGTTGAATTCCTTGCTTGATTCCGAGTACTTTTCATGTTTATATCATCACTTGACATGCATTGTAGCGAAATCCCGTTCCTGGACTTGTGTTAGTTTGAAGATGACACGTGACGATGATTTAGTGGCCTTTAGCAACTCACACGGATCATTATCCAAATTGGATATAGTAAACATTGCATGGCTAGTTCTCATTGGTGGAAATGAGTTAAGTGCGCTTTACTGTTTGGATTGTGTAATAAATGAGAAGCCGGCGCTAGTGGGTATATGTGGCAATCCTTGTGACAATTTTACTCGCACCTCATTGGTTTATTTCCTCTTCACATGGATTAAGCCCCAAACTTAGCCAATTTTTGTAACTTTTAACCCTTGTAGTTTAGATAGAATAGAAAGTGGACCCCAAGCTTCATTTCTTTGGCAATTTTGATCCGTTGATTTTTGTCTTGAGCATTTGAAGCCCTTTGACTTGTTTGATAATAACTAGGTTTTTACTATGTAAAAAATATCGTTGTTCCAGTCTCTTCGAATTAACTACCAGTTTAAGTGCGACTTAGTCGTCTTTTGGTGGGAGACAATATATTGGTCGTTGTAGTATAATTAAATTGCAAGACTTAAAAGTAAACGACGGTAATTAAAACTAAAACTAATTAAAACATAAAAGGTGAAAAATTAAGACTTTAAATTTAAATGACGGGTAATTAAATGACGTAAAATTAAAGCTTGACGTAAAATTAATTTGACAATGTAATAAAAATATAAACTTGAAAATCAAAATAAAGAAAAACGATTAAAATAACACTAAAGTAAAATGGCGGAAAAATAAGCTTTAAAAATTAAACTAAAAATTACTAGAAAAACACTTGGTAAAAAAAGAGATTTCGGGAAGCGTGCAATTTTTGGAAATTAAAACGTAATGAAAAGTAAGCTTGGAAAAATAAGATAAAAACAAAGACAAAAGTCAGATCGCAGGCACGATCACAACCAGCGATCGTGGTTTGGATCATACCCTGGATCGTACCCTGGATTGCAGTCAAGCGATCGCACTCTAGATCGTAGCCACAGATCGCAGCCAACGATCGTAGCTTAGATCGTACTCTTGGATCGTAATCCACCACGATCGCAACAAGTGGGTCGCAGTGGACGATCGTGACCAAGTGATCGTACCACAGATCGCAACCAACGATCGCAGTCACAGATTGCAACAGGGCAATCGTGACTTAGATCGTGATGGACGATCGTAGTCTGATCCTAGTCCTTGATCGCAGTAATGGATCGCAAGTAGAAACCCTAGGGGTTTATGCGATCACACTTACTTGATCGAAACAAGCAGAAACCTTTAAGAAAGTTACGATGGAATCCAATAAGCAAATAAGCAAATACCAAATAAGCACTTCGACAATAAGCAAATAACAAAAAGTTAATTAAAAAAGAATAAGTAAAAAATAAATAAGCACAAATTTAAAAACTTTTCAAGACACAAAATAAGCAAACTTAAAAAAGATAAAACTTTTAAGAAAACTTTAAAACAAATAAGCTAAATACAAAATAAGCCAATAAGATTGTCAAGCTTATAGCTTAATTCGTATAAAAGCCTAGATAGAAATGGAAAGACAAACTTTTTAATCAAATAAGCAATAGGATTAAGCAAGATTAATGCTTAATCCGAACAAAAATCAAATCAAAAACAAGAAAAGTAGAATGAGATTGATAATTAAAAGCTTGATTAAAGTAAAATATTCAACAACAAAATTAAAAGATTTACTTGAATTAAAGGTAAGAAATTTAAGGTGCAAAACAAGGTAATTAAATTGACAAATAAGTAAATGACATGAAAATAAATGTGCAAGTAATGAAAATGGTGGAAGACTAGTTTGTCAAAATAGCCAACACTATGAAAATGAGATGAAATGCTCTATTTATAGGGAGAAGGGAGGTTAGCATGTGTTGGAAGCTTCCTCCTTTCTTTCTTTCTTTCCCGTCTTTTCGTCTTCTAAATTCTTCGACTCTTTCGACTTTGTCTCGGGATTAATTAAACTCGTCTTGTAATTTCTTCATTAATTAGACTTGAGTTCTTCGGCTTTCTTAAACTTCCGTCTTTAGACTTTTCTTCGATAAATCTTCAGAATAGACTAGGACTTCCGTTCTTTTTGCACTCTTGATCTTTTGACTTAGTCTTTTGTCTTTTTCTTCGATAAAAGCCCGTGAAAGCCCATGTTTTCTTCCCTTTTCACATTTTGGTACTAAATCACAACAAAAACACAAACCACGCATAATTATGACATTTACGACATAAAATACACTTTT
Organism: Glebionis coronaria; assembly: GCA_025667525.1. Lineage (NCBI taxonomy): Eukaryota > Viridiplantae > Streptophyta > Magnoliopsida > Asterales > Asteraceae > Glebionis > Glebionis coronaria. Next base: position 147,481,187 of record CM046882.1, read on the forward strand.
TGGCTTGGTTATTATTATAATTAAGTGGTAAAAGGATAAGTGTTTTCACACTTATTAAATCCCCTACACTTGACCATTGCAATGTCCTTATGCAATGCATTAGTTGCAAAGAAAGTTTTATATTTTTCATCATAATCAATCCATCTTGGCCTTTATAAAAGAGATAGAAAATTACAAAATATTTAAAGGAAGAAAATAAGTAAAGAGATCAAAAACTTACCTTAGGGTTTTGGAAATATCATGAATGATTATCACCCTCAAGTTTCACGTTCCCCAAACCAAGCTTAAAAACGAGATAATTATTATTATAAGTTAGCAAACTATCACAAACTCATGTGGGCCAATTATTTACTTAGACTCCCTTATTCCTAGGTGTATCTGTTATATTTTATTATTCTCTTGAATGATCACGAGGATGCATTGTTGACTTATTTTGATAGTTATTAGGCTGAAAATAAAGTAGGACGATTTAATCAATAATTAGCTAAAGGACAAAATCTTTTAAAACTGATTCTCAGGACCTCATAAAGTTCATATCTTGGCATAACTCGCTTCAAGATTTGAGACCTTTCTCGGACCGATATTTGGCAGCGACTTCATACTTCAAATCTTGAGAGACGTTCATGAAATAATGGTCTTCTCTTCATAATAGGAATTTCTTCACTTGAACTTTTTGAGAGATTCTTCATATTTGGACCATGACTTCTTCATTTTTCTCCATTCTTCATTTGGACATTGATATACAACGATCCGCCTCCTTTTAGGACTTGGTTCTATTTATCCTCATACCTTGTTAGGGCCTTTTTGGATAGACTTCTCCATGATCTTTAGGGGAGTATTTGCTTTCGTCGTGTGTCTCGATCCTTCATATTGATTTTTGATAAATGATTCTTCACATCACTTTTGGATCTTTAGCAACAAAATGTAGACCTCATGTCTTGTTAGGACCTTTTCGGACTTGCCAATCTTCGCATCCCGCTTCAATAAGTTATGCCTTGGCTATGAACTCTAATTAATAACGAGCAACTTTTAAACGATCTTGGGCTAGAAGCTAAGTGACTTTTCAAATCATACAACCTTACTTATAGCAATTAAATTTATTAACAATCGTTGAGAGAAAAAGCTTATAATCAACTCACATAAATTCATGAAAGAATACCAAACTTATAATTGACTCTATCATCTCTTGTTCTCCACAATATAAAATCTCAAGGAATGAGACTCGTGGATGCTTAGCTAATTAAATCAAAGTTTTGGGTTTTCAAGTCATCTATAGGATCTTGCAAATTCTTAGACTTTTTCAAGTTTAGAATTCGCATTTTAAAGTTCCCTTGATAAACGACTTTCTAGGATCAATTATAGGAACTTGCGAAAAGTTCTTGTTCTTAACCCGTGAGAGTCAAGACTTTTGCGTTTTAAAGTTCCCTATATAAAAGCCTAGCAAAACTTGACTTAAACACGTTAACGATACTAGCTAGAGTAAACTTGGATAAGTAAACTCGGGTTGAGTCAAAAGATTCACAATGTTTTAAAAATTAAAACCACTTTATTAAAATTTATTCTAGCAAAGAAAGAAAATAAATATAACAAGGGAAAACCTACAAGGCCAAAATAGATCAAAAATTTTGAAAAATGTCGAAAAAATCAATTTTCCGGTTAAAATGAGGACAAATACAAGGAAAAGCCCACTTAACTTCGATAGAAGTCCCCCCTACACTTAATATAAACATTGTCCTCAATGTTTAAGCATGTGGAAGTAAACTCCCCTACACTTAGGACATTGTGCATTTTGTTTAAATCTTGCTAAGGAAGAGACAACTAAAGTGATTCCTATTTCAATCATAAATGATAAAATAATGAATCAAAAGAGTTTAGGATAGAACCGGGAAGACGGGAACATGGGATCACGGTTCGTCATAAGTAATCAAGAATGGATCTTTGAAAGCTCGAATCCCTGCACATGATAAGAAATAAAACAACAAACAACATACTAGGGTCTCCCCCTACACTTATTATAAAAACAAAGAAAAAGGATAGATAGTGCGGGTTGCCTCCCGAGAAGCACTTGTTTTTGTTAACCTGGTCGTGAGCCTGACTCGACCTGGATTATCATGGTAAGAATCTTGAAGAACATCCACCGGGATAAAATACATGGTTTTCGTCGATCAAGTAGCATAAGCTTAAGGCGATCAAGGCAAGCCAAAGAAGAGTAGGCAAGGTTCCCTTAAGCAAAGATTGAGCACGGTGGTAGACAGTATGATTTTGCACAAGCATATCTCCATGGTTTCCAAAATTCTTTCCTTTTATTTCATCAGATGGATACTGAGATGGCTTAAAAGTTATAATCCCAGGATCGAACACCTTTTCCTTTAGGGGAAAATAACACTCAGGCTCAGTAGACCTTGAAGAAGATCCGCTCATAAATCTCACAATCTCATCCTCAGAAGGTGGATAGAGAGGTGTCAAGACATACATGCTGTGGATATTAGTGTCGGCCGGCTTCTTCTCCTTTGAAATAGGTTTCTTCATATCCAAAGGAGGATAAAGACCATAATCATCAAAGTCCAAAGGAGGAGCATCACTCTCATTTGGGAAGTAAGTATTGAGAAAAGTAGCAAAATCTTCCTTAAATGAGTAGTCATCCAAAGTAGGATCAAGTGTTGTTGGTGGAGGATCTTCATCATGTGAAGAATCACTCGAAAGAGTATCAGCGTCATCAAAATCATCATAAGTGGGCATGTTTGGATACTTAGAAGTAAAATCATCAGAATCATCCATATTAGAACTCGAATCATCATCGTAGTCATCATAGATTGGTGGAGACTCATGAATTGTTGGAGGATCTAAATTGGAGAGAGAATCATCCACATCATCTTGGAAAAGTGGATTATCGTAGCAAGAATCGAAAAGAGGATTATTGTAGACGACAAAATCATCAAGCACATTAATCATATTCACTAATTCTCTTCCATTTGATTTGGTTGTGATCTTCCCCATTTTAAAAACTTGTGCATCATTCCCAACCCTTAAAATTAACTCACCTTCGGCAACATCGACTAAAGCTTTTCCGGTTCTCAAGAATGGTCGACCAAGTATTAACGAAATACGAGGGTCCATTTCATAATCGACAACAACAAAGTCAACCGGAAAAGTGAAGGTGCCAACTTTAATGAACACATCTTCGGCAATACCAAGAGGGTAAGCGAGAGTGCGATTTGCTAGCTCAAGGGTCATCTTCGTTGGAGTAAGATCGGGTAATGATAGCTTTTTCCAAACACTTAAAGGCATCAGATTTTTACTTGCCCCGAGATCGGCTAAGGCAGTAATTTCTTTGGTTTGGTGAAAAGTACATGGTAGCACAAAACGACCGGGATCTCCAAGTTTTTTGAAAGTTATTTAAGAAGGATGGCAGAACAATTTTCATTCAATCGAGTATTAACAAACTCGGCCATCTTCTCCTTCTTATTAAGCAATTCCTTAAACATCTTAACAAATTTAGGCATTTATGCTAGAGCTTCAACAAGGCTAAAGGTGATGCTCAGTCCAGAAATCTTCATCAAATAGTTAGACACTTGAATGTCATCCTTGGTTTGCAGTTTGGCCTTGTCTAAGCGAGATGGATAAGGAATTTTGGGTTTAGTTGGTGTAGGTGTAGCAGGTAAAGGTTGAGATGTTGAAGATTTAAAGGTCGAAGGTGGGGTTGGTGAAGGGTTCTTTTTGGGTACTTCAGTAAGAGGTGGACACGGTAATGGAGAACTAATACTAGGCGTGGGAGTAGGAGGGATAAATGGTGGTGGAGGAGTTGTAGATGGAGTAACTGGGGGAGGGATAGATGGTCCTACTAAGGTTGCTCCACTGCGTGTAGTAATAGTACTCACATTCGCTCTCGGGTTGGTGACGGTATTTGAAGGAAGAGAGCCCGAAGTAGAGGGTTGAGTAGTTGGTAAGAAACTAGCCAACATATTCTTCAAATCATTTGTTTGAGTGCTAAAAGAAGTTTGTATATCATGTCAAAGCTCGGATCTAATATCATTACCTTGCTTAGTGATATCTCCTTTCAAATTGATAATTTGGCTTTGCAGATTCTTAATTTGCTCTCCTTCGGTTCTCATGAAAGCTTCAACATCTTGATTAATGGATGGTGGTTGTTCAGCGGGTGGGTGATAAGGATTAGAAGCTCGAGGTGGGTATGGGTTGCTTCTACTGTAGTTGTTGGGGTTGTGGTTTTGAGGAGAAAAACCGGGTGAAAGAAAGTTGTTAGAACGGTAAGTTAGCAAGTTACGATCACCTTGAGGTCTAGCTTGATGTCTTTTCGTTGAATAGTTCCCATAAGCTACATACACGTTTTCCAGATTGTCATGAGTAGAAGGACAATCAGTGTATGAATGAGGACCCCCGCAAATCTCACAAGAAGTTGCAATAGCTTTAACTTGTTGTTGTTGATTTGTAGCCAAAAGTTGCATGTTTTTGCTCATTTCGATCATTCCGCGGGTCAATTCGGTGATATCAGGGTTTGAAGAAGTAGAAGAAACATTGACTCTCGGGTTTTATCTTGAAGATGCTGGTGAATCCCAATTTTTGTGATGAGTAGTCATGTTCTCGATAAGCTCTCTACACTCCTCAGGTCTTCTTTTCATAAATGTGCCAGCGGCGGCTGCATTAATCGTATCACGATCACGAAAAGTTAAACCTTTGTAGAAAGTATCAATCAAAGTAACGGGGAGCATGTTGTGGTTTGGACATCGATCGATCAAAACATTATATTTTTCCCAAGCATCAAAAAGTGATTCATCGGGTTAATGAGTAAATCCACTAATTTGATTCCGAAGGCTCGTGACCATGGAAGGTGGAAAGTAGCGCGACAAAAAGCGTTGAGTCATCTCATCCCAAGTATGAATTGAATTCTTCGGAAGATGATCAAACCATTTTTCGGCATGGTGGGATAAGGTGTGTGGAAATAGGTGAAGGCGAAGAAAATCCATAGTAACCCCGGGCAACTTCATGCTTTGAGTAACGGTAATGAATTTGTCGAGGTGTTTGTTGGCATCATCATCCGGTAATCCGCGAAATGGACAAGTGTTCTGCACTTGTTGGATCATGTGATGCTTCAACGAAAACTCCGGAGCCGTGATATGCATCGGCGTCGGTCCTCCTCGTCCATTCATCGTGGGTTGGCACAACTCCTCCATCGTTCTAAGATTAGGTGGGGGAACATTGTGGTTGTTATTGTTGAGGTGCGGTGGATTATTGTTGTTGTTCACACCAGCCATATCTAAATCTTCACGAGTCTCGGGCTCTGGATAAGTTGAAGATCTAGTACGCATACACCTGCAAAAGCAAAAGAAAAAGATACCAAAGAAATAGAGAATATATATGTACATGTAAAAATAAAAATAAAAATCTTTTTGGATTTTTGAAATTTTTTAATTTTTATGGATTTTGAACAATTTTTTAATTTTTATGTATTTTTTGAAAATTTTTGACCAAGAAAAATAACGTTCACGAGTGAACGGATCCCAAAATTCAACGCGTCTCTCACAGAAAACCTTTAATCTTAATGAAAAGAGCCGGCAGCGGCGCCATTTAATAAGTAGGTTTTTACTATGTAAAAAATATCGTGGTTCCAGTCTCTTCGAATTGACTACCAGTTTAAGTGTGACTCAGTCGTCTTTTGGTGGGAGACAATAGATTGGTCGTTGTAGTATAATTAAATTGCAAGACTTAAAAGTAAATGACGGTAATTAAAACTAAAACTAATTAAAACATAAAAGGTGCAAAATTAAGACTTTAAAATTAAATGACTGGTAATTAAATGACGTAAAATTAAAGCTTGACGAAAAATTAATTTGAGAATGTAATAAAAATGTAAACTTGAAATTTAAAATAAAGAAAAACGATTAAAATAACACTAAAGTAAAATGGCGGAAAAATAAGCTTTAAAAATTAAACTAAAAATTACTAGAAAAACACTTGGTAAAAAAAGAGATTTCGGGAAGCGTGAAATTTTTGGAAATTAAAACGTAATGAAAAGTAATCTTGGAAAAATAAGATAAAAACTAAGACAAAAGTCATCTCGCAGTCACGATCGCAACCAACGATCGTGGTTTGGATTGTACCCTGGATCGTACCCTGGATCGCAGTCAAGCGATCGCACTCTAGATCGTAGCCACAGATCGCAGCCAGCGATCGTAGCTCAGATCGTACTCTTGGATCATACTCCACCACGATCGCAACAAGTGGATCGCAGTGGACGATCGTGACCAAGTGATCGTACCACATATCGCGACCAAAGATCGCAGTCACAGATCGCAACAGGACAATCGTGACTTAGATCATGATGGACGATCGTAGTCTGATCCTAGTCCTTGATCGTAGTAATGGATCGCAAGTAGAAACCCTAGGGGTTTATGCGATCACACTTACTCGATCGAAACAAGCAGAAACCTTTAAGAAAGTTACGATGGAATCCAATAAGAAAATAAGAAAATACCAAATAAGCACTTCGACAATAAGCAAATAACAAAAACTTAATTAAAACAAGAATAAGTGAAAATAAATAAGCACAAATTTAAAAACTTTTCAAGACACAAAATAAGCAAACAAAATAAGAAAACATTAAAAAGATAAAACTTTTAAGAAAACTTTAAAACAAATAAGCTAAATACAAAATAAGCCAATAAGATTCTCAAGCTTATAGCTTAATTCGTATAAAAGCCTAGATAGAAATGGAAAGACAAACTTTTTAATCAAATAAGCAATAGGATTAAGCAAAATTAATGCTTAATCCGAACCAAAATCAAATCAAAAACAAGAAAAGTAGAATGAGACTGATAACTAAAAGCTTGATTAAAGGAAAAGATCCAACAACAAAATTAAAAAGACTTACTTGAATTAAAGGTAAGAAATTTAAGGTGCAAAACAAGGTAATTAAATTGACAAATAAGTAAATGACATGAAAATAAATGTTCAAGTAATGAAAATGATGGAAGACTAGTTTGTCAAAATAGCCAACACTATGAAAATGAGATGAAATGCTCTATTTATAGGGAGATGGGAGGTTAGCATGTGTTGGAAGCTTCCTCCTTTCTTTCTTTCTTTCCCGTCTTTTCGTCTTTTAAATTCTTCGACTTTTTCGACTTTGTCTCGGGATTAATTAAACTCGTCTTGTAATTTCTTCATTAATTAGACTTGAGTTCTTCGGCTTTATTAAACTTCCGTCTTTAGACTTTTCTTCGATAAATCTTCAGAATAGGCTTGGACTTCTGTTCTTTTTGCACTCTTGATCTTTTGACTTAGACTTTTGTCTTTTTCTTCGATAAAATCCCGTGAAAGCCCATGTTTTCTTCCCTTTTCACATTTTGGTCCTAAATCACAACAAAAACACAAACCACGCATAATTCCGACATTTACGACATAAAATACACATTTTGGCTTGGTTATTATTATAACTAAGTGGTAAAAGGATAAGTGTTTTCACACTTATTATTTGACTTGAAGGTTGACCAAATTTGACTTTGATCTTTGACTTTCTCAAAATTGCACTTTAGTCTTCACTTTTGAATGTTTTCAAGATAGGTCCTTTTCTTTGCTAGGCTTGTCACTTTTGATCCTTCTCTTGTCTTTTCTTCATCTTTATAGCTTGATTTCACTTGTTTGCTCCAGATTTGTATCCTTGTTACCTAAATAAGCACAAACATAAAACATACCCCATAATACTGCTTTTATGTATAAAAGTTAGGTATTTGCTATGTGTTTTAAGGTGATTTGTAATATTATTGATATGAGATTTTTCTCATATCAAATGGTTAAAACATAACCTATAGAGATACGTAGAACGATATGATACTAACTAAACTGAAGTACTGGTATTAACTACCCATGAGTAATGATACACGAGACATATAGAAACATAGTACGTGAAAAATTGTGAACGTGGTACGTGAACAATTGTGAACGTGATATGTGGAGATATGGTGAATGTAATGTGAGAACATATGGTGGTCAAAATAGGTGCAACATATCGCGATCGTAATATGAGAAAAGTGAAGTGAACATGATATGTGAGGCATATCGTGAACGTGAGATAACTTAGGAGGTAACGCCAAACTATAAGAGGTGAGACGTGAAATGTGACGTGAAACGTCTGTCTGAGGGTGTACAGTCTATTAGACTCGAGTCTGGTCTCCCAAGATTGCTGCAAACTTTCCAGAACGAAAAATGAAATGCAAATCGTAATCTAGAATACGATTCATGAACGTGAATAGTGTCATGAACGTGAGTGCGGAAGAAAATCGTAAAATTTAACGTGGACGTGAACGTAATAATGACCACGAACGTGAACCTTTCTCTAATATGGTAACCGAAAGAGTACCAAGTGATCGGATGATCTTTGGCTGGAAAAATATATGAAAATCTGCTAACTATGAAATCTTTGCAGATGTAATGGATATGCAGACTTGGTCACCCTGTTAAAAACAACTCAGATAGCATTATGCTTCTTCTGAGCCTCTGGTAGTCCGGTGAAAAAATCCATGGAGATCTTGTCCCTTCTCCGTTCATAATTTCCAATGGTGGAAATTTCTCCTAGACTGTTAGTGTTCTATCTTAACCTACTGGTATGTCAGGTACTTAACTATGAACATAACTGTATCTTGCTTCATAGAAACCAGATACGTGAAAGTTTGGAAAACCACGAGTCTCTTACAATTAGACTTCTCTTAGCGTAGGATTCTCTGGAAAACCTTATTTAATGTAAGGTACTCTCCCTTACGCGTAAGCTGAGTCATGGTAAGATTAATCGTGAGATTCAATGTGATTCAGCGTGTCACTATAATCAACCAGAATTCATACTGGAAAATTTCAGGGTGAAAATTCTTGTGTCATAAAGTTTGCTAAATAGTGTAAATATGGTCTTCGTGCTCTTCCCTGAGAAGTTCAGGTCGACATCGATGAGAGTAATAACAAATTTGTTTATGATTTCATGGGGCAACTCCATTCATCAGGTCCATAAATGCTGATGGAGCATTCACGAGACCAAAACAAAATTTTGAATTTAGCATGACCAAATCGTGTGCGAAAATCAGTCATGGAAATGTCCTGCTCTTTCACTCGTCACTGTTGGCAGCATGATCGTAACTCAATCTTGGAAAAGAGCTCAACACCGTGTAGTCGATCGGACAATTCGTTAGTACGTGGAGGAAGATAATGGTCATAAATGGTGATTTGTTTAAATCGACGTTAGTCGACACATAATCTCATGCTACCATTCTTCTCCTTAATAAATAGAACTGGTGTACACCAGGGTCATACACCTGGCGAAATAAACTTATTCCAGCATCTTGTGCAGCTGATCCTTCAACTCTTTAACTCAAGGAGACCATGGAATAAATAGCCTTGGAAACTAGTTCTGCTCCCTAACATGCTCGATGTTAAGTTCCACCTCGTGGGTAGAAAGTATACTCGGAGATCTTCCTGGAATATACCTAGAAAACTCTGAAATGATTGGTTGATTATGAATAAAAGGAACTTCAGTAGTCGTGTCATAAATGATAGCTATAAAATCTTCCCAGCCGTGGGATAACGAACACGTGTTTGTAGAGCATAAATAATATGTACGGATTTTCCTTATGGAAAACTATGACAACTGTATTTAGGAGCCTGAACATTGCTGTACACGATCTGATATGAATGGCGTCCTTTATGCTCATGAATATATGAGATAAGAGATCGAGAAATGGAAGTGTCATGCCAATACACGAAGTAGACGTGGCAGATTCACTGAATGTGTCTCGCCTGTCTCCCACAGAATGAACACTTCGTGTCCAAATGTGAACAATACGCCGGAGATGGTACTATGATTCTTGTGGCCTGATTAATAGATGGCACAACAAAATGGATATACCACTTGGAGGGTACCCTGAATTTATTAGGGCTGATTCAGAAGATAGACGTGAGTCATGTGTCTTGACTTGTGTCTTGAAAAAAATGCATATGACATGTGTCTTGACTGGTGTCTTGACATGTGTCTCGAGATGCGAATTGCGAAACGACTAAAATTGAAAATCTTAAGTTATTATGCCAGAATTGGCGGATCGGTAGGACTGTTGACCCTTTGTATTTCTAATCACGTTTGTTACTGGAGTTTCTATTGTGATTACCAGAATAGTTGCGGTCACCATAGTGGTCACTATTGTCTCGTCTGTCGGATCCATGACGGTCATTCTCATGACTGTGATTCATGTAACTATTCATCTGAGTGGCCGGCTGGTACCGGTTCCCACTCATATGGCTAAAAAGACAATTTGAATGACGCGTGTCATTTAACTAAAAGGTAAGGACATTGATTGTGATGGAAATCGGCTGGTGGTGAAGCATCTTTCTCGTCCGATTGCTTTGATAACGCCTTTGTATTCGTCTTGTAGGATCTCTAGGTTGTGAACAGCATCAGCATCTCGTAGCGTCCCCAAATAAAAAGCAGCATCAACATTTAGTAACATCTCCAAGTTATGAGCGGCATCAGCATCTTGTAGAATATCAGCAAGTGGAAAACACCTGAGATGATTGAGAATCGACTAGCGAATACTCGTGGAGTATTGTAAGTGAAATACACATGGACTACGGTACGTGTAATACACATAGGATACGGTACATGGGTTAAACGTGGAATACACATGAGATGAATGATACATGTGTCAACCATCTGATATGATCAAAGGAAGGTAAATGATCAAATGGTTAAAACCAAACTGAACAGTACAACATAATAGTCCAAGTAATTTAGCGTAGACATAGTTCAAGTTACGTATGAAGCATAAAAGCATGATTAAATGGAATCGACTGATGGCCAACATGAAAACATGATTAATGAAAACCAACCATGACTATCATGAAAGCATGATTAAATAAAATCCATCAATGTTTAGCATGAAAGCAAAATCAACACGAAGAAACATGGAACAAAATTAACATAAAGGAGCATAAAACATAATCAGCATGAAAACGAAGTTAACCATGATAGTATGAAAACATAATTGACATAAAGAACATAACAACTAATGAGGGTACATGAAATAATTATGACTTTAATGAAATGAAATCTGAAATTTGCTGGTGTGGACGACCACGGGTCGGTTCACAAAACAAGATTGACATGAGTAAGGATGAACGCTTATGGATCGGTTCATCAAAACAAAATTGACATGGAAATGGTGAACGCCTATGGGTCGGTTCACCAAAACAAAATTGATATGGCAAGGGTGAACGCCTATGGGTCAGTTCACCAAAACAAAATTGACATGGCAAGGGTGAACGCCTATAGGTCGGTTCACCAAAAAAATTCGAATGAAAAGCACATGCGACTAAATATGGCCAGTCCAGTACCAACCATTACTTAGTCAAAATACCTGCAGCAATAATACATGAAAACAAATAAATGAAAATTAAATGTCAAAACTTATTAGAAAATGCGTGACTAAGTATGAACTATTGTGGCTAAGTCCATATTAGTCAAAGTTCCCAAGGAAAGATCATGCATAAAACAATGACATGTAACTAATTATGGATGACGGTTGTTCAATCCATTTTAATAAAAAAATAAATCTAGGGAAAACATCATGGTTAAAACAACAAGGTGCTAAAAATATCAATGCGTGGAATATTAGACGTCAGCTTGGGAATATATCAATACGGTGACTACCCACTAGTCACAGGTCAAGTTTTTGAGCCTACAGGTCGAAACCTTGGCTCTGATACCATAATTGTAACACCCCACTTTGATAAGTGGACCGTTACGTGTATTTATGGCGTATCATCGAAGCATGCAAAGTAATATGTACTAAAACATACATGACCAAAAGGGAAAACCGGAAACAAACATCGGTTCCTAAACATAAGCCCAAAACATTAATAAAGTAAATGAAATGAGAAGGTCAAAACAAGTGTCCAATTAAGCATATGTATAAGAAGGCAAAAGGAGAAGAAGTCTAATGAAACTTCGATCCTATGCACGTCCTCTAAATGCTCAAGTCTGTCCATGGGTACCTACCGTTTTGGGACATGGAAAGGAAAGTAATGGCTGAGCAAAACGCTCAATGAACGGTCATATTATATAGTATGAATGACTGAAACATAAATAAGACTGAAAAGCAGCAAAAATGTATAAGTCCTGGAAAACCTGGTACATCTTTATAAAACTGGTTTTATAGTTTGAAAAGACTTATGTTTTTATATTAAAACTGTATTTTAACTAGCCAAGAGCCCATATAGGTCATGAGGTTTCATCGTGCATGAATACATAGAGGGGGTGACCTCATCATGCAATTAGAGGGGTTGCCTCTAATTATATAAGTTTGGGTAGGAGGGATCAACTCCTTGTGAAGGACGCAAGGCACACATCACATTCACCATGAAAATCTTGCAAAAACATGTAACTAGGATGCACCCATACGCCCCACATGATAATATAAATATATGGCTAAAACTAAAAAAGGACGCCACGAGCAATCACTCCATCGTGGGAAGTCATAACACTGGTGCCTCCCGTGTTATGGTTATGGTACCTCCATAACTAGATGACGTGGCATGCATGTATATATAGCTCAGGCATTTAAAACAAAACATAAGCATTCAAAACATATAAAATAACTGGGGAAACAGTTGGCTGCAAACAGGAAATCCTAATCATACATACGAAGGAATGTCCATACTGAAGGACGGAATATCCGTACCTTATGTCCAGTAGTGAAGCTAGAATGGAAGCTGAACGATCTACCCTGACTTCGTAGATACTTCATAAATAAGGGACATGTATGAGTTGTCTGATTACTGAGTATGTTACTGGTTCTGTGTGTTCTTAACTCATTTTATATGTTCTTGTCATGTTTTATTGTTTATATGTTATCTTGTATTTATTCATGTTTTACATGTATTCTGATTATGCATTTCATGTGTTATTGTATTACTATACTTTTAGTGTTATAATAAATAACTTTCTAAAATAGCAGGTTTCCAAAAATAGAAAGTTTCCAAAAATAGTAAGTTTCTAAATATAGAAAGTTTCCATAACTAAAAATAAGCAAAATTAATAAGTCTATAATATAAGCTAGTGCTTATTAAACATATGTTATAAGTCATGATAACTATTAGTAAAGTCTATTAAATTAAATACTTAGGCTAAATGATTATTAATTAATAATGAAAAGCACGTGGTTTATTAATTAATAATAGTCATGGTTAATTTAATAAAACTTTACCTTATCAATCAATTAAATTAAGCGTAGATTTAATTTAATTAAGTTAAATAACACTTAGGTTATACGTGATTTATTTAACTAAATAAAATAACCTAAGTCATGAATTAATTAATTAATTACAAGTGCATGTAAATCAAATAAAATAATTAATTAATAAAGCAAAAGTCTAAATAAAAATAATTAGGTTATAACGTGTATTATTAATTTTAATAATAAGCTTAAGTCATGACTTTAAATTAATTAATTAATTAGTCATGTAAATTAATATAATTATTTAACTTATTAAAATATTGTTTTATAAAAAAAATGTATCCCGAGCCCCGAAACCTGACACCATCAAACCGAGAACCAACCATCACCACAGCCATGGCTGGTGGTCTCTGGCAGTGGCTATGCAGCCAACGGCTGCTGCCGCTGGCCACTGATCAGCCTGGTTCACGCCGGTTGGGCCGGTTTCCCCCTACTGTGCACCTGGTTCCCACTGCTCCTCATAAACACCCCCTGCGATCAAATAACCAAACACCCCTGACTATTTTTTTGCCCCTGTTTGGTTTGTGCTTGTTGCCGCCAACACCAAGACCACCACCGCCCCTTTGTGGGTCACGACTGGGCCGAACAGACACACACCAAGACCCTAGAGGTCTCGGTTTTCGTGTAACAAACCAAAAACAAGACCACTAAAAGATTAATTCTATGTTTTGATTTTATAAACTCATGTGTTCTTGATCTAACATAATGAATTCGTGATTTATAAAGGAGAAGAAGGAAACAAATGATTACCGTTATACGTGTTTAGGGGTAACTACGAACACACAATCGAATCAACAAGAAAATCAACTCGTCCTCCCATGTTTGTTGTTTCTGCTGGCGGCTCACAAACCAACACCAACCCAAAATTATTTTTTGTTGTTTTGATAAATGAATGTATTATTAGTTCCCTGTACTTTTCTAGACGGGCTGGGCTTAAAGCCCATCTTCCTTTCTTTTCTTTTTATGTTGCAGCCCAACACCACCACATATGATTTTTGTTTGAATTTCGTGTTATGATATTTACCACGTGTTCCTGTTTAATTGTCGTGTCGTTTATTAATAATTTATATAATACGTAATACTTGTAGAAACAAATTAATATACGTATTACTTTACATTAAATGTTCGTGATTCGTGTCGTGTATTAATAAGTATTAAGGTTTTAATTCAAACGGGTTTTCATGCCTTTATTGTTCTTAGGTTTTTCCTAGCGGGTTTTACAATCGGTCACTCCAACTAGATACATCTAGTATAGGCTCGTGATCTAGTAATGTAACAATATAACCCACAAAGCCCACATGTAGGGTGCGCTATATATACCCCCTCCTAGCATGTTAGGAGAGGTTGGTTCTCACATTCATTAATCTAGTATTACACTTTCATCTATTCTCTCCTTTCTCTCTCTAGTTTCTCTCTCTAATTCTTCATCTATATCTTTCTCTTTAGATCATTCCATCTATTAGATAATTCAAGTATTACGTAGACCTACAAAACTCGTCGCTCTCCTCAAAAATGAAAATTGAGGTAGAAACGGTAAACTCCTCGAACTCCTCGTTAAAAATTGGATTTTTATTAGATGTTTCGTAAAGAGGATTCAAGCAAGTTACAAAAATGTCGTCCTTCATTCTCGTCAAACGACAGAATATCAGATAATTCGAGAATGGAAGACGGATTATGAAGTTCACGTTCGATCTTGTAAAAATCGTCAACGAGATCGAGAACGTCTTCACTCCCTCTTGGGAGTGGTCGATGTAACACCCCCATAATGGTCAAATGCAGCGGAATAGTATGTGGGGGTGTTACTTTGATGGATCGATAGCACACAGTATATAGGGAAATGATCATAATAGTCATTTAAAAACATATCATATGAATTAAATTGTACATATTTAGTATCTTGTCTTAAAACAACATTTATTAATAATGTGAAAAATATCCCAGCCCGTTGGTAACATGATGCTTCAATGATGCTGGAATCCCATGCATGAACCTATTTATTTTCTTGAGATAACATATAAAATAAAATGTGGCGGTCAACACGAAGTTGGTGAATTCATAGGTTTAATTAAATAAATAAAAGTATTGATATGCCAAACACCACGATCATAGTAGGACAATCACAGCCAATACTATATTAGTTCCTATTGCCATGTAATAGAAGCTAGACATGATGCTCAGTACGCCCATTGGGCCTATCCTGATGTTGTTTCCCTCAGTCCGACAATGAAATAAACATGTTGCTTGGCCTAAGCGTTTCGTGATAGCAAGTCACGCAGGCCGGGTGTTGTTAATACCCGAATAGATCTATTCATAACATTTCGCGCTATACTACTAACTATGACAGTCCACGGGAATGGGGCAAACAATAGGCAATAAGTTGTTATATGTTGATGTTACCCGTGCATGTTTGCATATCAAAAGTTAAGTATGTTTTCTCCCCCATATATAAATACAGTAAAGATGGGGCCATGAACTCACCTCAGTGGCAATGATGTAGTGATGATGTCACTGAATAAACTGGCACAATATGATCACGAAGTGATGAAATTACCTAAGTAATTTAGATGACTCAGTAGATGCAAAATAATAATGCATGATAAATGTACCGATGAAAATGCATGATCACGAATTAATAAGTTGTTACGATGGTTTAAATGTTTCAATTTATAGTTTGCTGTCAATAATATAATATATTCTTAGTTTCTAAAAATATATTTAGATTGTCTAATAAAAGGGTAATAAATTAAATAAATATATTTTTTCTAATTTAAATAATTGTAAGAAATTATTATTCTATTAATTTTTTTAAGGCTCTAAATATATTTAATATGATTTGTCGGTTTATAAGGTTTCGTAAGTAAATCTTAATAATTTATATTATCTAAAATGACTTAATTTAATTTATTAGTAAAATAATTTATTAATACTTTTAATTAAATTAAAATTTCTAGTAAGTCCTCGTAATATAATAATTTTCAAAATAACCCCTAAAGTTTAGTGCGTTAAGTATTTCACCTCGTTAGTCCTCGTTCGTTAACTTTATTTCCAAAACACGCCCCTAGGGCTTATAATACATTCACTATATGGCAATTTAAGTCCCTAGGGTTTCCTAGTCTCGAAATATTTACAAACCAAGTCCCTAGGGCTCGGTTTAACTATATGAATTGGCAAAACACCCCCCTCAAGTCTCGAACATATTAAAAATAGGGGTTAGGGCTCGAAATAAGTTTGGATAATGACATAACTAGTCCATCATAACTCGAAAATATAAATATTAATGTTTCTAGGGCTTGTATTAAGTTTCCAAAATGACACATTTAGCCCCTCAAGTCTCGAAAACATATAATAAGGTTTCTAGGGCTTATATTAAGTTTCCAAAGTGACACTTTTAGCCCCTAGATTCTAGAAATATTTAATAAAAAGGCTAGGTATTGTATTAAGTTTCTAAAGTGGTACATTTAGTCCTTATGGTTTGGTTAGTTCACGGTTTAAACATAAACGCACCCTATATTTTCAGAAATGATGATTTTGGTCCTCGAACTTCTTTAATGTCATGAAATGTATGTATATGTTTTATTTGCTTATGCCATTTACTTATAACTTTCACCAAATAGCAAGGATGGCCCGAAAATTCTCCCGAAATGAGATTGGGCTTAGTTGGCCCAATAGTGTCTCGGTTTGGGTTTCATGGGCCTAACGGGCTAACCTTTTGGGCTTGTCTAGTCTTAATAAGCATACTAATTATATACTAGTTAATGTGGGCTTATGGGCTTATTAATTTAGGCATATATGTGGGCTTATATGTCGCGGCTTATATTAACTTATATGGATTATTGTCTCGGCTTATGTAAGTTTATGGGATTTGAAGGTCTACGTAAATCTTGGCTTATTCTACATGGAGGATTGGATTGATTAGATGGGTAGTTTGATTGATAAATATAAAAGAGATGAGAAGGGATATGAGGGTGTAGAGAGAGAAAGGAGAGAAAAGATAGGAAGAGAGAGAAAGTGAAAATATGATTAATGAAAAATGAATCACCAACCCCTCCTAACATGCTAGGAGGGGGTACATATAGCCCACCCTAAATGTGGGCTATATGGACTATACGTTTACTAAGTAGATCACGAGCCCATTACATAAATATCGTTGGAGCGACCGATCCTTCATAAATACGTAAAAACGTATTTCCAACAATCTCCCCCTAAGGGAGGTCGCTCAAAGAGACAAAGTTCTACATATTCTATATCTCGTGATCTATGCTAACTAAGATGTGACCGGGACTTTATTGGGAAAAACGTATTTCCAACAATCTCCCCCTAAGGGAGGTCACATCTTTTTACAAAATCTTAAACCTAGCATCTATGCTTGAGTCTTCGATCTTGTTCTTGTGAATAAGCTTGATGTGATCTTTGACTTAAGTCTTGAGCATGTTTCCTTGGCTTGACCTTGTGCATTCATCACTTGTGATATTCGCCTC
The DNA here is from genome assembly GCA_025667525.1 of Glebionis coronaria. Classification (NCBI taxonomy): domain Eukaryota; kingdom Viridiplantae; phylum Streptophyta; class Magnoliopsida; order Asterales; family Asteraceae; genus Glebionis; species Glebionis coronaria. Next base: position 147,498,945 of record CM046882.1, read on the forward strand.
TTCGTGACTTCATGTTCCACATACTTATACCTTTATAATTCTTGAAAGCTTCAAAGTTTGATACAGCGGAAGACTTGACCTTCAGACTTTCTTGAATTTGTTGAAATACTAAGTGTATGTAGTATAAGCATGTGGTGACGACTTCTTCTGGATTGTACACCGTAATGCCACCTTCTTGTTACGCTGCATAAGACAGTTAGCAACAAAGCATATACACAGATGAAATGGCCTTGAACATTTCATTCTAATTCGGTAGCATTTTAGCTCCGTTCGGTGAAGACCGTTGGACGATATTAAATATCGTACTTGGGGCAGGTAGTTTCAATAAAGAACCTCCTTGACAAGATTTCGCGGGTAAACCCGTTCTCTTTACTCGACCGTCCAAAGCTGACTGCGAACGTAAAGAGTGAATCATTTGGATAATATTATCCGCATGATTTGAAGCCGTCAATTCATGTTCCTAGAACAAGTGAAGCTCAATTAAGAACCGCACCATCGTTGCTTTCCAGTTGTCACGAGCTTGATTCATATAGAATCTTGCAAGTTACCTACCAAGTGCTGTTTGATGTTAACACTAGAAGGATTTCCATTCGTCACTGTAAATACTTAATAGTATTACTCTGAATGTTCTGGCAAGATCACTAAGATATTGCGTAGAGGCCTGGAACGTGTTTAAATTCATTTAAGAGTTTAAACCACTGTTGCTTTCTAGTTATCACAAGTTTGATTCATAAAGAATCGCACAAGCACCTACCATGAGCTTTTTGACGTCCGCTCAAGAAGGATTTCCATCTTCATTGTAAATACTTTCGTATTACTCGGATGTTCAGGCAAGATCATGAAGATTTTGTGTAGGACTCTTAAGAACTTTCTTACTTTTCACAGTGTGTGAAGAAGCAAGGAATTATGAAAGTGTGTCCTAATGAGATATATGATGATCTCAAATGGCTCTAGACTCGATCATGCATTTTGGAGTTTAGTGATCGGAGGCTAGAGAGGAGTGCCACCTTTTCAATACCAATTTATTCGGAGTGAATAAATCAATAGATAATGTGTTGTCTCCGTGTGATTAAAACAAATATCTTTTGAGAGATATCTGAGTTAGCTGGGATGGGTTGTGCCTTGCATCACTGGGTCCATGACGTCTATCTTCAATGTCGAGAATCATAAATGATCTCAATAACATATGAATTGACTTGGTTTCTGCCTAAGTTGTAAGGAGGGCTACTTTCTTTACACCCTTTATCTTTACAATTCTTTTTCATTCTTCAACCCCTTCAATGCTAACCAATACGTCATAACTAGAACCTTGTTGTGATTGTTCCAGTGCTAACTTAAGTACTTGGTCGGCATTCAGTTGCGTTCACAATCTTTCTCCATCTTTCCTAAGGACTACTATTTCTAGCTATGGAATGTCCTTGGGAAGATTCCTCCGGTTCTAGTGGAATCATTGGACTTTAACCTATCCTACCATCCTTATGTCACCACAATCGTCACCGTCGTGAATTAAGATATTGTGGGTAAGTATACGTCACCATGAAATCCATTTAGATATCCAAATCCACTTTTCTCCCCCTTAACATATGCCACGATATTCGAAAACATTTCACACATGTCGGGATGAGCCAGCACATTAAGTAAAACCATTAAGTCATATTAAATCACATTTTCTCCCCCATATTAAAAATATTAACCCAATCGATGTTTTTAAAATCAATTGATTTAATGATGTTTTAAGAAAAAATTGGGAAGAAAAATGCAAATCCAATTATGTCCATTTACCTTCATGATTTTTGACAAGCTCCCCCTCAAATTAATAAGGGTGCACTTGAAACGTAAATTAAATACCTTTAACACACAAGTGTAAGGTATTTATCACGTGCAAAGATCATATATGATAATGTATTCACAAAATTAGCGAATTACGAGGTTGGACCTGAATGATGGAGAACATCATATGAAAGAAGCACATGGTTCTTGTTCACGAATGTTGGTCTTCCTCGTAACTTCTGAAATTATCTTCTCCTTTACACCACATGGACAATTGATATCGTTGTCTTGACACCAACTTGTGAACATTGGTGTAACACCCCCAAATTTGTACAACTCAATACAGCGGAAGAATAGTTGGTGTTACGGGACAGCACATTACTCACATCATAGACAACGCATAAAAATCGCGTCGTTTATTAATAAAGCATTTCCATTCGTAAATATCAAAGTTACATAGGTCCCAAGTCATTATATTTCATACAAAGTTTTACAAAGTATTTGAATGGAAAAATATTGTTTAAGTGCGGGCCATGAATTCTTGTCGTCTTCCCGAGAATTACCTTCAAGTACCTGAGATAAAACATGTTAAAAGAAAAGGTCAGCGATAACGCCGAGTGAATTCATAGAGTTTAATAAAATCCATCAATATAATATCAGTATAAAATTATTACTGAAAATCATCTTGTACAAATCATTTTAATAGGCCATAAAATAGCCAAAGTCATTTTATACAAATCTTTATCGAAAATCATAATATAGGCATTTGCCTTAAAAATCGTTATACGAATCATTATCGTTAAAAACACCATACAATACGTTTTTGCAACGTTGTATAGATTAAATAAAACCATTATATGAATATGGTTATAAAAAGCCTTAAAAATCATTATACGAGCCAATGTCGTAAAAACGTCATACAATACGTCTTACGACGTTGTATGAAAATAAAAACCATTATATGAGTATTGTTATGAAAACCAAAACACAAACATAATATCAATAGTATGACCCAGTATTGCTAGTCAGGCAATACATCGTAATTCTGAGCGTCTAGTATTATTTCGTTAGTTTTGAATTATTATAAGCCGCATGACTTTGTTACCTTACTAAACCAACAACGGGTAGCTAACCCGATACCAATTTTTGCCCATCTAAAGTAGCGTGTCGTCACAAAGGTCATGCTATGGAAATCTTCTCATACATAAATTCGCTTACCAATCAATGTGGCACGACGGGGATCAACCGTCAAGGCGCGAACTGGGGTGATCGTCCCCAAATAGTACTATTAAATGCATAAGCGTCTACCAAATCCCGGTAGTTCACAATTCATGCTAATGGGACTTTTAGTGACATAACCTAACTTTAATAATCCATTTTATTTCATCTATCGGGTCCATTAATCATTTATCGGGTCATACAATCGGGTCATTCAATCATTCGGGTCCAAAATCAATAAACAAACAATCGGGACAAATGGTGTCCTATTTTTATAAAACTAACATGTTATCTCCCTCGCGGGTTTATAAAACATTTATAAAAACATTTAAAAGAGTGCGAGGCTATGAACTCACGTTGATGTGGGAAGGCGATTATCGGCGATTTGGATGAACGGTACGTGCTTCAATCACGGAAACCTAGACAAATAATACTCGTCTTAGACTTTTGTCCAATGACTTTATAGAAATAACAAATATGTATACATATGATGATTATATATATATATATGATGATCAAGTGGGTTTACATATTCTCGTTTACTCATTTTAGTGTTATATGTCGATAACTTTTCTACTAGTTTACTAGTTTTACCCATTTACGTGTCTTAAGTCCAGTAAGCTTATTATAAGTTATTTAACTTATTTTAATCCATTTTGTACTTATATTATCAGTACATACACTTTCAAGTTGGACCCAAATGGGTTAAGCTCAATAAGTTCTTTTTATGGGTGTTTATCTTATTTAGTCCAATTATTAGTCCAATATGCTTAATTAGCTCGTAAATGTCCGTATTTCTTATAGTTTGGGTTTTATCGGTTTTTACTTGTTATACATGTCTATATATCAGTATATGAGTTTTATAAAGTTTATATTAGACGGGTCCAACCATCTAAGTTTTATTTAACAAAAACGTTAATTTTACGGCGATAGCCGAAAAAGTCGTAAAAAATCAAGTTTATAGTTTTTATTACTTATAAACATTATTTCACCACCATTTATATAATTTAACCATTTAATTAACCTTTTATATATTTATATAAATAAGTTTTATAAGTTAGTGGGTTTTAACTTTACATTTTATACAATATAATTTTGAGTGCTTATATAATAGTATTATACTTGAATTTCCAAAATCTGATTTTTATTTTCACTTTCACCAAAACTGCCATATCTTGAGTTCTATATGGAGATAGAAGCTCAAATTTTTATCACATAAACTAAATGATATGTGCTAAATTTAACTCTACTATAGATACTGTTGAATAATCCTCTAAATATTTTCTAAAAATCGTCCAAAACAGTGAACTCAGATTTGTACCTTAAACTTGTTTTGATCATATCTCACTCATTACAATGACTCCATTGCATGGCCAACTCTCACATGTGTACAAGACCCATAGATTACTGTAAATCCATTATAATTCATCATTTTATCAGTTTACCATATGGTTCTTTACTGTTTTATACAGCCATCAAAGTTAACCAAGATTTTAACCTTGTTTCTTATGGTTTTTCACCTTTTTAATCATGTTTATCAACACCAAATCCCCACATAACATTTTTATCATCATATAATCATCATATACATATAAAATAGGAAATAAAATGCATGTTTACATAATCAAAATAACAAGAAGATGAGGAGGACAATCTTTATACCACCATGTTGATGTAGGTTATGATTTGGACATGGTTTTTGATGGAGAAGCTTGTGAATAACCATGACCATCTTCAAGGCCACCATTCTTCATATACTCCTTGTGGAAAATAAGCCCCAAGACACCATGAATACTCCTCCTTGGATGTTATAATCACCATCATTCAAGAGAGCTTCAAGAGGGCTTCAACATAGGTAGAAATAACATAGGATTTTGTGGTTAAATTTTATCAAAAGTGGTGTTGGATGATGAATATGGGACGGCACCATGAGAGGATATGAGAGAGTTTTGTAGTTGTTTGCATGGTGAGAAATGAGCTAGTAGTTTGTGTTGGTGGTTTTGTGAAGTTGGTAGCTTCCTTTGTAAGCTTATGCTTACAAGTGTAAGTAGTAAGCTATCATCTTGACACATCAAGGGATGTGTTGCTATATTAGGCCTGTTTTGGAGTGGGGTGGTACAAGTGTCCCACTTGTCTCATCCCTATTTATTTACGGGTACTCCTCGATTCTAGTTTCCTCGATTTGTGTGCCATCGGGTCGTTTTACGAAAAACGTTTTTATAAATTATGAATCAACGTCACAAAACGAATCTAATAATTGTCTCATCAAAAACGGAGTTCAAAAACGTAAATACGTAATCCTAAGGTTTCCGGTTTAGTCGTAAAGGACGTTAAAATAAAATCGTAAGTCCTAATCTCTTCTCGTAAATTTGTGAGTTTATGAACCAACACAAATTTAAAACTCCAAAATAATATTCACGGATAAATTTATTTTCTGAAATGTCGGACTGTCACCAAAAGACGGTGTATGTAAACGTAAGCACGTAACGTTGAATCCTCCGGTTTAGACGTAGTCGATGCTACTTCAAGACGTAAATCTAAATTTCTTCCCAAAAATAAGTGAGTTCATAAAATAATATTTTCAAATGAATATTGAGAATAAAATATCGACCATAAGTTGACGGATTGTCACAGCATTTACCCCTAAACAGGATCTTTGTCCTCAAAGATCATCCTACCTTACTACTCGCTTCTTATAGAGTTAAAACCATGTGGTTATTTCCTCCACAGTCGGTCTTTTCTCACAAGTGTAATCCATTTTAATACGCGAGTTTCATCAAACATAACTACGGGAATAAGATCAGGCTAAATGTTGACTTACTTTCTCTATCCATGATGTTCACGGGTTTTTGATGAATGCAACGTTTCGCCGATCTAAGCTTTACTAAGAACAATCAGATTTTCACTTGATAGATATTCCATCAAGTTTGATTTACGAAACACAATTCACGCAGTCTTTGAAGTCCTAGGGTAGATCCATCTTATATACCTTTAAATCCCAACTTTTACATCATCTCAATGGTCCCATACAACGGGGACTTATATCCCATGATTTGTCAGATCATGAATTCATTTTTCCAAGTTTAAAAATTGTGGCATAACTTCGCTACCCATTTGGCACTTCAAGATCTACACTTCACATTCACATAACCTCTTGCCCACTATCGGCAGTCAATAATCAATTCCTAATTTCAGCAATCATTTCAGATCTCGCGGGTCGGGTATTTTGCAAGGTTAGGTTCGCCATCATAGGAAACCTTAAACCTAAAAGACATGTCCAACTCACAGTGGGTGTATGTCGGATGTCTTCATCTCAACTTCTGCTTACAGATGCTCTAATATTTAGATCCTAACAAGATTCGATCTCGATCCTAATACGATGATTATCAAAGATAATCTCTCCAAAGGAAAACGATTATACGGTCTATTACCAAAGGTCAATCATTCAAACATAAAACAACACTTATAGTATTTTGTATCGTTACTTTACCTCGTCCCTTCGATTGGGGTGGTACATAGTACTCTCATCAAGGTTCGCTCTCAATGACTTCTGAGCAAATCTCTAGAAATTCGATGCGAAGCGAGGATCTTGATATATAGATGATCGATACAGGCACACTATGTTTACATAACTCTTTTAAATAAAAGAGTCTATTTCTTCATCAAGATTCTATCATTAACGAGAATGATATTAGCAGATTTGGTCAGTCTGTCGATGATGACCCAAATCGAATCAAATTCAGATGATGACCTTTGAAATAGCTAGATGTTTACTAATGTATGAGGCGATGTCTGCCTTCATAATTGCCATCAGTACATCTTCTTTAGACAAAGATACTTTTAGTCATAAATGACATAAATAGAATACTTATACTTACAAACTCCAACATAACTATATCTCACAATCTCCATAGTTAGGCAACCACAAGTGGCCTTTAAAATATTTAACGCCATCGGCTTCTCACTTCTAGTGGTTCACATTAGCCGTGAAACCTTTCACTATTTATATTATCCTTCTTACAAATATCGTTTATTTTTATATCGTTCGGCAATTTATTTTGCACCTTCATTATTAAGGAACACGTCCTAATGGATTCTTTATCTTTTATACATAATGCGTCGGTATCTATATTATTCTCATGATGATGTAATTATCATGTCCACAATTCACTCAGATATTCTTTCTATATCATGCGTCAGTAATTACGTTCACCTTCCTGATGAAATTAATATCACAACCGTATTTATTCAAAATTATTTCTTCATATCTTCTATGTTTTTGTTTCGTCTTTACTATCATTTTTATCCGTTTTACCCCATCCGACGTTTAAAGCGTCGATAATTATTATAATTAATTAAATAATAAATTTTCAATTCTTATGAAATGTAAACATAAAGATTTAAATTTCTTAGTTCGACCAATTATATAAAATGTTCAAAATAAATTTGAATTTAATTAACAAGATTTTTGTTGATTTATCGAAAATAATTAAAATAATTAATAAGATCCGAAAATGTTCGAGAAATCTTTGTTTATATTTTGGTCAAAGTTTTCTTAGTTGAAAAGCAAAAATTGTCGTTTCAAATTTCAAGTCATAAATTATATAGTTTCCTTAATTCTTCTTAAGTTGTCTAGAAGTATACACAAACATTTACCCCTAAACAGAAGTTTAGTTAAATGGTTTGTGTATAAGGGAATAATCCCTTAAAATCTTTTGTTAAAATATTTGTCAAAACATATTTCCATTTCTTTTTGTTAAAATCCAAAGTCTTAAAAGGGCTCTTAGTTTTTGAAGAGTCAATTTATATTCCATTATCCTTTTAATCACATAGTCAAATCATGTAAAGTATTAAGTCTTTAATCACGTGTTAATTATTCAAGGTACAGGTTTTTATCGTTCGGCCAATTCAGGACAGTCTATAAATAATTATTAACTCATTCTTATTCTGATAAACAAACATATAGTCCTTAATGATCACGAGCATGAATTTATCAAATTACAGCCTACACACGTGATTCATCATAATTATGAATACTACATGTGCATCGGTCAATCCAAACGACATCACGTGAAACTCATAATATTCATCACAAGTTCTGGATGTAACGATTGGAATAGATAATCTTTTTCGCAGATGCGAAGTTGATGATAACCATGCTGAGGATCAAAAACCTTGTAAATGATCGAACAAATCTTCCATTTCGAGTTATGGATATCGTTTTCGATTGTCAATTTACTTAGTTCACAGTAATCTATAAATATAAGGAATGATAACACCATAGCTCTTCATGATGACGAGCTCGATAGAATAAAATCTTTCTCCGACAACTCTCTCTGTTGTATGGTAATTCCTTCAATTCAGATGGTGCTGACGTACAGTGCACAAGCCACAGGTGCAGCACCGGAAATACAATCAATACCAATTTTAACTTGTCTTAATGGCGAAAGTCTAGTTAATTTACCAACAAATACCTCCTAAAGTTTTAGATAACAGAAACATCTTTTAATAAATTCATATTAAGTTCATCTAGATTATAATATCTATGACTAATTCACACCCATTCACGGTATATTTTTTTTTAAGTCCAAAAGCAGGATACAGCCACCTATCGGGAATCATTTAAATCACTTTTGATAATCAACATCTTATCATTTAGGGGAATTCAATTCGAGTTCCCATCAATTAAGACAATGTCGTCATGTCATAATCAATCAATTCATTCTACTGGCACTATCAACTTTCCTGTTTCATTGCCGTTGATAAGATGTGATCTTCTCAAAAGACTAATAATAACTCTTAATCCTTCACAAATTCAAAGATATCTGGATACACAACTACTATTAAAAGAGTAAGGCCAACGCATAATCTACGCGAGAGAATTTCAAATCAGATACAGACGAAAACATTTAACGAATATGAATATATCCCATGTTTTCATAATTTAAGTACGCATTCGAAAGCTCCTCGGATCGTTACCCAGGTCATTCAAATGAAATCAAATCATAAGAAATGATAAGAACTTCAATACATCCAGTCGGGTATCAACACTCGGTAATTAGATACTTTTCCAAAGAATTTTACTACGGGAGAATTAGACAAGAAAGAATTTTCAATTGTCAAATAAGACAATTTCCACAGATGAGTAAATTCGACTCAGAAGAATAGATGCTACAGGCACATATGTAGGTGTCCCTAACACTATGTCCTTATTTTTCACTTCTTGCAGATCTCAGAAATTTTAATCTTCCACCATCTTCAAAGAAAATTTAGGGTTTATTAATTAGTTTTATGGTGACTACTAATAAGCCTTGCATGGTCCATTCCAAATTGTATGTAGGCGCGCAACTATATACAATTTCAAGATTAACGATGCAATACTCAGTTCTTCAAAAAATTTATATCATGTTTATAATAAAAACATTTTCATGCTTAATTCTTAAATAAGAATCAAGAATAAATTTACAAAGATTTTCTTTGTTATGAAAACAATTAGGTTTCTAAAGTGTTTTATGAACAACTTCATTTCAATAACAATCACTTATAAATCTTACTTTGAGTAATCCTTTTAGTGATGAAAATTCAATTTTTCTCAAGGAATACTGTTTTATTTTTATAAAAACAATGAGTGATCTGCAAAAGAGTGATGAAGAGTTGTTCACCGAGAACTAACTACAATATGACAGGAAATGAGTTTTAGCCAAATAATCATGAGGTTCATGACCTCGATGGCACTCAGGAATACAACGAGAATAATCCACAACGTAACTCAATTCGAGATGAGTACTTGTTCAATGGTTGCATCACTAATGCGAACATTAGGATGAAGCAATAAGAGATAGATAACATCGATACATGTAGAATTTAGCAATCAAAAGGTAGTCTTTTTCATTAATCACAAACAAGTCAAAATTGTGCCGTAACACATTACGTGTCACTATGTCATACAATTCTCAAAACTCATCCTACCAACTGATATCTCAGTTAGGTTAGGGATTTTTAAAAGATACCACAATGAATACTAATCTACAAGAGTCATTAGGTGTTCCACATGTCCCGAAAGATCCATCGGTCCCAATTTAGAAGAAGATTTCTTCAGTTTATTTATTGGACACTGGGCATCCTCATTAGTGGACAATGGCCTAGGAACAACACTTATCACAAACTAACAATCAATTAAAACCTTATAATTCAATCACAAAACTTAACGACTTCCTCTTAACAATATCATATTCCATACAGGTTAAATTTTACATTATTCAAGTTTCAACCAATTTTATACTCAATTCAATATCCTACCTTATTCTCCCATACTTTCAATCTTATTCTTCGGCCTTGTAAAGGCAATACAATCTCAATATGAATCAACACTTAATTTCCAATCCTATAACTCCTTTATCAATAATTATCAAATGAGTCACTAGTATGAAATGACTTGATCATTCAACTAGACTTCTCGGAAAGGTACTAGTGCATGAGGCTTTTGGGTAATGGTTCCAATGACAGCCTCAAGTGCAACATTCACCCTTTCGATTTCAATTTAAGAATTGGATGACAATGAATCAGATGACATCTTTCTAGGTGGCAACGTTTTGTCAAACTCCACTCTATAAGGAAAGATCGTCATTATATCGATATCAGATTTAATCTCGCCAATTCTTTTTCAATATCACAACCAACTAATATCTATACTTCTACGAATATCAACCATTTGTTGGGATTATAAATATCCACAACTTGGTTTAGATCTAGGATAGCTAGAATTCCTACGAGAATAGCTTCGATTAATTTACTAGGGGATTTAGGGTTACTTGTGACAATCTACGTCGTATAAATACCTCGTATAAAAATCAAAATAATCATCAAACAATCATGTAATAAAATTACATCATATATATATATATAATCCAAGTTATATATATATTAAAATAACACTTCTCAGTCTTGGCCTTGTCGGTAACTCGGGAATTCTTCGGCACCGTTATAGTCAAAAGATTTTTAGACATTTTTAGAAAAATGTTTTTAGTTAAAAGATTTTGAAAAGTTTTATTCAAAACCTTCGTTTTTAAAAATCTTTCGTTCTCTATAACGAGAGCTCTGATGCCAAATTGTAACACCCCCAAATTTGTACAACTCAATACAGCGGAAGAATAGTTGGTGTTACGGGACAGCACATTACTCACATCATAGACAACGCATAAAAATCGCGTCGTTTATTAATAAAGCATTTCCATTCGTAAATATCAAAGTTACATAGGTCCCAAGTCATTATATTTCATACAAAGTTTTACAAAGTATTTGAATGGAAAAATATTGTTTAAGTGCAGGCCATGAATTCTTGTCGTCTTCCCGAGAATTACCTTCAAGTACCTGAGATAAAACATGTTAAAAGAAAAGGTCAGCGATAACGCCGAGTGAATTCATAGAGTTTAATAAAATCCATCAATATAATATCAGTATAAAATTATTACTGAAAATCATCTTGTACAAATCATTTTAATAGGCCATAAAATAGCCAAAGTCATTTTATACAAATCTTTATCGAAAATCATAATATAGGCATTTGCCTTAAAAATCGTTATACGAATCATTATCGTTAAAAACACCATACAATACGTTTTTGCAACGTTGTATAGATTAAATAAAACCATTATATGAATATGGTTATAAAAAGCCTTAAAAATCATTATACGAGCCAATGTCGTAAAAACGTCATACAATACGTCTTACGACGTTGTATGAAAATAAAAACCATTATATGAGTATTGTTATGAAAACCAAAACACAAACATAATATCAATAGTATGACCCAGTATTGCTAGTCAGGCAATACATCGTAATTCTGAGCGTCTAGTATTATTTCGTTAGTTTTGAATTATTATAAGCCGCATGACTTTGTTACCTTACTAAACCAACAACGGGTAGCTAACCCGATACCAATTTTTGCCCATCTAAAGTAGCGTGTCGTCACAAAGGTCATGCTATGGAAATCTTCTCATACATAAATTCGCTTACCAATCAATGTGGCACGACGGGGATCAACCGTCAAGGCGCGAACTGGGGTGATCGTCCCCAAATAGTACTATTAAATGCATAAGCGTCTACCAAATCCCGGTAGTTCACAATTCATGCTAATGGGACTTTTAGTGACATAACCTAACTTTAATAATCCATTTTATTTCATCTATCGGGTCCATTAATCATTTATCGGGTCATACAATCGGGTCATTCAATCATTCGGGTCCAAAATCAATAAACAAACAATCGGGACAAATGGTGTCCTATTTTTATAAAACTAACATGTTATCTCCCTCGCGGGTTTATAAAACATTTATAAAAACATTTAAAAGAGTGTGAGGCTATGAACTCACGTTGATGTGGGAAGGCGATTATCGGCGATTTGGATGAACGGTACGTGCTTCAATCACGGAAACCTAGACAAATAATACTCGTCTTAGACTTTTGTCCAATGACTTTATAGAAATAACAATTATGTATACATATGATGATTATATATATATATATATATGATCAAGTGGGTTTACATATTCTCGTTTACTCATTTTAGTGTTATATGTCGATAACTTTTATACTAGTTTACTAGTTTTACCCATTTACGTGTCTTAAGTCCAGTAAGCTTATTATAAGTTATTTAACTTATTTTAATCCATTTTGTACTTATATTATCAGTACATACACTTTCAAGTTGGACCCAAATGGGTTAAGCCCAATAAGTTCTTTTTATGGGTGTTTATCTTATTTAGTCCAATTATTAGTCCAATATGCTTAATTAGCTCGTAAATGTCCGTATTTCTTATAGTTCGGGTTTTATCGGTTTTTCCTTGTTATACATGTCTATATATCAGTATATGAGTTTTATAAAGTTTATATTAGACGGGTCCAACCATCTAAGTTTTATTTAACAAAAACGTTAATTTTACGGCGATAGCCGAAAAACTCGTAAAAAATCAAGTTTATAGTTTTTATTACTTATAAACATTATTTCACCACCATTTATATAATTTATCCATTTAATTAACCTTTTATATATTTATATAAATAAGTTTTATAAGTTAGTGGGTTTTAACTTTACATTTTATACAATATAATTTTGAGTGCTTATATAATAGTATTATACTTGAATTTCCAAAATCTGATTTTTATTTTCACTTTCACCAAAACTGTCATATCTTGAGTTCTATATGGAGATAGAAGCTCAAATTTTTATCACATAAACTAAATGATATGTGCTAAATTTAACTCTTCTATAGCTACTGTTGAATAATCCTCTAAATATTTTCTAAAAATCGTCCAAAACAGTGAACTCAGATTTGTACCTTAAACTTGTTTTGATCATATCTCACTCATTACAATGACTCCATTGCATGGCCAACTCTCACATGTGTACAAGACCCATAGATTACTGTAAATCCATTATAATTCATCATTTTATCAGTTTACCATATGGTTCTTTACTGTTTTATACAGCCATCAAATTTAACCAAGATTTTAACCTTGTTTCTTATGGTTTTTCACCTTTTTAATCATGTTTATCAACACCAAATCCCCACATAACATTTTTATCATCATATAATCATCATATACATATACAATAGGAAATAAAATACATGTTTACATAATCAAAATAACAAGAAGATGAGGAGGACAATCTTTATACCACCATGTTGATGTAGGTTATGATTTGGACATGGTTTTTGATGGAGAAGCTTGTGAATAACCATGACCATCTTCAAGGCCACCATTCTTCATATACTCCTTGTGGAAAATAAGACCCAAGACACCATGAATACTCCTCCTTGGATGTTATAATCACCACCATTCAAGAGAGCTTCAAGAGGGCTTCAACATAGGCAGAAATAACATAGGATTTTGTGGTTAAATTTTATCAAAAGTGGTGTTGGATGATGAATATGGGACGGCACCATGAGAGGATATGAGAGAGTTTTGTAGTTGTTTGCATGGTGAGAAATGAGCTAGTAGTTTGTGTTGGTGGTTTTGTGAAGTTGGTAGCTTCCTTTGTAAGCTTATGCTTACAAGTGTAAGTAGTAAGCTATCATCTTGACACATCAAGGGATGTGTTGCTATATTAGGCCGGTTTTGGAGTGGGGTGGTACAAGTGTCCCACTTGTCTCATCCCTATTTATTTACGGGTACTCCTCGATTCTAGTTTCCTCGATTTGTGTGCCATCGGGTCGTTTTACGAAAAACGTTTTTATAAATTATGAATCAACGTCACAAAACGAATCTAATAATTGTCTCATCAAAAACGGAGTTCGAAAACGTAAATACGTAATCCTAAGGTTTCCGGTTTAGTCGTAAAGGACGTTAAAATAAAATCGTAAGTCCTAATCTCTTCTCGTAAATTTGTGAGTTTATGAACCAACACAAATTTAAAACTCCAAAATAATATTCACGGATAAATTTATTTTCTGAAATGTCGGACTGTCACCAAAAGACGGTGTATGTAAACGTAAGCACGTAACGTTGAATCCTCCGGTTTAGACGTAGTCGATGCTACTTCAAGACGTAAATCTAAATTTCTTCCCAAAAATAAGTGAGTTCATAAAATAATATTTTCAAATGAATATTGAGAATAAAATATCGACCATAAGTTGACGGATTGTCACAATTGGCACTTTCGGCATCAAAGATTCTGAACGCTTGACAATTGCTCCCCCTCAATTGTTGACCCGTGTTCTACTTAAAGAGTTGTAGTCGTCGTTTGAGTAGTCTCATCGTCTAGTATGTAGATATCAATTGCAACGAACTCCGGATTGTGGAGTTGATAACTTCGGATTTTTAAGTCAGAGCTTTCCGGTGAAATGCTTGACTTCAATGTGAAAAGCGGGTTACTATCGAAAATAATAGCAAACCATATGGAACATGTTTTAAAACTTTTAAACTTCTGCTCGAACTTTATTTACAAGCCCGTTTCATTATTGAATGACATTTCTAGTTTCGTAAATATTATCGATTCCAGAAGACATGCTCTTTTTATCAAAACATTTTGAACACACGATTTTGAAAGATTTAGAAAAAACTTTTGAAAAATTCTTGAAAAATTGTGTTCAACGTTTTGAAAAACAGTTACTTGAGCATAAGATGTTGAATATCTTACAAAACAAGCTCAAGTCCGAGAAGTTGTAAACTTCCTGTTGTTAAGGATAAGTTACCATCGGCGATAAACTTTCCTTTTATCTGATGGACGAGTCCTAAGCTGACATTTACTTAGAAGTCGTTTTCATGAGCTTGAAAACTTTGACTGTTTTAACGGAAAGCTCATGACCGAGAAAGGTTAATTTCTCGTTATGAGGAAAAGTTCTCTTATTTTAAAGATGCACTTTCCTTTCTGACCGAGAAAGGTTAATTTCTCGTTATGAGGATAAGTTATCATAAAAGATAATCTTTCCTTTAATTTAAGTTCGAGTTACAGTCTGACATTTAACTGTAAGTCATTGTGCTTGAGCTTAAAAACTTCGAATGTTTTTAATATTAGCTCATGCCCGAGAAAACTTAATTTCCTGTTGTTAGGATAAGTTTATCATCGGCGATAAACTTTCCTTTATTTGAAGCACGGGTTACACACTGTGATCTGACTGTAAGCCATTGTGGTAAGCTTAACCATGAATCCCCTGAGACACATGTTTCTCCGAGATCTGCTTCTTCAGCAACCAAACTCTAAGAGTATCCTTAGTTGAACGGTATACAATGATTGGACCGCTTCGTTCTTTTGGAACATAAACTTTGGTACCTGCATTCTCATTAGGAATTTGCTTGCTTTGACATGGGTTAGCGATATCAATTTTTGAAGCACGTGGGGGTTCACAGTTGGCTTTATTTGTGTCAGAAGCGACCTGAGTAGATGATTCACTAGTCTTGGCTGGCAAACGTTTCCTTTTATAGAAAACCTTAAGTTTAGGCTTAAGTGAAGTATCATCTTTATCAGTTTCCTCCCTTGTAGACTTAGTAGAATCGGAGACTATCCTAGTTAAAGGGCACTCGTTTCCTACAAGAGTGAAAGTTCCACCAGTGGGGCGTCAAACTTTACCAAAGGGTTTGATTTTAGCTATCCACTAGGACTTAATTCTAGCACGGGAGTTTACCTCATCAAGTAATTTCTTGACACAAGAGTCATGATTTCGCGTAAAGACACATTTTCTACATGTTTTACAAGTAGCATATTTAATGTCCGAGTAATTCCTAGATGATTAATCGATACTCCTAGGAGACATCATGCTACGGTTAACAGTGTTGGGTAATCTAGAATGCATCTGACTAGGTTGGACATTGCTATCTCTTACATGTGTCTTTTGAATAGCTTCCCTTTGACCAAAATCATGGCGCACATCATTTGAACTCGTTCTAGACGTGTTCTTTTAACTATTATTAGAGAAACTAGAGGCAATCATATGATTAGGTCTTACTAAAGCTGTTTTGGTCATATTGGGCCTAGTTGCTGGAGTGACTGGTCTAGAAAGATGAACCAAATCAACTTGGGAGGCAAACTGTGGTCTCGAGGATTGTGGTCGTTCGGATCTAAATGCAGTAGGTTGTCTGACAAATGATTGTCTGACGAACTGATTTGTAGGCGGTTTCCCCAAGATTGATGGTTTTTCAAGCTTAGTGTCCACGCTAGGTCCTCTAGTTTTCCTTAACTCGTTTTTCAACGCAGCTATAGAAAAAACCTTTTCCTGAACTTGAGCTTTTAACATTTCATTTTCTTTGAGCAATTTATCTTGGGATGCCAATTTAGACTCTAGTAACTGAATTTGTTTCAAAAGATTATCCTTTTCAGATTTAGAATCTAAAACTTTTTGATCCAATTTTCTTTCAAGAACAACGTTTGACTTTTCAAGTTTTTCAAAGTATGTTTCAAATTTTTCCGTTTTCTTAGAAAATTCAAGTTTGGCATCCTCAAGATCTTTTGATTGTTGAGCTACAATCGTTTCGAGCTCTCTAATCTTGGAATCAGAAGCAGTCAATGAAGTAGTTATAATACAATTATCATGATGTACTATAACATTATGAACAATCTCTCCCCCATTATGACTTACATCGGATGAATCAGAAATGGTATTGCTATCACTCTTTTCCATTCCTTGTTTGTCATAATTAGGTTCAGAATGCTCAATATGCGGCATATCATAAGCATATACATCATAAACAACATTACATTGTACCATGTTTGCAGGCTCTTCGTCATAAACGGGTAAGGTGTTATCAAGAGGGATCTCGTGAACATTCCCCGACGTGCCACTGGTATCATGTTGTCCTCCTGATTCCGTGCTCTTGCCATCGTTAGGCTCCAAGTTGTCAACCGTATGACCATTCTCCTCTTGCATCTGCATCATTGATTCTTGCACTCCATTATCATACGCTTGCTTAAGTCGTGATCTTTCATAAATCAAAGACGAGACCGATGTCATGAGTTTCAATATTGTATCACGGAAAACTCGAAGCTCGGTATGTGTATCTACAAGAAATGATTGGCAAATCAATGAACTTTCATACTTGATGATATTGAATTGGAGGAAAGGCGTGAGTTGTGTCACAAGTGTCTTATATGCAAGTGCTGATGCAGAGTGATTAAAGTTTTCATGGTTGAGTTGCTCGGCGAGTTGGGTCAAAGTGGTGAATATTGAGTCGATGTGTATTACGATCTTGACCAAAGATTGTCACAAATTCGCTCCCTCCTTGAATCCATGAAAAAGTGACAAGATGAGACTAAAGCATTCGAAATGAAGTGATGCCTCTTTCTCTAACTTTGTCTTGCAAATTATGCGATTCTCCCTGTTGACATGTCGAATCGAACGAATCCATTGAATATCGATGAACAATAAGGAAGGATTACTTAGCGAGGAAAGAATTTGTCTTCACTTTCAAATAATAACTCCCAATCAAAAATCCGTAGCCACTAAAAATAAATCCCGTCACTGTTACTCGTCTTTTTGTCTACAAATCTTGACACCTTTGCATCGTCACGTTTGTCTTCAAATCCGGACACACAAACTTTTTACCCGTCAAATATTTTACCACTTTGGGTCGTTCGAAATACCCGCCTCAACACGATGTACCAAATCCAAAATATCGATTGACAAATATACAAAATCAACTAAACTAAAAAAAATAAACTTTAAAATATATAAAAGGGGTAACTTAACTAAAAATCTAAAAAAAAAAAAAAAAACAAAATCTGAGATCTTTTGAAAACAAATCTGATAACTTTTGAAAACAAATCGTGTATAAATAACACATGTATCAATCGTGGCCTAAAAAACAAAAAAAAATTTGAAGAGACGTGGCAAGTTGGTTGGTTTCTCCGTCCCCCTTTTCTCTATATAAAACTCAAAAAAACAAAAATACACCTCCTCAAAACTTCCGTCATTTAATTTAGTCCTATTATCTCTCTCTTCTCCAAAAGATCCGCCCCCTTTTCTATCTTAGTGTCTCTCAAACACTCAGCCACCAAATCTGTTGACCACCATCATATCTCAATTTCAGCATAACCAAATCACACACAATCAATCGGATGGTAAACCAATCCCACGAGTGAAGAACAACCACAGATAGTCGCTTCTAGATCTTGTAAAACAAGGTCTCGGGTAGGTTAATTGATTTTCTGTTCAAATCGAATTTAAGAGATGATTATAACACAGTTGTTATAAATCATTCTTGAATTCGAAAATAAATCAAGAAGTGTTCAACTTCTACAAAGATCTATGATGAGATAAATTTCGTGTGTTTAGATCTTCATTGATCCATGCATGCATAACGAAATGATTCTGAGATCAGTTTGTTTTCTGTTTATGTCGAGTATAGAAACGATGGAGATAAGATCGAGTCGGGGTTGGTTTTAGTGAGTGTGCGAGGATCGAGTATGAGGGTGAGAATGGGTGTCAAGAGTTGGTTATGGTGTCTTGGAGTCGAGGGTGTTGTTGGTTGGTTAGACAGATGAGTCCGACAGGTGAGGCAGTCGAGGGTTAGAATGTGAGGGGGTGTGGGTGAGAGTCTATTGTTGGGTTATTGTCTTTGGTCACTTGGTTTAAATCTCTTTCGAGTCTTTGAATGGTCGAGTCGAGTTATGGGTCGAGAGTGTCTAGAGTCAAGGAGTCGAGTGATGTTGAGTGAGTCGCTTGAGGTTGGGTTTGTTGAGTGTCGAGGGTTAGAGGGTGGGGTTGAGAGTGTTAGAGTGTGAGTCGAGAGTCGAGGGTTGAGAGTCGAGAGATTGAGTGTGGGTTTTTTGTAACAGACGAGTCGAAGTGGTAAAGAGTCAAGTGTGTTTGGTGTTAGACGAGGGTGTGGGTATGGGTGATATGAGAGGTGTTAAGTGTGAGTCGGGATCGAGTGTGTGAGTCTTCTGAGTTTTGTGTTCGAGGGTGAGTGGTGAGTGAGTGTAGTGTTGGGTTCGAGTATAAGTTTTTGTATCCGTTATGTTTGAATCTCTTTTTTTTTCATTCAACCGTTCATTCGGAAAAAAATGTTCTTTCGGAAAAAATGTTCATTCGGAAAACTGTTCATTCGGAAGACTGATCATTCGGAAGACTGATCATTCGGAAGACTGTTCATTTGGAAGACTGTTCATTCGGAAGACTGTTCATTCGGAAGACTGTTCATTCGGAAGACTGTTCATTCGGAAGACTGTTCATTCGGAAGATTGTTCATTCGGAAAACTGTTCATTCGGAAGACTGTTCATTCGGAAGACTGTTCATTCGAAAGACTGTTCATTCGGAAGACTGTTCATTCGGAAGACTGTTTATTTGGAAGACTGTACATGCGGAAAAAGCCGTTTATGCGGAAAAACCGTTAATTCAGAAAAACGGGTTTGGTTGTGACTATCAAAGCGAACTGAGACTGTTGAGATTCAACTGATTTTTCGTATGTAATACAAAAGGACGAAACAAACAATTTGACAATTAAAAAAAAAATAAAATAAAAAAGATGAAAAAACTTTAAAAAAAACTCCAAATTAAAATTACTTAAAAAATTAAAATAAAAAAATAAAAATAACAAAAAAAAATTGAAAAAAAAAATAAAATAAAATTAAAAAATAAAATACTTGAAAATAGACTATCAATAAAAAATAAAACTAAAATTAAAAGTGTAATAAAAATTTGCAACAATAAAAAGTTCAATCAAAAAGTAAAAACGTGTCTTTTGTTTTTTCAATCAAAAATATTATCAAACGAAAAGTAAAACGTATTTTGCAATAAAAATCCAAGGATAAAAAGATAAAATTAAAAAATTTTAATTGAATAAAACCCGCAAGATTTGTAAAAATACAAACTTTTTCAAGATTTGATTATAAAAATATGAGATTTTTGTATAAAAATTTGTGATTTTTATATAAAATAAGTAAATCAAATATTTGACTATGATTTAAAACATAAAGACACAAACTTTTTAAGATTTAAGTTTGAAAAATCAAAACCCACCAAAATCAATTAAAATAAAAGCAAGAATAAACCAAACTAACCTTGGCTCTTGATACCAATTGAAGGTCTACGTAAATCTTGGCTTATTCTACATGGAGGATTGGATTGATTAGATGGGTAGTTTGATTGACAAATATAAAAGAGATGAGAAGGGAGATGAGGGTGTAGAGAGAGAAAGGAGAGAAAAGAGAGGAAGAGAGAGAAAGTGAAAATATGATTAATGAAAAATAAATCACCAACCCCTCCTAACATGCTAGGAGGGGTATATATAGCCCACCCTACATGTGGGCTATATGAACTATACGTTTACTAAGTAGATCACGAGCCCATTACATAAATATCGTTGGAGCGACCGATCCTTCATAAATACGTAAAAACGTATTTCCAACAGGCTTATATGACTTGGCTATTTAACTAGGGCTCACATTAGGTTTCTAGAAGCAAGTTTCTTACTAGTTTATACTATTTTGAAGCAAGCTTGTCCACGAACACAATATAAGTCGTGGGCTTATATGTTGTTAGTGGTTTGTCTTAGGGTATTTTACGTGTGCATGCAACCCTAGCTTCATTTACATAGTTTATAGATGCATGACAAATAATAAGAGGTATGAAAAAATTGAAACGAGGTTAGGGAGGTCTCATACTTACTTGTTTCAAGAAAAGTTGGTGGATGATCAAGTTTCAAGGCTCCTACGTGTCGGTTTCCTCCTAAACGTGACCTATGGAGGTCTTGGCTTGACTTGAATGCTAAATATCTTGTGTAGACTTTCACCAAATGCTTTGAGAAGACTATGATCTTGTAGGAGTAAATGTTTGGTTTCGTCTAGGTGTTTTGTGAAATGGTGATCCGAATTTTAGAGTGAAGTAAATGAGAAGTGGGAGTGTAGTTTGCTAAATATCCAAGTATGAAGAGGATGGATGTGGTCTAGGGTTGAGCCACGGCAAGTAAGAGAAATACCCAAGATTTGAGGTGATTTGCAAAGTACTTGGAGGTACTAGGTTGTTAATGCAAATGTGGGTACATTTGGCTTTTGGTGTGTCTTTAGCCGTCGCATACATGCATTCCAAGGGGACAAATTGGACTTGCATAGTATTTGCAATTAAGGGAAGGTTGTACATTACAAATGGTTTGTGTGGCTTGAGGTCTTCACACATCTAAGGGAAAGAAAGGGTGATATGTGTCTTAGTTATAATACTACTTGCATATCTAAGCCTTGATATTTGTTAGTACTTCCCCTTAATGTAAAGTTGTACACATGGTCTTGGTTTTTGAATATGGCCGACGGTTTTAAGCTAGTCAAAGGAAAAGAGTGGTTTAAATAGTGTAAGTTTTAATTAGAGTGTGTTGTACAAGGTTTATAAAGTCAAATGTATATTTGAAAGAGGTTTTAGGTAGGTATAGTTGTGTATCGTATAGTATTCGGCTAGATATATAAGTCTAGGGTAGTTTTAGGTTTAAATTTTGTGTCTTGGTATGGTTACTAGGAGACTAGGTATAATATAGTAGAAGTAGGTTCAAGTCCTAATTGGTTTTGGTTAAGTTTAGGGATCCTTGGTGAAAGTATAGTCATAATTAAATAAAAGTATTATTTACTTTATTAAAATGTAAGACACTTAGAGAAAATGAGTTAAAGTGGGTATTTGTAATGTTTAATAATAAAAAGTAGTTGATGTCATATCGTAGTATTGTTTATGAGGTGAGGAAAATATATAAATATATATTTTAAAGCTTAAAATAGTTCCTTAATAATTGTTATTAATTGTGATCATGAGTTTAGATTTTTATAAATCAATATGATGAATGCTTATGATCAAGTGTTTCAGGTGACTTAATAGTCCCAATATATGATTGTTTAAAGCCTTGTATGCTCCTATAATGTAGCCATACAAATGTCCTTATGATTAAATACTCATAATCATAATGTAATGTAATGTGATCAAATATTTCCATGTTCTGATGATTTAAATGATGTATGCTCATGTATGATGCATATGATTGCTCAAAAGATTTCATGCAAAGATGGTAATATATATATATATATATATATATATATATATATATATATATATATATATATATATATATATATATATATATATATATATATATATATATATATATATATATATATATATATATATATATATATATATATATATATATATATATATATATATATATATATATCATGAGGTGACGTGTACAATGATGTCATAGTCAAAACCTGAAATTTACAGGTTTTACAGCACTATCTCGTTATTTTAGCTTTGTCCTTAAAGCTTAAGATGACGTTACTACTCAGGTGAACAGGTGTGGGTACTTTGCTCTGAACGAGTCTTCGCGTTCCCAGGTGAAATCACGACCTCTCCTAGAGTTCCAACGTATCTTAAACAGGATTTGGCTTCGCTTTAGTTTCTTGACTACCCTCTCCATGACTTCAACAGGTTCTTCTATGAATTGGAGTTTGTCATCAAAGTTGACACCTAATACCTAAGTTTTAGTTATAAGAATTGTTCGTTGAAATCGTTCTAATCGAATTGATTATTGGTTTAAAGTGTGACTCAGTCGTTTTTGGTGAAAACAATATTTTTGGTTTAAAAAAAATAAATTGCAAAACGTTAAAGTAAATGGCGTGAAAATAAAGCCAAAACTAATCAAAAAATAATTGTGCAATAATTTAAAACTTAAAAGTAAATTAATTAAATGACGAAAATTAAAGCTTGACGAAAAATTAATTTGACAAAGTAATAAAAATGAAAACATAAAATAATTCAAACTTAAAAATAAAACTAAGACAAGAAATTAAACAAAACCAATTCCATCGGAATACAACTATCGGAATCCGATCGGAATACCGATCGGAATGTATGTCGTCGGAATGTGATATACAAAACTATCGGAATGTATGAAAACGAATCTATCGGAATATGTAAAGTGAAATCCATCAGAATGTCTAAACCACCAATTCTATCGGAATACTTAAAAAGAGAAACCATCGGAATGTATGAAAAGTGAAAGCATCGGAATAATACTAAGAAGACAAACCATCAGAATGTGGTTATGTAAAATTGGGCAGCACTTCGTTTCAATACGACCTTAAGCCCCGTCGCAAACCCGATCGCAATGAGCGATCGGAATCACGAACGGAATAAGGGGGAAAGAACCTAGATCACAAAGTAAAACCACTAATGGTTATTGTGATACAAACAACCTATCTGAATGTACCGTCGGAATGTGTAAGCCCTCAATATTGCGATGAAACTGTGACAATCCGTCAATGTATGGTTGATATTTTATTCTCAATATTTATTTGAAAATATTTTTTTAATGTTACATTATGAACTCACTTATTTTTGGGAAGAAACTTGGATTTACGCCTTGAAGTAGCATCGACTACGTTTAAACCGGGGGATTCTACGTTACGTGCTTACGTTTACATACACCGTCTTTGGTGACAGTCCGACATTTCAGAAAATAAATTTGTCCGTGAATATTATTTTGAGATTTTAAATTTGTGTTGGTTCATAAACTCACAAATTTACGAGAAGAGATTAGGACTTACGATTTTAATTTAACGTCCTTTACGACTAAACTGGAAACCTTAGGATTACGTATTTACGTTTTCGAACTCCGTTTTTGATGAGACAATTTTTATTAGATTCGTTTTGTGCCGTTGATTCATAATTTATAAAAACGTTTTTCGTGAAACGACCCGAGGGCACGCAAATCAAGGAAACTAGAATCGAGGAATATCCGTAAATTAGTGAGGTGAGACAAAATACATTATCCCACCCCACTAATACACATGGGACGACACAACATGACACCACATCAAAGATGTGGCATCATGTTAGCTTACAACTTACAAGTGTAAGTTAAAGCTTACACTTTAAGCTTCCACTAAACTCAAAACCACTAGCTACTCATAACTACCATTTTCACTCATGCAAACAAGCTCAAAATCCTCTCAAAACCACCACCCTTGCCGTCCACTTTGAAGAACAAACACCCCTTTCTTGATCTTTTCTAGCCACAAAATACTTGTTATCTAGCTCTATCATGGAGTTATCTTGAAGTCTTGATCATTTGGTGGCCATTTTAACAACAAAGGAGGTGATTTTCTTGTGTCCTAGGGCTGATTTCTCAACTTATGTTCTTGGTGTTTGATGATCTTGGAGTTACTTTTGGTGTTCATCAAGTTCTTGTCTTCCAAAAACAAGAAATACTCTTGGTTGGTAAAGAAGATCATCCTCTCCATTTTCTCTTGTTATTTTTGTAAAGAACAAATGTATTTTCTTTCTTGTTGTATATGTATATGATGAATATATGATGATAAAAATGTTGTGTGGGGATCAAGTGTTGATAAATATGCTTAAAAAGGTTAATAACCATAAGAAACAAGGCTAAAATCATGCTTATTTAGTTGGCTGTATAAAAACAGTATGTAACTAAAACTTGAACTGATAAACTTGCATGGTAGAATCCATTTACAGTAAGTACAAGATGTCATACACATGTGAGAGTTGGCCATGCAATGGAATCATTATAATGAGTGAGATATGATCAAAACAAGATGAGTGTGCTAATCTGAATAAGCTGTTTTGTAGGGACTGTCAGGCTAGATAAACTTAAAATGAGCAGTAGCTATAACTAAGTTAAATGTAGCACATAATATGAAGATCATGCCATCCAAAAATGAGCTTCTAATTCATTGTAGAACTCTAGATATGATAAAAATGGTGAAGATGAAAATAAAAATCAGATTTTGAGAATTAATGTTTATTACTATTATATAAGCACTCAAGTAAATATAGTATAAAATGTGAATTAAAACCCACTAACTTATATAAAACATTTATATAAATATGTATAAGGATAAATAAGTGGACATTTTATAAAAATGGTAACTTGTTAAGTTTTATAAGTTATAAAAATTATGAACATGATTTTTACGACTTTTTCGGCTATTACCGTAAAATTAATGTTCTTGCTAAATAAAACTTAGACGGTTGGACCCGTCTAATGTAAACTTTATAAAACTCATATACTGATATATAAACATATATAACAACTAAAAACCGATAAAACCCGAACTATATAACATACGGACATTAACGGGATAAGTTAACGTTATTGGACTAATAATACAATAAAATGGACTAAAACACTTATAAACTTATTGATTGGGCTTAACCCATTTGGGACAAACATGTAAAGTGTAAATACTGATAATAAAAGTATAAAGTGGAATAAGACAAGTTAAAGAACTTATAATAATTTTATTGAACCTAAAACACGTAAATAGATAAAACTAGTAAACTAGTATAAAAGTTATCGACACATAACACTAAAATGAGTAAACGAGAATATGTAAACCCACTTGATCATCATATATATATAATCATCATATGTATACATAATTGTTATTTTTATAAAGTCATTGGACATGAGTCTAAGACGAGTATTATTTGTCTAGGTTTCCGTGATTGAAGCACGTACCGTATGTCCGAATTGCCGATAACCCGCCTTCCCACATCAACGTGAGTTCATAGCCTCACACTCTTTTAAATGTTTTTATGAAATGTTTTATAAACCCGCGAGGGAGATAACATGTTAGTTTTTATAAAATAGGACACTAGTTGTCCTGATTGTTTTTTATTGATTTGGACCCGAATGATTGTATGACCCGATGAATGATTAAATGACCCGATAGATGAAATGAAATGGATTATTAAAGTTAGGTTATGTCACTAAAAGTCCCATTAGCATGAATTGTGAACTACCGGTATTTGGTAGACGCTTATGCATATAATAGTACTATTTGGGGAAGATCACCCAAGTTCGCGCCTTGACGGTTGATCCCCGTCGTGCCACATTGATTGGTAAGCGAATTTATGTATGAGAAGATTTACACAAGCGTGATTATTGTGACGACACGCTAATTTAGATGGGCAAATTGAGTTTCGGGCTAGCTACCCGTTGTTTGTTGTAGTAAGGTAACAATGTCATGCGGCTTGTAATAATCCAAATAACGAAATACTGCTATACGCATTAAATTACGATATATTGCCTGACTAGCAATACGGGGTCTTACTATTGATATTATGTTCGTGTTTTGGTTTCTCATAAACCATATTCATATAACAGTTTTTATTTAATCTATACAACGTTATAAAACGTATTGTATGATGTTTTTACGACATTGGCTCGTATAATGATTTTGAAGGCAAATGCCTATATCATTATTTTTGATAAGGATTTGTATAAAATGACTTTGGCTATTTTATGGCCTATTACAAAAGATTTATGCACAATGATTTTCGGTAATAATTATATACCGATGATATATTATTGGTTTCATTAAACTCTATGAATTCACTCGGCGTTATCGCTGACCTTTTCTTTTAACATGTTTTATCTCAGGTACTTGAAGGTAATTCTCGGGAAGACAACAAGAATTCATGGCCCGCACTTAAATAATAATTTCCATTCAAATTCTTTGTAAATCTTGTATGAAATACAATGACTTGGGACCTATGTAAACATGATATTTATGAATGGAAATGCTTTTATTATTAAACGACGTGATTTTTATGTGTTGTCTATGATGTGAGTAATGTGCTATCCCGTAACACCAACGAGTCTTCCGCTGTATTGAGTTGTATAAATTTAGGGGTGTTACAGTTTGGTACCAGAGCTCTCGTTATAGAGAACGAAAGATTTTTAAAACCAAGGTTTTGAATAAAACATTTCAAAATCTTTTAACTATAAACATTTTTCTAAAAATGTCTAAAAATCTTTTGACTACAACGGTGCCGAAGAATTCCCGAGTTACCGACAAGGACAGAGTGAGAAGTGTTATTTTAATATATATATATATATATATATAACTTGGATTTTATATATATATATATATATATATATATATATATATATATATATATATATATATATATATATATATATATATATATATGATGTAATTCTATTACATGATTGTTTGATGATTATTTTGATATTTATACGAGGTATTTATACGACGTAGATTGTCACAAGGAACCCTAAATCCCCTAGTAAATTAATCGAAGCTATTCTCGTAGGAATTCTAGCTATCCTAGATCTAAAACAAGTTGTGGATATCTATGATCCCAACAAAATGGTTGATATTCGTAGAAATGTAGATAGTAGTTGATTGTAATCTTGAAGAAGAATTGGCGAGATTAAATCTGATATCGATGACATGACGATCTTTCCTTATAGAGTGGAGTTAGACAAAACGTTACCACCTAGAAAAATGTCATATGATTCATTGCCATCCACTTCTTAAATTGAAATCGAAAGGGTGAATGTTGCACTTGAGGCTGTCATTGGAATCATTACCCAAAAGCCTCATGCCACTAGTACCTTTTCGAGAAGTCTAATTGAATGATCGAGTCATTTCATACTAGTGACTCATTTGATAACTATTGTTGTAAGAGCTATAGGATTGGAAATTAAGTGTTGTTCATATCGAGCTTTTATTTCCCTTCAAGGTATAAGAATAAGGTTGAAAGTATTGGAGAATGAGGTAGGATATCGTATTGAGTATAAAATTGGTTGAAACTTGAATAAGTAAAATTTAACTCGTATGGAATATGAGATTGATAAGAGGAAGTCGTTAAGTTTTGTGATTGAATTATAAGGTTTTAATTGATTGTTAGTTCGTGTTAAGGGTTGTTCCTAGGCCATTTTCCACTGACGAGGATGCCCAGTGTCCAAGAAATAAATTGAAGAAATCTTCTTCTGAATAGGGACCGATGGATCTTCTGGGACAGGTGGAACCCCCATGACTCTTGTAGGTTAGTATTCATTGTTGTATCTTTTAAAAATAATCCCGAACTTAACTGAGACATCAGTTGGTAGGATGAGTTCATGGAATTGTATGACATAGTGACACATAATGTGTTACGGTACAATTTTGACTTGTTTGTGATTAATGAAAAGACTACCTTTGATTGCTAAATCCTACATGTATCGATGTTATCTATCTTTTCTTGCTTGTTCCTAATGTTCGCATTAGTGATGCAACCATCGAACAAGTACTCATCTCGATTTGAGTTACGTTGTGGATTATTCTTTTTGAGTGCCATCGAGGTCATGAACCTCATGATTATTTGGCTAAGCTCATTTCCTATTATATTGTAGTTAGTTCTTGGTGAACAACTTTTCATCACTCTTTTGCAGATCACTCATTGTTTTTATAAGATAAAACAGTATCCCTTGAGAAAAATTGAATTCTCATCACTATAAGGATTATTCAAAGTGAGATTTATAAGTGATTGTCGAAATGAAGTTGTTTATAAAACACCTTGGAAAACTTAATTGTTTTCATAACAAAGAAAATCTTTGTAAAATTATTTTTGATTCTTATTTAAGAATTAAGCATGAAAATGTTTTTATTATAAACATGATGATCAAATTTTGACGAACTGAGTATTGCATCGTTAATCTTGAAATTGTATATAGTTGCACGCCTACATAGAATTTGGAATGGACCATGCAAGGTTGATTAGTAGTCACCATAAAACTGATTAATAAACACTAAATTTTCTTTGAAGATTGTGAAAGATTAAAATTTATGAGATATGCAAGAAGTGAAAACATAAGGACATAGTGTTAGGGACACCTACATATGTGCTTGTAGCATCTATTCTTCTGAGTCGAATTTACTCATCTGTGGAACTTTTATTATTTGACACTTCTTTCTTGTCCAATTCTCCCGTAGTGAGATTCTTAGGAAAAGTATTTGATTACCGAATGTTGATACCCGACTGGATGTATCGACGTTCCTATCATTTCTTTTGATTAAGATTTCATTTGAATGACCTGGGTAACGATCCGAGGAGCTTTCGAATGCGTACTCAAATTAATGAAAACATGGGATATATTCATATTCGTTAATGTTTTCGTCTGTATCTGATTTGAAATTCTCTCGCGTAGATTATGCGTTGACCTTACTCTTTTAAGGTTAGTTATGTCTCCAGATATCCTTGAAGTGTGAAGGATTATGAGTTATTATTAGTCTTTTGAGAAGTTCACATCTTATCAACAGTAATGAAACTGGAAAGTTGATAATTCCAGTAGAATGGATTGATTGATTATGACATGACGACATTTTTTTAACTGATGGAAACTCGAATTGAACTCCCCTAAATGATAAGGTGTTGATTATCAAAAGTGATCTAAATAATTCTTGATGAATGACCGTATCCTGCATTTAGACTTGAAATTATACCATGAATGGCTGTGAATTAGTCATAGATATTATAATCTAGAAAGAACCTAATATGAATTTATTAAAATATGTTTATGTTATCCAAAATTTTAAGAAGGTATTTATTGGTAAATTACCCAGACTTTCGCCATTAAGGCAAGTTGAAATTGGTATTGATTATATTTCTGGTGATGCACCTGTGGCTTGTGCACTGTACGTCAGCACCATCTGAATTAAAGGAATTTCCTTACAACTGAGAGAGTTGTCAGAGAAAGATTTTATTCTACCGAGCTCGTCATCATGAAGAGTTATGGTGTTATCATTCCTTATATTTATAGATTACTATGAACTGAGTAAATTGACAATCGAAAACGAAATCCATAACTCGAAATGGAAGATTTGTTCGATCATTTACAAGGTTCTAGTGAATGTTTTAAAGATTTGATCCACGACATGGTTATCATCAACTTCGCATCTGCGGAAAAGATTATGTATTCCAATCACTACATCCGGTACTTGTAATGAACATTATGAGTTTCACGTGATGTCGTTTGATTTGACTAATGCACATGTAGTATTCATAAATTTGGTGAATCTCGTGTGTAAGCTGTAATTTGATAAATTCATGCTCGTGATCATTAAGGACCATTTGTTTGTTTATAAGAATAAGAATGAAGTTTATAATTAATTATAGATTGCCCTGAATTGGCTGAACAATTAAAACTTGTACCTTGAATATTTAACATAAGACTTAAGACTTAATCCTTTACATGATTTAACCGTGTGATTTATAGATAATGGAATATAAATTGACTCTTCAAAAATTAGAAGTCATTTAAGACTTTGAGTTATACTAAAAAGGAAGTGCAAATATATTTTGACAAATGTTTTAACAAAGGATTTTCAAGGGATTATTCCCTTATACACAAACCATTTAACTAAACTTCTGTTTAGGGGTAAATGTTTGTATATACCTCAAGACAACCTAAGAGGGATTTAGAAAAACCATTTAAACCATGACTTAAAGTTTGAAACGACAATTTATGCTTTTCAACGAAGAAAAATCTTGACCAAAGTATAACCAAAGATTTTTTTTTCAAACATTTACGAATCTTATTAATTATTTTCGATAAATCAGCAAAAATCATGTTAATCAAATTTAAAATTATTTTGAACATTTTTATATAATTGCATGGACTAAGAAATTTAAAATCTTTACGTTTACGTTTCATAAAAATTTAATAATTATTATTTAATTAATTGTAATAATTATCGACGCTTTAGACGTCAGATTGAGTAAAACGGATAAAAATAATATTGGAGACGAGACTAGAACTTAGAAAATATAAAGAAAGAAATTTTGAATAAATACGGTTATGATATTTATTTCATCAGGAAAGTGAACGTAATTATTGACACATTATGTAGAAAATATGAAAAATCAATTATGATACATTCCTTACTAATGACTGTGCAAAATAAATTGTTGAACAATTTAATATATAGCCGATGCTCATAAAAAGGATAATATAGATAATAAGAAGGGATTCGCGACTAATATGAATCATTAAGATTGAGAAGCCGATGGCATTAAATGTTTTAAAGGGCCGTTTATGGTTGCCTAAATATGGAGGATTGTGAGATATAGATATATTGGGATCTTGTAAGTATAAGTATTCTATTCTTGTCATTTCTGATTTAATGTATCTTTAGCTGAAGAAGTTGTACTGATGACGAATTATGAAGGCAGACATCGCCTCATAC
The DNA here is from genome assembly GCA_025667525.1 of Glebionis coronaria. NCBI lineage: Eukaryota > Viridiplantae > Streptophyta > Magnoliopsida > Asterales > Asteraceae > Glebionis > Glebionis coronaria. The sequence continues at coordinate 147,530,405 of CM046882.1, forward strand.
ATTAGTAAACGTCTAGCTATTGCAAAGGTCATCATCTGAATTTGATTCGATTTGGGTCATCGTCGACAGACTGACCAAATCTGCTAATATCATTCCCGTTAATGATAAATGCAAAAGAGTTATGTAAACATGGTGTGCCGTATCGATCATCTCTATCAAGATCCTCGCTTCGCATCGAATTTCTTGAGATTTGCTCAGGAGTTATTGAAAACGAATCTTGAAGAGAGTACTATTTACCACCCCAAATCGAAGGGACGAGGTAAAGTAGCGATACAAAATACTATAAGCGCTGTTCTATGTTTGAATGATTGACCTTTGGTAATAGACCGTATAATCGCTTTCCTTTGGAAGGATTATCATTTATAATCATCATATTATGATTGAGATCGAATCTTGTTAGGATCTAAATATTAGAGCATCTGTAAGCAGGAGTTGAGATAAAGACACCCGACATACACCCATTGTGAGTTGGACATGTCTTTTAGGTTTAAGGTTTCCTATGATGGCGAACCTAACCTTACAAAATACCCGACCCGCGAGATCTGAAATCATTGTTGAAATTAGGATCTGATTATTGACTGTCGATAGTGGGCAAGAGGTTATGTGAATATGAAATGTAGATCTTGAAGTGCCAGATGGGTAGCGAAGTTATGCCAAAAATTTTAACCTTGGAGAAATGAATTAATGATCTGACAAATCATGGGATATAAGTACAGTTGTATGGGACCATTGAGATGACGTAAAAGATTGGTTTGAAAGGCATATAAGCTGGATCTACCCTAGGACTTCAAAAGCTGCGTGAATTATGTTTCGTAGATCGAACTTGATAAAATGTCTATCAAGTGAAAAATCTGATTGTTCCTTAGTAATGTTTAGATCGGCGAAAAGTTGCGTTCATCAAAAATCCGTGAACATCATGGATAGAGAAAGTAAGTCAACATTAAGCCTGATCTTATTCCCGTAGTTATGTTTGATGAAACTCGCGTATTGTAATGGATTACACTTGTGAGAAAAGACCGAATGTGGAGGAAATACCCACATGGCTTTAACTCTATAAGAAGCGAGTAGTAAGATGATCTTTGAGGACAAAGATCCTGTTTAGGGGTAAATGCTGTGACAATCCGTCAATTTATGGTTGATATTTTATTCTCAATATTTATTAGAAAACATTTTTTTAATGTTACATTATGAACTCACTTATTTTTGGGAAGAAATTTGGATTTACGCCTTGAAGTAGCATCGACTACGTTTAAACCGGAGGATTCTACGTTACGTGCTTACGTTTACATACACCGTCTTTGGTGACAGTCCGACATTTCAGAAAATAAATTTGTCCGTGAATATTATTTTGAGATTTTAAATTTGTGTTGGTTCATAAACTCACAAATTTACGAGAAGAGATTAGGACTTACGATTTTAATTTAACGTCATTTACGACTAAACCGGAAACCTTAGGATTACGTATTTACGTTTTCGAACTCCGTTTTTGATGAGACAATTTTTATTAGATTCGTTTTGTGTCGTTGATTCATAATTTATAAAAACGTTTTCGTGAAACGACCCGAGGGCACGTAAATCGAGGAAACTAGAATCGAGGAATACCCGTAAATTAGTGAGGTGGGACAAAATACATTATCCCACCCCACTAATACACATGGGACGACACAACATGACACCACATCAAAGATGTGGCATCATGTTAGCTTACAACTTACAAGTGTAAGTTAAAGCTTACACTTTAAGCTTCCACTAAACTCAAAACCACTAGCTACTCATAACTACCATTTTCACTCATGCAAACAAGCTCAAAATCCTCTCAAAACCACCACCCTTGCCGTCCACTTTGAAGAACAAACACCCCTTTCTTGATCTTTTCTAGCCACAAAATACTTGTTATCTAGCTCTATCATAGAGTTATCTTGAAGCCTTGATCATTTGGTGTCCATTTTAACAACAAAGGAGGTGATTTCCTTGTGTCCTAGGACTGATTTCTCAACTTATGTTCTTGGTGTTTGATGATCTTGGAGTTACTTTTGGTGTTCATCAAGTTCTTGTCTTCCAAAAACAAGAAATACTCTTGGTTGGTAAAGAAGATCATCCTCTCCATTTTCTCTTGTTATTTTTGTAAAGAACAAATGTATTTTCTTTCTTGTTGTATATGTATATGATGAATATATGATGATAAAAATGTTGTGTGGGGATCAAGTGTTGATAAATATGCTTAAAAAGGTTAATAACCATAAGAAACAAGGCTAAAATCATGCTTATTTAGTTGGCTGTATAAAAACAGTATGTAACTAAAACTTGAACTGATAAACTTGCATGGTAGAATCCATTTACAGTAAGTACAAGATGTCATACACATGTGAGAGTTTGCCATGCAATGGAATCATTATAATGAGTGAGATATGATCAAAACAAGATGAGTGTGCTAATCTGAATAAGCTGTTTTGTAGGGACTGTTAAGGCTAGATAAACTTAAAATGAGCAGTAGCTATAACTAAGTTAAATGTAGCACATAATATGAAGATCATGCCATCCAAAAATGAGCTTCTAATTCATTGTAGAACTCTAGATATGATAAAAATGGTGAAGATGAAAATAAAAATCAGATTTTGAGAATTAATGTTTATTACTATTATATAAGCACCCAAGTAAATATAGTATAAAATGTGAATTAAAACCCACTAATTTATATAATACATTTATATAAACATGTATAAGGATAAATAAGTGGACATTTTTTAAAAATGGTAACTTGTAAAGTTTTATAAGTTATAAAAATTATAAACATGATTTTTACGACTTTTTCGGCTATTACCGTAAAATTAACGTTTTTGCTAAATAAAACTTAGACGGTTGGACCCGTCTAATGTAAACTTTATAAAACTCATATACTTATATATAAACATATATAACAAGTAAAAACCGATAAAACCCGAACTATATAACATACGGACATTAACGGGATAAGTTAACGTTATTGGACTAATAATACAATAAAATGGACTAAAACACTTATAAATTTATTGATTAGGCTTAACCCATTTGGGCCCACCATGTAAAGTGTAAATACTGATAATACAAGTATAAAGTGGAATAAGACAAGCTAAAGAACATATAATAATTTTATTGAACCTAAAACACGTAAATAGGTAAAACTAGTAAACTAGTATAAAAGTTATCAACACATAACACTAAAATGAGTAAACGAGAATATGTAAACCCACTTGATCATCATATATATATAATCATCATATGTATACATAATTGTTATTTTTATAAAGTCATTGGACATGAGTCTAAGACGAGTATTATTTGTCTAGGTTTCCGTGATTGAAGCACGTACCGTACGTCCGAATTGCCGATAACCCGCCTTCCCACATCAACGTGAGTTCATACCCTCACACTATTTTAAATGTTTTTATGAAATGTTTTATAAACCCGTGAGGGAGATAACATGTTATTTTTTATAAAATAGGACACTAGTTGTCCCGATTGTTGTTTATTGATTTGGACCCGAATGATTGTATGACCCGATGAATGATTAAATGACCCGATAGATGAAATGAAATGGATTATTAAAGTTAGGTTATGTCACTAAAAGTCCCATTAGCATGAATTGTGAACTACCGGGATTTGGTAAACGCTTATGCATATAATAGTACTATTTGGGGACGATCACCCCAGTTCGCGCCTTGACGGTTGATCCCCGTCGTGCCACATTGATTGGTAAGCGAATTTATGTATGAGAAGATTTACACAAGCGTGATTATTGTGACGACACGCTAATTTAGATGGGCAAATTGAGTTTCGGGCTAGCTACCCGTTGTTTGTTGTAGTAAGGTAACAATGTCATGCGGCTTGTAATAATCCAAATAACGAAATACTGCTATACGCACTAAATTACGATATATTGCCTGACTAGCAATACGGGGTCTTACTATTGATATTATGTTCGTGTTTTGGTTTCTCATAAACCATATTCATATAACGGTTTTTATTTAATCTATACAACGTTATAAAACGTATTGTATGATGTTTTTACGACATTGGCTCGTATAATGATTTTGAAGGAAAATGCCTATATCATTATTTTTGATAAGGATTTGTATAAAATGACTTTGGCTATTTTATGGCCTATTACAAAAGATTTGTGCAAAATGATTTTCGGTAATAATTATATACCGATGATATATTATTGGTTTCATTAAACTCTATGAATTCACTCGGCGTTATCGTTGACCTTTTCTTTTAACATGTTTTATCTCAGGTACTTGAAGGTAATTCTCGGGAAGACAACAAGAATTCATGGCCCGAACTTAAATAATAATTTCCATTCAAATTCTTTGTAAATCTTGTATGAAATACAATGACTTGGCACCTATGTAAACATGATATTTATGAATGGAAATGCTTTTATTATTAAACAACGCGATTTTTATGCGTTGTTTATGATGTGAGTAATGTGCTATCCCGTAACACCAACGAGTCTTCCGCTGTATTGAGTTGTATAAATTTAGGGGTGTTACAGAAACAACAAATAATCCGAAAATGGAGATAAGCCAAAAGCTCAATAAGCACTTCCAATAAGCACACTAAACCGAAACTGAAACAACTTAATAAGCATAAATTTGAAAGCTTTTGTAATACGAAATTCATAAACTTTATAAAAAACACAAAATAAGCACACTTTAAAAAGATGAAACTTTTTAGAAAACTTTAAAACAAATAAGCTAAATACAAAATAAGCCAATAAGATTGTCAAACTTATAGCTTAAATCGTATACAAGCCTAGATGGAAATAAAAAGATGAACTTTTTAATCAAATAAGCAATGAGATTAAGCAAAAGATTGCTTAATCCGAATTAACAACAAATCAAAAACAAGAAAAGTAGGATGAGAATGATAAAAAAAGCTTGATTAAAGGAAAATTAAGATTCAACAATAAAATTAACTTACTTGGAATTCAAAGGCAAGAAATTTAAGACATGAAATTAAAATCACAAGAAATTAAAAGGTAGAAGTAATGAAAAATGGTGGAAAGACTAACTTGTCAAATTAGCTAACAAAGAGAAATGAAGTGAAATGGGTGCTATATATAGGGAGGAGGGAAGGATGCATGTGCTGCTCCTTCTTTCTTTCTTTCTTCACATCTTTTCGTCTTCTAAACACTTCGACTTTTTCAACGTTGTCTCGGGATGGATTAAACTCGTCTTGAAAATTCTTCATTATTAGACTTGGGTTCCTCGGCTTTATTAAAATTCCGTCTTCAGACTTGTTCTTCGATAAATCTTCAGAATAGGTCTTGGACTTCCGTTCTTTTTGCACTCTTGATCTCTTGACTTCGTCTTTTGTCATTTTCTTCGATAAAAGCCCGTTAAAGCCCGTACTTTCTTCCCTTTTCACATTTTGGTCGTAAATCACAACAAAAACACAAACCATGCATAATTCCGACATTTACGACATAAAATACACGTTTTGGCTTGGTTATTATTATAATTATGTGATAAAAGGATGGGTGTTTTCACACCTATCAAATCCCCTACACTTCACCATTGCAATGTCCTCATGCAATGCATTAGTTACAAAGCACGTTTTATATTTTCCATCACAATCAATCCACATTGGCCTTTATTAAAAAGATAGAAAATTTCACAAAAATAAGAAAACAAGTAAAGAGATCAAAAACTTAGCTTATGGTTTTGGAAATGTCATGAATGATTATCACCCTCAAGTTTCACGTTCCCCAAACCAAGCTTAAAAATGAGATCATTGTTATTATAAGTTAGCAAACTAACACGAACTCATATGGGCCAATTAATCACTTAGACTCCCTTATTCCTAGGTGTATCTCTTATATTTTATTATTGTCTTGAATGATCACGAGGATGCAATGTTTGACTTATTTCGATAGTTTATTTAGGCCGAAAATAAAGTAGGACGATTTAATCAATAGTTAGCTAAAGGACAAAATCTTTTAAAACTGCTTCTCGGGACCTCATAAAGTTCATATCTTGGCATAACGCTTCACGATTTGAGACCTTTCTCGGATCGTTATTTGGAAGTGACTTCATACTTCAAATCTTTGAGAGACGTTCTTGAAATTATGGTCTTCTCTTCATAATAGGAATTTCTTCACTTGAACTTTTTGATAGATTCTTCATATTTGGACCACGACTTCTTCATTTTTCTCCAATCTTTATTTGGGATTTTGATATACAACGATCCGCCTCCTTTTAGGACTTGGATCTATTTATCCTCATACCTTGCTAGGGTCTTTTCGGATAGACTTCTCCATGATCTTTAGGGGAGTATTTGCTTTTCGTCGTGTGTCTCGATCCTTCATATTGATTTTTGATAAATGATTCTTCACGTCACTTTTGGATCTTTAGCAACAAAATGTAGCCCTCATGCCTTGTTAGGGCCTTTTCGGACTCGCCAATCTTCGCATCCCGCTTCAATAAGTTATGCCTTGGCTATGAACTCTACTTAATACCGAGCAACTTTTAAACGATCTTGGGCTAGAAGCCAAGTAACCTTTCAAATCGTACAACCTTATTTATTGCAGATATATTTATTAACAAGCGATGGGAGAATAGGCTTATAATCAACTCACATAAATTCACGAAAGAATACCAAACTTATAATTGACTCTATCATCTCTCGTCCTCCACAGTTTAAAATCTCAAGGAATGAGACTCGTGGATTGCTTAGCCAATTAAATCAAAGTTTTGGGTTTTCGAGTCGCCTATAGGATCTTGCATCTTCTTAGACTCTTTCAAGTTTAGAATTTGCGTTTTAAAGTTCCCTTGATAAACGACTCTCTAGGATCAATTATAGGAACTTACGAAAAGTTCTTGTTCTTAACCCGTGAGAGTTAAGACTTTCGTGTTTTAAAGCTCCCTATATAAAAGCCTAGCAAAACTTGACTTAAACACGTTAAGGATACTAGCTAGAGTAAACTTAGATAAGTAAACTCGGGTTGAGTCAAAATATTCACGACTTTGAAAAATTAAAATCACTTTATTAAAAATTTTGTTCTAGTAAAGAAAGTAAATAACGCTAACAAAGGAAAAACTACAAGGACAAAATAGATTAAAAATTTTGAAAAATGTCGAAAAATCAAATTTTCCGGTTAAAATGAGGACAAATTCATGGAAAATCCCACTTACTTTCGATAGAAGTCCCCCTACACTTAATATAAACATTGTCTTTAATGTTTAAGCATGTGGGAGTAAACTCCCCTACACTTAGGACATTGTGCACTTTGTTTAAATCTTGCTAAGGAAAGGACAACTAAAGTGATTCCTATTATAATATTGAATAAATATAAAATAGAGAATCAAAAGAGTATAGGATAGAACCGGGAAGACGGGTACACGGAATCACGGGTCGTCAAAAGTCATCAAGAATGGATCTTTGAAAGCTCGAATCCCTGCACATGATAAGAAAGAAGACAACAAACACATACAAGGTTCTCCCCTACACTTATTATAAAAACAGATAAAGATAGATAGATAATCGGGTTGCCTCCCGAGAAGCGCTTGTTTTTGTTAACCGAGTCACGAGCCTGACTCGACCCTGAATTAAATGTTCCATGGGGAAGCCTCGAAAGTAATACCGGGATCAAAGACCTTGTCCTCATTCCCGGAGGAAAATACAACACGGGAGGCTGGAGGATAAGTCTTGAAGGGTAGAAAGGTACTCTCACCATACGAAAAGTATGTGAGATCATGATCCACGGGAGGTGGGGTGGGTAAAGTAAGCAAATTGTCATCCCCCAAAGACAATTGATGCTCAGAAAGCGGCAAAGCCGTAAGGTTATCAATTATAAAATAATCAATGGTACCTCCCGGGTCAAAGCACTCATCCTCATGAACGTTAATCTCTTCAATTTCTTCATCATGTATAGGGGCGTCAAACCAAGGTTTGTCGTTCCCTGCATTATGGATTTTAGAAACTTTCTCGAAAAGATCACGATCAAGTACGAGTCCATCATTCATTTGTGGGGATTGTTGATAAGTTAAATCCGCACGAATGTGGTAAACGTAATTCTCATTTGAGGAGTGTTGATTAGGTAACTCCTCGAGAATTGGATGATTGGTCAAGTGAGTTGGTTCATCAATATTAAGAAAAATAAGACGTTCCAACTCATCAAGTTCGGCCTCGACGTTGGAAAAAAGAAGTGGAGGTAAAAGAGCTAGCTCTCGTTCGATAATTTCCGCAATCTCGGGCTCGAATTAGAAATCATTATTAAAAACGACCTCGTCCTTAAGCTCAACAAAAGTAGGGACATCACAAAACTCCTCAAATAAGTTGTCGAGACCAAATTCACTAATCTCACTCAATGTATCACAATCATTAGTCGCATTATGGATATTGAGAGAATGAAGTACAATTGCACTAGGACATTGAGCAGCAAGATCATTCCAAGAAATAGTAGGCTCATCGTCATCATCGTCATAATAGTATGGATACACAGGAGGAGGAGTATAAGTCTCGGTATTCGATATTTGCTCATGTCGTTGATCCTCTTGACATTTTTCGATGATCTTGTTGCAAGCTTCTTGAACTTTTTGAAAGTTGTCAAAAAGAGTGGCAATTTGCTCAGGAGGAAATGCAAAAGAGGGTTGATGATCGAGGAAGTGTTGTGGGGGCTCAAAATGTTGAAAACCTGAATTATAGCATGGGTGTCGCTCATAGTAGTTCATCGGTTGAGAAGAATTAGAACACGAATTTGGTTCATAAAAATCCATTGGTGAAGAAAACTGAGGACACGGATTTTGCTCATAATAATTCATTGGCTGACAATAAGAAGTATAGTGAGGGCCCCCATAATTTTGGCAACACGGGTATGGAGAAAAACCCGGTGCTTCTTCTAGATAGATATTACCATTGTCATAATTATAACCCATTTCTTACTCGCCATGAGGCGGGTATCGAATTGGACACAAAACATGCCAATGAGAATCGCTTCCACAATATATGCAAGGAGGAATATGAGGTGGATTAGAAAAGGACGAATTAGTCGAGTTGCACGATGGACAAAATCCCAATTGTGAATCGATAGAAATAGGAGGAAGGTCTTTTCCGCATTGCTCGCATGAACACCATTGACATGATTCGCACCCATATAATCGTCTCCCACACCCTACGCAATGGACATAAGAATCCATGAAGAACAATAGATAAGCAAGAAGATTATTTTTGGTGCAAAACTTTCGAAAAAGAAATGCTTTTATGAGTTTTCAAATGTTTTTGGAATTTTGAAAAAAAATTTGGCAAGAAAAATAACGTTCAAAAGTGAACGGATCCCAAAATCCAACGCGTCTCTCACAAAAAACCGTTAATCTTCACGAAAAGAGTCGGCAACGGTGCCATTTAATACGTAAGTTTTAGTTATAAAAATTGTTCGTTGAAATCGGTCTAATCGAATTGATTATTGGTTTAAAGTGTGACTCAGTCGTTTTTGGTGAAAACAATATTTTTTGTTTAAAAAAAATAAATTGCAAAACGTTAAAGTAAATGGCGTGAAAATAAAGCTAAAACTAATCAAAAAAATAATTGTGCAATAATTTAAAACTCTTAAAAGTAAATTAATTAAATGACGAAAATTAAAGCTTGACGAAAAATTAATTTGACAAAGTAATAAAAATGAAAACTTAAAATAATTCAAACTTAAAAATAAAACTAAGACAAGAAATTAAACAAAACCAATTCCATCGGAATATAACTATCGGAATCCGATCGGAATACCGATCGGAATGTATGTCGTCAGAATGTGATATACTAAACTATCGGAATGTATGAAAACGAATCTATCAGAATATGTAAAGTGAAATCCATCGGAATGTCTAAACTACCAATTCTATCGGAATACTTAAAAAGACAAACCATCGGAATGTATGAAAAGTGAAAGCATCGGAATAATACTAAGAAGACAAACCATCGGAATGTGGTTATGTAAAATTGGGCAGCACTTCGTTTCAATACGACCTTAAGCCCCGTCGCAATCCCGATCGCAATGAGCGATCGGAATCACGAACGGAATAAGGGTGAAAGAACCTAGATCGCAAAGTAAAACCACGAATGGTTATTGCGATACAAACAAACTGTCTGAATGTACCGTCGGAATGTGTAAGCCCTCAATATTGCGATGAAACAACAAATAATCCGAAAAAGGAGATAAGCCAAAATCTCAATAAGCACTTCCAATAAGCACACTAAACCAAAACTAAAACAACTTAATAAGCATAAATTTGAAAGCTTTTGTAATACGAAATTCATAAACTTATAAAAACACAAAATAAGCAAACTTTAAAAAGATGAAACTTTTTAGAAAACTTTAAAACAAATAAGCTTAATACAAAATAAGCCAATAAGATTGTCAAACTTATTGCTTAAATCGTATACAAGCCTAGATGGAAATAAAAAGATGAACTTTTTAATCAAATAAGGAGATTAAGCAAAAGATTGCTTAATCCGAATTAACAACAAATCAAAAACAAGAAAAGTAGGATGAGAATGATAAAGAAAAGCTTGATTAAAGGAAATTTAAGATTTAACAATAAAATTAACTTACTTGGAATTCAAAGGCAAGAAATTTAAGATATGAAATTAAAATCACAAGAAATTAAAAGGTACAAGTAATGAAAAATGGTGGAAAGACTAATTTGTCAAATTAGCTAACAAAGAGAAATGAAGTGAAGTGGTGCTATATATAGGGAGAAGGGAAGGATGCATGTGTTGCTCCTTCTTTCTTTCTTTCTTCACGTCTTTTCGTCTTCTAAACTCTTCGACTTTTTCGACGTTGTCTCGGGATGGATTAAAATCGTCTTGAAAATTCTTCATTAATTAGACTTGGGTTCCTCGGCTTTATTAAACTTCCGTCTTCAGACTTGTTCTTCGATAAATCTTCAGAATAGGTCTTGGACTTCCGTTCTTTTTGCACTCTTGATCTCTTGACTTCGTCTTTTGTCTTTTTCTTCGATAAAAGCCCGTGCTTTCTTCCCTTTTCACATTTTGGTCCTAAATCACAACAAAAACACAAACCACGCATAATTCCGACATTTACGACATAAAATACACGTTTTGGCTTGGTTATTATTATAACTAAGTGGTAAAAGGATGGGTGTTTTCACACCTATCAAATCCCCTACACTTGACCATTGCAATGTCCTCATGCAATGTATTAGTTACAAAGCACGTTTATATTTTCCATCACAATCAATCCACATTGGCCTTTATTTAAAAGATAGAAAATTTCAAAAATAAGAAAACAAGTAAAGAGATCAAAAACTTACCTTATGGTTTTGGAAATGTCATGAATGATTATCACCCTCAAGTTTCACGTTCCCCAAACCAAGCTTAAAAATGAGATCATTGTTATTATAAGTTAGCAAACTAACACGAACTCATATGGGCCAATTATTCACTTAGACTCCCTTATTCCTAGGTGTATCTCTTATATTTTATTATTGTCTTGAATGATCACAAGGATGCATTGTTTGACTTATTTCGATAGTTTATTTAGGCCGAAAATAAAGTAGAACGATTTAATCAATAGTTAGCTAAAGGACAAAATCTTTTAAAACTGCTTCTCGGGACCTCATAAAGTTCATATCTTGGCATAACTCGCTTCACGATTTGAGACATTTCTCGGACCGATATTTGGAAGTGACTTCATACTTCAAATCTTTGAGATACGTTCTTGAAATTATGGTCTTCTCTTCATAATAGGAATTTCTTCACATGAACTTTTTGAGAGATTCTTCATATTTGGACCACGACTTCTTCATTTTTCTCCAATCGTTATTTGGGATTTTGATAGAAAACGATCCGCCTCCTTTTAGGACTTGGATCTATTTATCCTCATACCTTGCTAGGGTCTTTTCGGATAGACTTCTCCATGATCTTTAGTGGAGTATTTGCTTTTCGTCGTGTGTCTCAATCCTTCATATTGATTTTTGATAAATGATTCTTTACATCACTTTTGGATCTTTAGCAACAAAATGTAGCCCTCATGCCTTGTTAGGGCCTTTTCAGACTCGCCAATCTTCGCATCCCGCTTCAATAAGTTATGCCTTGGCTATGAACTCTAAATAATACCGAGCAACTTTTAAACGATCTTAGGCTAGAAGCCAAGTAACCTTTCAAATCGTACAACCTTATTTATTGTAGATATATTTATTAACAAGCGATGGGAGAATAGGCTTATAATCAACTCACATAAATTCACGAAAGAATACCAAACTTATAATTGACTCTATCATCTCTCGTCCTCCACAGTTTAAAATCTCAAGGAATGAGACTCGTAGATGCTTAGCCAATTAAATCAAAGTTTTGGGTTTTCGAGTCACCTATAGGATCTTGCATCTTCTTAGACTCTTTCAAGTTTAGAATTTGTGTTTTAAAGTTCCCTTGATAAGCGACTCTCTAGGATCAATTATAGGAACTTGCGAAAAGTTCTTGTTCTTAACCCGTGAGAGTTAAGACTTTCGCGTTTTAAAGCTCCCTATATAAAAGCCTAGCAAAACTTGACTTAAACACGTTAAGGATACTAGCTAGAGTAAACTTAGATAAGTAAACTCGGGTTGAGTCAAAATATTCACGACCGTGAAAAATTAAAACCACTCTATTAAAAATTTTGTTCTAGCAAAGAAAGTAAATAACGCTAACAAAGGAAAAACTACAAGGCCAAAATAGATTAAAAATTTTGAAAAATGTCGAAAAATCAAATTTTCCGGTTAAAATGAGGACAAATTCATAGAAAAGCCCACTTACTTTCGATAGAAGTCCATTAATACCTAAGTTTTAGTTATAAAAATTGTTCGTTGAAATCGGTCTAATCGAATTGATTATTGGTTTAAAGTATGACTCAGTCGTTTTGGTGAAAACAATATTTTTGGTTTAAACAACTTAATAAGCATAAATTTGAAAGCTTTTGTAATACGAAATTCATTAACTTTTTAAAAAACACAAAATAAGCAAACTTTAAAAAGATGAAACTTTTTAGAAAACTTTAAAACAAATAAGCTAAATATAAAATAAGCCAATAAGATTGTCAAACTTATAGCTTAAATCGTATACAAGCCTAGATGGAAATAAAAAGATGAACTTTTTAATCAAATAAACAATTCGATTAAGTAAAAGATTGCTTAATCCGAATTAACAACAAATCAAAAACAAGAAAAGTAGGATGAGAATGATAAAGAAAAGCTTGATTAAAGGAAAATTAAGATTCAACAATAAAATTAACTTACTTGGAATTCAAAGGCAAGAAATTTAAGACATGAAATTAAAATCACAAGAAATTAAAAGGTACAAGTAATGAAAAATGGTGGAAAGACTAATTTGTCAAATTAGCTAACAAAGAGAAATGAAGTGAAATGGGTGCTATATATAGGGAGAAGGGAAGGATGCATGTGTTGCTCCTTCTTTCTTTCTTTCTTCACGTCTTTTCGTCTTCTAAACTCTTCGAATTTTTCGACGTTGTCTCGGGACGGATTAAACTCGTCTTGAATATTCTTCATTAATTAGACTTGGGTTCCTCGGCTTTATTAAACTTCCGTCTTCATACTCGTTCTTCGATAAATCTTCAGAATAGGTCTTGGACTTCCGTTCTTTTTGCACTCTTGATCTCTTGACTTCGTCTTTTGTCTTTTTCTTCGATAAAAGCCCGTGAAAGCCCGTGATTTCTTCCCTTTTCACATTTTGGTCCAAATCACAACAAAAACAAAAACCACGCATAATGCCGACATTTACGAAATAAAATACACGTTTTGGCTTGGTTATTATTATTATTAAGTGGTAAAAGGATGGGCGTTTTCACACCTATCAACACCCTCCAATGGCATTGCTAAAGGCTCATCCGCGTAGCACTTATTCAAGTTTGAGACATGGAATGTAGAGTGTACCCGACTCAACTGTTGGGTAACTCTAAATGATAAGCGACTTCACCGATTCCGGCGATCACTTTGAAGGGTCCTACGTCACGTGGATTTAATTTCCCACGTTTTCCAAATCGTACAACGCCCTTCCAAGGCGATACCTTGAGCATAACACCGTCACCTACTACGAATTCCATAGGTTTCCGTTTGCGATCTGCATAGCTCTTCTGCATGTCTTGTGCATCTTAAGTTCTTTGTTTGATGAAAGTGATCTTCGCAGTAGTCTCTTAGATCAGTTCGGGTCCAATCAGCTGAAATTCCCCCACCTCTGTCCAGCACACGGGTGATCTGCACTTGCGGCCATAGAGGGCCTCAAATGGTTCTGCTTTGATGCTGGTATGGTAGCTGTTGTTGTAGGAGAATTCAACCAATGGTATGTGTTCGACCCATCCTTTTTCAAAGTCGATCACGCATGCCCTTAGCATGTCTTTAACATTTTGATTGTCCGTTCACTCTGACCGTCAGTCTGAGGGTGATAAGTAGTACTCATGTCCAAGTTTGTTCCCAAGGCTCGTTGAAAAGCTTTCCAAAAGTTTGACGTATCTACCATCTCGATCACAGATTATTAAGATTGGTATACCGTGTCTAGTCACAACTTCCTTGAGGTATAGTTTGGCCAACTTGTTCAGAGAGTCGTTTTCTCTGATGGGCAGGAAATGAGCTGATTTTGTGAGTCGGTTGACGATTACCCAAATGGTATCGTAACCGTGAGATGAAGTAGGAAGCTTGGTAATGAAGTCCATGGTGATATTGTCCCATTTCCATTTCTGTATCTCGGGTTGGACTTATAATCAGGATGGTCTCTGATGTTCTGTCTTCACTCTGGCACAAGTCAGACATTTCTTCATGTATGTGGCAATGTCTGCCTTCATGTTTAGCCACCAATATAATTTCTTCACGTCTTGATACATCTTTTCAGATCCGGTGTGTATGGAGTATTTAGACTTATGATATTCGTGCATGATCATGTTTCTCAAGTCTCCGTAACATGGTAACCAACTTCTCCCGTGTAAATATAACATTCCGTCTGCTCTGGCTTCTAACTTCTCCTTGCTTAGATCTGTCCTAAGCATCCCTCCTATGTCTTCCTTTCCAATTTTTTAAGGCTTTTGTGATTGGAGTTGAGCCTCTAATATCTGCTTGGGTAGGTCCAAGCTAATGGTCATAACTAGGGCTCGAACTCTCATGGGAGGATCAGTTCCCTTTCGGCTTAGTGCATCTGCAACTACGTTGGCTTTACCTGGGTGATATTTGATATCACAATTGTAGTCACTGAGCAATTCTATCCAACGACGTTGTCTCATGTTCAGCTCCTTCTGGTCTAGGATATGTTGCAAACTTTTGTGGTCGGTATGCACTGTGCACTTTGTTCCATATAGGTAGTGTCTCCAAATTTTCAAGGCAAAGACTGTAGATCCAAGCTCTAGATCATGAGTAGAGTAATTCTGCTCGTGCTTCTCCAGTTTCCTTGAAGCATAAGCAATAACTTTCTATCTCTGCATTAACACAGCTCCTAAGCCTTTGTCTGAGGCATCATAGTAGACAACGAAGTATTCGTTGCCTTCTGGTAAGGCTAGGATAGGTGCACTACACAATTTCTGTTTTACGGTTTGGAATGTGGCTTCTTCTTTTTCTCCCCAATCAAGTTTCACGCCTTTCTGAGTAAGCTTCATCATAGATTTAGCTATCTTAAATCCTTCTATAAATCTCCGGTAGTAACCGACAAGACCTAAGAATTGGCGGATTTCCTTTGGCGAAGTGGGTGCTTTCCAATCCTTTACGGATTCAACTTTTGCGGGATCTAATTGATTTTCCTTGCTGTCAATCACGTGACCAAGAAAATGTACTTTATGAGTCTAAAAATCACATTTGGAGAATTTGGTGTATAGCTTCTCTTCCTTAAGAAATTTTAGTACTTGAGCAACATGTTCTCCGTGCTCTTGCTCATTCTTGAAATAGATGAGTATGTCGTCGATGAACACGATGACGAATTTATCCAGATACGATCGACACACTCGATTCATGAGGTCCATGAATATGGTTGGTGCGTTGGTCAATCCAAATGGCATGACCTAAAATTCGTAATGACCGTAACGAGTCCTGAAGGCTGTTTTTTGGTATGTCCTCCTCTCCGACTCTCAGCTGATGGTATCCAGATCTCAAGTAAATCTTGGAATACATACTTGATCCTTGTAGTTGATCAAATAGGTCATCGATTCGTGGTAGTGGATAACGATTCTTTACAGTTAACTTATTTATTTCTCTGTAATCGATGCACATTCGAAAAGAACCATCTTTCTTTTTGACAAAAAGCACTGGAGCTCCCCAAGGTGAGGAACTGGGTCTGATAAAACCTTTGTCTGACAGTTCTTGAAGTTGTTCAACGAGTTCTTTCATCTCGGTTGGTGCTAATCGGTATGGTGCATTAGCTACAGGTGCAGCTCCCGGTATCTAGTCGATTTGAAATTCCACTTGACGAGTCGGAGGTAAACCATGTAAGTCGTCTGGGAAAACTTTGGGATAATCACGGACAATCGGCACGTCCTTGATTTGTTTCTTCTCTGGTTCCTCTTCTTTTCCTGCCTTTGAAATATGTGCTAAAAAGATAGGGCATGTTTTTAGTATATACTTCTGGACTTTGGTGCATGAGATAACACTCAGTCTGGTGTCAGTTCTATCTGAATTTCCTTCTCCTCGGACAATTAGATTTTCCTTTCCCCACGGTATATGGAATAGCTTTTCGTCACACACAATAGTCGCGTGATATTTGGTTAACCAGTACATACCAATAATGAGGTCGAAACTCCCCAAATTTGCAGGTATCAAATGAATATCAAATGGATGATTTAGAAGATTTAAGGTACAACCTCTTAGAATAGTGTTAGTTTCGATGATTTTACCTTCTGCTAATTCGACTCTGTAACAGTCGTCTAATTGTTAAGGAGTAATTCCTAGTAAACTACTAAACTCGATAGATATAAAACTTCTATCGGCTCCCGTATCAAACAAAATAGTTGCATAAGATTGTTCAGAAGAAACGTACCGGTAACCACGTTGGAGTCGGGGTTGGTCTTGGTATCTCCTATAACATAAACTCTGGATAGTACTCCTCCTCTGTTCTCGTTCCTAACAGATCGCTTTGGGCACTCAGGCTTGATGTGTCCGACTTCCCCGCAACCATAGCAACGAACTTCCCTACGAGCCATGCTACCATTGCCAGTGTGCTGGCGATTTCCATGTTGTTCACTTCCGCGGAAGTTCTGATTGTTGCCATTGTTGGGCCTGTAGTTGGTATTGGAGTTGTTCCGGATGGCTGGAGCATGTGGGTTGCCCTCTTCGGCATTCAACAGTAGGGTAGTGATGGAAATTGCACTTGGAGCACTTTGGCTTGTTGCCTACATATGGATGTGGTGCTGAGGAAACAACACTGCAGACCTGACCCAAGTTTTGTCTCTTTGGTTGCTGGGTCTGGTGACGACTACGGTAGTTCTCATCAACTTTCCTCTTATACTCTGACTGTCTAAGCAATTGATCACATCCCCGTTTGTTCATCAACTCTGTGGCGAACTCTATGTTACTCTCGACCGTAGTGGGTCGGGATGCGAGTACACTGTCATGAACAGAATCAGGATGTCCACTGGCGTACTTCTCTATGTTTTCTTTCACGTCAGGGAACATTCGAGTATAAATCAAAGTCAACTCCTAAAACTTCTGATTGTATGTCGTGATGTCATGATTTGAGCATTTGAGGTTGCACAAGTCAATCTCTAGTTTCTTGATTTCACAACGAGGACAGTATTTTGTGGTAAGTCTTTCTTTCAATTAGTCCAGGTCATCCTATAGGCTTCATCATGCCCAAGGGTAGCAACTAGAGAGTTCCACCAGGTGAGAGCATGTTCCAAAAGAGTACAGGTGGCAAATTTCACCTTGTTTTCTTCGATACAATCACTAATGCGGAACACTATCTCGGTCCTCTCGAACCATTGCATAAGTTATACTACCCCTTCCTTGCCCTTGAAGTAACTAGGCTTGCATTTCAATAAGTCGGGGTAGGTACACCCTCTGGCATTTGAGTTTTGACTGTAGCCCTGGTTCCCGCTGGGGCTAGGGCATCAGCAATGCCTTGACCGATAAGCACTCTAAGTTGTGCTTCTGAAATAGTCGCTGAGGGAGCAGCGTCAGGATTCTGGTCGAGTAACTCTTTGTGCCATTGTTCTATCATACACAAAGATGAGATTTATTAGTTGATCAATAAGATTATTATATTAAGCTACATGAAAAATGTGTATGCATAGAATTCACAACAAATTGGATAACCTGTCAAGAGTTCACAATAATATAAATACAAACAAACAAGTAGGTGATAACATGTCAATTCTGGTGAATAACAATATAATACAAGTACAACCGATCTAAGACAGAGATACAACAATCATGTCTGAAATAGTGGTACACATGTTTGTAGTATCACAAAGATAACCTACCTACTAAGGTTAGGTGCTAAAGATATGGATACAACTGAAATGAAATATAAGTACAAAATACCTAAATCATGCGAGCTGAGATGCAACTCAATGCTTGCCATGATGTACAAAGAAATCTAGCTTACACTAGTATGGCTGCCTGAAGGTGCGGATGGTCCAGCTGGTGGTGTGGGTGCACGATCATCGTGCATGCGAATCATAGCTCTCCTAGTCTCCCGAGAGAATCTCATAGTCTGGAGCAACTAAAGCTGGCGTGGAGTATCGGCACTCCGAAGAAGGTCCGTCTCTGCAGTGACTCCCTGGTGACGAAGATCTGCCAGGTCTACGAAGGTCCTGAAGGTCTCCTCATGTGTGAGTATGGCAGCCTGGGTCTTGTACGAGTGACCCTTCAGTGAAGCTAGGCGATATCGGAGGTAAGAAACCTCATCCAACAGCCACTGTATGGTTCCCTGGGTCATACCCAAAGAACTCTGAGCGGTATGTGACTCACCAGCCACAGTCCAATAAAGAGAGTTGAATCTCTCCTAAAGTACAGCGCGACCCTGCTGGTCTGCCTGAAGTAAGGCATGGATGAGTGCGGTATCCTGTGCCTGTCGGGCTACAAGAGTGTCGACCTGTTCCTGTAGAGCACCAAGTCTGGCCTGGCTAGCTCCCGAACCTTCTCCTACCTTGAAGGTTGAGTCAGGAGTAAAGTCGTGCCTCCTCTTGCAAGGTGGCAAGGCACGGGTGGGGTAAGAGTGGAGTGCAGAACGTAGTGGAAAGGGTGGTAGAGTAGGTACAACCTGATCCGCCTCCATAGGTGGAGATGCAGGTGCAACCGGTAATGGTGATGTAGGAGAAATAGTAGGTGGTGATGGGGTAGGAGAGTCTGATAAGATGATAACTCCATCAGGCTGGTCATCTCTGGACTCGGTGTCGGATGCATGTCCGGCAAGTACCGATGTCGGTGATGGCGGAGCGATGGTAGGAACCATAAGCTCCTCGAAAGTAGTTGTTGGAAATACGTTTTTACGTATTTAGGAAGATGCGGTCACTCCGACAATATATTAAATAGTAGCTCGTAGTCTAGATATCTTTATATATATCAAACAAGGAAAATCCCGGTCCATGCTTGTATGGTCGGCCCAATTGTAAGCCCAAGCCCATCTTATGGGCTTGGTATATAAACCCTCTCCTTAGATGGAGAGGGTGGAGGTTTCATTTCATTTTTACACATAGTTATTCACTTTCTCTCTCTAGAAGTGTGTGTGAAATCATCTATCTTTCTATCTCTTTCTCTCTCTAAACATAAGCAAGATTTACAATATCTTACAAATGGTATCAATAGCGATGGGATGATTGTATTGTTTATGTGTTTGTGTTCTTGATTTTAGTAGTTTTTGATCTATTAAACACACGTCCAATTTTTTTTGTGTTCTTTATGGTTTTTTCTTGATACAAATCTTCTACATAGTTGTGGTAGAGATTTGGTATATTTACTTTGGCTAAAAACACAAAATTTTTGGGTGTTTTGATCATTTTTGGCTTAAAATCTCGAATTGGTTGGGTTTTGTCCGAGAAAAGTGGAAATATTGTTCAAAGTTGTACTATTACGACAGATGTGCCTGATTTTCAATCGCAAAGTTTAAGGGTTTTCACATTGCGATTGATATTGCGATCAACATTGCGATTGGAGTTCTTTTGTGATATTGTGATCCATATTGCGATCCACATTGTGATTGGAGTTCTTTTGTGATATTGCGATCCACATTGCGATTGGAGTTCATTTGTGATATTGCGATCCATATTGCGATTCACATTGCAACAGGATTGTTTTTTGTGATATTGCGACGGGGTATTGCGACAGGTTATTACGATTGGACTTATTGCGATACGTGATATTGCGTCAGATTTTGCAACATTGCGATAGAACTTATTTGAGGTATTGCGACAGCATTCATTTTAGGCATTGTGATTGAGTGACAAGTATTCCAAGATTTTTCAAAAACGTGTTTTTGAAAATTTTTAACATCGTGTGATATTTTGTCTTGGAATTTTTTATTTATCGAGAACATAATTTAGGGGATTTTAACATTATTTCTCGACTTCAACACACAACATCAAACATATTTACTTTCTATCATTGTTCGATCAACGTTTGTAAATCTTCACTTATCGAAATGAAGTACACATCTCTTACGGATGAGTCCATCCTCTCGGGTACGGATAATCGTCCACCAATGTTGGAGAAGACTATGTGCGAGGATTGGACTTCCCGAATGGAACTTTACATGTTGAAAAAAGAGAATGGACATCTCATTTCGGCATCGGTGCTCAATGGACCATTAGATTATGGTACTGTGACGGAAGGTACAGTTACTCGTCCTTGCACAACGGGTGAATTGACCGGAGATATGAAGATTCAAGACAAATGTGATAAGTACGCTACAAACATCATTCTCCAAGCCCTTCCTCTATATGTCTACAAACTCGTTAGCAAACATAAAGTTGCCAAAGAGTTATGGGATAGAATTCGTGTTCTAATGCAAGGTACCTCGTTAACTAAACAAGAACGAGAGTGTAAGCTTTATGATATGTTTGTTAAGTTTGCCTATGTTCCAGGGGAGACTCTCAATGATTACTATTTAAGATTTACTCTTTTGTTGAATGAGCTCAATATCTATGGCATGGCAATTCCTACTTTCAATTAAACACCAAGTATTTGAACACCCTTCCTTCAGAATGGCGTAAGTACGTGACGGCTGTTAAATTGGCTAAGGACTTGCATAAAACCAATGTGGATCAACTTCAAGCTTTTCTTCAACAACAAGAATGCCATGTGATCAAGGCTCGGTTGTCTACACCACAAGTTCGTAATCCACTTACCATATATGCTTCTCAACAAATGACCCCCAACAAAACATGGCATACACTTATAAAAAACAATCATACTTGCAGTAGCAACCACAACACACATATCAGCAACCACAACAACCATCTTATCAACCACTGATGATGCCACAGCAAGCATATCAACAAAGTGTTCTTCAAAAACCTTATCCACAGCTACCAGCACATCAGGCATCACCCTCACAAGCTAACACTTCTCCTATGGGTTGTACTCCTCAACAAGGATATTTTCCAATTGAAGCACCACAAGCACAAGCCTTCTACTCCAATGAACTCCCACCAATTCAACCACCGGTCTTTACTCTAAATGATACGCCTACTGATGTCTTAAACCATCTCACTGCCTACTTGTCAAAACTTGTTGCTACTAGAGGTTTTCCACCAACGAACAATCAGCTCCACACCTCTTCAAATCCTCGACAAAAAGCCACTGTTCAAGATGGTCAAGTGACGGTGCAACCTATTTAGGGAAGGCAAAATTCATATGGAACTCCTACAAGGACCGTGAATGCTCAAGTTGTGAATTCTCAAGCTAATGGAAATGGAAGCACTATTGGTCCACAAAAGGTTGTGACTTGCAACAATTGTAGAGGACAAGGTCATATGGCTAGGGAATACACTCAACCAAAAAGGAGAAGGGATGCAACGTGGTTTCGTGAGAAGATGTATTTGGTCGATGCTCAGTCTAAGGGAAAGATTTTGGATTCAGAAGAGTTAGCATTTCTTGCAGACCCAGGGGCAGCAGATAATGAAGGCATTGTAGTCGTTTCTACTTCAAATGCATCATATCAAGCAGATGATCTTGATGCATATGATTCGGATTGTGATGACATTCACTCAGACCAAGCTGCACTCGTTGCAAATCTCTCTTACTACGGTTCTGATGTCGTCAATGAGGTACCAACCACATCTAATAATATTCATGATAATCCACATCATGTTGAGCATGAAAATGACAACCTCGAACAACATTCGGGAATTAGTAACTCAAATGATGCGGTATCCAATCCAACACATTTGAGTGAACCTCAACCAAATTGTTGTCCCTAATATATGAAGATATAATACGAATTTAAGAAGAAAGAAAGGTAGATATGAGATGAATTTTAGAGAGAGAAAGTAGTGAGAGAAAATAGTTGGAGAAACTTGTGAAATATTAGATTAGAAGAAAATGAAATTACCAACACCCTTCCTAACATGCTAGCAAGGGTTTATATAGCCTTTGCTTACATGTAGCTTAATGGGCTATATGATCATGGGCCGGGCTTTCCTTTTGGGCTTTGGTTACTTATTAATGAACTTTAGCTTAAAGTTAAGCCCGTAATGACACGACTAATATACTACCTATTACAACGTTAAAATACGATACATAATAAACATATGACCGAGCATTCTTGTTTGACTCAATATTTTGATGCTAACAATCTCCCCCAATGAGAGGTCATAAACGTTGGTCATATAGGAAATTTGTAGAGGTTACTAATCTCGCCATAAATGTGTCTTGAACGTGTAATAGTAGTCTTGTTTCTTCATGCTGTGATCTTTGAGCCTTTGCCGTTGTCTTTCGACTTTGTCTTTAAGCTTGAGATCTTCAAATCATCCTTGACTTGTCTTTGCCATCTTGCGATCTTGTGTCTTCATCCACATGCTCATACTATTAATTGTTGAATGTGTCTTTAGGCATAAGTATGTGGTTTTTTAATCTTTGACTTTGCTGAGTACACCGTGACGCCACCTTCTTGAGACAAAACATAGACACGGACTGAATGGCTTTGACATTCGTCCTAAATCGGTAGCGTTTTACCTCCGGTCGGTGAAGACCGTTATACGATATTAAATATCGTACCTGTGATTAGGTAGATTCAATTAAGAATCTCCTTGACAGGGTTTCGTGGCTGTACTAGCCGTTCTCTTTACTCGACCGTCTCAAAGCAAGACTGCGAACATAAAGAGTGAATCAATTGGATAAATATCCGCTTGATTAAAGTCGTCAATTCAAATTCCTGGAACAAGTGTGATTCATAAAGAATCTTACCATTGTTGCTTTCCAGTTAACACAAGCTTGATTCATAAGAATCTAGCAAGTTACCTACCGTAGCGCTGTTTGATGTTGACGCTAGAAGGATTTCCATTCGTCACTGTGAATATTAATAAATATCACTCTGAATGTTCTGGCAAGATCATAAAGATATTGCGTAGAAACCTGAAACGAGTTTGAATCAATTCAGAATCAAACCACTGTTGCTTTTAAGTTTTACATATGTTCAATTCATAAAGAATCTTACATATGACCTACCGCATTACTGTTTGATGTTAACACTGGAAGGATTTCCACTCATCATTGTAAATACTAAGTAGTATCACTCTGAGTGTTCTAGCAATATCACAAGGATATAGCGTAGGACTCTCTCGATCTTCATCCGTGTGTCCTAACGAGATTTGATTGATCTCTTGGCTCTAGACTCGATTTGTGCACTTTTAGTGGTCTGAGGCTGGAGCAGATGCCACCTATTCAATATCAACTATCTCGGAGTGAGAAAGTCAATAGAAGTCATGTTGTTCTCCGTGACAATAAAACAAACTTCTTTTGAGAGAAGTCTGAGTAGCTAGGAAAGGGTTGTGCTTCACATCACTGGGTCCATGATGAGTTGACCCGGTTTCTACCTAAGTTGTATGGAGGGCTAATTTCTTTACACCCTTTATCCTTACATTTCTTTTTCATTCTTCAACCCCTTCAATGCTTACCAAGAAATCATTAATAGCACCTTGTTGTGATTGTTCTAGTGCTATCATCAGTACTTAGTGGGCATTCAGCTACGTTCACATTCTACTCCATCTTTCCTATGGACTTCTAATAATCTATTGGATTGTCCCTGGGAAGATCCCTCCGGTTCTGGTTGGATCATAGGACTTAACCTAACCACCCTTTTGACACCAATAACGTCTTGAATTAAAGATGTTGTGGGTATTTGATCGTAACCATGAAAACCACTTTAAATTCTAACAAAGTGTTTGAAAAACATTTAGCACCTTGCTAGTTTTGTCGTTTTAGAAATGCTCCCCCTTCACATGTGCATCGATAATCGAAAGTGTTTCGCACATGTAGGTAAGAGATAAAGTGCTTGAGTCTTATATACGATCACATTTTAATCACATTTTCTCCCCTATCTATAATATATAAAATCTTTTGATATTAGAGATACCAAATTTGATTAAAATATATTTTGAAAAATAGTCTTGAAAATATTTGGGAGAAAGATGTGTCAGTCTATGCATGAAGTTGAAATGCTCCCCCTCAAAAATTGATCCAATTGAATTGTCATTGTGAGGATACGATCCACATTTCGCTTTTTGAGGATGTGAGTTTGTTGAATACACAATTTTTGAAAGATTTTGAATAATCATTGAGAAGAGGTTTTTCTAAAGCATAAACTTGAGTTCATAGACTTTGAATGTCTTGACGAATCCACTCAAGTGTAAGAAGATTTCTCTTCTTTTGCTGAGGGTAAGAGCACGAAATTGTACACTCCCCCGTGAATATAGAACCGGGTTGCAATCTGAAAGTGATTAGAAGCCATTGTGTTGAGCTCAAAACGTTGAATGTTTTGTGACTAGCTCAACCCGTGATAGATTGCTCTACCCGTTGTTTGGAAATATTGTCCAAAATAGACAATTTCCTTTATTAAAAGAAGAAATGGCATGTTTTGAAAAATATTACAACTTTCATTCGAGCTTTATGTACACACCCGTGTCATTATTGAGCGACATTTCTAGGCATGTCCATATTATCGATACTGAAAGACATGTCGGGAAGAATATTTTTGGATTTTGAAAGATTTTTTAATTTTGTGTTTTGTTTTTATAAGTTTTATATTTTTGTATTTTGCTTTTTCAAAGATATTTACAAGTTGATGTTTGATAGATAAATCAAGCAGGCACCTTCGCTAGAATCTCCAGGTCTGCTGGAGTAAAACATCTCATACCAATTTGCCTAACGAGGTACTCAAACCTATCTTTCGACAGATCTTTCGTAAACAAGTTGGCTAATTGGTAATCCGTTCCAACAAAGTATAGTTCAACGATACCTTTTTCAATTTGTTCCTTTATGAAGTGGTATCCGACATCGATGTGCTTTGTGCGGGAATGATGTACCGGATTGCAAGAGATGGCTATGGCCGACTTTGAGTCACAGTACATAGGTACTTTATCAAAGTGGAAGCCATAATCCGTGAGTTGTGTTTTCATCCATAGAACTTGAGCACAACACACAGATAGAGACACATACTCCGCTTCGGCTGATGAAAGTAACGTGCAATCCTGCTTCTTGGAAGACCATCCCACAAGCTTATCTTGACCTAGAAATTGTGCACCACCAGAAGTACTTTTTCGTGTATCAAGACACCCTGCGTGATCAGAATATGAATAGGCCGTTAGAAAGAAACCGGTTTCCCTCGGATACTAAAGTCCCATGTGAATGGTATTCTTAAGGTACCGAAAGATCCGTTTAACCTCCTTGAGGTGCTTTTCAGTGGGTCGTGCTTGATAACGTGCACAATAGCATGTAGCATGATGAATATCAGGTCTGCTTGCTGTCAAGTACATGAGGGACCCGATCATAGAATGATATCTCGTTTGATCTATGGGTAAACCCTCTAAGTCAGCATCAATCGATGTGGTTGATAATGGTGTCCCAACGGGGTCACATGAGGTCATACCATGCTTTTTGATTATCTCTTGACAATACTTAGCTTGGTTTATAAAGATACCACTTGGGGATTGGTGAACTTAAATTCCTAAAAAGAATTTTAGTTCGCCCATCATTGACATTTCAAATCTGCTGTGCATTACTTTTTTAAACCATTTTGAAAGTTTTGGGTTTGTAGACCCGAAAATAATGTCATCAACATAAATCTGCACAAGCAAAATGTCATCTCCATATTTATAAGTGTACAAAGTTAGATCAATGGAACCTTTTGAGAAACCTTTGGAGACCAGAAATTTCGAGAGCTCGTCGTACCACGTCCTTGGAGCTTGCTTGAGTCCATATAGTGCTTTGTGGAGACGATACACCTTGTCAGGATAATGAGGATTGACGAATCCTTCCGGCTGCGTGACATAGACTTCTTGTTAGGACCATTGTAATAGTTAACTGTAATAGGTAGACTAGGAGGTATGTAGTTCCTCCTGGTCCTAGTAGTAGGAGCAAGTCCTGCTCCTGGTCCTAGTCGAAGTCAAACTTTATTATTTACTTAATATTCTGTTAGGATATGCATGAGATATGTTAGGAAAGGATATGCATATCA
Organism: Glebionis coronaria; assembly: GCA_025667525.1. NCBI lineage: Eukaryota > Viridiplantae > Streptophyta > Magnoliopsida > Asterales > Asteraceae > Glebionis > Glebionis coronaria. The sequence goes on from CM046882.1 coordinate 147,557,033, forward strand.
GTTTTACACGTTTTCTTTAATGCTGTATTAGGGTTTCCTTGTAGTATAAAAGGAACCTTAGGAAGAAGGGTTAGACACACCTTCACCAAACGTATTTCTATTCATTATCAATATTAGAAATCCTTAGAAAGGATCAAGTCTTTATAGTTATACTGTTCTTCTTTATTATATTTGTATTCTACATTCATATTATGTATAGAGTCTCTTTGTGATTTGACTTGTGATTACAGAAGTCATTCACCGGTCCTGACAGGCTGCAAGATCTACATCTAGTAGACCCAACAAGTGGTATCAGAGACTGGGAGGGTCTCTATACAAGAAGAATCAAGTTTTCTCACTTTCTGACAATTTTTCTCTATCATGTCTGCCTCAACTTCTACTCAAACAGGAGAAGACAGCACTCCTAAAATTGTGCAACCTCAGCAGATCCTTGCTACAGTCTTAAACACGAATGGTAAATTCCCTCTTCTGAAAAAGGGTGAATATGAAAACTGGGCAATGAAGATGGAATGGTGGATCACCAATACTGATCAAGATCTTTGGAAGATCATTCTGAATGGGAACAGCATGAAGCTTACTGGAAGAGACAAGAATGGTAATATTACTCTTCTTGACCCTAAGTCTCATGAAGAAATCATAGCTATTCAGAAGGAGGTCAAAGCAAAGACGATTTTGCTTCAATCTCTTCCTGAAGATCACATGGGTGACTTCTACCATTTGGATGATGCCAGAGAGATCTGGAATGGCATAAAAGCAAGGTTCGGTGTGAATGAGTAGTCAAAGAAAATGCGAAGATCCATGCTGAGAGATGAATTCACAGAATTCAAAATCTCAGAAACTGAAGGTCTACATCAAGGGTATGATAGGTTCCAGAAGATATTGAGCCAGTTGAATCAACTTCGGTCAAAGCCTGATGATGGTGATATTAATGCAAGGTTTCTTAAAGCCTTACCCTAATCATGGAATCAGGTGGTGATCTCTCTCAAAGCCAAAGGTGGGCTTGACTATCTCAACTTTGAGATCTGTTTCATAGGCTCAGAACTTTCAAACCTCATGTGAGAGGATTTTCGAGTGACTCTTTTCCCACTCCTGCTAATTCTGCCTTTGTGAGTTCTATGGCATCTAGTCCCATGTCATATGCAAGTAGCCCAAGCAATACTGTCTCCTCTCAGCATATTGTTCAGCATACTTCTTCTCCTGATCCTACTGCCAAGTCTGGGAGTATGGTAGAAGCCGTTCTTCATTCTTTTGTGGCTGATGTTAATGCTGAACAATAACTTGCTTTTAATGACTTCAAATAGGTTGATAAGCTTGACCTGGATGAAATGGATCTTAAATGGCAGATGGCCATGCTCACTCTTAGGGTTCACAAGTTTGAGAAGAAAGCTGGACGGAAATTTAATTACAACCCTCGGGAGCGAGCAAGATTCGACAGAAGTAAGATTCGATGCTATAATTGCCAGCAACAAGGTCACTTTGCAAGGGAGTGCCCTAGCAAGAATGATCAGGAGAAGAGCAGGTACTCCGCTTTCAAGGTTTCAGGAGATAAAAGATGACAAGAAGGCATTGGTATCTGTTGACTCTATGGTCAACTGGAATGATCATCAGGCTTCTACTCTGGAATCAGTTGAGTCCTCGACTGACGTGTTTGCAATGATTGCTGGGAATCTCTCTGATGCAGAAGAAGCAGACGAGTTTGCCCTTTTAGGCATCTCACCTCAGGTACAACATTGTCCTCTTGGTTGTCATGATAAATACTCAGAATTGTTGTCCAATTTAATGAAGTAAATGATCAAAATGATAAGTATTTTTTAGAGGTTCAAGCCTATAAGGCTTCATTAAACACATTAAGTGGTTACAAGATACTCAACGTGCGTATGATGATAAAATCAGGATACTAAACATCGATTTAGAAAACACGACAAATATGCTTAAATATACAGAAACAGTAAGAGATGCTAGTATCAAAGAAAAAGAGGAGATGCAAGGAAAATTAGATGCTACAATGCTAAGATTTGAAAAATGGCAAAAGGCACCTAAAAATCTTTCAAAATTAATTGATAGTAGCATGTCTGGTAGAACTAAAAGAGGCTTAGGATTTGAAAAATATATTGATTCAGAAGATATATTTGATTTATCTTTTTCAAGTGTCTTTGATGCCGACAAAGAGGATGAGGGAAAACCTAGTTACAATAGGTTTAAACCAGCAGCAGAAATGCATGCTGTCCCTCCTCCTCTTACTGGAACTTTTATGCCCACTTCATGGCATAATGACTTGGATGGATCACAAATGCTTGAGTCCCCAACAAGTTCTACTAATACTAATGTCTTTGTCTCATGTACTTTCAGTGACAAAGCCAGTGACTCTGCATCTAGTGGTTCAAGTGAAGAGTCAAAACCTACAAGTTCCAAGTTGAATGATCATGCTGCTACTGGTGCTAGGAAGTGTGAAGAAAGAGTTGCTGTTTTGTCAAGTGTGTCTGGTCCTAGTTTATTGAGTCCTAGGAAGAATGTTTCTCCTAGAATTGTGTGTAATAAAGTAGGCAGTATGAAACAATCTCATTCTAATAAAAGGTCTTTCAAAACATGTTTTATTTGTGGCAGTGCCTTTCATTTAATTAAAGATTGTGATTATTATGACACACATGCTTCTGTTAATCATACTTTGTCTGCTCCTGGTCCACCAGGAGCTGCCCCATATGCTACTAGAAGACTTAATCCTAGTGCTCAATCGTTTTCTTCTTCTAGAAGGACCTCTCCTTTAGCTTCTGATCATTGGAGAAATATTGGATTCCGAACCACCAGTCATTATTTTCAAAATTTTAATCCAATCTATCCACATAATTTGGACCACACGTATTTTGGTTTGGGAAATTTGGGAACTGCTGTTAAGCCCTCAGCAGGTTGTTCTTGGTCAAATAATAATACCCATATGATGCATAGGCAACCAAGGAACAACGGTGGATCTCATCAATATTCTTGGCACTCTTCTAAAGATCCACAAGGCAGGCTCAAACCTGAAAAGGTTTGGGTCCCCTTAAGACACAAACATTTGCATTTTTATTAACTTGTTGTTGTAGGTTACTCCATACCAAGATCCTAGTCTAGGCATTGTTGATAGTGGTTGCTCCAGGAGAATGACAGGAAGTCTACTACTGGTGGTTGTCAATTTTTGGGTCGTCGACTTATTTCATGGCAATGCAAGAAACAGACAATAGTAGCTACTTCTTCAACAGAAGCTGAATACGTTGCTGCTGCTAGTTGTTGTGGACAAGTTTTGTGGATCCAAAATCAGATGTTGGATTATGGTTTCAATTTTATGAACACCAAAATTTTTATTGACAATCAAAGCACTATTTGCATTGTGAAGAATCCTGTTTTTCATCAGCGAACGAAGCATATTGAAATTCGGCATCATTTTATACGGGATGACAATGAGAAGAAGCTGATTCAGGTTCTTAAAGTTCATACGGATGATAATGTTGCTGATTTGCTGACTAAAGCATTTGATGGTCCTCGGTTTAGTCACTTGGTGGTTCCTATTGGGATGGTCAATCCTTGAGGTCTAGGATTGAGGGGAGGCTAAGCCTAAGGGGAGGCTTTGTGTACATATTCTTAGGACAGACTAACGTATTGATAGATTTTAACAACATATTTTATTGGTTCTGGTAGTGTGTGGTACTTCTGGTGGATGATTTTGCTCACTTCTAATGGATATGGTCTTACATGACTGGCTTCTGGTCCTCATTAGTCAGCTTCTAGTCATAATTGGTGGCTTCTGGTGGTTCAAAATCCTTCCTTGTCAAGTGATGATTGGCTCCTGGTGCTGGTCTGGGACACTGTTCATTCCTTTTGTCCTTTGTTAATCACGTTTTGCTACTGGTCTGACCATTGTGTGCTTTGACTTTTGGTCAACACTCCCAATCCTGGTATTTACCTTTTTAATTCACTATGGTAAATTGGGAGGTAGTTATTATGTTAAAAAGGGCAAGTGGTTACTATGCAATTATGTATAAATTTGAAAGGGCAACCCCCCATTAATAGGGGTCAATGAACAATTACACTTTTCCTTATTAATGGTCAACTTAACCCCTTGACTCACTCATTCCAATCAACACACACACAAAACCGCTCCTACTATCTCCACCCTAATCACAATCATTCTTCCATCAATTAATCAAGATCCATGGCTGCTCTTGCTTACCAACCTGCTCACAACCGGGTTGCTTATCTGGGTGATGGTCCACATCGTGAACATTTTGCTGACATTCTGGATTTCATTGAAGCTTCCAACCTAAGGTTTGCGTTTACTGTATGTCCCACTATTTATGATAGTGTTATTCGTCAATTTTGGGCGTCTGGTCGACTTGTGAATGTGGCTGGTCGTCCACGTGCACTCCATGCTACCATAGATGCACGTGCATACGTGGTGACTGAGGCTTCTATTCGCTCTTCTCTCCATCTTCAGGATGAGGGTGGTGTTGAATCCATCCCCAATTCGGAGGTATTGGAGGGGATGGCTGCTTTAGGATACGAACATGGGGGGAAGTTTAACTTCCAGAAAAATAGGTTTTTCCCCCAATGGAAGCTTCTGGTCCACTTTCTAATCCATTGTATGAGTCCCAAGTCTGGGAGTTGGGATGCTTTCCCTACTCCCTTGGCTACTGGTCTTATTTGCTTAGCCCAGGGTAGAGTTTTTAAATTTTCTCATTATTTATTTGAGGGGATGGTTAGTAATCTATCTAATGTTGGTTCTAGAAAGAAGTTTCTTATGTACCCTCAGTTTCTTCAGCAAATACTGGTTTACATTCCTCGTGATAGGACTGAACATGTGCCGTCTAAGCTTACTGCAAAAGTGTATTACAATATGGTCAATGGGTTTACTGGGGAGTGGAGGCCCCTGACTGAGGCCATGTTGGGTCTGGCTCAGGGTCCTATGGGTGAGGAGGAGGCTCCTGAGTTTGTTGTGATTGATGATGACCCGATGGAGGAGGAGGCTCCTACTGGTGGTCCTTCTCATGAGGTTGAGGAGGAGCTGGTTGAGGAGGTGGTGGTTGAAAAACCATCCCCCTTCAACGCTGGTCCTTCTTCTGCACCACACAAGTCTCCATTTATGGAGACTCCACCTCCTAGTCTTGCTCCACACTCGGCTGATAAACCTTTTGGTACTAGTACTCCACAGGTTGACCCATATGTTGCTTCGGGCTCCAATGACGCTTTCCCTGACCCAAGTTCTCTTGGTGGGTAGGCAGAGGAGCCTACTACACTTATGTCTTTACTTGATCTTATGCGCAGGTATCATGAGAGGATGGTTTCATTGGAAGCTGATTTGAACCAACAAAGGAAACTTACTAGGGAGTTTGTTCTTCCTCTGGCTGATCGCATCAAAGCTTTGGAAACTCAGCAACGGCGCCGAAAGAAGCATGTGATCCATTCAGATTCTGATGAGGAGGGTACGGAGCATGTTGAGGATGGTTTGACATTATTGGCGAAGGCTGTCTTTGCTGATAAAGTGTATGATGATTTGTCGGTTCCTCCGACATCCTCCAGTGTTCCTTCTCCTGGTGATATTCCCACTCCTATAGATGGTGATTCTGGTCCTGCTGCTGGTTCCAATGCTGGTCCCTCCCATGATTCGAAAGGCAAGGCCCCAATGACTGATGCTCTATCACCATCTCGTAAGCGTACCCGTCGACAGCTTGAAGAGGAAAGGCTAGGTGAGGAGGCTGCTCGTCGGATCCAAGCTGCGATTGATGAGGCTGAAAGGGCTGCAGAAGAGGAGCTTCGACAGCGGAGGCGTGAACAAGTTCAGCACGATGCAATGCATTGGAGTGATAGTGAGTGGATGCAGGTGTTGACTATTCTCACCAGGGATTATGCTCAGTTTACAGATCTTTTGGGTGACGATGTTGATGAGCACAACCGTATTCCGAGAGCTATGGTATCGATGCGCAAGCACCAGTTGGCCCTTGCTGCACAGCTTAGGGAACAGCGAAAGAACAGACCTTTATCTAGGACTGAGGAGCGCAAGCAGATGCAGCGTTATGTGAAGTATCAGTCTGCTACTCATTTTAATGCTCCTTGGAAGTGGGATCGGGTTCGGGCTTTAACTTTTGATGAGCTCAAGGAACTTTATGAGCGTATGGTTAAGCGACAAAGTCAACCTATTCCAGAAAGATTTATTTACAATCCTCGTGGTGTGACTTCTTCTTCGCCTGCTGCTTCTACTGGTCCTTCATCTGCTCCTGCTCCTGGTTCTGCTGCTAGTCCATCCAGTTATGTTGCTACTTCCGTTGGTACCTCTACTTCTCCTTTGGTTGCTCCTTTGGGTTCTACTGCTGGTCATGCTACCACCACCTTTGCTGCTACCACCACCCCTCATGCTTCTACCACCACACCTGTTACCACCACCACCACACATGTTCCAACCACCACCTTTGCTACCACCACAACTACTGCTGCTACACCTGATCTGTCATCTCCATCACCACCGGTTCCTGGAACTCAAACAATTCCTACTTCTGATGCAGCTCCTATTGATCCATTGGGTGGGTAAACTCATGAGTCTACTTCTCCTGCTCCCACTGCTGCTGCTGAGGTTACGGTAAAGGTTGAACCCACACCTAGTGATTCCACACCTAGACGTTCGCTTCGCCAGAAACTAGCTCGACGTGTTCGCCGTGGTAAGACAGTCCCTTATGAGAAGCGTGATCCTGAGAATTTGATTGATGCGGCTTCTGACAGTGATTCTGACTTACCTTTGGGAAATGGGAACATTAATGGTTACACGGTTGAGCGTTCCACAACTCTTCCTGGTGTGGTGTCCCATAGAATTACTTTGAGTGATGGGTTTGTGTGTTTGGCTTCGGGTTTGCAGGGTGTGTTATCGTGGGCTGACCGTATGGATCTTATGACGTTATATGGATTAGTGGATTCTAGCATGCCTTTTGACCCCATGGTTGTGTCTTCATGGCCTGGTCTGCGTATCTGGGCTGATCTTAAGCTGATGTTGGATGCCCCTCCTCATGCTCCTGTTTCGGGTATATGGAAGGATCAAATGCAATGGGTGATTCAGCGCTGGAAGTTATATGCAGGATGTGGTGTGCATATGTTGGAATTAGAATCTGGTCATATGGTTTTTATGCTGACAGATGTGGAGTATCCTTTGACAGTTTCTTCGATGGAAGCAATGTTGGCTAGTCATTGGCAAATTTCCAATGCTCCATCAGGAAATGAGTCCTCTATGGCCACGACATTGGTGGAAGGAATTCAGGCACGTTTGATAGCAGATAAGAAGGCTGCTTCTGGTTTGTGATGTGATTGGGTTGTAAGTGTTTATATTTTGTATTTTTATTTATTTGTTCTTATAATCATTCTTTTCACCAATATGTAAAGTGATTGGTGAATTTCATTCTTTTTAGTTAAAAAAAATCAAATAAAACTAAAAAAAAAAAAAATTTATATAATATCTGCTTATACTTTTAACACATATTGGATTTTATACTTGTGAATATGATACCCCTTGCTGCTTCATACTATGGGTTCTGGTTACTGATTTGTGCTTGTACTGGTTCTTGGTTTCACTTGGTGTTGGACATGGTCCTCACAACAAATGGTTCTCAACTTACCATGTCTAATCGACAAGAAAAAGTTGATTCACCTTGAGGGTACGGCTCCTAGTGCGATTCTCAAATCCGTTGATGGTTGCCAGGTTACCCAAAACTGGATGGTTTTCACTTGCCATAGTCTTGGACTGAAAAGTGGCAAATCCAAGGGGGTACGGCTCTTGGTAAAGATCTTATCAAATCTGTTGATAGCTGTAATAGCTTGCTTAAAGCTATAGGGTTTTCAACTCACCGATGCTTTATTGCTGAGAGTTGGAGAGTCCAGAGGGGTACGGCTTCTGGTAAAGACGTATCAAATCCGTTGACGGTTGTGATGGTTTGCCTAAAATCATCAGGGTACTCCCACTCACCATTGATTCACGTTCTAAGAGTTGGGCTGGGTTCTAGTCTCCCAGGGTGATGCTTATTCCACCAGAAAGACTGGCTAGCCCAAGAGCAAACAGCTACTTGGTAAAGGCTCATCAAATCTGCTCATGTTGCTGCAAAGTTCAACACGATACTGATTTGTTCCAAGCTTTGGAGAAGCTTCTAGTATTTCATGTTGCGGCGGTTACTCTGATTCTTATCTTTCTGATGCTGCTATTAGTTTTGCTGATTCAATCCTCGGGCTTTATTTGCACGTTTTCCAAGAAACTTGAACTCAACAGGTCAAATTCAAGTTTAGGGGAGGATTGTTAGGACCATTGTAATAGTTAAATGTAATAGGTAGACTAGGAGGTATGTAGTTCCTCCTGGTCCTAGTAGTAGTAGGAGCAAGTCCTGCTCCTGGTCCTAGTCGAAGTCAAACTTTATTATTTACTTAATATTCTGTTAGGATATGCATGAGATATGTTAGGAAAGGATATGCATATCAGTTTTACACGTTTTCTTTAATGCTGTATTAGGGTTTCCTTGTAGTATAAAAGGAACCTTAGGCAGAAGGGTTAGACACACCTTCACCAAACGTAGTTCTATTCATTATCAATATTAGAAATCCTTAGAAAGGATCAAGTCTTTATAGTTATACTGTTCTTCTTTATTATATTTGTATTCTACATTCATATTATGTATAGAGTCTCTTTGTGATTTGACTTGTGATTACAGAAGTCATTCACCGGTCCTGATAGGCTGCAAGATCTACATCTAGTAGACCCAACACTTCTTCCTTCAAAGGACCATTAAGAAACGCCGTCTTTACGTCCATTTGATAGACAATGAATCCCTTATGTGCAGCATAAGCAAGGAAAATTCTGACCGCTTCCAAACGAGCTACTGGTGCAAATGATTCTTCAAAATCAATACCCTCTTTCTGTCCATACCCTTTAGCCACTAGCCTAGGTTTATTCTTGATGATCGTGTTCTCTTCATCCATCTTGTTTTTCAAATCCATCGATGATTTAATGGTATTACATCGTATGGTATGTCAACAAGTTCCCAGACTTTAAGTCTTTCAAATTGTTGAAGTCTTCCGTCATCGATTCAATCCAAGCATGATCAGCCATGGCTTCTTTGATGTTTTTCGGTTCAGCTGAACTCATGGCGAGTGCGAACATACAAACATCGCCATCGGTTGCTAGTTGTCGTCTTGTACGAACAGGCTGTGAAGGGTTTCCAATGACATGAACCAAAGGATGATCTCGTTTCTAGTGATGTGTTGAAGGATGTCATTGGTAGAACGTGTGCATATTTGACGGATCAACATGGCGAGTAGAAGACTCTCCAGTTTCGTGTACCGGTGTACCGAATGGGTTGATAAATTCGTCTTCGTCAGATAATGCACCGTCTGCTTGATTTGTGTTCTCTGGAGCAATGACAGTAGTTGTGGATGTTGTAGGAGCGGTTGTTGATGTGATATTTTGAGGAGATAAATCTGCAGCAACCCGTGTTGAAGTAGATGAAGTTGTATATGGTTGTTGACGATGATCGGTATCATCATTCTTATCATGAGTGACAGCGGAATACTTCGATACAACTTGTTTCTCCCTCGTGAAATATTCATCATACATTGGTCCATATAACATTTCCAACTCTTCAATTGTCGTGTCGACTGTCATATCAACTCTAGGAACATGTTCTGGAACCAGCGTTGGACTTGACGGTTCATTGTTGTGGTATGGAGTTCCGAGTTCTGTGCGGTTGTGAACGGAAGTCGTTTGTCGTTGTGTATCGGGACTTAAACTGTTTTGTTCAAGTGCCATTTCTTGTAATTCATCAAATCTGACATGAATAGTTTCGACTATCAATTTTGTTCTCTTTTTGTACACTCTATATCCCTTAGACTAAGTTACATATCCCACTAGAATGCATGCATCACCTTTCTGTTTCATCTTGTCCAGATTTTCACCATCTCGAATAATGTAGCACGTACATCCAAAAACGTGAAGGTGTTTGAGTGAAGGTTTTCGATCATGAATTATGTGATATGGAGTCTTTTCCTGTCTTGGGATAATTAAGGAACAGTTTTGTGTGTAGCATGCGGTTGACACGGCTTCGGCCGAAAAGTATAGTGGAAGTTTTGAAGCAAATAATAATGTTCGAGCAGCCTCAACTAAAGTACGGTTTCGTCTTTCAACAACGCCGTTTTGTTCGGGTGTTCGAGCAATAGATGTTTCATGTTCAATCCCTTCGGCTTCAAAATAGTTTCTCAGTTTTGAATTCAAAAATTATGTACCTTTGTCAGTACGAACCACTTTAACTTGAGCTTGAAGACCACGTTGTATCAGTTTAAGAAAGCTGATGAGAACATCGGGTGTTTCATCCTCGGACCTCAAGAAGTGAGTCCATGTGTACCTTGAGTAATCATCGACAATTACCAGAATATATTTCTTCCCATTGATACTTTGAACACGCATGGGACCACACAGATCCATATGGAGAAGATCTAACCGTCCTTTAGAGCTTGGTGTGGTCTTTGTTTTGAAGCTACTTCGCTTAGCTTTACAAAGCTCACAAGAAGAACAAAGATGATCTTTGATGAATTTCAAACTTGTAAGGCCTCTCACAATATCTTTCTTGGAAAGCAAGTTGATGGTATCAAAGTTAAGATGAGATAAACGTTGATGCCATAGCCATGCCTGGGTCGTTGAAGCTTTAGCCATGAAGCAGATTGGAGTTGATGAAGTTGTATCTTGAAGTGAAATAGTGAAGAGATCAGTACCCCATGTACCGGTAAGTAAATCATTCCCATCATAATCACGAACAAAACATGTCTTCTTCCTGAAAGCAACCTCCAAATCCGCATCACAGAATTGACCAACCGAGAAAAGATTGTGATTGAGCCCTTCGACGTAGTATACCCTTTTGATCGTAATATTCCCCTGAACCAAATCTCCATATCCTAGGATCGGTACAAATTGATCATTTCCGAATCGGACCGTACCCAGGAACTTCTCCACGAAGTTAATTAGAAGCTTGAGATTCCCCGTCATGTGCTTCGTGCATCCGGAGTCCATTATGAAGAGAATTATTTGTATCACCTGCAGAAGAGTTAGAACACGATGGAGCATTTGCTAAATTGGATACCACAGTAGTTGTGATAGTAGAATCATTAGTGTCCTTAGCAACATTTAAAGGCATACTAACACTTGTTGTTACATTTTCAGTCCTAGCTTTAGGCATCCATTTATATCCTGGAGGACATTGATTAGCAAACCACCATTTCCAAGATTTGCTAGCAAACTCATATAATTCCTTAATTTTGCTTCTAGGGTTCTTGGTGGTGGAGTCTGATGCATTACTTTTCTTAGTGGGGGTTGCACCAGAATGGTTCACTTTGCGTTTGGGTTTACTAGCTCTAATAGGCATTTCAACTTGCTTCTTAGTTCTAGTATCTACGCCTTTGTCTTTATTCATAGCACACATAGAATGATTAGCATTAGCACACTTTCCACATTTCACACAAACAAACTTAACATTCAAAGCATTCATAGTCGAATCATTCAAATCGTCATTACACGCGATTACAGACGTTTTATTCATAGAAACATTGAAAATCCTAGTGTGGTCTTCTACTGTCTTCATCTTCCCTTGACTTTTGTTTTGCCAAACCTTTTCATTCATGGGAGTGCTCTTAAGCTGAGGCCGGCTAACACTATCAGTGGGGATTACTCCTGTAGTAAAAGATACACGTCTATTAGTGTTTCTAGAAGTTTGATGTGATTGACTTTCTTTGTTTTGTGTAGGTTTAGCGGCCAATCTATACATCCCTGGTTTAATCACATTATTGTGCTTAACACTTGGTGCTATAGTATTCTTAATGGGGTTATTCTGTGGTAACCTTTCCTTTCCATCCATCTTGGGGGAAAACACAGGTTTTGTAAAGGAGGAATTTGATAAAGCAGATGGTTTTCCCAAGATAGAGGATCTATTCACTTTAGAGGCATTGGGTTGTCTAACAACAGGTTTCTTAACGCTAGGTTCCACAAATTTCCCACCCATCTTAGCAACGAGTTTCTGCAACTCTGCTATCGTTGTTTCCCTGTCTTGTAACTGAGCTTTCAACCCTTTAATTTCCAAATTCAGCTCATTCATTTCTCGAAACGTTATGGAAAGTTTTTCTTGCAAGTTATTATCATGTGGAAAACGACCAACGTCTTTTTGCAAAGCAAGTTCAAGAGAATGACAATGTTTTTGAAAGAAATCAGTTTTGCGTTGAAGTAACTCAAAAGCCTTTTTATCAACATTTTCTTTATGTTTCGAAAGCTCAAGTTCAAGATGCTCACATTCTTTGATTTTATCAAGATATTTGCATGCAACATCAGAATATTCATCGATATTAGCACAAGATTGAAGAGTAACACACAAAATATCTTTGGAGAAACATTCTTCTAAGAGTAAATCATATTCATCAGAAAAACGGACTTATCCATTTGAAGATCGTCAATTTCTTTCTCAATAGACTCAACATATTTTAAATCATCAAACATTTCAGACCGAATTAATCTTTCAAATTCAAGCATATTTTCTTTTAATGTGGTCGTGTTCGGTATTAAGATTTGTTTGATAAGCACGGTTATATCTTAAGGAATTGGTTTTTTCCACTCGTCATTTTCTCGTTGTTTCCATTCATTGTCAACAATGGATTTAATATTATCAATGTAATGTTGTAGAAAACCAAATGTCCGCCTGCTCTTGCTTTTAGAAGCATCAAGAGGCAAGTAGTTGATGAACTTAGATACATTTGTTTTCTTAGTAGCAAAAGCTTTCTTCCATTGAATTATTTTTTGTTTGCATTCTAAAAACAATTCCTCACGAGACTTTTGTATTTGAGTAGTGAAAAGACCATATAGACTATTCTCATAAGCATAATTGTATGGTTTCACAAACTCTTTATTGACCGGTGATCTACTCACCTCTTCCCAAAGGGGTGTCTCATCATAACCAAGAGGATATTCATGATCGGTCCATTCGGACTCATCCATATAAATGCGCGGGTTCGCAGCTTGAGCTTGGGCAAGATAATCAGGACTTGCAAAGCTAGCTTGACCCTTAAACATAGACGGAGGTGCTAACATTCTTACAGTTTGAATAGAGTCATGCGTTTTATAAACAACTTTCTTTAAAAATTCGACTTGTTTTTCTAGTTCCGTTACTTTTTTCAGTATTTTTTTCATGTCGACTTTTGAAATCTTGTTTTAACGTTTCAACCTCTTGTTTCTTAACATCAAGAATTTTAGCAGACTCCGTGTTATCCATCGAAAGCCGTTGTTCATGTTCGTTAACTTTGGTGGTAGCAAGGTACGTTTTTTGACGTTCATCCATTAACAAAACATTAAATTGACGTTTTTCTTTTGTTAATAACTCAAGAGTTTCGTTGTATTTCTTTTCAAGATCGTCATTTTGACTTTTTAACGCACTACCCTTGTACCCCTCAAGTTCTTTGGTTTTCTGAAGAAGCTCATCTTTATAGTGTTCAATGGTCTCACTAGATGTAATTAGTGCGGCTTTGCATTATTCAAAATTTTGAGTGAGCGCTGCGTTTGCCTTCTTTAAGTGCTTTTGACTTTTTCTAGTTTCATTGACATCTTTTGGTAAACTGGCAATTAAATTAGCAAGCGCGACACTCTCCTCATCATCATACTCATTTGCATGTTGATCATCCTCAAACTAATTATTGCACATGTCTGATGAATCGGATGTGTTATTGCTATCAACCTTTTCCGTCATACATGTGTCATTAATGGCATTGGGTAGCTCACTATGCTCATGAGTATCACCAAACACATTATATTCATCAGTGGTGTGTACCTTATCGAGTGGCTCAGTGTCAAAGATAGGTCCATTGTCATCTTCAGTGACGTTGAGAACTTCGTCAACCTTTACCATGTACGAGTAATGTGCTTCTAATTCTTGGTCGGAGGCTTCATCATCAGTATCATCAAGCATTGCTCCTTCCTCAGCCGACAATTTGACCCCTGCTTCCATCTTCTTGCATAACAACATCTTCTCTTTATGATAGCTGGAGTCCCTAACCCGTTTCGGCTTTCTGCATTCCTTTGCTATATGCCCATAACCTTGGCAATTATAACACTGAATCCCACTTTGTTGAACCACTTGCGTTCCAACAGTTTCCCTATTCCCAGTAGAAGCAGCAATCCTCTGAGGATCATACTTGGCAGTTTGTCGATCATACCTTGCAGAACCCTCAACATGTGTTGGATTATGTCGATCATACCTAGAAGGACTTTCACCACTTCACGTGTGTCATACCTTGAAGGGTTCTCAACATATTGGTTCTTTGTGTTGGATGATGTTCGAAGATTGTTGTTGGTGGGTTTGAATATTTTCTTGTAGGTCTTCATAATGAAAGCAATTTGTTGTTTCATTTCCCGATGCTTCTAAGCTTGATCTTCATCACTATCCTCTTCAGATGATGACTCAGATGGTGGTGATGATGCTCTTGGTTCTTTTCCGCGTGATCTTGTGGATAATGAAGACTTGAATGATGTGGAATATCGTGGGGAGGATGATTGAATTGAATATGACTTTGGAGTACGAGATCGATGATCTTGAGTGGTAGACACTATAGCAAGTGGATTAGCCGTCTTTACAACTCATTCAGCTCGAATTTCATTTGCCTCATGCTGAAATTGTTTCAAGATATTAAAGAGAGTGTGATAGTTTACCTTGTCTAACTACTTCTGTTGTTTCACCAAAGTAACAAAACGTGTCCACTCTGGTTGAAGTTGCTGAAGAAATTGCACATTGACTTGCATGGTGGAGACCTCCAGGTTGTTTCTTGTCATGTCGTTCATCATCTTGTAGAATCGTGAATAACAAGACTCAATTGATTCTCCATCCAATGCAGTAAACTTAACAAAATTCCAAAACAAGTTAGTTTTAACAACTTGCTTGTTGAGTGATTCTCCTTGTTGCAAGCGTTCAATAGCCGTCCACATTTCTTGTACCGTAGGGCATGCATCAACCGTGGAATAAATATCATCTCCAATTCCACTTAGAATCATATAGATCGCTTATTTTTCTGCATCATACCAAGCACGCTTCTCTGGTGTGAGATCAGATAACGTTTCTTTTCTTGTGGTTGCGGGTACTTCTGTGGTAGTGTCAGTGGCTGGTGTATGAGGAACAGTGATATCGGAGAAAACATATGGTCCATTTTTAATACATTGCCTCAATGCATCACCATTAGGTCTTGTATCAAGATAACGAAGAAAACGTGATTGCCATTGAGCATATCGACCGGCCACAAGCATTGTTGGTCTCTCTTTGTTACCCGCCACCATTATGTTGTTGTTCGTCACACGGTATTCTGCAGTAGAATCCATCTCAAAATTCTCTGAAATGATGAAGTGAATATGGATCTTAAGTAGACATAATGTGATTGAGTTGTTGTTGAATTTCCGAAAAATGCTATTTTTTTTCTCAGTCCGACAAAACGGTAGACCAAAAAAATTTTGTATCGCCAAATTTTGAAATTGAGCTAGAAATGTCCTAAAACTAGTATGGAAAAAATTTGATTTTACTTGACCAAAAAAATTTTGTATCGCTATTTTTTTTAATCTTCGTGTAAACTACGTTCCGAAACTAGTCTAGATGGTGGCTAAGTCTAAAAAATACTCAAACAAAATTTAGCTAAACATGTCATCGGAATGTCCATCGGAATGTGCCATCGGAATGTTGGCTGTTGGAATGTGGGTTGTCGGAATGTTGCTAGTATCAGAATGTTGGGTTCTATCGGAATAACAATCTATCGGAATGTCCTTCTGTCTGAATCCTAGATCGGAATGTTTACCTATCGGAATCCCAGATCGCAATGTTTACATGTCAGAATCCCAGATCGCAATGTTCAGATCGGAATATGTTCAGATCGGAATATTCAGATCGGAATGTGGCTGAAACAAATTTGGCAGAGTAACGACTCAAAATTCCTTAAAACCGTCAGAATCTCAGATCGTAAAGAACGATCGGAATGTCCAGATCGAAATAAGGTATCATAATCTAGTGATCGCAAAGTAGAACCAGTTGGTTATTGCGATCAAACCCCTCTCAATTGTACTTTCCGATGGTGATACAAGCTAGAATTTCGGAAAGATGAAAAACAAGAAATTTTCAACTTTTGATCCAAAAAAAAACTTGTGTTTAAGCCAAAACCAAGATACCCAAGTCACAATGACACAAATAACGAAGTTATACGAATCGAAAACACTAAAAAAACAAGAAAAATCTTGAATTCGTGGTAGAAAGAAGGATCAAATCAACTAAATCAAATGAAAACGCAAAAAACTAATCACAAAACTACCCCATGGCGATTGATACCAATTGTTGTCCCTAATATATGAAGATATAATACGAATTTAAGAAGAAAGAAAGGTAGATATGAGATGAATTTTAGAGAGAGAAAGTAGTTAGAGAAAATGGTTGGAGAAACTTGTGAAATATTAGATTAGAAGAAAATGAAATGACCAATACCCTTCCTAACATGCTAGGAAGGGTTTATATAGCCTTTGCTTACATGTAGCTTAATGGGCTATATGATCATGGGTCGGGCTTTCCTTTTGGGCTTTGGTTACTTATTAATGAACCTTAGCTTAAATTTAAGCCCGTAATAACACGACTAATATACTACCTATTACAACGTTCTAAAATACGATACATAATAAACATATGACCGAGCATTCTTGTTTGACTCAATATTTTGAGGCTAACACAAATGCTACGATGGCTATTGAATCTTATGATCAACGTGATTTGGTAATGGTGCCTAAACATATTATTGATAATATGAATGTGGTTGTTCGACAAACCATAGATATGAATGCCAACCTAACCGCTGAGCTTGCGATATATAAGGAAAAGGTCAAAACTTTTGAAATGGTCCCTCAAGCAGAGAAAATAACATGTTCCGAATTTGACCAATTTCGTTTTAAAAAGATTGAACACTTAAAAGAAATAGAATCATTAAAAGCTAATCTTTCCAATGAATTAAAAGAAAAAGAGTCGGTTGTAAATGATTTTCAAAAACTTAAATTGGATTTCGAAACACTCGAGTCTGAAAAGTTTGAATCGGAAATTAATGCTACCAAACTTCTTAAATTCAAAGAACAACAGCTTTTAAAACAATACGCTTCCACAGAAAAGGTTCATCTTTTAACTAAATCGTTTAAAGAACTCGAACTTAAGCGTCTGCAAGATTTACCACCTAATCCCGGTTATGCAAAACAAGCTCAGGAATATATTCCTTGTCTTTATGATGTGACCCTAATTGGCAAATCGAAAGAAGCATCTTATGTTCGTAGTACTGAGGAGACACAATCACTTGCGGAAGAAACTCAATAAAAAATGCTTTCAAAATTCCATAAGCTTGATTGTGATAAGCATAATAAAGATCAAATTTCTAAAAAGACCCGCATTCGCTTACAAAAGGAATTAGCTCAACTATCAGCTTTTGTGCCCCAAAGTTTGTCAACGAAAAACCTTTCTAGTACGTCTCCTATACTTGTCAACACGGATTTAACTAAGTTAATTACATCGGTAAGTAAGGTGTCAGTTAGCTTAAATGTTGTGCACCAACACTTAGCCGATTTTGACAAGGTCATTGTGGAACGTACGACAGCTTCGGCCATAACGGAAGGTGAATGGAATTTGAGCACACAAGAGCTGCATTTCGAGACGAAATTGTTCCATTTGTAAACAATGTTAAAGCTTGTCTTAGTAATATTGATCAAGATTTGCTTTTGGAAATGGAAGAAGTTAGACGTGTTTTCAATGAATTGGATGATGCTTATGAAAATCGTTTACTTGAAATAGAACGTGTTTCACACCAAAATGATCAACTTCTGAAGCAAGTGATGTTTCGTGATATAGTTTTCGTCTGTGTGAATAAAAGTGTTGATAATGATTCTATTGTGCATAATGTTGAATATGTGGATAATGTGGTAGATAGTACTTGTCACGAATCTGATGCTGAATTTTTAAAGCTTCAAGATTCATATTCTTCGCTTTCAAAACGTTTTGATGAGATTTAAACACATTGTATTTTGCTTGAATACAAGCAACAATTTATTCAAGAAATCTTTGAAACGTCATTCGAAGGTGTTAATATTGATGATGCAGATTTTCAAAATAATTTTCGATTGAATTTACAATCAAAACAGTGTCAGCCAAGTGACAAGGTTGCTAAATCATTGCCGATAGACATAGAGAAATCTAAGGAGATTAACTGTGTGAACATACTTGAGGCCGCTGAGAATTTTAAACTTGATCTAGATAATCGAGTTTCCAAGATTTTGTCCAAAGTTGATAACTTAAAACAGAAAAATACCCGACTCTTCGATTCAGTAAAGCCCGCACATGCTAATACCACTACACAGAATCAATCATTGACTGAACAATTGAATCGAAAGTCGGTGGAAATATATGATTTAAGGGAACAAATTTGAGATAAAAATCTGGCTTTGAGTGAGTTAAAGGAAACACTTTGTACCCTAAAAGGTAAGAATGTTGTGGATAACGCAACCACTGTATCAGCATCGTCCTCTAGTGCCATTAAAACAAACCTCATCACCGTCACACCATTTAACAAGGGCCCTAGGACTAAACCATCTCAAACATTGGTCACTAAAGATAAGGCAAAATCAAAAACAGCTTCTAATATTCCTGTGTTGCCTTCTACAGGAGTAAGCACCACTACTAAGGCTCAAAGAGCTAAGTTTAAAAGAAACAAGAAGAATGATAGGATCTTGCCCCCATCTAGTAGTCAAGTGAAGAAGAAAGTAGAAGCCCATCCTAGGAATGTTATTTCTGTTTTGAATAAAACTAATCATGTAGCTAAACCTAAAGGCTCTGCGGTTGTGCAACATTCTAAGCCTACTGTGAATTTTGATTTGAAATGTTGGAATTGCAATGAATGTATGTTTTCTAGTCGTCATGATTCTTGCCTTATTGACCATGTGAATGAGATGAATTCCCAGAAAAATGGTTTAGAATGGAAACCGACTGGGAAAGTATTAACCCAAGTTGGTTGGATGTGGCATCCCATTGGTAGAACTTTCACTATAGTAGGAAATGCGTGCCCTTTGACTAGGATCACTCCCACTATAGTGAAGAAAGCGTGCCCTTTAACTAGGAGTACCAAGGCTACCAAAACACAAGTGTGTCCTTTAACTAGGAACACCAACACTACCGTAGGAACCAAGTGCCCTTTAAATAGGTCTACTCCCACTGTAGTGCCCGCTAATACTCCAAAACCTCAGAAAGTTGTAACAATAAAACTTGTTAGTGGTAAAACTCACAATAGAAAACGCAAGAAATCTAAGGGCAACACAAATGTTAGCAATTCTGATAATATTATATCTGTATCTGCTAACACTCCAGAACCAATAGTTTCTAATGCAATTTCTATTGTTGTTGTTGAAAATAGGTGGTCCAAATTGTTCTCTAGTATTTGGACTCTGGTTGCTCTAAACATATGACCGGAGATCGCTCTCGGCTCAGAAATTTCATCAGCAAGTTTCTTGGTACGGTTCGATTTGGAAATGAACATATTGCAAAGATAATGGGTTACGGTGAGTATCATATTGGGAATGTTATATTTTCAAGAGTGTATTATGAAGAAGGTCTCGGTCACAACTTATTTTCTGTGGGACAATTTTGTGATGCAAACGTAGAAGTTGCTTTTCGAGAGCATACCTGCTTCACTCGTAATTTGGAAGGGGTTGATTTATTGAACGGTACTCGAGGGAATAATTTGTACACTTTGTCTCTACAAGATATGATGGCCGCTTCTCCCGTATGTCTTCTCTCCAAAGCATCAAAAACTAAGTCATGGTTATGGCATCGACGGTTATCTCATCTTAACTTTGACGCTATTGATCATTTGGCAAAAAACGAACTTGTTCGTGGTCTTCCTAAACTTAAATTTCACAAGGACCATTTGTGTTCCGCGTGTACAATAGGGAAGAGCACTAAGAAATCATACAAACCCAAGACTGAAGACACCAACCAAGAGAAACTTTATTTGTTGCATATGGATCTCTGTGGGCCAATGCGTGTTGAAAGTCTTGGTGGTAAAAAGTACATCCTCGTCATAGTGGATGATTACTCTCGATTTACATGGGTGAAATTTCTTGCAACAAAAGACGAGGAACCGAATTTGTGAATCAACAGTAACTACAGCCGTGTACACCCAAAACAGGTCACTAATTCGTAAACGCCATGGTAAAACACCTTATGAGCTTCTACATGGAAAAGTACCAGATTTATCATATCTTCATGTATTTGGTCTCTTTGCCTATCCAAATAATGATGGTGACAATTTGAGAAAACTTCAACCAAAGGCTGATATTAGTATTTTCATTGGTTACGCACCTGCAAAGAAAGCATACCAAATCTTCAATCGTAAGTCTCGTAAGATCCTCGAAACTATGAATGTTGATTTTGATGAGCTGACAGCAATGGCTTCTGAGCAAAGCAGCTCTGAACCCGCACTTCATGAAATGGGACCCAGTAACATTAGTTCTGGTCTTGTACCAAACAACCCTACATAATCATCATTTACACCACCTTCTAGGAATGAATGGGATACGTTTGTGTTAATACAAGTGATGCCTAAAAACATTATTAGTGTTAACTAATCTTTCTTAGTTTTGATCACAACAAACTATACAACACATTTAGTGTAAAACACCAAACGAATTATTTAACTAACACTATCATCAAGGTAATAATCATATCACTAACTTTTCTTAATCATACTTAGTGATCATCAAAGTGATTATCCTTAAAACTCAATTTTGTTAATATGACAAAAGATTTTTTAATAAACTTTCTTTTTAAGAAAATGTTTTATTAAAATGGAAAATGTAAATTTAAAAATGGCATATTCCATATGCCATAAGAATATCCTTTGAAGGTTTAAAAAACCTCAGATATTCCTACCCCACTAAAAGACAAAAAAGGGAGCGGACTCTACTGGGTGGTACCTTAAATAGCTAGGCGGTTTCTTAGCGATATGGAACCGCCGGCTAGTTAAGGATCCGTGCCCAGCTAGCCGTTGGACTTTGTCTTCTATAAATAGTGGATCAAATCTCATTTTCCAACAAGCCTCTTGGACGTTTTTCTTAGCCCCCTTTCTCTTTTCTATAGCATAATCATTAGTAAATGATCACTTAAGGTGTTAAGTATGTTTACATATGATTATCCTCTTGATCCCCTCCTTTACCTTGTCCAATGAGAAGATCACTCACTCACTAGTGTTGTGATAAAGATGAATCCATGAATTAGTCATGTTCATCATATTAGCCTTTTGTTTTTATTGATCCATTTGTATTTATGAATACTTGGACTAGTTGTGTTCATCCAAGCTATTTGTGAATACTTGGATTTGTTGTGTACATCCATTGCATATGTGTTTGCTTGGATTTGTGTTGTGTAGATCCAAGCTACATGTGTGTACTTGGATATGTCTAGTTGAGTTGTAATAGATTTGTGTAGTAGTTCCCACTAAACTATAAAGTGATGTGGTTGTGTCTTGTGAGTTCTCACTAAACTTAAAAGTGATTAGTAGTTGTGTTGTGTGAAGTTCTCACTTAGCTTCAAAGTGAAGAGTCGTGAAGATTGGTCTAGCTTTGGATTAGAACTCGACATCTAGCCTTGTGTCGTAAAATGGTGAAGTAGGCAACGTCGTAAAGATTGGTTCTACCTTGAGATTAGAACTCGACATCTAGCCTTGTGTCGTTAAATTGTGAAGTAGGCAACGTTGTGTAGATTGGTCCTAGCTAATGATTAGGTCTCGACATTTAGCTTAGTGTCGGAAAATAATGTAAGCGACGATGTAAGGTTTTCTCCGCCAAGAAGGGAGCTTGTGGATATAGTGGAAATCTCGAGTAGGTGTACTCGAGGAGTGGAGTAGAAACGAGGATAGAGCCTGTTTGTCGAACCATTATAAATCTTGGTGTCTTGTCACTAGGTTTTCTATTTCCTTACTCTTTACTTATTTCATTTTCATTATACTTACCTATTACCATTGCGTATGCATTTGAATTGAACCTAATCATTATGCAACTTAGCTTCAAGTAAAAGATAGTTTTTGATACACACTTAATTCAAAGTAATTTAAATTAGGTGACTAATAGAAGAGAAACTATTCAACCCCCCCTTCTAGTTTCTACAATTGGTATCAGAGCGATGGTCACTCAAGATCTTTGAAGTATATTGTACTTTAAAACTTGGATCGATCCATTGTCTCCTCAAATTAGAAGGTCAAGTTTTACTAAAATTTCTCTTCGGTCAAAACTATTTTTTCTTGGAAAATAGGTCTTTTAATTGGTAATATTGCGTCCCTCTTAGATTAGTAACCTTTATTCATTTTAGATCTACTCTTGAAATGTATCTACTAGTTTGCATCTTGCTTTGTGTAGGTACTTGATAGTTGTAAAATTACCCCTTTAGGAAAAGGAAGGTAATTATAGGGCAAGTGTGCACGACGATTTAGGAAAACCGTGTGTGAATGACCCTAAGTGAGTTCGTTCTCGAGGAGGCAAGTGCGTTGTGTTAAGAGTTGATTAATGTTTGTGATTATAATGATTGAGAAAGAAATGAGATTAGAAAAGAAAAGACGGTTACGAAGACGGATCGAGCTAAGACGAAAACGCGTTTACGTAAAACCGTAAAAACTACAAAATTTAAAAGTTTAACCTAAAAATTAATTATAAGCTAAAACAAGTCTAAAATAATATAAATAAGAAATAAAATCCAATAAAAATATTTCAAAACCTTTTATTAATTAAATATTCAATTTTAAATGCTAATTAAAGCCCTAAAATTAAATATAATTAATCAAAATGTCCAAAATATGATTTTATTGAACAAATAACTTACTTATATTATCTAAAAACTAAAAAGTATTTTTTCTAATTTTTAAATACTATTTTTCTATTTTTAAATTACTAAAAACTATTTTAAAACTAAAATAATTATAAAAAATAATAAAATAATGCTAAAAATAATCTACCAATTTTAAAAATCCTAAATTACTCTAATGAACAGTAGAAAAATGAAAAAGATTGAAAAATATTAAATTTTTCACTAAATGACAAAACTAGTTTAATTAAAACCCTAATTAACTTAAATTAATTCTAAAAATTAATAAAAAGATGAACAGTAAAATCTTTTTTAACCATAAATCTTAAAATAATATTCTAAGTCCAAGAAAATTGATTAAACTGAAAAATATTACTTTTTGGCACTAAAAGACAAAAACAGAAATATTAAAGTTAATTAAAAATGCTATTTAATCTAAAAAATATAAAGTGAACAGTAAATAAAAATCTAATTTATCAGAAAAATCAAAAATTAAATAAAAAAATACTGAAACAAATTTGGAGTCCTAATTCCAATTTTAGTCCACTAGAGACAAAAAATCAAAAATCTGAAAGTGACATGTGGTTGGTGTTTGTCTGCTAGTAAAGCAGTGGTAACTTTTGAACTACCAGTGGGAAAGGAGTTCCCACTGCTAGTGTATTTTGAAGGTCTGGTGACCAAATAAGCTCAGGAGAGCTTATTATGAGCTTATATTTTGGACAAAAGACACCCTTATACTCTTTGGAGTATAAGGAGTCAATAATCACACAAAAAACAAGCAATCACTTCACAATATGAGCACCAATTAAGCCAAATAAGTTTCTGATTAAGCAACAAGATAGTCTGATGAACAGTAGGCACAATTACAAGCACAAATCTGAATTTCCAAGGCTCAAATCTTGTACACAAGTTTACCAGCTACCATGAAAGCAATTGCAAACCCTAGAACAGCCTAGTATCTAGCAATGACCAAAAGATGAGGCACAAAATCTCACAAAATGAGCAGAACAAGGCAGTGACTGATTTTTTTACCACTTTTTCATATTTTAAGCATGCATTCTGATTTAAAACTCCATAAAACTAACATCTAAACTAGCATATACCCTAATCAATACCTAGTGAGTGATTTAGAACAGGTGACAAGCAAAATCTAAAACCTTAAACCCTTCTTAACCCCTAATCCAAACACCCCTTTAATACTGAATTTCAGATTTTACCAAGCCAAGCTATTCTTAACTACACCAATCTAATCTATATCACTTCTAACAAGCTTGCAAACATCAAACATTCATAAACCAGCCAATGAAAGTCATCTAAACACCTTGTCACAAAGTTCATACCAATTCACAAACAAATGAAAGCTGAAAACTGAAAATCAAAGAGCACAAGGGACTACCTTGTGGGACCCACATCCAGGTCCCACCAAGGCTGCTATGCCTTTTCCAACAGACTCGGGTCTGTGCAGATCCTTGGGCAATAATCAATCAAAAACCTGCTAAGATCAATAAACACACAGAATATCCAAAAATCTGATTTTTCTTCCAAACTTCTTTTTGAAACCTTAAAATCCAGAAAACCTTGGAACAATGAACCTCTTTTTAAACAAACTAAAAATCAAATTCAGAAATCCTTGTTACTTTTCTGAAAATCTTGAAACTTTCTGAAAACTTGAAACTTGTTAAAAACTGAATGTAAATTTTGTAGGAAAATAAAAGATATTATACTAAAACTTGTAGCTTAAAATGGAACCCAACATTTTCAATTTAAAAATAAACTTAAATATTCATTAATTTAAGAAAAATACAAATGCAGGAACAAAACTTATGCCACAAACGGCTAAGCTATATATATAGGTAGATAGAAAAGTCTAGAAGCTCTAAAATGAAAAACCCTAATCTTGTGAATATCCAGAATTGCCCTTTGATGATTCTCAGCATATTCAAATTTGACCAAGTTTGAAAATGGTCAAGAATTGATCATTTGAAGATGTAGTGTTTGCCAGTTGTTCAAAATCAATCAGAGCCCTCCAAATGCTGTGGTGAACACGTTTTTGTTGTGAATCGTTGATCTTGTCTCTTTTTGGGGCTTTGTGGACAACGAAGGGAGCAGGGGACCTCTGGGGAGTCACATGGGTTGTTGTGGATTTTGTTTTGAGTGTGTGAAAGGGATCAGTGGACCCTAAATTAATGATCTGGATAAATTTGGGTAAAACCCCTATGATTTGGTGGTTAATTAGTTCTGGGGATTCTAGGGTTTAAGGGGGAGGAAAAAGGGGGTTTAATCTGTTATGATGGGTGATTAGTTTTAAATTTGTGTTTAAGAGGGAAAATAATACTGATTAATAAATCAGTATTTAGTTTTGGGTGGAAAAATGACGTGGAGAGGGGGAGTGAGGTGGAGGAGTATGATTGGGTGGGTGATGAGGTGTCGGCTGGGGAGTGGTGGGTATTAGTTTGTGTGTTTGCCCAATTTGCTCCCTGAAGTTCCATGTTCTTTCCACTTTACATTTCCAGTTTATAAACTCAAAATCCCTTTGTAATAACTTTGGTGTACTTGCTGATTTTGGCACAATAAGTTTTGCAAACTTATTTTATGGACTATAAGTGTAATTTCTTCATAATTGTAGGGCTGATTTTGGCATGTCTTCATATTTCAAGGCCTTGACTTGTTTGTTGACTTCTTGGAGGACCATTATTGACAATTTAGTTTTGATGAGGGACTAAATTTGCCAATTCTTCAAAGTTAAGGGTCCTTTTTGTAATTTTGACAAACTTTAGGGACCAAACTTGTAATTATGAAGATACAAGGGTATAAAGTGTCAATTCTTCAAACTTGGAGGACCAATCTTCAATATTCTTCAAATCTTCAAGGGTTTTCTTTGGAAAATTCTTCATTAGGGCTTGGTTCATCGTGCGGCTTCGTTTCCCGTGTTCGTTTTTGACTGATTCTTGTGATCTTTTGTCATTTTCTCAATATCCGTACCTAAAATACACAAGCAACAAACACAAGCATATATTTGGGTATTTTAATGATATTTAATGCATTTTAAGCCCGATTTGGACGATGAGACTATGTATAAAAGCAGTCTCATCACTCCCCCATACTAAACCATTGCCGTGCCCTCACGCAATGCTAGAATAAAGTATCATAGCATCTCCAAAGTTCATTTTTATTCACTTTTATGAAATGATAAACTAGCTATACTACTACTATTACTACTACTTGTGTTTTAGACATAATGTATGATCTTCATCGCAAAATGGGACGTTTAGGTTCATAGAATAAGAACACGTGAATGCTTCGTTAGAAATAATTTCATCGTCCTCGATTTTCACTCGATTCCATGCTAAGCGTGCAACGAGATCATTGTCATTATAAGTTAGTAATGCTAACACTACTCATATGCCCTAATCACGTACTTATTCTCCCATTATTCCTAAGTTGTATCTCTTATATTTTATTTTGTCTTGAATGTTTCACGAGGATACATTGTTTGACTTATGCGATAATAGAGATTTAGGTCTAAAAATAGAGTCCTAACGGTGTAACTAAGACAATCAAATCAATAACCCCTCCTAATAGACGACGATGTTAAAAAATTAAGTTGACAAGAAGAATCGATAAACACGGTTTTATAACGGTTTTGAACATGAGACTTATTACCAAGACTTTGATACGCCCCCTAACGGAAGGGCCTTATTATCTTTGGTTTACCTCCATCTTTTATTCAACTTCGCCATGAAGCTTTTATTATGACTTCGGTCTTGCCTTGCCTTTTATTATCCGCCTCATTGGTGGTTTTATTAGCCAAAGACGTATATCCTCACGCTAAAGCGAATTTTGGATCTTTAAAGCTTCGAAGATTAAGGCTTGATTCACTTTCAACTTTGCATAGATTTTAGGCCTTGTGGGGCTTCAAATTGTTTGCTAGATTTAGGTGAGCACTTGAAATCTTATTATTGGGTGAAGCTTTCGATTATTGGGGTGCCAATACTTCAAAACCGTGACGCTGGCGATACCTTAATGTCTTCCCAATTTAATTACACGGAAGCTACTAGAAAAGACTAGAAACCCAACAATCCTAACTAAACCGCTAAGTCAATATTTATTAAGCAAAAAATATTTACATACGAGGGGAGAATAAGCAAACAACGAGAACACATGAGTTTTTGAAAGAATACGAGTACTCTATGTTTAGCATAGTAACTTATAATTAACTCCATCATTTCTCGTCCTCATTTAAGAGACTTAGCCTAATGTGTAGTTAAGGAATCAAAGCTAAGTGCTCAACACGCACGGTCGAGTCAAAAATTACTCTTATTCTCGCCATCGGAAAATCTACATTCGTGTCTTCAAACACTTATAAAACATGAGAAAAAATTTAAAAATTTGGCCATTTTTAGCCTTATTTTGCAACAAAACGATAAACAAAAAGATAAACTTTGGAAAGCGTGAAGGTTTGGCAAGGCGAGTATCTATTCACCCCCCATACTAAAGTTAAACATTGTCCTCAATGTTTCGAGTCTAGGGGTGCAAACACCCCCATACTAGAGACGTAGTCGAATGCCTAATCTAGCATGGAATTAGAACATCAAAAGGATATATCATGGATATTGAGAAATGTCTCCAAAGCAAATGATCGAGTGCTCCCATAAAACGAACACGAGAGGCTCCAATCGTGAAGATCATGATCTAAAAACCACATATCACAAAAAACCACGGAACAAAGGTTGGAAGGGCACAAATCCCCACACGTAAGCTACATTAGAAAGCGATAATATGTACATAGGATAAGCATGGGACTCCCCCACGAGGCACCTCGTTTTTTATTACCGAGTCATGAGCTCGACTCGATCCCCTCAATACTAATTATCATTGGGGAAGGTGACTTGGTCGAGGTAGTTTAAGGATGGAACTTCCCCGCCAAAATAGTGCTTCAACCTATGTCTATTCACCTTGAAGTTAGGACCATCATCTTGAGCTAGCTCGATGGTCCCATACGGAAATACTTGAGTCATGGTGAATGGACCGGACCAACGGGATTTCAATTTACCGGAAAAGATTTTCAATCTTGAATTAAAAAGTAAAACTTGATCCCCAATGTTAAAAACCCGGTTTTTAATTTTAGAATCATGCAACTTTTTAGTTTTCTCTTTGTAAATCAATGAATTTTCATAAGCAATATCCCTCAATTCATCCAATTCATTCAATTGCATTTTCCGGTGTTTTCCCGCGGTCTCCATGTCATCATTACAATGCTTTAGGGCCCAATAAGCCTTGTGTTCTAACTCGATAGGCAAATGACAATTCTTTCCATACACAAGCTTATAGGGAGTGCACCCAATGGGCGTCTTATGAGCGGTCCTAAAGGCACATAAAGCATCGTCCAACTTATCCGACCAAGATTGTCGGTTTTCCCCAACGGATCTCTCCAAGACCTCTTCAACGCTCGGTTTGAAACCTCGACTTGCCCACTCGTTTGTGGGTGATAAGCCGTAGAAAGCCGATGTGTAACCCCATATTTCCTTAGAACCCTTTCAAATTGGTCATTACAAAAATGGGTTCCACGATCGCTTATGATAGCACGAGGGGTTCCAAACCGAGAAAACAATTGCTTCAAAAACTTGACTACCACACGAGCATCATTGGTGGGCAAGGCCTTTGCCTCCACCCACTTAGAAAGGTAGTCAACCGCAACGAGAATGTACTTATTACCACGAGATGATGGGAACGGCCCCATAAAGTCTATGCCCCAAACGTCAAAGATCTCACATACTTGAATGATATTTTGTGGCATTTCATCTTTTTGTGAGGCTTTTCCTTGTCGTTGGCATGCATCACACGACTTCACAAGATCTTGTGCATCTCGGTAAATAGTAGGCCAAAAGAAGCCGACATCAAACACCTTCTTAGCCGTGAGATTAGCACCGTGGTGACCACCCGTGGGTCCCTCATGGCAAGCTCTAAGGATGTTAGAAGCCTCGGTGCCAAATACACAACGTCGGATTATTTGATCCGCACAAGTTCGAAACAAGTAAGGGTCGTTCCAAAAGTAGAACTTGACGTCACGAAAGAATTTTCGTTTTTGTTGAGTCGTCATACCCTTAATGATGAAGTTACCCGCATGGTAATTTGCAAAATCCGCAAACCATGGGGTAGAAGAATCAAGTTTGGAATTCACTACACCAAGTGTCTCGAGCGGAAATGTTTCGGTGATTTCCTTGGACTCGTAAACACTTTGGTGAGGATCTTCCAAACGAGAGAGATGATCGGCCGCTAGATTCTCGGCTCCTTTTTTGTGAACGATTTTGTGATCAAATTCTTGAAGGAGGAGAATCCAACGAAGTAATCTCGGCTTAGCATCTTGCTTTGCCATGAGATACTTAATAGCCGAATGGTCCGTATACACTATGCATTTTGTCAAGACGAGATAAGGTCGGAATTTCTCAAATGCATACACCACGGCAAGGAACTCCTTTTCCGTTGTAGTGTATTTAAGTTGAGCCTCGGTCATCGTCTTGCTATCATAGTGAATAGGCAAGAAGTGCTTATCATGACGTTGCCCCAAAACGGCCCCTATAGCGTAATCACTAGCATCACACATAAGTTCAAAGGGGAGGTTCCAATTGGGAGCAACAAGGATGGGAGCTTCGGTAAGTTTCCTCTTAAGGATCTCAAAGGCTCGTACACAAT
Organism: Glebionis coronaria; assembly: GCA_025667525.1. NCBI lineage: Eukaryota > Viridiplantae > Streptophyta > Magnoliopsida > Asterales > Asteraceae > Glebionis > Glebionis coronaria. The sequence continues at coordinate 147,586,648 of CM046882.1, forward strand.
CTTCGTCAAAGACAAAACGTGCCTCTTTTTCAAGAAGATGTGTAATGGGTCGAGAAATCTTCGAGAAATCCTTGATGAATCGACGATAAAATCCCGCGTGGCCTAGGAAACTCCTAACTCCCTTGACGGTTTTGGGATGAGGTAATTTGGCGATGACGTCTACCTTAGCTTGATCTACCTCAATCCCCGCTTTCGAGACCTTGTGCCCTAAGACGATTCCACTCTTAACCATAAAATGACACTTTTCCCAATTGAGCACAAGGTTGGTTTCCTCACAACATTTTAACATTCTCTCAAGGTTCGACAAACACGAAGTGAAAGAATCACCAAACACGGAAAAGTCATCTATGAAGACTTCCATCGTCTTCTCGATCATTTCATGAAAAATAGCCATCATGCATCGTTGAAAAGTTCCTGGTGCATTACAAAGTCCGAATGGCATTCTACGATAGGCAAACGTTCCATATGGACACGTAAACGTAGTTTTTTCTTGATCACGAGGATCGATGGGAATTTGGAAGTAACCGGAAAAACCATCTAAAAAGCAATAGAAATCGTTTCCCGCAAGACGCTCCAACATTTGGTCCATGAAGGGCAAGGGAAAATGGTCTTTTCGAGTGGCTTCATTCAACTTACGATAGTCAATGCACACTCTCCATCCGGTCACGAGTCTAGTGGGAATCAACTCGTTGGCATTGTTTGGCACAACGGTCATCCCTCCCTTTTTAGGGACACAATGAATAAGACTCACCCAAGGGCTATCGGAAATAGGGTAAATCATTCTCGCGTCAAGGAGTTTAAGGACCTCCTTTTTGATGACGTCGTGAATTTTGGGGTTCACCCTCCTTTGACTTTGGATTGTTGGCTTGAAATCTTCCTCCATTAAGATTTTGTGGGTACAAAACTTGGGATCGATTCCCTTAATGTCAGATAACTTCCACGCAATCGCCCCTTTGTGATCCTTAAGAACATCGACAAGTGCGGTTTTTTCATCATTCGAAAGATCCTTCGCAATAATAACCGGCAACTTGTCGTCCTCCTCCAAATAGACATACTCGAGGTGAGGAGGTAAATCTTTTAACTCGAGGATAGGTGGTTCCTCAAGTGAAGATTTGGGCTCGATACTCATAACCTCCTCGGGTGGAGGAAATGGGAAATCGTTGAGAAAATCCTTGATAATCGAGAAGTCCTCATCATTGTCGAGGTCTTCGTCACAAGTACGTGGAACATCGAATTCTTGCAACGTAAAACCACCACCTTCGAAAGGAGTGAAGGTTGGTGTCGAATTATCAAGAATTGGATCTAACATAGTGGGATTGCCACTAGTTTCTTCATCACCAAACCCTAAAACTTCTTGTGAAAATTCCTCGCAAACCACGTCGATCATGTCAACGAGGTTTATGGTAGCAACGGAATAAACATGAGAAAGTTTAGAATTTTGAGTTGCGTTTATAACAAGTTCCTCGTCGTTGAAACGTAAGGTGATCTTTCTAGCATGCACATCAATTAAAGCCATCGACGTATCTAAAAATGAACGACCTTAAATAAGAGGAACTTGAGGATCCGTGGGGATGTCAACAACAATAACGTCTACGGGATAGTAGAACTTCCCCACTTTCACAAAAATGTCTTCCGCCAAACCACATGCAAGAATCGTGGAATGGTCGGCCAACTCAATAGACATTCGTGAAGGAGTAAGATTAGGAAGATTGAGCGACTTGAAGATTGCAAGTGGCATCAAGTTAATGCTAGCACCAAGATCGGCCAAGGCATAGCATTCTTCCATATCTTGAATGGCACAAGGGATCAAAAATTTACCGGGATCACCGACTTTTTGAGGTATGCGATTAAGATAAACCGACGAATAACTAGACATTTGGTGTAATTTCTCCTTGTTGTTCAACATACTCTTAAAGTTAGCGGTAAATCGAGGCATCATGACCAAAGCATCGGCGAAACTCACATTAAAGTGCAAATCACGAAACATTTTCATAAAAATCTCAAATTGGTAATTATCGCGCTCTTGTCGTTTCTCCTTCCTAAGTCTCGATGGGTAAGGCAAGGGTGGTGTGGGTTGGGGCATAGGCATAGCCTTTGGAATCTCGGGTTCCAATATGGGTGATGGGTCAACCGTAGGTTTGGCATGAGCGGTACTTTGTGGGATTGAAATATGTTCCTTTTCGACCACCACCTCGGGTTCTTCCTCAATTTCCTCTACCGTTGGAGTAATTGGTTGAGAAGTCGGTTCCTTAAGTGCCTTACCACTTCGTGTGGTAATCACTTTCATCTCTCCCTTCGGGTTTGAAACGGTGTTACTAGGCAAACTACTCGAAGTAGAGGCTTTGTTCCCCATGACGGCTTCTAAAATGGCATTAAGCTTAGCATCAAAACTATTAAACTTCAAATCTTGACTAGCGGCTTTCTGGTCAATTCTTTGTTCAAGCCTAGCATGACTTTGCTCTATCTTGTTGTTTTGACCTCGAATTTGGGTAGCAAAATCATTTTTCAAATCATTCCTCATGCTAAGATTTTCTTTAACAAAATTAGCTAACTCCTTGGTGTTCTTAGCCGTGTCCCTAGCTTGATTAGCCAATTGCTCTTGAATGTTTTCCAAAATCTTATCATTTGCCGTGGCGTAATTCACAAAATCCATTGGAAGTTCTTTAGTGTAAACAATTTGAAGACCTTGACTCGTGTTTTGAAAATTACGGTTTTGATTTTGATTTTGCAATTGGCTACTACTACTCCCTTGATTCCCATAGTTGTTATTACCCTTGTAATTGTTCCTTTGATTGCTTTGGTAACCAACTTGATTGTTTCGATAATTGTTAGCATTTTGATTTGGTGGAAAACCCGGTGGAGTCAATTGATTAGTGCGAGGAACTTGACCGTTTTGGTTATAAGTTCCCGCGGCCGCGAAGGCACTCGAAGTGTTACCACCGTTGGTAATGCACTCGGAATAATCGTGAGCTCCACCACAATACATACAAGAAACCTCAACCGCTTTAATCGTAGCGGGAGCGGGTTGTTCACCAACTTTAAACTCAACTAACAATCCTTTCACTATATCAAAAATTATGTTCTCCAAATTAGCCTCGATTTGACAAGCATCAACGGTGTGTGACAATGAAGGCGAAGACGAAGACGAAGTCTTACGAACACTCGACGTGCTACGAGGGATATACACCTTAGACCTATTTTCAATGATTAACAATGCTTCCTCGACCGTCTTACACAAAAAATTACCACCCGCGGCGGCATTAAGATAATCACGCTCATGATCGTTCAAGCCATTGTAAAACGTGTCAATTTGATGCAAGTCGGAAAAACCATGATGAGGACATTTGTGCAACATTTCCTTAAACCTATTCCAAGCCGTTGAAAAACTCTCATTATATTCTTGTGAAAACTTTGAAATCTCGTTTTTCAAGTGCGTAGTCTTAGAGGGCGGAAAAAATTGGTTCACGAATTTTGAAACGAGATCCTTCCACGTCAATATAGAATTGGGTGGCTCTTTCTCTAACCAAATTTTTGCGGGCCCCGCTAAGGAATACGGAAAAAGCATCATCTTAATCGAGTCGTTAGAGACGTCCTTAAACTTGCATGTGGCGGTGAGACGATTAAATTGGCGAATGTGGTTATGAGGGTTGTCCTTTTCGTCACCTCGAAACTTGTTGTTTTGAATCATTGACAACAAACACGTCTTAACCTCAAAATTCTCCGCAAGGATAACGGGAATCACAATCACTTCTCCATAACCCTCGGTGGGTGCTTGAAGCAACTCCATCATAGTTCGATTAGCCATGGGTGCTTCTTTCACTATAATGGGTTCGTCAATAGGAGACTCCTCGCTAGAAGGAGTGATGGATTTGTTTCTTCGTTTACGAGCACGTCTTGCTTTAGAGCGAGTTTGCATAAACGTCACGTACAACGAGAAGGCGAGCAAAGAAGATTCTTTTTGGTGTTTTAACTTTTTCAATTTTTTGTGGTTTTTGATTGTTTTTTTACTTTTTTTGGATTTTTGGAATGTATTAGGTAGACACAAATCTACAAATCTCCTCCTTAATCAAATCTCTCGATTAAAGAAGCCTCAAGGAATGAAAACGATCACGTGAAGTGAACGCCTTCGATGACTTTAGAACGATGGTGGAACACCAAATCGTTCAAGAGGGTTTAATCAAATGAAACCAAGAAAATATATATGATACTTAAGTAATACTTTGGGCGGCAAAACCCTCGATTAGCTTTCAAAATCAAAATACGCACAAGCAAGCGGAGGAAACGAGGCGGCGCGAAGAACTTAAGAGCCTTTTTCCTTTAGGTCGTGAAATACAACCGCCTTATACCCACCTTATAGTTTGTATTTCTCAAAATCGAGCTTCACGAAAGTATTTATCTATTTATGCCTTTTTCTTTGATTTGAGATTCGAATACAATGATTGGGTAATGACCTCCCAAGTCAAGGTTGTGATTTCTCACGTATTTGGAGTACTTGTAAATTTATTGTTCTACGTATACAATATATTAATAATATTCACAAAAAACGAAAAACCGATAATACGTATTAGTAGAGTGCTACTAATACAATTACTTTTATGGCTATATATAAAAACAACAATGGTTCAACCAAAACACAACACGCCTCCCCGGCAGCGGCGCCAAAATGATAGTTATAAAATTACCCCTTTAGGAAAAGGAAGGTAATTATAGGGCAAGTGTGCACGACGATTTAGAAAAACCGTGTGTGAATGACCCTAAGTGAGTTCGTTCTCGAGGAGGCAAGTGCGTTGTGTTAAGAGTTGATTAATGTTTGTGATTATAATGATTGAGAAAGAAATGAGATTAGAAAAGAAAAGACGGTTACGAAGACGGATCGAGCTAAGACGAAAACGCGTTTACGTAAAACCGTAAAAACTACAAAATTTAAAATTTTAACCTAAAAATTAATTATAAGCTAAAACAAGTCTAAATTAATATAAATAAGAAATAAAATCCAATAAAAATATTTTAAAACCTTTTATTAACTAAATATTCAATTTTAAATGCTATTTAAAGCCCTAAAATTAAATATAATTAATAAAAATGTCCAAAATATGATTTTATTGAACAAATAACTTACTTATATTATCTAAAAACTAAAAAGTATTTTTTCTAATTTTTAAATACTATTTTTCTCTTTTTAAATTACTAAAAACTATTTTAAAACTAAAATAATTATAAAAAATAATAAAATAATGCTAAAAATAATCTACCAATTTTAAAAATCCTAAATTACTCTAATGAACAGTAGAAAAATGAAAAAGATTGAAAAATATTAAATTTTTCACTAAATGACAAAACTAGTTTAATTAAAACCCTAATTAACTTAAATTAATTCTAAAAATTAATAAAAAGATGAACAGTAAAATCTTTTTTAACCATAAATCTTAAAATAATCTTCTAAGTCCAAGAAAATTGATTAAACTGAAAAATATTACTTTTTGGCACTAAAAGACAAAAACAGAAATATTAAAGTTAATTAAAAATGATATTTAATCTAAAAAATATAAAGTGAACAGTAAATAAAAATCTAATTAATCAGAAAAATAAAAAATTAAATAAAAAAATACTGAAACAAATTTGGAGTCCTAATTCCAATTTTAGTCCACTAGAGACAAAAAATCAAAAATCTGAAAGTGACATGTGGTTGGTGTTTGTCTGCTAGTAAAGCAGTGGTAACTTTTGAACTACCAGTGGGAAAGGAGTTCCCACTGCTAGTGTATTTTGAAGGTCTGGTGACCAAATAAGCTCAGGAGAGCTTATTATGAGCTTATATTTTGGACAAAAGGCACCCTTATACTCTTTGGAGTATAAGGAGTCAATAATCACATAAAAAACAAGCAATCACTTCACAATATGAGCACCAATTAAGCCAAATAAGTTTCTGATTAAGCAACAAGATAGTCTGATGAACAGTAGGCACAATTACAAGCACAAATCTGAATTTCCAAGGCTCAAATCTTGTACACAAGTTTACCAGCTACCATGAAAGCAATTGCAAACCCTAGAACAGCCTAGTATCTAGCAATGACCAAAAGATGAGGCACAAAATCTCACAAAATGAGCAGAACAAGGCAGTGACTGATTTTTTAACCACTTTTTCATATTTTAAGCATGCATTCTGATTTAAAACTCCATAAAACTAACATCTAAACTAGCATATACCCTAATCAATACCTAGTGAGTGATTTAGAACAGGTTACAAGCAAAATCTAAAACCTTAAACCCTTCTTAACCCCTAATCCAAACACCCCTTTAATACTGAATTTCAGATTTTACCAAGCCAAGCTATTCTTAACTACACCAATCTAATCTATATCACTTCTAACAAGCTTGCAAACATCAAACATTCATAAACCAGCCAATGAAAGTCATCTAAACACCTTGTCACAAAGTTCATACCAATTCACAAACAAATGAAAGCTGAAAACTGAAAATCAAAGAGCACAAGGGACTACCTTGTGGGACCCACATCCAGGTCCCACCAAGGCTGCTATGCCTTTTCCAACAGACCCGGGTCTGTGCAGATCCTTGGGCAATAATCAATCAAAAACCTGCTAAGATCAATAAACACACAGAATATCCAAAAATCTGATTTTTCTTCCAAACTTCTTTTTGAAACCTTAAAATCCAGAAAACCTTGGAACAATGAACCTCTTTTTAAACAAACTAAAAACTCAAATTCAGAAATCCTTGTTACTTTTCTGAAAATCTTGAAACTTTCTGAAAACTTGAAACTTGTTAAAAACTGAATGTAAATTTTGCAGGAAAATAAAAGATATTATACTAAAACTTGTAGCTTAAAATGGAACCCAACATTTGCAATTTAAAAATAAACTTAAATATTCATTAATTTAAGAAAAATACAAATGCAGGAACAAAACTTATGCCACAAACGGCTAAGCTATATATACAGGTAGATAGAAAAGTCTAGAAGCTCTAAAATGAAAAACCCTAATCTTGTGAATATCCAGAATTGCCCTTTGATGATTCTCAGCATATTCCAATTTGACCAAGTTTGAAAATGGTCAAGAATTGATCATGTGAAGATGTAGTGTTTGCCAGTTGTTCAAAATCAATCAGAGCCCTCCAAATGCTGTGGTGAACACGTTTTTGTTTTGAATCGTTGATCTTGTCTCTTTTTGGGGCTTTTTGGACAACGACGGGAGCAGGGGACCTCTGGGGAGTCACATGGGTTGTTGTGGATTTTGTTTTGAGTGTGTGAAAGGGATCAGTGGACCCTAAATTAATGATCTGGATAAATTTGGGTAAAACCCCTATGATTTGGTGGTTAATTAGTTCTGGGGATTCTAGGGTTTAAGGGGGAGGAAAAAGGGGGTTTAATCTGTTATGATGGGTGATTAGTTTTAAATTTGTGTTTAAGAGGGAAAATAATACTGATTAATAAATCAGTATTTAGTTTTGGGTGGAAAAATGACGTGGAGAGGGGGAGTGAGGTGGAGGAGTATGATTGGGTGGGTGATGAGGTGTCGGCTGGGGAGTGGTGGGTATTAGTTTGTGTGTTTGCCCAATTTTCTCCCTGAAGTTCCATGTTCTTTCAACTTTACATTTCCAGCTTATAAACTCAAAATCCCTTTGTAATAACTTTGGTGTACTTGCTGATTTTGGCAGAATAAGTTTTACAAACTTATTTTATGGACTATAAGTGTCATTTCTTCATAATTGAAGGGCTGATTTTGGCATGTCTTCATATTTCAAGGCCTTGACTTGTTTGTTGACTTCTTGGAGGACCATTATTGACAATTTAGTTTTGATGAGGGACTAAATTTGCCAATTCTTCAAAGTTAAGGGTCCTTTTTGTAATTTTGACAAACTTTAGGGACCAAACTTGTAATTATGAAGATACAAGGGTATAAAGTGTCAATTCTTCAAACTTGGAGGACCAATCTTCAATATTCTTCAAATCTTCAAGGGTTTTCTTTGGAAAATTCTTCATTAGGGCTTGGTTCATCGTGCGGCTTCGTTTCCCGTGTTCGTTTTTGACTGATTCTTGTGATCTTTTGTCATTTTCTCAATATCCGTAGCTAAAATACACAAGCATATATTTGGGTATTTTAATGATATTTAATGCATTTTAAGCCCGATTTGGACGATGAGACTATGTATAAAAGCAGTCTCATCAGTACTCATGAAGATCAATCATTTAATTGGTTGTAGATTGAGTTACTTGCACTTGTAGAAGACTCATCTTCATTGATCTTTAACATCTTTGAATGGTGATATCAATATGATTGAGAATGATACTAGTCCTTGAAGACTTAGTATTCATCATAGTCATTGTTGGGCATTGCATTAATTCCTTGATGGATTGCTCTTTGTGGCTAAGGTACGCTTTCGTTCTTCCAAACGCCCTTTGATCATTCTTTTGATCATTACTTGACTATGTGCTTGTTCTTGGCATCCTTGCCTTGACACTTGTTTGTGGTTTGTGATTCTTTTCTTTTATCCTCTCAAACCTTCATTGCTTGGATACTTGACTCACTATGGTGATGTAGAGTGAGTTAGTAGTAGCTTAAAGTATCAAGCATGATTTCCATGGTTTGCACCCATACGGTTAGTAGGCCCTTTGTGGGAGAGAAAGTGAATCAATACCTTGCTCATATTTTGGTTAGGCTAAGACTATTATTGAAAGTGATCTTAGTCTATGCATCAATAATTGCTTTGTGTTTATTCATTACCAAAGCTGTTTAACGTTTCGCCGGAAAGGCACGTCTTAAACCACTATATATGACACAAGCTCTTCGTCTCCATGATTTGAAGATTGTTATTAATCCCTTGAGCATTGATCTTAGTCTTGATTCACTTCCCTTGACTTCTCTCCACTTTGCTTTTTCGCTGCAAGTAGTCGTTTGTCCATTTCGGTTCTTTTTGATCTAGATTCAACTCGTAATCCTTCATTAAGGCATATTTCTTAGTGTTATGATGATCCAATGATATTCTAAAAGGTTTAAGATATATTTTTAAGTATTTTAGAAAACTTTGTTTTCAAAATTTTGGCGTGTTTCATTGATAAAAACCATCCTCTGTAGGCGGTTGTTTATCTCTGGCGGCTCAAACCCGTGGTTCCTTATCGATAAGGTACCGCGGACAGTAAAGTTTGTCAGAGCGCCAGTTTTATTAAAATAACCTTTTTCAAACCAAACCCTCTCTCTTCCAAAAACACACAGCCGACGAATTCCACCTTTTCCACCATTGTTGAAGCTTCAAAAACCTTCAATCACTCAAATTAATTGATTCCAAGTTGTGGGTTTCACTCATCCTTCATCAAACATCAATTAATTGTAACTACTTTCTTTCAATTTCATCTATTTTGTTCTAGTGTTCATCCTTTCATAATTGGGGATTTTTAAAATTGAAATTGAATTAGACCCTTAATAGGAATATGGGTTGACATGGTTATTTTACTATGATTCATTAGGTTCATATTCATTAAGATTTCACTAAAACCCACTTGTAGAACAAATCCGAATTTTGGCTAAATGATCTTGGTTAAAAGACGGAATTGAGATGAACCCATGAACAAATAGGTAGTTGCATTGTTAATGCTTACCTAAAAACCTTGTTTTGAAAAACAATGTTCTAGTCCATTGCTGATCCAACATAGTTCATATGTTCTTGGTTAATAATGGAATAGATACATTGTGAGCATGAGAATGATACGGATTCAATCCTTTGTTTGTCAAAAAATTGATATAACACATTCTCATATTTTTGAATTTTGATTTTATTTTTCATATGAGTGATTGGAAAAATAATTTCTTTTGTTTATTTAGGTACTAATCATGCCTTCACAATACCAAAAGAATCATCAACTCACTAAACAGTATATGGCTAACCTTTCCGACTTTTGTCACTCAACTCACCTTGCCCATACTTATTCTTCCCTTCAATCCCATTGTTTTCATGAAGGTAGAGTTGTCCAAATGTATATTAAGGATTATGTCTACATCAAGTCTATGTTTGAAAATATTGGATTTGATTGTTTGTTGAACATTAAGGAAGACATCTATCCTCGATTCCTATTGGAGTTCTTTAGCACATACTCCGTCATGGAAAACGACGATATAATATTTGTTAGGTTCATCTTTGAAGAACAATGATAATCTTTATGAATCAAGAGGGTTGATGTTTTTCTAGAGAGAGAAAGTTAGAGAGAGAAGTGAAAGAAAACTTGTATATTGAAATGAAAGAAATGAACAACCAACACCTCTTTCCATGGTGGAAAGAGGTTTAAATACCCCAAGTCCTTAATGGACTTGGGCTTCCGGCCCATGAACATGCTCATGGGTCGGGCTATTTAATAAATGAAACTAAACATAACTACGAGCCTATAACTACATTGTTGGAGTGACCGAGACTTTCTAAATGCGTAAAACGTATTTCCAACAATCTCCCCCAAAGGGAGGTCACTCCAAATTTACAAAGCCCTAATCTAGCATGTTAGATCTTGTTCTTGAGCTCGTAGTCTTCTTTTCTTTCTTTTTCTTTTCTTTTGTGAATATGTGTTGAATGATATCAGCCTTTTGCTTGGAACACGTTCTTTTGGCCTTTCACGTGCAGTCTTTATTTTCTTGTGAGATTCGCCTCTTTGTGACTTCATGTCCCACACACTTATCCTTTGTTGAATTCTTGAAAGTTTCAGAGTCGATACAGCGGAAGACTTTCAGGTCATACTTTCTTGAATTTACAGGAGTATTTGATGCAGAAGGAATAAGCATGTGAGGACGTCTTCAACAGGTACACCGCAACGCCACCGTCTTCAACAGGTACACAGCAACGCCACCGTCTTCAACAGGTACACAACAACGCCACCGTCTTCAACAGGTACACAGCAATGACACGAATAAAATGGCTTTGACATTTTATTCTTATTCGGTAGCGTTTTACCTCCGGTCGGTGAAGACCGTTGGACGATATTAGATATCGTACCCGTGACGGATAGTTTCAATTAAGTAATTTCCTGACAGGATTTCGCGGGTAAACCCGTTCTCTTTATTCGACCGTCCAAAGATGACTGCGAACATAAAGAGTGAATCATTTGGATTAGAAATCCTTATGATTGAAGCCGTCAATTCATGAAACCTGGAACAAGTGAATTTCAATTAAGATATTTACCATCGTTGCTTTCTAGTTGTCACAAACTTGATTCAGATTGAATCTTGCTTGTCACCTACCAAGTGCTGTTTGATGTTAACACTAGAAGGATTTCCACTCGTCACTGTGAACACTAAAGAGTGTCACTCTGAGTGTTCTGGCAAAATCATACAATAATGCGTAGAGGCCTGGAACGAGTTTAAGTTCAATTAGGAATTAAACTACTCTTTCTTTCCAGTTGTCACAAGATTAGTTCGTAAAGAACCGCACGTGTCACCTACCATGAGCTTGTTTGATGTTGGCTCAAGCAGGATTTCCATCTTCACTGTAATACTTGCGTATCACTCGGATGTTCTTGCAATATTACAAGAATACTGCGTAGGACTCATAAAAGATCTCTTACTTTTCACAGTGTGTGAAGAAGCAAGGAATAAATGGAAAGTGTCCTAATGAGACATTTGATGATCTCGTGGCTCTAGACTCGATAGTGCGTTTTGATTTAGTGATCGATGGCTGGATAGGAGTGCCACCTATTCAATATCAGTCTATTCGGAGTGAATAAACTAATAGATAACGTGTTGATCTCCGTGTGATTAAAACAAATACCTTTTGAGAGATATTTGAGTTAGCTGGGGAGGGTTGTGCATTTCATCACTGGGTCCATGATGGCTTTCTTCAATATCGAGAATCATTAACTAATGATCTCAATAGCATATGTATTGACCCGGTTTCTGCCTAAAGTTGTAAGGAGGGCTTCTTTCTTTACACCCTTTATCTTTACAATTCTTTTTCATTCTTCAACCCCTTCGATGCTTACCAATACGTCATTACTAGCACCTTGTTGTGATTGTTCCAGTGCTAGCTTAAGTACTTGGTCGGCATTCAGCTACGTTCACATTCATTCTCCATCTTTCTTAGGACTTCTAGTTCTATCTAGGGAGTTGTCCTTGGGAAGATTCCATCGGTTCTGATGAATAATTGGACTAATACCTATACCTATCACCCTTTTGTCACCACATCTGTCGTGATTTAAGTGTGTTTTGGGTTGATATAGTCACCATGAAAAATCCTTGAAAATCACTTAAAGCACTTGTGATATTAAAATCAAAGATTTTGTGTCTTAAGTGTTTTAATCATCAAAAATGCCCCCCCCCCCTTAACTTGTGCATTACACATGTTAAGTTGGTTTATCTTTTAAGTCTTTTTCATTGTTTTAGCCAAATATCAATAAGTCTCCTTAATCTAATTTCCTCCCCTTTCCAAAATGTTAACCATCAATATTTTCGATATGAATGGATTAACCGGTCTTTGGGTAATAAAATGAAATTAGATGTTGGCCAAAGAACATATTAATGCTCCCCCTCAAATTAATGAGGATAAGTTGTAGTGCTTGAGTATGATTTGTTTGAAAGATTTAGAATCTCGAGAGAAATTCTTGAAAAATATCATACTTTCACACTACAACAAGCCACAAAAGCTGATAAAGCAAAAAGATAACATATTCACAATTATAGACATATGGAGTTGACCTGTTATAAGACGAACCAAACTTAATTGGTTCATTCCGTGAACCGATGGTGAGCTCCATATGGTCGTCCACCGACGAATCGTTCTATGCTTCGTAGCAACCGGCGCTTCCTGAGAAGTTCTTCAATCTTCTTGATTGCGTACTTTGATCCCCTGATGCACTGGATTGTCCAGGTGTAGGTGACTGCTGGAAGCGGTTGTTTGGCATTGAGAACCGTTAGATCATCTCGAACTTGCTTGAGCGTGCCATCGCTTAATTTGTGCATTTCAGAGAATCACATATACTGCATGATGCCAGTCTCATTTGGGTAGAAGATGCTTGCTTCCGGTGTGGTTGTCCCCATGTATACCTTCTTGTTCTTATGGAAATTGCTGAGTGGAGTCGTATGGGGACGTTCCAGGTTTAGCTTCTTCTGATAACTTTCTACACCAAGTTGAAAGTCTTCCACCCGGTTATGAATGACGATTTTCATAGCATATTGGCGAAAGTTGGAACTCAAGGCAATGACAATCTCAGGTGATAAGTGGTCAACTTTTTCTTGAGCCAATAGCAGCAGGAGATCTTCGATGTCTTCAAGTTGAAGGTACTGAAGATCACATTCATCAATTCGGTACTCTCTCTCATCAGTACGTTTGAAGATGATTACGTTCAAGTAATCATAGCCGAAGACCGTCTGAGTGGTTGCTCCTTGAATACTTTTGATCCTGTGTGTTGATACAATGGAAGAACCTCTCTTAGGACGGTGGAAATGGTTGTAGGCAAGTCTTTTCTTCGTATTCCAGTGAGAGATACCAAGTGCTGCATAAGTGTCATAAAACTGGAGCACTTTCTTTCTCCATATGGTTCCAGGTACTTTATCCTCTATCCATGGAGCATTCTCCAAGTTAATCGCCTTAACCATGGTGAGTGACGTGGCATATTTCTTTGCTCCATTCTCAAGGTATTCAAGGTCGTGAGACACAAAGTGTTCTATTGGGATTGTTGCAGAACCGGCAATGACCGTTGGTGTAAGAGGTTGCAATACGGGAGTTTGAATTCCTGTAGTTGTCGCTCTCATTGCTTTGGTTAGCTCATTAAAATGATATTCTGCTTCATTATGGCTGATCTTCAAAGTATCAAATAAGTCTACGTTTGCAGCTGCCATTTTGATCAAATCTGGAGTCATTGTCGATTTCCCATGAGAATACCGTAGAAAGGCTGAGAAATCGATAGGGTTATTGAGGAATTGAGTCATCTCCATTTCAGTTGCAGTGGCAAAAGGATGTTGTGGTGCTGCATTTGTTAGACAAAGTTTCTCCTGTACCGTGTCATCAATGATTAAAGATTCACCAAACGTTGGTTCTGGTACATGTAGATCTTCAACTTCCATATCACTGTTGTGCGGATCTTCAAATGTTGTGGAAGGTTGATCTTGCATTACCGGTATATCACCGTGAGGTTCTTCTTCAATCATTGGCTGTGTCGGTTCTTCTGCTTGCATATATTCTACGGATTCATTGTGAGAATCAGTAGTAAGAGCTGGTGCAGTAGATATACCTGTATCGAGTTGCTGAGTTTCTGGTACAGTAGACTCTATTGTCTTTTCAGCGGTTTCAACAATGTTTTCTACAGCTTCCTCTAAACCCTTCTCAGTAGCTTTGTCACCGTCATCCTTATTAGGCTCTTCGGCATTAGTACCTGTTTCGTCATTCTGATCACCCTTGGTGGTTCCATTACCGTCGTCATTATCATCATCGTCACCTGTATCTTCGTCCTTATCTTCATCGTCATCCTTATCCTCTTCTTCTTCATCCTTTTCTTCCTCCTCATCTCCTTCCTTATCTTCTTCCTCATTTTGTTCATTGTCACCATCATCCTCCTCATCATTACCCTCATCTTCTTCCTCCTCGAGTTCGTCTGCATCGTCAGACTCAGAGTCGGTAGTGTCTTCAGGATTCTCTTCAAGAATTGCTTTGTTGAGATATTGCAGATCTTTGCGTTTGTATTTCGATTTATGAGCTCCCATATCTAGCAGAAGTGTCTGTAGCAATGTCATTAGTTGAAGAGTAGATAAACCATTACCGACAAGATGTGGTAGTTGTTGATCAACATAAGACTTGACTTCGCGTCGAATGATCGTGGTCATCTGCTCGTCAATTGACCCGAGAAAAGCAGCATTCTCTTTATCCCGAGTTTTCTTCTCTTTAAGAAAGGATTTATGTTTTGCTTTAAGTCTAGACACTCTTTCTGTTAGTTTCTGAAGTGTAGGCTCATCATGTTGTGGTTCCTTGGGAGGAGTGGTGATCCTTTCAGTCAATGTAGCTATTTGTGTAGCTTGAGCCTCCAGCTGTTGTTGAAGAGATTGGATCAGTGGATCATTGACTGTGAGGAAGGGATTGGATGTGGATGTTACTTGTGGTTCTTCTGGTGGAGGTGTAACCATAACTGTTAAAGTGGTGGTGGATGATACTGGTTGTTGAAGGATAGGTGTTGATGTAGATACTTGTTGTTCAGCTGCGGATGACGGTGTAAATTCAGTGGTGATGATGGTGGTTGATACTGGTTGTGCAGCGGGTGCCGGGGTGATAACTTGTGTAATGACCTCACTGATGACCGGGGTGGATAATGGTGGAGTGGTGGTGGATGTAACAGTAGTTATGGGAACATCCACAATGGTTTCGTTTGTTGACGGATCAGTGTTTGTGACCTCAACGCCCTCCCCTTCCAGATTAAGATATTTTAAAACGTCATCAGAACCAGAAGTAGACTTACTTTGAAGTTGAGTCTCTGGTATGAAAGTTGCATGAGCATCTTCGTTTAACACCATGTGAGTTGGTTCTGGTAAAGAAGTGGTAATATTGGCGTCTCGATACATCATACTTGTATCTGTGTCTGTACTACTCTCACGTTCTTCACTTGGCTCACGACTTTCAAGGTGGTAGTTACCAGCATCTTAATAAGTATCTTCGTCGAGAGGATCTTCATAAAATGCCAAGTCAGCATCAGGATTGCCGAATTCTGCTAAGTCCTCAAACATTCTTGAACCTGAGCCTGTGGAAAAATCTTCCTGTCTGCTTTGTTGAAGAACAATACGCAGTCGTTTGGCTTCAAAAATCTGTTGTTGAGCAGGTTCTTTGGAAGCAACACTTGCTTATTTACCCTTGGTCTGCTTTGCTTTCTTGTGTTTCGAAGTGGTATTTCTTCCTGTTCTTCCTCTGTTTGGGTCATCTCAGCATCTTCAGCATCTTCATCAACTAAATGCTCTTTTCCTGTGCCTTTCTCTTTTGATGAAACAGTCGATTGGCGCTTGGAAATTCTTTTCTTTCGTTTTCCTTTTTGCGTCTCTGCTTGTTTTTCGGAAGGATCTGCATTTGCTCGTATAAACTGTGCATCAATATCTTTAAGCATCTCTCTGTAGTGATCACTTTCCCTTATACCGTCATTCATCATGATTGCAGGCACTTGAGCTGGTCTGAGTTTATATTTTGTAAATTGATTATCCGCAGTCATAGTGTCTAACACATCGTCATCATCTTGAGTATGATAGAAGAAGTTCCCGCGATGATCAATATCTGGGTCACTCTTCATGAAGTGATTGATAATGAGTTTTGTGAACCTTGGAAATGGAAGATGTACCGCTTTTCTCTTGGAACTTGTGAATTGATGACAAAATTCTTCCCAAAGTTGTAAAGCATGATCCACTTTAGATCCGGTGTAGAGACCCCAAAAGATAACTGCCTGAGCAGGTCGCATTGCATCTGATCCGCGAATCTTGGAAGTAAGGCACTTCACTAAAGTGATGACAATTGCTTTCCAAGGTTGTCCAATATGTGA